>CAJQUN010000027.1:0-1382330 GCA_907163345.1 Haberlea rhodopensis | reverse complement strand
AAATGAGTGGAAGAGGTGTGATGATTCTGGAGAAGGGGATTTGGATTCGGGAAAAAGGTGGACATGAGTGCGAGGAGGAGAGGTGGGGGAGACTGTTGTGGATGATGTAAAATTGGAAACTTTTGATGGTAATGAGGATAAGGAGGATGATGAGGGAAGGGGAATGAGGTGAGGAGGAGATGAACGATAATGGAATGGAGCAAATTGCGAGCTGGAGCTTTACTTCTGCTCAAGGGGAATTCTTCGATGCAAATGATGGTACTTCTTTTTCCATTTTTTAAGTAATTTAATGAATTTTTAGCTGCAAGATACTTGAAATCCAGTGTGTACTAATTTCTCTTTCTTTATGGAGTGTGTGTGTTGATTAAGTTGGCTACAGGCAGTTCGCTAAGTGGGCACAAATTAGAACGTAGAATACAGTTGATTAGCAGAAGTTTTGGCAGTCTATGAATCTTTTATTTCGCGGATATTCTCAATTGTATGTTGGGAAGAGGTTTTCTTTGTTTAATTTTATTTGAATTGCTCTGGTGTGCCGCAAATAGTGTGTTGGTTGATTTTGATGCCAGTAACTTTGAAGTATGAATTAATGCTTTCAAGCGTGGCAAAATATTCAAAGAAATTGCATAACATAGGCTACAGGGACAAATGTATACAGAACACGGCAAAAGATCCAATGTTTAAAATGTTTAGAGACGATTGCATGATTAAATGTCACTTTAGTTTCCTTAACATCCATAAGCCCTAACACTAAACTGGATAGTTTTTTAACTTTTAAATTATGCAATCATAGAGGAAAATTGCATATCTCTGTTGCTCATGTCTGGATTGATATGATTTCTAATGTAATACTTGATTTTGATTCACAGAATTCTCCTCTGATGGTCTATCTCAAGAATATCTTCCTACGGTTCTCAAAATGAATCAGAACAGAACGAGTCAAGGCTTGCTCTTCTTGAGGAAATTGAAAGGAGAAAGCATTTAGAGGAAAATATTATTTTAATTCAATGTCAATGGGAGCGGATCAGTGGCCTTATGTGTCAGGCTGGGCTAATATTCCCTGGACCACCATCTGCTAGCCCTAGCACACGGTTTGACTATGATATGATCGATGAGTTTTCTCAGGAGTTTATAGTCAGCAGGTTTGTTTCTGAAGCAGTTGGAAGGGTCAAGCTCGTGCTGAAGCTGAAGAAGCTGCTGTCTCAATAATTGAATCAAAAGACCAGGAGATATCGCGGTTACGTGACAGACTGCGATACTATGAGACTGTTAATCATGAAATATCCCAGAGGAATTCTGTGGGTAAGTTTTTCAAATTGAATATTCTTAGTTACTTTGGCCTCTTATTTAGACACTAGTCAATCAGTTGATTCCTGTTTCATGATAATGGAAGTGTCTTGTTGATAAAATGGCTGCTTACAATTATTCCAAATATTCTTTCTGAAAAGACTGGCATTACAACCTCTCATGTAGGTCTGTTTGGTGTTGCTAATTGGTAGTTTCTCCGAAATATATTAGATTTACGGTGACGTGGAAAATACAAGATAGTAAAAATAATAATAATAAAGACGTGGGTCAAAATAAATTAAAGCCTTGCTACTTTACCAGGAAATGGAAGGAAAATTTAGTTACCCAAGTTTATAGCTGCTGTCAGCATCACAAACAAGTTGAAGTATTTCCCATCCCAAGTTTAACCTGACCACGATCTGTTGTTGTGGACTATTTTGGTTGAGTTTGAACGTGGGAAAGGCACGTAGCCGGCAGTGACTTTCTGGTAGTGCTTCCTAGAACTATAGTGGAAGCAGTTGCACTGGAGAAAATCTTTCTTCTTCATTACGTGCACAGTTACATTTGAGGCAAAATTCCACTTCTAGAGATTCATAAGAAAAAAAGGAACGTAATGATTCTGACAGTGACTTTTCAGGTTTTGGTAACTGTGTAATAGTTCTGCACTTAGCTGATATCATCTTGCACTTACAAAATATTCACAGGCTAAGAATGGAGTCATTGTGCTTATTTAATTCTTCTCCGGTTTATCTCTTAGCAGCAAAAAAATTGAGTATATTACCTTTAACTTTAATTTGGACCAACATATGCACCTAACAATTCATAATTGTATCACAATCATCACTCTTGGTTTTTTGGTTTGTCTGTCTCAGAAGTTGCCCGTAGACGACAAGAAAGGAAAAGAAGTCGGCGGAGGTGGCTGTGGACTTTTATGGGATTGTCCATTGCCATAGGAACTTCATTTGTTGCTTATTCACACATTCCACAGTCAAGTAAATATCTACCATTGTTGAAGTCAGAAAACTCAACGGACGCCGCCTGCATTGACCCCTACAAGACCTCTTAAGGACTATTGTGCATGTTGGTTAGAGTTTAGGTATCAAGATAGTAATTTATCTTCTGAATAGTTAAAATTGCTATGTGCAAATTGTGTCCTTATCTTTGGGGCATTTGATCGCTTGTACCTTGGTGCAGTAGACACAACATGGCTCACACTTCACATATGATTGATTCTTGGTATGGCTCTCAATTGGGTCATCATTCCTGCTTTAGGCAGGCTCGATCTCGGTTCATTTCAGAAAATTAATCAGTTTGGCCTAAGCTCGACCTGGTAAGGTTCACACATATATAGTTCCTACTCAACTTACGAATTTTTGTTGCTGGCTCGAGCTGTCCAAATTAGGATATGTATTAAAGTCCGTGAATAAAATCATCATACAAAATCATAATAATTTTATAATCCTATTATCGTTGCAGAAAATTTTCGAAGAAATAGTTTAACATACGTTTCGATACCGTGAAATAGTAAATATAATTTCTCATTTATTGTCATTAAAACCGAAGCTCAACTCACATTTTAAATGTATTTGATAGTTAAAATTGATTGTCTTGCTTCTAAGAAATGCTTTCTCCTTACTGCTAAATGCTAATTTTATGTCGTATTATATGCCATGTTGGTAAATTACATTCGGTCTCAATAATTAATAATCATGGTTTGATTCTTCGCTACAAGATTTGATTTGAACTATGAACCAAAATCATAGCCGTCTTCCAAAAGACAAACCGAATCATTTTTCGTTTTGGTTCCAAAATCAGAACTGAGAACATACCGTTTGAATCCGGTTCCTACAAATTTTAAAAACTATAATCAGAATTATGTGAAATTGTAACCAAAAATGTAAATAATCTTAAGTTTTAAGATTAACAACTTAATTATATAATAAACTATGTAGTTATAAAAACTAAATTTAACCCCTTTTTCTTTCTTTTAAAACAAAAAAGAAATATTAACAAAACTTTTAATATAAGTGTAAATAATTTACATTAATCAATTTGATTATCTCACGGTTGCACCAATATTTTTTTTATGTAGCTTTTGCAATTTAAATGATTAAGTTTTCACGCTCAAACCATAATTAAACCTGAATTGAAATCGTATCTAAGCTGTTCGATTCTGGTTCTATCTTTTATCGAGTTGGAACTCTGGCTCCAGAGAAAATTGTCGATCTAATTACGATCTTTTAAAAAAAATTGCTCCTATTCACACTTTACGTTATTCTAGTTTTTTTTAGAATACTGATTACTGATACCAACCATATCAGTTAGTTTGATATATAAGTTTAACCAAAATGTTTTACATTTATGATTTTTTTTTTTTACAAATTAACTTTCAAATATATAATTAAAAAAACAAATTTCAGATTGATAAGATTTTATATAAAATCCTAACCAAATGAATAAAATTTAATTTTTTAACCAAAAATTAAATTTATATTTTTTCTAATTTTTGATAGTTTTTTTTTTTTTTTTTATTAGATGTTTGAAGTAGACATGTCCGCGGTTATTATATGTGTAATAAAAGTAACTGTTTTATTTGACAAATAAAAAAAATTATCTAAAAAATTTTATGCTCTTAAATAAATATTGTATATAAAAACATATCTATAACAAAGTAAATAAACAAAAAAATGTTGGATAAATTAATAAGAACTATAAATAGTGGTTGCAAAATAAAATTTTAATAATGAAGAAAATTATTACAAAACAAATAGATTAATACCTTTTATAATTATTCTACAGTACTTTATGCTCATTATTTGATTTACATTATATATATAATAATTAATAAGTATATCTTAGTTTATATCACAATATGACTTACAATAGAAACTCAATAATTAATTTATTTGATTAATTAATAATATTTTAATAATTTACTTATACTGATTTGGGAATAACGTATTGAATTGATAATTCATGAACTTTATATTATATAAATTAATAACTCCTAACTTAATATATTTATGATTAATCAATGAAATCATCATAAAAATTTACTGACATTTGTTTCTTATGTCTATTAATAGTGACAAATCTCATTACTGACTTTTTTTTAACATAACAAGAACTTTTGTGTTGTTTTTTATAGATAAATAACAATAATTCAATGTTATACTCGTCAATTTCATATGTAATTAGTATCATAATTGAAATATTTAATGACAATATCATTTGCAATTAGTACCAAAGTTGTATAAGTTTCATACCAACTTCATAAGTAATTAGTACCAAAATGATAAATATTTCATATCAATCTCTTTTGCAATTAGTATCAAATTGTATACGTTTCATACCAATTTCATATGTAATTAGTATCATAATTCATATCAGTATCATTTGTAATTAGTACCAAAGTTGTATATTGTTCATATCAATTTCATATGTAATTAGTATTATAATTGTAAATGTTTTATACCAAACTCTTTTGTTTAGTACCAAAGTAGGTTTCATATGAATTTCATATGTAATTAGTATCATAATTGTAAATGTTTTCATACCAATATCATTTGTAATTAGTATCAAAATTATATATGTTTCATACCAATTTCATATATAATTAGTATCGTTAGATAATCAGATTCAATCAATTAAAATGACATTATCTTATTTGTGGTCTCATCGAGTTTGATGAAACAATGGGTAAGTTTTGTAAGATTAATGGCAAGCGACCTAGAAAATTTCCACTAGAAATACCCACACGTTGAACTCAACATAGAAATTGTTAAATTATTTATATGAATATAGAGAGTTAACTGCAACTTAAAAAGTTCAAACTCTCCCCTCCCCCTTACATTTCCTTTGTTCTTTTTTATGATTCTTTTATAGTAAGTTTAATATTGTTTAAATAAATTTTAATTTTAATTTTTTATTTAAAAAATATAAGGGTCGAACCATAACCATAACCGTAACCGGTGATTAACCGTAACAGTAACCGGCGTTCACGAACCGTAATCGAAACCGGCTACGAAGGTTAAGGTTAAGGGTCGAGCTCTTTTGAACCGGCGGTTCCGAACCGTTGAACCGTCTGTTCCGAACCGTGGTCATGTCTAGTTTGAAGGGTTATTGGAAAAAAAAATTAATTAAAAATATAAAAAAGAGGCTGTGTACAAACACTCCGGTTACCTCCAGCAATCACACACCAGCTCCGTAAGCTACGCCAATGGCGATGGCTCTAAGAACAACTCTTACTCGATGCTTCCCCAAATCTCCATATCTTGGCTACCGCTTCCTCTGTTCGATAACCACCACTTCACCGGCCTTGTTCTCCCTCTCCGCCACCGCCAAAATCCCCCCCACATGCTTCTCATGCCTTCTTCCAGCAAGACGATTTTCCAACCCTTCCGAAACGCCTTCCCCCAGAAACGCAGCTCCAAACTGGTGAATTTCTCCCTGCCCTCCGATTCCGAGTCCGATTCCGAGACCGCAGCCCAAAAGACCGCGACACGAGAAATCGACAAATCCAAGCTTCCACCACCCTACGACCCTTTCAACAAGAAGCCCGCCATTGAAGAACCTTCGGACCCGAAGAATCTCCAGGAAGTTTTCGCAAAAATACGCGAAGACGGCCTCATGAACAGTGCAGTCAAGATGTTCGACGGATTGTCCCAAGATGGGTTAACCCACGAAGCCTTGGAACTCTTCTCGCAGATCAAGGATAAAGGGCATATGCCGGACGTGGTGGCCCACACGGCGGTGATGGAAGCCTACGTGAACGCCGGCCAGCCAAAGGAAGCCCATAAGGTGTACCTAAGAATGCTGGCTAGTGGGGTGCTTCCGAATGCGTATACCTACAGGGTGATGATCACGGGATTGGCGGAGAGTGGGGAGGTGAAGATGGTGAAGGAGGCGAAGAAATTCGTGGAGGAGATGGTGGGCCGGGGATTGCGGCCAAATGCAGCGAGTTGTGTGGTAGTTTTTGAAGGATTGATGAAGGTTGAGTTGGAGGACGAAGGCGGGGAAATGCTGAAAATGTTGAAGGAAAAGGGTATTGCGCCGGAAGAAGATAGAGTTCGGGAGGCGTTGAAGAATAAGAGGGGGCCTGTTTACCGTAAGGTGATGACTATATTATATGAGAAGTAGAATTTGGTGTGGTCAAGAATGACCATTTTGTAACGTTAATGTTGAAGGGAAAATGCATATCTTGGATTTGAACTCGATTTTAACTTGAAAAATAGTTTGATAAGGTTTTAAGATGAGTAATATTTAAACCGACTCAAATAACTCATAACTCGTCTGCACCATAATCGAGCTGTCACGTCTGCTCTATATAGCAAATGAAAAGCACAACAATTTGATGGCTGACAAAGGCTCAAAAGGATGCAACTCCCAAATATGAAAAGTCATTATACTGACAGAGATGCCCAACTATTAGCAAATCTTTAACAAATTGTGATCAATAAGCATCAGTGTGATTGAACACATGCATTTCCTAGACTATATCATTTCTAGCTACCCAATATCATCACCTCTGAGGTAATTGGCTCTTTAGGGAGATGGTCAATACGGTACAGTGAATGACGATGTAACAGAATGATCCGAACATCTGGCCAAGTGAATAAATCGCCACAAGAGCTTGAAGCATCCAGTTCACCGCAAGGTCTATTGTTCTCTTCCAAAAACTACGTTCAATGCTGTTGCATCTGACAAGAAGCCAACCAACTAATGACTTTGTTTTAGGAGTGGCAAAAATTTTCACCTACTCACAGGGAAGTACACTTGGATGTTCGACGCCAGCACGACTAATAATCTTTCTTGCTGGGGCATTCTGATGCTCTGTGGCCAGTGCGTCCACAGTTGAAACATGCACCTCCGAAGCCGTCTCTGTCAAATGCACACGAATAATAAAAAAGAGGTATATATAGTGGTTTCTAATTATAATGATCAAGGACTTTCAACTTCGATTTGTCTTCTTTGCTTCAAAAAAATGTATCAAGAATTATGATATCGAGGAAATATACCTATCCCGGTTCCCAAAAGATGGTGAACTGCTTGATCGTCTATCATTAATTAGCCAATCACTCCCACTGCTGCTTCTCGAGTTCCTAGACCACCTATTTTCAGTCCTACCACTGCGACCACCTCTTTTGAAACCACTGTCAAAATCATCATCACGGGAAGATCTAAAGCCTCTTGACTCCCTGGATCCTCTTGGTGAGCGCCTCTCGTTGTTTGAAAACCTTGCCATAATATATCACTTGGAGGTCCATCATCTTGTAAAGGAGGGTAACTGTGATGTAACAAAAAGGAAAAAACAAAGAGGGGATATCAGCATCAGCGATGCTAACATCATATCAAAAATGACATGAGAATAACAGTAAGTAATAACTGTAATGTCTTGTCGGCCAAATAAGGGCATACCTTCGCTATTTTGGTGATAGTGTTTCCAGGAGGTAGTTCCTTATTTAGCAACTTTTTTGCAATCTCTTCTGGGAGATCAAACACTGCTCCTTGAACCTGACAGCACATCGAAATAATTAATGGAACAATACAAAATATTATTCATAAAATACAGCAAAAAAAAAAAACAAGAGGGACTTCAGCATCATTCATATTCACCCTTTCATCTGCGATAAGGTGTATTTTCCCAATTTCATCAGCAGCAGAAGAATAAACGCCAGAAAGAAATCCAGTGAGAGATCTGGCAGACAGGTATCCCTCGAGCATAACCAGTCTCACGAATCAACTGTAATGTAGACAAACCCTGAAGTGCAAACAAACGGTTCTAGTTCAACGCTAGTAGTACAATGAGACAAAGCTTAAAATAATAATTAATTCGCATAGGTTAGCTCGAACATCCTTAAGAAAGACCATGTTGTTCATGAGCATATGATCAAAGTAAAGCAAAAAATAATAATATAATGAACATAAAAATTAAAAGTTATCAGCAACTTTAGAAAATGGCCAAGCAGTTCAAAGATTAAGAAAGAGACTGAATCGTGCGTCTAGGAATATATTTGCCAAATTTCTATCACAGGGAAACAACTTTTCTGAAGTTCAGACAGCAAATATGAAAACTTGCAGCAGTGTCATTACCTGCTCATGAGTTATAAGAGAACGAGATGATGGAGGCTGAGAAAAGCCACTTAAGGTTGCTAAAGCAGCAGCAAGAGCATCAACTCCTTTCAGTTCCATCAGTTTTTGTGCTGTTGGAGTGAAGTACGCAATTGATTCAGGATGAACTCCTCCGAGGGTAGAAACTACTTGCCCAGCTGACGACTCCAAAATCTCTTGAACAGAAGGTGGACTGATGAATTCAAACTTGCACCCAACGTCCCGCTCAAGAGATTTGACTGTCCTTCTCTGGCTACTAGTGAACAACAGAATGGCTGTACCTTCTTTTCCTGCACGTCCAGTTCGACCAGATCTGTGCACAAATGTTTCCGGATCGTTTGGAAGCTCATAATGGATAATCTGAGAGGGTAAAAAAAGGAAAGAAAACCAAAAAAACTCCCATTAATACCAACTGTTCAACCATGCTCAAACTATAACTTAAAATCACCAACAAATATCCCTCACTGCATTCCAACAGCATGTATGCCGAGGTTGATTTTTATTCTTTATTTGTGGATAATTACACAATCATCCGTAGTTGAAGTAAGTCCACCTCTTTCAGCATCAATATTATAACATTGTTGATTATTGATTATATACCCCCACTATGGCATTCGAACGAACTCTGAACTGAAGCATGTATAAAAGTACTCTTTTTTAACTTACAAGGTCAACATTGGGTATATCAAGCCCACGAGCCGCAACATCAGTAGCAACAAGCACTGTAAATTTTCCTTGCCTAAAACCATTTAGTGTTCTCTCTCTCTGGTGTTGAGAAATGTCGCCATGAAGTGCCTCTGAAGCAATGCTATTAGTTAATGCCAATGAAACTTCATCTGCATCTCTTTTTGTCCGAGTAAAAACAATGACTTTTCCACCCCTAGCATATACCTGGGAAGAGAATTTAACTCTATGGTTAAGAAGCTACAGATATCTGCATGCAAGCGTCCATCATTCAAAAGAGTTCCAACTCAACAATTAATCTAAAGTAAAGAAGCCTCATTCAATAAGCTGTTAACTCCTACTGTCACAAGGTCACTGAGGATTGTCTGCTTAGATGTTGCTGTAGTTGGTATAGCATACAACTTAATACCTTCTGCCAACTTTTCTTCTTGATCGCCAACCTATAATGGAAAAAGGATTTGGTAAGAAAAAACCGAAGAAAAGTAATGAATCACATGATGTGTCCTAATATTACATGGATAATGCCTTGTATAAATATCAACCAATAAAGCTGACATCATAAAGATAAAACATGTAAAACTAGAATTCATAGGTACCATAAATTAAAATGGGAAATCAGATGCATTTACTTTACCCAGGAATATAGAGGGAACTGTTAATGAGAGATTACCAGATCAATGGTCAGAGGGTTGTCTAAATACTTTCTCGCTAATTTCTTTACCCAACCTGGCATGGTTGCCGAGAAAAGCATGCTCTGCCTCTCTGCAGGAAGTTTTTGTAGAATGACTTCTACATCTTCCTCAAAACCAACAGCAAGCATTTGATCAGCTTCATCAAGGACCAAATATTGAACTTCACCCAATTTCAGACTGCTATTATTGATAAGATCAATGATTCTACCAGGGGTTCCAACCACAATATCAACACCACGAGAAAGTGCACTTTCTTGGGTGACATATGAAACCCCTCCATAGATACAAACCGTGTTTAAATATGGTGCTGTCTCTTTAAATTCCTTCTCCACTTGCTTAGCCAATTCCCTAGTAGGTGCAAGAACCAGTACTTTCGGAAGCCTCCCACGTCTTCAACCAGTAAAGTAATATTAATTCAGTCATAAAAGCAAACGAAAATTATATAATTTCAGGTGATGTGGAAGATATACCTTAAAAAACCTCTTTCTTGTTCTAGATCACTGAGTCCTTTGATTATCGGAATTCCAAATGCCAATGTTTTTCCTGTTCCAGTCTTCGCACGGCCAATTATGTCTCGACCTTCCAATGCTGGCACCAAAACAGCTCTCTAAATAAAGTTAAAGAGCACTACTAGATTAGGCAATGTACTATCAAAAAGCTTAAAACATCAAGATATCAAATAATTTTCGCCAAAAAGCACACTTTCTAAAAAGGAAAATACAAACGCTTATGGGAAAAAAAAAACCAAATTGGTAGAGCAGGACAATACAAAGAAAATATGCTCAACAAATAAATCACATTTCTTGAACACATCTCTCCATACATGGAAAAGTCATTCAGAGTCCAATTTCATGAACAGTCAGTCAATAGGTACGAGACACCAAATTACTGTAAACATTGTCTTTACTACTCCATCATTTGGATCCTATAATATAAGCTACAATCATGCTTTCAGTGGTTAACGGCTGATATTATTACTACAAAAACTGAAGTACCATTATACACACCAGTAAAACTAATCGTAAAACTTCCAGATAACATAATAGAATTCAAATACCCAACAAAAGAAAATCGTAAAACGTACAAAAACTCTGAAAATAAACTAGATAATACAAAACAGTACCTGAATAGGGAAAAGCTGAGTAATCCCACGCTTTTCCAGCGTCTCCACAAGCCGCAAAGGGAAACCCAGTTTAGAAATTTCAAGCTCATCCACATGATCACCTCCATTCTCATCCAATCCACCTTCATCCTCTTCAAATTCACTCTCGCTAACAACACCACTCCCAAATTCCCCAAACCCCTTGAATGCTTCCTCACTCAGAACAGAAGAATTAGGAGTGGCGACAGCGGGAGTAACGAAAGATTTGGAAGCTCCCGCAACCGACTTGAGGCGAACTACAGAAGAAAAAGCTCTGAATGGGTTTTCGGCACTGGAGAAATGGAGAGATAACGGCGGGGTGGAAGAGAGCCGCGTGGAGAGGTCGAGGGAGGGATTGATTTGGTATATGGAGCAAACTCCGATGGTGGAATAGGAGCAAGCCGCCATTGAAGGCCGCGGAATGAGGTGATAAGGGAGAAGAGGGAATAAGGAGAGGCTTGGGTTTGTATGGTACTCTGAACTTCCACCTCGCTGGGGAGAGAGGGTTGGGTTTGTATATTTATGTGAGGATTTTGCTTCGATTTTATAGGTGGGAATATGGATGCTTACCGGTTGGAATCGGCCGGTTCCGGATCCAAAAATCTCGGAACCCTGTCCGGTAAGGAATCGGATCGAATCCGGATCCGTTCCAACCGGTTTCGGATCGGTCTGGGTCGATCCTGTTCCATACTCTATTTTGTTTATATGTATCGACCTTTTTCTTTATACTCGTATATGTATCCACAATATTGTGGGGTCTTCGTTACTTAATTCGTTATGTATCAGTTATATATACATATGTGAGTAAGAATTAAGTAAATCATACAATGATTAAGAGTTTACTTATGTAGGTTGTTACAAGTTGACAAAAACCATGTCATAATATACATCATATGTACAGCAAAACAATCTAGACAAATATAACTCCTAAGCAATGGTTCAGCTCGCAGTGGAATAAGACTCACAATCCCGTCCTCCCACAACTATGAGTCCCTACAGAAACAATCACACAACATGAGTATATATAAACAACCATCTCAGTGCGATATCAAGAAGAAACATAAACGATAAAGCACTATAAACATCAATTGTGATCGTTCTGTATCAAGCATCATCAAATGCAAATATGTCATGACATGTCTCATCTCTTATCCTGTTATAACCAGACCAATATGATATGCCTATCTCAGCTCAATATGTCAGTGGAACTTCCTCACATCTTCATATTAGCAGCACATATCATAGTACCGTCATCACATGTTATAACAGCCAGAGCATATACCCAACAGGCGTATACCTCTCATGCCAAAGAATATGTAGCATACCTATCATGGCAACAATCCCAGGCAAAGCATATGCCCAACACTGGCATACCTATCGTGGCAATGATCTCAGCCAAAGCATATGCAACATATCTATCGTGGCATCCATCTCAACAATATAAACTCATGAATGCACATGCATATGATACAACTAATCATATGTTATAATGCCCACATCATCATCACAATAATATCATATACTCGTACGTCAAAACGTACATGTTATGCGACACAAAAGATATAAAATAGGCGTCAATGTCTAACCGCCTCGTTGCCCTGTCCCCTGTGATGATGCTACAACAATATGAACAATATAACATGTTACAATAGGCTTCAAAAACAAATTCTACAAAAATCTAACATTTTTCAAAATCTTAACCCTGGCGATCGATCGCCACTTCCACCGATCGATCGCGAAACTGTTCTGTTTCATCGCGATCGATCGCCACTATCTCGCGATCGATCGCCAAAGTGTTCTGTTTCTTCGCGATCGATCGCCTGATTTTCACCGATCGATCGCCATATGTTTCACCGTCTTATTTTGCTCTGTTCTCAGCGATCGATCGCTGGCGATCGATCGCCGATGTTCAAAATTTCAGAACATGACGATTTTGAGCTTATCTCCATGGTTCTTCTTCTACAACTCACTTCCTACAATTCAAACATGTTTCATGTAATATCTAATAGCATCTAAACATGTTTTTATCATCATATCATAAAATTCTTTGCATCATAAAATAATCCTGCCATCCTATACCAATAGCACTCCTCACAAGCTCACTGCATCAACCAGGTCCTTAGCCCTCCAACAAGGGGGAATTTGTTAGTTCCGGATTTTAAGGATGACAAAACAGACCAGACCGATCGAGCCATGACAAATCAGATCAGACCGATATAGTCTATCTCAAAACAGAACAGATCGATGTAAACCAGACTGACGAGATCGAAGCACATCCAGATCGATCAACAAAGATCAGACCAGACCAGCTCGATGAAGATCAGATCAGAGCAGTCGAAGTTTAGTAAGATTCGTTCTTGAGTCCGAATAATCAACGGCTATTTATTGAAGCATTTAATGATGCATTTAATGCTGAAAATGACCAAGACTGAAGATTAACTTAAATGGTAAATATACAAAGGATAGTCTACCTGAAAAGCGCCGAAAGAACATACCAGAAGGGGAAGTCTCTAAAGAAGAAGACTGAAGCTTGTTCAGACATTGACCTAAGTAAAGAGTTGCACAGAAAAGGAAATATTATCGTTGGTATAAACGACTATATAAGGATGCAACTAAAATGCTCAAGAGCCGAACTGATCAATCAAGAGACTGAACAACACAAGCTTACAAGTCAAAACATTCATTCTTGAGCAGAACCATCGCAGAAAGATTTTATCTTACCAGTCTGCTCAAAGTTTTTAAAGCACATCCTATTTGTAATATTTGATCATCAAAGGATCACTTGTGCGTAGATTATTTCACTCTATCTTTTGTATTTGTGCTAAAATAGAAGAGTGAGATTCAATTGTAACTGTCAGACGGATTGTGTCTGAAAAATTGAGAGAGTAGGAGTTTCAGTCTGGTAATGGGGTAAATCCAGTTGAATCGGGGTTGTACAAATAGTTGTATTACTCAAAGTCTTCTAGTGAATCCTTCCTTGATTGGAAGAATGGGAGACGTAGAAAGATTTGCCTTCGAACTTCCAGAAACATATATTGTCTATTTACATTTCGCACTGCTTTGCATTTCATAGCCATCAACAGTTCTTACTAGCTAAGAACAGACTGTTTCCGCACTCTCACGTCAGTGGTATGTTCTGCTTAAGTATTGATTAAGAAACAGATTTCACTCACTAACCCGAGTGAAATCAATAAGAATTAAATTATAGAGGAGTGTTCATTCACCCCCCCCCACCCCCCCCCCCCCCCTAAACACTCCCGTCCGATCCTAACAAGTGGTATCAGAGCAGGTCTTCTTAATCATTAAAGATACCTGGACTGATGGCATCCTTCAACAAGATTCTCATGTTCTCAAAAGAAGATTATGATGATTGGAGAATCAGAATGCAAGCTCACCTGGCAGCACAAGATGACGATATGTGGTACGTCATTACAGACGGACCAATGAAAATATTAAAAATGAATCCTGCACTAGGAGGATCAAGTGACGAACCTCAAATGATCGAGAAAAAAAGGGCTACATGGACAAATGAAGAAAGAAAGAAAGCCAATCTAGACAACGTAGCCAATGACATCTTGTTCAAGACGTTGGACAAGAACATGTTCAGCAAGATTAAGATGTGCTCCACTGCCAAAGAAATTTGGGAGAATATTGCACAGCTATGTGAAGGGAACGACCAGACAAAGGAAAACAAGCTGACAGTAGCTCTACAAAAATTTGAGAGCATAAAGATGAAGCTTGGAGAAACTCTAAACGAGTTTGATGAAAGAGTTACTGGCATCATCAATGAACTGAACGGTCTAGGCAAAGACTATTCCAACAGAGAGATTGCTCTGAAGGTGATGAGAGCATTGCCAAAGGTGTAGGATCTTCCTACCTTAATACCATTTAGTACACATATATTGGACAGAACATGCATTTATAACCTCTTAAGGGTTCCGGTTGTAGCTTGAGCTAAGGAGATTACAGGCCAAAATAAAGTTTTCAAAAGCTATTTAATTACATTCCCAATAAAGAATGTTAAAGCTATAGATTTACACTACTCCTAGAGTAGAGACTATCAAAAATCCTGCATCCTACGTTCATCATGCTCCCTTTAGTTCACTTCCTCAACCCGACCCTAGGCCCTTGGTCCAAAAGTGTACCTACAGGGATAACACATCATGAGCATACACATATTTACTTAACATTATATAAAAGCATACAATAATGCATAACATCTTAGTTAAGTAAAGGTTATTGGTCGTCCTTCGACTTCCTTTGTTATCCCTGACTCTTAATCATATATTAGGGCGTCTTACCCCATTGTATGGCATCTTACCATATCGTAATCGTCGTGTGGCATCTTACCACGTGGGCATCTTACCCAATCATATGGCGTCTTACCATAACATAAACATTGCGTGGCATCTTACCACGGGGTATCTTACCCACTCACATACTTTGGGTGGCATCTTACCACATGGGCGTCTTACCCAATCATACACGTCATATGACCTTATCATAAACTTCGTCATTATAGACGTCCTCATAAACATCATTATCATAGACATCATCATAAGCATTATCATCGTAACTTCATCGTAACTTCATCGTAAGCATCATCATCGTAACATCATCATAAGCATCATCATCGTAAATATCATCATAGACATCATCATCATAAATATCATCATAGACATCATCATCATAACATCATCTTAAACGTCATCATCGTAAACATCATCTTAAACATCATCATAATATGTAAGGGTATGGTTTACCGTCCGATGCTCGTACGTCTCTTACGTACCTTAATTCCCAAAAGTGGAGAATTTGGAGAGCTTTATCTCCTGGATGTTGTGGGCACCTGGGATGGTTCTACATAACCATACAAATTGATATTAGGAGCTAAATATAGTCCAATATCCAAAAATCCCACAAAAATATCAAAATCCACTTTTCTTACAGCTCGCGATCGATCGCCTCCCAGGCGCGATCGATCGCGAGATCACACTGGACGAGGGGCCAAAATTTCCTTCTTGGCGATCGATCGCCACTTTTGGCGCGATCGATCGCCAGGCTAGCCGATCGATCGCCCAAAAGTGGCGATCGATCGCCAAATGCTACTGGCGGACACTGGACGCTCGCGATCGATCGCCAAGAACGGGCGATCGATCGCCGAGTGCTGTGCTTCAAATTTTCGCCATTAATGCTCATTTTTCAAGCTTTTCCTCATGCCACCCCAAAACCAAACTTCCTCACAACTTCAATAACAACATAACCCACTAAAACCAACATAAAACACTTCAAAAAAACATACCCCAACCATAAACAACACATACCCAAACAAACCCACATAAAACATCAAAAACTTAACCCATATCAACACCAAACATCATAAAACTTGTAGGAATGGTTCCATACCTCTTGTAGGCTCCAAATCCTAGCAAAGATCACACAAACAAGGTTTTTGTGGAACTTTTCTTCTCCTCTTTTGGTGAGATTCGAAAATGGGTAGGGTTTGGGGTTGGGAAGTGATTTGGGGATTTTTAAAAGGTGAATGGTAAAGTGGGGGGTTAAAGTGATGTGTGAGGGAATTAAAAGGGGTTGTTTTAACTTAATTAAAAATTATACCCCAAACTTAACATGATGTATAAAATACTCTACTTGGTATTTTAAAAGCATTTTACAACAATGCTCTAAACTTCATCTAAAATCACATCTTCCTCATATTTAATAATAACATAATTAAATCATGCTAACATCTTAATACCCGACACATAAATCCATCAACACATGATTCATCATATAAACATAATTAATGTCCAAGTTACCATTAATTAATTTCGGGGCATCACATTACTCCCCTACTTACAAGATTTCGTCCTCGAAATCGCATGCACTTACCCAAAAGAAATTAAACATAAACCATACCAGAAAATAGTTCCGGGTAGTGCTGCATCATATGCCGCTCCGTCTCCCACGTAGCCTCCTCGACACCCCGACGATCCCACTGAACTTTGACCATCGGTATAACTTTGCTTCGTAGTCTGCGATCCTCACGATCCAGAATTCTGACTGGTCGTTCAACGTAGGATACATCTGAGTCTAACTGCACTTCAGTAGGCTGTAAACCATGAGACGGGTCTGGCTCATACTTCCGTAGCATAGAAACATGGAAAACATCATGAATCCCAGATAAAGACGGCGGTAGAGCCAATCGGTAAGCCAAAGTGCCGATACGCTGTAATACCTCATACGGTCCAACATACCTCGGGGATAACTTCCCCCGCATACCAAAACGAACAACACCCCTGAAGGGTGAGATTTTCAAGAAGACCTTGTCTCCCACTTGAAATTCTAGCGGCCGTCGCCGCTTATTTGCATAGGCTGCTTGCCTATCTTGGGCCGCTTTCATCTTTAAGCGTATCATCTTAATCTTTTCCTCCATGTCCTTGATCATATCCGGTCCTCCGACCGCTTTACTCGTCAAGTCCTCCCAATACAGCGGTGACCTACATCGTCGTCCGTAAAGAGCTTCAAAAGGGGCCATTTGAATGCTCGCCTGATAGCTGTTATTGTATGAGAACTCTACCAGTGGTATAGATTCTTGCCACGGAGTATCAAACTCCAAAACACATGCCCTCAGCATATCTTCGAGCGTCTGTATAGTACGCTCCGTTTGGCCATCTGTCTGAGGGTGATAAGCTGTACTCAGTCTCACTTCGGTGCCAAAGCTGTCTGGAGACCCTCCCAGAAATGAGAAGTAAACCTTGGGTCTCTGTCAGACACGATCGAGACTGGAATCCCATGCAACCTCACTACATCCCGTACATATAATTGGGCCATCTTTAGATACGTGAAAGTCATACTGTAAGGGATGAAATGAGCCACCTTCGTCAGCCTATCCACGATCACCCAGATCGCATCAAATCCAGAGGCCGACCTTGGCAAGTGGGTCACGAAGTCCATAGATATATGCTCCCACTTCCACTTAGGTACCTCTAAGCTCTTCAGCTCGCCACCAGGCCTCTGTCTTTCCGCCTTTACTTGTTGGCAGATTAAACATCTCTTAACAAAACTGATCACATCACGCTTCATGCGTCTCCACCAGAATTGACCACTCAGGTCCTTATACATCTTTCTTCCTCCGGGGTGAATACTGAACCGACTACTGTGAGCCCGTTCTAAAATTCCTTTACGTAACTCTGGTGTATCTGGGACCACCCATCGGTCGCCCAGTCTTAATGAATCATCTTCAGCCACTCTAAACTTTGTTGGCTGACCTCGAAGTGCTATTGATGACCATCTCTGCACTTCACCATCCGACCTCTGGGCTTTCCTGATAGCCTCAAATACGTCTGGCTCGGCCAATAAGGTCGACACTCGCACCGGCGACGTGTCTACATCGAAGTCATAGCCCAGATGGCAATAGGAAATCATCAAAGCTGATAAACACATAACGTCCTCAGCAGTACTCTTCACCTTCCGACTTAAGGCGTCTGCTATCAAATTTGCTTTACCAGGATGGTACTCAATTTCACAGTCATAATCCTTGAGTAAATCCATCCATCTTCTTTGACGCATGTTCAGTTCAGCCTGAGTGAATAGAAACTTTAGGCTCTTATGGTCCGTAAAGATGGTAAACGTAGTACCATAAAGGTAATGACGCCAAATCTTCAAGGCGAAAATGATAGCCGCCAATTCCAGATCATGGACTGGGTATCTGGTCTCATGAGGCTTCAACTGTCTCGAAGCATAGCCTACCACTTGACTGTCTTGCATCAATACGCAGCCCAAACCCTGCAATGATGCATCCGTGTACAAGGCAAACCTCTTATCCTCAGACGGAATCACCAACACTGGCGCTGTCGTCAAACGACGCTTCAATTCTTGGAAGCTTTCCTCACAAGCTTCGGACCAAAAGAATGGGACTCCTTTCTGAGTTAGCTGTGTCAATGGCTTAGCGATCTTAGAAAATCCCTCGACAAAACGTCGGTAATAACCTGCTAAGCCAAGAAAACTCCGTATTTCGGGTACAGAAGTGGGTGCTGCCCACTCCATCACAGCTTCAATCTTCCTGGGATCCACAGATATCCCTTGGCTAGATATGACATGGACTAGGAATACCACGCTGTCTAACCAGAACTCGCACTTGCTAAGCTTTGCATACAACTGATGATCTCTAAGGATCAGAAGTACTGTCCTCAAGTGTCGTACGTGATCTTCTTCGGTCCGAGAGTAGATGAGTATATCGTCAATGAAAACTATGACGAATTGGTCCAAGAATGGCTGGAACACCTTGTTCATCAAACTCATGAAAACGGCCGGGGCATTTGTCACCCCAAAAGGCATGACTAGGAATTCATAGTGCCCATACCTCGTCCTGAAGGCCGTCTTCTGAACATCCTCTTCTCTTACTCGAATCTGATGGTACCCCGACCTCAGATCGATCTTACTGTAGAGCCTCGTACCCTGCAACTGATCAAACAAATCATCGATCCTCGGGAGTGGGTACTTATTCTTCACTGTAGCTTTGTTCAGTTGTCTGTAATCGATGACAAACGCATCGAACCATCTTTCTTCTTCACAAATAAAACTGGCGCTCCCCAGGGTGATACGCTAGGGCGTATATAGCCTTTATCAAGGAGCTCTTGCAACTGAATCTTTAATTCCCTTAGCTCCGCTGGTGCCATCCTATAAGGGGCACGAGAAATGGCAGACGTCCCCGGTAATAACTCAATCCCAAACTCGACCTCTCTCGTCGGCGGGAATCCGGGAATCTCCTCCGGAAAGACATCGGGAAATTCCGCCACTACGGGCACATCCTCAACCTTTATTTCTTCTTTCTTTCCCGTAACATCAACGGCATATATGAGATATCCTGTGTGGCCTCGTTCCAATAACTGTGCCATCTTGACAGCAGATATCAATGGAATCTTTGAGCGAGAACCATCCCCATAGAACGTCCATGGAATTCCCATATCGGATTTGAACCGTACTGTCCTCTGCCTGCAGTTCACAACTGCCTGATACCTGTTCAAAACGTCGATGCCCAGAATGCAGTCAAAATCTGACATTCCCAGAACAATCAAATCTGACCTAAGTTCTTTATCCTCAAAATAAATGAGGCCATTGTAGACGATCCGATCAGTAATCATACTTCTTCCAGCGGGGGTCGAGACTATAAGAGGCGTGGGCGACGGAGAAGTGCATATGTGGTGTCTTTCCACAAAACTTGTTGACACAAAAGAGTGTGACGCACCTGTGTCGATCAATATAAAAGCAGGGTGCGTAAATAAAAGACACGTACCCGCTATAACCTCCTCCGGAGCCGCTGAAGCTTGCTCCCTTGTCAATGCATAGACTTGTCCTTGAGGTGGCCCCATGGGCTGACCTCCATGCTGACGCGGCACAAATGGGGGTCTGTGCTGTGCTGTCCTATCCGCAGGCCTCCCCGCAGAACCCTGTTGACTTCCCCTGTTGGGACACTGTCTAGCAAAGTGGCCCTTGTCGCCACAAACATAGCACCTTATACAATCTTTCGTCAGATGTGGTTGCCCACAAAGAGTGCATTGGATCTTCCCGGATCTGTCTCCCTGAGACTGCCCCCTTCCAGATGGGGCATCACCCTTACGGTTCCCCTTCCATCTATTGTCAGACCTCTTACCACTGAACCTTGACGCCGATGAGTTCCCCCTTGACTTGAACTGATCATTCCTTGGCTTCAAATTATCCGGAGTGGATTTCTGAGAGGGTGCCGACGGTGGTACAACATCAGGGTATGCACCCACTCCTAGTTCGGCCAGCTCGGCACGTGAGAGTGCATCGTCAAAGCAAGTAGGGCCATAAGTGATCACCCTATCGTATAGCTCCGGCCTCAAACCTTTCATGAAATTCCTCATCTTTGCTTGCGTGCTCGTGGCAATGTGAGGCACATATCTGAGCAAGGAGCAAAACTGAAGAGCATAATCTGATACTGACATGTTACCTTGCTTGAGGTGAGTGAATTCATCTTCCTTAGCCTGTCGTGCTGCAGCCGAGAAATAACGGTTCAGAAAGCGAGTTCGAAACATTTTCCAGTTAACTTCATGACCTTGAGCCTCTTGCTCTACCACAGTGGTCTTCCACCACATTAGCGCCTTCTTGGCCAACTGGAACTCTGCTAACCGTATCCATGCTGTCTTCGCACATGGGGCTGCCACAAAGATCTGCTCTATTCTTTCTAACCATTCCTCAGCTCGTTCCCCAGTTTCGGTTCCTTCAAAGGTTGGGGGTCGGTAAGCGAGAAACTGAGTTAAGCTTAGCTCCCCTGGCAACAACTGTTGTTCGGCCGGTTCATCATCAAAAGCTGGCGGGGGTAGGGGATTCGTACGCCCCGCGCTTGCATTGACGCTCACTGCGTCGCCTACCTCCACATTTGCTGCCATACTGCAACACAAGGATTAACAACAAGATCCAAAAGCAGTTCGTATAATACTTCGTTAGATAAACAAAACATGTTAGCATAACATCATATATTTCATATGCAACTTATGCACAAAACATGTTCGAAAGTAAGCACCTAGCTAACTTATTCCTAAGGCTACCCTTCACTCATTCCCGGGTTATCTAACCAATGCTCTGATACCATTAATGTAGGATCTTCCTACCTTAATACCATTTAGTACACATATATTGGACAGAACATGCATTTATAACCTCTTAAGGGTTCCGGTTGTAGCTTGAGCTAAGGAGATTACAGGCCAAAATAAAGTTTTCAAAAGCTATTTAATTACATTCCCAATAAAGAATGTTAAAGCTATAGATTTACACTACTCCTAGAGTAGAGACTATCAAAAATCCTGCATCCTACGTTCATCATGCTCCCTTTAGTTCACTTCCTCAACCCGACCCTAGGCCCTTGGTCCAAAAGTGTACCTACAGGGATAACACATCATGAGCATACACATATTTACTTAACATTATATAAAAGCATACAATAATGCATAACATCTTAGTTAAGTAAAGGTTATTGGTCGTCCTTCGACTTCCTTTGTTATCCCTGACTCTTAATCATATATTAGGGCGTCTTACCCCATTGTATGGCATCTTACCATATCGTAATCGTCGTGTGGCATCTTACCACGTGGGCATCTTACCCAATCATATGGCGTCTTACCATAACATAAACATTGCGTGGCATCTTACCACGGGGTATCTTACCCACTCACATACTTTGGGTGGCATCTTACCACATGGGCGTCTTACCCAATCATACACGTCGTATGACCTTATCATAAACTTCGTCATTATAGACGTCCTCATAAACATCATTATCATAGACATCATCATAAGCATTATCATCGTAACTTCATCGTAACTTCATCGTAAGCATCATCATCGTAACATCATCATAAGCATCATCATCGTAAATATCATCATAGACATCATCATCATAAATATCATCATAGACATCGTTATCATAACATCATCTTAAACGTCATCATCGTAAACATCATCTTAAACATCATCATAATATGTAAGGGTATGGTTTACCGTCCGATGCTCGTACGTCTCTTACGTACCTTAATTCCCAAAAGTGGAGAATTTGGAGAGCTTTATCTCCTGGATGTTGTGGGCACCTGGGATGGTTCTACATAACCATACAAATTGATATTAGGAGCTAAATATAGTCCAATATCCAAAAATCCCACAAAAATATCAAAATCCACTTTTCTTACAGCTCGCGATCGATCGCCTCCCAGGCGCGATCGATCGCGAGATCACACTGGACGAAGGGCCAAAATTTCCTTCTTGGCGATCGATCGCCACTTTTGGCGCGATCGATCGCCAGGCTCGCCGATCGATCGCCCAAAAGTGGCGATCGATCGCCAAATGCTACTGGCGGACACTGGACGCTCGCGATCGATCGCCAAGAACGGGCGATCGATCGCCGAGTGCTGTGCTTCGAATTTTCGCCATTAATGCTCATTTTTCAAGCTTTTCCTCATTCCACCCCAAAACCTAACTTCCTCACAACTTCAATAACAACATAACCCACTAAAACCAACATAAAACACTTCAAAAAAACATACCCCAACCATAAACAACACATACCCAAACAAACCCACATAAAACATCAAAAACTTAACCCATATCAACACCAAACATCATAAAACTTGTAGGAATGGTTCCATACCTCTTGTAGGCTCCAAATCCTAGCAAAGATCACACAAACAAGGTTTTTGTGGAACTTTTCTTCTCCTCTTTTGGTGAGATTCGAAAATGGGTAGGGTTTGGGGTTGGGAAGTGATTTGGGGATTTTTAAAAGGTGAATGGTAAAGTGGGGGGTTAAAGTGATGTGTGAGGGATTTAAAAGGGGTTGTTTTAACTTAATTAAAAATTATACCCCAAACTTAACATGATGTATAAAATACTCTACTTGGTATTTTAAAAGCATTTTACAACAATGCTCTAAACTTCATCTAAAATCACATCTTCCTCATATTTAATAATAACATAATTAAATCATGCTAACATCTTAATACCCGACACATAAATCCATCAACACATGATTCATCATATAAACATAATTAATGTCCAAGTTACCATTAATTAATTTCGGGGCATCACAAAAGGAATGGGACATCAAGACGATTGCAATGAGGGAGTCTAAAGATCTGAACAAGGTCGAACTCCATGACTTGTTCGCAGATCTTAAGGCGTATGAGTTTGAGCAGATCACCAGAGGTGAAGCAGAGCCATCCACCTCTCAGCCAAACAAGGCACTTGCGGCCATTCCAGACCAGTCCACCCCTTCAACAGACCGATCTATCGAACAGATAAGTAATGATGATATGTCATTATTCATCAAAAAATTTGGTAAATTCATGTCTAATAATAAAAGAAATTTTAAACCTTCTCATCAGTATAAATCAAGAAAAGATGATATTGTTAACGATCAGGCTTGCTACAGTTGTGGTAAGACATTTTATTGCAGATTGCACCAGACCAAAGAAAGATGAAAGAAAAGAAAGGCATCGTGATGATAAGAAAAAGAAGCATTACAAAGATCGAAAAAGTCATCACGGGAAGGCTCAAAAGGTTCTGGTAGCAGAGGAAGGTAACAGCAAGTGGGCTCAGACTGACTCAGAATCAGAGAGCTCAGAATGTTCTTCAAGTGAAAGCGAGGAGGAAATTCAATGCCTAATGGCAGACGAGGAAACGAGTCAGATAGACGAGGTATTCGACTTTGACTCAAATGAATTCACACGAGAAGAGCTTATGTCCGCACTACAAGACATGGCTAATGATTACAGAATATTAGCTGAATCGATTGAGAAAACTAAAGCTGAAGCCAAAGATCAAACAGACAAGCATATCAAACCAAGATGTTCTAAGCTAGGTGAATGCAACAGTCTGAAGATCGAGCTGGATAAGCTGAAAATATCTTACGAACAGCTCCATGAAGAAAATCAGAGAATTAGCACACAAAATGCTAAACTTTCTCACATTTTCAAAACATGGACAAAATCAAGAGCCTCATTGGAAGAGTTGCAAGAGGTACAAAGAAGTGTCGGTGACATCACCGGCATAGGCTTTGGCACCAATGAAAGCACGGTGAATCTGAGTTGTTGCTGGAAAGGAACAAAATCAAACAAATGACATTTGTTAGATCCAGCACAATATATGAATCTGAAGTGCCTACAATTCAAACGGGGACCTTCTTCAAGGATAAATGTGTGAGAAAGGGCATTGTGTATGTTGACCAAGCCAAGGAAAAAGCACCAGCGAGCTTTATGTCTATCAGACCAAACCCAAATGTGCAAAATCTAAGGCAAGGAAGACCACCCAACTACCACAACTCACAACCGGTTCAACGAAGATATATGTTACCTAATAGGAATCAAAGGCCTCCATATCACATTATCATACACAATACCAAAACAGATCAGCACACACCACACCAAACACACACAAGCCAATAAAGCTGATTCAAGTGTGGATTCCCAAAGGGCTAATCCGTTCCGGACCCAAGTAGGATTGGGTACCCACAGTAATTTTGTTTGATGACAGGTACTGCAGAAGCAAGTGTCTGATTGGTACTTAGAAAGCGGATGTTCTCGACACATGATGGGAAACATCGAGCTGCTGTCTGAAATCTCAGAATGCACTGGTCCTAAGATTACTTTCGGGGATAACTCAAAATGTAAGACCGTGGGCAAGGGTAAGATTGTCCATGGTAACATTATTATAAACGATGTACTCTTAGTTGAAAATTTATGCTATAATCTGATTAGTATAAGTCAATTGTGTGATAATGGTTATACTGTAGAATTTCACACACACTTGCACTGTCAAATCATCAGATAGTATAACCATGCTTCTAGGAATCAGAAATGGGGATACTTATAAAATTAACTAGAATTATGTTCAACCTGATAATCCTACTTGCTTCATCGCGAATAATGATGATAAACACTGGCTATGGCATAAACGCTTGAATCATCTTAACTTTAAGACTGTTTCTAGCCTGTGTAAACATGATTTAGTTATCGGTATACCCAAGATCGACTTTGCTAAGGATAAGATCTGTGAAGCTTGCCAAATGGGCAAACAGATCAGATCATCCTTCAAGAACAAGAATGCCAAATCCTCCTCACGTTGCTTAGAATTATTGCATATGGACTTGTTTTGTCCTATACCAATAACAAGTTTAGGGGGAATGCGGTACACTCTTGTTGTTATTGATGATTACTCACGTTTCACATGGACTATATTTTTGAGCTGTTCTGACCAGACCAGTCCGAAATTGATCAAGCTGCTGAGGCTCGTTCAGAACGAAAGATCATCTAGTATAGACAGAATTCGAAGTGACAAGGGCACTGAATTTCAAACCAGAATCTTGAATCCTTTCTAGAAGACCAAGGAATTAAGCATGAATTCTCAGCAGCTCGAAGTCCTCAACAAAATGGAGGTGCAGAACGTCGGAACAGAACGCTTAAGGAAGCAGCAAGAACAATGCTTGCTGACTCTGGTATATCCCAAAATTCTGGGCAGAGGCTATAAATATTGCATGTTATACACAAAATCGGCCCATGATTAACAAGAAGCTAAACTTAACACCATATGAAGTATGGACAGGTAACAGACCAACTATCACTTACTTTCATGTATTCAGCTGCAAATGTTACGTCCATAACAATGGTAAGAATCATCTTACAACATTCGAAGCTAAGTCAGATAATGGAATATTCTTAGGATATTTATCTGTTAGTAAAACATTTCGTGTCTACAATAATCAAACTTTAACTGTAGAAGAGTCAGTTCATGTAGTCTTTGATGAATCTTTGTGTATTAAGGACCAGAAGGAATTAATTCAAAATCAGAGACATACCGGTTCAAAGAACTGAAGTCATACCAGATCGAGCTGATATCGCTGATCCGGAGGGCATAAAATCTAATATTAAGACAGATGCTGACAATGTCAATACTGTTTCTCCATCAGGGCTAGATGTTCTCGAGCCAAACTATCGCTGGACTAAGAGACATCCCCCTGATCTAGTGATTGGAAGTCCATCTGCACCTATTAGAACCAGAGGACAGATGATGGATGAGTTCACTCACGCTACTTTCATATCTAATCTGGAACCCAAACAGATTAACGAAGCTTTGACTGATTATAACTGGATAGAGGCCATGCAAGAAGAGCTCAACTAGTTTGAACAAAATCAAGTATGTAGCTTAACCCCCATACCAAGCGATCTGCCTATTATTGGAATCAGATGGGTCTTCAGAAACAAGCTAGACGCAGATGGTGTGGTAGTTAGGAACAAAGCTGGACTGGTTGCACAGGATTTCAGACAAGAAGAAGGAATCGACTTCGATGAATCCTTTGCACCAGTCGCCAGACTTGAAGCCATCCGAATCTTTCTTGCATTCGCCGCCTTTAAAGACTTCAAAGTATATCAAATGGACGTGAAGAGTGCATTTCTTAATGGTAAACTTCAGGAGGAAGTTTACATCGAGCAACCTCCTGGATTTCAAAATTACTCGTTTCCAGATCACATATACTTACTGAATAAAGCAGTGTATGGACTGAAACAAGCTCCAAGAGCATGGTATGACACTCTGTCTCAATTTCTTCTGGATCATGATTTTCAGATCGGTTCAGCAGATAAAACCTTATTTAAATTTGTTAAGGGGGAACATACCCTGTTAGTTCAAATATATGTAGATGATATTATTTTTGGGTCAACTAACCCCAAGCTTTGCGAGAAGTTCTCTAAGTTAATGCAGGGACAGTTTGAGAATGGGAGAATTGTCATTCTTCCTGGGTCTCCAAGTCAAACAGCTCAGCAATGGTATATTCATCAATCAAACCAAGTATACCAAGGAGCTACTCAAAAGATTTGGTATGGAGACTTGCTCAACTGCTTCAACTCCAATAAGTCCATCAATCAAGCTATATAAAGACGAAGGGGGGATGACAGTTGAGGTAACAATGTAACAAGGTCTGATCGGATCGCTGTTATATCTTACAGCGAGCCGTCCTGATATTATGTTTTCAGTTTGCATATGCGCTAGATTTCAATCTGATCCTAAGCAATCCCACTTTATTGCTGCTAAGCGTATTCTTAAATACTTGAAAGGATCTCAAAATGTTGGTCTCTGGTATCCCAAGGATCCAAATTTTAACTTAATTGGATATTCAGACGCTGACTATGCAGGGTGTAAGATCGATCGCAAGAGCACAAGTGGAACTTGTCAATTCCTAGGTGAAAGATTGATCTCGTGGTTTTTGAAGAAGCAAACGTCGATTGCCACATCTACAGCTAAGGCTGAATATCTTGCCGCTGGAAGCTGTTGCGCTCAAATGCTCTGGGTTCAACATCAGCTCAGAGACTATGGTATTCAAGCTGCTGAGTCTCCGATCTTCTGCGATTACACAAGTGCAATTGCTATCATGTATAATCCAGTCTTGCACTCTCGAACAAAGCATACATCAGACATCATTTTATTCGAGATCATGTTGTCAAAAAGGAGATTCGGATCGAGGATATTTCAACAGACCAGCAAGCTGCAGAAATCTTCACTAAACCATTCCCTAAGGCTAAGTTTAATTACTTTTGTCAAATTCTTTATTTGATAGATTTATCTTAATGTATTTGACGATTGATTAATGTTGTTTCTTGAAGAATTAGTGTTAGCACAGATCGATAATAAATTGGTCAGTAAGATACAGACCGGTCCGGAATCTCAGACCGATCTCTATCGATCTGGTATTATCCCATGATCTGTTCTAAAACACTATCAATATTTAATATAGTAATATTTTATAGCCCGGACTGATCGATTTTTTAACCGCCTTACTATTTTCTCATGTTGACCGTTAAAAATTCAAATTTTAAAATATCAGTCATTGAGATACAGACACGTGTCTGTCATCTCCTATTTATCAGGCTGTACATTTCATTTAGCCTTTTCACTTTTCTCATTTACTGTTGTCTGATTATCTTTCTTCAACATATTTTCGTCTTCTCTACTTGCATTACATTCACTCAATGGCAACTATCACTCACAACTCTCTGTCTGTTGAGTTTGATACAATTTACAGGGACGAAGACCCAGATATGGTGTCCATATTCAAATCCTTGGATATTCAGGTTTTAGGAGATTTCTGGAATGTGGTACGGTGATATACGAATCGGAGATTAGAGAGCTTTTCTCCAACGCCGTTTCCCACAAGACGTACATTTCTTCTTCCGTCAAAGGAAAATCCATTGAAATCTCTCAGGCGACGCTTTCAAAGACCTTTGGGCTTCCTACCATCGGAATGTCCGACTTTGGTCATATATCTCAGGCCACCCTTGAAAACTTTCAGGGCCGAGTATCCATTTTTGGACAGAATCTGCAACCATCATTCAAAAAGAAAGAGATGATGTTCCACTTTCAGGTTCTGTGTGATATTGTTGTCAAACCATTGCCAGGCAACACTGGCAGCTTTGATGCAGTCACTTCTGAAAAGTTCAGAGCAATGGTTGTTATCCATTCCGGACTGAAGGTGAACTGGTCCGCTATTCTTTTTGGAGTTCTGTTGGAACGGTTATTTCAACAAAACAGGCTGTCTGCTTCGCTGTTCCACTCAGCAAGCTTTTGGAGTCTATGAACATCGAGCTGGGGAAGTCGTCAGCACTCAATCCCTTCAAAATCCTTAACCCCAAGGGATTGGCTTTACTCAAGTCAAAGAGTGCTCCCCCCACTCCTTCTGATATGTTGGCAGTAAAGATAGAAGTTGGAAAAGATCAGGCTGCTGGAAAGAAGACAAGCGTCAAGCGCAAGTGATAGGGTTGAATATTACGTGTATTTATGCTATGATACATATATGTTTTCATGTTGATTCTTGGATTATTTTACGGTTTATGGTATATATTTCTATATTTCAGGAATCAATGTTGAAATGCATAAAAGTAGAGGAAATGAGGCAAAAATGATGAAAAAGGACCAAACCGAGCGAAAGCGTCAAAGCCTGGAAAGGAAGAAAAGAAAAAACAAAAAGATAGAAAAATAATCTCGATCGATCGAGACCCAACTCTTGATCGATCGGCGTCAACAGAACTTTGGCATCGATCGAGCCTCAATCTCGATCGATCGGCCGGAAGAATTTGCTGAAAAATAAATTCCTTATAGAGTTAGGGTCCAAGAGGGAAGTCCTTGATTCTTATTCCTTTATATATATACACGAAAATAACAACCAAAAATCAGACTTTGTAACCTAGGAATAGCCTCCATCCCTCCATACTCCATATCACTTTCATCCACCATCACCTCTTCATCCTAGGAATTGGAACAAGCCAACAAGAGAATCGAGGAGCACGATCGAGAAAGAAGTAAGGAAGGATCGAGAATCAACGAAGAAGTCGACTTGGGAGTTTGCTTTACTTTTCTATTATTTGTTTGGAATTATTATTGGATTTAATGTGTTTTGGATGATTGAGAAATATCTTAAACATTGTTTTTCCTTTAATATTATTGATTCATTGAATTCATACATCTTCTATGAGCATGTGTTATTGTTCTTAATGCTTTTGAAGGATTGATCACCTTTGAATGATATTTTATTATAATTGAGATCGAGAGATAAAATTATAATACAATATATTAATTCATGTCGTGTGTTAAAGATTGAGATCTAGAGATAAAATCACATACAAGTGATAGCTTAGGGTTGTTTAATCTAAAGTTAGTAGTTTTCATAAAGCGCATTCAATATTAAATTGTTAATTAAGTGAACGAGAGTTACTTGTTGCAATTTGATGTTAGACTTAATATAGCTCAAGAGAGTATATTGAATAAATTCGGAAAACCCGTCACCTTAGAGATGTATGGAGAAGAGAATTGTAAGAGTTGGGTTAGGTGAATAATTGTCTTGATAATTCTTTCTTGTGGATTTTTCTCGTGATCGTCGATTGTTTTGGTTGGATTATAGTAGATTAATATAGTAGTTTAAATATTAATTAATTATCGTAGGTTAAATATAGTTAAAAGAAATCTTATTTGGTACTTGCTTGTTAGTCTATGTGGGTTCGACAATCCGTATTCTTCATATCTATACTAAAACTTGACACCGTGCACTTGCGGTCTAAAATCACTAGATTGGAATAATTGTTTAAAATAAAAGCGATCAAGTTTTTGGCGCCGTTGCCGGGGACTAACTTTAGTAATATCATATTAGGTTCTTTGACTGTAATTTAACCATTTTTGTTTATTTATTTCGAAAAAAAAAATTATAGATATTTATTTGGTTTTTGTTTGTCTTGTGAGGTACTTGGAGATGCTACATCAACAAGCCTTCACAAGCTTTGCCCAACAACGTTCCGAGCCGTTCTACGCTGTTTGGGAGAGATTCAATGAATTGGCCAACACATTCCGGTATCACAACTTTTCGAACTATACTCTCCGGCAATATTTCTTCAAAGGGTTGGATGCACAGACACGAGAATGGGTATTGAGCCGAGCACTGGTGACTGGGACTCCCCTGGTTGATAGAGATGAGGACAGTGTGGTACACCTGTTCAATGATATGGCGGACTTCGATCATCACTGTCATTGTGATCCTTCACTACAAGGATGGAGTCACCAATACCCACAAGAGCCTCACTACCTTATTGATACGCCACAACCATTTGAACATCGCGAAGAGAGGAGAGATAGTTCTGCAGATGTCACGACTCAGTTAGAGGATACCTTAATAAGATTCATGGCATCAACTGAGAACAGTTTGGAGTGCCAAACTAACTCTATGCGCCACCTGGAGCAGCAAATGTTTGTCCTCATGGAAACAATTTCAACTAGCTGCCAAGAGGAAGAGATGAGGGCTACAAATCAAGAGGCGATGAATCGAGTTTGGTTATATGATGATGAACACTCAACCAACCAAGCTTGGGGGAGTGATCCCACTAGTGTGGAGGATTCAAATGAACTTGAGCCTCTTCAAGAGATTGAGACTACTTCAGAGATGTTATCCGAGGAGTTCCCATGTGAAGATGAGTCGAGTGTGATGTTGGAAAGGGAAGAAACTTTTGAAGATTCCGATTTGAGCCCATCGATGGAGACATGTTCTATGCCATATGTGGATCCGTATTTTCCATCGATGCCAACTTCACCGCACTACATCCTCCAAGATATGAAGCCAAGTCAAGAATCATTCTCCCATGCCTGCCACTTTAAGACGAATGTTGTTGGAGCGACGAGCTTACACTGTTAGAATCTTGCCATTCTTGAGGGCATACTGAATGAAGACCCATTCGTGGTATCATACAATACTTACTATGGGCGGCAGCCGCTCTTTGATGGTTGCTTCTGATGGTCAAGCCGAAGACTAGAAATCAGCGCTTCTTGGGAGGCAACCCAAGCATACCCTTTTGTTATTTAGTTTTGTTTTATTTTTTCAGTTTTTGCATTTTAGTTTGTTTATCTCTCGAGTCGAATATTTTACCATTTGCATTCTTCTCTTGCTAGGTACTCAGTTGGAGAGATGAACCCCTACAACAGTGGAACTTTCAAAGCAAATCTTCCTCAACCCTCATGCAAGCGTCTTGATCAGGGGAGTTTACTCTTTCCCTTTTGATTCTGTTAAACATTGAGGACAATGTTTCATTTAAGTTTGGGGGAGTGGCTTGCATGTTTTACTTGTTTTATCCACATGTTGTGTGCTTAATTGACACTTGAATCATCCGATTTTTATGAGCTAATTTTTTTTTTATGAGTTCAAACTTGAGAAAAGAATGAATTATAGTAGTGACTATTCCATGAGGATTTTGATCTCACTATGCATATGAACTTGATTGTTGATGATTATTGGACTTGTACATGAATATCCTAATTTGAGTTAGCATGTCAAGAATGAGGAATATATTGAGCACAATGAGTCATGATCTTGTGGCTTGCATGTGGAATAGTGATAATTGTTGTGAACTTAATGATTTGTTTTGAGCATCTTAGAGTACCTTAGAAACTATTTGATGCTGACACTTTGAGGCGAAAGTTTATAGTTACAAACTTGACTTGGAAATGATCTAGGCAATTTTTGGATCGTTTGAGGCTTTGCTTACCATAAAAATATCAATCACTAGTATCCCATTTTGAGCCTAATTGCAAAAGAATGGAGTATATTTAACATACTATTAGCCCCCATTCAACATTCTTTGGCAAACTCATTATACCCACCTTTATGAGCCTAAATTGGAAGAATTTTCTTTACCTAAAGGGAGTATAATGATTCTCATTAGATGCACAATATCTGCTATATTTTGATGAGCTATAGTTGAAAAAATGGTGATGAATGAGAAAAGAAAAAGATAGAAAAAAGCCTTGAGAAAAGATTAAATGAATAAGACCCAAAGTGGTCAAGGCTAGAAAAAAGAAGAAGAGGAGCTCGAAGTGTGCGAAAAATTTGAACTGTAAATGATTATACTCTGTTCTTTGCGCTTATCAGATCTTTTCTTTGAAGCCAACACCAAAGGCCTTACATTACAAGCTTAAAAAGCCCTTTTGATCCAAGTCTAGGGAGTAACTATCATTAGTGGAGAAGTTGTTTGAAAATAGGCCTATGTGATGCTTGATGATAATCTCGACTTTGAGTTGATTAACATGATTTGATCTTGAATATGTGCATGAAACTTGAGATTGACTATAGCACACACACACGTTCCGATTTTGAGATGTGTTGCTTGACTTAGGAGAAAACAAGCATTGTTCAACTTTTGTATATGTATGAGATTTCTGAGAATAATGCAAGTCATGAAATAATTGTTTCAAGTATCAAGACCGAACTCTACCTTGTGATTTTAATGCTTAATCGAGGATGATTAAGTGATAAGTTTGGGGGAGTTGATAGGGTTGAATATTACGTGTATCTATGCTATGATATGTATATGTTTTCATGTTGGTTCTTGGATTATTTTACGGTTTATGGTATATATGTCTATATTTCAGGAATCAATGTTGAAATGCATAAAAGTAGAGGAAATGAGGCAAAAATGATGAAAAAGGACCAAACCGAGCGAAAGCGTCAAAGCCGGGAAAGAAAGAAAAGAATAAAAGAAAATACAAAAAAATAGAAAATAATCTCGATCGATCGAGACCCAACTCTCGATCGATCGGCGTCGACAGAACTTTGGCGATCGATCGAGCCTCAGTCTCGATCGATCGGCCGGAAGAATTTGCTGAAAAATAAATTCCATATAGAGTTTGGGTCCAAGAGGGAAGTCCTTGATTCTTATTCCTTTATATATATAGACGAAAATAACAACCAAAAATCAGACTTTGTAATCTAGGAATAGCCTACATCCCTCCATACTCCATATCACCTTCATCCACCATCACCTCTTCATCCTAGGAATTGGAACAAGCCAACAAGAGAATCGAGGAGCACGATCGAGAAAGAGCAAGGAAGGATCGAGAATCAACGAAGAAGTCGACTTGGGAGTTTGCTTTACTTTTCTATTATTTGTTTTGAATTATTATTGGATTTAATGTGGTTTGGATGAGAATATCTTAAACATTGTTCTTCCTTTAATATTATTGATTCATTGAATTCATACATCTTCTATGAGCATGTGTTATTGTTCTTAATGCTTTGGAAGGATTGATCACCTTTGAATGATATTTTATTATAATTGAGATCGAGAGATAAAATTATAATACGATATAATAATTCATGCCGTGTGTTAAAGATTGAGATCGAAAGATAAAATCACATACGAGTGATAGCTTAGGGTTGTTTAATCTAAAGTTAGTAGTTTTCATAAAGCGCATTCAATATTAAATTGTTAATTAAGTGAACGAGAGTTACTTGTTGCAATTTGATGTTAGACTTAATATAGCTTGAGATAGTATATTGAATAAATTCGGAAAACCCGTCACCTTAGAGATGTATGGAGAAGAGAATTGTAAGAATTGGGTTAGGTGAATAATTGTCTTTATAATTCTTTCTTGTGGATTTTTCTCGTGATCGTCGATTGTTTTGGTTGGATTATAGTAGATTAATTTAGTAGTTTAATTATTAATTAATTATCGTAGGTTAAATATAGTTAAAAGAAATCTTATTTGGTACTTGCTTGTTAGTCCATGTGGGTTCGACAATCCGTATTCTTCCTATCTATACTAAAACTTGACACCGTGCACTTGCGGTCTAAAATCGCTAGATTGGAATTAATTGTTTAAAATAAAGTGATCAGCAAGCTGACAGTCCAGACTGACTCATATGAACTGAGTCTGCCTCCACAACTTCATCCCCAACCAACCTCTTCCAAAGAAACCACGAACCCAAATCACCAAACCACTGTCAACCTTAAACCCTAAACCCATATCCATCTTTCCTTCAACCAAAGCCACCACTGTAACCCAAGCTCCACCCCCCAAAATCCCAAGCTCCACCGCAACCATCCAAAGCCCAAACATCCAAAGCTCCACCCAATGTACCCAAGGTTACCATCCGAGTCCCCACCAATATCCCTGTTGTTAAGGGAATTGTCATTAAAGAACTGGGTGACTACACCCAATCCGGGATTAAGCCATCGTCTGATGTTGGAAATGACAAAGCTGTAATGACTGAGCCTGTCTCTTCCAAGCCCAAATCAGCTGCTCAAACAGCCATTTATATTGCCATGGAAGATGTAGAAGACAAAGTACAGGAGCTGACCGTCGTATTCGATGAATGGGTCGAATACAGAGCGGTCAATCACTTCAATATGTTCTTTGGCAAGCTCAAGCGGCTGCATAAGATGGAACAAGAGGTCCTGAAAGGGGTAGAAACTGATGATGTTCGGATTGCGGTACATCGCAAGGAGCTGTTTCGGGCAAACCACAGACCGAGGCTTGCAAATCTGCTCATCCAAGCCAAGAAGGCGAATTTTGATGACACCAGCCCGACTGCCAAGGATGACGGTGCGGTCATAGCTCAGCTGGAGATGGACATTCTCACTCTCCACATGGTTGTTCGCATGCATCGTCAGAAGCTCAACATTTCAACTCCGGTTCCCAGTCCGGATCATCCACAGCGAACAAGACTGTGGCAGAGCAAAGCTCTGAGCCACCCATTTCTGAGACAACAGAGCAGCTGATAGGGTGGATTATTACGTGTATTTGGGCTTTGATTTGTATATAATTTTGTGTAGATTCCGTGAAGATGTTATGATTTTTGGTATTTATTTGATTGTTTCAGGAATCTAGGTGGAATGTGGAAGAATTGAGCTACAAGGAAGAAAACGGATCAAATCAAGCCAAGAAATGAAGAAACTGAATTATGGCATTCTCGATCAATCGGACTTTGAAGGCGATCGATCGAGGGAGGCAGAAGTTTTGGCCAACAAAGAAAAGAGATCCTTGATCGATCGGAAACACCTTCTCGATCGATAGACATTGGCAGAGTCTTGACAAGAAATTTGGAAGAAAGCTCGATCGATTGGCAACTCGTGCTCGATCGATTGAGCGAGGCAGAGAAAGTCAGACTCGGAAGCTGAAGGCTCTCGATCGATCGAGACTTATGCACCGATCGATCGAGACACAAAATTTTCAGAAAAATAAAGTCTTGATTTGGTTTGATTTTTGGAAACTCTTCTATATTCCCCCTCCTCTATAAATTAGGAAAGAAGGCACGAAAATTGGATCCATTATTCAGAGTATTATCAAACCTAATTCGAAATTCTTCAGCCGCCTTTCATCTCCGAAGAACAAGGTTGAAGAAATCCTTTGAAGTGCAAGGAAGGAAGCGAGAGAATAAAGATCGTTCGACGCACGGAGTCGCTCCTACGTTTATCGTATTTCTAAACTCTAGTTAATTTGATTTTCAGATTTTATTTGATGTTTATGAGGTTGAGAGACGATTAAACATCTTATTAATTTAATTTGGTTTATTTTATCAAGTTTAAGGAATATTGTGCTTGAATCTTTGATTTGGTTGTGTTTGAGTGAATTAATATCTTTTGTTCATGAATTATATGCTTAATGCTATCAAAGCCTAGCTACCTTTGATTGAACTTGTGAATTATAATTGAGATCGGGAGATGAAATTATAATATGCTAAAATAATTCATGTTGTATGTTTAAGATTTAGATCGAGAGATTAAATCACATACGTGGTCACTTTAAATTGAAAGATTTAAAGATCAACGATTTTCATAGAGATTTATTCGGTATTAAATTGGTTTAAGTGAACGAGAGTTACTTGTGTCAATTTATTACTAGTTTCAATATAGCTCGAGAGAGTGTATTGATTATATTCGAAAATCCGTCACCTTAAGAATTGATTGATAAGTAATTGTTTTGACAAACAAATCATTGACGATAACACAGTTGAACGAACATCTTGATAGATTTCTTGAGCGGAATTCCTTCGCATATTCAAATGAGTTGTTCTATTTTTGAGTTTTATTAAGTCTTTAGTTTAATTAGATAATTAATCATCTTTTTCGTAGGCTAAATATAATTTTGCTAATTTTATTTGGTACTTATACGTTAGTCCCTGTGGGTTCGACATCCTTTCTTTTATATCACTATACTAAAACTTGACACCGTGCACTTGTGGTAGAATCGCTACACTGAGAAATAATTATTTAAAATAAAAGCGATCAAGTTTTTGGCGCCGTTGTCGGGGACTAATTTGTATAATATCATACAAGATTAGTTAATTGTAATTTCGCCATTAATTTTTTGTTTTTGTTTTGTTTGTCACTGTTGACAATTGGGTTTACTACATTCGTTTTTCTCCTTTTGGTTTATTTTTATAGGTAGTCATCGTATTGGTGCATGCTAAGGAGTAGCAACCCCGCACTTGAGCCGTTTGACCCAGAAATCGAGCGTACGTGTCTAAGGAAAAGAAGGGAAGCTCGAGCAATGACTGACAACAATCAAGAAGGGGGCGCGCACAATGAAGCACTGAATCCAAGATCGATGATGGATTATGCTCAACCAGCTTTTCACGGATCATTGTCAAGCATTACAAGGCCAACCATTCAAGCCAACAATTTTGAAATAAAGCCGGCTATAATACAGATGATCCAGCATTCAGTGATGTTTGGAGGAGTATCCACTGATGATCCGAACGCTCATATCTCCAACTTCTTGGAGATTTGTGACACTTTCAAACATAATGGCGTTTCTGACGACCCCATCAGGTTAAGGTTATTTCCTTTCTCATTAAAAGATAAAGCTAAAGCTTGGTTGAACTCTTTACCTGCAGGATCTATCACCACTTGGGAGGGGACGACACAAGCATTTTTGTCCAAATACATTCCCCCTTCCAAAACGGCAAAGATGAGGAACGATATCACCACATTCTGGCAATACAACCCTAAAACATTATATGAGGCGTGGGATCGTTTCAAGGATTTGCTTAGGAGATGCCCACACCATGGTCTTCCTATTTGGCTTCAGGTACAGACTTTTTATAACGGTTTATTTTCATCTAACCGTTCTATGATTGATGCAGCCTCAGGAGGATCCATTATGCACAAACACCGGAAGCAGCGTATGAACTCTTAGAAGAGATGGCTTCTAACAGCTATCAATGGCAATCAGAGAGGAATGTGCCAAAGAAACCAGCTGGAGTTCACCAAATTGATGGCATCACTGCTCTTTCGGCACAGTTGGAAGCGTTGAACAAAAAGATAGATAGCGTGAGCATGACAGCAATGCAAGCTCAAGTTATCACTTGCGAATTATGTGGAAGCAATCATCCAAGCACTGAGTGCCAGGCAGGTAATCCATTCGTACAGTCTAATGAGTCAGTGAATTATGTAGGAAACAGGCAGCCCAACAACCCATACTCTAATACTTACAACCCGGGATGGAGAAATCATCCGAACTTGCAATGGTCCAACCAAAACAACGTGTTGAACCCACAACAACAACCGGGGAAGGTGCCTAAGCCGAGTATGAAGGAGCTAATGACCAAGTTCATATCATCAACTGAAACTAGGATGCAAAACCAGGAGGCATCTATAAAGAACTTGGAAATACAAGTAGGGCAACATGCAACGTTGATTTCCGGACGAACTCAAGGTACACTACCAAGTGATACAATGATAAATCCAAAGGAGCAAGCGAATGTCATAGCACTAAGGAGTGGAAAAGAGCTAAGGACACAGACTGAAGCACAAGAAAGTTGTGAAACCACCGTTGAAGACAAGAGTAAGACTGAGGAAAAAATTATCGAAAAAGTTAAAAATTCCAACACCACACCAATCACACACACTGATAAGGTAATAATTCCTCCCCCATTTCCCGCTGCATTAAAAAGAGCTAAAATGGATGCTGAATTTGGTAAGTTTCTTGAGTTATTTAAGAAATTGCATATTAATATACAATTTGCTGATGCTCTACTTCAAATACCGAGTTATGCTAAGTTTTTGAAGGAAATTCTCTCTAACAAGCGAAAGTTGGGCGAATACGAAACGGTAAGCTTAACAGATGAGTGCTCAGCAATTGTGCAAAACAAAATGCCTCCAAAGTTAAAGGACCCAGGGAGTTTTACTATACCTTGCACTATAGGATCAGTCTCATTTACTAAATCATTGTGTGATTTGGGTGCGAGTATTAATTTGATGCATTTTTCCATTTTCAGGAGGTTGGAACTAGGAGAGCCGAAACCCACCAAAGTTTCACTACAATTGGCAGATAGATCTATCACATATCCCCGAGGAATCATTGAAGACGTGTTAGTCAAAGTGGACAAATTCATCTTCCCAGTTGATTTCCTAGTACTAGATATGGAAGAGGACAGGGAGATACCACTGATTTTGGACCGACCGTTCCTAGAAACGGGAAAGGCAATCATAGATGTCCAACAAGGGAAGTTGATCCTCCGTGTAGGGGAGGATCAAGTTGTGTTTAATGTATTTAAAGCACTTAAACACCCACACGACGAGCCCATGTGTTTTACTATTGATATTATTGATGCCTTAACTGTTGATGTGTTGCAAGGTACTTACAAAGAGATGGAAGCATACCTTGTGAAAGCCGTTGAACAACATGACAAGGAGGAAATTGAGATTATAGCTCAGTTGAACAACATAGTCCCTTACATGAAACGAGCCACTGAAAATCTTGAAGAGTTAGGAAAAAGAGACATAAACCTCAGCGGCCATCCATCGAAGAATCACCCACGCTTGAACTAAAGCCCCTCCCATCTCATCTCAAGTATGTATTCATAGATGCTGGAAATTCGTTACCAATCATTATTTCTTCATCTTTGACAGGTGAAAATGAGGGGAAGCTTCTTAAAGTCTTAAAGGAGCACAAGAAGGCATTTGGATGGAAGATAGCAGATATTAAAGGAATTAGTCCATCGGTGTGCATGCATAAAGTTCGGATGGAAGAGACTTTCAAGCCCGTGGTACAACCACAACGCCGTCTCAATCCAAAAATGCAAGAGGTAGTCAAAGCCGAGAATGGATGCAGGTATTATCTACCCTATCTCTGATAGTTCATGGGTAAGTCATATTCAATGTGTACCAAAGAAAGGAGGCATTACTGTTGTCCCTAATGAAAACAATGAATTGATACCTACTAGAACAGTCACGGGGTGGAGAGTGTGCATTGACTATATGAGGTTAAATGAATAAACTCGTAAAGATCACTTTCCCTTTCCCTTCATTGATCAAATGGTAGAAAGATTAGCAGGTTATGATTTTTATTGCTTTCTAGATGGGTATTCAGGGTATAATCAAATCGCTATTACACCAGAGGACCAAGAGAAAACTACTTTCACTTGCCCTTATGGTACATTTGCTTTTAGACAAATGCCATTTGGATTATGTAATGCCCCTGCCACTTTTCAAAGATGCATGGTAGCCATATTCCATGACATGATAGAGAAATTCTTAGAAGTATTCATGGATGACTTCTCTATTTTTGGATCTTCATTTGATATATGTTTATATAACTTGGATTTGGTGTTGACACGATGCGAGGAGACAAATCTTGTATTGAATTGGGAGAAGTGTCACTTCATGGTCAAAGAAGGTATAGTCTTGGGACATAAGATATCCGACAAGGGTATTGAAGTAGACCGAGCAAAAATCCAAGTAATACAACAATTGCCACCACCAACAACAGTGAAAGGAATCCGAAGCTTTTTGGGACATGCAGGATTTTATCGTCGATTCATTAAGGATTTCTCAAAAATTTCTAAACCTTTATCTCACCTATTAACTAAAGATGCACCTTATGAATTTAATGCTAATTGTGTGCAGGCATTCGAGATTCTCAAGGAGAAACTGGTAACAACATCTGTCTTGGTAGCACCTGATTGGGAGTTGCCCTTTGAACTGATGTGTGATGCGAGTGACACATCGGTAGGAGCAGTCTTAGGCCAAAGGAGGAACAAGGTATTCATACCATCTACTATGCTAGTCCCACTTTGAATGAAGCACAAATGAATTATGCCACTACTGAAAAAGAGCTTCTAGCCATAGTTTTTGCATTCGATAAATTTCACTCATATCTATGTCTTGCCAAAGTTATTGTGTACACCGATCATGCTGCACTTAAATAATTGCTTGCAAAGAAAGATGCCAAACCACGCTTAATTAGGTGGATATTGTTGTTGCAAGAATTTGACTTAGAGATAAGAGATAAGAAGGGTGTAGAGAATGTGGTAGCAGATCATTTGTCTCGAATAGACAATGGAGAGGATATAATTGAAAGTGAGATAGAAGAAATTAATGAGAAATTTCCTGATGAGCAATTGTTTAACGCTGACATTTTACCTTGGCATGCAGATTATGCGAACTATATTGCTAGTGGTATCCTCCCACAAAATCTATCTTTTTATCAAAAGAAAAATTCTTTTCTGAGGTTAAAACATCTTATGTGGGAGGAGCCCTATTTGTTCAAAGTTTGTACAGATAACATTATAAGGAGATACATCCCCGAAAGGGACATGCAATCTATCTTGAAGCAGTGCCACGGTGGAGAAATAGGTGGGCATTTTGGCCCAACCAAAACAGCTGCTAAGGTACTTGACTCTGGCTTCTATTGGCCAACGTTGTTTAAGGACGCGTTCAGGTATGTCACCACTTGTGATAGATGTCAAAGGGTCGGTAATATCTCTAGGAGAAATGAATTACCCTTAAATAATATTCTTGAATGTGAACCTTATCACCCACAAACCAGCGGACAAGTAGAAGTTTCAAACCGAGAGTTGAAACGTATTTTAGAAAAAGACAGTGACTCTAAGCCGGAAGGATTGGTCCTTACGCTTAGACGATGCCTTATGGGCTTATCAGACTGCTTTTAAAACACCTATTGGCACATCACCTTGTAGGTTGGTATTTGGTAAGGCATGTCACCTACCAGTTGACCTTGAGCATAAAGCATATTGGGCGATTAAATGGTTAAACTTTGATTGTCATTTTGCAGGCGAAAAACGTCTTTTACAGCTGAATGAGATGGAGGAATTTAGGAATCAGACATATGAGAATGCCAAGATTTACAAAGAAAGAACCAAGAAGTGGCATGATTCTCATATACAAAGAAGGGAATTCAATGTAGGAGATAAAGTACTCTTGTTCAACTCCAGACTATGACTCTTTCCAGGTAAATTACGTTCTCGTTGGTCTGGACCATTCACAGTCTCCAAGGTAAACCCAACTGGCGCTATTGAAATTACTGACCCCGAAAAGGGAACTTTTATAGTAAATGGGCAGCGGTTGAAGCACTACAACATAAATGAGAAAGGCGAATTGTTGGCCTCTATCTGTTATCTTGATAACGAAGGAAACAGAGGAGATAGTCCAGCTTGGGACTATAAATTAAGAACTTTCTTCTCTCTATCTCTCGATTATTTTTCATAGTTTTTGTAGTTAGTTAATCTTTTCATTATTTTATTTTCTTTCTTACTATCCAGTACCACCTACGGAGCATGATGAGGACGATGATCACTGACGATCGCCGTCGAGGTATGTGCTTTGCTTTTGCACTTACTGTTTACCATACATTGAGGGCAATGTATGTACTAAGTTTGGGGGGTGTTTACTGGTTTCTGATATCTTTTGTTACTTCCTTGCATGACTAGCTTATCATGAGATTAGATCGTTTTTGGGCACATAAATTTTTATTTTTATTTTTTTGAAAATGAGTTCATCATTTAGAAATAATGAATTAGACTTGCAATGGTATTACATGATGATATTAATCCCCATCTCAACTTAAGTCTTGAAGATTTTTGACTTGTTTGTGAATATCTTTAGTTGAGTTAATATTTCAAAAATTGAGGAATATTTTGAGCACTTTTGGCTCATGATTGAGTGAATTGTATATTGGAACAATTTTGTTAACTATGATTTGTCTTGAGGATCTTGAAACACTTTAGAACCTATTTGAGAGCACTTTGAAGCAAAATTTTATAGTTAGGAACTAGACTTGGAAATGATTAGGCGATCTTTGGACCGTTTGAGCCTTTCAAGCTTACCATGTTTATATCAATCTCTTGTTCACTAATTTGAGCCTAAATGATAAAAGAATGGAGTATGTTTAGCATACTATTAGCCCCCATTCAACATTCTTTGGCAAACTCATTATACCCACCTAATTGAGCCTAAATTGAAGATTTTTATCTTAACCCTAAGGGAGTAAATGATTCTCATTAGATGCACTTGATTTGCTAAACTTTGATGAGCTTATTGTTAAAAAAATTGATAAATGAGAAAAGAAAAAAAAAAAAAAGATAGAAAAAGCCTTGAAAAAAAAATTGCATAATAAGACCCAAAGTGGCCAAGGCTAGAAAAAAAAAAAGAAGCTCAAAGTGTGCTAAACATTTGAATTTTCTATGATTATACTCTCTTCTTTGTATTTCCTTATCTTTTCTTTGAAGCCAAATACCTAGGCCAAACATTACAAGCTTTAAAAGACCTATTAATCCAAGTCTATGGAATAATTACATTAGTGGAGAAGTGCTTGAAAAGTAGGCTTATGGAGTGTTTAATAGTAATCTTGACTTTGAGTTTAATGGCATTATTTGATCCTAAAAGTATATATGAAACTCAAGATTGACATGAACACACACGCACGTTCCGATTTTGCGATATATTGCTTAGCTTAGGAGAAAACACTTCTTGTTATTTTTTGGATTGATTTGTGGTTGAAGTGTTAGTGGGATTTCTGAGCTTTTACAATTGAGTTGCTAAGTTAATTCATTCAAAGTATTGATGATGAACTTTGCATTTTGATCTTAATGTTTACTCGAGGACGATCAAATCTAAGTTTGGGGAAGTTGATAGGGTGGATTATTACGTGTATTTGGGCTTTGATTTGTATATAATTTCGTGTAGATTCCGTGAAGATGTTATGCTTTTTGGTATTTATTTGATTGTTTCAGGAATCTAGGTGGAATGTGGAAGAATTGAGCTACAAGGAAGAAAACGGATCAAATCAAGCCAAGAAATGAAGAAACTGAATTCTGGCATTCTCGATCTATCGGACTTTGAAGGCGATCGATCGAGGGAGGCAGAAGTTTTGGCAACAAAGAAAAGAGATCCTCGATCGATCGGAAACACCTTCTCGATCGATCGACATTGGCAGAGTCTTGACAAGAAATTTGGAAGAAAGCTCGATCGATCGGCAACTCGTGCTCGATCGATCGAGCGAGGCAGAGAAAGTCAGACTCGGAAGCTGAAGGCGCTCGATCGATCGAGACTTATGCACCGATCGATCGAGACACAGAATTTTCAGAAAAATAAAATATTGATTTGGTTTGATTTTTGGAAACTCTTCCATATTCCCCCTCCTCTATAAATTAGGAAAGAAGGCACGAAAATTGGATCCATTATTCAGAGTATTACCAAACCTAATTCGAAATTCTTCAGCCGCCTTTCATCTCCGAAGAACAAGGTTGAAGAAATCCTTTGAAGTGCAAGGAAGGAAGCGAGAGAAGAAAGATCGTTCGACGCACGGAGTCGCTCCTACGTTTATCGTATTTCTAAACTCTAGTTAATTTGATTTTCAGATTTTATTTGATGTTTATGAGGTTGAGAGACGATTAAACATCTTATTAATTTAATTTGGTTTATTTTATCAAGTTTAAGGAATATTGTGCTTGAATCTTTGATTTGGTTGTGTTTGAGTGAATTAATATCTTTTGTTCATGAATTATATGCTTAATGCTATCAAAGCCTAGCTACCTTTGATTGAACTTGTGAATTATAATTGAGATCGAGAGATGAAATTATAATATGCTAAAATAATTCATGTTGTATGTTTAAGATTTAGATCGAGAGATTAAATTACATACGTGGTCACTTTAAATTGAAAGATTTAAAGATCAACGGTTTTCATAGAGATTTATTCGGTATTAAATTGGTTTAAGTGAACGAGAGTTACTTGTGTCAATTTATTACTAGTTTCAATATAGCTCGAGAGAGTGTATTGATTATATTCGGAAATCCATCACCTTAAGAATTGATTGATAAGTAATTGTTTTAACAAACACATAATTGACGATAACACAGTTGAACGAACATCTTGATAGATTTCTTGAGCGGAATTCCTTCGCATCTTCAAAGGAGTTGTTCTAGTTTTGAGTTGTATTAAGTCTTTAGTTTAATTAGATAATTAATCATCTTTTTCATAGGCTAAATATAATTTTTCTAATTTTATTTGGTACTTATACGTTAGTCCCTGTGGTTCGACATCCTTTCTTTTATATCACTATACTAAAACTTGACACCGTGCACTTGCGGTAGAATCGCTACACTGAGAAATAATTGTTTAAAATAAAAGCGATCAGCAGCCACTGCCTAATGCTCTGTCTGCTGCAGAGACTGAGGCAATGAACGTATAGCTGGAATCTCCTACCACCTCCATTCTGTTTGTGTCCTCAGTCTCAGATATTCAAACCAGCACGCTAGACGCACCTCCGACAGTTGTCCCACCAGACTTTGTCGATGCTGATCTAGTTGTGTCAAATTTTGTTGCAGGTATACATGTTGAGGAGCCTACTGAACCTATCACTCCTCCAGATCAGTCTGCTGCAGACTTGGCATTTTTGCAAGAATTTTCTATGATTAGTCGATTTGATCCGTTCCGATATTCGCCAATCTGCTGACTCTACCATTGTACCGATTGAAGCAGAGATTGATTTGACTGAGTCACCTGCTGATCACTTCCTAGACCCCGTTGATGATGCTCCATCAGTAGTCAAGTCCCTTCAAGAACTATCTGAAAACTTTCTCTTTCTCTCTCAACGAGTAAGAGAAGTTCATCAAAGCCAGATGACTACATCTATGGATTTTGAATCTTTCAAAGATAAGGTGATGGTAAGCATCAATGGTATTCAGCATGGACTGAATGATCTGTTCTCTCAGCAAGCATCGTATAAGAACAGTCTGAGAAGAAAACAGATCGAGCTGGCTACCGAAGTAAAAACTACAGTTGCCAAATCCCTCATTGCTCAAGACACTCGCCTGGATGCTATTTGCGCTCAACTAACGCAGATCGTAGATTTCCTTCAGGAGATTACTGCTGACAAAAAGGGGGGAAAGAAGAAGGAATTCAAGCCAGCAAGCAGTGCTAGGCAGTGAAGAAATAGATAACTGTCTGAATTGTGACATGTAAATGTATTCATCAGACATGTTAATAAAATCAAAGTCTTTCAATCGAATTTCTGAATCTCATTCATTTATTTTGAATAGTTCATTATTTTGAACAAAAAGGCTTAATCGATCTGAACTACAATTTTCAGTGTTCATTTATTTTGAACAATAAGACAATCGATCTGAAAGAATATTCTACAAAAAAAAAAGGCTTTATAAGAAGATTTAGAAGCTAGGTTTTGTCATCATCAAAAAGGGGGAATTTGTTAGTCCCCGATTTTAAAGATGACAAAACAGATCAGACCGATCGAGCCATGACAAATCAGATCAGACCGATATAGTCTATCTCAAAACAGAATAGATTGATGTAAACCAGACTGACCAGATCGAAGCACATCCAGATCGATCAACAAAGATCAGACCAGACCAGCTCGATGAAGATCAGATCAGAGCAGTCGAAGTTTAGTAAGCTTCGTTCTTCAGTTCGAATAATCAACGGCTATTTATTGAAGCATTTAATGATGCATTTAATGCTGAAAAAGACCAAGGACTGAAGATTACCTTAAATGGTAAATAGACAAAGGAGAGTCTACCTGAAAAGCGCCGAAAAAACAGACCAGAAGGGAAAGTCCCTAAAGAAGAAGACTAAAGTTGTTCAGACATTGACCTAAGTAAAGAGTTGCACAGAAAATGAAATATTGTCGTTGGTATAAATGACTATATAAGGATGCAAATAAAATGCTCAAGAGACGATCTGATCAATCAAGAGACTGAACAACACAAGCTTACAAGTCAAAACATTCATTCTTGAGCAGAACCATCGCAGAAAGATTTTATCTTACCAGTCTGCTCAAAGTTTTTAAACCACATCATATTTGTAATATTTGATCATCAAAAGGATCACTTGTGCGTAGATTATTTCACTCTATCTTTTGTATTTGTGCTAAAATAAAAGAGTGAGATTCAATTGTAACTGTCAGACGGACTGTGTCTGAACAGATTGAGAGACTAGGAGTTTCAGTCTGGTAGTGGGGTAAATCCAGCTGAATCGAGGTTTTACAAATAGATGTATTACTCAAAGTCTTCTAGTGACTCCTTCCTTGATTGGAAGAAGGGGAGACGTAGAAGGATTTGCCTTCGAACTTCCAGAAACATATCTTGTCTATTTACATTTCGCACTGCTTTGCATTTCATAGCCATCAACCGTTCTTACTAGCTAAGAACAGACCGTTTCCGCACTCTCACTTCAGTGGTCTGTTCTGCTTAAGGATTGATTAAGAAACAGATTTCACTCACTAACCCGAGTGAAATCAATAAGAATTAAATTTTAGAGGAGTGTTCATTCACCCCCCTCTAAACACTCCCGTCCGATCCTAACATATACCTACAGGAACAACCCCAAAACCACGAGTATATAATAAACCATAATCATACCAACAATATTATGATATAAAAATGCATAACCGTAAATACAAATCACTTCCTGTAGTATACGCATTTAAAAGCTCCCTTTGGTTGTTCCTGTACCACAAGCATAATCAACAGATTATAATTCCAATAATGTATGTCATGACATGCACCAGTTCCATCAATGCCAAATAATGAATTTCCAAGTCTTATTATATCAGTGGCATAATACCTCTCGCGTTGACATGACATCGGCATTAATACCCCTAACTTCGACAATACCAGCGGCAAATAATATCCCTCGCTATAATATGACAGCGGCGTGTTCTTCGCTTCTTACATATTAGCGGCAAATATTCTCTCATCGCTACGGTATGACATCGGCAAGTATTCTATCATGGCTATGCTATGAAGGCAGCAAGTATTCTTCATCACTGGAATATAACCTCGACTTACAATCATATGCACCAATGCATCCAATGTGTGTATGCAACCATAATGCATCAACCAATATGTGTATGCAACCATAATGCATAACCCGACAAATATATGCAACCATAATGCATAATCCAATAGATAAAAATACATTTTAATGTTCGATGCCTGATAAGTGTGATTTTTACACTTAATTTGATATATGATTGGGGGTGTTTTGTAGTGATTCCTCGAAATTATTACACGTTTTGGTATATATTTGTATATTTCAGGAATGTAGGTCCAATGCATAAAAGTGGATGAAATGGGCTTAAAATGCTGAAAAAGGACCAAACCGAGCAAATATGAAAAAGGAGGGACCAAATCGTAAGATTGGAGATTTGAGATCCGCGATCGATCGGCAACTTACAAAGATCGATCGCCGGATTTCCGGGATCGATCGGCAAATGACGAAGATCAAATGACGAAGATCGATCGCGGATATGAAAAATTTGGTTATTTTGTCCAGAATGTTTCCGCGATCGATCGGCAAATGACGAAGATCGATCGCCAAAACCGAATATTTAGAGATTTTGTTTCCTTCTTGGTTATTTTGTGTCCAAAACTTACCAAACTCCTTCACCACTATATATATTAGGTCTTGGACGAAAATATAGACTTTTTATCAGATTTTACACCCTAGGAATAGCCTCTATCCAACCACTCATCCTCCATATCACCATCATTCACCTACATCCATCAACCATCCTAGGATTTTGGAACACCTTCAACAAGGTGATTCAAGAGACGACCGAGAAGGAAGCGAGAGGGGGAGCAAGGATCTACGAACGAAGTCGACATCGGGAGTTTATTCTTGTCTTTTAATATTAGTTTTGATTTGTTTTGATTTACTATGTTGAACTAATTTATTTATCGAGGCTAGGTGAATCCTTTGTCATGAACCTATGATTTGATGATTTATTTGATTGAATTCCTTTAATTCTTTGCGTATAATTTATTGATCTTCATGCTTTTGAGGGATTGATCACCCTTGAATGATTACTTTATTGTGATTGACTTGACCATATGATATTGCAATATGATATAATAAATTATACCGTGGGTTTTAGGTTGAGACGGACCAAGTAAAATCTAGCACACGTGTGATAGCAATAGATTTACCAAACTCGAAGACTAGTAGTTTTCATAGATCTTTATTCGATATTAATTGTGGAATAAGGACACGGGAGTGGTTTACTGCAACATTAACATTAGACTTGTTATAACTGGACCAAAGTATAACGAATGCATTAGGAAAACACGTCACCTTAGAAATATTTGGATATTCAATCGAAAATTGTAGGGGATTGCATTGGTGAGCCAAAGTCTCGATAATCTTCTCTAGTGGATTTTTCTCGTTTACTTTTATTGACTTGGTTGGATTAGTAGTTAAATTAATTAATTAGTAGTTTAATTATTATCAATTTCGTAGGTTAAATATAGATAAAAGCATCTTATTTGGTACTTGCTTGTTAGTCCATGTGGGTTCGACAATCTTATTCTTCCTATCTATACTAAAACTTGACACTGTGCACTTGCGGTACATAAATCGATATATTGGAAAATACTGTTTAAAATAATAGCGATCAAGTTTTTGGTGCCGTTGCCGGGGACTAATTTTAGTAATATCATACGAGAAGTTTTGACTGTAATTTAACCATTTTTTTTTCTTTTGTATATATTTAATTCGAAAAATGAAGTTAAATTGTTTTATTTGTTTTTCTTGCAAGGTACTTGTGATGCTTCATAACCAAGTCTTCACAAGATTGTCCAACAATATTCAGAGTCGTTTTATTGCGCGTGGGGGAGATTCAATGAATTGTCAGACACATTCCGGTATCACAACTTTTCGAACTATAATCTTCTGCAATATTTCTTCAAAGGTTTGGATGCAGAGACACGAGGATGGGTATTCAGCGGAGCACTAGTGACTAGGAGTCCCCTGGTTGATAGAGATGAGGACAATGTGTTGCACCTGTTCAATGATATGGCGGACTTCGATTACCATTGGCATTGTGATCCTTCACTACAAGGTTGGAGTCACCAAAACCCACCGGAGCCTCACTACCCTAATGATACGCACCAACCATTTGAGCATCAAGGAGAGAAGAGAGATAGTTCGGCAGACGTCATGACTCAGCTAGAGGATACATTAATAAGATTTGTGGCATCAACTGAGAACAGTTTGGAGTGCCAAACCAACTCTATGCGCCACCTGGAGCAGCAAATGGCGGTCCTTATGGAAATAATTTCAACTAGTTGCCAGGAGGAAGAGACAAGAGCTACCAATCAAGAGGCGACGAATTGAGTTTGGTTATATGATGATGATCACTCAACCAACCAAGTTTGGGGGAGTGATCCTACTCATGTGATTTTTACACTTAATTTGATAAATGATTAGGGGTGTTTTTGTAGTGATTCCTCGAAATTATTACACGTTTTGGTATATATTTGTATATTTCAGGAATGTAGGTCCAAGTGCATAAAGTGGATGAAATGGGCTTAAAATGCTGAAAAAGGACCAAACTGAGCAAATATGGAAAAGGAGGGACCAAATCGTAAGATTGGAGATTTGAGATCTGCGATCGATCGGCAACTTACGAAGATCGATCGCCGGATTTCCGCAATCGATCGGCAAATGACGAAGAACGGTCGCGGATATGAAAAATTTGGTTATTTTGTCCAGAATGTTTCCGCGATCGATCGGCAAATGACGAAGATCGATCGCCAAAACCGAAAATTTCGAGATTTTGTTTCCCTCTTGGTTATTTTGTGTCCGAAACTTACAAACTCCTTCACCACTATATATATTAGGTCTTGGACGAAAACAGAGACTTTTTATCAGATTTTACACCCTAGGAATAGACTCCATCCATCCACTCATCCTCCATATCACCATCATTCACCTCAATCCATCAACCATCCTAGGATTTTGGAACACCTTCAACATGGCGATTCAAGAGACGATCGAGAAGGAAGCGAGAGAGGGAGCAAGGATCTACAAACGAAGTCGACATCGGGAGTTTATTCTTGTCTTTTAATATTTGTTTTGATTTGTTTTGATTTACTGTGTTGAACTAATTTATTTATCGAGGCTAGGTGAATCCTTTATCATGAACCTATGATTTGATGATTTATTTGATTGAATTCTTTTAATTCTTTGCGTATAATTTATTGATCTTCATGCTTTTGAGGGATTGATCACCCTTGAATGATTACTTTATTGTGATTGACTTGACCATATGATATTGCAATATGATATAATAAATTATACCGTGGGTTTTAGGTTGAGACGGACCAAGTAAAATCTAGCACACATGTGATAGCAATAGGTTTACCAAATCAAAGGCTAATAGTTTTCATAGATCTTTTTTCGATATTAATTGTGCAATAAGGACACGGGAGTGGTTTACTGCAACATTAATATTAGACTTGTTATAACTGGACCAAAGTATAACGAATGCATTAGGAAAACTCGTCACCTTAAAAATATTTAGATACTCAATCGAGAATTGTAGGGGATTGCATTGGTGAGCCAAAGTCTCGATAATCTTCTCTAGTGGATTTTTCTCGTTTACATTTATTGACTTGGTTGGATTAGTAGTTAATTTAATTAATTAGTAGTTTAATTATTAATTCAATTTTGTAGGTTAAATATAGTTAAAAACATCTTATTTTGTACTTGCTTGTTAGTCCCTGTGAGTTCGACAATCTGTATTCTTCCTATCTATACTAAAACTTGACACCGTGTACTTGCGGTACATAAATCGCTACATTGGAAAATATTGTTTAAAATAATAGCGATCAAGTTTTTGGCGCCGTTGCCGGGGACTAATTTTAGTAATATCATACGAGAAGTTTTGACTGTAATTTAACCTTTTTTTCTTTTGTATATATTTAATTCGAAAATTGTTTTATTTGTTTTTCTTGCGTGGTACTTGTGATGCTTCATCAACGAGTCTTCACAAGATTTGTCCAACAATATTCAGAGCCGTTTTATGCGGCGTGGGGGAGATTCAATGAGTTGTCAGACACATTCAGGTATCACAACTTTTCGAACTATAGTCTTCTGCAATATTTCTTTAAAGGTTCGAATGCAGAGACACGAGGATGGGTATTCAGCGGAGCACTGGTGACTGGGAGTCCCCTGGTTGATAGAGATGAGGACAATGTGTTGCACCTGTTCATTGATATGGTGGACTTCGATTACCACTGGCATTGTGATCCTTCACTACAAGGTTGGAATCACCAATACCCACTGGAGCCTCACTACCCTAATGATACGCACCAACCATTTGAGCATCAAGGAGAAAAGAGAGATAGTTTGGTAGACGTCACGACTCAGTTAGAGGATACATTAATAAGATTCGTGGCATCAACTGAGAACAGTTTGGAGTGCCAAACAAACTCTATGCGCCACCTGGAGCAGCAAATGGCGGTCCTTATGGAAACAATTTCAACTAGCTGCCAGAAGGAAGAGACGAGAGCTACCAATCAAGAGGCGACGGATCGAGTTTGGTTATATGATGATGATCACTCAACCAACCAAGTTTGGGGGAGTGATCCTAATCATGTGAAAAAGTCAAGGGAACTCGAGCCTCTTCAAGAGATTGAGCCTACTTCAAAGATGTAATCCGAGGAGTTCTCATGTTAAGATGAGTCGAGTGTGATGTTGGAGAAGGAAGAGACTTTCGAAGATTCTGATTTGAGCCCATCGATGGAGATATGTTCTATGCCATACGTGGATCCGTATTTTCCATCGATGCCAACTTCACCGCACTACATCCTCCAAGATATGAAGCCAAGTCAAGAATCATTCTCCCATGCCTACCACATCAAGAATGTTGTTGGAGCGACGAGCCTACACTGTTACAATCATGCCAATCTTGAGGGCATACTGAATGAAGACCCATTAGTGGTATCATACGATACGTACTATGGGCGACAACCGCTCTTTTATGGTTGCTTCTGATAGTCAAGCCGACGACTAGAAATCAATGCTTCTTGGGAGGCAACCCAAGCGCATCCTTTTGCAATTTAGTTTTGTTATTTGTTCTCTAGTTCTTGTTTTTCGTTTTGTCTATCTCTCGAGTCGACTATTTTATTTGCATTCTTCTCTTGCTAGGTATTTAATTGGAGCGATGAATCCCTACAGCAGTGGAGAGGAGCCAATCTTCCTCAACCCTCATGCAAGCGTCGTGATCAGGGGAGTTTATTGTTTCCTTTTGATGTTTTTAAAAATTGAGGACAATGTTTGATTTAAGTTTGGGGAGTGGCTTGCATGTTTTACTTGCTCAATCTGCATGTTGTGTGCTTGTTTATGAGTTCAATTAGTGAGACAATAATGCATCACAGTAGTAGTCTTTATTCCATGATGATATTAATCTCATGTAGCATGTCAAAGATGATGAATATATTGAGCACATTTGAGTCATAATCTTGTGAATTGCATGTTGAATCGTGATAATTATTGTGAATTGATGAATTGTTCTTGAGCATCTTAGAGTACCTTAGAACTTATAACACTTCAAGGCGAAATTTAATAGTTATGAACTTGATTAGGAGATGATCTAGGCGATCTTTGGACCGTTTTGAGCCTTTCAAGCTTACCATGATATATATCAATCTCTAGTGTCCCATTTTGACCCTAAATGAAAAAGAATGGAGTATATTCGACATACAATTAGCCCCCATTCAACAAACTTCTTTGGCAACTCATTATACCCACCTACTTTTGAGCTTAAATTGAAAAAGTTTATCCTTACCTTAAGGGAGTATAATGATTCTCATTAGATGCACATAAATTGCTTTATTTTGATGAGCTTATTATTGAAAAAATTGATGAATGAGAAAAGAAAACGATAGACAAAGCCTTGAAAAAAAAAAGACTAAATAAGACCCAAAGTGGCCAAGGCTAAAAGAAAAAGAAGAGAAGCTCAATTTTGTGCTAATAATATGAATATTACATGTTTATACTCTCTTCTTTGTGCTATCCTATCCTTTCTTTGAAGCCAAACACCTATGCCTAACGTCACAAGCTTATAAAGACCTATTGATCCAAGTCTATGGAGTGACTACATTAGTGGAGAAGTGTTTGAAAATAGGACTATGAGGTGCTCAAAGATAATCTTACTTTTTATTACCTAGCATGATTTGATCTGTAAAAGTTGCATGAAACTTGAAAGTGACAATAGCACACACGCACGTTCTGATTCAGAGACATGTTGCTTGATCTAGGAGAAAACACAACGTGTTGGACTTTTTGAGTGACTCTTGTTGTCTGTAAGTGAGATGTCTGAGCTACATGATTGACTTGCGAATTCATTTATTTTAATCTTTAATATTGAACTCTACTTGGTGATCTTATTTCTTGCTCGAGACGATCAAGTTTAAGTTTGGGGGAGTTGTTAAGTGTGATTTTTACACTTACTTTGATATATGATTATGGGTGTTTTTGTAGTGATTCCTCGAAATTATTACACTTTTTTGTATATATTTGTATATTTCAGAAATCTAGGTCCAAATGCATAAAAATGGATGAAATGGGCTTAAAATGCTGAAAAAGGACCAAAATCGATTTTTGGGTTTAATTTGGGGGAAAAGGGTTTGAAAGTGATTTGATTAAAGAGTGATGGGAAAGTGAGGGTAATGGGGAATAAGGGATTTAATTAAATACGACACCCAATAATTAGCATGATGTATAAAATACATCAACATGATATTTTAAAAGCATTTACCAATAAATGCATCATAACCCCAAATAAACTTGCCAACACCCAAATCCCCAACATGCATCACATGCACCCTGAAATGTATTACCAGGTCATGCCCACCGCATAACTATACATTTTTACCAACATAATTAATTACCCAATTGAACATAATTATTTCAGGATACCACAATACTCCCCTACTTATAAGGTTTCGTCCTCGAAATCAGCATGCAGTTACCAATCTTAAACAAACATAAATCACATACCAGAAAATAGTTCCGGGTAATGCTGCACCATATGTCACTCCGTATCCCACATGGCCTCCTCGACACCCCTGCGATCCCACTGAACCTTGACCATCGGTATCACCTTGTTCCGAAGTCTGCGATCAGCTCTATCCAGAATCTGACTGGCCGTTCCACGTAGGACACATCAGAATCTAACTGAACCTCTGAAGGCTTCAACACATGTGACGGATCAGCTCATACTTCCGCATCATAGATACATGGAACACGTCATGAATACCAGACAATGACGGTGGCAAAGCCAGACGGTAAGCCAAAGTACCAATGCGCTGCAAAATCTCAAACGGTCCAACATACCTCGGAGATAATTTCCCGCGCATTCCAAACCGTACTACACCTCTAAAAGGTGGGATCTTCAAAAAGACCTTATCCCCCAACTGGAATTCCAACGGTCACCGCCGTTTATTTGCATAGGCTGCCTACCTATCCTGAGCTGCCTTCATTTTCTGCCGGATTACCTTTATTTTCTCTTCCATCTCCCGGATCAACTCGGGTCCTCCGACCAATTTACTAGCCAAGTCATCCCAGTACAATGATGACCTACAACGTCGACCATAAAGAGCCTCAAATGGAGCCATCTGAATGCTCGCCTGATAGCTATTATTGTACGAGAACTCTACTAAGGCCAATGAACCTTGCCATGAAGTATCAAACTCCAATACACATGCCCGTAACATGTCCTCGAGCGTCTGTATAGTACGCTCAGTTTGGCCGTCCGTTTGGGGATGATATGTCATGCTCAATCCCACCTCAGTGCCCAAAGCTGACTGAAGACCTCTCCAAAAGTGAGATGTAAACCGATCTCGGTCAGACACAATAGAAACTAGAATCTCGTGCAGTCTCACTACGTTCCGGACATACAACTGAGCCATCCTCAAGTATGTGAATGTCATACTGTACGGAATAAAATGAGCTACCTTCGTCAGCCTATCCACGATCACCCAAATCGCATCAAACCCTGAAGCAGTCCTCGGCAAGTGGGTCACGAAGTCCATGGAGATGTGTTCCCACTTCCATTCAGGTATTTCCAAGCTTTTTAGCTCACCACCAGGTCTCTGCCTCTCTGCCTTCACCTGTTGACAGATCAAGCATCTCTTAACAAATGTTATCACATCTCGCTTCATCCGCTTCCACCAAAATTGGTCACATAAGTCCTTGTACATCTTCCTCCCGCATGGGTGGATACTAAGCCTGCTGCTATGCTCGCTGTAAGATTCCTCGATGCAACTCCTGCGTACTCGGAACTACCCAAGGCAAATCTTCAAGGCAAAAATGATAGCTGCCAACTCCAAGTTATGAACTGGATATCTGGTCTCATGCGGCTTTAGTTGTCTCGATGCATAAGCTACCACATGCTTATCCTGCATCAGCACACATCCCAATCCCTGTAGTGATGCATCATTATATAGAACAAACCTCTTGTTCTCCATAGGAATTACCAATACAGGCGTTGCCGTCAACCGGTGCTTCAACTCTTGGAAGCTCTGTTCACAAGCCTCAGACCAATAGAATGGTACTCTCTTTTGAGTCAACTACGTCAATGGTTTAGCAATCTTCGAGAATCCCTCGACAAAAATCGATAATAACCGGCTAAACCAAGGAAGCTCCGTTTCTCGGGCACAGAAGTAGGTGCAGACCATTCCATCACTGCCTCTACTTTCCTGGGATCCACTGATATCACATCGCTAGAGATGACATGCCCCAGAATACCACACTGTCCAACCAGAATTCACACTTACTGAGCTTGGCAAACAGCTGATTATCCTTGAGGATTTGGAGTACTGTCCGCAAATGTCTCACGTGCTCCTCCTCGCTCTGAGAATAGATAAGGATGTCGTCAATGAACACAATGATGAATTGATCAAGATATTGCTGGAACACCCGATTCATCGGACTCATAAAGACAGCTGGGGCGTTCGTTACTCCGAACGGCATAACCAAGAACTCGTAATGCCCATACCGAGTCCGAAATGTTGTCTTCTGAACATCCTCCTCTCTGACCCGAATCTGATGGTAACCAGACCTCAAATCAATCTTGTTATAAAGCTTCGTGCCCTGCAAATGATCAAATAGATTGTCAATCCGTGGAAGAGGATACTTATTCTTCACCGTTGCCTTATTCAGTTGCCGGTAATCGATGCACAACCGCATCGAACCATCTTTCTTCTTAACGAATAGAACCGGCGCGCCCCAAGGCGATACGCTAGGGCGTATGTATCCCTTGTCAAGGAGTACCTGTAACAGCTCCTTCAATTCTCCTAACTCCGCCGGTGCCATCCTATAAGGGGCACGAGAATAACAGACGTTCTTGGTAACAACTCAATCCCAAACTCGACCTCTCTAGTCGGCGGGAACCCTGGAATTTCCTCCAGAAACACGTCCATAACTCCGCAACCACGGGTATCTCCTCAATCCTCAATTCCTTATTCTTTTCAGCCAAGTCCACGGCATAAATAAGATAACCTGTATGTCCACATTCCAATAACCGCGACATTTTAACAGCCGATATCAACGGAATCTTCGGACGAGAACCATTCCCATAAAAAGTCCACTGAATCCCCTGATCAGATTTGAAACGAACCGTTCTCTGCCGGCAATCAACCACTGCCTGATATCTGTTCAGTATATTGATGCCCACAATGCAATTGAAATCTGACATACCCAGAACAATCAAACCGGTCTTCAACTCATTGCCCTCAAAATAAATGAGGCAGTCAGAAAGAAACCGATCAGCAATCACATTCTTCACAGTGGGTGTCGAGACCAAAAGAGGCGTGGGTAACGGAGACGTGCACATAAGACGTCTCTCCACAAAATCCGCACACAAAGGAGTGTGAAGCACCCGTGTCTATCAAAATAAAAGCAGAATATGTAAACAAAAGACACGTACCAGCAATCACCTCATCTGGAGCTGCCTCAGCCTGCTCCCTAGTCAAAGCATAAAACTTCCCTTGAGGTGGCCCCATCGCCTGACCTCCCGACTGGCGGGGCATCATTGGTTGCCTCTGCTTAATGTCCCACTAGTAAATCTCCCCCTGCCTTCTCTGAGGTCTATCTGTCCATCACGATTCTGACAAAACTGAGCAATGTGGCCCATCTTGCCACATTTATAACAAGTCGTACAGTCATGCATCACGTGCGTTCCTCCACAGAAATGACATTTTACTTCTCTGATCCTACTTGCTTGAGTTTGTCCTCTATTGGTAGATGCATTACCCCTCCGGTTATCAATTCGCTTCCCACCAAACCGAGAAGAAGAAGAAGAAGCCCCACGAGGTTTAAATGATTCCCCTCGCGGCCTCAGATTATCAGATACTGGCCTCTGCGGTGGAACTTGCGGGGGTACAATATCTGTGTAAGCATTGACTCCAATCTTCGCTAGCTCCGCTCTGGTAAGAGCATCATCAAAAAGAGCCGGGGTTGTTGGAGATAACCCGATCAAACAACTCCGGCCTCAAGACTTTCAGAAAATGCCGCATCTTGGCATGCCCATTTGTAGCAATGTGAGGGACGTACCTCAACAGTGATGAGTACTGCATAGCATAGTCTGAGACAGTCATGCTACCCTGCTTTAGATTGGTGAACTCATCATCCTTCATCTGCCTAGCAGCCGTAGAAAAGTACCGGTTCAGAAACCGGGTCCTAAACAAAGTCCAGTCCACCAACATCCCTTGAGCCCTTAATCCCATAACAGTCGTCTTCCACCACATGGAAGACTTCTTGGCCAACTGAAATTCCGCTAGCCTCAACCAAGCAGTCCTAGCACAGGGCGCAGACACAAAGATCTGCTCAATCCTTTCTAGCCATTCCTCTGCTTCCTCCCCTGTCTCAGTTCCCTCGAAGCAGGGCGGATGAAAAGTCAGAAACTATGTTAGACTCAGTTCTCCAGGTAATAATAGTTGTGCAATCGGTTCTATACCCACACGCGGTGGTGGTAGGGGATTAGTCTGTGCAATACTAGCATTCACACTCCCCACATCACCCACCTCCTCATTTAGGTGTTCCATATTTCTGGCTGCCATCTTGTAATACAAGGGTTAACAACAATACCAGAAACAATTCATATTTTATACCGTTAGATAACATGAATAACCATATTCCAATCATGTTAGTATAACAAATATATACACAAATATGCACCACATGCATAAACATGCTCATAAGTGAACACCTAGCCAACATGTTGCTAAGTCTACCCTTCACTCATTCCCGGGTTCTCTAACCACTGCTCCGATACCACTAATGTAAGGCATCTCTGCCTTAAGTGCGGATTAAAGGCATAAGAAGGGCTAAACATACATCTAACAGAGTATAAAGTTCATGTTGATGCCTTGAGCTATTAGGATTACAGTGCCAAAAATAAAATTCCAAAAATGATTAATTATATTCCCAGCAAAATGAATGTTAATGCTATAGCTTTACGCTACTCCTAGAGTAGAGGCTATATAAAATAATCCTGCTATCCAATACCAATAGCACTCCTCACAAGCTCACCGCATCAACCCTGTCCTTAGCCCTCCAAGCCAAAATATACCTACAGGAACAACCCCAAAACCACGAGTATATAATAAACCATAATCATACCAACAAGATTATGATATAAAAATGCATAACCGTAAATACAAATCACTTCCTGCAATATATGCACTTAAAAGCTCCCTTTGGTTGTCCCTGTACCACAAGCATAATCAACAGATTATAATGCCAATAATGTATGTCATGACATGCACCAGTTCCATCAATGCCAAATAACGAATTTCCAAGTCTTATTATATCAATGGCATAATACACCTCGCTGTGACATGACAGCGGCATTAATACCCCTAACTTCGACAATACCAGCGGCAAATAATATTTCTCGCTATAATATGACAGCGGCTTGTTCTTCGCTTCTACATATTAGCGGCAAATATTCTCTCATCGCTACGGTATGACAGCGGCAAGTATTCTATCATCGCTACGCCATGAAGGCGACAAGTATTCTTCATCACTGGAATATAACATCAACTTACAATCACATGCACCAATGCATCCAATGTGTGATTGCAACCATAATGCATCAACCAATATGTGTATGCAACCATAATGCATAACCCAACAAATATATGCAACCATAATGCATAATCCAATAGATAAAAATACATTTTACCGTTCGATGCCCGTACGTCTCACTACGTACATTTCTTCCAAAAGTGGAGATGTCGTAGGACTTTATCTCTTTTGTTGTGTTGCCACCTGGGAAGGCTCTACACAACCACACAATCCAATATAAGAAGCCAATTTATAAACCAATACAAAAAATCACACAAAAATAACCAAAGTATCCAATTCTGACATCTCACGATCAATCGCTATAATGCCCCGATCGATCGCGAGATCCAGCAGCCGAAATACCAAAATTTTGCAACAGGCGATCGATCGCCATTTTTGGAGCGATCGATCGCTTGTCTCACCGATCGATCGCCCCAACTTGGCGATCGATCGCCAAAAGACTCTGCTCGCTACTGCCTGCGCACGATCGATCCGCATTCTGTAAAAGCGAACAATCGCCATTTTTGAGCATTTCCTCACTACCAACCTGCACAAAACATAAAACCCAAACTTCCTCCATACCAAAACACCTATAATAAACTATAACAACCATCAATAACAACGTAATCCAAAACCCAACCAAAAACACCACATTCCCAAAATCAAACTCCTTTTAAATCCCTAAAATACAAACCCATTTCAACACAAATCATAATAAAACCATACAAGGAGGGATTCATACCACTTTAGGCTTCAAATCCTACTAAGAAATCCACAATACAAGTTTTGCAAAGTTCTCCTCCTTTTTCTTCTCCAAAATCGATTTTTGGGTTTAATTTGGGGGAAAGGGTTTGAAAGTGATTTGGTTAAAGAGTGATGGGAAAGTGAGGGTAATGGGGAATAAGGGGTTTAATTAAATATGGCACCCAATAATTAGCAAGTGTATAAAATACCCCAACATGATGATGAAAGTTCTACCATGGAGCCCCCTTCGCGAAACGAGGCTATTAAAGCGGCAATCACATGGAATAATTTCTTGTTTAGCTATGAGAAAACAACACCAGAAATTCTTACAATGATAAAGAAAATTAGAGACGAGATTCAATGTGAAATTGATTTCAACAAAAAACAAAAGACAATTGAGTCATTTTTAAAGAAACTTTCATAAATCATTCATGTAATATGTAGTATAAAGGAATTATTAATTTATATTTTATATGGGGTCTATAGAAAATATCAAAAATGTATTATCTTATAATTTTAGCGAATTATTAATTTAGCACCCTACCCCCGAGTCGGGACCGACCAAAAATATTATCTTAAAGAGTTTATTAAATAATCGAGTATTAATTTATAGAGTTTCTACTGTATGTTAACGCATGCAATTCAAATGAGCGAAAATTGACATTTGTATCTTTAGAACAACTTAAGGAGTGTGAACAAATTAATAGTATATATTAGAGGGTTGAAACAAATATTTTACTGATAAAGAACTCAACACAAAGTTCAATGTTAATCGGCTCAATTTGCCTATTATTTGTCAATCTATATTTTTATTAATTTATTTCACATCAAATATTAAATCATTTTATCAAACTGTTAACCCAAAGTCCGAACTCACAACTGTTTTACGCGGTCAAAATGGAAATCGGCAGCTGTTTTGCATCATCATCAACATCGTTTGGTGACGAAACTTAGGCGAATTAAAGTCCAATAATTGTAGAAAAGAAAAGAAAACCAGAGAATTGAAGCCGCCATTAGTGTCTTCCTGTCCTAAACCCATCGCAATCCTACAGAAATCGAATCTCCGCTTTCTACTTTCTCTGTACCAGATTTGTGAACAATTGCATCTTCTTCTTCAACGATTGCCATTGGGTCACCAATAAGGTTAGCCAAACAATTTCTCTCTGTTTCTGTAAGTTTCTTCTCTAAGGTCAATTTCTGCTCATAATTCCTGGATGTATTGTGTTAATCTTTCATCGCGTGCGGCCATTCAGAAACCAATTTTGGAATTTCGTTTTTTTTTTTTTGGAGTTTTGATTTGATCTTGAAGTCTGTGCTTTGTTTTTCAACTCTCGGATTGTGATTGTTGATTAATTGATCTTTTTTCTCACTCTTGGCTGCGGGATAATATACCCATCTTTTGTTTTTTAGGGTTTCGGGATTTTTTTTAGGAAATTTGGGGAAATTCGTCCGCTTTGATGGTGGTAAGGGTTGTTGGAGTCCATTGAATTGGCCGGGAACTGAGTTGTTGCTCCAGAGCCTTGAGGTTTGGTCCGAGTTCAATACATTTGTTTGATTGAATAGCTCTATATTTTTTTCACCGTATCTTGTCTCACATTTTATTTTCTTAGGGTGTTGGAGGACATACTTGGTGCGTGATTTGTGATCCGGAATACGAATGGGGCCAATATACTACATATTGATAGCATTACCTTGCACAATTGGGGCAATGACATTGGCGATTTACCACATTTACAAACATCTGTTGAACTATACGGAGTCCACATATCAGAGATACATTGTCCGCATTATTTTTATGGTTCCTGTGAGTATTTTAATGATGTGTATTCTAAAACTAATACTGTCCTCTGTAAGAATAGAGATTACTTGTGATCCGTTATTGGGATCTTAATGTGCAAGTGCCAATTGATGATACCTAAAATATGCCACATGATATTGATATTACCTTGTATTCATCATTTATGGCTACGATGGGGGTATCTAATCCTATTCTTAGCTTCGGCGTTGTTACTCTTTGCTTACTACAAGATAAACTGTGTGAAAAAAGATAGTTCAATCTATGCAGTAAACGATGAGATAACCTCATAAACTTTGAAGGCTATTGTCTCTTTAGCTGTTCATAATGAGTCGATAACAATGTAAATCACCTTACACTTTTTGAAAGAAAAATCAGGCAATGAAACACATTTCAATTAATCATTCCTCGAAGAAAAGGATGGAAGAAATCTTGACAGGTGGTGACATCAATTTGTCGTTGAAAGTTAGAGAAGGCTTTGATCTTGCTAGCACCGTAATTAGCATGAGGCATCGACAAAAACTTGCAGTAATTCTGGCTTTTCAATAGAGCAGAGAATGTGAAAATATCCCTATTAATCATGTGATCTGCTCCCCTCTATCATGGTCAAGTACTGTGCAATTTGAAATATTATAAAGTTCAAAACTGTACTATCTGCTTTATTCAAGGTGTGATGCAAAAATTTTCAGATGTTTGTTTTTATTAACACTATTTCTGTTATTCTCTGTAAATTGTTTACTAACACAGCCATGCGAACTAGTCCAGTACATGGTTTATTTATGTGCGGTACATTACCATTAATTTTCTATAATTAATTATTTTAAATTTCTCCATGTGCATGATGATGAAGTAGTTTTATCGTGGGGGCCTTTTGGTCCTCGATCATAAGTTGTCAAATCCAAATAGCTTATAATTTAAAAATATACTGTATAATTTGGCTAAAGCTTCAAAATGTAGAAATTGGTGTTAATATCTTTTGTTCAACTAGCTTTTCTCCATGTTAGTTTATGTTTCGCTTTGCACACTCATTTATACAACTATATTATGAAAACAAACCAAAGCAGTGGTCAATGTTTATTGCAGATGAATGCACCATGTTTTATTCACATCACCTACATCTTCTTGTAACTTACCATCTTGAAATTGGCTTTCTTACAGGTGTATGCATTGATGTCCTTCTTGTCCCTTGTTCTAAATAACAGCTCAATTTACTTCAATTCCATTAGAGAAATGTAAGTATACAAATATATTTTTCTTAACTATTCATTTTCAAAATCTTGAATAAACATACTTGATGCCTCTCTTGTTTTTCAATATATATGAATCATTTTCATTGTTATTGCTATTTTATGCTGCTCTTCTTAGGTTATTTTGAGAAACATACAAAAACAAAAGTAAGTATTTTCATATACACATCTGACAGTGATCTGAGTTCCACGTATATGTTATCCTTTCACTCATTATTATGCCATATGATTTGATTCTTTTGTGGAGCTAAAATTGTTTTATACCTGACCTGGCCTATAGAAGTTCCAAGTCTTGGGATTACTTCATTCTTTTGCGTTCAACCTTGGTGTTGGCATCCACTTTACTTTGGTAAACAGGATTTCTATGCTCGCATATCCTTTAATGAGACCCATGGATATTTGGACCTTCAAATTGTTGGTCGATCTTATTTGGCGTTTTATTTGGGACAAGCGTGCCAGTGCAGGACTACTAATATGTTCTAGAATTATATTTGGCTTATGTAGCATGATCTTGTAACATTTTTCTGAACTATGAAATAGTGACTGCTTGTATCAGTTTATTTTGGTTTACAGAAGTTATGATCCATAGGTTGCAGATAATATTCATTAAAATATCCTCGTTTTTCTATTTCTCTATCTCTTCCTTTGTCTGCTTCTTCTCCATCCCTTCCCCTTCAAGATAGCATACTATCCATGTGAAAATCATGATAATTTCGATATTTATTCCGTTTCATGAAAATCAAATTTGATGAACTATCTGTATTTCATTAAACATTCCAATTTATGTTTAACTAATGAGTGATGTGATTATCATGGATCTGATTGAATAGCTCTTGTACATCACATGCGTTCATATTATGTGATATGCTATGCTCATTTGTCATTTATTTATTGTGGAAAATGAGTATGCCATGGGTGCTGAATTTGATAAATATACTGAACCAATCTATTACTCGATATTCCTAGTACTTTACTTCTAAGAGTTTTTATTGGTTGCTTGCTTGTATATGTTATTATCTAGTATTCCACTCTTCAAAATTGCTTGTTTTGTTATAGATCTTAAGGCTTATCTTTTACTCATAATGATTAGTTTTGAATTTTCGTCTGTGTAGATATGAAGCTTGGGTCATTTATAATTTCCTATCCCTATGCTTAGCATGGGTGGGAGGTCCAGGAGCCGTTGTGCTTAGCCTGACGGGAAAAATACTGAAGCCAAATTGGTGTTTAATGACATGTTTCTTCCCTCCAGTTCCATTGGATGGGTTAGTTTTCTTTTGCTTGGCCGGTAAAATATATACAATATGGGAATTGTCTCGTATTTTTTATGGTCTGTCACCCTGACTAAATCTTGAGGTTCTCCTGACATCTCCTGTACATAATGTAATGGTGAAAGATAAGTGCTATTTGAATAAGTGATACATTTAATTAATTTGAGTGGGAGGTAGAGCCAGGTGCTAATGTTATGCTCTGATATTTGATTCATTACTTCTTTGATTGTGAGGATCTATGCACACATCTAATGTTTTTATTTAATTGGAATTCGATGTTCAAGGAGGCCTTTAACTGGTTGATGTGTTACGGGAAATAGATTTTACTGTTTTATGGTGTCTAGATTGGGTATTAGTCATGATCCATAATATGTTCACACTTGTTATTGTCCTTGTTCAGGTATCCCAGTCTGTAATTACTCTAATGCTTCTTTAAGTTCGAAGGTGTTTGAAGGCTTTGAAGTTCTCGTTGTGTTTTTTTTTTCTTTCTAATGAAAAATTTTTATGTGTTGATTTTTAAGTTCAAAGGCTTTCATATTATAGGCTGTAGTGCTCGAGTAATTGCAATGCATTATGGCTTCTGTTCCTGATGTTGTCGTTTTTTGTCAGTAGTTGAGCTCTGTAGTGATTATGTGTAATGGACCGAAGTATTGTAAGCCCAACCCAGAAATTAATGGAGGCCCAAGTGAGAAAGCCCATCAGTTATGCATAACAGGGAATAAATGAGTGGTAAACAGAGGGAAGAAAGGATACCAGAGTTTATTTTGTAGAGTGATCACGGGCCTTGTGCTTGGGCAAGGGGAGAGTTCTTCCCTTGAGTAAAAGTTGGAGTGTTAGTCTTGTGTTTCCTGTTGTTTCATTCAGCAATACAATAGTATTACCAGCAAACTGTTCTTGTAATTCCTATCAAGTTCTATCGATAGAATATCATTTTTGTTGATAGGTCCAACTTTGTGTGTCTTGTATTCTTCTGACATAAAAACCTTCATAGTGCATTTCAGTTATTTATGTCGATGTTGCACCTTCTATTTTGGTTAACTCATGGATATTGATGTAATGCAGGCGGTTTATAAGAAGGTGCAAACAAGGGTGTCTGCAGTTTGTGATTCTCAAGCCGATTTTAGTCACAGTTACTTTTATACTTTATGCAAAAGGGAAATATGAAGATGGAAACTTTAACCCGGGGCAATCCTACCTATACCTTACTATTATCTATACCATCTCGTACTCGGTGGCACTTTATGCCTTGGCTGTGTTTTATGTGGCTTGCAGAGATTTGCTTCAGCCATTCAATCCTGTTCCCAAGTTCATTATAATCAAGTCTGTTGTATTTCTTACATACTGGCAGGTTTGTTCCTGGCAAATAAAATTTGTAAGAATTAAATTGATAGCTCTCTTAGTGTTTGTTGGATTGCTTGGCATGTGGTTACTTGGGTCTTTTCTATGCATCTCCACTGCAGTTATTGTTAAACTTTGTTTGATGTTTTGTGCTTAGCATAATTTTTATCGTGTAATATGAAAGGTGCCTTTCACAGTTAACTACCTTTTCCAGATGATATGCGCCGCCTTTTGACTTGCAAATTTTTTCGCAGTTTGCTTTTTGTTGCTTTAAGTTACTAGTATCCTATATATTTTTTCCCCTGATACAACTGGGGAAGGGGAATATCGGGAGATCGAATCCTGCGCATCTCCCTTACCTCTTACAAGGGAGAGGCTCCCATGCCAATTCACCCAAGAGGGTGTTGGCTACCAGTATTCTACTTATTCTCTTGATATAAATGCTATTCAACTATAGAGGATTTCCCTCGTGCACATTTTACGAGGGCCAGACTGCATGCACATCATGCCTGCTGTTTGGGCCACTGTCTAGTTTAATTGTAGTTCGCCTTCTTTTTTTCCTGCATAACATTCAAGCTTGCATTAAGTTTGGTGCCATTATTTGATAATCATGTTTTGAACTTAGAAAAACAGACCCAGCATGTTGATGTGAGATATCTCAGGGTCATAAACAATGAAAAAAGTGAATCTTCTACGCAATGAATCCATGGCAAAATAATGCCATCTTTCTCCAGATCAAGAGTGAATAGATTCTCTGCGACCATGCAGCTAACTCAGTTCCAATTATAGTTTTCTATATGAAAATTAGCTTTTGATGGTTGCCAAGATTAATTATCATTTTTATCACCAAGGTTATGTATTTTTGTTAGCAATTACTTTCAGAGTCATGCATTAGATTGCAAATTGCGTTTGTTGCTATTCAGACTGCTAGCTGTCATTTTTTGGCTGCTGTTATCATTCTGTCAATGGAAGAAACATACAAGAAGCATGGCTATTATTAGGTTTTGCCATGAATTTGTATCGGCCTTGTGTTTGATGGCTATGCTTATGTGCTGAGAATTGCAACTTTAAGTTTTACCAATCTCTTTTTCAGGGTGTTTTGGTTTTTCTTGCTGCAAAATCTGGACTTATAAAAGATACAGAGGAAGCGGCAGAATTCCAAAATTTCATAATTTGTGTTGAGATGCTTATTGCTGCAGTAGGCCATCTTTATGCTTTTCCCTACAAGGAGTATGCTGGTGCAAATATTGGTTCAAATCGTGGTTTCACTGAAAGCCTTGCCCATGCTTTGAAATTAAACGACTTTTACCATGACACTGTCCATCAGGTGAACATTGCACTATAGCAAGTACTTCATCGGAGTCAAATATATGTTTTCTTACTCGTCTTCTCATTATTTGTATATTTGACTTGGTAACAGTTCGCACCAACCTATCATGATTATGTCCTCTACAACCATAGCGAGGGTGAGGATGGATCAAGAAAGTACCGGACTCGTGCTTTTGTCCCAACAGGCCCAGAAATGGACGCAGCAAGAAATAGCAAGCAAATGTTTGGGAACAAATTAGAAGACATACAGTTATCTAGCCAATCATCCTCAGGTAGCACCTCTCCTCAAAATTCTGATACAACAATAGATACTTTGAAATTGGAGGCAGTTAATTCGTCATTGCTCATGGACACATCAAATGCTGCCTCGTCTCCTTACAACCTTTCCCTCGTCGACATTGAAATGTCTAATTACCGAGCAACAGTACCTGCTGCTAAAGACGATACGAGATAACAACTTGACAAGCATTAAGTTGAGAATCTAGATGCTCATGCCATTCTTTTTTGGGACGATATGTGACTTTGCTTGAGTTCACACATGAGAATTGTAAATGTAGGCATGTTGGACTATTCTTCTGGGAATCAAGTATTGGTTAGGAATCATATCGGCTGATGCCCTTTGTGTTGTAGAAGAAATTCCTGTACGTGCATGTCATTGTATTGAAGCAGAGTCGTTCATGTACATACTTGAAAAATGAAATGAAATTCAGGGATTTGAATCAAGTTACGGTTGAACAAGCTGTCTTTTATTCTTCTCGAGCCAATGTTTTGAAGTGTAATTCCCATCAAGTGGAAAACAAATCTCGGATAGAATTCAAGGATGCTATGGGGACCTATAGTCGATAAAATTTACTCATAATTTGTCTCACGTTATTTTTTTCATTCAATTTTTAGTGGCAAAACATGTTTTATAATTATGAAATAAATGATGTTTTTATAACATAAATAAATGTGGTATGTCATAGTCAAATATTTATTATTATTATATACATTTTTTTTTGAGTTAAATTCTATCCAGTTTATCTTGTTCGATGGTTCACAAGCAACTCACGAACTGTAATATTTTATTAATATAATATAAATGTATAATACACATATTTGAGCATTTTGAACATTTATTTTTTAAGCAGTAGTTCGACTGCTCACGAACATGCTCGAATATTGCGAGCCATGAACTCGAGCCAAAAGATTTAATTACTTGAGCTTCGAATCGAGCTCGTGCTCAATATGCTTATTAGATATCGAATTCCGACCTTCAATTTTTCTTTATATTCAGATCGATTCGTTTCGTTTACATTCATAGTCTTAGTCTTCAGTTCCTTTACACACAATCATTCGCATTCCGAGATTTGCAGTATCATTTTTTTTGTTCGAGAGGCCACGCTTGGGAGGTAGTCAAGACCGTAGAGGTCATGCTGGGTATGAGAAAAATTAGTTATCATTAGCAGTACAATGCAACAATCTATACCACAACCACGCATGGGATCCTACACAAGACCATGCACGAGACTATGTGTAAGAGGGATAATTCGATGCTGACGTAAGGGTGTACAACCCCAAATCATTTGGGATCGTCCGATCTAACTTAATACCCTTAGGTCAGCATTGAGTTTCCACGCAAGACCACTTATATCTACATGAGACCACCCACATTACCCACCACAAAATCAGGACAATACCCAAATCTCACCTCATATTTACCCTATTCTACATGAAGCTCCAAAAAATATAACCAAACTTTTCTCCTTTGCAGATACTGTAGTGTATGAAAATCATGAATAAATTGGTTAGGAAGCGTCGAGATTTCTCCTGACGTGACTCCTCAAAGCCTAAGTGAATCATCATATGTGATGTCTCTCTCATCAAAGAAAAAATAAATTCATTATTTATTCATGTTTAATAATTTACATTTCTCCTTTTTTTTTAAATCTTATTTGTGGTACTATTTATTTATTTTACATTAAGCATGAAGTGTCTAATAAATCATTACACGTGACACGTACATACAACGGGACATATATATATAATAATAATATATAAATGCATTTCTCGAATAACTTGGAACTAAAGAGAACAATTATTAGATTCTCTAAATTCCTTCTAAGATAACGCAATCATGTAATCTAATTACGCCACGTTTGAGTACTTTGTTGTCTAATCAGTCATCCCATCTGTTTAACGCAATTCTTGTCACTTTAACATCACATATACCATTTTCCCGATTTATACATATATATTTTATGTCTGATACAGACCGTCCAAGAGATGATGATGTCATCGTCGGCGGAGGTGGAGGAGCCACCGCAAACTGGGGCGGTCATGAAGATGGAGAAGGCGGTGGTATGCCAACAGAATCGGACGACCTAGAAGTGGCAAAATGTGAAGGGCATGGCAAGAAAGGCAAAAAGATTTCTTTATTTCGGTTCAGAAAGGGAAAGAAGATGCTGCACAAAGAGAGGAAGGAGAAGGGAAGTTATGTAATTCTGGGTGTTTGTGGAGAAGGGGAAATTTTTCTGGATGTTCTTTTTGCTTGAATCAGCCTCGGACTTTGGATTCCTTGGGTGGATTAATGGAGGGTGATTTTAGAAGTTCAGAGTTTACGTTTGGTAAGTTGAGAACTCTTATTGAGAAGAATGATTATTATTGTAAAGAATGCAATCCCCATTTAGATAGAGCTGGTTAAATTAAAGTTGAATTTGTGGGGAAATGGAAACAGGTTTGATTCTAAAGAATGGAATCCCATTCAGATGGATCTGGTTAAATTGAAGATAAATTTGATGAAAAATGGAAAATGAGTGTCGGTTTTGATTTTTGGCACTTGTATGGGATTGACAGTTGATAAATTCTTGTATATAGTTCAATGGTTCTTGTATTGTTCTTTATTTAGGAAATATGCCAAATTGTGTGGTTAATTATAGAGAAATAAGGGTTCTTGTTAAAGAGTACAGGATGTTGATAAAAGTTTGAGTATATTCTTCTTAGTTATTTTTCACTATGAAATGTTGGTTCTTGGCATGGTATCGGAATTGGTAGTGTTAGGGGCGCAAGGATTCAGAGTATGGTAGTCAGACTGGAAATTCATACCGAAGGAAACGTAATTAAACTGTAGAATGGAACAGGAATGCAAGGATGGAGATGGGGTGTTTGTAAATACTTCTAACATAATTCGACAGAATGATTAGGAGGCAATGAATTGCTTCGAAGATTACTCGTGTTCCTTTAAGTTCATATGCATTTGTAACTCTTGAGTCATTTCTGTCTTTGGAGTCGCACGATGTTTGAAATTTGAAAGTCATCTCTTCAAGGCCCTTTGTTGCTTTAGGCTTGTGCATTCCCAGTTTAACCTTAAAAGAATATCAAATTTCTGGATGCACAGCAATCGTATTGCGCCATTCTTCAGTTTAGTGGCAAATCCATGAAGAGTACTTCAAAGAGCATTTCGTTCGCAGAACGCGGCAACATCGGGATGAAAATCTTATTTGTTCCTTTTTATCATCATAAAGATTAATCCTCTCCCTTGATGCATCCAGTTATCTCAATCTCATGGAACGTGAGAAACTCTTGGCCATCAGTAAGAGGATAATAAATCCTGTTTCTGCCAGGTATAATACTGCCACTGAAGAACTAAGTGCATTCTGAAATTTAACCGAGTGATTCTGGTGTACACATTTTAGCAAAACACAAAAAATAACTTGTTCATTAACTGATAGAAATATCAGCTAATCCAGAATTTCAATTCGATATAAAGTTCAGAGAAGGTGCTGGGGTGGGGAGAAAGCTGCCATATATTCAAAATAGCATATATCAAGATCATGCTGGCTAAATAAATCTCGGTCAATGAGGAAGTAACTCTTATGATTAGGATGGTGTAATTTTGAAGAAAATCAAGAAGGATCAAAATTGGATTTGATATTCAGCTAGTGGGAGTTTCGCTTCTCGATGGATATGATAGGTTGACAAAGTTAAAGCTTCTCGATGGATATGATAGGTTGACAAAGTTAAAGCTCGCTTGGTTTGGATACCCTTTTCTGGTGGACTTAGATTATCTTATCCAAAGACGAAGGTGATACTTCTCTGCTTGGGGACAAGTTCCATCTCATTATTTATTTTTGGGCTCATTTGATACTTTTTTTTCCTTTTGTTTATCGTTTATCTTTTTGTTTGTGATTGTCTGTAATTGCAGATTGAGGAAGACAAAAATTTCATCATGGGAAAGGAAAAATATTTGGCGCACTTATGGAATCCGGGATAAAGAGCTTGGGGAAGGAGACGTGCTAAAACTAGAGAGGACACGGTATCACATATTGAATGGTCCTTTGTTTCGATCTTTGCGGCCTGTGTCCCTGTTGGCAATTCCAGATGACAAGCAGCGAACCGTGACAAAGTAAGATTTTGTTTAGTTAGTATTGAAAAGGTGGTAAAAAGAAAAGGAACATTAAAGACTTGTCTATATTGACCATCTGTTTCTGTGTTATGATCTGTATCGCCATCATTTTTATATGCTATCTTTGTAACTGCACACTTGGAAGCAAGCTGATGAGTTCCCGCTTATGCGTCATATTCGTTGATCGATGAAGGCTGAAGTTCATGGCTTAGAATACATTTTTTGCCACTTCTTGTTATTGCTGAATAGTCTTCAATGTAGCAGGCTTTGCAATGTCCCTTACTGTTGTGATTGAAAAGACTTACTCTAAATGATACTGTTTGCTCCATTAGGATGTGTACTTCATCTGACTTTTGGGGATCATCATACTTATCAAGGTTTTTGATACTCCATTAGATTAAAATGGCATTACTCAAGGACTTCAAAATTTCATATAAGATCAAGTCATGTCTTTTATTCTTGGAGGATAAATATGTACACTACAAAGTGATTGCTGCATAGAGATACTTTTACGTCATAATAGGAGTGTCAGTGTCCTAGAAGTGTCTGACACTGCACCAATTGATTTTTGGGTGCATCATAGACGGCCATAGAAGAAGCTTTGATATTATTGTGAATTATTTCTTAATAGCAGAATACAAGACTGCAATATACACAGAATTTGTTTCTATACTGATTCCTTAATCTTTCAATGTAAGACTTATTGCTCATTATTATTTAGAGAATCATCAACCGAGGAGTAATCAACAAGAGCATAATTCCACTCCATCATTATTTTTCTTGTTAAATAAAAGCAAAATTAATTGTGTTTTGTAGGCATGTCCTATTAAGCCGAAATATATTAATAGTTTTTCAATAAGAAAAATAAAAAAAAATGCATTTAATTAATTTGGTTAAAATAGAATAGATTAATTTGTTAGAAGCACAACATAACTAATCATTTATTTACTAAATAAATTAAGGGCATTTAATATGTAACGTTTGCATATAAAAGTATAAATCAGGTTTTTTTTTAAAAAAAAATTATTTAGATTTTTTGTATAGAAATTTTTTTTAGTCGACATTATATAATTGTTTAAATAATATAATATAATACTAATGATACCCCTAAATAAGAAGACACCACCTGATGAGCCGACCTGACTCTGCATTGTATTACTTGACCTTCTTCAAAAGACCTCGTCTGTTGTTCCGCTCTATTTGTTAAGGCCGACCTGTTGGGTCGACGTGTTTCGCCTTACCTGTTGCCCCTACGCAAAATTCCTCGGCAACCTCTTTTGGGGCCCGAGCTCATTGGCCGAGCTCTTCTCATTCCTGCTTGATACGTGGCACAACAAGGAAACAGAGTCCCATAAACTAGGCAAGTCCTACATCCACGGAGCAATATCTGAGATTTGATTGTATTCACAAGATCTTAGCATATCTGGACAAGATTTGGATAAACATGGAAGGAGTCCTTGCTGCATGGTAACTCTTGGATCTCTGCCTATAAATACCAGGTTTGGGGTATCAACTCGGACTTTCATAATCATATTACTTTACAAGTATATATATTTTCTCGTATCCTCTCGCCTGACTTGAGCGTCGGAGGGGACACGTCGGAAAAACTTGCTGCCCCCTTCTCACATTTGTTTCGTGATTTCAGGTGAGGATCCTAAGTGATATTGACGTTTTTATTTGCGTTAAGGAAACATGGAGGTATTGTCACTGCCTATTGTCATCAGAAGGTAGTCACATTTTTTGGTGATATCAATTGGCGCCGTCTGTGGGAAAACTGAGTTGAAGACGTTGATATGGCTAGACGACGTGGACGTTGGCGTGGAATCAGTAGGAATCTTGGAGGAAGAGAAAGTCATAGCATGGAAAATCATGATATCCCTCCACAACATGAAGATCAACCACCTCCTCCTGTTAGTAACGTGGGAGATCTGACTATGGAGCAACTGTCACAGTTCATCAATCGAGCCATGCAGAGTACTTTTTTTCCAACACCAAGTTCCACCACCTCCGGACGATAACCATGTTCCATTACCTCCGGAACTTAACCAAGTTCCACCCCCTCCACAAACTAACCAGAGCAGGCCCCTGAAAATAATAGGGCAGCAAGTGCTGATGCAGATACACGAGTAGAGCCTCCACTGATAGATCCAATGGAAGCTGTATGGGGAGAGATAAGGCGATTGAGTCAACATCTAGGTGGCTGACCTCCAATGGCTAGGAGAGAAAGTCCTTTCTCCCAAGCTATTTTAGGAGAGGACATCCCGCCAAATATCAGACAACCTGCGGTAGGAGAATATGACGGAAGCACAGACCGGGAAGAACACCTTGGAAGATTTGAGAATGCTTCCCTGTTGCATAGGTATTCTAATGGGATCAAATGCTGTGTTTTCCTTACCATCCTTGTTAGATCAGCACAACAGTGGTTTAATCTACTTAAGCCAAACACTATACATTGCTTTGAGGAATTCAGTTCGGCTTTTCTAAACCAATTCGCCAGTAGCAAGAGGTATCAAAAAACTTCTTTGAGTATGTTCACTACCAAGCAGAATGAACAGGAATCCTTGAGGGAGTTCGTTCAACGCTTCAATGGGGCGGCCTTGGAGGTCCCCACTGCAACAGTAGATGTCCTTATTAATGCCTTCACACAAGGGCTTAAGGCAAGAGAGTTTTTTAAATCATTGGTAAAGAAACCCCCTCGCAGTTTTGACGAACTTCTAGGGCGAGCTGAAAAGTACATCAATCTCGAAGATGCTCAGAGACAGAGAAGGGCTGATCTACGGCCATCAGAGAAGAATGAGAAGTTAGAGGTAAGCAAGAAAAGACCGGCTGATAGGACCGATGACAGTGGTCGACCTTAAAGCCAATTTGCTTTGCGTACACCTCTGTCCATGAGCTTGGAAAGAGCTATGAAAATATGTGATGATAAAAAAGAAACTGGAAAGACCAAGGAAGTCGGACAAGGGTCCCCGACTGCGTCCATCTGATAAGTACTGTTGATTCCATAGAGAGTACGGTCATATAACTAAATAGTGTTAGAAGCTTGAAGATGAGGTAAAGAGAATCATTAAAAGAGATTCTGAAATGAAAACTCTCCTAACAAGGACTCAGGAACGTTATCACAAAAATCATGGTAGAGGCCGATACTAAGGTAACATCAGAGAAAAAACACCATGTAATGGCCGAACTAGATCCCGTGAGAGGGATATTCCTCCTAGAGAAACAGATAATCAAAGAAGAAGGGTCGAACAGGTGGAGAACAATCCCACCCGAGGAACTATCAATATGACTCGGGGGGACCCACTGATGGAGACTCGAGCAGAGCTCGAAAAAGTCATGGTAAAAGATTGGAAAGTTTCGAAGTATCGGAAGATGTAATCTCAAGAGATGAGCCTATCATAAGCTTGGGCCTGATGATCTTAGAGGAGTTGCAACACCGCACAATGATGCTCTAGTGGTCACTGTAACCATAGCAAACTATGACGTATCAAGGATCTTTATTGATACAGGGAGCTCAGTTAATGTTTTGTTCAAAACACTTTAGAAAAGATGCAGATAGAAGGGTCAAAGTTTGAACATATTACAACTCCTTTGTACGGGTTCACTAGGCATGCAATTCAACCTCTTGGACAGATCACCCTGCCCTTATCTCTTGGTCATGGGGTGTCACATATAACAAAAATGGTTAATTTAACTGTGGTTGAGGCACCTTCCTCATATAATGCAATCTTAGGCCAACCGGCTATGAAGGACTTCAAAGCAATAGCTTCTACACACCATCAGAAACTAAAATTCCCAGTGGGTAGAGAGGTCGGGGTTCTTTGTGGTGATCAGAAAACAGCCCGTCGATGTTCTGTAGATGAGGTAAAAGAAGATAGAAAACGAGCTCGTCGAGAGGTCGGTTGTATTGAAACTGGGTATAGTATTCCTATTGACAGGGGTGTCCCGAACAGCTTAGATGCAGAGCCAGAAATATTTGAGCTCGGCACCACTGATCAGAAAGTAAAAGTAGCAGAGACTTGGAAACAAATATAAGAGCAGATCTTATCTCATGTCTGAGCAAGAATGAGGATGTCTTTGCTTGGAGGGCTTGTGATTTGAGGGAAATCAGCCCCGAACGTCCTAGCACATCGTTTGAATGTGCTTTCAGGAGCCCAACTTGTAAAACAGAAGAAAAGGCACTTTGGACCTGAAAATGATAAAGTAATAAGAGAACAATTGGAAGAACTCATTCGGGCAGGTCATATTCAAGGAATTCAATTTCCAACATGGCTCTCAAACGTGGTTTTGGCACCCAAGAGCTCGGGAAAGTGGAGGATGTGCATAGACTTCCGAGATCTTAATAAGGCGTGCCCAAAGGATTGTTACTCATTACCAAGGATTGATCAGTTGGTCGACTCCACTGCAGAACACCAGTACTTGCGTTTAATGGATGCCTATCAGGGATATAATCAAATTCCTTTGGCTAAGGAAGATCAAGATAAGGTGAGTTTTGTCACCTCAGATGGGACCTTCTGCTATGTTGTTATGCCCTTTGGGCTCTAGAATGCAGGGGCTACTTACCAGCAGTTGATGGACAAGGTGTTTTCAGAACAGCTGGGCCGAAATGTGAAAGTATATGTAGACGACATTCTGGTAAAATCAAAAAGTGGTACCGATCTAATAACCGATTTGACAGAGACTTTCTCCACTCTCAGGTCTCATGGGATAAAGTTAAATCCCCATAAATGTGTGTTTGGGGTAAAAAGTGGAAAGTTTCTAGGCTACATGGTGACAGAGATGAGGTATTGAAGCTAATCCAGAAAAGGTGAAAGCTATCTGTGAGATGTCTCCTCCGAAGAATCTTCAAGAGGTACATCGCCTCACAGGAAAAATCGTTGCTTTTGTCACGGTTTATCTCTAGATCAGCTCATAGAAGTCTCTTCTTTTTCAAGATACTCCGGAAAGCTGATAAGTTTGAATGGAATGAAAAATGTGGGGAAGCATTCGAAGAATTAAAAAAATACCTGGCTGAACTCCCTATACTAGCTAAGCCTCTGCTGGCGGAGCGATTATTTATCTACTTATCAGCAACTAAGGAAGCAATCAGCTCGGTTTTAGTAAAAGAGATGGAATCAGATCAGCAACCTATCTATTACTTATCTCATGCCTTAAAAGGAGCTGAGCTGAGGTATTCAGAGATCGAAAAGGTGGCCCTAATGCTGATCATTAGAGCTAGGCGACTCAGGCCTTATTTCCTGTCGCATCATATAACTGTTTTAACAAACAGTTCCCTGGGAAAAAGACTTAGTCGTGCAGATGTCTCTGAACGACTAGTCAAATGGACAACTGAGCTAGGAGAGTATGATCTACATTACGAGCCTCGCACGGCTATCAAAGCTCAGGCTTTAGCAGATTTCATTGCGGAAACTATGCATCCCGAGAAAGAAGAGTTATGGAAAGCATTTGTTGATGGTTCCTCTTGTAACGAGGGAAGCGGAATTGGGGTTGTACTGATCTCTCCCACTGGAGATGAGGTCCAGTTGGCAATACGATTGGACTTTCGGGCCTCCAACAATGAAGCAGAATATGGGGCAGTATTAACAGGACTAAGGGTTGCTCGGAATGTTGGAGCTAAGCACATACATGTCTTCTCTGATTGTGATATCCCCGAAATGATTAATTGCAATTTGAGCATTAATTGTGTTTATATGATTAATTATGGTGGTAATTAATCTTGTGTTGGATTTATTAATCTTATGGAAATGCTTAGTCACATGATAGAGTGACCCGGGAGGGCATTTCAGGATGCATGTTGTGCATGTTTGGAAAATGGTTATTAGCATGATTTATTTGCCATGGGTAGCAATTAATTGGAAATCATGAGTTTATTTGATATTTGGTGCATTTTGGATTAATGCTTTTAAAAATATCATGTTGGGGTGTTTTATACACCATGAGTTGTGGGATGCATTTTAATTAATTAACCCACTTTATTACCCCAAAACCCCCACAACACTCATTCTTACTTTTCAACTTTACCAAAATAACACCTCCCAAACCCTTCTTTTCTCTCATTTTCGTTCTTGCTCTTAAGGGTGGAGAGAAATCCTTACAAAAAGTGGATTTGTGGAGTTTATTGGGAGATTTGAGATCCCCAAGAGGTATGGATACCTCATTGTTGATTTTGTAAGGTTTTGTTTAAGTTTGGTATGTTTTTTAAGGGTTTTAAAATGGGTTTGTGTGAGTTGGTGTTATTTTTGGGTGAGTGTTAGATTTATGGTTACATGATGTTGTTTATTGAAGATTTGTAGTGATTTGGTATGGTTGGTGTTGGATTATTTGAGTTTATTTGAGTTGGGGTTGAAGATGGATGAATAGTGCCCGAAAATCGGGTATGCAGGACTCGGCGATCGATCGGCGCCTTCCGCGATCGATCGCGAGCTGCAGTGCTGAAGACAGTGGACTTCAGCGATCGATCGCGAGTTTGGCGCGATCGATCGGCGAGGTCGCGATCGATCGGTGCAAACTCAGCGATCGATCGCGGATTGAATACTTTTGTTGGGCGAGGCAGAGAGGTCTCGCGATCGATCGGGGCTATATGGCGATCGATCGCGAGACACCAAAAATGGTGTTTTTGGATTTTTTTGTAGGATTTTTGGTATTGGACTATTATTGGGTTCTAATATTGATTTGTGTGAATGTGTAGAACCATCCCAGGTGGCAACACAGCCAAGGCATTGAAGTCCTACCATATCCTACATTTTGGAAAGGTACGTAGAGGACGTACGGGCACCCAACGGTACATGTATCTAATATACTCATTGTTTATGCATTGTGGATGCGAGTATATATGTGATTATGCATTGTGGATGCAAATACATGTTGAATTATGCATGATGATTGTAGATGCATATGATTATTGGTGCACATCCCATGAGTCGTGGTCATCCCTTGATGATTTTAATGCTTGCCGCTATTTGTTTTGGTTCCGCTAAATGTGAAGCGAGGGGTGGGAGCGCCGCATGTCACATTTGAGCGTGGTTGTCATATAGGGCGAGGAAAGGATATTTGCCGCTCAATGTGAGGCGAGGGGTGGGAGTACCCCTTGTCCATTGAAGCGAGGTTATTCTATGCCGCCTATATGTAAATAAGCGAGGGGCATTAAAATACATTGTGATGGACAGACTAGGGATTGTTGACTGGTATTTGGTTTTGATGAGATGGTATTGTGTCATGACATGTCTAGACCATTAAAAATAATCTATTGATTATACTCATGAGTTATGGTACAGGGACAACCAAACTGGAAGCGTTTTGAAATGCATGGGAAAACAGGAAGTGTTTTAATTGTGTTTTATGCATTTACGCTTTATATTCATATTGTGTTGAATATGAATGATATTATTGCTCATGTTTGGGGGTTGTCCTTGTAGGTACACGTTTGGCATGATAGAAGGGCTAAGCGGGTTGAGGTGGTGAGCTTGTGGAGAATTCTTTTGAGACAGGAAGGACAGGATTAAATTTTTGTATAGTGTCTACTCTAGGAGTAGTGTAAAACTATAGTTGATAACATTCTTTTGATGGGGAATGTAATTAATCCATTGATAGTCCTCATTTTGGCATGTAATTCTTAAAGCTCATAGACTCAACACGATTAATTCACTCTGATCATTTATATTAGCTCTATTTATGCCTTTGATCCGTATTTAAGGATTAGGGTCCTTACATTAGTGGTATCAGAGCAGTGGTTAGAGAACCCGGGAACGAGTGAAGGGTAGCCTTAGCATGATTGGCTAGGTGCTTACATTTGAGGCATGTTTATGCATGTGGTGCATATTGATGTATATTCTGTTATACTAACATGCTTATTATCATTCCTGTTATCTAACGGCATAACATGTATATTTGTTTTGGAGTTGTTGTTAACCTTTGTGTTACAGCATGGCTGCTATGAATGCGGGGAACCTTAACGAAGAAGTTGGCGATGTGGGCAGTGTTAACGCTAGCGTTGGACAAGTGAACCCTCTACCTCCACCAGCAGTAGGCTTGGAGCCAGTGGCTCAGTTATTACTGCCCGGTGAGATTAACTTGACTCAGTTTCTGTCTTACCACCCGCCCCGATTTGAGGGAACAGAATCAGGGGAGGAAGCTGAGGAGTGGCTAGAAAGACTTGAGCAGATTTTTGTATCGGCTCCTTGTGCTGTTACAGCGTGGCTGAGGCTGGCAGAATTCCAGTTAGCTAAGAAACCTCTCATGTGGTGGAGGGGCACTGTATTGGAGCTAAGAGCACTGGGTACTGTGATCGATTGGACACTCTTCAGGACCCGGTTCTGAACCGGTATTTCTCCGCAGCGGCGAGACAGACAAAGGAGGACGAGTTTACGAGTTTGAAACAGGGAACATGACAGTGTCAGACTATGCCACGCGGTACTCTTCGTTACTGAGGTATGTTCCCCACATTGCCACTAATGGGCACGCAAAGATGAGGAGTTTTATGAAGGGGTTGCGACCGGAGCTCTATGACCGGGTTATCACCAATAACCCAACTTCTTTTGATGATGCTCTCATAAGAGCGGAGCTTGCCGAGCTTGGAGTGGGAGCTTATCCTAGTGCTATGCCACCACCAGTACCACAACATAGGCAGACTAATGACAGCTTGAGGCCCCGGGGAGAGCCATTTAAACCTCGTGGTGCCTCTTCATCTGCACGGTTTGGTGGAAAGAAGTACTTTGGTCAGAAACAGGAGAACAAGAAGAGCAATTGGTCGGCCAATCGAGGGTCTTCACAAGGGAATAGGCCGGGAGAGCCGAGGTGCGACAATTGTGGAGGGCCACATTCTTCAAGCAAGTGCCCTGCCTGTTATAGCTGTGGCAAGATGGGCCACATCGCTCGGTATTGCCCCACCCGGGGAGGACAGTCAGAGTTCCAAGGCAACAGGCCGAGGTTTGATGATAGGACTGTACACCAGAGGCAGCAGTTTGGGCCTCGACCATCGGGAGGTCAGACAGTGGGACCGCCCCAGGGACAGGTGTATGCGCTGACTAGAGAGCAGGCCCAGGCAGCCCCAGAGGAGGTGATCGCCGGTACGTGTCATTTATTTACGTACCCTGCTTTTATTTTGGTAGATACATGTGCCTCCCACTCTTTTGTATCTGTTGGCTTTATGGAGAGACACCATATGCGCACGTCTTCTCTACCCACGCCTCTCCTTGTCTCGACACCCACTGGAAGAAATGTCGTTGCTGATCAGTTCATGGCAGATTGCCTCATTTATTTTGAGGGCAACGAGTTGAAGGCAGACTTGATCGTATTGGGTATGTCAGACTTCGACTGCATCTTGGGCATTGATGTTCTGAACAGATATCAGGCAGTGGTAGATTGCCGGCAGAAGACAGTATAGTTCAGACCTGATTTGGGTAGTCAGTGGACTTTCTATGGCAACGGTTCTCGTGCGAAGATTCCGTTGATTTCAGCGATCAAGATGACTCAACTGTTGGAACGTGGTCACACGGGCTATCTCATCTATGCCGTGGATACGTCTGGGAAGAATAAGGAATTGAGAGTTGAGGATGTACCAGTGGTAGCAGAGTTTGCTGATGTATTCCCAGAAGAGATCCCAGGATTCCCACCGGCTAGGGAAGTTTAGTTTGGGATCGAGTTGTTACCGGGGACATCCGCTATCTCCCGTGCACCTTACAGGATGGCACCGGCGGAGTTGAGGGAATTGAAGCAACAGTTGCAGGATCTCCTTGACAAGGGATATATACGCCCGAGCGTATCGCCATGGGGCGCATCGGTTCTTTTTGTAAAGAAGAAGGACGGTTCGATGCGGTTGTGCATCGATTACCGGCAACTGAATAAAGCTATAGTAAAGAACAAATATCCTCTCCCAAGGATTGATGATTTGTTTGATGAGTTGCAAGGTACCAGACTTTATAGCAAGATTGATTTGAGGTCCGGGTACCACCAGATTCAAGTCAGAGAGGAAGATGTACAGAAGACAGCGTTTCGGACTCGATATGGACATTATGAGTTCTTAGTGATGCCGTTCGGTGTGACGAATGCTCCAGCGGTCTTTATGAGTCTGATGAACAGAGTGTTTCAGCCGTATCTTGACCAGTTCGTCATCGTGTTCATCGACGACATTCTCGTCTATTCTCGGAGCGAGGAAGAGCACGCGAAACACTTGAGGACAGTGCTTCAGATTCTTCAAGATCACCAGTTGTATGCCAAGCTCAGTAAGTGTGAGTTCTGGTTGAGCAGTGTAGTATTTCTGGGGCATGTCATTTCTAACAGTGGGATATCTGTGGATCCCAGGAAGATCGAAGCTGTAATGGAGTGGGCTGCCCCCACGTCTGTGCCTGAGATTCGGAGCTTCCTTGGTTTGGCCGGATATTATCGACGCTTCGTCGAGGGCTTTTCGAAGATTGCCAAGCCGTTGACACAGTTGACCCAGAAGGGAGTACCTTTCTTTTGGTCAGAAGCTTGTGAGGAGAGCTTCCAGGAGTTGAAACACCGTTTGACGACGGCGCCAGTGTTAGTGATCCCTACGGAGAACTCCAGATTTGTCTTGTATACCGATGCATCACTCCAGGGCCTTGGGTGTGTACTGATGCAAGATAAGCATGTGGTAGCTTATGCATCGAGGCAGTTAAAGCCGCATGAGACTAGATACCCCGTCCATGACTTGGAACTGGCGGCTATCATCTTCGCCCTGAAGATTTGGAGGCATTATTTGTATGGTACGTCGTTTACCATTTATACGGATCACAAGAGCCTCAAGTTTTTATTCACTCAGGCGGAGCTGAACATGAGGCAGAGGAGATGGATGGACTTACTCAAAGACTATGATTGCGAGATTGAGTACCATCCCGGGAAGGCTAATTTGACAGCAGACGCCTTGAGCCGGAAAGTGAGGAGTTCTGCTGAGGACGTCATCCATTTGTCAGCCATGATGACCTCCTATTGCCATCTGGGCTATGATTTTGACATTGATGCATCACCTGTGTATGTATCGACCTTGTTAGCTGAGCCAGATATCTATGAGAACATCAGGAGAGCTCAGAGGTCAGATGATGAGGTTCAGAGGTGGTTATCCTTAGTACATCTTAGTCAGCCAACGAAATTCAGAGTGGCCGATGACGGATCTTTGAGATTGGGTGACCGTTGGGTGGTTCCGAGTACGCCGGAGTTGCGTAGAGGGATCTTGGAGCGAGCTCATAGTAGCAGACTTAGCATCCACCCAGACGGGAAGAAGATGTATAAAGATCTACGTGGTCAGTTTTGGTGGAAGAGGATGAAATCTGATGTCGTCGCTTTTGTTAAGAGGTGTTTGATCTGCCAGCAAGTTAAGGCAGAGAGACAGAGACCTGGCGGCGAGTTGAGAAGCTTGGAGATACCGAAGTGGAAGTGGGAACACATTTCCATGGACTTCGTGACTCACATGCCGAGGAGTGCTTCAGGCTTTGATGCTATTTGGGTGATCGTGGATCGATTGACTAAGGTAGCTCATTTCATCCCCTATAGCATGACTTTCACCTTTTTGAGGATGGCGCAGTTGTATATTCGAGATGTGGTGAGATTGCATGGGATCCCCATTTCCATAGTGTCGGATCGAGATCCGCGATTTACATCTCATTTTTGGGAAGGCCTTCAGTCAGCCTTGGGAACTGAAGTCAGATTGAGCACTGCTTATCATCCTCAGACGGATGGCCAGACCGAGCGTACTATTCAGACGCTCGAGGACATGTTGAGAGCTTGCGTTTTGGAGTTCGATGCTTCTTGGCAAGATTCAGTGCCTTTGGTAGAATTCTCTTATAATAACAGCTACCAGACGAGTATTCAGATGGCTCCTTTTGAAGCTCTTTATGGCAGACGGTGTAGATCACCCTTGTGTTGGGATGATTTGGACCGTAAATCGGTCGGAGGACCGGAGTTGGTTCGGGAAATGGAAGAAAAGATAAAGATAATAAGGCAGAAAATGAAAGCAGCCCAGGACAGACAGGCAGCTTATGCGAACAAACGGCGGAGACCGTTGGAATTTCAGTTGGGAGATAAGGTCTTTTTGAAGATCTCGCCTTTCAGGGGCGTTGTGCGATTTGGGATGCGCGGGAAACTGTCTCCGAGGTATGTTGGACCGTACGAGATTTTGCAGCGCATTGGCACCTTAGCTTACCGACTAGCTCTGCCGCCTTCTTTATCTGGTATACATGATGTGTTTCATGTGTCTATGCTGCGGAAGTATGAGCCGGATCTGTCGCATGTTTTACAGCCTTCCGAAGTTCAGTTAGAGTCCGATGTGTCTTATGTGGAACGGCCTGTCAGAATTCTGGATCGAGCAGACCGTAGACTTCGGAACAGAGTGATACCTATGATCAAGGTTCAGTGGGATCGCAGGGGTGTCGAGGAGGCTACGTGGGAGACGGAGCGGCATATGGTGCAGCACTACCCGGAACTATTCTCTGGTATGTGATTATGTTTAGTTTCTATTTGGGGTAAGTGCATGTGATTTCGAGGACGAAATCTTATAAGTAGGGGAGTATTGTGATATCCCCGAAATGATTAATTGCAATTTGAGCATTAATTGTGTTTATATGATTAATTATGGTGGTAATTAATCTTGTGTTGGATTTATTAATCTTATGGAAATGCTTAGTCACATGATAGAGTGACCCGGGAGGGCATTTCAGGATGCATGTTGTGCATGTTTGGAAAATGGTTATTAGCATGATTTATTTGCCATGGGTAGCAATTAATTGGAAATCATGAGTTTATTTGATATTTGGTGCATTTTGGATTAATGCTTTTAAAAATATCATGTTGGGGTGTTTTATACACCATGAGTTGTGGGATGCATTTTAATTAATTAACCCACTTTATTACCCCAAAACCCCCACAACACTCATTCTTACTTTTCAACTTTACCAAAATAACACCTCCCAAACCCTTCTTTTCTCTCATTTTCGTTCTTGCTCTTAAGGGTGGAGAGAAATCCTTAGAAAAAGTGGATTTGTGGAGTTTATTGGGAGATTTGAGATCCCCAAGATGTATGGATACCTCATTGTTGATTTTGTAAGGTTTTGTTTAAGTTTGGTATGTTTTTTAAGGGTTTTAAAATGGGTTTGTGTGAGTTGGTGTTATTTTTGGGTGAGTGTTAGATTTATGGTTACATGATGTTGTTTATTGAAGATTTGTAGTGATTTGGTATGGTTGGTGTTGGATTATTTGAGTTTATTTGAGTTGGGGTTGAAGATGGATGAATAGTGCCCGAAAATCGGGTATGCAGGACTCGGCGATCGATCGGCGCCTTCCGCGATCGATCGCGAGCTGCAGTACTGAAGACAGTGGACTTCAGCGATCGATCGCGAGTTTGGCGCGATCGATCGGCGAGGTCCCGATCGATCGGCGCAAATTCAGCGATCGATCGCGGATTGAATATTTTTGTTGGGCGAGGCAGAGAGGTCTCGCGATCGATCGGGGCTATATGGCGATCGATCGCGAGACACCAAAAATGGTGTTTTTGGATTTTTTTGTAGGATTTTTGGTATTGGACTATTATTGGGTTCTAATATTGATTTGCGTGAATGTGTAGAACCATCCCAGGTGGCAACACAGCCAAGGCATTGAAGTCCTACCATATCCTACATTTTGGAAAGGTACGTAGAGGACGTACGGGCACCCAACGGTACATGTATCTAATATACTCATTGTTTATGCATTGTGGATGCGAGTATATATGTGATTATGCATTGTGGATGCAAATACATGTTGAATTTTGCATGATGATTGCAGATGCATATGATTATTGGTGCACATCCCATGAGTCGTGGTCATCCCTTGATGATTTTAATGCTTGCCGCTATTTGTTTTGGTTCCGCTAAATGTGAAGCGAGGGGTGGGAGCGCCGCATGTCACATTTGAGCGTGGTTGTCATATAGGGCGAGGAAAGGATATTTGCCGCTCAATGTGAGGCGAGGGGTGTGAGTACCGCTTGTCCATTGAAGCGAGGTTATTCTATGCCGCCTATATGTAAATAAGCGAGGGGCATTAAAATACATTGTGATGGACAGACTAGGGATTGGTGACTGGTATTTGGTTTTGATGAGATGGTATTGTGTCATGACATGTCTAGACCATTAAAAATAATCTATTGATTATACTCATGAGTTATGGTACAGGGACAACCAAACTGGAAGCGTTTTGAAATGCATGGGAAAACAGGAAGTGTTTTAATTGTGTTTTATGCATTTACGCTTTATATTCATATTGTGTTGAATATGAATGATATTATTGCTCATGTTTGGGGGTTGTCCTTGTAGGTACACGTTTGGCATGATAGAAGGGCTAAGCGGGTTGAGGTGGTGAGCTTGTGGAGAATTCTTTTGAGACAGGAAGGACAGGATTAAATTTTTGTATAGTGTCTACTCTAGGAGTAGTGTAAAACTATAGTTGATAACATTCTTTTGATGGGGAATGTAATTAATCCATTGATAGTCCTCATTTTGGCATGTAATTCTTAAAGCTCATAGACTCAACACGATTAATTCACTCTGATCATTTATATTAGCTCTATTTATGCCTTTGATCCGTATTTAAGGATTAGGGTCCTTACACTGATTCTCAGCTAGTAGCCCAACAGATGAATGAGATCTATGAGGTTAAGAATGAGAAGTTGATTCAATATGCAAGTACCATAGAAATAATCAAGGAGGGATTTCTAGATGTAATATTCAAACAGATCCCTAGAGAAGAGAATAGAAAGGCCGACAGCTTGGCAAGAATGGCTAGTGCTCTCCGCACTTAGCAGAATAGAGACGTGGTGTTTCAAGTTGAATTAACTCCTAGTCAGGATGATCCATCTGAATCTCTTGAAGAAAATGATTGGAGAACAGATATCTTAGACTATATTACCAATGCTAAGCTCCCAAGTGATCCCAAAAAAGGCCTATAGACTCAAGCAGAGGAGTCAGAGATTCACACTCATTGAAGGAATCTTGTACAAGAGGTCTTTTGCTCAACCACTTCTGCGTTGTCTGGGTCCGAAAGAATCAGATTATGTATTGAGGGAAATCCATGAGGGATGCTGTGGAAATCATCTAGGAGCATATTCCTGGCAAAGAAGGTGCTCCTTGCTGGATATTTCTGGCCTACAATTCAGAAGGACTCAACTACTATGGTTATATCATGTGATAGTTGTCAGATACACTCTAGGCTTCAGCATCATCCAGCTATGATGATGAAAGCAATTGTGGCATCATGACCATTTGACCAATGGGGCATTGATTTAGTAGGACCCTTTCCAACAGGTAAAGCTCAGAAGAGATTTTTAATCGTGGCTATTGATTATTTCTCGAAGTGGGTTGAAGCTGAACCGTTAGCCATAATCACTGAGAAAGAGGTCTTCAACTTCATTTGGAAAAACATCGTCTGCCGATATGGTGTCCCGAGGAAAATCATCTCGGATAACGAAAGGCAATTCCATGGAGCTCTGCTCAGGGCATGGTGTGAAGAGTTAAAAATCCATCAGGCTTTTACTTCTGTTGCGTATCCTCAAAGCAATGGTCAGGTAGAGGTCACCAACAGGTCTCTAGTGCAGAGCATTAAAGCTAGGTTGGGGAAAGCGAAAGGAAATTGGCGAAAGGAAATTAGGTGGAAGAACTACCTAGTGTCCTATGGTCCTATCGAACTACACCAAGGACGGGAACATGTTAAACACCATTCAGTATGGTATATGGAAATGAAGCGGTACTCCCAGCTGAAATCGGAGTAGAATCATCAAGAGTACATTTCTATGATGAACAAAAACAGTGAGAGAAGAGCTGCCGACCTTGATTTAATTGAAGAAAGAAGGGAAACTACTGCCATCAGAATGGGAGCCTATCGTCATCGTATTGCGCGGATGTATAACCGACGAGTTATTCAGAAAACTTTCCAAGTCGGCGATCTCGTACTAAGAAAGGTGCAAGAGGTTCAAGTTGGCAAGCTAGACCCCAAGTGGGAGGGTCCCTTTAAGATTGTTGAAAAGCTAAGTTCGGGAGCTTATTACCTAGAAGGCCCTGATGGGAAGACATTGAAGAGACCCTGGAACGCATATCACCTCCGAAAATATTATTCTTAGTTCACCTCTTTTAGTTTTCACAAAGATTGTTTTTTTTGGATGATACACTATTTCATTATTGCAATACAAGTTTTAGAATTTTTTCCTACAAGTTATTTTCTAAATAAAAGCAAGGGTTTTCACCCTACCCCAGGAGCACGTTTACGACGAGCTCACCTCAGCCCTGGTTACCCCAGGAGCAAGGGTTTTCACCCAATCTCAGGAGCACATTTACGACGAGCTCACCTCAGCCCTGGTTACGCCAGGAGCAAGGGTTTTCACCCTACCTCAGGAGCACGTTTACGAAGATCTCACCCCAGACCTAGTTACGCCGGAGCAATGGTTTTCACCCTACCTCAGGAGCACGTTTACGACGAGCTCACCTCAGCCATGGTTACGCCAGGAGCAAGGCTACCACAGGAGCATGTTTACGACGAGCTCACCTCAGTCCTTGATTACGCCAGGCTCAAGGGTTTTCACCCGAACGTGGCCGAGCTAATTCATGCTTGGTCCTGTTGGGATATGCCATAAGACAAGTCATTAGATGATTGTTTGTGACATATACTGTATTATGATTTTGTTAATGGCAAATCATTAGTATATATTATTCGAATATCTGTGCAATATGAATTGATATAAGTTAATGTCCCTAGAATAATATTGTATTGTTCTTAAAGTTGTCCCTAGTCGAGTATTATCATGAATCGGGATAATGATAATGCATTGAGACTAGTATTTGTTGATTGATGAATTGTTCATTGATATGAGATATCAAATCAACACATGTGTACATGTTAGAGAACGATATACTGGACAGACCCACCATGAGAATGCTACATGGATAGTTATATGAGTGTCATAAGCAATTCTCATAGTGATAATAATGTATGTAATCCTTACGACTTGTGATCATCAGAGATCCCAACATAAGGAGTAATGTATCTTGATATTGTCAAACGTTACCCGTGACAGGGTAAACTATAAAGGCGACTATTGGATACACTACGAATTATGTAGTTGGATGTTGACTGATCGAGATAGGATTTGTCCCTCCTATATAACAGGAGAAGTGTTTGGCCCTTGATCAAGTGAGAACTAAAATGCATGGCCATGCTCGAATGAGTCGATATGAGATATCGAGCTTATTCGTTTATTCTAGTTCTACTTGGGGATCAAGAAATAAAGATTGAATATACGAGTATGACTATTCCATGACTCGTGTTCAATCTAAACACAAAGGACAAAGGGATTAAGTTACATGGTTAATATTATCACAAGTTCTAAAGGTTATGTCGAGTCATTGACATTCTTGTAATTTGGGTAGCATTGATGTGTTGCTAGTTACCGCTCATTGCTTGCGACATAAAATGAGATTTTATGTCACTACCAACATTACAAGATCCTATCGGGTCGCACAAAAGATTAAATCGAGAAGGGAAATTAAATTCATTGGATGAATTAATTAATTAAGAAGAGTCTTAATTAAGTGATTAAAAAGTTTTAATTAAATCATGGGTTTGGGCCCATAAGACTTTAAGAAAGTCTTGAACTTAATTAAGCCTCTTTAATAACTTTGATATAATTAATTGTTAGACAATTTTTCACATCATTCCAACCTACACTAAAGCACTCGGCCGCCTCCATCAATCTCCAAGGAGCTCTCGGTTTTGCATAATAGCCGAAGAGATTCTTGTGAGGATTCCGGCGATTTTCTTGTTCCGGTCTAAGAACTAGTCTAGCAACTTGTTCTTAAACTATCCCTTCACCCGATTTGATCGTGTGGATACCGTAGAGGCAAAACTTGATAAGTTTTGCTAGTGGCTCGAAGGACTCTTTGAACGTGGTGCTGCTTTGTGGAATCGGCTCAAACACGCTACAAGGGTGAGACTTTTGTTCCTTTATCCGATATGATAACCTATGTATAGATCCGGTGTCTTGTAATCCATAAAATTTTATTCCGCTGCGTTGCTATGCATGATGGATTACCTACAGTGGTATCAGAGCCGTGTACAAGGCTCATATCGGATTTATGTGATTAAATTGTTTTAATCATATTAGAACTATTATTGCATGCTATTTAAAACTGTATGAACATATATGATATGTTAATATTAAGTTTGTAAAATTATCATGAAATTATATTTGATATAATGATGTTTGATGTATACGATACACGAAGCGAACAATCGAACCCGTAACAAGTTGTTTTCGGCCACCACCTATGCATTTGACCCACGGCTTAGCCACGTGAGGGCTAGGGGTTTCGGACTCCTATGCTCGAGATGGCCTAGTCGTTGTGGCTCATGTTCATGCATGGAGGTTTCGAGACATGGATGAGTTTTGAACTCTTTGGCTCGATAATAGTTCACGCATGCATGGATAAGTGGCTTCACCACGTGAGAGCTAGGGTTTTTCGAACCCTTGGCTTGAGATGGTTGAGCCACCACCGTGCATGACCTGACCATGATTCGTGGCTCAAGAATTTCGGCGTTTCGAACAAGTTGGCTCGATGAAAACACAAGGTGGTGCGCGGCGGCTAGGGTTTGGAACCCTAGCGCCGCCGCCGCCGCTCGCTCAATGGTTCGGCCATGGGCTAGGGTTTCGAACCCTAGGCCCATAATTGGTCCAGCCGTGGTGTTTGGTTGGTTCGAACCATGGTGGTTCGTGGCTTAGTCTCATTAGTTCGTGGCCGATAATTTTTCAAAAATTATTTTATAGTTTTAATTAGAATTAAATTTTAAATTGTTTAGAATTTAATTAATTAAATGTTAAAGCATGTTTTATGTGTTGTTTGAGCATGGTGCATGGTTATAGCCCTTTGACCTATTAGATAGGATTTGTGAATGTTTGTAATTTATAATACGACCTGCGTGTCGTGCCTTCTCTATTTTATTCTAAATGTTATCCCTCCCCTATGTTCCCCTCAAATGTGAATCGAGAAATTCTATATCTTGTAAATAGTGTAGTTTATTTGTTGATGGTGATCAATGAAGATGGAGCATCGTGCCGGGATGAGGAGGCCATTCACAAATTGGAGCCAAAGGAAGGTGCTTGTGAAGTTACCTTAGGTTGACTCTTAGGATTTTCTCATTGGCTTGAGAAAATCGCTAGTAGGGGTTATAACCATGTCACGTTTTAATTATGTATGTTGATGCATGATTTATCTTATGTTTTAGATTGATAATTGTATTACACATATATGTAGATATGTATACACCTATATGTAGTGGACATATTTTAAATTATCAAACTAATCATAAGATCAATAAATCCCTCTAAAATATTAAGTTTTAGATGCCTTCCAAAATTAAAAGTACTCGTCAAAACTTCGATTGTACATGTGTGGGTTTGCCAAAGCAAAGCACCGTGGCAATCTTAGTAAGACGCGAAAGGATAAAAGTGATATCCGTTATACTTTAAATTGGGTACGACTTAACTAGGTTATCTCAATAGGATTGGGAACCTAGAGGCATGGGTTGGATTATAATTCATTTGATGAATTGAACAAAGTGTTGTTCGTCCAACTATCCAAGAATTACATGTGATGTAATTGACAAAGTGTTGTCTACCTAAATAACCGAGTCTTGGGCGATTAGCCAAAGCTAACTCAAGATTAGGCGAAATATGGATCTTGGCTCACTAAAGGTTTCGAAGGTTGATATTTTTAAAACAAAATAGTGGGAGTATCATTTAATATAAGACCATGTTAAATGATTAAATCATAAACTTATTTTGCATATTTATATTGTAGATATCCATGGCAACTAACAATACAACAAGCACATTATCACTGCGATCGGTCCTTGAGAAGGACAAATTAAATGGGACAAACTTCCTAGACTGGTATAGGAATCTGAGGATAGTCCTCAAGTAAGAAAAGAAACAGTATGTCCTAGAGGAACCCTTACCTGTTGAGGAACCTCCCCTGACGGCTACTAGAGCCGATAAAGATGCTTACAAGAAGCATCAGAATGACGCACTTGATGTTGGCTGCCTTATGCTTGCCACCATGAACTCTGAGCTTCAGAAGCAACATGAGGAAATGGAGGCGTTCAATATGATCGAACACTTAAAGCAATTGTACCAACAACAAGCTAGACAAGAGAGGTATGACGTCTCTAAAGCGTTGTTCCAGTGCAGGATGGTAGAGGGAAGCCTAGTTGGAACTCATGTACTCAAGATGATTGGGTACATTGAGAATCTAGAGAAGCTGGGTTTTCCATTGGACCAAGAGTTGGCCACCGTTGTGATCTTGCAATCGTTGCCTGAGAGCTTTGATAAGTGTGATTTTTACACTTAATTTGATATATGATTAGGGGTGTTTTTGTAGTGATTCCTAGAAAATATTACACGTTTTGGTATATATTTGTATATGTCAGGAATCTAGGTCCAAATGCATAAAAGTGGATGAAATGGGCTTAAAAATGCTGAAAAAGGACCAAACTGAGCAAATCTGGAAAAGCAGGGACCATATCGCAAGAATGGAGATTTGAGGTCCGCGATCGATCGCCAATAACGAAGATCGATCGCCACCATCCAGAATGTTTCCGCGATCGATCGCCAAATGACGAAGATCGATCGCCAAACCCTGAAAAATCGAGATTTTGTTTCCTACTTGGTGATTTTGTGTCCAAACTTTGCACAACTCCTCCACATTATATATAGAAGATTTTATGACGTTTTGGGGGGCTTTTGCACACATTTTCTGAGACCTAACAGCCTCTCCCCCATCCAAAGCAAGACCACAAATCATTGAAGAGCAAGAGCAATGCAAGGAACGAATGAACGGAGCGACGCACGGAGCGACATCCTCGTTATCTTAGTATTTCTGAACTTAATATATTTTTATTTCAGATTGTGATGTTAAATTTGTTTAAGGACATGTTTTTGCATTATAATTTGATTATGGTTGTTGGCTAAGATATTTGTCAAGACATATGGGATCCCATGTTTGAACCCTTGAGTTAATTAACGGTTTTGATTTAATTTCTATGATCTTTGCGCATAATTTATGTTTTTAATGCTTGTAAAAGATTAGCTACCTTTTGCATGATATTGGTAATCGTAATTGAATTGACCATAGGAGATTACGATACGACGTAGTAAATTAGGCCTTGGGTTTTAGGTTGAGACGGACCAAGTAAAATCTAGCACACGTGTGATAGCAATAGATTTACCAAAATCGAAGGCTAGTAGTTTTCACAAAGCATTTTTCGGTATTAATCATTCAATAAAGACACGGGAGTGATTTATTGTAGATTAGTGCTAGACTTGTTATAACCGAACCAAGGTATAACGAATGAAATAGGAAAACTCGTCACCCTAGAACATAGAACATTGAATCTTAATTAATAGACAACTTTTGGGGGATTACATGGGTGAACCGACGTCTTGATAATTCGTTTATAAATTCTCTTCAATTATTCATCACTGCTGGTTAGGTTAATTTTTGTGCTTAAGTCAATTTAGTTTAATAATCATTCCATAATTGTAGGTTAAATATAAAAATTCTAATCGATTGTGGTAATTGCTACTAGTCCCTGTGGGTACGACACTCCTTACTCTTAAACCATTATATTAAAACTTGACACCGTGCACTTGCGGTAGAGAATCGCTACATTGAAATAACTGTTTAAAATAATAGCGATCAAGTTTTTGGCGCCGTTGCCGGGGACTAGTCTAAGTAATATCATACTAGATTAGTTGACTGTAATTTAGCCATTTTTTTTTTTTAGGTTTTTGATTTTTTTCTTCTCTCTTTTCCTATCTACTATTCTACTATTGCCTTCTTTTTGGTTGGATTTTGTAGGTTATTACTCCCTAGTGCATGCTAAGGAGTGAACAACCGGTACTTGAGCCTTTTGACCCTAAAATTGAAAGAACTCTTCTTAGAAGACTAAGAGAAGTTCGAACAATGGCTGAAAACAATGCAGGAGGAGGTGGAAGAGATGAAAGACGGAACGAGAGGTGCCTAATAGAAGATCCCTCATGGATTATGCTCATCCCTCATTCCATGGGTCATTGTCTAGTATCACTAGACCAAGTATACATGCGAACAACTTTGAAATCATGCCTGAAATCATACAAATGATCCAGCATTCGGTGCAGTTTGGGGGAGCGACCACAGATGAACCCAACACTCACATAGCGAATTTCTTGGAAATTTGCGACACCTTCAAGCATAATGGCGTCACTGATGACGCCATCAGGTTACGACTGTTCCCTTTCTCTTTAAATAATAAAGCTAAATCTTGGTTGCATTATTTGCCTACAGAATCAATTACCACTTGGGATGGGATGGTGCAAGCTTTCATGTCAAAATACTTCCCACCATCAAAGACTGCTAAGATGCGAAATGATATCACTACATTTGCGCAACATGATCCTGAAACACTGTATGAAGCATGGGAGCGCTTCAAGGACTTACTGAGGAGATGCCCACACCATGGCCTTCCCATCTGGCTGCAGGTACAAACTTTCTATAACGGTTTATTTTCTGATAACCGTTCTATGATTGACGCAGCATCAGGAGGTACTGTGATGATAAAGACCCCGGTGGAGGCCTATACACTGTTGGAGGAGATGGCTGCTAATAGCTGTCAATGGCAGTCCGAGAGGAATGTGCCAAAGAAGCAAGCTGGAGTTCATCAAATGAGCGAAGTTACTGCGTTAGCCGCTCAAATTGAGGCATTGAACAAAAGACTAGATAGCATGAGCACGACAGGGATGAAAGCTCAAGGGATTACTTGTGACCTATGTGGAGGAAATCATCCGAGCGTTGAATGCCAAACAGGTAACCCATTCGTTCAGACTAATGAAGCTGCGCATTATGTAGGAAACCGGCCGCAAAACAACCCCTGCCCATATCCATACAATACGGGGTTGAGGTATCAACCGCAACCGCCACCGGGTTATCTACCACAGCCGAGCATGGAGGAGCTATTGACCAAGTTCATATCCTCAACTGAAACAAGGATGAATAAACAAGATTCATCTATCAAAAGCTTGGAGCTTCAAGTAGGGCAGTTGGCAACTATCTTGGCTGGGAGAGCACAAGGAACTCTACCGAGTGACACAGAGAAGAATCCAAGGGAGCAAGCCAATGTTGTGACCCTAAGGAGTGGAAAAGAACTTGGTGATGAGAAGGAGACTGAAAAGATTGGTATTAAGCAAGAGGAGAAAGAGCAGCCACGCAACAAGGGTAAGTCCACTAGAGACACTACACCTATCATACCACAAGAAAAGGTACACATTCCGCTCCCATTCCCTGCAGCAGTTAATAGGGCAAATGTTGATTCAAACTTTGCCAAATTTTTAGACATGCTTAAGAATTTGCATATAGATATACCATTTATTGATGCCTTACGAGAAATGCCAAATTATGCTAAATTCTTAAAGATGTTGTCTAAGAAGCAGAAATTGGGAGAGCACGAGACTGTTTTTTGACTGAGGAATGTAGTGCTATGGTGCAAACAAAATCGGCCATGAAGTTAAAAGATCCAGGGAGTTTCTCTATTCCTTGCACTATTGGGCCTATTTCTTCCATTAAATCATTATGTGATTTGGGTGCTAGTGTGAACTTAATGCCTTTGTCTGTTTTTAGGCGACTTGGACTGGGAGAGCCGAAGACCACAAGGGTGGTGTTGCAAATGGCGAACAAGTCTATCACCTACCCACTAGGAATCGTCGAGGATGTTCCAGTCAAGATAGATCAATTCACTTTCCCGGTGGATTTTCTAGTGTTGGATATTGAGGAGGACGCGAGTATGCCATTGATCCTGGGGCGCCCATTCCTAGCTACTGGAAGAGCTATTATCGATGTTGAAGAAGGGAAGTTGATCCTCCGTGTAGGAGAGGATCATGTTACCTTTACTATGTTTCAAACTTCACCACGTGCACAAAACACACACACATGTTTTATTATTGATAATATTAATATTTTGCCTGATGATGTGGTGCAAGATACTGATAAAGTGAAGGTGAAGACCAAACTAGAGACTGAAGAAGGCAAGAGCCATGACATGGTGAAGCCAAGGAAGGCGAAGAAGCAAAAAGATAAAAGGACGTTTATGAAGGGAGAGACAGTCCAATTGCATAAAGCACCACCACCTCGCATTCTCCAAAGCAAGCGAAAGGCTTCATGGGTTGGACCATTCACTGTTACCAAGATATACCCGCATGGAGCCATTAAGGTAAGTGATCCTATTCTAGGCACTTATGTCTTTAATGATGAGAGGTTGAGGTATTACCCAGTTGATTACGGAGATTCATGCTCCACACACCATCCCAACCTTTGAGAAAATGTGGTGGTAAGTCCAGCTTGGGACTATAAATCAAGAACTCTTTCTTAACCCTTTGCTTTGTTTTTGTTTATTTTGGTTTGGTTTGTTTTGTTATTGTTTTTTTTTTTTTTTTTTTTGGCGAGACTCCATGCGTGCTGTGACGTGTTCCAACACTATGCCCCATGAGCTAATGAGAAATTGGACAACGATCACTGACGATCGTTGTCAACGGTAAATGTTTTGTCCTATTTTCCATGCCTAATACATTGAGGACAATGCATGAATTAAGTTTGGGGGAGTGCATTACTGTGTCATGCTTCTTATTTGGAAATTGATCGTTTATTGAGCACCAACAATTGAGCACCAACAAAATTTTTCTTGAAAATGAGTTCAATTAGTAAGATAAGAATGAATCATAGTAGTGGTCTCTATTCCATGATGATATTAATCCCACTATGCATGTCAAATTGAGTTTTGATGATTGTAAGACTTGCTTGTGAATATCTTGTTTTGAGTAGCATGTCAAAGATGATGAATATTTTGAGCACATTTGAGTCATAATCTTGTGAATTGCACTTGTACTAGTGAATTTTTTGTGAACTTAATGAATTGTTTTTGAGCATCTTAGAGTACCTTAGAAACTATTTGATGACGACACTTCAAGGCGAAATTTTATAGTCATGAACTTGATTAGGAGATGATCTAGGCGATCTTTGGACCGTTTGAGCCTTTCAAGCTTACCATGTTTACATTAATCCCTAGTATCCAATTTTGAGCATAATTGAAAAAGAATGGAGTGTGTTTAACATACTATTAGCCCCCATTCAACAATTTTTTTTGGCAACTCATTATACCCACCTTTATGAGCCTAAATTGAAAGAATTCATCCTTACCTAAATGGAGTATAATGATTCTCATTATATGCACATGAATTGCTACATTTGGATGAGCTTATTATTGAAAAAAAAAATTGATAAATGAGAAAAGAAAAAAAGATAGATAAAGCCTTGAAAAATATATATATATATATCTAATTAAGACCCAAAGTGGCCAATGCTACAAGAAAAAGAAGAGAAGCTCAAGTTGTGCTAAAAAAATTGAATTTTACATGATTATACTCTCTTCTTTGTGCTATCCTATCCTTTCTTTGAAGCCAAACACCTAAGCCTAATGCTACAAGCTTAAAAAGACCTAGTGATCCAAGTCTAGGGAGTGACTACATTAGTGGAGAAGTGTTTGAAAATAGAATTTTGGGGTGCTCAATGATAATCTTACTATTCATTGACTAGCATGATTTGATCTATGAAATTGCATGAAACTTGAAAGTGACAATAGCACACACGCACGTTCTCAGTTGGCGACGTGTTGCTTGATCTAAGAGAAAAACAACTTGTTAAACTTTCTGATTGATTCTTGTTCGTCTGTAAGTGAGATATCTGAGTTACATGATTGACTGCAAAGTGGTTCGCTTGAATCTTTAATATTGAACTCTACTGTTTGATTTCATTTCTTGCTCGAGACGATCAAGCTTAAGTTTGGGGGAGTTGATAAGTGTGATTTTTACACTTAATTTGATATATGATTGGGGGTGTTTTTGTAGTGATTCCTAGAAAATATTACACGTTTTGGTATATATTTGCATATGTCAGGAATCTAGGTCCAAATGCATAAAAGTGGATGAAATGGGCTTAAAAATGCTGAAAAAGGACCAAACTGAGCAAATCTAGAAAAGCAGGGACCAAATCGCAAGAATGGAGATTTGAGGTCCGCGATCGATCGCCAATAACTAAGATCGATCGCCACCATCCAGAATGTTTCCGCGATCGATCGCCAAATGACGAAGATCGATCGCCAAACCCTGAAAAATCGAGATTTTGTTTCCTACTTGGTGATTTTGTGTCCAAACTTTGCAAAACTCCTCCACGTTATATATAGAAGATTTTATGACGTTTTGGGGGGCTTTTGCACACATTTTCTGAGACCTAACAGCCTCTCCTCCATCCAAAGCAAGACCACAAATCATTGAAGAGCAAGAGCAACACAAGGAACGAAAGAACGGAGCGACGCACGGAGCGACATCCTCGTTATCTTAGTATTTCTGAACTTAATATATTTTTATTTCAGATTGTGATGTTAAATTTGTTTAAAGACATGTTTTTGCATTATAATTTGATTATGGTTGTTGGCTAAGATATTTGTCAAGACATAGGGGATCCCATGTTTGAACCCTTGAGTTAATTAACGGTTTTGATTTAATTTCTATGATCTTTGCGCATAATTTATGTTTTTAATGCTTGTAAAAGATTAGCTACCTTTTGCATGATATTGGTAATCGTAATTGAATTGACCATAGGAGATTACGATACGAAGTAGTAAATTAGGCCATGGGTTTTAGGTTGAGACGGACCAAGTAAAATCTAGCACACGTGTGATAGCAATAGATTTACCAAAATCGAAGGCTAGTAGTTTTCACAAAGCATTTTTCGGTATTAATCATTCAATAAAGACACGGGAGTGATTTATTGTAGATTAGTGCTAGACTTGTTATAACCGGACCAAGGTATAACGAATGAAATAGGAAAACTCGTCACCCTAGAACATAGAACATTGAATCTTAATTAATAGACAACTTTTGGGGGATTACATGGGTGAACCGACGTCTTGATAATTCGTTTATAAATTCTCTTCAATTATTCATCACTGCTGGTTAGGTTAATTTTTGTGCTCAAGTCAATTTAGTTTAATAATCATTCCATAATCGTAGGTTAAATATAGAAATTCTAATCGATTGTGGTAATTGCTACTAGTCCCTGTGGGTACGACACTCCTTACTCTTAAACCATTATATTAAAACTTGACACCGTGCACTTGCGGTAGAGAATCGCTACATTGAAATAACTGTTTAAAATAAAAGCGATCAAGCTTCAGTCAATTTGTAGTAAATTACAATATGACTGACATGGAAAAGACTCTACCACAATTACTTGGTATGTTGAGAACATATGAAGCGAATACAAAGAAGACTAAGGCCACAAATGTTCTTATTGTGAATAAGGGTAAAGGAAAGGCCAAAGCTAAAGGCAATAAGAAAGCAAAGAAGGTCTTTGTTAAATCTAAGCCAAAGTCTTATGCACTGAAGCCAAAGAGAGGGATAGCAAAGGAAGGGAACTGTTTCCATTGCGGTGAGACCGGCCATTGGAAAAGAAACTGCAAAGTATATCTGGAGGATCTAAAGAAAGGAAGTGTGACTTCCGCTTCAGGTATTTTTGTTATAGAAGTCAATTTATCTACTTCTTCATCATGGGTATTAGATACTGGATGTGGATCTCACATTTGTGTAAATGTGCAGGACTTCAAAAAGAGTAGATTGTTGGCGAAAGGCGAAGTTGATCTCCGAGTTGGAAATGGAGCAAGAGTTGCTGCATTAGCTGTAGGGGATTATCATTTATCTTTGCCTTCTGGTTTATCGTTGATTTTAAAAGATTGTTATTTTGTGCCTTCAATTACCAAAAACATTATTTCTATTTCTTGTTTGGACAAGTATGGATTCTAATTTATTATAAAGGACAACTGTTGTTCCATTTATTTAAATGATATGTTTTATGCTAGTGCACAAATGGTGAATGGTCTTTATTTATTAAATCTTGATATGCCTGTCTATAACATAAATACTAAAAGGATTAAAAATAATGATTGTAATCCGACTTATCTCTGGCATTGTCGCTTGGGCCACATAAACGAGAACCGCATATCTAAACTTCATAAGGATGGAGTATTAGATTCTTTTGATTTTGAATCATATGAAACATGCGAATCTTATTTAATGGGCAAGATGACTAAAGCCCCTTTCAAAGGACAAGTTGAAAGGGCAAATGTTTTATTGGGACTAATACATAGTGATGTATGTGGACCAATAAGTACACAAGCTAGAGGTGGTTTTCAGTACTTCGTTACATTTACTGACGACCTCAGTAGATATGGATATGTGTACCTAATGAAGCACAAGCATGAAACCTTGGAAAAGTTCAAAGATTTCAAGAATGAAGTACAAAACCAACTTGGCAAAAGTATCAAAATCTTTCGATCTGATCGAGGAGGTGAATACTTAAGCCAAGAGTTTCATGACTATCTAAAGGAGTGTGGGATAGTCCCACAACTCACTCCTTCGTATACTCCACAATGGAATGGTGTATCTGAGAGGAGAAATCGAACCTTGTTGGACATGGTTAGATCAATGATGAGTCATGCAGATCTTCCGATATCGTTTTGGGGACACGCTCTAGAAACAGCGATTTTCTTACTGAACCGTGTTTCATCTAAATCAGTGGAAAAGACACCATATGAGATATGGACTGGGAAGCGTCCTAGTATGTCTTTTATGAAGATTTTGGGTTGTGAGGCTTTCGTTAGACGTCACGCCACTAACAAACTTGGACCCAAATCTGATAAGTATTTATTTGTGGGGTATCTTAAGGAAACGAAAGGATACTATTTCTATTATCCCACCGAGAACAAAGTAGTTGCTGCTCGGACTGGTGTATTTCTTGAAAGAGAATTTATTTCTAGAAAAACCAGTGGGAGAAAAATAGAACAAAGTGAAGTTCAACCACAAGAAAACACTGAACCTGAGATTGAGATGGAAACAGAGCAGGCACCGCAAGCTGTTGTGGAAGAAGTACCTGCTCAAGAGACACAAGCCCAGCGTAGGTCTGTAAGAGAACACCGGGAGCCGCAGAGATATGGATTTCTTGTGACTCAACAAGGTGACTTACTACTTATTGATGAGGATGAGCCGTCATCTTATCAACAAGCTATAATGGGCACTGATTCTGAGAAATGGCAAGAGGCCATGAAATCTGAGATGGAATCCATGTATGCAAACCAAGTATGGACTTTGGTTGTTCCACCTGAAGGGGTACGACCCATAGGGTGAAAATGGATTTTCAAAAAAAAGACCGACATGGATGGTAATGTACAAACCTATAAAGGTCGACTGGTTGCTAAAGGTTTCAAGCAAATTCATGGTATTTACTATGATGAAACTTTCTCACCAGTTGCCATGGTTAAATCCATTTGGATCTTACTTGCGATAGCTGCATTTCATGATTATGAAATCTGGCAGATGGATGTCAAAACAGCTTTCCTTAATGGAAATCTGCTCGAGGGTGTGTATATGACACAGCCCGAGGGTTTTGTCGATCCAAAGGATGCTGGAAAGATATGCAAGCTACAATGCTCCATTTATGGATTGAAGCAAGCTTCTCGGAGTTGGAATCTTCGTTTTGATGATGCAATCAAAGAGTTTGGTTTTTATCAAAAACGTAGATGAACCTTGTGTCTACAAGAAGGTCAGTGGGAGCATAATCATTTTCCTAGTGTTGTATGTAGATGACATACTTCTCATTGGAAATGATATCCCTGCCTTACAATCTGTAAAGATTTGGCTATGGAACTGCTTTTCGATGAAAGACTTGGAAGAAGCCACCTATGTATTAGGAATCAAGATCTATAGAGATAGATCGAGAAGGCTTCTCGGTCTAAGTCAAAGTACATACATAGATAAAGTGCTTAAAAGGTTTAGCATGCAAGAATCAAAGAAAGGATTCGTGCCTATGACACATGGTATATATCTCTCGAAGGAACAGTGTCCTTCAACACCAGATGAGAGACAACGCATGAGTAAGATTCCATATGCGTCAGCTATTGGATCTATCATGTATGCCATGATATGTACTCGTCCCGATGTATCATATGCTTTGAACATGACGAGCAGATATCAAGTTGATCCAGGTGAGGGTCACTGGATTGCTGTCAAGAATATCCTGAAGTACTTGAGAAGAACTAAGGATACATTCTTGATTTATGGAGGTGAGGAAGAGCTCAATGTAATGGGTTACACTGATGCAAGCTTCCAAACCGACAAAGACGATTTTCGATCGCAATCAGGATGTGTGTTTTGCCTAAATGGATATGCAAAGTACCAACAGATGATAATGTATCTGACCCATTGACGAAGCCACTGTCACAGTAGTAGCTTGATCGTCATACTAGATCTCTAGGCATTAAGTATATGTCTGATTGGTCTTAGTGCAAGTGGGAGATTTGTTGGGATATGCCCTAAGACAAGTCATTAGATGATTGTTTGTGACATATATTGTATTATGATTTTGTTAATGGCAATCATTAGTATATATTATTCAAATATCTGTGCAATATGAATTGATATATAAGTTAATGTCCCTAGAATAATATTGTATTGTATGATCATGAATCGGGATAATGATAATGCATTGAGACTAGTATGTGTTGATTAATGAATTGTTCATTGATATGAGATATCAAATCAACACATGGGTACATGTTAGAGAACGATATACTGGACAGACCCACCATGAGAATGCTACATGGATAGTTATATGAGTGTCATAAGCAATTCTCATAGTGATAATAATGTATGTAATCCTTACGACTTGTGATCATCAGAGATCCCAACATAAGGAGTTATGTATCTTGATATTGTCAAACGTTACCCGTGACAGGGTAAACTATATAGGCGACTATTGGATACACTACGAATTATGTAGAGGGATGTTGACTGATCGAGATAGGATTTGTCCCTCCTATATAACAGGAGAAGTGTTTGGCCCTTGATCAAGTGAGAACTAAAATGCATGGCCATGCTCGAATGAGTCGATATGAGATATCGAGCTTATTCGTTTATTCTAGTTCTACTTGGGGATCAAGAAATAAAGATTGAATATACGAGTATGACTATTCCATGACTCGTGTTCAATCTAAACACAAAGGACAAAGGGATTAAGTTACATGGTTAATATTATCACAAGTTCTAAAGGTTATGTCGAGTCATTGACATTCTTGTAATTTGGGTAGCATTGATGTGTTGCTAGATACCGCTCATTGCTTGCGACATAAAATGAGATTTTATGTCACTACCAACATTACAAGATCCTATCGGGTCGCACAAAAGATTAAATCGAGAAGGGAAATTAAATTCATTGGATGAATTAATTAATTAAGAAGAGTCTTAATTAAGTGATTAAAATGTTTTAATTAAATCATGGGTTTGGGCCCATAAGACTTTAAGAAAGTCTTGAACTTAATTAAGCCTCTTTAGTAACTTTGATATAATTAATTGTTAGACAATTTTTCACATCATTCCAACCTACACTAAAGCACTCGGCCGCCTCCATCAATCTCCAAGGAGCTCTCGGTTTTGCATAATCGCCGAAGAGATTCTTGTGAGGATTCCGGCGATTATTCGATTGTGAATCGAGTGTGCTTCTTGTTCCGGTCTAAGAACTAGTCTAGCAACTTGTTCTTAGACTATCCCTTCAACCGATTTGATCGTGTGGATACCGTAGAGGCAAAACTTGATAAGTTTTGCTAGTGGCTCGAAGGACTCGTTGAACGTGGTGCTGCTTCGTGGAACCGGCTCAAACACGCTACAAGGGTGAGACTTTTGTTCCTTTATCCGATATGATAACCTATGTATAGATCCGGTGTCTTATAATCCATAAAATTTTATTCCGCTGCATTGCTATGCATGATGGATTACTTACAGGTCCTACCTGTTTAAACTTTTTCATTACGTGGTAATTTATTAAACGTGGTCGAGCTAATTCGTGCTTGGTCCTACCTGTTTAAAGTTTGTCATTACATGGTAATTTATTAAACATGACCGAGCTAATTCATGCTTGGTCCTACCTATTTAAACTTTGTCATTACGTGGTAATTTATTAAACGGGGCTGAGCTAATTCATGCTTGGTACTACCTGTTAAAAGTTTGCTATTACATGGTAATTTATTAAACATGGCCGAGCTAATTCATGCTTGGTCCTACCTGTTTAAAGTTTGTCATTATATGATAATTTATTAAACATGGCTAATTCATGCTTGGTCCTACCTGTTTAAACTTTGCCATTACGTGGTAATTTATTAAACGTGGCCGAGCAAATTCATGCTTGGTCCTGCCTGTTTAAAGTTTGTCGTTACATGGTAATTTATTAAACATGGCCGAGCTGATTCATGCTTGGTCCTACCTGTATAAACTTTGCCATTCCTACCTGTTTAAAGTTTGCCCTTACATGGTAATTTATTAAACATGGCCGAGCTAGTTCATGATTGGTCCTACCTGTTTAAAGTTTGCCATTACGTGGTAATTTATTACACGTGTCCGAGCTAATTCATGCTTGGTCATACCTGTTTAAACTTTGCCGTGGTAATTTATTAAACGTGGCCGAGCTAATTCATGATTGGTCCTACCTGTTTAAAGTTTGTCATTGCATGGTAATTTATTAAACATGGCCGAGCTGATTCATGCTTAGTCCTACCTGTTTAAACTTTGTCATTACGTGGTAATTTATTAAACGGGACCGAGCTAATTCATGCTTGGTCCTATCTGTTTAAAGTTTGCCATTACTTGGTAATTTATTAAACATGGCCGAGCTAATTCATGATTGGTCCTACCTGTTTAAAGTTTGCCATTACGTGGTAATTTATTACACGTGTCCGAGCTAATTCATGATTGGTCCTACCTGTTTAAACTTTGTCATTACGTGGTAATTTATTAAACTTGACCGAGCTAATTAATGCTTGGTCCTGCCTGTTTAAAGTTTGTCATTACATGTTAATTTATTAAACATGGCCGAGCTAATTCATGACTGTTCCTACCTGTTTAAACTTTGCCATTATGTGGTAATTTATTAAGCATGGTCGAGCTAATTCATGCTTGGTCCTATCTGATTAAGCTTAGCCATACAAGAAAAAACAAGGATGTTAAAACAGAACTGACATTAAAGGAAAATAGCAATTCTAAGTGATTACAAAAGCAGAGCGGAATACGGACTAAAAGGGGAAATCATATCTAAAGGTCAGGGGGAGAGAGACAGCTACTTTCTCTACATCTAGAAAGTCCAGAGAGACGTCAGGTACAAGACAACCTCACTCTTGGATCTTGGATCTGACTTAGACATCCTTGGAAACCAACCTCAATGAAAGTAAGGAGCTTCTCCCATACCAACTCTTCAGACTTTTGTTTTTCCTCAGCTGCCTCCTTCTGAGCCTTAGCAAGCTCCTGTTCGGCAGAGTTAGCTAATCCTTTAGCCAAGGCTAGCTCATTACGTAGCTCCTGCAGGTCAGTCTCATGCTGGCGTATCTGGGCCTCAATCAAGGAACGAGCCTCAGCTTCAGCAACGATCTTCTTTTCGATCTGAGCTTTAAGCTCAGAGACTTCCTTCTCATGCAAAGATTTGGCCTCAGCCAGCGAGTCTTGCATAACCTCGAAGACCTTGGCGTCTTTTATAGACCGTCTTCGGATGAAAGAAGCCCTGGATGTAAACTCCCCCATCAAGAGCATGACCTCGGTAAGACGGCTACCAGTCCAGGTAATCAGGTCATCCCAGCTCAGTTGGTTCATATAGAGAGCATCCTTCGCATTAGCCAGGTCACGAGCCACAGCTAATGCAACTGTGCTCGGCCCCTCCCCAACAAGCCTAACGCCTCCTCGGTAGGCCTCCATCACCCGCTCACAACGCCTCTTGACCCGAGCTGGCTCACCCCCTTTCTCACCTGCCGCCCGAGGGTCGGACAGATCAGGTCGGGCTCGAACTTTCCTCAGAGGCTGAGCTTCTACAGCAGCAGACCCTGAAGATCCCCCGGGTGCAGCCCGTCATTTCCTGGAGAGTTGAGCTCCCTCGTTGGTAGGGCTCTCAACCCCAACATCCACAATAGTCACTCCCTCGGCTGGTTGGGAGTGGGCCTGTTTTTGCTTTCTCTTCTGAATAGCTTTCAACACTAACGAGCTCATGACTCTGCCATCTTAATAAACAAGTAAAGAGATCAGCCAGACCTAACAGAAAACACTTAGAATAAAATAGCTATTAAAACTAGCTAGAACAAGTACCAGCTCTCCCCCTTAAAGTCAGATCGGCCGGACTCAGCCCAGCAAAAAGAAAGGAGCTCCTCCACCAACAACTTAAATGAATTAAAGCAGTGGCCCCAATAGTCATTACATCTAAGTAGATGGGGCTCTTTTGAAAGTTTTAGGTGGAGAAGGGAGAACCGGGAGATGATCTAGCCAATTAGTACAGCAGACCCAAGGCCGAGGAGGTTTTACAAAAATGAAATCATTTTTCTAATCCTTGATCTTACTAGGGTACCCCCCAACAAAGGCACAGCCAGGTCGGCTGGTCACATACCAGGGTCCCGCATCAGATCTCTTGATATGGAAGAAGTAAGAGAGGGAGGGGTTGTCGTAAGGTAATCCCAACGCCCTAAAAATAACCACGAGGCTACACAAAATACGGAAGGAGTTGGGGGAGAATTGGCTAAGGTTGAGCTGATAGAAGGTGTTGAGCTCCTGAAAGAACTCAGGAAGAGGAAAACGTAAACCCCCTCCAACTGTCCGCAATAAAAAGGTGTAGTAACCCCCAGGAGGTTGGTGCGATCGTTGGGAGAAGGAGGAGGGGAATATGAATTCATGGTCAGAAGGGGCTTGGCTGAGCTTGCGTATTTGGGCCTCATCTGACTCATCCAAAGCAGGAACTATAGTTTGTACCAGGGATAGTTGCCAGGAGGGGACTCTTATCTAAGATGAGGGCTGGCCTCAGCAATCTGAAGGTCGTGCCTAGCCGAGGTCCCAGCTTCCTGGGGATCCTCAGCTCGCACAACTTCCTCAGTTGGTTCAACTCCCTCAGTTCGAACCACTTCTTCAGGGTGGGCAATCCCTTCGGGATAAAATGAACCGTACTGATCTACCACCCTAAGATCCTCGTCAGGTAAAGGGGAAGGAAATAATCGATCAGTGGAGGAAGACATTCTTAAACAAAACAGCTAAGAACAAACGTACCTAGGAGTTTTCAGAAAGAGAAAAATGGAGAATAATGCGAAAGAGGTCGGAGCTAATCTGTTTCAAAAGTTGCAAAAGTAGACAATGAGGGACCGGGCGTAGTATATATATAGGGGGACCTCCCCGAATCAAGGTCGTTGATCTCTGATGTGCTGTACGGTCTGGATTGGCCTCAGGAATCGGACAGGCAGCCCAACGGTCGGAATTTGGAATTCAAAATTCAAATTATTTAGCCGTTATTTCTCGCCTAAATTAAGGGATATCAGAAGAGGTGGCACATCAGGATAACTTAGCACATACGAACTTCTGGTCTACAACGTCAGCTCGACAGGGAGGGCGGACTGTGATACCCCTAAATAAGAAGACACCACCTGATGACCTGACTCCGCCTTGTATTACTTGACCTTCTTCAAAAGACCTCGCCTGTTGTTCCGCGCTCTTTGTTAAGGCCGACCTGTTGGGCCGACGTGTTTCGCCTTACTTGTTGCCCCTCCGCAAAATTCCTCGGCGACCTCTTTTGAGGCCCGAGCTCCTTGGTCGAGCTCTTCTGATTCCTGCTTGATACGTGGCACAACAAGGAAACAGAGTCCCATAAACTAGGCAAGTCCTAGATCCGCGGAGCAATATCTAAGATTTGATTGTATTCACAAGATCTTAGCATATCTGGACAAGATTTGGATAAACATGGAAGGAGTCCTTGCTGCATGGTAACTCTTGGATCTCTGCCTATAAATACCAGGTTTGAGGTATCAACTCGGACTTTCATAATCATATTACTTTACAAGTATATATATTTTCTCGTATCCTCTCGCCTGACTTGAGTGTCGGATGGGACACGTCGGAAAAACTTCCGGCCCCCTTCTCACATTTGTTTCGTGATTTCAGGTGAGGATCCTAAGTGATATTGACGTTTTTATTTGCGTTAAGAAAACATAGAGGTATTATTCACTTTCTATTGTCATCAGAAGATAGTAACATTTTTTGGTGATATCAACTAATATTATTATTATTATTATTATTTTCAACATAGTTTGACTAACCAATCTTTGGGGGAGAGGTACACTCGAAAATGGTTCTTTTCAAACTGATAACATCGAACTAACTGTCTACTCAAAATAAGCCAAAAATATTTTCAGTAAGTTTTGTTCTGGTTCCTTCCTAGGGATAGGAAATCAAATTTGAAACTAAAACCAAAATAGAATGCAAGCAAAATTTAAATCGAAAATTATTTTTAATTTTAGATCCCAAATTATAGATAGATAGATAGCTTAATTTATATAATTTAAATTAATTGTATACATAAACTCAATTTAACTCTTATTTGTTAATTTTTAATAATTATCAAATTTAATTAGTTTGATTTAATCACAAATCTTTTTTTTTCATTTAATAATAAATTTATATTCAAGTCAGTTCAAACTATAACCAACTCGGACTCGAAATCGTCATGAATTATGGTCGAAATCATATCCAAGTAGTTAAGATCCACCTTTTATTAAAATTAAAACCATCAATTTTAGTACTTTGGTTTCATCATCTAAGATATAAGGATATACACCTAGGGACTCTAGCCTTAGTGAATGGTAGACGCATGATTTTTGGGAAAGATGGCAAAAAAATTTTAAAATAAAATTTTAGTTCAAAAATTTTTTAAAATGAGGCAAAATATAATTTTTAAGGGACAAACTATAATATTTTAGGGTAAAATTATAAATTTTGTAAAATATTTTTTTAAGATACTTTTTTTTATTTTTTTTGCCAATGGGGCACTTACCCTTAATACATCCACCCCAGGCCCTAGTGTCATCACTTATCTCAAATTTGAGATTGATCTAATGTTCGAGACTCATTAAACATGCTCATCTCTCCATTTATATATAAAAAAATATAAGGATATACATACTGATTTAATATTTAGAATAATGTGCAATAATTGAACATCTCGCCAACTACCATTCTTTTTAAAATTTAATTTAATAAATTATAATAGTTTTGATTTTGTTTTCTGTTAGGATCGGTCCGGAGTCTTTAGAGGGGGGTGAATGAACACTCCTATTAAAAATTAATCCCTTGTGATTTCGTTCGGATTAGTGAAAGAAATCTGTTTCATAATCAACTCTTTTGCAGAACAGACCACTGAATATTTTAGTGCGGACCGGTCTGTTCTTAAATAAGTAAGAACGGCTCGATGGCTTGAATAATGGAACGAGTGCAGAAAGATAAAAACACAGAATATGTTTCTGGAAGTTCGAAGGTGGTGTAATCCTTCTACGTCTCCCCTTCTTCCAATTAATGAAGGATTTCACTAGAAGACTTTGATTTATACAATCCTGTTGTACAAACCCGATTCAGCTGGATTTACCTCACTACCGGACTGAAACTCCTAGTCACTCGATCTGTTCAGACACACTCTGTCTGACAGTTACAATAGTTTCTCACTTCTATATTTCAATACAGAATACACAAGATAGACTTTAGTCTATGCACACAGTGATCCTAAATGATCAAATATTACAATGTACTCGTGCTTAAAAAGAATTTCAGCTCGAGAGCTTCTGAGCTTGTAAGCTTGTGCTGTTTTGCTTTCTTGTGCGTTTTTCGATTGATCAGGCTCTCTTCTTGAGATCTTCTGATGCATCCTTTTATAGTTGCATGTACCAACGATATTATTCCCTTAATGTGCAACTCTTGACTCTGCTTAAACACTGAGTAAGCTACAATCTTTTTCTTTAGGGTACTTGCCGTTCTGGTTCATGCTTTCGGCGACTGTCAGGTAAGCTCTTCTTTGTCTTCTTACCTTTTATGGTAATCTTCAGTCTATGGTCTTTTTCAGCATTAATTGCGACATTAAATGCTTCAATAAATAGCCGTTAATGATTCGGACTGAGGAGCCATTCTATATTCATCCTTGACTGCTCTGATCTGATAAAGATTGAGATCGATCTAAAGCTTTGATCTAGTCAGTCTGATTTCTATCGATCCGGTCTGATATGCCTCATCAGCTTGATCTGTTTTAAGCGATCGATCTGGTTAGTCTGATTTCTCTCGATCCGGTCTGATATGTTTTGTCATCTTTAAAATCTCATCGATAAGGTCCGGAACTAACAAATTCCTCCTTTTTGATGATGACAAAACCTAGCTTCTAAATCTTTTTATCCAGTCTTTTAAGAGCTCTGAAGCGTATGCTTTCGGATCGATTACTTCTTCTTGATCATTATTAGGTTGAATTTCGGATCGATTAAGCCATTTATTTTTTTTAGTTCAAAATAAATGAACAATGACTTAACAAAGAAGGATTTTTATTGATCACCAAAAATCCTATATACAGACATCTGATTATTCTATTTTCTTGAAGACTGAGACTGATGCGGCTTGAAGTCTTTTCTCTTTTCCCCCTTTTGTCAGCAGCAATCTCTTGGAGAAAATCAACAATTTATGCTAGCTGAGCGCTGATATTGTCAAGACGAGTGTCTTGAGCGCGAAGGGAATTGGCGACGGATGCTCTGACTTCAGTGGCCAGCTCGATCTGCTCTTTTCTCAGGCTGTTTTTATAAGAAGCTTGCTGAGAGAACAGATCATTCATTCCTCGTTGAAGGCTGCTAATACTGACTGTCATCTTCTCTTTAAATGAATCAAAGTCCAAGGATGTAACCCTCTGGCCTTGATGAACCTCTATAACACGCTGAGAGAGAGACAGACAGTTGTCGGAGAGGTGCTGAACGGTCCTTGCCAGTGATGGAGGTGCGTCAGATAAACGGCTGGGAGAGTGATCAGATGACGACAGGGTGTGATCATCTTCTTCAGCAATAGGTATAATTGAAGATAAGGCAGCATTGCGTGTTTCAGACTGGATCAGGGTGACCAAGGCCGAAGAAAAATCTTCTAAGAATGCCAAATCTTCATCAGATTGGACTGGAGGAGTGCTGGGTCTGGAAGGCTCCTCAATCTGGAGAGCTGCAACAACGGTGGACACCACTAGATCCGGATCGACGAACTCTGGTGCGCCAACTGTTGTAAGTGCTGCGGTTGGACTGAGTTGAACATGGGAGACTGATGATCCCAGAGGAATAGACGTTGTTGGAGAGTCCAACAAAACGTTCAAGGGTTCATCTTCTGCAGCAGACGGAGCATTAGTCATTGGCTGCTCCACTGTCTGATCCGCTATGCGTTCTGCTGTCTGGTATGCTGTCTGGTCTGGTGCTCCAAAGGGAACAACCTCTACGAAAGGTTCTACCAGAGTCTTGCTAGCAGATGGATGATCCGGGCTGGTTATTGGAGTGAATATACTGAGCTTCTGTCGTTGGAATTGGACAGCTAGGTGAAGAGCATGTATATCCATTTCCAATTGAGCAATAACAGCACCATCATCTCTGGCAGTTGGAGTGTTCGGATCGAAGTTTGCTTTCTTAGCATCCAAAAGCAGATTCGCCAGTCTGAATCTCTGGTTGGCCGTAAATAGATCTTTGCGCTGTACAGCAATTCGAACATCATCTGTCTCTGTCCCCTTAAGGACTTCTTCTTCCATTTTCTGTAGGCGTTTCAGTTTGCCGAAGAACATCTCAGTGTGGTTGATTGTTCTGTACTCGACATATTCATCAAAGACTACAACGAGCGCCTTCACCTTCTCATCAACATCCTCCATAGCGATGTCGATGGCTGTTTGCGCGGCAGATTTGGGTTTGGAGGAGAGGGGTTCAGAGAGAATGGCTTTGCCCTTGCCTGTGGAAGATGGAGATTGATCCCTGATTGGGTGTAGTCTCCCAACTCAGTGATGACAATCCCTTTGACCACAAGGATGGCAGAGGGAACTCGGATGGTTACTTTGGTGCAGTGGTTGAAGCGGTTGAAAGTTGGGTTGTAGGTTGGGGGCAGGGGTGGCTTTTGTTGGAGGCAATATGGGTAGGGTTTTGAGAGGTAAGGTTTTGTGTGGCTTGGTGATCTGGGTTCTTGGCTTTTTGGGAAGGGGCTTGGCTGGTGATGAAGGAGCAGACTGAGTTTCCTCGGAGTCAGTCTGAAAGGTCAATTTGCGCTTGACCCGAGTTTTTCGAGCAACAGTCTGTTCTTCTCCCTTCTCAATCTTGACGGCCACCAGATCGGTAGGAGTGGGTGGAGCACTCTTGGACTTCAGTAGTGCTAGCTCTTTGGAGTTGAGAATTTTGAATGGACTTAGAGCAGACTGTTTCCCCAGCTCGATGTCCAAAGTCTTCAGTAGCTTGCTGAGAGGAACAGCAAAGCAGACGGCCTGTTTGGAGGCAATCACTGTTTCCAACAGGACTCCAAATAGAATTACGGACCAGTTCATCTTCTGTCCAGAAACAATAGCAGCCATGGCCCTGAACTTTTCGGCAGTGACGGCGTCAAAGCTTCCGGCTTTGCCCAATAAAGGCTTACCAACGATCTCGCATAACACCTGGAAATGAAATAGCATTTCCTTCTTCTTGAATGAAGGTTGTAGGCGGTGGCCAAATATAGATACCTTCCCCTGAAGAGCTGTGAGAGAAGCTTGAGGAATCTGGCCAAACTCAGTCAGTCCGGAGTTGGGAAGACCAAAGGTCTTTGCCTGCGTCGACGGAGAGATTTCAAACATTTTGCCCGTGACGGAGGTGGAGATAGATGACTTCTGGGATACAGCATTGGCGAATAGTTCGCGAATCTCTGATTCGTAAACCACCGTGCCACACTCCAAAAAATTCCTTAATCCAGACGATTCCAAAGCTCGGAAAATAGAGACCATCTCTGTATCTTCAGCCCTGTAAATATCATCGAACTCAACGGAGAGAGAGTTGTGAGTTATGGTAGCCATTTGAGTGTAATGAAAATGATAAGAGTTTAAAAAAGATATGAGGGAGTTAGATAGCAGACGGCGGTAATTGGTAAAAAGTGAATGAAAGTGAAATGTTCAGCCCGCTAAATAAGAGAGAGAAGACACGTGTCTTTATCTCGATAAATGATAGTAAAATAATTCAAAATAAACGGTCAGGATAAAAGAAAGATAATGCGGTTTAAAATTTGCGATCAGTCTGGGCTGATTTAAACAATTATTTTATTTAAAGATTTGTTGACCAGACAGATCATGGGATAACATCAGATTTGACATAGATCGGTCTGAAAGTTCGGACCAGTCCGTGTCTTTCTGAACATTGTATTATCGATCTGTGCCAGCATACAATCTTTAAAAGAAAAAGAATAAAACTATTAAATCATCAAGTTAAGTCTATTAAACCAAGAATTTGACGGAAATAATTAAACTTAGCCTCAGGAACGATTTGGTGAAGATATCTGCTGCCTGCTGATCTGTTGAAATATGCTCGATCCGAATCTCCTTTTTGCCAACATGGTCTCGAATAAAATGATGTCGTATATCAATATGCTTGGTTCGAGAGTGCAAAACTGGATTATACGTTATGGCAATTGCACTTGTGTTGTCACAAAATATTGGAGATTCAACAGCTTGTATGCCATAGTCTTTGAGCTGGTGTTGAATCCAGAGCATTTGAGCGCAACAGCTTCCAGCGACAAGATATTCTGCTTCAGCTGTAGATGTGGCAATAGATGTTTGCTTCTTACTGAACCAAGAGATTAATTTTTCACCTAGAAATTGACATGTTCCACTGGTGCTTTTACGATCAATCTTACAGCCAGCGTAGTCTGCGTCTGAATATCCGATAAAGCTGAAGTTTGAATCTTTGGAGTACCAAAGACCAACGTTCTGAGATCCTTTTAAGTATTTCAGAATACGCTTAGCAGCAATAAAATGTGATTGCTTTGGTTCTGACTGAAATCTGGTGCACATACAGACTGAGAACATAATATCATGCCGGCTCGCTGTAAGATATAAGAGCGATCCGATCAGTCCTCTATACATAGTTACTTCGACTGTCGTTCCCCCTTCGTCTTTGTCTAACTTGATTGTAGGACTCATTGGAGTTGATGCAGTTGAACATGTTTCCATTCCGAATCTCTTAAGAAACTCTTTGGTATACTTGGTTTGATTGATGAAAATACCATTGCTGAGCTGTTTGACTTGAAGACCCAAAAAGAATGAAAGTTCTCCCATCATGCTCATCTCAAATTGTCCCTGCATTAACTTAGAGAATTTCTCGCATAATTTGGGGTTAGTTGACCCAAAAATTATATCATCAACATAAATCTGAACTAACAGGGTATGTTCCCCCTTAATAAATTTAAAGAGAGTTTTATCTACTGAGCCGATCTGAAAATCATGGTTCAGCAGAAATTGAGGTAGAGTGTCATACCAGGCTCTTGGAGCTTGTTTCAGACCATATACTGCTTTATTCAGTAGATATACATGATTTAGAAATGAGTGGTTCTGAAATCCAGGAGGTTGCTCAATGTAGACTTCCTCCTGAAGCTTACCATTAAGAAAGGCACTCTTGATGTCCATTTGATATACCTTGAAGTCTTTAAAGGCAACATATGCAAGAAAGATTCGGATGGCTTCAAGTCTGGCGACTGGTGCAAAGGATTCATCGAAGTCAATTCCTTCTTCTTGTCGGAATCCTTGTGCCACCAGTATGGCCTTGTTTCTAACCACAGTTCCATCTATGTCCAGCTTGTTTCTGAAAACCCATCTGGTTCCAATAACAGGCAGATCGCTTGGCCTGGGGGTTAGACTCCAAACTTGATTTTGTTCGAATTGATTAAGTTCTTCTTGCATGGCCTTAATCCAGTTGAAGTCAGTCAAAGCTTCATCGATCTTCTTAGGTTCAAGAGGAAGGCAGCATGAGTGAATTCATCTATCATCTGTCCTCTGGTTCTAATCGGTGCAGAGGGACTTTCAATCACTAGATTAGGTGGATGCCTCTTAGTCCATCGATAACTCGATTCTGGATTGTCTGGTCCAGACGGATGAATAGTAGCGGCATGATCAGCATCTTCTTTGATATGAGAGTTTGAATCATCCGGATCGGCTCGATCTGAAGGAGCTTCATTGCCCTGATCCGATCTGTCTGGTACTTCAGGTTCCGGTGGATTGTCTCTTGACCTGTTAGCTACAATCTCATCTTCACTGTTAGCTTCGAGATGGATATTTTCCATCTGATTTTGAATTGATTCTTTGTTACCCTCAACACATAAAGATTCATCAAAAACTACATGAACTGATTCTTCTACAGTTAAGGTGCTATTATTGAAAACTCGATAAGCTTTGCTAGTTGATGAGTATCCTAAGAATATTCCATTATCTGACTTAGCTTCAAATGCTGTAATATGATTCTTACCATTGTTGTGAACGAAGCATTTGCAGCCAAATACATGAAGATGAGAGATAGACGGCCTGTTACCACTCCATATTTCATATGGAGTGAGATTCAATTTCTTGTTAATCATAGACCGATTTTGAGTGTAGCATGCAGTATTTACAGCTTCTGCCCAGAACTTTTGCGAAATTCCAGAATAAGCAAGCATTGTTCTTGCTGCTTCTTAAGCGTTCTATTTCTTCGTTCTGCAACTCCACTGTTGAGGAGTTCGAGCGGCTGAAAACTCATGCTTAATTCCATGATCTTCTAGGAAGGATTCAAGATTCTGATTTGAAAACTCAGTGCCTTTGTCACTTTGAATCCTGTCTATGATGGATGATTTCTCATTCTGAGTACGTTTCAGCAGCTTGATCAATTTCGGACCGGTCTGATCTTTACTGCTAAAAAATATAGTCCAAGTAAAACGTGAGTAATCATCAATAACAACAAGAGTATACCGCATTCCCCCTAAACTTGTTATTGGTATAGGACCAAACAAGTCCATATGTAGTAGTTCTAAGCAACGGGAAGAGGATTTGGCATTCTTGTTTTTGAAGGATGATCTGATCTGTTTGCCCATTTGGCAAGCTTCGCAGATCTTATCCTTAGCAAAGTCGATCTTGGGCAGACCGACAACTAAATCATGTTTACACAGGCTAGAAATAGTCTTAAAATTGATATGATTCAAGCGTTTATGCCATAGCCAGTGTTTATTATCATTATTAGCGATGAAGCAAGTAGGATTATCAGGTTGAGCATGATTCCAATTAATCTTATATGTATTTCCATTTCTGATTCCTACAAGCATGGTCATACCGTCTGACGATTTAACAGTGTAAGTGTGTTTGTGAAATTCTACAGTATAACCATTATCACATAGTTGACTTATACTAATCAGATTATAGCATAGATTTTCAACTAACAACACATCATTGATAATAATGTTACCATGGACAATCTTACCCTTGCCCACGGTCTTACCCTTTGAGTTATCTCCGAAAATGATCTTTGGTCCAGTACAATCTGTGACTTCAGACAGCAGCTCGATGTTTCCAGTCATGTGACGAGAACATCCACTGTCTAAGTACCAACCTGATACAAGATTCTTCGGTACCTGTCATCAAACAAGATTATTGTTGGTACCCAATCCTATTTGGGTCCAGAACGGATTAGCCCTTTGGGAACCCACACCTGTATCAGCTTTAATGGCTTGTGTGTGTCTGGTGTGCTGTGAGCTGATCTGTTTCGATGTTGTGTGTGATAATGTGTGCGATATGGAAACCTTTTATTCTCATAGGGTAGTCTATATCTTCCTTGAACTGGTTTTGAATTATAGTAGTTGGATGGTCTCCCTTGCCTTAGATTTTGCACCTTTGGATTTGGTCTGAAAGACGCAAAGCTTGCTGGTGCCTTTTCTTTGGCTTGGTTAACATATCCAATCCCTTTTCTCAAACCTTGATTCATGAAAGCGACTCCCGTTTGAATTGTAGGTGCTTCATTTTCATATACTGTGCTGGATTTAACAAATGTCATTTGTTTGATTTTGTTATTTAACAGCAACAATTCAGATTCATCTTTGGTGCAGTCTTTGATATCAAAGCATATGCCTGTAACATCACCGACATTTCTTTGTACCTCTTGCAATTCTTCTAATGATGTTCTGGATTTTGTCCATGATTTGAAGATATGAGAAAGCTTAGCATTTTGTGTGCTAATTCTCTTATTTTCTTCATGGAGCTGATCATAAGAGATTTTTAGTTTATTCAGCTCGATCTGTAGATTGTTGCACTCACTCAGCTCAGAGCAGCTTAGTTTGATGTGCTCATCCATTTGATCATTGGATTTAGCTTTACTTTTCTCAAATGATTCAGCTAAGAGTCTGTAATCATTAGCCATGTCTTGCAGTGCGGACATGAGCTCTTCACGTGTAAATTCATTTGAGTCAAGATCGAATACCTCGTCTGTTTGACTCATCTCTTCGTCTGCCATTAGACATTGAATATCTTCTTCGCTTTCGCTGGAAGAATATTCAGAGCTTTCTGAGTCTGAATCAGTCTGAGCCCATTTGTTGTTTACTTCTTCTGCTACTAGGACCTTTTGGGACTTTCCATGATTTTTGCGGTCTTTGTAATGCTTCTTTTTCCTGTCATCACGATGCTTCTCTTTACGTTATTCTTTCTTCGGTCTGGTGCAATCTGCAATAAAATGTCCGGTCTTACCACAATTGTAGCAAGCCTGATCATTAACAACATCGTCCTTTCTTGATTTATAATGATGAGAGGGTTTAAAGTTCCTCTTATTTTTAGACATGAATTTACCAAATTTCTTGATAAATAATGACATAGCATCATTACTTATCTATTCGATAGATCGATCTGTTGTGGGGGCGGTCTGATCTGGAATGGCTGTCAGTGCTTTGTTTGGTTGAGAGATGAATGGCTCTGCTTCACCTCTGCTTATCAGTTCGAACTCATATGCTTTAAGATCTGCGAACAGATCATGAAGTTCAACTTTGTTCAGATCTTTGGATTCCCTCATTGCAATGGTCTTAACATCCCATTCTTTTGGCAGGGCTCTCATAACTTTCAGAGCGATCTCTCTGTTTGAGTATTCCTTGCCCAGACCATTTAGCTCATTGATGATACCAGTGACTCTTTCATCAAACTCATTTAGAGTTTCTCCAATCTTCATTTTTATGCTCTCAAATCTTTGAAGAGCAACAGTCGCTTGTTTTCTTTGGTCTGGTCGTTCCCTTCACATAGCTGTGCTATCTTCTCCCAAATTTCTTTGGCAGTAGAGCACATTTTGATTTTACTGAACATATTCTTGTCTAATGTCATGAACAATATGTCTTTGGCAACGTTGTCGAGATTTGCTTTCTTTCTTTCTTCATTCGTCCAGAGGGATCTATCCTTCTCGACCATTTGGGGTTCACCACCAGTAATGGAGGCTGCTGTATTGACTTTCAGAATCTTCATTGGCCCATCAGTGATGACAAACCACATATCGTCATCCTGTGCTGCCAGATGAGCTTGCATTCCGATTCTCTAATCATCATAGTCTTCTTTTGAGAACATATGAATTTTGTTGAATGATGCCATCAGCTCGAGTGTTTTTGTGCTGATTAAGATGACCTGCTCTGATACCACTTGTTAGGATCGGTCTGGAGTGTTTAGAGGGGGGGGGGGGGGGGGGGGTGAATGAACACTCCTATTAAAAATTAATCCCTTGTGATTTCGTTCGGATTAGTGAAAGAAATCTGTTTCTTAATCAACTCTTTTGCAGAACAGACCACTGAATATTTTAGTGCGGAACGGTCTGTTCTTAAATAAGTAAGAACGGCTCGATGGCTTGAATAATGGAACGAGTGCAGAAAGATAAAAACACAGAATATGTTTCTGGAAGTTCGAAGGTGGTGTAATCCTTCTACGTCTCCCCTTCTTCCAATTAAGGAAGGATTCCACTAGAAGACTTTGATTTATACAATCATGTTGTACAAACCCAATTCAGCTGGATTTACCTCACTACCAGACTGAAACTCCTAGTCACTCGATCTGTTCAGACACACTCTGTCTGACAGTTACAATAGTTTCTCACTTCTATATTTCAATACAGAATACACAAGATAGACTTTAGTCTATGCACACAGTGATCCTAAATGATCAAATATTACAATGTACTCGTGCTTAAAAAGAATTTCAGCTCGAGAGCTTCTGAGCTTGTAAGCTTGTGCTGTTTTGCTTTCTTGTGCGTTTTTTCGATTGATCAGGCTCTCTTCTTGAGATCTTCTGATGCATCCTTTTATAGTTGCATGTACCAACGATATTATTCCCTTAATGTGCAACTCTCGACTCTGCTTAAACACTGAGTAAGCTACAGTCTTCTTCTTTAGGGTACTTGCCGTTCTGGTTCATGCTTTCGGCGACTGTCAGGTAAGCTCTTCTTTTTCTTCTTACCTTTTATGGTAATCTTCAGTCTATGGTCTTTTTCAGCATTAATTGCGACATTAAATGCTTCAATAAATAGCCGTTAATGATTCGGACTGAGGAGCCATTCTATATTCAACCTTGACTGCTCTGATCTGATAAAGATTGAGATCGATCTGAAGCTTTGATCTAGTCAGTCTGATTTCCATCGATCCGGTCTGATATGCCTCATCAGCTTGATCTGTTTTGAGCGATCGATCTGGTTAGTCCGATTTCTCTCGATCCGGTCTGATATGTATTGTCATCTTTAAAATCTCATCGATAAGGTCCGGAACTAACATTTTCAATGGGTTACTAGTCAGCTACTTTTGGCTTTGGCAAAGAAACTAAAAAAATTTAACTCACTACATTGAATGAAGTTTGAACAACATAAAGATGATACCAGCCTTAATAAAACAAATCATAATTAAGAGTGATTTTTTTTTTTTTACAAAAAATCATACTCAATTATGAAAATTTATATAAGAACATACAATGACTTCCATAATCTTCTTCCTTGATATTACATAGAGAGTATACAAATACGGGGTGGGTTTGATGCTCTGGTCATATCAAACCATTGATTTGGAAAATTTCTTTTGGTATATGTAAAATCAATGGTTGATGCACCCCAAGACACTGCTTCTGGGAGTAGCATAAAAATTCCCAAATACGGATACAAATAGATGTCTTTTCACCATTTTATTAAACTAGATCCATATTAATAATGGGTTTATTGGAAACGAAAACTGGTTTATGGTTTTTTAAATAGACAGATATTATCTCTGTGGTTTGAAAATATGCAGTTTACCCATGTGATTTTCAAAATAGGCAGTTTACCCCCTATGAATTGAAAATTGACAGTTTCCCTCCGTGGTTTTCAAAGTAGGAAGTTTACCTCCTGTAGTTTGTGTATAGATGCAAAACACCCCTCTATGTATGTTATTTTTGCAAACCACAAGGGGTAAAATGTCTATTTTAATCCAGGGGGTAAACTATATATTTACAAACCACAGATGTATAATCTACCTATTTGAAAAACATATGAGAGTTCGTTTCCAATAACCCCATTATATATTTATCAATACCAATGAGGATGGCAAAATATATATCTAGGAATCACAGGGTAAAGTGTATATTATGAATACTAAAAGAGATAAATTTTACAAGCTCTATTAATAATTATAGAAGCTAGGAGTTATAAAATAACTATACACAGTCTATGGTCATATAAATCACAATATTGTAAATTATAAAATAATATTTAAAATAAAAATTATCTTATTTATATAATTATTTTAATTGATTATCAGGAAATATTTTTTTAATTATTTTAATTGATTATCAAGAAATATTAAAAAAAAATCTATGTCTAAATTTCTTAATTTTAATATAATCTCTAAAATACTCAAAACTTACTTGATACTACAAACTTTCGGCAAATTGGGATAAAATTCACAATCCAAAGTTTCAGTTGGGTTTCAATCTATGTCAATATTTATTTGTGGAATCAGTCCCTAATTCAAACATTCTATTACTTTTAAGTCCTTATTAGCGTAAAATTACTAAAATTCCCTTTGTATACATAAATAATTTCATTTTTCTCATGGTTTGTATATTTCCATTCATCTCTCCCTCATTCTTCTCTCCTCCATGAACAAATTCACATTCATTTTGCAGCCACAGATGGAAGATAAAATTGCATACAACACAAAGCAATACATACACAACCCTCCATGGATCACTCAGTTTCAACCAATCAAAAGAAAAAAACTGCATAAATGAGCTGAGCGAGGAAGACGGTGGTGGATGTGGGTTTTAAAACAACCAATAAAATTGATTAGATTTGTTTGGGTCACAACAGATTTGCTTTGTAATTGGAGTTTGGTTGATCTCTTTATTATAACTATTCTTTTGTTGGGTTATGTTTGATGCAACTAGTGGTTCTAATCATGAATATGATTTTCTTTATATTCTATTTAGAGATTTGATTTCTTTACAATTGTAAAGCAGATATGATATCTGGGTAGGGTGTGAAATGAGTGAAAAATGGATGTTTATCTATTAAGTGATTGTGTTGGTTTCTATGAAGACTTTGTGATGCCCCGAAATTAATTAATTGCAAGTAAGGCATTAATTATGTTTATATGATGTATCATGTGTTGATGGATTTATGTGTTGGGTATTAAGATGTTAACATGATTTAATTGTGTTAATTATTAAATATGAGGGGGATGTGATTTTAGATGAAGTTTGGAGCATTTTTGTAAAATGCTTTTAAAATACTATGTTGGAGCATTTTATACATCATGTTAAGTTTGGGGTACAATTTTTAATTAAGTTAAAGCAACCCCTTTTTAAATCCTCTACACATCACTTTAACCCCCACTTTACCTTTCACCTTTTAAAAAATCCCCAAAATCACTTCCCAACCCCAAACCCTACCCATTTTCGAGTTCCACCAAAAGAGGAGAAGAAAAGTTCCACAAAAACTTTGTTTGTGTGATCTTTGCTAGGATTTGGAGCCTACAAGAGGTATGGAACCATTCCTATAAGTTTTAAGATGTTTGGTGTTGAAATGGGTTAAGTTTTTTGATGTTTTATGTGGGTTTGTTTGGGTATGTGTTGTTTATGGTTGGGGTATGATTTTTGAAGTGTTTTAAGTGGGTTTTAGTGGGTTATGATGTTATTGTTATTGTTGGAAAGTTTGGTGTTGAAAGGTATGAAGATGAGTTTGCAAAATGCACATGAAAATGGTGAAATCGCGGCCACTGTAAGTGGCGATCGATCGCTACAAAAGCAGCGATCGATCGCCGAGGGACAGTGCGCGAAAATGAGGATAGGCGATCGATCGCCTCAAATGGCGCGATCGATCGCCAACGTCCAGTAGCGAAATAAGCATCAAGGCGATCGATCGCCTCATTTTAAGCGATCGATCGCCGCTAAGTGAAAAATCAGGCGATCGATCGCCTCATTTTGAGCGATCGATCGCCACTGTTCAAAAGATGAAAAATGTTGATTTTTGTTGTATTTTTGGTATTGGGCTATTGTTTAGCTTCTAATATCAATTTGTATGGTTATGTAGAACCGTCCCAGGTACCCACGACTTCAAGGAGATAAAGTTCTACGACTTCTCCTTCTTTTGGAATTAAGGTACGTAAGAGACGTACGAGCATCGGACGGTAAACCATACCCTTACATATTATGATGATGTTTACGATGATGATGTTTATGATGATGTTTATGATGAAGATGTTTATGATGATGTTTACGATGATGATGGTTATGATGATATTTATGATGATGTTACGATGATGATGTTTATGATGATGTTTATGATGACGTTATGATGAAGATGTTTATGATGATGGTTAGGATGATGATGTTTATGATGATGTTATGATGATGATGTTTATGATGACGTTTATGATGATGAAGTTTATGATAAGGTCATACGACGTGTATGATTGGGTAAGACGCCCGCGTGGTAAGATGCCACCCAAAGTATGTGAGTGGGTAAGATGCCCCCGTGGTAAGATGCCACGCAATGTTTATGATATGGTAAGACGCCATATGATTGGGTAAGATGCCCACGTGGTAAGATGCCACACGATGATTATGATATGGTAAGATGCCATACAATGGGGTAAGATGCCCTAATATATGAATAAGAGTCAGGGATAACAAAGGAAGTCGAAGGACGACCAATAACCTTTACTTAACTAGGATGTTATGCATTATTGTATGCTTTTGATATAATGTTAAGTAAATATGTATATGCTCACGATGTGTTATCCCTGTAGGTACACTTTTGGACCGAGGGCCTAGGGTCGGGTTGAGGAGGTGAGCTAAAGGAAGCAAGATGAATGTAGGATGCAGGATTTTGATAGTCTCTACTCTAGGAGTAGTGTAAACCTATAGCTTTAACATTCATTAATGGGAATGTAATTAAATAGCTTTTGGAAATTTTATTTTGGCCTGTAATCTCCATAGCTCAAGCTACAACCGGAACCCTTAAGAGGTTATAAATGCATGTTCTGTCCAATTTATGTGTACTAATTGATATTAAGGTAGGAAGACCCTACAGACTTGCATGGTTGTTTCTGTCCGACGGATTTCTTTCTGCTTGATGGTTTTTACTGGAGTTTCATATGAATGCATGTAAAGTGTATGATAAAATGCTTGTTGAGCCTTAAACGCATTGTTGAGTTTAATGCTTAATTTATCTCCGAATTATTTATGAGTTCTGATGATCAAAAAACTTGCATTTGTTATACTAATGTGTCTACTTAGTGTACATGGTTAAATGGTTAAAAAGTGGATTATTTGAAGGAGATCAAATATGCAAGGTCATGGGCGAATCGCCCCAGACGATGGTGATCATCGACCCAGGCGATGGCAGCCAAGGGAGACATCGCCCCGCACATCGACTGAAGCGACGCCGAGGACCGCACGCATGAAGAGATCGCCTGAGGCGATGGGTAGAACGCCTGAGGCGATGCATGGTTCGTTTGAGGCGATGGAACGATCGTTTGAGACAATGAAAGTTTGTGATCATTTAAAGCTACGACATTGATTTTTGGTGACGATCGCCTGAGGTAATCTATACATAACCTGAGGCGATCTGTGAAGATTTCGACCGTTGGTGCACGGCGATGGTGATCGCCCGAGGCAATGTCCGAGGTGATCTTGGAGTGATTCAAGCCTTATGTGTAGCAACGGCTAGTAGGAGCCTTGGGAGCCTTCTACACTATAAATATGGATATTTTGGATCAATTTGAAGACAAGAAACAAGAGTATAAACAAAAGAAAGTTGTTCAATCAAAATCATTCTAGCATTGCAAACTTCATATATTTGTGTTGTATTGGAGTTTGTAATTTATTTCTTGTGAGAGCTTTTGATTCTTCGTGTTGTTACACCGTGAAGGTGTTATTTGATTTATTGTAAGGTCCTCCAACACCGAGCAAGTTGAAAATTGTACAAGACATCAACAAGTGAAGTTGGTGCAAGGGTGTGGCTATCCTTGGGGCCCTTAAAGCCAACAAGACTCGTGAAGAGTGTGTGTGACTCGGGAAGAGTTTGTGTGTGGCTATCCTTGGAGCCTTTTAAGGCCAATGAGACTCGTGAAGAGTGTGTTACTCGGGAAGAGTGTGATGTGGCTAACTTGGAGCCCTTAAGGCCAAGTGTTAGGGTCAGGGTAGTGTTTAGAAGGGGGGGTTGAATAAACACTAGATACAATTTTGATTTTACTCGATTTGCTGCAGACTGTTAGGTACTGCAACAGCTTCTCAATTTGTTGCAAGTCAGCAGACACTAATTATAGTGTGGAAGACGTCTGCTGGACTTGTGAGTAGTAATAACTGAATGGTAAATTGCAATAAGTAAATAACACAAATATTGTTTCTGGAAGTTCGAAGTACAACACTTCTATGTCTCCCCTTCTTCCTTTGCAGGAAGTTTATACTAGAAGACTTTGGTTTACACTTACATTATACAACCTCCTTAGGCACTCACACATCCTGGCCTAAACTCCTAGCAATCGCAACTTCCCAAGTTGTTTACAATGGATTCTATAACACTCACACTAGAAATAAAACTATTTTGCTTCGAGTGTTCTTTTAGCAGCATACTCAGTTGTAATTAATCTTTCAAGATTACAGTAGTACTTCTTTTCTGCTCTTGCTGAAACTTCAGAGTATATCAATGAGATGATTAGCTTTGATGTTGATGTGTTTCTTGTGTTTGATCAGATGATTCAGCTAACCTCTTCATTCTTCACTTGGATGTATTTATAGACATAGCAGTCTAACGACAACTTTTCTATATTTGGAAGAGATCAATTTCCGGTCTTCATTCCAAATTTTGATTGTCTTCTTTCCTATTTTGTTAAGCAACAACTCTTTTATTCTGACGTTAATGGTGGCGGAGATATAGCAAGGTGCGGCGCTCTGTTGTACCTTTGTCAGAATAAGTTGTTTGTTTTGTCTTGTTGCTTTGAGCACTTGCTGGGTAGTTAGACGTCTGCTGGTTTTCTTCTTTCAGTGATCGTTCACTCTTCTGTACTCGGTAGATGTCTTTGTCTAGTAGATGGCCATCCAGTAGATGTCTGTCCGGTAGATGTTCATCCAGTAGATGTCCATCCAGTAGATGTCTATCCGGTAGATGTATGTCTGGTATATGTCAATCCGGTAGATGTCCATCCAATAGATGTCTATTCGGTAGATGTCTGTCCGGTAGATGTCTCTCCAGTAGATGTCCATCCGGTAGATGTCTGTCCGGTAGATGTCCATCCGGTAGATGTTCATCCAGTAGTTGTTTTGTAATCACCAAAACTTAGAAATATTTTCCCAACAATTTCCCCCATTTTGGTGATGACAAAACTTAGCACTGTAGACTCTTGCTTGATAAAATAGAACAACAACTTCTGTTAAGACTTAGAGACAAAAACAACGTATACTTCCAATTTGTTAGATAGATAAGCAGATTACAAGTTGTAATCAAACTGAATATTTGAAGAAATGTCATTTTTATATAAAATGAATTCTGATTACATAGTACATCTTACAAATCTTTCAGCAAACTTATTTCTACAATCTATTCAACTGGGTGAAGACAACTTGAGAAACATAGCTAGTATGGAATGATCCGAGTCAGCTAGTTTCAGAGTTGTTGACAAAGGGAGGGGGAGAGAAAGTGCATACAGAGTGGCTTAGAACAAAAGAAAACCTAGAAAACCAACTTTATCTTCAAAGTAGTCCTCTGTTCATTTATCAAGGTCTTTGTCCTTAATGAAAATTCCCTGTCATCCCCCATTTTGTCATCAGTACCCATGCATCTGCTATCCAAATTCCAGGCTGGTGAAGAACACGTGGCCCGTGAAAGCTGGAGCTAGCAGAGATGGATGGTTAGATAAGTAGTCAACCCATGGAGGGTTGATTTAGATAAGTAATGAACCCATGAATAAGCGTTGCAGAGAAGTTGCAAGACCAGTAAGGAACTGGTTAAGATAGGCATGTTTGGTGAGTTGAGTAGGAGGAACTAGCATGCTATTTATAGTGAAAAATTAGCAAGTTGAAGTATGAGTGTCATGTCATGCATAAAGTAGTGCAGATAAAGATAGATAAGAATAGACATAATCATGAATATTGATGATAAATATGTAACAGTTAAACACAAGAAGACAAGGAAAATGTTACTGTTTTCTTCCTAGCCAATGTTTGGAGTAGTCACGGGTGGAAGGGGGTGTGTCAGTAGGAGGATGTCGTGGACTGTGGGACCGTTGCTGCGAGGGAGGTATTGACCGACTTGACTCTTTAGCTACAACAGATGATCGTTGAGCTGGATCCGGTTCTCATCTGTGGGAGAGAGCAGGTCTGCTGGGCTACGGTAGGCGTCTAGTGGATTGAGGAGCAGCTGGTAGACTGTTGCTCAAATCCTGTATCTGTGAAGCGAAGGCCGCCTGCATATTAGCCAGCTGATCGGATAGTGCTTTCTTAGCATCTTCGATTTTATCTTCAAGTGCCAGTGAGGAGGCAGTATGAAGAGATTCAATGTGCTGCTTAATCTGAAGACGAACTTGCCCTGTCCGAGAAAAAGAATCAGCAAAAGCATCCACAACAAAACTTTGGAGCCTGTTAACGGTAGTCGTCGGATGGCTTAAATCCCGATACACTTGCTGAAATTGTGAGTCTGTATGCTGCTAGTGACCCCCAATGATAAGGCTAGCAGTGCGTTCTTCTTGTTTCAGCTTGTTTACTTCACTGGCTAGCTCAGAGATTACATTGGACAGATGTCCCAATTGATCAGCAACACTAGGAGGCCCTTCAAGAGGAAGGAGAATGGAAAAGTCGAAGAAATCCTCAGGAGGATCATGTTCCAAGGATTGATCCAGGGCATCAGTTTGAGTCTCAACATTTGTGGTGACGACGCTGGGAGGACCCTCAATATCAGCAGTGGGTGGTGTAGCAGGTATGACGGTATCAATGACATTCATGCCAGTTGCAGCGATCTCCAGCTCAGCTGCAGAGGACTGAGTATGGTCAGCAGAGTGTGGAGAAGACTCGTGGTGTTCATCATTATCGGAGGAGAAGGTAACTTGATGAACCACAGTCTGTATAACAGTGTCGATGTTTATGGGATCAACATCCAGCATTAGTAACGGTTGATCACTGACATCAGCTGGGGCAGTTGGAACTAAGTCCGAGTCAGTAGGAGCTGGGCTTTCATCTCTTGGAAAAACAGAGCAAGAGTGTAGACCTGTTGAGATTCTGAGATCATGAAGATCAGTCTCAGCCATTTCAAGCTTGGGTCTCAGAGCGTTGAGAACAGCCCTATCGTGACTGTGCCAGAGTCAATGTTAAACTGCTGGAGCCTCGAATGAACAAGAGCTTGAAGTTCTCCCACATAATTCATCATGCGGAAGATATCACGAAGTTTCAAACTCTTCTCTGTGTTAGTCAGTTGAAGGTAGGCAAGGATGAGGTTCTCATCCAGTCGTGCATGTTCAAGAATAGGAGAGAAATCATCGAAGTGAATTCGGAGACGCACCTCCACCCATCGATCAAATATTGCAAGCTGTGGTTGCAGCTTGGCTTCCACTTCAGCCATAACCATTTGAATTTCAACGCGACCGGGGTGGACACTGGTTCCATAATTGCTTTTCCTTTTCCGGTAGGAGTGTCCTTAGGATGACAGTAAGGACATAGAGATTTTGGTTGCCAGAAACTGATAGAACCGGGTACTTGGTGAGAACTCACAAGCTTGGAGGAGTGAGCAGTTGGAGCGGCTGATACAGTGGGCACCATGGCCAAGGAAGCAGCTGATGCAGTTGGTTCCTCTGGTTGAGGAGTTTCGGGATTTATCTCCCTGGAAGTTGTGGTAATCACTGCTGGGGCTACAGTAGAGATAGGACCAGCAACAGTTGAAGTAGTAGCAGAAGCTTGCTGCTTTAGGACAGTATGAGCCCCTTTCCTGGTTCTTGGCTTTTTAGGAGGGGGAGGAGGTGATGACTCAGCAGACTCGGATATTGTTTGTTCAGAGTCACTCACTACTTGAGTTTCTCGTCGCTTCATCATACCAACTTCTCTACCAACTCGTTGGCGGTGAATTTGAAGATATTTGGCAGTGACGAGCTTCCCCGGATGAAGAGTGGATAAAGCCCCCGCCTTAATATGTTTATTGTCAAAAAGGCATCTGAGAGGAAGAGCAAAGCCCGATTGACCATTCCCTGATGTCACTAATCCAATAAGAACTTGAAACAGGACGACTGACCAATTTACATCTAACCCTTTAACAATGGCACTCATAATATCAAACTTCTCTGGGGTGATGACATCAAAAGATCCAGCTTTGCACAACAGACCTTTGGATATGACATCAGCCAGTTGGCGGAAATGACTCTTCATTAAAATCTTTTTAAAGGGAGGACGTCTTAGACGAGCGTTAGAATTTGAGAGACAAGCTGACCAGAGATGGATGCCACCACTGAGTAGTCTATAATTTTTGCATTGGCGAAAAATTTTTGGAGAGCATCTTTGTAGAATATAAGAGCTTGACTTAGTATAACCAAAAGACCAGAGGTATCCAGTTTTTGAAAAACTTCTTTGGTGTCTTCATCAGAGTTGGTGGAAATCGAATGAAAATCCACGAGAATAGCATTTGTGACAAAACTGGGCTGGGTATTCTTTGACATTTTGGCGTAGATGCAGAGAGTCAGATGACCTAAAGAGTAAAATTTCTGGAGAGAAAGTTATCGCAGTAATTTTGGAAAAGATACAAGTAAAAAAATGATAATGGCGGTTAAAGAGAGAGTAGATGTCTATCCGGTAGATGTCTGTCTGGTAGATGTCAATCTGGTAGATGTCCATCCAATAGATGTCTATCCGGTAGATGTATGTCCGGTAGATGTCTCTCCAGTAGATGTCCATCCAGTAGATGTCTACCCAGTAGATGTCATCCGGTAGATGTCTGTCCAGTAGATGTCTGTCCGGTAGATGTCCATCCAGTAGATTTTCATCCAGTAGATGTTTTGTAATCACCAAAACTTAGAAATATTTTCCCAACCCCAAGATCAAAGTTGTTCCAGTGGAACCTCGGTTGGACGTTTTCTAGCCGGGAAGAGGAGACGTAGGCGCTTCATCGCCGAACTTCTATAACAAATATTTGTGTCATTTATCGCTTTATTTACTTTACGCATTTATCTATTTCTTCATATTGTTTATTTGTCGATTGACATCAAGTCTTCCGCAGCGCAAACTTGACTTTTTGCAAATTTATTTTAAAACACTAAAGTAGCCAAGAAACCTCATTCAACCCCCCCCCCCCCCCCCCCCCCCTCTTCGGTTCCAACAATGCTACAAAGTGTCTGATAATTGGAAAGTACTTAATTCGTATTTAACATGTACGTATATTGTGTTTAAAATATACTCACATTGTGTTTCTCGTTTTATGCCTTGAAAAGTAGTACTAATAGTTTCAGTTGGGGCCAAGCAATGATGATAGTTGGAAAGTTCTTGTTTCATATTTAAAATGTACATATGTAGTATTTAACATATAGTCACTGATCGCTTTTATTTTAAACAATTAATTCAAGTGTAGCGATTATATACCGCAAGTGTACGGTGCCAAGTTTTAGTATAATGATCTAAAAGTAAGGATTGTCGTACCCACAGGGACTAGTAGTAATTACCAAATTTAATTTGCATACCATATTTAACCTATGAAATTATTTTGAAAGATTAACTAATTTACTCCTTATACTAAGAATAGCTCCTGCCTTGGATGTGCCTTAATAGCTCTATATGAAGCTCCTTAGGCCTTTAATAGTCTTGTAAGGATGCCTTAAGGTAGTTCTAGCTCCTTTAGTAAGTCTTGTTTAACCGTTAAATCCATTAAGTAGCTTATCATGAGGTAGCTACCCTTACCTTAAGTAGTTAGTGAAGGTCTCGTTCTTGCATTCCCTGTGGTCCATGAGGCTCTATTTGTTAGAACAACTTCCATTGAGTCTCTGCACCTATCCTTTTTTTCGCTCTCTGAATCCTTGTTTTGAGAAAACAGGATTGAAATTACTTTCGGGTCGGAAACGCGGGCGGGAAGACGAGGAAGGGATGGCTATATCAGCAAACCAAATACGACGAGTAGTGGGGTCCTGAGTTAAGCCTTGGCTAAACATTGAAAATCTTAAAGATTCTAAAAGATGGCTGAACATCCCCAAGTTGATATGAGAAGATAACTTACTCCAGGAATCAATCACACCACAAAGAAATAAGATAGTAAACAGTAGAGATAAATATCGAGACTTCGTTTCACTTGAGTAATCCCCCACAATTCATCTACTAGTTCTAATTACAATTAATGCATCCAAGGTGACAAGTTTTCCGGTTATATCTAATACGCTGTCTTGAGCTATATCAAACCTAACACCGATTTACAGTAAGTAACTCTTGTTCACTTATTTAATAATTCAATGTTGCATATGCTCTATGAAAACCCTTAGCCTTCGATTACTAGATATCTATAGCTATCACTCGTGTATTTGACGTCATCTCTCGATATCGGTCTGAAATCCACGGTATGTGTTATTTGTTCGGTATTACAATATCATCTCGATCTCAATTGCAAACTAATATCATTCAAAGGGTAGCTAATCCCTTAAAATCATTAAAAGCATAACACGAACACAAAGATAACTAAAACTCAATCAAAAACTAGAATTAAAACTGTGGGTTCATACACAAGATCCCCTTGTCTCGATAACAAACTTAGCCTAGCATATTAATGAAAAAACAATGTTTTATAACATCTAACAACATTATAAACATTGTAAAATCGAAAATAAAACTATAACAAAGTTCAGAAATACGCATAAACACTCGATGTTGAAACCGTGCGTCGATCTGATGTTCCCATGTTCCCGTCTCTAGCTGCGTTGCTTTGAATCCTATTGAAAGTGATGGCTTCTCCCAAGGGTAGGCTGCTATTCAGAGGTAAAATAACCCTATTTTTGACATAAAAACTCCCTTTTATACTCTCCTTTCACGAGCCCAAGAAATCTGGTACCAAATATAGCCCAAAACTCAATTAAGGAATTTTTTCGGTAAGGACTCTACGTGCGATCGATTGCTTCATGAGTAGCGATCGACAGCTTGAATTTTTATCTCTATGGCGATCGATCGCTCCATGAGTTACGATCTATCTCATAAGTGTTCTGCCCCAATGCGATCGATCCCTTGGTAGTTGTGATCGCTCGCCTCTTGCTTCAAATTTCCTTCATGTTTCTGGCTGGTTTTTCATTGTTTCTTGCACTTCTACCGGATTCCTAGAAATATATCAAAACACAACCAAAAGCGTAAAATCTTCAAGAATCACTATAAAAATAACAAGAAATATATGCAAATATAAGTGTAAACATGACACTTATCAACTCCCCCGAACTTAACTCTTGATCGTCCTCGAGCAAGAATAGAATTAAAAACAGTGAATTCACAACAGATAAGTTACATGGATTATTTCGTGCTCATATGTTATCTCATAAATCTTACTCATACCACAACAGAATCCCTCAAATCGTTGGACAAGAAGTATTTTCTCTTTAAGTCAAATAACAGTCTCAAATTCTGAACGTGTGTGTGATTTTGTCAATCACAAGCATCACACAATCATCATAGATCAAAACAGTGCTAATCAACAATAGTCAAGATTATCATCAAGTATCTCATTTGCTAGTTTTCAAGCACTTAGGCCTTTTGGTGTCGGTTACAAAGAAAAAATAGGATAATCACAAAGAAGAGAGTATATCATGTAAAGTTTACTTTTTTTGTAGCACATATTGAGCTTCTCTTCCTTTTCTTTTAGCATTGGCCGCTTTGGGTCTTATTTAGTCACTTTTCACAAGGCTTTATCTATCCTCTTTTCTCATTCATCAATTCTTTTCACAAGAAGCTCATCAAATATAGCCATTTATGTGCATCTAATGAGATTCATTATACTCCCTTGGGGTAAAGATAAAAAAAATTCGTTTTAGGCTAAACAAGGTAGGTATAATGAGTTTATCAACAAAAGTCGAATGGTGGCTAATTTACATTCTTATTCAATCAAGCTCAAAGTTAAACACTAGGGATAAATGTAGACAAGGTAGGTTTGAAAGGCTCAAACATTCTAAATATCGTCTAAATCATGTCCAAGTCCAGTTCATAATTATAAATTTTTTGCCTCAAAGTGCCATCATCAAACAAGTTCTATGATTACTCTAAGATGCTCAAGACATGTCATCAAGTTCACACATATCATCACCACTTTAAATGTAATAAACAAGTTCATGACTCAATGTGCTCAATTTATTCCTCATTTTCAACATGTCAACTCAACTCAAAATATTCACAACGTGTTTACAATCATCAAGATTCAAGTCATAACTAGAGTCAAACTAATATCATAATGGCATAGAGTCACTAATTTAATCCAATTACACTAAAAAAAAATTCATGCTCTTCATCGGACTCATCAATATTAAGCTAAATTCATAGATTCCGCAGCAGTAGACATGATATCAGACGCACAACTAAACATACTAAGACTCACTACTAACATAACTCACAAATCAGACAATATAAAATCAAAAGTCAACACTCCCCCAAACTTAAATACTACATTGTCCTCAATGTAGTGAACATGAATAAACAATAGGACAACGTAATACCTGTGGTGAATACCGTCAGTGGTCATCACCCTCATCCTCATCGGCGTCTCCATCGTCATCATCATCGTCGGTGGAAGGTGGGTATGGCTGGAGAGTAGGTGGTGTTGGGAAAATCAAGTTGGGGTGAGCTTAGGCTGCAACCGTATGCCAGTCGTAGGAGAACCACATGAATTCTCGCATTTCTACGCACATGTCCTCCTAATTCTGTAAAACTCATCCTGGTTTCGCCGAAGCTGTCTATGCTCACCCTGCATCAATCGCTGATGAAAGTTCATGGCCATCAACTCCTCCTCAAGAGATTGGAATCTTTGAGCATTGGTGGTAGTATTAGCTATTGTAGAATAGCGACATGGAACAGGTCGGCGTGATGACTCGGGCTGCTGGGGCGCTTGTGATGTGTCAGGTGCTGATTCGGGCGCTTGTGATGGCCCTGGTGCTGATTCGGGCTCTTGCGGTGGTCTAGGAAGGCGAAGAGGAATGAATGGCACACTTGTCTCCTCATGAGACTCCTAGGGCACCTGTTCCTGCCGGCACAATTCGGTGACTAATGAAGGGAATGGCAGGCCAATCATGGTGGAGCCTTCCACCGCTAATTGGATAGAGGAATAGATGATGCTCCCAATATTAACCGATCGGCCCATCATAATAGCAAAAACCAGCACCGCTCGCTCCTTGGTAACCACGACAATGTGAGTAGATGGTAGGTCTCTATGAGAAATAAATGTAAACCAGATGTCTGCCTCGGGTTTCAACTGAGTCTTCTTGAAATTCTTGATCTTCCCATCATAAGTCAGATTCCATTCCACCCCCTCCCCACATAAGGTTTCAATGATTTCAATATAGTCGATGTGGTGGTGTACGTAATCGGAGTACTCAGCGTCTTCGATATGCGGCATCCCGTAGATGCGATTGATTTGTTCATTATCAAACAGAAACTTCCTAGACGATGGGGATGACGGAATGGCATGGGGGTTTCACAAAGCTCAACCAACCACGGCGTTCCGCATCCCGGAGGATGGCAGAATCTGGTGTGTCCATCTCCTTTCCCCTCTCCCTTACCAAGGGCCTAGTATGCCATTTGTCAAACAATTCTGATGCCGCTTTTAGCAAAGCGGGAAGTGTCATATGTAGGGGTGGAGGATGAAGATGATGCCCCTCCTCTTGGCTTCTTATTCGGTGCCATGATATGTATGAAAACTAACAAGCAACTTCTCAACAACATCCAACAATGTCAAACTTTTTCCACACCAATATCAAGAATTCACTAGTTTAAGCCAATTCCAACAACATCCAACAATGTCAAACACTTCCCACACCAATATCAATAATTCACTTGCACCACCACAAAAAAATTTGAATATGTTCCAACATTCCCCAAAAATTTAGAAATTGAGCATTACCATGAAATTTCTAGCCAACGTACCTCTAGAAATTCGAAACTTTGATGGTGAGTGGTCCTTGGCTTTGAGTAATCTTCACCTTGTACTTGGAATGCCCAACCCTAGCTTGGAACCTGTGGAAAAATTGAAACTAACTTAGATAATGGCACTAGAAAGGGGAAGATATCTCTTTGATGCCAAGATTAGAGGGGAATTTTGAGGGAATTTGGGAATTTTTGGGGAGTTTGAAAGAGGGGATTAGGGATTTGGAAAGAGGAAGTCTGAGAAGTACGCAGAGTGTGAGGGCCGAGTGATTTTTAAAAACAAAAAAATGCGATAGGCGATCGATCGCCTCTAAGAAGCGGTCGCTCGCCTATGGCCAGTAGGTTTTAGACGTTATTTTTTTCTTGCGAGGCGATCGATCGCTAATTGGTAGAGAACGATCGCCTGTGGCCAGTGTGCTCAACCAAATTTTCAATGTGAGAGGCGGTCGATTGATTATGATAAGAGATCGATCGCATGTCACCAGTAACCACATTTAAAATTTTTATCATTTGAGAGTCTCATCTTCCTTTGGCACAACATTTTTTGTAATGCCTCGATATGAATCATACATGTTTTGCTATGGTTATTACGTCATTATTTGATAATTACGGTATAACATGGACTCGAGTTCGAATTGAACCGAGTATGAGGAATTGTATGAAGTATGGTACTATGACAAAGTGAAATGATAGGCATAGTTGATATGGAAAATATATAGAGTTAGTGTAAAAAAAAAACATGTTTGATTTTATTGATTATGCAATTGATATATGAAGTTATGATATGAGTTATACATGGTGTAGTAGTAACTCTACATGGGGGACATTGATTTGATGCATAAGAGAACACATGGAGTGCTTTTGCCATAAGGGATTCAGATTTTACAACTCATAGTGCACCAAATTTCACATACAAAATTCTTACAAACTCTCCTCAAGCTCTTGCATCTTTTCTTTGTCTTGGCTTGGATAATCAGCTTGGAAACTAGACTTTTACTTGTAATTGGGCCTCTTTGGAAAGGAATTTATGTTTCTAAGCTTGGCTATGTAGTTATATATGAGGTGTGAAATTTAGAACCAAATGTTCATGGTTGGAATTACTAGTTGTTATCATGCAAAGAATTTAGTTGTTTAATGAAGGAAACATGTTTTTTATGATGCTAGAGTTTACATGTAACAAGTTTTAATGTTAAGAAGTGAGGTGTATGAGAAGCACCAAGAAGATAGACATGAAATCGCCATGGTAATGGATTTCTGTTGTCGACCGATCGATCGGTAGACGTACCGTTCGATCGCTGAAACATGGGAATATGTAAGGCGGTTCATGTAGCGATCGATTGCTGATTGTGACCGGTCGATTGCTCGAATGCCGTAGCTTTTGTATGAAAATTCAGATTTAATATCGATCAATCGCTAGCTTTTTACCGATCGATCGCTAGGGTGAAATTGTTGGAGCGATCGATAACTAGGATTGACCGATCGATCGCAATACCAAAATTAAAAAAATGTAGTATTTTCTTGGTAGTTGTTTCATAACAAGTGATGGAAGTTTGAAGTTTGAAGTATGGAAAGTGTTGGGTAATACCTGCTACATTGGGTCTACACCAAGAACTACTACAACGTGCTCATTTTAGAGTGAAAAGTTTTAAATTAATGATTGTTGCATCATTTATTGGTAACGAGTGTGCATTGACACTTCATAACTAGAACTATCACCTATTAATGTTCTACTAATGTGTATGTTGACATCATTTTTGTCATATTCAATTGGACGCTCCAGTCATCTTTAAATTTCCATTGTTCTTCTGGAAGTGAACCAGACCTCTGGGAAAAAAGAAGATCTCCCTTTCTTGAGATGAGGACATTGACGGTGGTGATGAAGCCGACGTCCAGCTCACTTCGAGGACGAACACAACCTCGGTGGCGCGTGGGTGAGTGTGCGACGGGTTCAGGCCGTTGAGGGCGTAATCGATGCGTGAGGGGGACACATCGAGGGTGTTGAGACCCGAGATTATCTGAACATCAGCTCTGGTGACCAGGGATCCAACAGAGTTGTTGCTGACACCAGGTTTGGCTAGGTCGTCGAAGATGAAGTCCTCCGCGTCATGTTTGACTTGCATGGATATCCGTTCAACTTCACGGCTATTAAATAAATATTTTTGACACATTATAGAGGAAACTTTTATCTATAAATAAAAATAAAATAGGATTCAAGAAATTTAATATATTTATCGAGAAATGAAATTACATTTGTATTTCGATGAAATATTCTGCATGACAATGCTAATGGTGATGATTTATCAGTCCAACTCCATAACGAAGAAACAATTATTGTTGCCATAAAACCCGAAACCACCTCCAAAGCTTATTCAGGACAATTGATGACGATGACAACGAAGATCTAAATGAAGGCTTTTCTCCAATTAAGCTGCCTGATATGCTTTTGATGGCAATTTTCTCCGTCAAACTAAAGATATGGTTAGCCATAGTAGCAGGGGCGGAGCCAGATTTCACACTATCTGGGCTGGGTTGGCACATACTAAACAAACACGTCAAAATAAATTATTTCTAAAAACTAAAATTAAAAAACCCATGAAAAATTATTAACTTTCAAAATAAGGAACACAAATATTTCTGAGATTCAAACTCTTTGATTATTTCATTGTTATCAATTTTTGCAACCAACTATCTTTCAATAATAACCATAGAATTTGCTAAGATTCTTCTTCATCTTATTACGGAGAGCTGTTTTAATTTGTTTTATAGCTGAAAATGCTCGTTCCGTTGTTGCAATAGAAACAGGAAGAAGTCAATACAAGACGAATCAACATGTCAATTAATATGTTAAATCCAAAAATAAATAAACTATAATAAATGAGAAAATCACATGATTAAATTATAGTAATCTGACTTATTTGTCTCAATTAGTCTTCGACATAATCCAGAAATAGTAGATCAATCTTGAAATTTATCTGACCAATAACATCAAACTTATAGTGGTCCAACTGTAGTTTCAAGTACCGAGAATCAGGAGCAGCACCAAAGCAGCGGGAGAGGCAGCATCCGAGCTAGTTTCATCTGTCGATTGAGTTGAATCAGCAACAGAAGCAAGGGGTATAGAGCAGCAGAGCTAGACAAACAAGAAGGTTCGAAGACCTACTCCTAAAAAATGAAAGTTGTTGTCCGAAAAAGCGATGGAAGAAGCTAGGTAGAGAAGCTTACCTTCTTGTTTACTTGAATCCTACTTGGCTTGGTGAAAGAATCTCATTCCTGGCTTGAGGATTCATCTAAACTAAAAAAGATCAAGATCAACAGACTCTCCTTGCTGGAGGGTCCCCCTTCTCATTCAAAGTCGTGACATACGCTCCTATCTGGTTCAGGGGTGAACATATTAGTAAAAGGCTTGACCTTTGTGTTCTGTCCTATGAAGGATGAAAAGAAAAAAAGGCTCGGTTGTAATCGTTGGAACGAACTCTTCAATGATAAAATTTCTCAGCAAGTCGATAGATGTGATCAACCTTAAATAGCTTAAAGTTTTCTTTTGGTTCCAAAAGCACAACTAAGCTTAAGAAGTTCAACAATCTCATCCTTGAACCTACTTTTAAGCTCTTCAACTTGAAAATCTATTGCAGCATGAAAGATATCAAATCGATGATTCTCAACTGTGATTGAATCATTTTGAAAGCGTGTAGCAGATTTATAACAAGCTTCCATGTGAGGTATTTTAATGTCATACTTCATACAAACTTCTTTCACATTGTTAAGAAGAATAACAGAACCTTCTTCTCTCAAAGTTTGAAGTAAAGCTTTTGTTGTTGAGACGCAGTCCATTGCACTTAAAATATCTAGAGATTTCGCTTGCAATGCTTGACAAAGCAGATATGTTATCCCCATAATTTTGTGCATCAACCGAACCGTAATATGAAGATAAAATTAAAGGACTTGAATCACAATAAGAAAACCGCTAGCCTCACCTCTGATGGAGTTGGAGGAGCCCACATCCACCATATTTTCCAACATAGTAATTACTGAGCTATACATATCTATCATGCTGCAAATTGAGTTATAATGTGAATTCCAATGAGTCTTTCCAGAGCCCTGCAAATTTTCAACCTGATTAAACCCTCTACTGGTATCACATTCACCAGTACTCTAAACCAACTTTTCTTATGAAGGTAACCTAAGATATATATTACTAACATTTTTTTGGCACCCCCGCACACCCCCTGCCTTCGCTCCTGGTTAAACTATCTATTTTGAAAACTACGCGATTCGTGCCAAGAACCCTAGGATTATGTTTTGGTGTCGATTATGGAGAAAAATAAGTAAAAAATGGACTCCCACTTAATTATGTTAGAGAACAATCCCTTCTCTAATACTGAATGATGTATCACGCAACGTATCGACTAGATTTAGGTTTAGGCATTAATGTTGGATCATTTAAATAAATCAAATACTTGAATAGATAGGACAAATATACTACCAAACTAGACTGAGCCGAAGAAAGTCTTTGAAGATGATAGGCATCAACTTAGATTAATTAAACATTCTTAGCTCAAAATCTACACATAAAAAAATGAATCCTACTTGTATTTATTTAAAAACATACTTCAACAAAAAGGAACGAACAGTTTAAAATGGAAGAATGAAAGGATACGATAAGTGAGATAAGCATCACAAATACCTTGAAGCAAGTCTGGATCCGCAGAAACGTGGCTTGTCAACACGACTATAGACATGAACATAGTATCCCAGCTCCAAAAAGAACAACAGAATCATCCATGGCTGGCTTGTATAAATTAACTTAATGGTGAAAAGATGTAATAATAAGGAAGAGGAAAGTGCAGAAACATAGAAAAAAGCAGCAAATATATTGGATGTTTGGGTAAATTAAGGATGTTTAATAGAGAGGATGTGCTATATATAAGGTCTAGAAGTTGGGATTTATTGTGTTTGTTAAAGCGCGAAATTTAGTTTTTTAAACCCAAAGTTTAGTGATGAAAAAAATAGATGTTTTTCGTTGCATGAATTATTTATATCTGTTCCTTGTTTTTTGGTTGCTTCGTAACAATAAATTTATATGCGAAAAGTGGCTGAGCTGTTCTGCGAGACCAGATGTTAGATGGGAGCCGGAGAAAAGTTCTCCGGCAAACACTCCTCCGACGACCGAGTTTTGACTGGAAAGGCAGGCAAAGCAAAAATGATGAGCTTGTCGGATAAGTTTTTCAGATCCCTGTGCTAACTAACAATCCTGATATTTATAGGAGAAGCGGGAGCCAGTGGTCCTGGCTTGACCGAGGTTTTAGGGACAATATCTGATGTCGAGTGCGAGAGCCACAAACTGGGAGACCACCGACAATTGTTGCCTACTTTGTACGGCTTTTCCAACTTTTACGATCATGCCTGCGCCCGGGGATTTGATTTTGTACTTGGGTACTTGACCGCCTTCTGATTGGTTGATAGGCATAGCCTTTGCTTTAATATGTGTCTGACTTCTGTAGCTTCAGTCCTGATACACGGGACCACCACAGGTGTGTCAGGCGACCATAACCCGGGATTTTGGGCAGGTCTCAGCGATTACCTCGGCCTCAGCTCGGATAGCTCGGCCAAAAGAGCCCCGCCTCGGCCACATGAGTTTCGCCTTGTGCTTAGCCCGGGGCCGTCCCCGATGACTCATGAACGCTTCCGTGGAATGCGAGTGGTTGGGCTCTTGTTGGACAGGAAGGATTACAGCATACGGTCCGAGATGCGGTGACCTTCAGCCTCAGCTGCCGAGGTGATTAACGCACTAAGGACAACTCTGCTCGGTTGATGAAGATATAGCACTCAGTCCGGCTTCCGTCCCGACAACACTTTCTATGTCCTTGGATTCCATAACTGGGCCTCTCCCCAGCTGATTAGGCCCAAATAAAGTTTGGATCCAAAGGCGTACTGGACCTCCAGTACCAGGGGTATCATCAGTATCCCCCCTAGTCGAGCTAGAGTAGCGTTGTCTCGATTGATAGGTTTGCGATTTAACTTTATTTCCTCCTGACACCATCGTCCTTTGATTGGACAAGTCAGGCCCCCGGATCACAGCTGTCTAGCGCAAAACCCTAGGAGGAGCTGTTTAGCCACGTGCCCTCATCTGATGCCCTGACCATTCAGATCCCTTGATCTGCATCGTTGGTTTGGGCCCGGCTCTTTTGGCCCACTTACCTTATTCCCTATAAATAGAGGACTCCTTGTCACTTTCACTCATTTATGCTTTAGGTCGGATCGATTGTCTCTCCCAAATTCTGTAAGTCAAGGTTTCCGAGCTTCCCAGCCCATCGGCTCAGGTTTCCAAGCTTCCCAGCCCATCGGGTCGGAGGTCGGATGCTGCCGAGGAAAACACTCCCGAGGTGGCACCACTCCGACAAGTCCCCTCCCGAGTACTCGACCCCTCTCCCCTACCTTCGAGGTTATCGACCCGAGGAGTCTGGCCTAGGCCGGACTTCCTTGGTACGAAATTCTCGACTCGGGGATTTCGCCAACGCCGAGCACCTCCACCGTACGTGGTTCATTCCGCCTGACCACGACTTTCGGGTTCCTAGGGCCTGCGAGCGTCCACATCTCCCCCCCACCTGGGTACTTTCCTTTCTTTATTGAGCAGCATAAAAGTGGACTCCGCTTTCCCAGTCCCATGTCTTATCAAGAGTTCTCCCACTTTCATTGTGTATCCTTAAGCCAATTTACCCCTAATTCCTACCAGAACCTTGTCTCCACTATCGCCCTCTTTCGATCCCTTGACCTCCCCTTCTCCCCTACACTTCTTCACTACTTTTTCCAGGTCAAGAAAACTCAATCTCCCGGGGTGTTTTACTTTGGTACCCAGACTTTTTACAAATTCCTGAATAACATCTCGAGCTCCCGCAAAGGATGGAAACAAGCCTTCTTCTTCGTTAAACCACCTCGGCGGTGGCCTGTCCCATGGCCTGGAGGGATTCATTACCGACCCCCCGAACCTTACCCCGAAAGTACAAAGATGATGTGTTCTTCCAAACGATTATATCGACCATTGGGGCTCGGCATTTCGATTCAACTGCCCTGACCAGGGAGGGCATACTCATACGTTTTGGGCTGAGCTCCTATCCAGACGTTCCTGGTGGTACGTTCTTCCTATCTAGCTATTCCCCTTAGTTTTAGATTCACATATTACCTTATCTATTTGTTTCGTTTATGTTTGACCCGAGCTCCTCCCTTCGTAGATAACATGTCTCTTCAGCAGTTCTTATCGGCCATGGCGTCCCAACAGAAGGCAGGTAAGGGAGCGGTTGGGGCTAGTCCCTCGGGCCAGCCCCCTCCTTCCTAGGTAATCGTGCCCCCTCAGCCTTCCCTGGGGACAAGCCCGCCCCATATGGAAAGAAGTGAGAAGGCTGCTAGTATGCACAAAAGGAAGAGGGGAAAGAACGCAGCGGGGACCTCGGCCCGGGAAGAGGTGGTTACTTCCCCTGTTATTCATGAGGTTGACGCCCCACCCGTTTCCCCTCCGAGCCACCATTCTGTTGCTCCCACCGACCGGGTTCCCCGGGTGTGCCGGTGGGTTATACTCACAATATCAGCCTGATCAACTCTGCCCCCTCAGGTCTCCCCGCTCAAATAGTGGAATGTTTGACCACTGCCGCCGATCAGCAAGTTCTAGCGGAGCTGAGGTGGAAATCCCTGGCTAAGGAGGGAGTATCTCGGGCTCTATCGGTGAGTACTTTTAAAATTGCATGAGCTTGTCTTCGTATTAACACTATAATTGAATTGTTTTTTTTAGGGTCTGATAATGATGTGCGAGAGTATACCCCGGGGAGCAAGCTATGGCCAGTCAACCCAGGATGCCAGGAAAACCGTACGGGAAGCCAAATCCGAGGCTGAAGCTGCTATGGCCAAATCTAAGGCGGATGCTACGGAACTGGAGTCACACTGGGCTTCGCTGACTTGACTCCGTGCTGACACTGACCAGCTTTGGGATGCACTGGCTGGAAAGGAGCAGGCCCTGTCAGAAGTCGTGGCCGAACTGGGAAGGGTCAAGGCTGAGCTTGCTTCCTACGTGGCTGGCGAGCCAGCCCGACAGGAGGCCTTCATCAAGTTCGAGCCAGTTCAAGGCTCAGCGCTTCCATCCGGATGACCAAGACCCGGATGACTTCCTGGATCTTAACGCGATAATTGCCAACATTCCTCGTAGCTTTCCGGACTAGTTGTGACTTGTTTCTCCACCCCTTTTACCAGGTTTTTCGACTTGTATCACGTTTGGACGTGTTCCCCTTTGTAAGGACGCTATTTCGAATGTTTTTTTTATTATGTTTACCCAGTGTGATCTCTTCGGTACGCGCTTGGTACAATCCCGTCATGATATTGTGGTGCTTTTTTTTTTACAAAAATCGACCATACCTCGAAATAACCGAGGTGAAAACAATGTTAAGTGGCGAGTAATTGAATCGGTTGACTTAAAATGACTAGTCCTCTACCCGACCTGACTACTAAAGAATTTGTTAAGTTCAAGACACCCAGGCCGCTGGGTTGTCCGTATGGCTTTACATGCCCAGACCTCAGGTATTCGTGTTCTAGTGACAGTACTGACCTGTACTTTAAATTTTTGACAAGGCCTCATACACTTGGGCTTTAGTGACAGGGCTGACCTACACTTTTTATTTTTTGCCAAGGCCTCATACACTTGGACTTTAGTGATAGGACTGACCTGCACTTGTTTATTTTTTGACAATGCCTCATACACCTGGGCTTTAGTGATAGAGCTGACCTGCGATTTTTATTTTTTGCCAAGGCCTCATACACATGGGCTTTAGTGAAAGGGTTGACCTGCACTTTTTTTTTGCCAAGGCCTCATACACTTGGATTTTAGTGAAAGGGCTGACCTGCACTTTTTATTTTTTGCCAATGACTCATACAATTGGACTTTAGTGACAGGGCTGACCTGCATTTTTAATTTTTACCAAGGCCTCATACACTTGGGTTTTAGTGACAGAGCTGACCTGCACTTTTTATTTTTTGTCAAGGCCGCATACACTTGGGCTTTAGTGACGGGGTTGGCCTGCACTTTTTATTTTTTGCCAATGCATCATACACTTGGGCTTTAGTGACAGGACTGACCCGCACTTTTTATTTTTTTTCCAAGGCCTCATACACTTGGGCTTTAGTAACAGGGCTGACCTGCACTTTTTATTTTTTTGGCAAAGCCTCATTCACTTTTGGCTTTAGTGAGAGGGCTGACCTGCACTTTTTATTTTTTTGTCAAGGCCTCATACACTTGCTGGGTTGCCAGCTGGGAGTCTGAATGAAGGATCACCCAGCTGGCCCCGACCTCCTTTGCCAATCTCAGCCCAATCAGTACGGCCTCGTACTCTGCTTCGTTGTTAAAGGCCCGAAAATCCAACCTGATGATGACAATCATTTTTCCCCCATGGGGGATATTAGGAAAATCCTTACTCCACTGCCCTCATTGTTTGCTGCCCCGTCCACATACACTCTCCATGGCTCTTAAGTTTTTACTTCGATCATCTCCGCGAGGAAATCCGACAAAGCCTGGGCTTTGATGGATGACCTGGGTTGATATGCCATGTCATACTCACCGAGCACGATTCTCCACTTCACCAACCTGCCCGACACGTCAGGCTGGGTCATGATTCTTCCCATGGGGTTGTTGGTTAGCACTGAGATGGGGTGAGACAAGAAGTAGGGTCTCAGTCTTCTTGTTGTTATTGTTGGGATATGCCCTAAGACAAGTCATTAAATGATTGTTTTGACATACAATGTTTATGATTTTCTGAATGGTAATTCATTATTATATATTATTCGTTTAACTGTGCAATGTGAATTAATATATATGTTAATGTCCTTAGAATAATATTGTATTATTCTTAAACATTGTCCCTGGTCAAGTATTATCATGAATCAGGAAAATTATAATACATAGAGACTAGTATATATTGATTGATGAATTGTTCATTGATATGAGATATCAAATCAACACATGGGTACATGTTAGAGAACGATGTACTGGACAGACCCACCATGAGAATGCAACATGGATAGTTATATGATTGTCATATGCAATTCTCATAGTGATAATAATGTATGTAATCCTTACGACTTGTGATCACCAGAGATCCCAACATAAGGAGTTATGTATCTTGATAATGTCAAACGTTACCCGTAACAGGTAAACTATAAAGGCGACTATTGGATACACTACGAACTATGTAGAGGGATGTTGACTGATCGAGATAGGATTTGTCCCTCCTATATAATAGGAGATGTGTTTGGCCCTTGATCAAGTGAGAACTAAAATGCATGGCCATGCTCGAATGAGTCGATATGAGATATCGAGCTTATTCGTTTATTCTAGTTCTACTTGGGGATCAAGAAATAAAGATCGAATATACGAGTATGACTATTCCATGACTCGTGTTCAATCTAAACACAAAGGACAAAGGGATTAAGTTACATGGTTAATATTATCACAAGTTCTAAAGGTTATGTCGAGTCATTGACATTCTTGTAATTTGGGTAGCCTTGATGTGTTGCTAGACACCGCTCTTTGCTTGTAACGTAAAATGAGATTTTATATCACTGCCAACATTACAAGATCCTATCGGGTCGCACAAAAGATTAAATCGATAAAGGAAATTAAATTCATGGGATGAATTGATTAATTAAGAAGAGTCTTAATTAAAAGATTATAAGGATTTAATTAAATCATGGGTTTGGGCCCATGAGGCTTTAAGAAAGCCTTTAATTAAATCATATATAATAATAACAAGGTGATTAATTGTTATTCATTCCTTGATATCAAAAAATTAACCTAGCCACATTGCTTGTGAAGCTCTCGGCCGCCATCTCTCTTCTCTCTCTCGACTTCTTCATAGTCGACGTGAGGAAGAGTGAGTTGAGGGCCATCTTTTCGATTGTGAATCGAGTGTGCTTCTTGTTTTGGTTTAAGAACAAATCTAGCACTTTGTTCTTAAGCTTTTCCTTCGTTCGATTTGATCGTGTGGATACCGTTGAGGCAAAACTTGATAAGTTTTGCTAGTGACTCAAAGAAGGCGTTGGACGTGGTGCTACTTCGTGGAATCTGCTCAAACACGCTACAATGGTGAGACCTTTTGTTCCTTTATCCGATATGAACCCCTATGTATAGATCCGGTGTCTTGTAATCCATAAAATTTTATTCCGCTGCGTTGCTATGCATGATGGATTACTTACAGTGGTATCAGAGCCGTGTACAAGGCTCATATCGGATTTATGTGATTAAATTGTTTTAATCATATTAGAATTAATATTGCATGCTATTTAAAACTATATGAACATATGTGATATGTTAATATTGAGTTTGTGAAAATCATCGTAAAATTGTATTTGATATAATTGGCGAATAATTGTATACGATACACGAATGCACAAAATCGAAAAGTGGCTCAAAGGTTCGGCCACTACAAACCTTGACTCTCGGCCGCCGCTTGGGAGCTAGGGTTCGGACCCTTGGCTCGAGCATGGGCCGAGCCGTCGCACTATCTAGGGTTTTGAACTCTATTGGCTCAATAAAGTATTGAGGAGGTGCAAGTTGGTTCGATCATGGTCCACGGAATTATGAGGGCCGACGGCTACACCACATGAGGGCTAGGGTTTTCGAACCCTTGGCTCGAGATGGTTAAGCCATCACCGTCATGAACCATGCATGGATTGGACCGTGGCTCGTGGCTGAGAACTTCGAACCATTAGGCTCGAAGAACAAAAGAAACCACACGGCGGCGGCTAGGGTTTGGAACCCTAGCGGCGCCCAAACCCTAGCCGCCGCCGCACGTGCTCGAACCATGGCTTGGGCTAGGGTTTCGAACCCTAGGCCCATGCATGGTCCGGCCCTGTGGTTAGATGGGTCGGACCCATTTGGTTCATGGATTGAGTCACATTAAGTTCATGGCATGTGATGTCCCGAGCGTACGATAATTTTTCAAAATTCTATTTTACAGTTTTAATTAGAATTAAATTTTAAATTGTTTAGAATTTAATTAATTAAATGTTAAAGCATGTTTTATGTGTTGTTTGAGCATGGTGCATGGTTATAGCCCTTTGACCTATTAGATAGGATTTGTGAATGTTTGTAATTTATAATACGACCTGCGTGTCGTGCCTTCTCTATTTTATTCTAAATGTTATCCCTCCCCTATGTTCCCCTCGAATGTGAATCGAGGAATTATATATCTTGTAAATAGTGTAGTTTATTTGTTGATGGTGATCAATGAAGATGGAGCATCGTGCCGGGATGAGGAGGCCATTCACAAATTGGAGCCATTGGAAGGTGCTTTTGAAGTTACCTTAGGTTGACTCTTAGGATTTTCTCATTGGCTTGAGAAAATCGCTAGTAGGGGCTATAACCATGTCACGTTTAATTATGTATGTTGATGCATGATTTATCTTATGTTTTAGATTGATAATTGTATTACACATATATGTAGATATGTATACACCTATATGTAGTGGAATATTTTAAATTATCAAACTAATCATGAGATCAATAAATCCCTCTAAAATATTAAGTTTTAGATGCCTTCCAAAATTAAAAGTACTCGTCAAAAACTTCGATTGTACATGTGTGGGTTTGCCAAAGCAAAGCACCGTGGCAATCTTAGTAAGGCGCGAAAGGATAAAAGTGATATCCGTTATACTTTAAATTGGGTACGACTTAACTAGGTTATCTCAATAGGATTGGGAACCTAGAGGCATGGGTTGTATAATAATTCATTTGATGAATTGAACAAAGCGTTGTTCGTCCAACTATCCAAGAATAACATGTGATGTAATTGACAAAGTGTTGTCTACCTAAATAACCGAGTCTTGGGCGATTAGCCAAAGCTAACTCAAGATTAGGCGAAATATGGATCTTGGCCCACTAAAGGTTTCGAGGGTTGATATTTTTTAAAACAAAATAGTGGGAGTGTCATTTAATATAAGACCATGTTAAATGATTAAATCATAAACTTATTTTGCATATTTATATTGTAGATATCCATGGCAACTAACAATACTACAAGCACATTATCACTGCGATCGGTCCTTGAGAAGGACAAATTAAATGGGACAAACATCCTAGACTGGTATAGGAATCTGAGGATAGTCCTCAAGCAAGAAAAGAAACAATATGTCCTAGAGGAACCCTTACCTGTTGAGGAACCTCCCCTGACGGCTACGAGAGTCGTAAGGATGCTTACAAGAAGCATTAGAATGACGCACTTGATGTTGGCTGCCTTATGCTTGCCACCATGAACTCTGAGCTTCAGAAGAAACATGAGGAAATGGAGGCGTTCGATATGATCGAACACTTAAAGCAATTGTACCAACAGCAAGCTAGACAAGAGAGGTATGACGTCTCTAAAGCTTTGTTCCAGTGCAGGATGGTAGAGGGAAACATAGTTGGAACTCATGTACTCAAGATGATTGGGTATATTGAGAATCTAGAGAAGCTGGGTTTTCCATTGGACCAAGAGTTGGCCACCGATGTAATCTTGCAATCGTTGCCTGAGAGCTTCAGTCAATTTGTAGTAAATTACAATATGACTGACATGGAAAAGACTCTACCACAATTGCTTGGTATGTTGAGAACATATGAAGCAAATACAAAGAAGACTAAGGCCACAAATGTTCTTATTGTGAATAAGGGCAAAGGAAAGGCCAAAGCTAAAGGCAATAAGAAAGCAAAGAAGGTCTTTGTTAAATCTAAGCCAAAGTCTTCTGCACTGAAGCCAAAGGGAGGGATAGCAAAGGAAGGGAACTGTTTCCATTGCGGTGAGACCGGCCATTGGAAAAGAAAATGCAAAGTATATCTGGAGGATCTAAAGAAAGGAAGTGTGACTTCCACTTCAGGTATTTTTGTTATAGAAGTCAATTTATCTACTTCTTCATCATGGGTATTAGATACTGGATGTGGATCTCACATTTGTGTAAATGTGCCTCAAAAAGAGTTGATTGTTGGCGAAAGGCGAAGTTGATGTCCGAGTTGGAAATGGAGCAAGAGTTGCTGCATTAGCTATAGGAGATTATCATTTATCTTTGCCTTCTGGTTTATCGTTGATTTTAAAAACTGTTATTTTGTGCCATCCATTACCAAAAACATTATTTCTATTTCTTGTTTAGACAAGTGTGGATTTTCATTTATGATAAAGGACAACTGTTGTTCTATTTATTTAAATGATATGTTTTATGCTAGTGCACAAATGGTGAATGGTCTTTATTTATTAAATCTTGATATGCCTATCTATAACATAAATACTAAAAGGATTAAAAATAATGATTGTAATCCGACTTATCTCTGGCATTGTCGCTTGGGCCATATAAACGAGAACCGCATATCTAAACTTCATAAGGATGGAGTATTAGATTCATTTGATTTTGAATCATATGAAACATGCGAATCTTGTTTAATGGGCAAGATGACTAAAGCCCCTTTCAAGGGACATGTTGAAAGGGCAAATGTTTTATTGGGACTAATACATAGTGATGTATGTGGACCAATAAGTACACAAGCTAGAGGTGGTTTTCAATATTTCGTTACATTTACTGATGACCTCAGTAGATATGGGTATGTGTACCTAATGAAGCATAAGCATGAAACCTTTGAAAAGTTCAAAGATTTCAAGAATGAAGTACAAAACCAACTTGGCAAAAGTATCAAAATCCTTCGATCAGATCGAGGAGGTGAATACTTAAGCCAAGAGTTTCATGACTATCTAAAGGAGTGTGGGATAGTCCCACAACTCACTCCTCCGTATACTCCACAATGGAATGGTGTATCCGAGAGGAGAAATCGAACCTTGTTAGACATGGTTAGATCAATGATGAGTCATGCAGATCTTCCGATATCATTTTGGGGACATGCTCTAGAAACAACGATTTTCTTACTGAACTGTGTTCCATCTAAATCAGTGGAAAAGACACCATATGAGAGATGGACTGGGAAGCATCCTAGTATGTCTTTTATGAAGATTTGGGGTTGTGAGGCTTTCGTTAGACGTCACGCCACTAACAAACTTGGACCCAAATCTGATAAGTGTTTATTTGTGGGGTATCCTAAGGAAACGAAAGGATACTATTTCTATTATCCCACCGAGAACAAAGTAGTTGTTGCTCGGACTGGTGTATTTCTTGAAAGAGAATTTATTTCTAGAAAAACCAGTGGGAGAAAAATAGAACTTAGTGAAGTTCAACCACAAGAAAACACTGAACCTGAGATTGAGATGGAAACAGAGCAGGCACCGCAAGCTGTTGTGGAAGAAGTACCTGCTCAAGAGACACAAGCCCAGCGTAGGTCTGTAAGAGAACACCGGGAGCCACAGAGATATGGATTTCTTGTGACTCAACAAGGTGACTTACTACTTATTGATGAGGATGAGCCGTCATCTTATCAACAAGCTATAATGGGCACTGATTCTGAGAAATGGCAAGAGGCCATGAAATCTGAGATGGAATCCATGTATGCAAACCAAGTATGGACTTTGGTTGATCCACCTGAAGGGGTACGACCCATAGGGTGCAAATGGATTTTCAAGAAAAAGACCGATATGGATGGTAATGTACAAACCTATAAAGGTCGGCTGGTTGCAAAAGGATTCAAACAAATTCATGGTATTGACTATGATGAAACCTTTTCACCAGTGGCCATGGTTAAATCCATAAGGATCTTACTTGCAATAGCTGCATTTCATGATTATGAAATCTGGCAGATGGATGTCAAAACAGCTTTCCTTAATGGAAATCTGCTCGAGGATGTGTACATGACACAGCCCGAGGGTTTTGTCGATCAAAGGATGCTGGAAAGATATGCAAGCTACAACCATCCATTTATGGATTGAAGCAAGCTTCTCGGAGTTGGAATCTTCGTTTTGATGATGCAATCAAAGAGTTTGGTTTTATCAAAAACGTAGATGAACCTTGTGTCTACAAGAAGGTCAGTGGGAGCATAATCATTTTCCTAGTGTTGTATGTAGATGACATACTTCTCATTGGGAATGATATCCCTGCCTTACAATCTGTAAAGATTTGGCTAGGGAACTGCTTTTCGATGAAAGACTTGGGAGAAGCCACCTATGTATTAGGAATCAAGATCCATAGAGATAGATCGAGAAGGCTTCTTGGCCTAAGTCAAAGTACATACATAGACAAAGTGCTTAAAAGGTTTAGCATGCAAGAATCAAAGAAAGGATTCGTGCCTATGACACGTGGTATATATCTCTCGAAGGAACAGTGTCCTTCAACACCAGATGAGAGACAACGCATGAGTAAGATTCCATATGCGTCAGCTATTGGATCTATCATGTATGCCATGATATGTACTCGTCCCGATGTATCGTATGCTTTGAGCATGACGATATCAAGTTGATCCAGGTGAAGGTCACTGGATTTCTGTCAAGAATATCCTGAAGTACTTGAGACGAACTAAGGATACATTCTTGATTTATGGAGGTGAGGAAGAGCTCAATGTAATGGGTTACACTGATGCAAGCTTCCAAACCGACAAAGATGATTTTCGATCGCAATCTGGATATGTGTATTGCCTAAATGGAGGTGCTGTGAGCTGGAAGAGTTCAAAGCAAGAGACAGTAGCCGATTCTACAACAGAAGCTGAGTATATTGGTGCCTCGGATGCAGCAAAGGAAGCTGTTTGGATTAGGAAGTTCATTTCTGAACTTGGAGTGGTGCCTAGCATTAAAGATCCGATAGAACTCTATTGTGACAACAATGGAGCGATCGCATTGGCTAAGGAACCTAGATCTCACCAAAGATCCAAGCACATACTTCGGCGCTTTCATTTCATTCGAGAACTCGTTGAAAGGGGAGATGTTAAAATATGCAAAGTACCAACAGATGATAACGTATCTGACCCATTGACGAAGCCACTGTCATAGCAGAAGCATGATCGTCATACTAGATCTCTAGGCATTAGGTATATGTCTGAGTGGTCTTAGTGCAAGTGGGAGATTTGTTGGGATATGCCCTAAGACAAGTCATTAGATGATTGTTTTAACATACAATGTTTATGATTTTCTGAATGGCAATTCATTATTATATATTATTCGTTTAACTGTGCAATGTGAATTAATATATATGTTAATGTCCTTAGAATAATATTGTATTATTCTTAAACATTGTCCCGGTCAAGTATTATCATGAATCAGGATAATGATAATACATAGAGACTAGTATGTATTGATTGATGAATTGTTCATTGATATGAGATATCAAATCAACACATGGGTACATGTTAGAGAACGATGTACTGGACAGACCCACCATGAGAATGCAACATGGATAGTTATATGATTGTCATATGCAATCTCATAGTGATAATAATGTATGTAATCCATACGACTTGTGATCATGAGAGATCCCAACATAAGGAGTTATGTATCTTGATATTGTCAAACGTTACCCGTAACAGGGTAAACTATAAAGGCGACTATTGGATAAACTACGAATTATGTAGAGGGATGTTGACTGATCGAGATAGGATTTGTCCCTTCTATATAACAGGAGATGTGTTTGGCCCTTGATCAAGTGAGAACTAAAATGCATGGCCATGCTCGAATGAGTCGATATGAGATATCGAGCTTATTCGTTTATTCTAGTTCTACTTGGGGATCAAGAAATAAAGATCGAATATACGAGTATGACTATTCCATGACTCGTGTTCAATCTAAACACAAAGGACAAAGGGATTAAGTTACATGGTTAATATTATCACAAGTTCTAAAGGATATGTCGAGTCATTGACATTCTTGTAATTTGGGTAGCCTTGATGTGTTGCTACACACCGCTCTTTGCTTGTAACGTAAAATGAGATTTTATGTCACTGCCAACATTACAAGATCCTACCGGGTCGCACAAAAGATTAATCGATAAAGGAAATTAAATTCATGGGATGAATTGATTAATTAAGAAGAGTCTTAATTAAAAGATTATAAGGATTTAATTAAACATGGGTTTGGGCCCATGAGGCTTTAAGAAAGCCTTTAATTAAATCATATATAATAATAACAAGGTGATTAATTGTTATTCATTCCTTGATATCAAAAAATTAACCTAGCCACATTGCTTGTGAAGCTCTCGGCCGCCATCTCTCTTCTCTCTCTCGACTTCTTCATAGTCGACGTGAGGAAGAGTGAGTTGAGGGCCATCTTTTCGATTGTGAATCGAGTGTGCTTCTTGTTTTGGTTTAAGAACAAATCTAGCACTTTGTTCTTAAGCTTTTCCTTCGTTCGATTTGATCGTGTGGATACCGTTGAGGCAAAACTTGATAAGTTTTGCTAGTGACTCGAAGAAGGCGTTGGACGTGGTGCTGCTTCGTGGAATCTGCTCAAACACGCTACAAGGGTGAGACCTTTTGTTCCTTTATCCGATATGAACCCCTATGTATAGATCCGGTGTCTTGTAATCCATAAAATTTTATTCCGCTGCGTTGCTATGCATGATGGATTACTTACAGTTATCACCAAAGCCAATGCCAATTTTTCAACCTCTGGATACCTGAGTTCCGCTCCTTGCAGTGCATGGCTAACGTAATACACTGTCTTCTGATCTGTACCATCTTGTTTACCAGTACCGAGCTTACGGCCCTCTCGGTAGCAGACATGTAGACCCACAATCTCTCCCCCGAGTTCGGGTTTTACCAAGACAGGTAGCTCTTGCCAGGTGCCACTTCAAGTCAGCAAAGGCTTTTTCACACACATCATTCCAATCAAACTTTTTGGCTTTTCTCAGTACTTAAAAGAATGGGTAACTCCTATGTGCCGACCTGGAGATGAAATGATCCAAGGACGCAATCCGCCCTATCAATTTCTGCACTTCTTTTATACTACAAGGTGAGGGCATCTCTTGGATTGCCCTGACCTTCTCTGGGTTGACCTCGATCCCTCATTCTGCCACCATGAAACCTAAGAATTGTCCACTCTTAACATCGAATACGCACTTAGCCGGATTCAGTTTCAGGCCAAACCTACTCAGCGTGCCAAAAGTTTCCTCCAAGTTGGGCACCAGGTATGCCCTGCTCTTACACTTCACCAAGATATCGTCTACATAGACCTCAATGTTCCTCCCCGCCTAGTTCTCAAATACTTTGTCCATCAACTTCTGGTATGTGGCCCCAGCATTCTTGAGACCAAAAGGCATGACCACATAACAGAACGTTCCATCTGAAGTCACAAAGCTGACCTTAGCTTGGTCCTCCTTCGCCAAGGGGATTTGGTGATACCCCTGGTACGCAACCTTGAAACACAACAACTCGTACCCGGAAGTAGAATCTACTAGTTGATCGATCCGCGACAGAGGATAGCAGTCCTTAGGGCAAGCTTTGTTCAAATCGCGAAAGTCGATGCACATCCTCAACTTTCCAGCCGACTTTGGAACTAGAACCAAGTTAGACAACCAGGTGGGGAACTGTATTTCCCGTATTTGACCAGCTTTTAGCAAGGTCTGAACCTCGGCTCTGATAATTCTGTCGTTATCTGGTCCAAAGAGCCTTTTCTTCTGCCTGGTCACCTTGACCCCTGGATTTACATTTAACCTGTGTTGTGCAATTACGGGCAGAACTCCTGTCAACTCTGCAGAAGACCATGCAAATATCCTGGCATGCTTGGACATACACTCCACCAGATCATGCTTCAAGTCCTTGTCCAGGTCGGAGGCCACTCTTGTGGTTTCCCGGGCTGACGGGACCAATGTGATTTCTTCCTCTCCGTCCCGCATTGCCTGCACCTACTGCACCATTTGTACTCCTCTATCTTCATGCCTCCCATCATCACCCCTTCTTGACTTTTTCACATCTATCCTTACTGTTTCAGCGTAGCACTTCTTAGATGAGGGTTGGTCTCCTCTGACCTCCCCACTCGTTTCCCTATAGGGAACTTGATCTTTTGATGAAAGGTAGAGGCCACAGCCCTGAACTCGTTCATTGCCGGCCTCCCAGAATGATATTGTAAGATGAGAAGGCCACCACAACTGTAAATGTGATCAATCTCGTCTTCTAATCCTCGCCAGATCCCAAGGAAAGGGGCAGGGAAATCTGGCTGAGGGGTAGACGATGTGCCCAGCAAAGCCAAATAGCGGTGTGTTGATTGGCTCCAGGTGATATCCCCCCAAGTCCATCTGCCGGAAGGCTTCGTCAAACAATACATTCACCAAACTTCCTGAGTCTACAAACACCCTCCCGACTTTGTGATTAGCAATGGTTGCTCTTATGACCAGGGCATCGTTATGGGGTGCGCACACATCTTTCATGTCCCGAGGTCCAAAACTGATGACCACCTCCTCCTCGGCATTGCCAACCCTTCCTACACTCAGGGTTTCTCTCCTGCTGGCTGCCTTCCTGGCCCTGTTAGAGTCCCCATCATTTGTGCCCGAGATCATGTTGATGACGCCCCAAGTTGGTGAATTACCTCGGGGTTGGTTGGTGTTATCTGGATTCCCTGGGGGCCCTCGACCGCGTCCTCTACCCCGAGCTGGAGGTCGGAAAATGTTCCACCCCCATCTTTCTCTCATCCATGACGGACCTCGACCTCTTTCCTGATAGAGATTACCTTCGAACGGACTAGGTCGGGACAACAAATGCTTGAGCTAGGAACTGCTCTGTATCGCCTTCTCGAGCTCTTGGTCCAAACGATGGCATTCTTAAGTAGTGTGCCCGGTCGTTTGGTGGAAGATACAATACTTATCAGAGATTTCCTGTTGAGCCTTAAACGCATCGTTGAGTTTAATGCTTAATTAATCTCAAAATTATTCATGGATTTTGATGATCAACAAAACTTGCATATGTTATACTAATGTGTCTACTTAGTGTACATGGTTAGATTGATAAATTGGTTGGGAAGACCAATGGAAGAGAACTCAAGTTATACAATAACATATGCGAGTTCATAGGACAAGCGATGATTTTTATCAAGGAATCTATTGAACTTGGACGAGAGGAAAAACATCTATGGACGACAATAATTAGTGTTCAACATGTGTGGAATGATGTTGAAACATTATTTTATGATGGTATGAAGACCTACAAACCAATGGTCCGTTGGTGGGCAAATTCGTAGAGAAGCCAATTGGAGCGCAATCCAATGTTTTGATTATATCTCTTGGCTCAATGATCCAAATGATGTGAATCCAAATAGGTTGAAATCCAATTCAATATTCCAGATTTCATATCCAAACATCTCAGTCCAATTCGGATTGCATCATGGAGCAAAATGGCATGGAAGTCATAGCAAGTGTAGATTGTAGCAAGGTTTGAGCGGCTGAAGCATTTTGGCATAACTTATTCATACCTTAATGAAATGCGATGATTTGTTTTCTCACACGTAGCCAAGAGGAAGGGCTAAAACTTTCATGTTTACCACTTTTCCCAGAATCGAGCTTAAGACAATCGAAAAATGAAAAGTTTGAGAGTGTTGAAATCTGGCAGATAGTTTCATACGATCCGGGTCATAGTCTTAGGCGATCCGTGCCACGCCGCGCACCATCGACTGAAGCGATGGCACGGTGTGCGCGCTAGCTATCCAGATCGCCCCAGGTGATGGCATGGTTGCCCCAGGCGATCTAGAAACTTTCCTACGACAATGTTTTTCAAGAACGATCGCCCCAGGCGATGGCCTGTTCACCCCAGGCGATCCAGAAATTTTCCCACGGCCTTGGATTTATGGTGCGATCGATTGAGGAGATATTTTTGAATTTTTAAAATATATGACCGTTGGGTTGAGGCTATCCAAGATAGTTTCAGGCGATGTAGGAGCGATTTTGGCCTTAAATGTTGCTAACGGCTAGTATGACAATTGGGTGTCTCCTACACTATAAATATGGATGATTTGGCTCAAGTTGAAGAAAAAACAAGAGGATACAATACAAGAAAGCTTTGTTCAATTAAATTCAATCTGGCATTGCAAACTTCATACGTTTGTGTTGTATTGAGAGTTTGTAATTCATTTCTTGTGTGAGAGCTTTTGTTCTTAATTTGGTTACACCATGAATGTGTTATTTGAATCGTTGTAAGGTCCTCCAACACCGACGCAAGTTGGAAATTGTATAAGTCATCAACAAGTTAAGTTGGTGCATGTTTGTGGTTATCCTTGGAGCCCTTAAGACCAAGAAGACTCGTGAAGCGTGTGTGACTCGAGAAGAGTTTGTTTGTGGCTATCATTGGAACCCTTAATGCCAAGAAGACTCGTGAAGAGTGTGTAACTCGGGAAGAGTTTGTTTGTGGCTAACTTGGAGCCCTCAAGGCCAAGATCAAAGTGTTCTAGTGGAACCTCGGTTGGACGTCTTCTAACCGGGAAGAGGAGACGTAGGCGATTCATCGCCGAACTTCTATAACAAATACTTGTGTTCGTTATTGCTTTATTTACATTACGCATTTACTTTATTATTTCTTATTGTTCATTGATTGATTGACTTGAAGTCTTCCGCAGCGCAAGCTCGACTTTTACAAAATCACTTTAAATCGCTAAAGTAGCCAAGGAACTTCATTCACCCTCCCTCTTTAGTTCCAACAAGTGGTATCAGAACCACTTGGTTTTTGTTTTTAAACCAAAATTTTTATGGCTAATCTAGCAAGTGAGTTTCTCAAGGGCAATCGACCAATCGACTTCGCTCTTCACGAGAGATAATTATGGATATTGGAAGAATATAATTTCTCTATATATTCAATCCGTAGATTGTGACCTATGGGAGATTATTGTGAAAGGTCCACATATTCCTTTAAAGGAAGTTGAGGGAAAGAATGTTCCCAAAGAAATGGACGATTTTACAAAAGCGGATATGATCTTAATTTCTCAAAATTCTAAAGCAATTAATATTTTGCATTGTGCTTTAGATATGAAGGAATACAACTGCATCTTGATGTGCTCAACCGCAAAGGAAATTTGGGACAAACTACGAATTTGTCATGAGGGCACAAACCAAGTGAAAGAGACAAAGATCGATCTCTTGCAACTCAAGTACGAAACCTTTGAGATGGAGTCCGGAGAAAATGTTGATTCAATGTTTAGAAGGCTCACTCAAATCATCAATGAGCTTGCACAACTTGAAAAAAATATCATTTCAAGCAAATATCGAGAAGTGCACTAAGAGCTTTGCCTAAGGAATGGGATGCCAAGAGGACGACAATCATTGAGTCCAACAAAGGAGATAGTGCATCATATGATCTTGATGAACTCCATGGAACCTTGGTGACTCATGAGCTTGAAGTGTCAACCCGGAAAGAAATAAAGAATGAGGAAGATAAACCTAAAGGAATGGGGATTTCCTTGGTCGGAAAGAAAGCACAATCCGATGACGAGATGATGAGGAGATGACATTGTTCACAAGAAGGTTCAATAAGTTCTATAATAAATACAACAAGCCAAATACCTCCGGTGCCACCAACTATGATCTCAAACAAGAGGTATCATGTTTCAATTGTCAATATAAAGGCCATTATGCTAATGAATGTCCTAGGAAGAAGAATGTGGACAAGGGGAAGAAGAATGCTCTAATGGCTACATGGAGTGATAGTGACTCCGATGATGAAAATGTAGATAATCTTTGTCTAATGGCCCTTAGCGATGATGAAGAAGATGATGATGATGAGGTAGCCTCCTATGATGAATTACTTAATGCATATAATGAAATTATTGATTGTCTTGGTAGAAGTAAGAAGAGCAACAAATTACTCAAACTAGACTTGGCTAAAAAGGAAGAAGAAAATATCATTTTAAAAAATCAAGTACATGATTTAAAGACATCCTTTGCAAAGTTTAGTGATAGTAATTTAAAGTTGGAAGAATTTCTTGGCTTGCAACAATATAGCTTTGATAGAGCCGGACTAGGCTTTTCAAGCAAATCAAAAACATTTTCAAGCTTGTTGCCTAAAGCTAAGCATAATTCCCCTACTTGCACTTATTGTTGTAAGGTTGGACATATAAGAAACAAATGTAGATTTGTTAAAAATCAATACCAATCAAACAAGAGGTGGAAATGGATTCCAAAGGCATCGATGAAAGCTAACCCGCAAGAACCCAAAAATAAAATGGTTACCAAAGATTCTCCAATCATGAACTTGTTTTGTAGGAACAACAAAGGGATGGAGGATGAAGGTGCTAGCACCTCAAGGGAGGAAACTATCAAATGCACTATAATAGATGATACTAGAGGTATATGACCAATGATAAGAACATACTCTTATCATTAGAGGTAAATTTATTTTAAGCATCATAGTAGCATAATTTGCTCTTTTGCTTGGTTAATGTTCCTTGAATTATATATCATGATTATGTGGTGAAATTCAATTACTTTGAAGGTGATCTTTGGGAAATTGAGTTTTGAGAACATTGATTATGATATCATATTTAGGGGGAGCTAATTATATTTTTCCTTGTGCATTTAATAGAGCAATTACAAAAGTTTGTTGGCACAAATTAATTGTGACCAATAAATTACGAAGCTCGATATTCATTTGTAGTGAACTGCATTTCCCCTTAGCATGTGCATATTTGTGTGACCATATATTCTCAATGTGTTAGAACTTTTATTATCATATATATGAGTCTATATGCTTTAGTTTTGTGAATTGAGATAATGTTGAATGCTTAAACATGATATAACTTGACTACATGCTCAATATAGTTATTGCCCAAGTAAATGCTTAAATGTTTATTATGTGTTGACTTCACATGATGATGCTCTCTTGCTTATATATTAAATTCATGTGATTATGTGATTGCATATTTAAATTTGTCTTATATGCCTAACTCGATATGGTAAAAATCTTGATTTCATCACGTGCCTTAATCTAGATCTCTACTTTGATGAATTGAGAAATTCTTCTTGAACATGATAATTTGTAGGCTTAGTCTTGTGATACCATGTTTGAGATTTTGGCATGAGCTTTACATGATGCTTCATATGTTGCATTCTTAAAATTTGCCTACTTTATGTTGGTATGCATTAACCAACTTAAAATTCATTGCATGATGCTAAATCCATTATGTGCCTTGAGTTCACTTTGAATATGCAATGTGCAATTTAATTCAAGGTAATTAAGCATGTTTCAATTGTTTAGATGCTCAATCTTGGAGCATAGGATTATGGCTTAAAAATCTCATATATCTTTATTGTTTCTATGATTTTGCTCTCATCACATGCACCTTATTAACTTGTCAATTGTTTATGATGATGCATTGAGCATGAATGCATGATAATTTTTTGATGGAACATATGCACACTTTGCACATTTAAGAATACATTGACATATCGTTAATTGCCTTAAACACATATGTGTCTTCGTCTTAATGATTTAATCTTATGCTTGTTATGGCTATTAAATTCTTGACGAGGAACTTGTGCTATGATCTCTTGATTTGTTTATTTCCATATTGTGCTTTTTGATTATCACAAAAAGGGGGAGAATTTTGTGGTAAACTTGAAGTTTAATACATGCATGTTTTGAGGGGGAGAATTCTTGAATATGCTTTTCATGGTTAAATTTGTATGTGCTATGCATTTGTTGAGGGAGCCTTATTTATTCTTATTTCATGCATATTTCATTTACAAGTTTACCAAGTTTTGTGATCATCAAAAAGGGGAGATTGTTGAGCCTTAAACACATCGTTGAGTTTAATGCTTAATTAATCTCCAAATATTCATGGGTTTTGATGATCAACAAAACTTGCATTTGTTATACTAATGTGTCTACTTAGTGTACAAGGTTAGATTGATAAATTGGTTGGGAAGACCAATGGAAGAGAACCCAAGTTATACAATAACATATGCGAGTTCATAGGACAAGCAGTGATTTTTATCAAGGAATCTGTTGAACTTGGACGAGAGGAAAAACATCTATGGACGACAATAATTAGTGTTCAACATATGTGGAATGATGTTGAAACAATATTTTATGATGGTACGAAGACCCAGAAACCAATGGTCCGTTGGTGGGCAAATTCGTATAGAAGCCAATTGGAGTGCAATGCAATGTTTTGATTATATCTCTTGGGTCGATGATCCGAATGACGTGAATCCAAATAGGTTGGAAAGCCAACGCATTATTCTAGATTTCATATTCAAACATCCAAGTCCAATTCGGATTGCATCATGGAGCAAAATGGCATGGAAGTCATAGCAAGTGCAAATTGTAGCAAGGTTTGAGCGGCTGTAGAATTTTGGGCATAACTTATTTATACCCTAATGAAATGCAATGATGTTTTGTCCACACGTAGCCATGAGGAAGGGCTACAACTTTCATGTTTAACACGTTTCCCATAAATGAGCTTAAGATGGTCGAAAAGTGTAAAGTTTGAGAGTGTTGAAATCTGGCAGATAGTTTCAGGCGATCCGGGCCATAGTCTAAGGCGATATGTGCCACGCCGCACCATGGTCTGAAGCGATGGCATGGTGCGCGCGTTGGCGATCCAGATCTTCCCAGGCGATGGCATGGTTGCCCCAGGAGCAAGGTTTTTCAAGAACGATCGCCCCAGGAGATGGCATGTTCGCCCTAGGCGATCCATAAATTTTCCCACGGCCTTGGATTTATAGTGCGATCGCTTGAGACGATCTAGGATCGCCTGAGGCGATATGTGTGAATTTTTAAAATATTCCGTTGGGCTGAGGCGATACAAGATAGTTTCAGGTGATGTAGGAGCGATTTTGGCCTTAAATGTTGCTAACGGCTAGTATGACAATTAGGTGTATCCTACACTATAAATATGGATGATTGGGCTCAAGTTGAAGAAAAAACAAGAGGATACAATACAAGAAAGCTTTGTTCAATTATATTCAATCTAGCATTGCAAACTTCATACATTTGTGTTGTATTGAGAGTTTGTAATTCATTTCTTGTGTGAGAGCTTTTGTTCTTAATTTGGTTACACGGTGAACGTGTTATTTGAATCGTTGTAAGGTCCTCCAACACCGACGCAAGTTGAAAATTGTATAAGTCATCAACAAGTGAAGTTGGTGCATGTTTGTGGTTATCCTTGGAGCCCTTAAGGCCAAGAAGACTCGCGAAGAGTGTGTGACTCGAGAAGAGTTTGTTTGTGGCTATCATTGGAACACTTAAGGCCAAGAAGACTCGTGAAGAGTATGTAACTCGAGAAGAGTTTGTTTGTGGCTAACTTGGAGCCCTCAAGGCCAAGATCAAAGTGTTCTAGTGGAACCTCGGTTGGATGTTTTCTAACCGGAAAGAGGAGACGTAGGCGATTCATCGCCGAACTTCAATAACAAATACTTGTGTTCTTTATTACTTTATTTACATTACGCATTTACTTTATTATTTCTTATTGTTCATTGATTGATTGACTTGAAGTCTTCCACAGCGCAAACTCGACTTTTGCAAAATCATTTTAAATCGCTAAAGTAGCCTAGGAACCTCATTCACCACCCTCTTCGGTTCCAACATTTCCTTTTTCGACTCCGCACTGATTTAGGTTGGCTTTTGCAAGATTTGTTTATCCTCACATATGCGGACGGCCTCCTCCTTGGAAACTTTCAGTGGCATGTACAGGGTAAAACGCCCGAGTTGCACCCCTTCCGCGGGCCGCTTCCCCGCCTGGCTTGGTCGTCTCTCCACAGTCTTCCCCTCCTCCTTTTTCCTTAGCTTCTGGGCTTCTTCCACATTAATGTATTTTTCCGCTCGAGTGAGTAGGTTGTCATATGTAACAGGAGGCTTCTTGACCAAGGAACGGAAGAAGTCCCCTCCTCCCAAGCCTTGGGTGAAGGCGCTGATCAGGATCTCAGCCGGACAGGCCGGTATTTCGAGAATCACAGTATTGAAGTTTTTGATATATTCCAGAAGTGGCTCGTCCTCAGCCTGCCTCATTTTGAATAGGCTCAGAGATGTCCTTTTATACCGCTTGCTGCTTGCATACTGGTGTAAGAACGCGAAGCTGTATCCCGCGATGGAAGTAATGGATCCAGCCTCCAGTTGGTTGAACCACTTCTGGGCCGACCTCACCAGAGTGGTTAGAAACACCTTGCACTTTAGACGGCCCGAGTAGCAATGTAGCATGGAGGCGTTCTCGAACCTGCCCATATGTTCTTCTAGGTCTGTACTCCCGTCATACTCTCCAGCATTAAGAGGCCGAAAATTACTTGGGAGTTCCTCATTTACTATTTCGCTGGAGAAAGGGTTCCCCTCCTTGGGACACAGACACCCCACATTCCCTTCTTCATCCTATGGACCTATCCTTCAGCTCCTCCATCTGACCTACTAGATTCGGGACATCAGTCATTTTACGGCGAGAAGTTGCCCCCTGCTCGGGCTCCTTCTCGTGCTGGGAGCTTTCCCCGAGTATGTCCTTGGACGGACCTTCGTTTATTTTCATGGTCTGTTCCACGGTGGCTGCAATTAGGCGGGTGAGCTGTTCCAATGTAAGGGCCCCCACTGTCATGTTAACCCCGGGGGGTGTTTGCTCTTCTCCATTGGTTGAGGCATGATGTTCTCAGTTTTCCTCGAGGTCGGTTCTCCTTGTTCTTACTATTGTATCAACGTCTTTCACTATACTTTCCCATGGACGACGCCAATTGTTACCCTGTGTTTTGGTTCACTTCGTAACAATACATTTATATGAGGAAAGTGGCTGAGCTGTTCTGCGAGACCAGATATTTATAGGAGAAGACAGAGCCAGTGGTCCTGGCTTGGCCGAGGTTTAGGGTACAGTATCTGATGTCGGGGCGAGAGCCACAAACTGGGGGACCACCGACAACTGTTGCCTACTTTGTACGGCTTTCCCAACTTTTACGATCCTGCCTGCGCTCGGGGATATGATTTTTGTACTTGGGTACTTGATCGCCTTCTGATTGGTTGATAGGCATAGCCTTTGCTTTAATAGGTGTCCGACTTCTGTAGCTTCAGTCCTGGTTCACGGGACCACCACAGGTGTGTCAGGCGACCATAACCAGGGATTTTGGGTATGTCTCAGCGATTACCTCTGTAAGGACCCTGTGCCCTTAACCCGCTATTAGTGTATTAACCTATGTATTTAGTGCATACAATTATGTAATCAAGGGGGGGGGGGGGGGGGAAGCACATGCTACCATAGCATAATATACCAACAATAAAATTTCTTATATTATTCCATATAATGTCCATATCCCCGATACCATGCAACCCTTAAGTATGCATCTTATAATACACTAACATGTTCTCGATTCACATGCAACCCATAAATGAAAAGACAAAGGCCCATGCCCTTTATACAACCCATATACACATATAGCAGTGCTCACATGCGAGCATCAAATGAGTGAATGTGTATTTAATGTATAAAGTACCCTACTCGATACTGACACTTGTACTTCGGTCCTAGAAGCACTTCCAATGCATAGCTCGATCTCAACTCTGGAGCTACCGATGTACCTATTCCACATGTCCCAACAAAGACAGCCCCCACAAGGGGTGAGCATACCAATACCACCATTCCAATAATCACAATATCATAGTACATAATTTACAGAATATAAAACTGTGATGTAAAAGATACTCCCTGTATAGTATCGTAACCACATGGGATCCATGTGCTGTTCCTGTTCTCAAAATAACTGAAATCATCAAATTTCCAAAAGCCAGTTAAGCATTTCATTGATTAACTAAATCCTTTCCCTGATTGTCAATACCATAATCAATGTACCAAATCATTAAATAATGATTACAGATATTCCATATATCTAACCACTAATTCCACAGTTTCATTACATCGCACGCCCAATAGTGGCGGCATCATAACCGATGTTCGCTCCATAGCGACAACATCTCAACTGTTGCTCGCTCCGTAGCGGCACCTTATATTCCACCACACATATCCATTTGTTGCAATTACAATATACCATGCATTTCACATTTGCAATAATATAAAAGGTTATTCTTGAACGTACCTTATAATTCCGTAGTCCGAATCAAACCTTGCCTTAGTCCCGTGACCCGATGAATTATGTGCTAACACATAAAATAACTCACAATTAATTATAAGCATGCAACCACGTGCCCAAGCACGTTCACAATCCCCAATTACATCATCAATCCATGACGATGAACCATTCCAAAGACTCGGCCAAAGCGTACGTTGAATCACAACGCAAAATAATTTTCAGAGTTCAGGCATCGGCGATCGCTCGCTGCTTTCCAAGCGATCGATCGACTCTCAACGCATTTCAAAATCTGCCTCCGAGCGATCGATCGCCACTTTTGAAGCGATCGATCGCTTCACTGTTGGCCACTGCCACTTGGCGATCGATCGCTTCATTTGAGGCGGTCGATCGCCTCACTATTCATCGTCTTCAAAATTTTAACTAACGACGCGACGATCGATCGCCCCGCCCTAGGGATCGATCGCCTCGACCTGTTCCAGCCAAAAATGGTGTTTTTCATGTAAAAACTTCCAAAATAACAATCCCCACACCCCATACACCATAAATCCTTAACAAGGAACTAAAATCCTCCCCAAAACACAATAACCAAAATCTCTAAAAACCATAAACTCAATCCCATCTCAAAACATAACCAAATACCACAACACTACAATCAAATCGAAGATAAAGAAGAGGGGAAGCGCAATACCTTATTATCTTCGAGAAATCTTGCTCCGAGATCGAGTCTTGCTCGATTCTTCAATGGGAGGAGAAAAGAAGGGTTTGGGGAAATGGGGAAGAAACGTGGGAGAGGAGAGAGAGAGAGGAGAGGAAAATGACTAAACACCGAGCCCTCTTGGCATATATATAGTACTAAGGCTCCAAAATCTCGAGTCCTCCACAAATACATCATGACTCATTAAAAATCATATGTGTTCAAATATTACCTCTCAATCTCAATTTCCATTACCAGCCCCAACTCAAAGCATCCCAGACCCCAAATCCCATCAAAAATCCAATTCTAAGGTTTAACACCACGATGAGAATACAATCTCATCCCTTGGATCCAACGACTTCAATATACAGGATTTAAAATCCTCGGGAGTCCCAACACAGCAATTAATTCATAATTGTTACAATTAAAATCCATAAAGGATCATTACCACACCGGGATTTACACCATTTATTCGCCTTGTGCTCAGCCCCGGGCCGTTCCGACGACTCATGAACGCTTCCGTGGAATGCAAGTGGTTGGGCTCTTGTTGGACAGGAAGGGTTACGGCAGACGGTCCGAGATGCGGGACCTTCGGTCTCAGCTGCCGAGGTGATTAACTCACTAAGGATAACTCGACTCGGTTGATGAAGATATAGCACTCAGCTTCGCTTCCGTTCCGACAACTACTTTCTATGTCCTCGGATTCCGTAACTGGGCCTCTCCCCAGCTGATTAGCTCAAATAAAATTTGGATCCAAAGGTGTACTGAGCCTCCAGTACCAGGGGTATCAATATCCTTATGATTTAGATGTATATGATATGATCGTTGGCTTGATACTTGATGATTGCATTGACAGTTATCTTCTGTCTCAAATCCCTGGATATGTGGAATCGTCTTGGGCTATATGTACTGAGATTGTTCGGGAGACATGCATTCTAGTCTGTATATATCCAGACTATTTATATAACTTGATGGATAATAAAAGTTTGATTTACCAATAAAAAAATAAAAAAAGATTGATGTTTGTGGTCCAATGGGAACATTATTTAGTTCTTTATACTACGTTACAAAAATTTTGAGACTTTGATTAATATGAATACGCCATTTATCTAAGAATCTTGCGCAGTGTTGGAATTTATAGAAAATTTTTATAAAATATTTTTGAGAAATTTTCTAGGAGAAAAAAAGAAATGTCTATATAAAATCATGTAAGATTTATTTCATTTGAGAAAAAAAGAAATGTCTATATAAAATCATGTAAGATTTATTTCATTTTTTTTTAAAAAAATGCTGTGCATTTGATGGGGTGAATATTTGCACTACTTATTGGATGACATTATAATATACGTCATGAATGACGTCTTATATATATATATATATACATATATATATATATATATAAGCTGAAATAAAAAATTAAATGCATGCATAATAAAAATACAAGATTAAAAAGAAAAGTTGATCTTGTACGATTAATCGTTTGCCGCTTTTACCAACAGCTATAACAGATGATAACATTGCAACAATATTTTCAACTGTACGACAATCCATGTGCCACATTTCCATCGCTCTAACAGAGACAATTAATGGTTCTCAATAGTTTCTTCATAATAATTGCACTCCTTGCAACTTATTAAAATCGAACATGTGACCTTGACTCTGATAACAATTATAGGTCCAGTGTTTGCCATTTTTACCAAAAGTTATCGATGATGATGACAGCACAACTCAAATATTTTAAACCATATAACAGCCTAAACACTATGAATACATTTTTCTAGAAAATGGATTTAAACACCAAATCTTTGATGCATCTAAGAGACATTAGCCAAGACTGAATACATCAAATTCGTAGTAGCATTACGTGTGTATATATATATATATATATATATATATTTATATATGTGCAGGAATATTATTAAGAGGCCAAATAAAATGACAATAAAACTAGAGAACTAAAAAAATTATTGGATCTTGATTTGATGGTGAATTATAAGAAATTGAAATTAAATCGAATCAAACCATATGCCAAAAAAATATATGATATGGAATCTGATTTATTTGATTTTGAACCATATTTAAAAACAAAATCACTGTTAAAATGATAATTTAGATACACATATATGAATTTTCTCTTTTATGTTAAGCTGCATTTTGACTTAAGAGGATGACAGGAAGAAACCCTGCATTCTAACTTAACCGAAACCACAACACAGACAGAGAATAGAGGTAACACTGGTCTCAAATGTGCATGTACTTACACCCTTCGCTTCCACAACCTCATCAAAATCTGCCTAAAGACTATCAAAAGATGAACCAAGGCTACTCTAGTCCATGCAACCTAAGATACAGTTTTCGTTTTTCACTAGTAGAAATTCGCTATTGATCTGAGCCGATTGTCGCTGGTTAATAAGAGTAAAAATCTCAAGGAGTGAACATCCTCGACAGTAAGGAGCACACTGAACAGAAAGAAGTTGATTTGTTGACAAAATCAGCAACTTCCGAGGAATTAATATGTGCATTCTCAGTCCAACCACCAAATTCAACGCAAACTTGGACAGCTTAACAGCACCTGAAAGGGAATTCAGAAAAAGAGAGAAAACAAAGGGTCTCAAGGCATCAAAGACATCATCAAACTGTGATATAAAAAAATACTTTTCTTTTTGAAAATATTACAAGTTTTTGATACAATGTAGATGTCATCAACTGGGTATCACAAGAACATACTATTATTCACATCAGCACCCTATGGGATTAGACAAGACATGCTCCTCTTATGATGACGCCACGTATAGACATTTATATACCCTGAATGGGTCAGAGACTCAGAGGTGTCGTTATTCAAACCTCATGGAAGATTCTGTATTTAAACCTAACTTAGGAAGTGTCCTACTGACACTAAAGATAACGAGGGATGTCTCCATTCTATCAAATAGTATGATTACTAACCATTCTCCTCCATAGAATTGATTTCACATTTCACAAGGCTAGAATCCACATTGGTACTTGACTATTTACTTTATGATGAGAAACAATGAGAAGACGCACCTTTATCTCTCATCTAATCTGTTCCTTCCGTGTCTTAGCATCAGATATGTGAAACATAAGCTGCATGTTTAGATTACAAGTCAAACAAAATCAAGAAACTATGGATTCAGTTAAAAATCATCAGGGCTACTTCACCTTGGTCCCAACATAAAATGAAAATAACAAGCCAGCAAGCGTAGCGAGACCTGTACAATTCAGAAAATTGTAACTATTCATCAATCGATACCATTTATAAGACAGGAAGTAAGAGAAACATACCTTCTCCCTGGTGGAATCCAGAAACCAGCCAATTAATGCCCGACGGCCCAATGACAAACCCGACGAGATTAGCCACCTTCAGGAAAAAATTCTCAATTACTTTCTCCTGATTTGAACATTGTGAGTGTTCATACTCAGTTAAGGTGCTAATAAGGCCATAATAACAACTTTTAATCTACGACATTCATTTGACTTTCAAAGCATAAAATATCACGTCTTCCATAAGCCTTTTTTTTTTTTAAAATTATAATTGTCTTCCATAAGTTTACGGCAATATTCTTACAAAGATCCCAAAAATAACTTAGTATGATATTTTTATTCAAGATTCAAGATTCAAGATTCAATTAATTTGTGAGCAAAGTTGAGAACAAATCAACTCCGCAGGTGATATGCATCACATGTGATATGTATTGCTGTGTAAAGGAGTGTAGCGGTAGGCTGTGACATCCAGCTGGAAAAATTAGTCACATCTCATGTCATGAACCATAATATGAATTTGGTTGGGGTATTCCCTACTCAGAAATGCGCTGTACCGGAGCCTGGATGTAGTGATAAGTGGGCAAGGGTTTGACGCGCCACATCGAAGCCTGGGTGTGGTGTCAAATGAGAAAGGATTTCCTCGCCTTGGGGTGCTTAAACAGGCTAAACCGGTTCCGAACTTACCGATCTGCATCGATTTTAATGTTCCGGAACAGGTAGCTTACCGGTCCGGTTCCGAGCCACCCGGTTCCGGTTGCGGATTAGAACCCGAATGGGAGAATTTTTTAAAAATAAAAAAAATAGATTTTTGTGGCCACAATAATGCCAACGGCTAGTTGGCACGACCGTTGGCAATTTTTTTGTTTTTTTGTTAAAAAACTTATATATATTGGGTAGGGGTAGGAGGTTAGTTGTTATTCATTCTCTCAATTCTCAAGCCTTAATTGTTATTCATCTCTCAAAGCTATCAATTGTTTATTACTATTTGTTAATTTGCATTTTACAAGCACAATAAAATTAGCATTATCATTATGGCATCTTCATCTCACAGCGATGGTCGCGGTGGAGGTCGCATCGGTGGTCGCCAATCACTTGGTTCATCGGCGATGAATTTGTTGGTGCCAATGCCCGAGTTAAATGAAAATTAAGATTTCTTTGCTGACATGAATGTTGCATGTCCACCTATGAACATCGAAGATCAAGAACCCGAACATGTCGAACCTTCAGGTGCCCATCAAATACCACAAGTAGAGTCATCCGGAGCAACTACCGCAGCGTCAGGTAGTAGAGCAACGACTCATGTCAAAAGAAGAAAGGTATGGGATCATTTCAAAATCACTCAAAACGAAGATAATGAAAATGTTGTAATTTGTAAACTATGTAAAACCATATCCTATTAATAAAATCCAAATTCTAATCTGAAAGCAAAAACAAATCCCAATCTGAAATCTTAAGCCTAATCATAATATCTTTCTATCTCCTTGCTTGGTTGGACTACGATTATCGTGTGTAACATTACACCCCTCCTCGAAATGGTGTTTGTCCGCAAACACCACTTGGATTTCGTTAAGAATATACGCCGTCTTTCGAGAATTCCAAATACAGAGCACATGTGATATTGATCTTTAAATTCGTTGTGAGGAAGAGCAGCAACACAGAAAAGAGGGATTTTCTGCTGTCGTGGCGATTTGTTTTCTGGATTTGCGCAAGGATCATGTTTGCGACAGCTGTGCGACACTATCACGGTTCTGGGTTCGTGCACACGGCGGTTCTGAGTGACGGTTCCTTGAACCACCTGCGCCTCATCGTCCTTGTGGACAGGCACGATCCAGAAAGTGTGCGTCGGCTGGAGATCAACTAAGAGCGGTGAAGAAGAGATCTGTTGTGATAGGTCCGAGCAGAGTGTTTCCTTGTTGGCCTTGTATAATGCGATGAATTCGGTCAACTGTCGTTGTAGTGCTTGTAGATCTGTCATAACGCCTGGTTGTGATACCATTGTTATGTACGTTAGGGGAAAAGTAATAGAAAGAGAACTGTGAAACGAAGGCAGTCACTTGTTACCAAAAGAAATTAACTCAAAACTCAATTCATATTTTTTATTAATCAAACCATCTTATTTATACAAATAAAATCATTATCTAATAATTCAAAACAAACTAGATAAACTTGCTGGAGATAAAACCATATCCTAATAATAAAATCCAAATTCTAATCTAAAAGCAAAAACAAATCCCAATCTGAAATCATAATCCTAATCATAATATCTTCTCTATCTCCTTGCTTGGTTGGACTCCTATCGTGTGTAACACCTGCCTCACCTCGAGCGAGTAGGAGGTAAAGAAGTTAGCTCGAAACCAGGACCATAGTATTCGTTTAGCCTCATGGAATGTAGGTTCCCTTACTGGTAGATTATAGTTAGGAGAGACTACGAGTAGGAGAAATATTAGTCCATGTGTGCAGGACACCAAATGGGTTGGTGAGAAAACCAGAACCATAGACCAAAACTTTGGTATATTGGAAATGATAAGAATCGTAATGGGGTAGGTGTAATCGTACACAATAAACTACTCGAGTATGTAGGAAGAAAGGAAATAGGATAATATTAGGTAAGCTAGTTTTAGGCAACGATATTTTCAATATCATTAAATTGGTCTAGATGAGGCTACTAAGAGTGAATTTTGGGAAGAACTAGACTATGTGGTGTAAGGAATACCCCTTAATGAGAAAAATATTCATCGGTGGGGGGATTTCAATGGGCACATATGTTCTGATCAAGATGGGTATGATAGTGTCCATGGAGGTTATGGCTTTGGGGAGAGGTACGCCGCAGGTAACTCACTTTTGGATTTTGCCATGTCATATGACATAATCCTAGCAAATACCTGGTTTAAGAAGAGGTCCTCTCATCTAGTTACCTTTAGAAGTGGGTCCAAGTAGATTTCTTTTTGACTAGAAGAATAGATAGAGCTAAATGCTTGGACTGTAAGATAATTCCAGGCGAGAGTGTAGTTATTCAACACCGACTTTTAGTTCAAGATGTTAAGAGTTAAGAAAAAGGTTGTTAGAACTAAACATAAGTTAGGGCCTATATTAAGTGGTGACAGTTAAAAGGTCATGCTGAAGCTTTTGTAGTGAGGTTAGTCGAAGAAGCAAATTGACGAAAAGATGATCCTGATACCACCTGGAACAAAATAGCTTGTCGCATCAAGATGACCGCTAATGAGCTGCTTGTTGAGTCAAGATTGTCAGTCCAGTCAATCGATTCCCAATCCACTCACACGGCTCCATCGATTTCGCTCCTTTCCATACAAGAAAGACGCGTCCAATAATCTCTCCCACCTTCCATACACGACTTATTAGCTAATCTGTCATAATTTTGATAGAAATGTAAATTAAGGATGTTATTATACTTTCTATGTTTAAGGCCTAAATAGGCGGATGTAAATGATGTAATTGTAATTTATATAAATAGATAGATGAATCAAAGAATGCAATTCAGAAACTGTGTATTTTGACATGGTATCTAGAGCCATTCACCCAAATTAAGCATACAAGTTTCCTATTCGATTTTTTTTGTTCAATTTTCCGAAATCTGTGTTTGGGATCGAAATTTTTCTGAAATTGGTGTTCGACCCAGAACTTGTTCGGAACCCAGACCTTGTTCGGAATTTCTCATTCGCTGCCTGAGTGATTGTCCTAAAATTCTTGCTTACCGCAATTGATCTTGGTTGTTCGGTGTGCATCAAATTTTTTTCTTGTTGTCTGACATTAGTGTTCGAAACACTTGTTGATTCACTATTCCCAGCTTCTTTCTGGAGATTTCGGAACTCTTGATGTGTGCATCGTGGATCGGAATTTATTTTTCCGACTCATTGTCATCCAAACTCGTTGATGCACGTAATCCCTTGCCTCCGATTTTTCGTGTCTGACGTGTTGGGATTTCTCCGATTTTTTTATCTTCCACCATCACAATTGTGTGCTGCTGTTGTTCCTCCTAGAAATTTCTTACGTTTTGTAGATTTGTTGAAATCTACAAAAGTTGGGCTGTGTGGGTTGCTGTGTAACTTTCTCCACGGTCACGGAATTGCTGCAAATATTATGAGCAACTTCGAAAATTGTGGTGTGAAATTCACGGGTAAGAATCACTGAGTTTGGAAATTTCAATTCTGTTTGTTTGTGCTCGGGAAATAATTATGGGGCCCATTGATGGGAGTGACCCAACTCCTACTGAGAGTTCAAAACTGGCACAATGGCCGATCAAAGATGCTCGAATTATGACTTGGATATTAGCATCTGTTGATCCTCTCATTGTACCAAATTTACGTCCATATCAAACAGCCAAAGCCATGTGGGAATACTTGAAGAAAGCCTATTGTCAGAACAACGTGGCTCGACGATTCCAATTGGAATATGAGATTGCTAGTTATCAGGGAGAACTATCTGACCAGGAATACCTCACGGGATTTCAGACGTTATGGGCTGAGTTTGCTGACATCGTTTATGTCAATGTTCTTGATGGTTCGCTAGCTACTGTTCAAGCAATTCATGAACAGAGCAAACGAGATTAATTTCTGATGAAATTGATATTTGAATTTGAAGTCGCCAGATCCACATTGATGAACCGTGATCCTGTTCCATCTTTAGATGTATGCTTTGGAGAACAACTTCGTGAAGAACGTCGTCTTGCTATACAAGGGACATTCCAACACCACACAAACTCGACAAATGTCACTGCTTATGCTTCACACGTAAAGGGAAAGATGACGTTCGTCAAATCCAGTGTTATACTTGCAAGGAATATAGTAACTTTGCTAACCAATGTGACACAAAGAAATGTAATTACTGCAAGAAAACTGGACACATCATCAAAGACTGCCCAACACGTCCTCAAAATCGACGTGCCAGTAATTATCAAGCCACAGTCGACCCTTCCTCTCCTGCTGCTGGAGGATCTTCGACCATTACCCCTGAAGCACTCCATCATATGATTGTTTCTGCACTCTCTGCATTGGGCCTTCAAGGTAATCATCTTCCTCAATTAAAATCCTGGCTTGTGACTCTGGTGCTTCAAATCATATGACCAGGACATCAGATACTCTTCACAACCTTCGACCATATATGGGTTCATTACAAATTACAATTGCAAATGGGAGTAAAATTCCTATCTGCGAGATTGGTTATGCTGACTCTTTTTTCTTGATGTGTTTGTATTTCCCGAACTATCTACTAATCTTTTATCAGTAGGTCAGATGGTTGATGAAAATTGTAATGTTGGTTGTGTTGTGCAGGATCATGTGTCTGGGAGGATACTCGCGAAGGGACCTAAAGTTTGACGTTTATTTTTTCAGTATTTTTCCATTCCTCCGGTTATCTCTATGGCATGTAATGCTGTCAATAATACAAGTGCAATTTTGGCACAAACGTTTAGGTCATCCTAACTCTATTGTCTTATCTCATGTGTATTAAAATCTGGTTTATTGGGAAATATAATACATTTTTCATCTCAATCATCTTCAGATTGTGCCATATGCAAATTAAGGAAAAGTAATTCTCTTTCATTTCCTAATCATGGTACTCGTGCTGAAAATTGTTTCGACTTGATCCATAGTGATGTATGGGATATTTCAACAGTTATATCTCATTCACAGTATAAATATTTTGTTACATTCATTGATGATTATAGTAGATACACATGGGTTTATTTTCTTCAGTCTAAATCTGAGGTATTCTCAATTTTTCAACGTTTTGTAGCTTTTGTTGAAACCTAATTCTCTACGATTATCAAAATGTTGCGATCTGATTCTGGTGGAGAATACATGTCTCATGAATTCCATGAGTTCCGTAATCAAAAAGGTATTCTTTCTCAGCATTCCTGTCAATATACACCTCAACAAAATGGAGTGACAGAACGTAAGAATCGTCATCTATTAGATGTCACTCGTACATTGTTACTTGAAGTGCTGTTCCTTCCAAATTTTGGGTTGAACCATTATCGACCGATGTTCATCTCATAAAGACTACCTTCAAGTTCTTTACAGTTTGTCACTCCATATTACCATCTCCATAAACATCATCCTAGATACCTCAATTTACATACTTTTGGTTGTATTTTCTTTGTTCATTTACCTAGCCCTGAACGAACTAATTGGCGGCTCAGCCAGTCAAATGTGCATTTATGGGGTAGTGTCTCTCACAAAGGTTATGTATGCTATGATCATCATTATAACAAATTTCGTATTTCTCATCATGATGTTTTCTTTGAAAATCAATATTTCTTTAGCATTCATGTGGGATCTGAGTCTGCAACACATGTACTTCCATCATTCGATGAACTACCCACTTCCTCTCAACGTTTTTAGCCTGGAATTGTGTATGAAAGGCGGTGTCCTCCTTTGCCTCCTCGTGAGCCCGACCTTCCACCTAAACTGCTCCAACTCTGGATGTCGAGACAGTACCGGATCCTAGACATATACTTCGGCGTTCTTCTCAGCCTTCTCGGCCTCCTGATCGGTAGAGCTGTCAGAACGGGCCAGCCCGACCCAAACGGGTTGGCCCGCCCAACCCGCGGCCCAAACGGGCCCAACCCGTTTGGGCCCGCCTCCAGGCGGGTTGGGAAAACCCAACCCAAGCCGACCCAAAGCGGGCCGCGGGTTGGGGCGGGCGAAATATATTTTTTTTAGTTTTAATTTTTTTAAAAAAAAATAAAATTTTTGTTTTTTTTTTTTTTAAAAAAAACTTAAAAAAAAATTTCCATCTAAGCTTGCCGAACCTGGAACCGATGCTAGAAGAATACTGAAACTTGTTTCAGGTTTTATCTAGATATTAACACTGCTACTAAAAAAACTTGATTAATGAATCAGTATTTTACTCAATTTTGAAATACTTGTTGCAACTTTCAAGCAAGACCAACTGAAAAATATATAGTACATCGAATGCTTCCATGTGATATTGAGTTTTTATCTATGAATTGAGCCTAAAAAAAGAAATAACAAATTTTTTTAAAAAAAAAAAAATGGGGCCAACCCGCGGGTTGGCCCGCCAAAACCCGCGGCCCATTTGGCCAAGCTCGTATAGGCCCGCCTGCTGGCGGGCCTTAAAAATGCTGGCCCAACCCGCCCGGGCCTGGCCCATTTTGACAGTTCTACTGATCGGTATGGATTCTCTCCTTCCTCATATCATGATACCTTGTCATCTAATCATGTTCCTACGAGTTATTCGGAAGCTGTCAAACATGGTTGTTGGAGGAATGCCATGGATGCTGAGTTACAAGCTCTTCAACAAAATTCCACCTAGGATGTTGTTCCTTGTCCTCCAAATGTTAAAGCTATTGGTTGTAAATGGGTTTACTCTATCAAACTCCGATCTGATGGAACAATGGATCGATACAAAACATGGTTAGTTTCTCTTGGCAATCGTCAAGAGTATGGGATCAACTATGAGGACACTTTTGCTCTTGTTGCAAAAATGACTACGGTCCGCACTATTCTTTCTATTGATGCTTCGCAAGGCTGGTCTCTACATCAAATGGATGTTAAAAATGCCTTTCACGAGGATCTCAAAGAAGATGTGTACATGACACTGCCTCCTGGATTTGCTATTCAGTAGTTTGCAAATTGAAACGCTCCCTATATGGATTGAAACAGACGCCTCGTGCATGATTTGACCAATTTCGTACTATGCTGCTTCAATTCTCCTTACGGAAAAGTAAGTACGATTTCTCTCTATTTCTCTGCAATACATCTGCAGGTATCGTTCTCCTCATTGTATATGTGGACGATATCGTTATTACTGGAACCGATTATGCGCTTATCACACGCCTACAACAGCATCTGCATGCCTCATTTCATATGAAAGATCTTGGCCCGGTTACCTACTTCTTGGGATTGGAAATTAATACAAGCCGTTCTGGTATATTTTTAATCAGTATAAATATGCACAATATCTTATTACTTTAGACCGACTTCACTTGTTGACGGTCATTTAGATGTTTTCGTGAAATATCGTCGAGAAGAAGGTGATCTTCTTCCTGATCCCACTGAGTATCGCCAATTGGTTGGGAGCTTAAATTATTTGACCATAACACGACCTGACATATCCTTTGCGGTTCAACAAGTTAGTCAGTTCATGCAAGCTCCTAAACATCTACATCTGGTTGCAGTCCGTAGGATTATTCGTTATCTACACGGGTCGTCATCTCGAGGGTTGTTCTTTCCCACTGGGGTTCCTCTTCATCTAACTGCTTTCAGTGACGCCGATTGGCCTGGCAGTCCAGATACTAGTCGCTCAGTCACTGGATGGTGTATGTTCCTTGGTCCTTAATTAATCTCCTGGAAAAGTAAGAAGCAGGACCGAGTGTCCAAATATTTTACAGAATATGAATATCGTGCAATGTCCATTGCCTGTTCTGAAATTATTTGGCTCCGGGGACTACTTGACGAGCTAGGTTTTTCCCAACCCAACCCCACACCTCTCCATGGAGACAACACAAGCGTTATCCAAATAGCAACAAATCCTGTCTTCCATGAAAGAACGAAACATTTCGAGTTCGACTGTCATTCTATAAGAGAGGTAGTGGATAACAATACGATCACTCTTCCACATGTTTCCAGCAACATTCAACTTGCTGACATATTAAAAAGTCAATGACTCGACAACGTCATCAATTTCTAGTTGGCAAATTGATGCTTCTAGATCAACCAATATCAATTTGAGGGGGTGTCAGTCCAGTCAATCGATTCCCCAATCGACTCACACGGTTCCATTAATCTCGCCCTGCCCCTTTCCATACAAGAAAGGCTCGTCCAATAATCTCTCCCACCATCCAGACACGACAGATTAGCTAATCTATCATAATTTTGATAGAAATGTAAATTAAGGATGTTATTATACTTTCTATATTTAAGGCCTAAATAGGAGGATGTAAATGATGTAATTGTGTAGTTTTGAGGAACATCAGGGTACGAGGAATCTCATTCAATGAAAAAAAAAAATAGAGTCCCAATACATTCAACTATATAAAGAGTCATACTCCTATCTTATTCTTATCTAAATAGATTTAAATTACAAAATAAAATCTAATTTAATCATAATCTTATTAGTAGAGATATCTAATCTGAATAATATCTAATCTGAATAATATCTAATCTTCAACACTCCCACTGAAACTGGGTCATATAGATTGATCATGCGCAGTTTGTTGCTTAGCTCTTCGAAACTTGGTTTGAAAAGTGCCTTCGTCAGGATGTCTGCAATTTGCAAGTGTGTAGGAATATATTTGAGATCAATTTCCCCTTTTTCGATTTTCTCACTTATGAAATGTCGATCCACTTCAATGTGCTTCGTACGGTCATGATGGACTGGATTTTTGGATATATTAATGGCAGCTTGGTTGTCGCACATTAGTTCGATTGACTGATGATCTCCTAGTTTTAATTCAGCAAGTAATCTCCTTAGCCATACTCCTTCACAAATTCCATGTGCCAATGATCGGTATTCTGCTTCAGCACTGCTGCGAGCCACAACTGATTGCTTCTTGCTCCTCCACGTCACTAGATTTCCCCATACAAATGTACAATATCCGGACGTGGAACACCTATCTGTAGTTGACCCAGCCCAATCAGCATCACTGTAGGCTTTAACTCCTCTGATTGAAGTTTTTCTGAAGAGTAATCCTTTTCCAGGGGTCTGTTTTAAATATCTCAACACTCGATATGCAGCATCCATATGTTCTTCAGTTGGATTGTTCATGAACTGACTGATAACACTTGCCACAAATCCAAGGTCGGGTCGTGTATGTGAGAGATATATGAGTTTGCCAACAAGTCTTTGATATCTCCCTTTGTCAACTGGTGGACTATCCATCTTCATTCCTATCTTGATATTAGGATCCATGGGAGTATCCACTGGCTTGCATCCGAACATCCCGGTTTCCTTCAGGAGGTCTAGGACATACTTTCTTTGTGAGATTGAGATCCCAAGAGATGATCTTGGGACCTCCATTCCTAGAAAATACCTGAGATGTCCAAGGTCTTTCATTTCGAATTCGTTTGACAGTAATGACTTTACTCGGATGATTTCCCAGTTACCTGTCAGAACAATATCATCTACATATACAATTGAGAGCCGTGATCTTGTTTCCTTCATAGTGTTTTACAAACAAGGTGTGATCAGAGTGGCATTGGATGTATTCATCTTCCTTTAATACATTAGCAAACCGATAAAACCAGGCTCTAGGTGATTGTTTAAGTCCATAAATTGACTTTTTCAATCTACATACCTTGTTGGATGTTTCTTTTGATCCGAAATCTGGTGGGATGTCCATATATACCTCCTCCTCAAGGTTTCCATTAAGAAATGCATTCTTGACATCGAGTTGATAAAGAGGCCAATCTAAGTTGGCAGCCACTGATAAGAGAACTCGAACCGTATTGAGTCTGGCCACTGGTGCGAATGTCTCTTGATAGTCAATACCATATGATTGTGTGTATCCCTTGGCCACAAGTCGAGCTTTGAATCTTTCTATGCTTCCATCAGAATTATATTTAACAGTGAATAACCATTTGAACCCAATTGTTTTCTTTCCTGGTGGGAGGTCAGTAATATGCCATGTGTTATAATGCCTTTATTTCATCGAAGGCAGCAACTTTCCACTTTGGATGACTGAGAGCTTCGTGAATATTTGATGGGACCTGAACCTAGTCCAACTGTGAAACAAAGGCACGATATGTAGGAGAGAAACGGTCAAAGGAGTCAAAATTACATATTGGATGTTGTGTACAAGTCCTCACTCCTTTTCTTAACGCAATTGGTCTTTCATCAATATCATCAATATTATCAGACTCAATATTGATATCATCGTACCTTGGTCATTTTTACCTGGACTTGGCAGCGGGGAACAGTCGTGGGCAGGTTGAACTTGCACCAAGGGCGGTACTTTCTGAGAGAAAACCTGTAGAGGTCGGCTTGGGTTCACAGGATAGCTACTGGTATACGGGTTCGGACATGGATTATTGTGTGGTCCGGTAGCGCGAGTGGCTGGCAGTTCAGGAGCATGTTGTGGTTCGGTAATTGGAGCATACTGTGGTTCGGGAATTGGAGGTTCAAACTGGATGGATGTTTGTTCGATCAATGGTAGATTACACACTTCTCTGCTGATAAACTCCCCGTGAAGTGGAGAGTTAGTATAAAATGGCTCATTTTCGAAGAAAGTGACGTACATTGAAGTGTAAAATTTTCGTGTGATCGGGGAATAACATTTATACCCCTTTTGGTTGGGTGAATATCCAAGAAATATACATTTGACAGATCGAGGATCAAGTTTGCCACGATTGTGAGAGTGGACGCGGACAAAGGATGTGCAACCAAAGATTTTGAGAGGAATCTTATGAAGTAGGTGTGGGGCAGGGTGAATGTCTAACAGAGTCTGGATCGGGGTTTTGTAGTTGAGGATACGGGAAGGCATCCGATTGATGAGATAATGGCGGTAAGGATGGCATCACCCCAGTGACATGTGGGAACATTGGATTGAAAAAGTAGAGACCGGGTAACTTCAAGAAGATGGCGGTTTTTCCGTTCAGATACTCCATTCTGTTGTGGAGTATCGACACACGAACTTTGGTGAATGATCCCCTGTGTTTGTAAATATCCCCCCAAAATGGAATTGAAATAATCACGGGCTCTGTCAGTTCTTAGGATTTTAATATTTGTGGAAAATTGAGTTTGAATCATGAGATGGAACTGCTGGAAAATGGTTGAGGTCTCATTTTTTGTCTTTCATGAGGAAAACCCATGACAGACGTGTGTGATCATCCACAAATAAGAGAAACCATCGAGTACCACTAACATTTTTTACATTTAATGGTTCCCAACTATCGCTGTGTATGAGGGTGAACGGAGAAGATGGTTTATACTGATTTGGTGTAAACATGGATCGTTTGTGCTTAGATAATTGGCAAACATCACAATGTATGGAAGAATGAACCTTATTAATAAATAATGAAGGAAATAGTTTTGCCAAATACAAAGCATTGGGATGCTCAAGCCGATATTGCACTATCATTATTGGAATGAACAGCGTAAGATAAAGTGGGAGAATAGCTAATACTGGGACGATTCTTGGAAACAACATCTTTCAGGAGATACAGCCCTGCACACAGCTCAGCACTGCCAATCGTCTTCCCGGATGCCAAGTCCTGTAAAACACACGAACCATTAATGAATTTCGCTGAACACCGTAAATTTTTAGTGAGCTTACTCACTGATAGGAGGTTACAACGAAGATCGGGTACGAATAAAACATAATGCAAAGTAAGATCTTTTGTTAAGCATATTGGACCATATCCAGAGACTCGGGAGCATGAGCCATTGGCAATGCGTACAGTATGGGGAACTGTACAGGATTTGAAGGAGTGAAATAATGCCAAATTTCCACTCATATGGCCTGAAGCACCCGAGTTAACAATCCACGAGGTTGATTAAGCCTGTTGTGAGAACAAAGCATAAGAAGAATTAACTTGATGAGCTATATTACCAGATTCAACAAGGGAGGATGATGGCAGTGAAGTATTCTGGGTGAATAATTTTTGCAGGGCCTCCAGTTGGGCTTTGGTGAACGGTGGTGGCTCGGAAGCTTGAGGAATTTCGTTTGAGACAACATAGGCACGTCGCTCGTGTGCAGGCTTCCAGTCAGCTGGCTTGCCATGTATTTTCCAGCAAGTCTCAATACTATGATTGGGCTTCTTGCAACGGTCACACCACATACGTCCTTTGTTTGATCTTCCAGTGGAGAAACTAGGGTGATGGAATGAACCCTGATCAAGTGAGGGAGCAGCCAATGATTTAAGAGCAGACCCCTCCACATGTGGAGTTGGTGAAGACGATCCTAGCATCACTTTCCGCCTGTTTTCTTCATGGCGGACTTCAGAGAAAGCAGCCCGTAGGCTGGGTAATGGTTTGGTGCCCAATATACGGCCACGAACTTCGTCCAGTGAGTTATTGAGGCAAGATAAGAATTTAAACATTCGTTTCTGTTCAATGATTACCCGATAACGTTGATCATCATCGGGGCATTTCCATTCATGGATTTCGAACAGATCCAATTGTTGCCATTGACGTGTGAGAGCCGTAAAGTAGGCAGTGACGGATGAGTCCCCTTGACGAAGATCTTGCAAAGCGCATTCCACGGCAAATAATTCGGATGTATTGTCCCGGGAAGAGTACGTATCGCGAGCAGCTTCCCATATCTCGTGAGCCGAGGTATAGAGGAGAAAATTTTCTCCAATCTCGGGCAGCATGGACGTGATAAGCCATGACATAACCATATTATTTTCCGAATTCCAGGTGCGGAAGGTGGAGTTTGTACTAGCCGGGCATTTTGATTCGCCAGAGAGAATTTCGACTTTCCCTTTTCCATAGATATACATTTTGACCGATTGAGACCATTAAAGGAAGTTTTGGCCATTGAGTCTGTGGAAGGTGATTGGGCCAGACGAATCCAAGGCACTCAGTGCAACGGGAATCATGGTGGTTTCGGGTTTTGATGAAGAAGCCATGCCGTATGCGGTCATGGACAAGAAGACTCTGATACCATGTAGTTTTGAGGAATATCAGGGTATGAGGAATGATGAATTCTCATTCAATGAAAAAATAATAATAGAGTCCCAATACATTCAACTATATAAAGAGTTCTACTCCTATCTTATTCTTATCTAATAGATTAAATTACAAAATAAAATCTAATCTAATCATAATCTTATCAGTAGAGATATCTAATCTGAATAATATCTAATCTAAATAATATCTAATCTTCAACAAATTGTAATCTATATAAAGAGATAGATGAATCAAAGAATGCAATTCAGACAAACTGTGTATTTTGACAAAGATGATGTGCTCCACCAGGTAAGGACACATCATGGTGGAATGAAGACGTGAAGAAGGTTATTAGAATCAAGATGGATGCTTATAGAGAGCTAAAGAAGAGCAATAATGAGGCAACATTCGAAAGGTATAAGCTTGCCAAAAAAGAAGCAAAGACAGCGGTTCGAGATGCTAGAGCTAAAGTTTACAAAGAAGTATACGATAAATTGGACACGAAGGAAGCTGAATAAGATATCTACAAGATAGTTTGAGCAAGAGAGAGGGAGACAAGAGACTTACGTGTAGTCAAATGCATAAAACATGAGGACAATAATGTCTTGGTTAGAGATGAAATCAATGGAAAAATTATTTTAACAGCTTGTTCAACGGTGGTTTTCGTCAAGATTTAGGTGTACGTTGATGCTTAGGACCGACGGGATAAAGTGATAACAGATCTATTAACAAGATTTGAAGGAGTAACAAATACCAAATGAATGAAGAAAGAATACTATTGTCCCTCTCTATAAGAACAAGAGTGACATTCAGAGTTGCTCCAATGATCGTGGTATAAAACTCATGTGTCAAACGATAAAGCTCTGGGAGAGGGTAATTGATTGTCAGTTAAGGAGGGATATTAAAATCTCAGAGAACCAATTCGGGTTCATGCTAAGGCAGTCAACAACAGAAGCTATCCAAATACTTCGCCAACTTATAGAGCGCTATCGTGAGAGGAGTAAAGATATGCATATGGTATTTATCGACTTGGAGAAGGCTTTATGATAAAGTGTCCAGGGAGATATTATGGTGGACTTTGATGAAGAAAAGAGTTATCATCAAGTATGTCAATATAATTAAGGATATATACGATGAAGTAGTATCTATTGTTAGAACATGCAGCGGGTGAAAAGCCACCTACCGGGTGAAAAGCCTAAAAGATTCACCGGGTGAAAAGGTATCCACTGGGTGAAAAGATAAAAAGAGATCTACCGGGTCCAAAGACCAAGAGTTATCATCCACCGGATGCAGAGAGTGAACGTCCACTGGAACAAGAGTACCAGCAGACGTCTAAGAAGTCATTAGCTGGCCTTAATCCAGCAGACTAAGTAACAAGTAACTATCCAGCAGATGATGGAAAGGACATCAGTTGATCATATGTCCAGCAGATATACAGTAAAGGAGAAGTCAGCAGACGTATAAAGCAACAAAACAAAACAAGCACAAACTCACTCTGACAAAGGTACAACAGAACGCGCATCAGCGCCACCAATAATGTCAGATTGAAATAGCCGTTGATTACCTGAATTGGAAAGAAGACAAAAAGAATTTGGAAGAATATCAGGAAGCTGATTTTACGCAGATCTTTTCAATTGAAGAAAAGTTGCCGTTAGACTGCTATGTCTATAAATACGTCAAAGCTAAGAATGAAGAAAGCTCTAACAACGCAATCAATATTTGAAAGTCAAAAATCTACTTCATTCAAGCAAAACATTCAACACATACAAGAAATATTCTGAAGTTTTGCAAAAGCAGCAAAAACGCATTATTGTGATCTTGAAGATCAAAGCCTACTAAGTCCGAAGCTTAAGAAATTTATATTCTGTGTGAGTGTTGTAAAAAAACACATTGTAAACAACTGTGATAGTTGAGTCTAGTGTTTATTCAACCCCCTTCTAAACACTACTCCGATCCTAACATGGAGTGCAAATTTAGTGGTCATATATCTCGGGATCCTGATGTTGCATCACTCGATGACCAAGAGGTATCGATGAGTAGCAAGTTTTGATACATAGGTTCTGTTATCCAAAAGGATAAAAAGATTAATAGCGGCGTTACCACATATAATGGCGGGCTGGTTGAAAAGGAGAAACCCCACCAGAGTTCTAACTTCTACGCGATCGAAATATCCCGTCATGATTGAAAGGAAAGTTTTATAGAACTGTTATTAGACCTGCAATGCTGTATGAGACGGAATGCTTGACACCCAATAGGAATCACGTCCAAAAGATGAGTGTGACAGATATGCATATGCTCCGTTGGATGCGTGGTAAGACCAGAAGTGATAAAATAAAGGAAGAAGACATTTGAGCTGAAGTAGGTTTGGCTTGTATAGAAGATAAGATGCAAGAAAACCAGCGTAATGCAAGAAAGCCGCTTACGATGGTCTGGTCACCTACGACGTAGGCCCAACAATTCACTTGTTCATCGAGTAGAGTATATGGATTTCAGCCCTTTCACGAGCAAGGAACGACCGAAAAAGTCATGACTCGAAATCATATACAAAGATTTAGAGTCCAAAGGATGAACGATAATATTTTTACCGAAAGAAGCTCTTGAAGAAGACTAACACAAGTGCGCGATCCGTCTTGATTCCGTGGTTCATGTAGCCTACCACAATCCATTGGGATTAAAGACCTAGTTGTTGTTATTGAAAGTTGAGAACAAATCATGATGTAGAGGCACATATGATAAAAGTTCTATTCACAAGCGGACTTATTCTGAAATATACTATCCATATGACTAGACGTAAATAGTAAGAGGTAAAAACAGTATTAACGTGCACAAAAAATTTCATAGATGCCTCTCATGTACCCAGGAGGATGATTTTAAAAATATAAGACATGAAATTGTCTTGGCTGAATGATGAATTATCTGAAGACATACCATGAGACATGTTATAGTTACTGCACCAGCAACAGCACTAAGTTCACGGAAAATAAGTCTGCGAAAAGCACCTTCCACCTGAAATAAATGTGACGAAAACCTCGTGAGAATTGTGATGAGTTGCCAACTCGTTAAGATGAGCATGCACATAATATTCTCTTTGTTTTCTTATTCAATCTCCTTGCTTGCTATGGAGGAATGGGAAGTCTGTATGCGTTGTAGCATAATTATTCTCTTCCAAGATGTCAGAAAAACCCAGAAATTCCATAACAGGCTATCGCACATATAACTATTGTCTTCCAAGATTACAGCAAAGCATACGGTTTCCTTATTCAGGAGACACAATTTCCAATAGAAAATAATACTGATTTTTCTGATATGATTCTATCTTGTTTTCCATATAATGGTTCCTCCTCCTATCTCTTAGTAAGTATACTTACATCTCTTACATGCAATTCTTCTGTAGTTTCATAGGACAGTTATTTAAGCCTTGTTTTCTCAATTATTTTCTTTCTATCTAGGACCTAATTTCTCAATGCCGTGGGTCCCTCTTGTTAAGAAATAACTAATATAGGCAGTTTTTCCCCAATTAAATCCTGTACAAGACCATCCCATTTTATATCCTAAAAACTAAAGTAAATTTGCAAATTGAAATTCATCTGACAAGTAGATGATGATTTACACGAGTGTGGAAACAAAAGAGGTGAGTGAGATATGGAGATACCTGAAAGCCCGTAGCCACTGATTTTACCAGCATTTCTGGTATGAAAAATATGCATGTCAACCATGCCCAGGAAATAAGTTTCCTTTAATAGACGCAAAATGCTGTTAGATAAGCAACTATGCAGTGATAGACTACAAACAACTTTATTTACTGAGCAAAATTCTGAGAAGAAGATAGTACCACTCTAAATCATGCCATATTGCAACAAACGTGAAGATGACCCAAATGTTGAGCATCTTCTTTTGAGCACCCCCAAGAGGGATATATACATACCTAAAACCACAATTAGATCTTATATATGCATGACTAAAGATATAAGCCCAAGAATAAATGTAACCTCAAAAGTAAATTCTTACCTAACAAGCCATTTGTTGAATGAAGCATGCCAATTTTTCCAAAAACTCTCTAAGTTATGGCAGTTATTTATACACCTTGGCATATTCTCAGGAGCCACAATTCCATTAATCTACATGCATATGTTAATGTTAAAGGGCACTCTATCACGCCACATGCATGGAACTGTGAAATTGCTGTGACCAGGAAAATGAGTGATTGTGTCAAAACCTACCAGTGACCAGAATCGGAAGTAGCGCCAGATCAGCAAAAATTTTAACCACATGAAGTTTAGAACCTGTATCAATATACTGTAACGTTATGAACATTATATCATGATGATCTACAAACACTACCAATCTAAACTTTCGAAAGCCAGAAGAATGCTACAAAAAATCGATAGAAGTAACCATTAAGTGGGTACTTATACCTAACAACTACCCGGTCCAAGAGCTTCAGATATAGTGCACAAGGAATAGCCTTTAATATTTTAAATTATTCAAGTCAATCACGTCATCTACTCCAATAGAAAATCATAGAAAACATGTTCAGGTTCTAGAAATTACTCAAATCTTATTTGTTAGTGACGAATATCGAATAGAATAAATCCAACAGAGTCAAAACTATTGTTTAATGTATAGATCCCATCTCTGCCAATTCCCTCACTAGAACCTCCAACCACCCAAGCAACCTCCTCCAACAACAGTACATCCATCTCAGCCCCCTCCACCCGACCCAATCTACCCACTTTACTATCCATGCATCAGTGGGTTGGAAAATGCAGATATTTTTCTCTATGCTTAAATTGATACAAAATAAGTTGTGTGGCTAATGCAAGAGGGGCTAGAATATTGGTTGGCAAAGGAAAAAGGCTGGAGTTTGTTAGGCGGAGGCATTCAAGTATTATTTTTCTGTTTGGCTAGCTTGTGATAGGGCAATTGAATATTGTATTGTCTCTTGTAATTTCCCTGGCTGGGAAGCAATACTCGGATTGTGAATCGATCTATTTCAGCTATTTGTTACAAGAAATTTGTAGCTCTTCTTGTTGTTTTAAGTGTCGAGAAAATATGATGCCAACATACGCCGGGATAAAGTCAAGAAGAATCTATACAAATAAAAATTTCAGCACCTACCCCATATCCAATGATAAAGATGTCCAAGGGAGATAATTCTTTCCACATACCACTGCAAGCAAAAGAGAAAAATTAATTGAAATGATTTTCAAAAGATAAAATTGAACAACTGAGTGCCATCAGCAGGAAGCGTCTTTAATTTACAAGACTCACCTAATGGAAAAGGCATTATAGTAAAAGAAATGTGACATCAATTCCATCAAGAAAAGACTAGAAACCCAACGAAATCCATACAAAGTGACTTCACGAGATGAGTAAATTGATTGGGGAGAATTTAGCTGCCACAAAGATGAGTAAGTCATATTTTCTTTCCTGTCACATCAATCATGGGCCAATAAGATATTGTGCACGGGGAGATTCATATTACTTTAAAGGTCATGAAATGTCATTTGCAGTAAAAGATAAGCAAAGAACATGATATGGTATTTTTTCGGATATTAAAAACCATTTAGAACTATGTGAACGGATATAACTTCATTACCAATTGGCCAAATATCAATAATTTCCTTTTTCAGTCTCTTCTATGAAGCAGGATCGGAGAGAAAATTATAGCCGTATAATGACATTAGATTAATTTGAGACTAATTTGAGACGTAAACCCTCATTTAACAAGGTAAAACCAAAATTGACATCCAGATGAGAAGTCACACGCAGAAATGACAAGCATAGAGCATTCCATTTAATGGCATATGGAAGAAAATTAAAAAAAAAATTAATACAACAAAAAAATTCTGACAGGTACTGCATGGTATACAACTCTCCTAACAGGAAAAAAGAAACAAAAAATGCTTTGTTCAAAATACCTGTGAAACAAATGCATTGAAGCTAATGATTGGACCAGCTATGTAAAGAGGCGCATACACCAAATAGCACAAGTATATTGAAAATGAGAACTTGTCATTTGTGACACTTCGCTCCTGGAAAATGAATGGATAGAGTCCATCCAGAAGACTCTAATCTTAAGTACAATAAAATTTCAAGTAACTCAAAATAACTATTTAATTACAAGCGGAACTCAGGCTGAGACAAAAGTTTACCTGTAAGAACAGGTAACAAGTCTTTCCCGATGAACAATGGTCACAACACTGAATATGCTTCTTCAGATGGAAAAAAGGAATATATTATCACAAAGGTTACCAGAAAGTGGAAATATGCAATTTCCTCGGTCTATATTATTAGACAGAGATGATGAGCACCAGAATAGAAGATACATGGGTAACAAATCAGCAATTATGTAAATCACTATTATTTTAAACTAATAAGTAACATTATGATGAATTAAGAAACGTGACAAGCACTTTTTTCCAAATAAGTAGTATAAAGATGCACACAGCATACCAGACATAAGCCATGAAAATTAAAACATACTGCTTATGTGGATCACCGGAAACTAAGTTCTTTTTTCTTTTGTGATTATAGGGTCTAAAGCAGCTCTGATTTATATGTCTGGACATTTAGGGTACAAGTCAATGTGTAGACAAAGTTTAAAAACATTAGCTAACTGATGTGTCCGTTAAAGATTGACATCTGATCCTTAAGGTCTGGCATACTGATAAGACCCAAGAAGATATGGGCTTTATAAATAAAAAGCCCATAATGAAAGTCTACTCCAGGAGAGAGAAGAAAAAAGATTCCCACATGCATGAAGGTGGCTAGAAATAGTAGGGTGGGATGAGGGAATAAGGCATTCAGTTAATTTGTTAAAAAGTTGTTTTACTAGCTGTTGCTAGGGTGAGTGAGTGGGTCACTGTACAGAGGATTTCCTCTGGGAACCAATCGTTACTATTTTTCTGTTTGTATGCCATACTATTTCTATTTTTGTTCAAAGATTTCCAGTAATTATACACTAGCTCAGGTGTAACTTCATCATTTGGTCCGACCTGCCGGATTGCCTGAGCATCGTTCATGGCATCTACACGATCAGACGCAAGGTTCGAAGCGTTGGAGAGCCTGGTACTCGGAATGAAGGAAGAATTAATCACGATGCAGAGCACTGCTGCTGCCGTGAATGCGCTGAAGGACGATATGTCTGACATTAAGGCGTTTCTGACTGCTTGGAAGAGGGGCGAGAACCAAGCAACTGGGACAAACCCACCAAGAGGAGGAGAAGACATCCCAACGGAAAACACAGACGAAGCGGACGGGTTCAAGGGTGATCGCAACGGAGAGACAGAGGAGATTAAATATTTTCTTAAACGGATTGATTTACCAGGCTTTGAGGGCGGAGACCCTTTCATTTGGCTTGGAAAAGCAGATCAATATTTTGAGCTGCACAACACACCGCTGGACAATCACTTAAGGATAGCTTACATGTGCATGGAAGGGATGGTGGTCCATTGGTTCAAATGGATAAAAAGTAAGATACCCAACATGAATTGGGAGTTGTTTGCGGAGGAGTTCATCAAGAGATATGGCGGAAGGAAGGCGGCCAACCCCTTTGAAATGTTGGCTTCTCTACGTCAAGGAGACCGAACGATTGAAGATTACATTGCACAATTTGAAGTAATAGGGGCTCAAGTGGGGGAACTACCAGAAAATCAAGTTCTGGGGTACTTTTTGAGTGGGCTACGTGATAACTTACGTCGAGGGATACGGGTGCATGAGCCAAAAACCACAATACGAGCCATGGACCTAGCTCGCAACCTTGAAGAGTCCATGATGGGAGGACCCGTTGACCCATATTCCTCATATTCGATTATGGGTTCGAAACCAGAAGTCAAGATGCGAGGTAATCATGGGTGGAGTAACAGGGCCGACACCCACAGTGTAGCTCAAGAACGAGGCCCGATGAGGAGGGATTCGAAGGATATGCATGGACGTAGACCAGGGGGGATGGAGACTGTAGGCGGGCAAAGGAATTATGCGCCTGGGGGAGGCAATGGGCTCTCTGATAGGGCAAGTTCCAGCGTGGGAGGGAATTTCGGGAGAGAAGGCAGAATTATTTCGCATCAGGAATACTTGAGGCGAAGAGAAAAGGGTTTGTGCTTTAAATGTGGTGAACCATATACACCGCTGCACAAATGCACTAATAAAATCATGAGGGTGACAATTGTGACTGAGGGTGAAGGGGACGAGCCAGGAGGGGTGTTGGATCAAGAGGAGGATGAAACAACAGAGCAGCCAGATCCACAAAACACAGAATATGGTACACTGGAATTACCATTGTATTCAGTAGGTGGAATTGGTCTTTCTCGGACTATGAAAATACAAGGAAAAATAGGCGAAACCCCTATCATTGCCATGATTGATAGCGGGGCAAGCCATAATTTTGTGTCAAAAAAATTGATTGGGGAGATGGGGTTGGAAGTGGATGAGAGTGTAAGGTTTGGGGTGTATTTGGGGGATGGATGTCGTGTGCAATGCCAAGGGGTGTGTAAGGGTTTGAATGTGGATATTGGGGTGTGTCAACTGGTAGTTGATGGTTATTTGTTTGAATTAGGAGGGGTGGATTTGATTCTTGGGGTGGAATGGCTCAGTACATTAGGGGAAGTGAGGGTGGATTGGAGTAGAATGTTGATGAAATATATACAAGGCTCAAAAGAAGTGGTGGTTCAGGGAGATCCATCTTTGAATCGGACATTGGTATCACTTCAAACTCTAATCAAAACGGCAGATATAGTATTCTGTGGGGCTGTTTGGGCTAGCATGAGTGAAGAAGATGATACCAATGATAAGAAAATAGAGCATGGGAGGAGTAGGGATGTCACCGAACTGCTGCAGCGGTTCAGAATAATATTTGCAGACCCGCAAGGATTACCACCTGAGAGGGAAAAGGAACACATCATTCACATTAAAGAGGGGTGTGATCCAGTGATGGTGAGGCCATATAGATACGCATACTGTCAGAAAAATGAGATGGAGCGGCTGGTTAAGGAGATGTTGACAGCAGGCATAATCCAGCCTAGTGTCAGCCCGTACTCGAGCCCAGTCATACTAGTCAAAAAAAAAGATGGTAGCTGGAGGTTTTGTGTTGATAACAGGGCCTTGAATGAGATAACCATTGCAGACAATTATCCCATTCCGGTGGTGGAGGAACTATTGGATGAACTACACGGAGCAAAATATTTTTCCAAGCTAGATTTACGATCGGGGTATCATCAAATACGTGTGCGGAGCGATGATGTACCCAAAACAGCTTTCCGCACTCATTCCGGACATTATGAGTTTTTAGTAATGCCTTTTGGGTTGAAGAACGCTCCAGCAACTTTCCAATCTACTATGAATGAGGTACTCCGACCCTATTTACGACGATTTGTTTTAGTTTTTTTTGATGATATTTTGATTTATAGTGAGACTTGGAAAGAGCACTTGGAACATCTTGAAATAATCTTGAGAGTGCTAGTAAATCAGGAATGGGCAGTGAACGAAAAAAAATGCCAATTTGGAGTGGAGGAGATAGAATACTTGGGTCATGTGATCTCAAGACAAGGGGTGGCGATGGATAAAAAAAAAATTGAAAGTATTACTGAATGGCCGGTTCCAAAAAATACGAGGGGTGTTCGTGGATTTTTGGGGTTAACGGGTTATTATAGGAAATTTATAAAAGGATATGGAATGATAGCTAAGCCAGTAACAGAGCTATTGAAAAAAAATAATAATTGCAAGTGGGGAGAGGATGCAAAAAAGGGGTTCGATAAACTTAAAGAAGCAGTAAGCACAGCACCCATTTTGAGGTTACCTGATTTTAGTAAGAACTTTATGATTGAATGTGATGCATCCGGAAAGGAATTGGGGCTGTCTTATCTCAAGAAGGCAGACCAATTGCGTTTTATAGCAGGGCGTTGGCAGCAAAAGCGTTGGCAAAGTCAGCCTATGAAAAAGAATTGATGGCACTAGTAATGGCTATCCAACATTGGAGGCCATATTTGTTGGGTCGCAAATTCATCATCTTAACTGATCACAAATCATTGAAAAGCTTGCTACAACAAAGGATTAGTACCCCAGATCAGCAACATTGGTTGTCAAAACTGTTGGGATATGAGTTCGAAATCAAATACAGGGCTGGGAGATTGAATATAGTGGCTGATGCCTTGTCAAGGAGGGATGGGGAGACAGAGCTGACCATACTATCAGCTCCTATATGGTTGGATTGGGAGAGCATCAAGCAAGCCGTGCAACAAGATCCTAAATTAAGAGAAATTGTCGAAAAGCTACGGGCGGGAATTAAATGTACTGCAGGCTATTCAATGGTGGGCGGTCGGCTACTGTACAAAGATCGAATAGTGATCCCAACAAATTCTATGTGGGTGCAAAGGATATTAGAAGAATTCCATGCTACACCGATGGGGGGGACATTCCGGTGCATTCCGAACTCTAAGAAAGATTGCCAACAGTTTCTACTGGCAGAACATGAAAGGGGACATCACTAAATTTGTAGCAGAATGCACCATTTGTCAGCAACAGAAATACTTGGCGCAATCTCCAGCGGGTCTCTTACAAGCATTACCAATCCCTGATAATATTTGGGAGGAATTGACAATGGACTTTATTACGGGATTGCCTAAATCCAGGGGGTTCGAGATTGTGATGGTGATAGTTGACAGGCTGACAAAGGCGGCGCATTTTCTATCTCTTAAACATCCTATTTCTGCCAAGGGAGTGGCAGAATTATTTGTGAAAGAAATAGTGAGGCTGCATGGGTATCCCAAGTCAATTGTAAGTGATAGAGACCCGATATTTATGAGCAATTTCTGGTCGGAATTCTTCAAACTGCAGGGGACAAAACTCAAAATGAGCTCGGCCTATCACCCGGAAACAGATGGTCAATCGGAGGTAATTAACCGGTGTTTGGAGACATATCTCCGCTGCTTTGCTTCGGAGCAGCCAAAGACCTGGGCGGAATGGATACCTTGGGCAGAATTCTGGTATAACACTACTTTTCAATCTTCGGCAGGTATGACCCCGTTTGAAGCTGTTTATGGGCGTAAACCACCTACCATAATTCAGTACCTACCCGGTGAATCATCAGTAGCAGCGGTGGCGCATGAATTACAGGAAAGGGATGAGCTGCTACGACAACTAAAGTACAATTTAGATCGAGCTCAACAAACGATGAGGAAGTACGCTAACAGGCACCGCAGGGACATCTCATATCAGGTTGGGGATATGGTTTTCTTGAAGCTTCGACCTCACAGACAGAATTCAATATGCAGGCGGGTGTATCAAAAGCTGGCAGCACGCTACTATGGACCTTTCAAGATTATACAAAAAATAGGGGAGGTAGCTTATAAACTACAGCTGCCGGAATCATCACGGGTACATCCCGTTTTTCATGTATCTTGCTTTAAAAGGGCTGTGGGCAGCAAGATAGGGGCAGAGGCAAGATTTCCTGAGGAGCTGGAAGCAGATTTGATTGTAAACTATGCGCCACAACAGGTTTTATCTAGGAGATTCAAGAAAAGAGGTACGGAACAGATTTTACAATTGCTGATACAATGGGAAGGAAGACAACCAGAAGAAGCGACATGGGAGGATGCTGATGTGATGCAGGTTCAATTTCCGGACTTCAGTCTTGAGGACAAGACTGCTTTTGAAGAAGGGAGTAATGATAGGACCCAAGAAGATATGGGCTTTATAAATAAAAAGCCCATAATGAAAGTCTACTCCAGGAGAGAGAAGAAAAAAGATTCCCACATGCATGAAGGTGGCTAGAAATAGTAGGGTGGGATGAGGGAATAAGGCATTCAGTTAATTTGTTAAAAAGTTGTTTTACTAGCTGTTGCTAGGGTGAGTGAGTGGGTCACTGTACAGAGGATTTCCTCGGGGAACCAATCGTTACTATTTTTCTGTTTGTATGCCATACTATTTCTATTTTTGTTCAAAGATTTCCAGTAATTATACACTAGCTCAGGTGTAACTTCATCACATACTGACTTATTTTGCTGTAGGTGCCTGATCAAATTAAAGACCTCACTGAGGAATTTCCAACTGAGTGGGTATTTTAGAACATGCCACTTCCTCATGAGAATATAAATGATTTTTTTCACCAACACATATACCACATTTTTTATGAGGGGAACTATATATGATAGTTATGATCATTGTTCTCCAAAGGCATAGATTGGAGAAAATAAGCAGGGCAGGAAGCCAAAATAAATGCGAGTCTAAAAGATACTGCTATCCTCCAGTTCACAGAAGTAATTTCTGACCATGTGATCCATTTTTTGGTTCAGAATCAAAGAAATTATGAACATGTTACAGGCCTCAAAGTTCATAGAACACCTTTTAACTTACAACATTATCATAAACGCATTGCATGTCCTAAAGTCCATCAATTCCTTTGTAAGAACTTTTAAGCACTTCATTGACAGAAAAGAGCATTTTTAGACCCAATTCAGCTGGACCGACTCAAAGGCAAGAATCATGGAAGCAAATATTATGGGGAATGATTTGGAGCCAAGAAATATGGCTTAATTACCGCTATATGATCGTAGGAGTGATAGCTGCTAGATGAGGTTGTAATTAAAGCCAGGCACATACAAAATTGGTAGAGAAGGGGTGAGTAGAAATTGTTTGGAGTTAACTCCTCGATAGCCCTGTCTAAAGTTACTTTTGGACTCACATATACCTACTTGTCATTCTCCTCATTTCTAATTCAGTTTTTTTCTATTTATGGGTGGAACCTAACAAGCACTTTCTTTGTAAATATCACCATGATCACACACGATCTGCATAAATAGGGAATAGTGACAGGATTATAAAAGTATCACTGTACAGCTGTCAAATGTTGTCCAGTCGTTATAGAAAAAACATTGCATACTTCCGTCAAAATGGAGCGTGAACATGCATTCAATTTTGATTCCTATCAAAAAGAGTATTTTTCATTTCAATTTCGTTACTAATTTCTTTCAATTCAAAAACAAACCCAAGCAAGAAGAAAAACAATATGATGTTGTTTGGTTAGACTTTCAACTCAACTAAAAAATTACGAAAAAAATTTGGGGTATTTTTTGAAATGTTGTTTGGATAAAAGAGGTGCAGAAAAAGTAGAGCGAAAAAGTATTGTTATGTGAATTATGTTTTAGATAATCGATCTAAAATGTAAGATGATTTGATTGAAAATTTGAAAACCCAACTGAGTGAAGGTTTTGAACGTATAGCATGGTTCTTCAAAGCTCATTAGGGGAGGCACAGCGAATGCTATTGGCATTTCAAGGCACACCTTTTTAGTGAGGTGTGCACCTTGGCCATGAAGTTTGTGTCTTTGTGCGTCTTAAAGGCACAAACATGTTTTAAGCGCGATAAAATCCAAGATTTGTGAATTTTAATATATATACCCTTCCATATTGCTTGTATATTGATGAATATTTGCTTTATTATTATTCAATAATTGAATAATATGTAAAGCTCATATTAGATGATATATGATATACTTCTGTTACTATAGCTAAATTATAAAATATCATTCTATAGTATGTCTCACTAAAAGGCAAAGATCTGGCCTTGCGCCTCGAGCTTTAGACCCCAAAACGCATTTCTGCTTTAGTGCTCCTTGGGCGTCTAACAACTATGATGTATGGTAAAACTATGAACGTTCTATTGAACCAACTTTGAGAGTTCATACAATAAAGTTTTCTCCACCACAAAGGTTTATGGCATCATAAAAAGGGATTGACACTTTGGTTGACAATTTGGCATGCTGTCATTTGGACCATCTGGATAAAAAGAAATAGCAGAATTTTTCGGATCCTAATGCTAAGGAAGAAATTTTATTGGAGAAGATCAAATTCAGAAGCTGGTTTTGGAATAAGAACAGGGATAATAGGAAATTTTCCTATTCTTTCTCGGAGTGGATTAGAGAACCTATTATTTGTATCTTAGATTGAATCTTATAGTTTTTTTCTCTATTTTCAGTTTTTATTTTGTAACTTTTAGGGCATGTTTGAAGTGGGGGTTTGGGATTGGGATAGGGGTAATCCCATGGATTGAGGTTTAAAAAATTTTATCCCACCATATTTATCCCATTTTGCAACAAAATGACATAAATACCGATTCTCATATTTTTTTACTATCTCAAAATTTGAAATTTCCTCCAAAAATTACAACCTATTTCCTACAACTTTATTATTATATTTGTATTGTTTTATTTTATTCTTATTATTATTATATTATATATATATAGATATTTTTTTATTAATAATTTATTATTAGTATTATTAATAATATATACATATGTTATTAATATTATTATGTTATATTATTAATATTATTTGTAATAATATATATATATAAAACAATTCATATATGCAATTTAATAATAATAAAATAATATAATATATATATACATATACATATATATAATAATATAGATGTATATTTATATGTATTATTACTATTTTATTATTTATAAAATATATAATAAAATAATAATAATAATAATACATATAAATATATATATTATCATATATATATTATATTATATATAGTACATATATATTATTATTTTATTATTTATATATATATATTATTATATATATAATAATATATATTAAGGGCATTTTAGTCATTACAACTATAAGTTTTATCACAATCTCATAACCATATCATTATATTACTTATTCTATCATTCACTTCAAACGGACCCTTAGAGTACATTACTCCTAACACCTTTAATAAATCTTTTGTTGCCTGATCAAAAATATTTGAGAGCTCAAACAAACACTCTGATTAGAATAAATAAAGTAGAAGGATACTAGGTTTTGTTTTGATTTTTAAAAGGTATAACTGGAAGATAATGAGGGTAATTATTCCTATATCTCTACGCAGCAGATCAATAAAAATCAGTACTTCATAAATTTCCCTTAAGGTCAAGTATTGACAGGAACTTAATACTTCACTCCATACCTTTTGATCAAAACGATTACACTGTTCAGCCCAATGGTAATCATAACCAAAGCTTATCATACGCAGAACAACTGCCAAAAATATAACCGAGTGAGAAGAAAAGCTAGACAAAAAAAAATATTGCAATAATCAGTGCTAAAGTAAGGACCATAAGACACCTGCAAGCATATGCACATACTTTTAGCCCAGTTAAATAATTGAAGAAATCGCTCTAGATGAGGAATATGATTCTTTATTTTATTTGATAGGGGATGAGGACTATGATTCTTTATTTTATTTGATAGGGGATGAGGAATATGATGAGTGCAGGCAATGCTAATACGAACAGCTTTTCTCCAAGGAAAGGGGTGGGCATCTAAAATAGTGTGAAACTGTCTTTCTCTTTATACAGAAGAGATTAAAATTATGATAAGATATACATTCAGGCATTCGAAAACATCTCCTCGTTTAAGTAAAGGGAAACAACAATATTCATGGGTGGAACAAAAATAATATGATAAGGTAAATAAATGGGAAGAATAACCAAAATTAAAGCAGATATGCCATCTGAACGTTCCCCGAAAGTTATCCAAGTAAGACCAGTGCTCCCTGCAACAAGATAAAAATAAACATAATTATGGATAAAAACATTCAAACAACACATTTTTTTATGTTCAGAGAGATCAGATAGAAAACAAACCTTACCCAAAACTAGAGAATCGATATCCCTCATAAACACGATTACATAATAGAAAAAATAAGTTATAGCTCCAGAGCACAAATGGGAAGTATCTTGTCCTGCCAAATATCTACAGAATTTTAAGGGTAAACTTGAGAGGATCAGAAGTTGAAGGATCAGAAGTTGAATGATTACATGCATGATAATGGCAGCTTCATCTCAAAATATGAATTGTGATCACAATGAAAAAGTGAACCCCGCCAAATCATGAAGCATTATTGAAGTTAACACATAAAGTGCCCATCCTGAATGACTGAGCCTTGTACCAAATAAAAAAGAGCAAGTCATCAGAGAAATTTTTGCAACCAACTTTATTTGCTCCATATGACATTTTTAGGTGCAGTTAACTCTTTCAGTTGAAGTATACACAATATTAATTACCCAATAGAAAACCTTTTCATCCCACCAAACTAAAAAAAAAAAAAACCAAACCATAGAACACACGTTTAATGGTTCATAAAAAATGAGCATATAGAATAAGTGAACATTATAAATATCATCAGTATTCTGCAAATCAGTAAAACTTTCACATAAATACATTAAAAGGGCAGAGGAATATCAATAGTCAGAAGAAAACGAACCTTTACTATAAGAAAATAAAATGAAGCGATGGCGATAACAAAAATAATGCTGAAAGAAAAGAGATAACATTACAATGACAGCCATCTTAAAACATAGAATATGTATATCATTGTACAAATTAGTCTACGTACCTGGCTCCATGTAGATATGATAAATAAGCTAAAGAAATCAGAACCCAAACAATAGACATCCCCTTTGCTTCTAAACAAAATGATCTTCTCAAAATGTTGGCCACCAAGGTGAAAATCCCGAAAACCAAGATGAGAATCGGTAAATTCCCTCGAAAGTTTCTCCATTGGGCATCAGAGACATCCTATATAGCAAATAGGAGAGAAGTAAAAGTAAAACAAAAATGCTTAAGATAATTCAAAAAGCCAAAATAACTTACGAAGCAATTAAATGGGTAAATAGCCTACCAAATAAACACAACTATTATTCAAATAAATCAACATAGCTTATATAAAAGATGCATTGATGAGTCTCCTAGTACTATACCAACAGAATCAAACAAAAATCTTGTCCAGATTAACCTTAAATTCAATAAACTGGCATCAAAATGTTGACACAATGTCTTATTGTTCAAAAACAACATACTTGTTTAAAATCAATAAGGAAAAAAAAAGACAAAATCAGTAATTAAAATTACTTGAGCACCATTGAACTATAACAGCCATTATGGCAAAATTGACATACATTAAGTCGGCCAGCGATCCAGCCGCGGCGTAAACCGTAAAGCTTGGCATGGTGATCTGCTATTACAATCAACGGAAACAATTAAATTCGTAAAAATCAACGCACACATAAGTAGAGGGGGAAGAGAAAGGTGCTGGAAAAGCACCGTGGGAGAGCTGAAGAGAACGGCGAATGAGATAGAAGTAGAAAACGACAGCGTATAGAATGAGGGATGCGAGCTCCTTCTGCCGCCAAGAGCCGATCTTCATCATTGCCTAATGAAAAATTGAATCTGCGCTCGAAATAACCTAAACTTCAAAATTATTTAACAAAATAACATAAATTTAAAAAATTTAATAAAATGATCCAAAATACCAACTCCAACTTCGGAAATTGAACACATCAACTAGATTGACGTGGCCAAGAAGTTGGCCACGCCAACTTCTTTATTTTATTTTATTTTTGTTTTTTTTTCTTTTTTTAAAAAATAAAAAATAAATTTAAATAAAAATATATACAAGTCTAATATTTGTATGTATTTGATTTGTGCACAACTCATAAATCAACTCAATATAATTAGTCTATGTTGACTAATGTAATAGTATGTTTTTTCTCTTTAAAATAAGTTTGTTTTGAGTTGATGTATAAGTTGAACGCAAACCAAGTATATAAAAGCATTTCCGGCGCAGGGGATGATGCATGTTTGAAGACATCGAACCAGTTAAATGGTGCTGCTGATTGGAGATTTCCTAATTCTTTTGAATAAAAATATATTAACCACCATACCATAAAAGCATTTTCGGCATGGCCGTCACAGAATATTTGTAAAATTTTCAATATAAAATTTACTCTAAACGATGCATTACGGGGATGCTGCATTCCCGTAACGATGCATTATTCAAATTCGAGAAAGATAAATTTGCAAGATTTAGAGTAATGCATCGTTACGGGAATGCAGTATCCCCGTAATGCATCGTTTAGAGTAAATTTTATGTTGAAATTTTTTACAAATATTCCGCAACGGCCATGTCTCTGTTGGGGCAGGTGAATAGGTACATCGATGGCCTTGGAGTTGAGCTTGTGCTGTTGATTGGCGGTATTTCCAGGACTGAAGTGCCAGTGACAGTATTGTGTTGGGTACTTTATGCATTAAATACACATTCACTCTTTTGATGATCGCATGTGAGCACTATTATATGTGTATATGGGTTGTATAAAGGGCGTGGGCCTATCTCTTTTCATTTATTGGTCGCATGCAATTATTTATTGAATTTGTAAATGAATTGAGAACATGTTAGTGTATTATAAGGGTGCATGATATGCATGTTGACTTGGTTGGGGAAAGAGTGGACATTATGTGGAATAATGTAAGAAACTTTAATGTTGGTATGTTATGCTATGGTAGCATGGTTTCTTTTCCTCTGGTTGCATGATTGTATGTACTAAATACATGGGTTAATACACTAATAGAGGGTTAATGGCACGGGGATCCTTACAAATACCTTCAATACCATGTCTCTGTACATGTCCATCAGATTCAAAGTCAGATGGAGATTATAATTAAACATCATGAGGAAATTCTTGAAAACCTTCGAGATGTTGAAACCCGAGTTAAGGAGTTGAGTCAAGACCAAGTCCGACAGAAAGAAGGAACGGATGATGGTTACCATCGTCCTAAGGAACAGTACCCCTTTTAAACCAAAAAGGGAAAGCGGAGGAGGTCCGAAGGCCTTTTACGGGGACTGAAAAATGATCGCAGTCCTACGATAAGAGCCCTTACTTCCCACAAAGTAATGGAAAGAATCAACCTGGAAGATATACATGATCTTGTTGATTCGTTTGCGGGATTAAATCTCGTAGAATTCAAAATGGGAGAACTTGTAACAAGACCTCCACCACAAGAAAGTTACGGGTCACACAATCTACCCGAAGGTGAGCCGCATAGGGAAGATTTCATCTCAACAACTTTGGATCCCCCAGCCCGTAGGCCAGATATAAATCAAACACCTTACGGGAAATCCCAGTTAGATCAAATCCATCCATATGGACTTGTGCTCAACATGGATATCTTGGAATTCAAAAACAGATAAGTTCTTATTGATGAATCGGCTTCAGCAATGAGAATAGCAGCATGAACGCTTGATCTAAGTAAAGAATGATTTATTTTACTTCTTAAAATGGGTCTGGAAAGATCAGTCAAGATTTCCTGGGAAATGGGAGACCCAGGTACCAAGGAAGAAGTTTTAGCTCGGAGAGTCCCTGAAAGAAACTGTGGACAAGATGTCAAATTCTTTAAAATCTGTTTCATTGGAGTAAGCTACTTCGAAGGAATGGAGGAAGAGAAGGCTAAAAAATATAGACAATCTCTAATTAGCCTGGAACTATATGATATCTGTTATATAGACGAGTACATGAAACTCTTTACAGAGTATAGATGGAAGGCAAAGATCGAAGAAAAATACGCAGCAGGACTGTTCTTTGCCAAAATACCGAGCCCATGGAGAGAAATGTTTATCCAGGAATATACACCCCATGCAATCGAGACGGTGCCCAGGAGAATATCATTTCTTAAGGTAAAGCTAGCGGAGTGGTGCTACCAAGCAAAACCCCAAAAGAATTACAAGAAGCTTAGAGGAATCAACAAAACAGCTCTTATTTGCTGTACATGGAATGATATCCCTACAATCATTGGAAACTACCCCCAAAGGTGAAAGTTGAAAAAGCACAGAGCTCATCCTTATGCCCGATGAAGTAGGTCTTCTTGGAGACCTAGAAAGTTCTAGTCAAAACAGAAAGCCCGAAGTTACAGATCTGGGCTAAGATCAGGACCAACAAGGAGTAGAACTTTGTCAACAGGTTCTAATCAAGCAAGTTCCCGCAGAGCACCAATAAAAAGAACTTTCAAACGCACTCATACCCGTGCGAATGAAAGTTTCAAAGCTTGTAACTGCTGGACATGCAGAGCAAGATGACATATCTCTACAGATTGTCCAGAAAACCAAAGTCGTGGAGTGCGACAGTTCGAGCATACCAAAGAGTGTGAGGATGCTGTCTGTTAGGATCAGAGTAGTGTTTAGAGGGGGGTTGAATAAACACTAGGCTCAATTTCGATTCTTCTTGTTACTGCAGACTGTTAAGTATTGCAGTAGGTTCTCAATTGATAGTAAGTCAGCAGACACTAGTAATAGTGCGGAAGACGTCTGTTGAACTTGTGAGATAATGTAACTGAATGATAATATGCAGTAAGTAAATGACACAGGATATGTTCTGGAAGTTTGAAGCACAACGCTTCTACGTCTCATATTCTTCCTTTGCAGGAAAGTTACACTAGAAGACTTTGGTTTACAATTTACAGTATACAACCTTCTTAGGTACTCACACAGATTGGCCTAAACTCCTTGCAATACAACTCTCTCAATTGCTTACAATGTGTTTTTACAATACTCACATAAAATATAAATCACCTAAGATTTGAGTGTTCTTGAGCAGCAGACTCAGTAGGCTTTGATCTTTAAGATCACAATTAGGCTTCTTTGCTGCTCTTGTAAAACTTCAGGATATTTCAATGTACGTGTTGAATGTTTTGCTTGAATGAAGTTGATTCCTGACTTTCAAATATTGATCGCGTTGTTAGAGCTTTCTCCATTCTTCGCTTTGACGTATTTATAGACATAGCAGTCTAACGGCAACTTTTATTCAATTGGAAATATCTGCGAAAAATCAGTCGTACCTTTGTCAGAGTGAGTTTGTACTTGTTTTATATTGTTGCTTTATACGTCTGCTAACTTCTCATTCACTGTATATCTGCTGGTTATATGGTCAACTGATGTCCTTTCCATTATCTGTTGTATAGTTACTAGTTTACTTAGTCTGGTGGACTTAAGTCAACTAATAACTTCTTAGACTTTCCAGTGGACATTCACTCTCTGCATCCGGTAGATTCCTTTTTAGCATTTCACCCGGTGGATGTCTTTTAAGCTTTTCACCCTGTAGTTGTCTTTTAAGCTTTTCACCAGTTAGGTGTCTTTTAAGCTTTTCACGTGGTAGGTGTCTTTTATGTAGTAGATGTTTGTGATCACCAAAACTTATAAATGTTTTCCCGATAATTTCCCCATTTTTGGTGATGACAAAACTCAGCGGTGGATACTCTTGCTTGAACTTTAAACATCAGATACCTGTTAAGACTTAAAGACATAACAGTGGAGAGTAGCAGATATTATTATTAGATAAATAAACAGATTACATGTAGTAATCAAGTTGAGCATTAATAAAAGAATATCATTTTTATTTAATGTTTACAATCTATTCAAGTGGGTAAAAGCAACTTGAGAAACATAGCCAATATGGAACGATCTGAGCTGGTTAGTTTCATAGTTGTTGACAAATGGAGGGGGAGAGAAAGTGCATACATAGATATTATTACAAAAGAAAACCTAGAAAATAAACTACGTTATCTTCAAAGTAATCCTCTGTTCATCATACCCCTTTTTGTCATCAGCACCCAGACATTTGCGTTCCGAATTCCAGGCTGGTGGATTAACACCAGGATCGGTCCGTGAAGCTGGAGCTAGCAGAGGTGGGTTAGATAATTAATCAACCCATGTATGCTTGATTTAGATAAGTAATGAACCCATGAATTAGAATGACGGACATGTTGCAAGAACAATAAGTGACATTGTAAGATAAAACATGTTGTAGTGTGAGATATGTTAAAGCAGTGAGCATGCTATTTATAGCCACAAATTGGCGATGTGCACTCCTGTAGATTGATATGACACATCAGTTTGTGGTATTCAATCCTGAATTAAAGAAAATTGAATAAGATAAGCATTGAATAAAGAAAGCGTTATTTTATTGTAGTAAATATATAAAGTAACAGATAGAGACAAAATATGTTACTGCGGGCGTCCTAAACAATGCTTGGAGTAGTCACGGGTTGATGGAGGAGTGTCAGTAGGTGGTTGTCTTGGACTGTGTGTCCTCTGCTGGGATGAAGGTCTTTGCTGACTTGATTCTCCAGCACCAGCAGATGATAGTCGTTCTAGAGCTGGTTCCCTTCTTCGTGACTGATGAGGTCTGATGTATTCCGGTAGCCTTCTAACGGTGCGAGTGACAGTACTGTTGCTCAGATCCTGTAAATGTGTGGCAAAAGCTGCTTGCATAGATGCCATCTGCTCAGAGAACTTTTGATGAATGTCATCAATCTTTCCTCCAATCTCCAGTGAGGTAGAAGCATGAAGAGATTCGTTCTGCTGGCTTAGTGCAAGGCGGGCTTGCCCTATCTTGGAGAAAGAGTCTGAAAAGGCGTTGGAGACAAATTGTTGAAAACTTGTGACCTTGTCAGACAGAAAGTTGACATCTCGGTAGATGGCCCTGAACTGAGAGTCAGTGAGTCGCCTGATATTCCCAATTTCATGACTGGCCTCTCGTTCTTCATTTTTGAGTTTGTTTACTTCACCAGCCAAGTTGGACATAACAACGGACAGATGAACCAGCTGAGCAGCAAGAGTGGTATATCTTCATCAATATGTTTAGGAAAATCAAATAGGTCCTCAGAAGGAGCACTTGCCAATGTATGGTCAAACGATGATGGACCAGCTTGATCAGCACCAGAAGCAGGGACTAGGTTTGAAGGATCAGCAGAGAAAGCAACAGTCAGATCTGCAGATGGAGTAACTTCAGCAGATACTTCGGCAGAAGAAGTTGCAGGGTCAGAAGCAAGGTCAGCATCCGCATATGAAACTTCCATATCGATAGCAGCTTCGGCAGAGTCATCAACAGGCAGAACAACATGCGAAGCAATAACAACAGATACCTCGACAGATTCAACAGCAGACTGATCATTTACAGTAGAGACTGGTAATTCAGCAGTAGGGCGAATTGGCACAATCGCCCCAGCAGGTATCTCTAAGATGGACGGGAGTGGGGTCGGGGTAGTTGGGATGATGGGAAGGTTGGTGAAGTCAAAGGGAATAATGGTTAATGGTTCTATCACAGGGACATGAAATGTGGATTCAGTGGTCAGTTGGGCTTCGTCAGTTTGAGAGGAAGAGGGTATCATGGCTAGAGCAGTTGATAAGGGAGGTGAGGACTTAATAGATTCATCATCCTCTGAGGAGAGGTTAACTTGATGAACCGCTGATTCAATTACTGTAAATATGTTAAGAGGATCAACATCCGGCAAAGCTGGATGTTGATCGGATACAGTAAGTGGTCCAGGGGAGGTATTAGGTTCAGTTATTAAAGCAACAAGGGAGGGGTTTACCATAGAGACCTCTGTTGGGGCCACAACAACCATTCTCCTGTCAGTAGTTGTGGGTGAAGCTAAACCCAATTGAGCAGAGCACGAGTGCAGTCCCATGGTGACCTTTAGGTCATGCAGTGTCTTCTAGCCAAAGTGAGTTTTGGTCCCAAAGCATTGAGCACGGCCATGTCATGGTTGGCAGTGCCCGAGTCTGACTTAAACTCCTTAAGGCGGCTGGACAATATGTGATGCCTGGGAATTAATGGTGTAAATCCCGGTGTGGTAATGATCCTTAATGGATATTAATTGTGGCAATTATGAATTAATTGCGTGTTGGGACTCCCGAGGATTTTAAATCCGGTATTTGGGTATCCAAGGGTTGAGATTGTATTCTCATCATGGTGATAAACCTTGGAATTTGGTCTTTGGTGGGATCTGGGGTCCGGAGTGCTTTGAGTTGTGGGCTGATAATGAAAATTGAGATTGAGAAGTATTTATTGAACACAGATGATTTTTAATGAGTCATGATGTATTTGTGGAGGACTTGGGATTTTTGAGACTTGGTACTATATATATGCCAAGAGGGCTTGGTGTTTAGCCATTTTCCTCTCCTCTCTCTCTCTCCTCTCCCACGCATCTTCCCCCATTTCCCCAAACCCTTCTTTTCTCCTCCCATGGAAGAATCAAGGAAGGCTCGATCTCGGAGCAAGATTTCTCGAAGATAATGAGGTATTGCGCTTCCCCTCTCCTCTATCTTCGTTTTGATTGTGGTATTGTTGTTTTTGGTTAAGATATATGTTGGGTTTGGAATTTGGGAATTTTGGTTAAAAATCCAAAGTTGTGTTTTTGGAGTTTTTATTGAGTTTTATTGGTATATTTGAAGTTGTGGAGGAGTTGGGGGTGTTGATTTTGAGTTGGGTGTGGAAAAACACCATTGAAGCTCGAGTTTCTCGGAAAATCACAGGTCGCGATCGATCGCGACGAGATTCTGGAAATTTTTGAAGATGAACAGTGTTGGCGATCGATCGCTAAGTCTCGGCGATCGATCGTGAGGGGTTTGGCGATCGATCGCTGAAACTTGCGATCGATCGCTGAAACTTGCGATCGATCGCGAGAATGTTTTGTTTGGCAGCGGGTGCGCACGATCGATCGCGATAAAATCGGCGATCGATTGCGGCTCGAAGTCTTGTGTTTTTTTCAAACCTTGGCAAAAAGTTGGGATTTTGGAAACGAGTTTTAATTAGCCGATTTTCGGGGCAATGTCTACATTCCAATGGGATTGCTAAACTTTTAAAATGGACTACTCAGTTGTACTTTTGGCTATCACTAAACTTATAAAATGGAATATTTTGAGTAGTATGAATGCTTCGCCCGGGGTCTTTTAAATGGTAAATAGTCATGGATTGACGATATATATTTGGAGGTTGTGAACGTGCTTGGGTATGTGGTTGCATGCTTATATTTGATTGTGAGTTATTCTATGTGGTAGCCCATAATTCACTAGGTCGTGGGTCTAAGGCAAGGTTGGATTTGGACTACGAAATTATAAAAGGTACGTATAACGTACGAGCATAGCCTTTTGTATTATTGCAATTGTTGAATGCATGGTGTATTATGTTAGCAATAAATGGATAGCATTGGGAATTGTATGTGCCGCTTTTGAGCGAGCAATGATTGGGATGTTGATGCTATTGAGCGAACATCGGTTATGACGCCGCTGCTGTTAAGCATGCTTGAGGTTAAAATGTCGCTATTGTGGAGCGAGCGATGAAATAGAACTATGAAATCATTGGTTAGATATATGTGATATCCATGGTCCTTCATTTAATGATTTAATCATATTTGATTATGGAACTGGTATGGCAGGAATGGTTTTAGTTAATCAATGTGGTGATTAACTGGTTTTGGGAATTTGATGGTTTTGGTTATTTTGAGAACAAGGACAGTACGGGGATCTTATGTGGTAACGATACTATACAGGGAGTATCCTTTTACATTACAGTTTTATATTCTGTAAATTACGTAATGTGATTATTGGAATGGTGGTATTGGTATGCTCACCAAGTGTGGGGGCTGTCTCTGTTGGGGCAGGTGGAACAGGTACAACGGTAGCTCCGGCGAAGAGATCGAGCTATGGATTGGAGGTGCTTCCAGGACTGAAGTACCAGTATCGGTATCGCGTAGGGTATTTTATACATACCTTCCAAGAATATCACAAACTGAAATATACATCTATCATGTGCATACCATACATACAAATAACATCTGCATACCATTAATACAAATAACATCTCCCCAAAATAAATATAATATTGGTCACACTCATTTGATGCTCGTATGTGAGCACTTCTATATGTGTATATGGTTTGTATAAAAGGGCATGTGCCTTTCTCTCTTCATTTATGGGTTGCATGCAATTATTTAATGAATTGCTAAATGAACTGAGAACATGTTACTGTATTATAAGGGTGCATGATATGTATGTGGACTTGGTTGGGGGAAAATGGACATTATATGGAATAATGTAAGAAATTTATTATTGGCATGTTTTGCTATGGTAGCAGGTGGTTTTTCCCCTACATATATGATTGTATGCATTAAATGCATGGGTTAATACACTAATAACGGGTTAAGGGCACGTGGGTCCTTACATTAGTGGTATCAGAGTAGTGGTTTGCTCTTTGGGGCTGTTGGGGGCATAGGAACATATTAATGGAATAATTATATGTCATGACATTTATGGAACCGTAATATAATTCGTTGGTTATGATTATGAGTTGTGGTACAGGGACAACCAAGGGGAGCATTTTAAAATGCATTGGAATACATGAAGTACTTTGTACTTATGGTTTATGCATTTACTCTTTATAATCATATTGTGGTGAATATGGATTAGTATATGCTCATGTTTGGGGTCGTTCCTATAGGTACGTTTTGGCATGGAGGGCTAAGGTCAGAGTTGACGGGTACCAAACGATAACATGTATTTTATATACATCTTGGATTATGCATTGTGGTTGCATATACGTATTGGATATTTGGTGCATAGAATCTATAGTCGTTGTTAAACTCGAGTGATGATTTTAATGCTTTGCCGCTGTCATTTGAAGCGATGATAGAATACTTGACGCTGTCATATCGTAGCGAGGAAAGAATATTTGCCGCTAAATGTTGAAGCGATGGTAAATTCCGCATGTCACATTTGAAGTGAGGTTATTCGATGCCGCTGATATGTCGAAGCGATGGGTATTAGGCCACGGTCATGACTAGCGATGTGCATTAAAATACACTGTTATAACAAGACTATCATTGGTGATTCACATGTACTTTGTATACATATTGGATTATGCATTGTGGTTGCAGGTATAGATGGATGCTTGGTGCACACCCCATGAGTCGTTGTTATATGCGAGTGATGATTTTAATTCTTTGCCGATGTCATTTGAAGCGATGATAGATTACTTGCCGCTGTCATATCTTAGCGAGGAAATAATATTTGCTGCTAAATGTTGAAGCGATGGTAAATGCTGCATGTCACATTTGAAGCGAGGTTATTCGATGCCGCTGATATGTCGAAGCTAGTGGTATTAGTGTCGTGGTCATGACAAGCGATGTGCATTAAAATACACTACTATAACAAGGCTAGGGATTGGCTAAATATATAGCGATGGTTCATTCCGCTACATCTATGGCGATGGTTCATGCCGCCGGGTATATATTGCGATGGTTCATGCCGTCGGATATATATATAGTGATGGTTCATTCCGCTACATTTATGGCGATGGTTCATGCTACCGTGTATATATGGCGATGGTTCATGCCGCCGGATATATATATAGCGATGGTTCATTCCGCTACATTTATGGTGATGGTTCATGCCGCCGGGTATATATGGCAATGGTTCATGCCGCAGGGTATATATACAACGATGGTTCATTCCGCTACATCTATGGCGATGGTTCATGCCGCCGGGTATATATAGCGATGGTTCATTCCGCTAATTCTATGGCGATGGTTCATACCGCCGGATATCTATAGCGATGATCTATTCCCCTGATTCTATAGCGAGGGTTTATGCCGCTGATCCTATAGCGATGATTTATGCCAATGATTATATAGCGAGGGCTCATACCGCTGATTTCATAGCTCGAGATTGTGCCACCTTCGAGCGATGGATACTGATTTCGTACCGCTATTGGGCAATGGGTACAGGTATGCCGTTATCTTATTAGCAATGAGTTATGGTAGAGTACTATGCTGTTAGTGATATTGTGGATGTCATGTATTGACATATACCGTCACTGGTTGACGATGATATCGTGGATGTCATGTGTTGACATGTACCGTCACAGGATGACGATGACATAAAGGATGTTCTATGTGGACGGATGTCGTCGTTACGATGAAAAATACAGTTAGGTGTATGTATTTAGTCGTATGGTTTGAGTGCCAATGGTGGGCACAGGGTAGTGTCTGAGTCACTGGTTGACGAAGCCATTATGCCGAGCAGGTTTGCTTGATGAATTATTGGATGGGCCGTACAGGAAGTGTACCGCAGCACACATTTGAGGTAAATATTTTACGAGTAGTAGTACCTTTTGGGTATACTCGTTGGGATGGCTATGGCCAAGTGACTGGTGGTAAGAGTAGTTATTGAGGAAACTACTTGCTTATACCGATGTGACATGTGGTGGACATGATCACACCCACACATCAAGGTGTGGAATAAATCCTAATGGAGTAGGATTGCTTTATGGTTGAGTAAGGACACCGAGATGTCCGTTATGCATTGTTGTTAGAGAAATAGTGGGCGATAAACCAATACTCTAATTGATTGTACGGTATGGTGTACCGCGATTGAACGTATGATACGTTGTTAGGTTTGGTATAAACCTAAGGAGGCAGCGATTTGCTAGCCAGGTATTGTTGCAGTGCTATAGTGTGCTTGTGATAGCCATTATACTGCTCGTTGGAACCGAGTTTGGTAAATCGTATGATGATACGATGAGAGTTTATGGTGAACTCCTGTAAGCATGAGGATTGAGGCAGGGATTTCCTCACGAGAACGTTTATACGTTAAATGTTTTGAGGGACTTGTACTGGGACAGCTCGATGTTGTTGGGGGTACCAATGTGAGTGTCGACAAGTCGTTGTTGACTCTGGTTGAGAATCCTTGCATATGGAATGCAATGGGGGACACAATCGGAATTGTGGGATATAGTTAGTGGGGTGACACTACTATGTTGATTGCATCTCTTAGAGAGATTTGGAACATACAGTCATGGAGACAGCTGGTATTGGTCGAGGGTTGATTGTGAATCAACCATGGTAAGCATTATTGGTGTTGGACCGAGTAATGGTTTTATATTTTTGGTGGGACGTACGAGGAGGCGTCTCTGGGAGATGCTCGAGGTTTGTGGAGTATTATGGTATTAGTACAGAGCATCGTTAGATGTGTATATGTTGTGCATACGTATTTCGGATTGGTAATAGTTGCAAGGATGCACTATTCTGAATCGGTTGTGTATTTATTGATTTCGGGATATATTTTGGTATCAATATATCCAGGCTTTCCGAACGATGGTTCGAGGTTGGAGGGTCATGGGTTAATGACACTTTCCTTGTGAGAAAGGCGGTATTCATATACCTATTGGGACTCTTTATAAGATTCGATGAGGCTGTTTGTGTGGTGTTGATGTTGGAATCACACCATTGGTAGTCGGTTCGTCAATCATCATTTTCCACTGGGTGAGAATAATCGGGGATTGACAGTTGTTATGGCGCTCGTAGGTATGATTGGAGATACCCGAACCGAGTGCATTGAGTATGCATGTGGTGATGGTGCTTAGGCATGTATACCAGTGTGTGTATACAAATGCCAACATTTTGGTGCTAGTCGAGCATCGCATTGGTATGCTTGGATGGATAAATCTTTGGTGAGAGATTGTGGCATCTTGAGATTGGTAATCTCAAAGACACAATGTATTCTGAAGAATGATCGTGAGGTCTGGTTGACTTCCTTGAGGAGGGATTGTCGTGCATTGAGGCCATGGTAGTTCATTACTGGGTAATTCGATAGCATCCCTATGTCAGGTGTGGGGTCTTCCCACCTTAACAGTGATTAATAGACATAAGAAGGACTAATCATGCATTAATAACATCCTAAGGTTCTGGTTGTTACATGAGCTATCAGAAATTACAGGCCAAAATAAAGGACTTCAAAAATAAATTCATTATACTTCCAAAAGAATGTTCATGTTTAGATTTATACTACTCCTAGAGTAGATACTAATCGAGACTTGATTCCTATACATTCCTGAGTTCCTCGTAGCTCACTGCCTCAACCCGACCCCTTAGTCCTTTAGTCCAAAAGCGTACCTACAGGGACAGCACATCATAAGCATATACAATCTCATTTAACATCATAAAACATCATAGTAACTGCATGAAACATTGGTTAAGTAAATATGCTGGTTATTCATTAACTTCTTATCGTTGTCCCTGATTCATAATCATGCATATGGGCATCTTACCCTGTGGCATCTTACCACATTATAAACATCGCATGGCCTCTTACCATGTGGGGCATCTTACCCCGTCGCATCTTACCACAAATAGTATCGCATGGCCTCTTACCATGTGGGGCATCTTACCACAAATAGTATCGCATGGCCTCTTACCATGTGGGGCATCTTACCCCGTGGCATCTTACCACATATAACATCATAGACATCTTATAAACACCGTAAACATCTTATAAATATCTTATAAACATCATCATTTCATCATGTATACTCATGCAATAAAAGCATAGTCATAGTGTAAAGATGTGTTTTACCGTCTGATGCCCGTACGTCTCTTACGTACCTTTTCAAAAGGAGGAGGAGTCAACATACTTATCTCCTTGATTGTGCTGGTATCTGAGATGGCTCTACACAACCACATAATATAATATTAGGCACCGATACGAGAATCGAAATCAATTTACAAAAAGAAAGAACATAAAATTTTATAACACATGAACAGTGACTACCGATCGATCGGTCTCCCTTACCGGTCGATCGCTAATTGTTCATCATTTTCTTCTTTTAGCTACGGCATTTGCCGACAGATCGGTGTTCATCACCGATCGATCGGTCGTTCCCATTCATGCGAGATTTTCCAGAAATCTCGAACACCTCATTTCATACCCTTCAAACCACTTCATAACACACATATAATGTCTGAACAAGCATATCAATAGCTTCATCATACTTTCATGAATGTATTAAAAGTAAAGTTCCACTCATAACTTAAATCGATATGCATTAAAACTACCCCTTTTTATCAGTACCCAATCAACTTTTTCAGAAAAACAGGGCATAATTACACAACCCAGAATTCTTGAACATACATCTTTATAGCAATGAAACTACCACATAGCCCATAGTTCATGCTTAAACAAATATGTTGGCATGTTCACCAAACTTCCGTGTATGTATTCACGTCAAAGGTTTACCCATAACCTAAGCTAGCATGCTTCAAATATTCATAATAAAAGCCCTACTCAACATAAAAACAGGGCACTTCCTTGCCCAGATTTTCGAGCACCACTTTTCATAACAAGAAACCTAGCATATAAAACATGCAACATGCTCAAACAAATATGCTAGGGGCTTCATAAAACTTCTATGTAAGCATTTAAACTCAAGGTTTAACAAAACTCAAGTTAGCATGCAACATAATCATCACAACAAAACCAAACTTAACCCAGAAATTCACCCAAGCAAAATATGGTTCCTCACCCTCTTTTGCTCCAATATTTGGCAAAGTTCCAAGCCTTGAAATGGCTGATCTCCTCCTCCTTCTTGGCTACTGAATGTTGGACGAAAATTTGGGAGAAAAGCTGGGGGAGAAGGAGTGATGGGCATTGAATGATTGGAAGGCAAGTGGAGGTATGGGCAGCAGCAGCTTGCTGGAATGGGTATGGGTATGGGTTGAGGGGGGTGGTGTGGGTTGGGTGCCATGTGGTGTTTAATTGTGACCCGGTATTTAGTACGATGTATTAAATATCCTCACTCGATATTTTATATCTTCATTTGACTAATACATCTCTTTAAAATACCCAACATGCCCCCCAAATCATATCATTACATCATAAGTATTATCCCCCAAATTAAATGTACCACAACCCTTAAACACATTATAAATCATCATCGTAGCACATAATCATATAACATTTCCAGGGTATTACATTACTCCCCTACTTATAAGATTTCGTCCTCGAAATCCACATGCATCATCATAACGGAACTAAACATAAAAACATACCAGAGAATAGTTCCGGATAGTGCTGCACCATATGCCGTTCCGTCTCCCATGTAGCCTCCTCGACACCCCGACGATCCCACTGAACTTTGACCATCGGTATGACTTTGCTTCGTAGTCCGCGATCCTCTCGATCCAGAATTCTGATTGGTCGTTCTACGTAGGACACATCTGAGTCTAACTGAACTTCTGTAGGCTGTAAGACATGAGACGGGTCTGGCTTATACTTCCATAACATAGAGACATGAAAAACATCGTGTATGCCAGACAAGGATGGCGGTAGAGCCAAACGATATGCCAATGTACCGACAAGCTGTAAAACTTCATATGGCCCAACATACCTCGGAGATAACTTTCCCCGCATCCCAAAACGAACCACACCCCTGAAGGGCGAGATCTTTAAGAAGACCCTGTCTCCTAACTGGAAATCTAGCGGTCGTCGCCGCTTATTGGCATAGGCCGCTTGCCTATCCTGGGCCGCTTTCATCTTCTGGCGTATCAACTTTATCTTACCTTCCATATCCTTGATCATATCCGGTCCTCCGACCGCTTTGCTAGTCAAGTCCTCCCAATACAGCGGTGATCTACATCGTCGTCCATACAGAGCTTCAAAAGGAGCCATTTGAATGCTCGCCTGATAACTGTTATTATAGGAGAACTCCACTAGCGGTACTGAATCCTGCCACGGAGTATCAAACTCCAAAATACATGCCCTCAACATGTCCTCGAGCGTCTGAATGGTACGCTCTGTTTGGCCGTCTGTCTGAGGGTGATAGGCCGTACTCAGTCTTACCTCTGTGCCAAAGCTGTCTGGAGACCTTCCCAGAAATGCGAAGTGAACCTCGGGTCCCTGTCAGACACTATCGAGACTGGAATACCATGCAATCTCACCACATCCCGTATATACATCTGGGCCATCTTCAAGTATGTATAAGACATACTGTAAGGGATGAAATGAGCCGTCTTCGTTAGCCTATCTACGATCACCCAGATCGCGTCAAATCCTGAGGCCGTCCTCCGCAAGTGGGTCACGAAGTCCATAGATATATGCTCCCACTTCCATTCAGGCACCTCTAAGCTCTTCAGCTCACCACCAGGGCTCTGCCTCTCTGCCTTTACCTGCTGGCAGATCAAACATCTTTTAACGAAATTGATCACCTCACGCTTCATGCGTCTCCACCAGAATTGATCGCATAGATCTTTGTACATCTTCTTTCCCCCTGGGTGGATACTGAACCGACTACTGTGAGCTCGCTCCAATATTCCTCTACGCAGTTCTGGTGTATCTGGGACTACCCATCGGTTGCCCAGTCTCAAAGAATCATCCTCAGCCACTCTGAACTTGGATGGCTGACCCTGAAGTACCAATGATGTCCATCTCTGAACCTCACTATCCGACTTCTGGGCCTTCCTGATCGCCTCAAATATATCTGGCTCCGCCAATAAGGTCGACACTCGCACAGGCGACGTGTCTACATCGAAATCGTAGCCCAGATGGCAATAAGAAGTCATTAAGGCCGACAAACACATAACATCCTCTGCAGTACTCTTCACCTTCCGACTTAAGGCGTCTGCTATTAAGTTTGCTTTACCTGGATGGTACTCAATTTCACAATCATAGTCTTTGAGCAAATCCATCCACCTTCTTTGCCTCATATTCAACTCTGCCTGAGTGAATAAGAACTTCAGGCTCTTATGGTCCGTATATATAGTGAAAGATGTGTGATACAAGTACTGCCTCCAGATCTTCAAGGCAAATATGATGGCCGCCAGTTCCAAATCATGCACTGGATACCTAGCCTCGTGTGGCTTCAGCTGCCTCGATGCATAAGCCACCACGTGCTTATCTTGCATCAACACACAGCCCAAACCCTGCAGTGACGCATCCGTATACAAGGCAAACCTCTTATTCTCAGACGGAATTACCAATATAGGCGCTGTAGTCAAGCGACGCTTCAGTTCTTGAAAACTTTGCTCACAAGCCTCAGACCAAAAGAAGGGGACTCCTTTCTGAGTCAGCTGTGTCAGGGGTTTGGCAATCTTCAAAAAACCTTCGACGAAACGTCGGTAATAACCTGCCAAACCGAGGAAACTCCGTATTTTCGGTACAGAAGTGGGTGCAGCCCACTCTAACACAGCTTCAATCTTCCTGGGATCCACAGATATCCCATGGCTAGATATGACATGGCCCAAGAATACCACGCTGTCCAACCAGAACTCGCACTTACTAAGCTTTGCATATAGCTGATGATCCCTAAGGATCTGAAGTACTATCCTCAAGTGCCTTACATGCTCTTCTTCTGTCCGAGAGTAAATAAGTATGTCGTCAATGAAGACTATGACGAACTGATCCAAATATGGCTGGAACACTCTGTTCATCAAACTCATGAAGACAGCTGGGGCATTCGTCACCCCAAAAGGCATGACCAGGAATTCATAGTGCCCATATCTAGTCCTGAACGCCGTCTCCTGAACATCATCTTCTCTTACTCGAATCTGATGGTACCCCGACCTCAGATCGATCTTACTGTAAAGCCTCGTACCCTGCAACTGATCGAACAAGTCATCGATCCTCGTAAGTGGATACTTGTTCTTTACTGTAGCTTTATTCAGTTGTCTGTGGTCAATGCATAGACGCATCGATCCATCTTTCTTCTTAACAAATAAGACAGGCGCACCCCAGGGCGATACGCTAGGGCGTATGTAGCCCTTGTCAAGGAGTTCTTGCAACTGAATCTTTAACTCCCTTAACTCTGCTGGTGCCATCCTATATGGGGCACGAGAAATTGCAAACGTCCCTGGTAGCAGCTCAATCCCAAACTCAACCTCTCTCGTCGGTGGGAATCCGGGAATTTCCTCCGGAAAGACATCAGTAAACTCTGCCACTACGGGCACATCCTCAACCTTTAACTCCTTCCTCTTTTCCGTCATATCAACAGCATAGATAAGATATCCTGTATTACCTCGTTCCAATAACTGTGCCATCTTGACAGCAGATATCAACGGAATCTTTGGGCGAGAACCATCCCCAAAGAATGTCCACTGGACTCCCATGTCAGACCTGAAATGGACAGTCCTCTGCCTGCAGTCTACTACCGCCTGATACTTGTTCAGAACATCGATGCCCACAATGCAATCGAAGTCTGTCATTCCCAGCACAATCAAATCTGATCTTAACTCATTATCCTCAAAATAAATGAGGTCATCATAGACAATCTGATCCGTAGTCAAACTTCTTCCAGCGGGGGTCGAGGCCATAAGAGGCATGGGCGACGGAGAAGTGCATATGTGGTGCCTTTCAACAAAATTCGTCGACACAAAAGAGTGTGACGCACCTGTGTCTATCAATATAAGAGCAGGGTGCGTAAATAAAAGACACGTACCCGCTATAACCTCCTCCGGAGCCGCTGTAGCCTGCTCCCTCGTCAAAGCATACACCTGTCCCAGAGGTGGCCCCGTGGGCTGACCTCCATACTGCCTCGGTGCGAAAGGTGGTCGGTGTTGTGCCGCTCTGTCCGCAGGCCTCCCCGTGGAGTTCTGCTGTCTTCCCCTGTTGGGACACTATCGAGCAAAGTGGCCTCTATCGCCACAGACATAGCATCCTACGCAATCCTTTGCCAAATGTGGTTGTCCACAAAGAGTGCACTGAACTCTTCCAGATCTGTCTCCCTGAGGCTGTCCTCTCCCTGATGGAGCATCATTCCTACGGTTCCCTTTCCATCGATTCTTGGGCCTCTTGCAACTGAATCTCGACCCTGAAGTGTTTCCCCTAGGCTTAAACTGATCACCCCTGGGCTTCAAATTGTCAGAAGTGGATTTCTGAGGGGGTGCTGGAGGTGGCACTGCATCAGGATATGCGCCAACTCCCAGTTCGGCTAGTTCAGCTCGTGAAAGCGCATCGTCAAAACAGGCAGGGCCATAGGTAATTACCCTGTCATATAGTTCCGGCCTCAAGCCCTTCATGAAATTCCTCATCTTCGCTTGAGGGTTTGCAGCAATATGGGGCACATATCGCAGTAAGGAACAGTAATGTAGAGCATAATCAGATACAGGCATGGTACCTTGCCTTAAGCTGGTAAACTCATTCTCCTTGGCTTGTCTTGCAGCGGCTGAGAAGTAGCGGGTCAGAAACCGCGTTCGGAACATCTTCCAATTTATTTCCTGCCCCAGAGCCTCTTGCTCAATCACGGTGGTCTTCCACCACATCAGTGCCTTCTTGGCCAGCTGAAATTCTGCTAATCTGATCCAGGCAGTCTTTGCACAAGGCGCTGCCACAAATATCTGTTCAATCCTCTCCAACCACTCCTCAGCTTTTTCCCCTGATTCAGTTCCTTCGAACATCGGGGGTCGGTACATCATAAATTGAGCCAAGCTCAACTCCTCAGGTAGCAACTGTTGTTCAGAGGGTTCTTCGCCCAAGGCTGGTGGTGGCAGTGGATTCGTACGCCCAGCACTTGTATTTACACTAACGGCGTCACCCACTTCTATATTTGCTGCCATGCTGCAACACAAGGGTCAATAACAACACCAAAAGCAGTTCATAAAGCACATCGTAAGATAAATTAAACATGTTAGCATAACATATGAACTTCATATGCAACATACATATAAAACATGTTCAAAAGTAAGCACCTAGCCAACTTATTGCTAAGGCTACCCTTCACTCATTCCCGAGTTATCTAACCACTGCTCTGATACCACTAATGTGGGGTCTTCCCACCTTAACAGTGATTAATAGACATAAGAAGGACTAATCATGCATTAATAACATCCTAAGGTTCTGGTTGTTACATGAGCTATCAGAAATTACAGGCCAAAATAAAGGACTTCAAAAATAAATTCATTATAATTCCAAAAGAATGTTCATGTTTAGAATTATACTACTCCTAGAGTAGATACTAATCGAGACTTGATTCCTATACATTCCTGAGTTCCTCGTAGCTCACTGCCTCAACCCGACCCCTTAGTCCTTTAGTCCAAAAGCGTACCTACAGGGACAACACATCATAAGCATATACAATCTCATTTAACATCATAAAACATCATAGTAACTGCATGAAACATTGGTTAAGTAAATATGCTGGTTATTCATTAACTTCTTATCGTTGTCCCTGATTCATAATCATGCATATGGGCATCTTACCCTGTGGCATCTTACCACATTATAAACATCGCATGGCCTCTTACCATGTGGGGCATCTTACCCCGTGGCATCTTACCACAAATAGTATCGCATGGCCTCTTACCATGTGGGGCATCTTACCCCGTGGCATCTTACCACATATAGTATCGCATGGCCTCTTACCATGTGGGGCATCTTACCACAAATAGTATCGCATGGCCTCTTACCATGTGGGGCATCTTACCCCGTGGCATCTTACCACATATAACATCATAGACATCTTATAAACACCGTAAACATCTTATAAATATCTTATAAACATCATCATTTCATCATGTATACTCATGCAATAAAAGCATAGTCATAGTGTAAAGATGTGTTTTACCGTCCGATGCCCGTACGTCTCTTACGTACCTTTTCAATAGGAGGAGGAGTCAACAGACTTATCTCCTTGATTGTGCTGGTATCTGAGATGGCTCTACACAACCACATAATATAATATTAGGCACCGATACGAGAATCGAAATCAATTTACAAAAAGAAAGAACATAAAATTTTATAACACATGAACAGTGACTACCGATCGATCGGTCTCCCTTACCGATTGATCGCTAACTGTTCATCATTTTCTTCTTTTAGCTACGGCATTTGCCGATCGATCGGTGTTCATCACCGATCGATCGGTCGTTCCCATTCATGCGAGATTTTCCAGAAATCTCGAACACCTCATTTCATACCCTTCAAACCACTTCATAACACACATATAATGTCTGAACAAGCATATCAATAGCTTCATCATACTTTCATGAATGTATTAAAAGTAAAGTTCCACTCATAACTTAAATCGATATGCATTAAAACTACCCCTTTTTATCAGTACCCGATCAACTTTTTCAGAAAAACAGGGCATAACTACACAACCCAGAATTCTTGAACATACATCTTTATAGCAATGAAACTACCACATAGCCCATAGTTCATGCTTAAACAAATATGTTGGCATGTTCACCAAACTTCCGTGTATGTATTCACGTCAAAGGTTTACCCATAACCTAAGCTAGCATGCTTCAAATATTCATAATAAAAGCCCTACTCAACATAAAAACAGGGCACTTCCTTGCCCAGATTTTCGAGCACCACTTTTCATAACAAGAAACCTAGCATATAAAACATGCAACATGCTCAAACAAATATGCTAGGGGCTTCATAAAACTTCTATATAAGCATTTAAACTCAAGGTTTAACAAAAGTCAAGTTAGCATGCAACATAATCATCACAACAAAACCAAACTTAACCCAGAAATTCACCCAAGCAAAATATGGTTCCTCACCCTCTTTTGCTCCAATATTTGGCAAAGTTCCAAGCCTTGAAATGGCTGATCTCCTCCTCCTTCTTGGCTACTGAATGTTGGACGAAAATTTGGGAGAAAAGCTGGGGGAGAAGGAGTGATGGGCATTGAATGATTGGAAGGCAAGTGGAGGTATGGGCAGCAGCAGCTTGCTGGAATGGGTATGGGTATGGGTTGAGGGGGGTGGTGTGGGTTGGGGTGCCATGTGGTGTTTAATTGTGACCCGGTATTTAGTATGATGTATTAAAATATCCTCACTCGATATTTTATATCTTCATTTGACTAATACATCTCTTTAAATATACCCAACATGCCCCCCAAATCATATCATTACATCATAAGTATTATCCCCCAAATTAAATGTACCACAACCCTTAAACACATTATAAATCATCATCGTAGCACATAATCATATAACATTTTGGGGGTATTACATCAGGATTGTTGAATCCTAGGGAAAGCGAGAGATGGCCAGAATTGGATTTGTTGGGTGTCGTTGTCGACACAGGTGGCGAGAATACAATTGATTTTCTCGCATGTCCTCTACAGGAACTTGAGACCTTGTGGAGTCTCGATGGCGTGTTTTAACCAAGATGCGATTTCTTGGAATACACGGTTGTAAGCATCTTTGGAGATGTGTTTGTGTGGATCGGTGGCCGTGAGTTGCCCGATCCGAGTTGCAAGTGGTGCAACTGCTCCCTCGATGGAGATGGATTTGGAAAGCGAAACCAGGTTTAGTATGTGTATACTGTGGTATACTAGTGGTTTCCTTCATAGTGATGTGTGTTGGACATCGTAGTCTAAGTGGTGGAGATATCGTGAAATTGATATCTATGTTGGAATCAAAGACGATTCGAGTAACTAGCAGTTATGGTCGACTGACTGCTTTTGGGTGATTAGCGTCGAGGCATGCTATAAGATTGTGATGGTTTGGGAGGTCTACTCCATTCCAGAGATTTGCTGCGAGGTCGGTGTCCGCGCAGTTGATGTGTCGTTCATAATGCGCTCATGATTCGACGACGTGAATCAGCTTGGCAGTACGTGGGGTACGTCTGTGCAAATTTCGAGGACGAAATTTTGCTAGTGGGGGATAATTGTGATGCCCGAGAATTAATGGTGTAAATCCCTGTGTGGTAATGATCCTTAATGGATATTAATTGTGGCAATTATGAATTAATTGTGGTGTTGAGACTCCCGAGGATTTTAAATCCGGTATTTGGGGTCTTTGGATCCAAGGGTTGAGATTGTATTCTCATCGTGGTAATAAACTTTTGAATTTGGTCTTTGGTGGAATCTGGGGTCCTGAGTGCTTTGAGTTGGGGCCTGGTAATGAAAATTGAGATTGAGAGGTAATTATTGAACACAGATGATTTTTAATGAGTCATGATGTATTTGTGGAGGACTTGGGATTTTTGAGACTTGGTACTATATATGCCAAGAGGGCTCGGTGTTTAGCCATTTTCCTATCCTCTCTCTCTCTCCTCTCCCACGCCTCTTCCCCCATTTCCTCAAACCCTTCTTTTCTCCTCCCATGGAAGAATCGAGCAAGGCTCAATCTCGGACTAAGATTTCTCGAATATAATGAGGTATTGCGCTTCCCCTCCCCTCTATCTTCGTTTTGATTGTGGTATTGTTGTATTTGGTTAAGATATGTGTTGGGTTTGGAATTTGGAAATTTTGGTTAAAAATCCAAAGTTGTGTTTTTGGAGTTTTTATTGAGTTTTATTGGTATATTTGAAGTTATGGAGGAGTTGGGGTGTTGGTTTTGAGTTGGGTGTGGAAAAGCACCATTGAAGCTCGAGTTTCTCGGAAAAGGGCAGGTCGCGATCGATCGCAGCTTGGCACCGATCGATCGCGATGAGATTCTGGAAATTTTTGAAGATGCACAGTGTTGGCGATGGATCGCTAAGTCTCAACGATCGATCGTGAGGGGTTTGGCGATCGATCGCTGAAACTCGTGATCGATCGCGAGAATGTTCTGTTTGGCAGCGGGTGCGCGCGATCAATCGCGATAAAATCGGCGATCGATCGCGGCTCGAAATCATATGTGTTTTTCAAACTTTGGCAAAAAGTTGGGATTTTCGAAACGGGGTTTAATTAGCTGATTTTCGGGGCAATGTCTACATTCTAATGGGAATGCTACACTTTTAAAATGGACTACTCAATTGTACTTTTGGCTATGACTAAACTTATAAAATTGAATATTTTGAGTAGTATGCATTCTTCGCCTGGGGTCTTTTAAAATGGTAAATCGTCATGGATTGACGATATATATTTGGAGGTTGTGAACGTGCTTGGGCACGTGGTTGCATGCTTATATTTGATTGTGAGTTATTTTATGTGGTAGCACATAATTCACCGGGTTGCGGGTCTAAGGCAAGGTTGGATTTGGACTTCGGAATTATAAGGTACGTATAACGTACGAGTTAAGCCTTTTATATTATTGCAATTGTTGAATGCATGGTATATTGTGTTTGCAATAAATGGATAAGCATTGGGAATTGTATGGTCCCGCTTTTGAGCGAGCAATGATTGGGATGTTGACTCTATTGAGCGAACATCGGTTATGACTCCGCTACGGTTAAGCATGTGTGAGGTTAAAATGCCGCTATTGTGGAGCGCGCGATGAAATAAAACTATGGAATCATTGTTTAGATATATGTGATATCTATGGTCCTTCATTTAATGATTTAATCATATTTGATTATGGAACTGGTATGGCAGGAATGGTTTTAGTTAATCAATGTGGTGATTAACTGGTTTTGGGAATTTGATGGTTTTGGTTATTTTAAGAACATGGAGAATCCTATGTGGTAACGATACTATACAGGGAGTATCCTTTTACATTACAGTTTTATATTCTGTAAATTCGTACTGTGATTATTGGAATGGTGGTATTGGTATGCTCACCGCGAGTGGGGGCTGTCTCTGTTGGGGTAGGTGGAACAGGTACAATGGTAGCTCCGGCGTAGAGATCGAGCTATGGATTGGAGGTGCTTCCAGGATTGAAGCACCAGTACCGGTATCGCGTAGGGTATTTTATACATTAGATACACATACACTCATTTGATGCTCGTATGTGAGCAATTCTTTATGTGTATATGGTTTGTATAAAAGGGCATGAGCCTTTCTCTCTTCATTTATGGGTTGCATGCAATTATTTAATGAATTGCTAAATGAACTAAGAACATGTTACTGTATTATAAGGGTGCATGATATGTATGTGGACTTGGTTGGGACAAATTGGACATTATATGGAATAATGTAAGAAATTTTATTATTGGAATGTTTTTCTATGGTAGCAAGTGGTTTTTCCCCTACGTATATGATTGCATGCACTAAATGCATGGGTTAATACACAAATAACAGGTTAAGGGCACGGGGGGTCCTTACACAAGAGCTTGAATTCCATTGACATACTGCATCAGCCTAAAAATTTCTCTCAGTTTCAGACTCTTCTCTACGTCCTGGATCTGAAGATACTCGAGGATAAGATTCTCATCAGTCCTCCCCTGTTTGAATACTTGGGAGAAGTCATTGATTCTGATGTCCAGAGGGGCTTTCACCCATCTGTCAAAAATCTTCATTTGTGGTTGCAGCTGAGCTTCCACTTCTTCAATTACCAATGCTATTTCAGTAGCCACTTGGGTGGAGACAACGTCCATTGCGGTTTTGCCTCGTCCGACAAGGGTGGATGGAGGATGACAGTGGGAACATCCTATCTTTGGTGGTATCTCTTATCGCACAACGATGGATATAGTAGAAAGATCGGTGAGCCCAATAATGGGAAAGCTCAGTTGAGTGGCAAAGTCCTCCTGAGTGATTGTGACAGTTTGGCCGGAGATGGAGGACACCACGGAGTTGTTAACTACCCTCACTGTAGCATAAAACTCTTGGAGAGTTTCTCTGTAAAATGTGGGCGCAATTTGTAACAAAGTTGGTTGGCTGGTTTACGACATTTTGTTGTAGGAAAAGCCGAGTAAACGAGTAACTTGAGAAGTCTGAAAAAAATTCTTTGAACAGATTGGTAGCACAGTAATTTGAAAATGGTAAAAGTAAAACTTGAAAAGGTTAATGGCAATTAAAGAGAATGGATGTGTAACGTCGTACTGTTGATGAGCGAACACCGGATACGCGGCGTTCATCTAACCAACAAAAAATTTGAAATGAAAACTGAAAGAGACACGATTTAAGCGGGACCGGAATAATTCATTATTAATACAAAATTACATTTGAAATCCGACGTTCCAATTGGTTTCTAACTAACGAAGGTTATTAACAGCAGAGCATATATGGTGATTCCCACTGGTATGTAGAGTCTACTAGTGAAGTAGCATCTATTGAAGCAGACAATTGTTTTACCAGCTGAGCATCAGTAAACCTTCGAAAAACACAAAAGTTCCCCCTTAATTAATATTCCCCCTAAATTCATGCAATATCTAGAATGTACTTCCCCCTGATTTTATTGTAATGGAGAAATTAAACAAATAAGATCATTTGGTTATATCAATTAAACCAAGTATATTGCGAAAGTAGGAAAAACTTAGCGTCCGGTAGGGTTTTGTGAAGATATCTGCTACTTGTTGTTCGATGGATATGTATTCCAACCGAGTTTCCTTCTTCATTACATGATCTCGGATAAAGTGATGACAAATGTCAATATGCTTGGTCCGAGAATGAAGAACTGGATTATACGTGATAGCTATGGCAGATGTATTATCACAAAAAAATTAGTGCCTCAGTGGACTCAATTCCATAGTCTCTTAGTTGCTGTTGAATCCATAGCAGTTGATCACAACAGCTTCCAGCAGTAAGGTATTCTACCTCTGTAGTAGACGTTGCGATGGATGTCTGCTTTTTGCAACCCCATGAGATCAATCTATCCCCTAGGAATTGACAATATCAACTGGCACTTTTCCTATCAATTTTGCATCCTGCGTAATCAGTGCTTGAATATCCAACTAAATTAAACGTTAAATCCTTGGGACACCAGAGACCAACATTCTCAGTTCCTTTTAGATACTTGAGAATTCTTTTAGTAGCAGTGAAATGAGATTGCCTAGAATTTGATTGGAAGCGAGCACACATACATACAACAAACATGATGCTTGGTCTGCTGGCTGTCAAATATAGTAAAGATCCGATAATACCGCGATACTGTGTGACTTTGACTGGTATGCCTGCTTCATCCAATCCAGTTTAGCAGATGAATTCATAGGTGTGGCTGCTGCTGAACTAGCACTCATTCCATATTTCTTCAGCAGTTCTTTGGTATACTTCGGCTGGTTGATCATGATTCCTTCATTAGATTGCTTGACTTGCAATCCTAAGAAAAACGATAATTCTCCAATCATGCTCATCTCAAACTGATCCTCCATGGATTTGGAAAATAGTTCACAAAGTTTTGAGTTAGTACTTCCAAAAATAATATCATCAACATAAATTTGGACCAATAGGGTATGGTCACCCTTAGTAAATTTAAAAAGGGTCTTTTCCACCTTGCCAATGGTAAAGTCATACTCAGTCAAGTACTTTGACATAGTTTCATACCATGCTCGCGGAGCTTGTTTCAAACCATACAAAGCTTTGTTCAGTTTATAAAAAGAGGAAGGTTGTTGATGGCTCGCAAACCCAGGAGGCTGTTCAACATAGACTTCTTCCTGGAGTTTGCCATTAAGGAAATCACTCTTAACGTCCATCTGATAGACTTTAAAATCTTTAAAAGATGCAAATGTAAGAATATGAGAATGGCTTCTAATCGAGCTACAGGGGCAAAAGTTTCATCGAAGTCGATGCATTCTTCATGTTTGTATCCATGTGCAACTAGTCTTGCTTTATTCCTGATTACAATACCATTCTTATCCAATTTATTTTTAAATACCCACTTGGTACCTATGACAGTGTGATACGGGGGACGTGGTACCAAGTGCCATGTTTTGTTTCTTTCTAACTGATTAAGTTCTTCCTGCATGGCTTCTATCTAGCTTGGATCTAAAATATCATCATCTATCTTCTTAGGTTCTATATGAGAGATGAATGCAACATGAAGAAATTCATTAATCATCTGTCCTCTGGTGCGTAGAGGAGCAGCAGGGTTACCTATGACCTGCCCGGGTGGAAGATCCTTGTTCCACCGGAGCGGAGGTCCAAGAGGATTTGTTTCTTCTTTGATATGAATTTGAGTTGGCATCTCAGTAGACTGTATTGACTCATCATCTACGTTTGCTCTATCTACTGCAGCAGGTGTATGCACAACAGTGTCCTCGACAATAGGATTCAATCCTTGTGGACCAGCAGGTACCTCTGCTTATGCTTCTGGGACTTCTGGCTCTAAAATGCAGTCGACCCTACTTCTGTAATCCAACTCATCATCATAATTGTCATCAATATGAGTATTTTCTAATCGATTACTCAAATTATTGATTTGCAGTTCAGATACAGGATTATCAAAGGATTCATCAAATTTCACATGAATAGATTCTTCTAATGTAAGTGTTCTATTGTTAAATACTCTGAATGCTTTACTAACAGTAGAGTAGCCAAGAAATATTCCAGCATCAGATTTAGCATCAAAACGGTGAGATGAGTCTTTCCATTGTTGTGAAAAAAAATATTTGCAACCAAACACATGGAAATAAGAAATGTTCGGCTTACTGTCATTCCAGATCTCATATGGTGTTTTGTTTGCTCGTTTATTAATCATCGATCTGTTCTGCGTATAGCAAGTTGTATTAATTACTTCTGCCCAAAATCTCTGCGAGATTTCTAATTCTGCAAGCATAGTTTGCGCTGCTTCTTTCAAAGTGCGGTTCCTACGCTCAACAACTCCATTTTGCCGTGGGTTCTAGCAGCAGAGTATTCGTGTTTAAATACGATTTCTCATTTTGTAGTCTTTTCAGTAGTTTGATCAGCTTTGGAGTAGCCTGATCTTTGCCACTTAGAAACAAGACCCACGTAAAACGAGAGTAATCGTCTATTAACACCAGGGTATACTTCATTCCCCCTAGACTTGTTACTGGCATAGGACCAAAAAGATCCATGTGCAGCAACTCCAGGCACCGAGAAGAAGATTTACTCCCTCTATTCTTAATTGTAGACCTGATTTGCTTACCAAGCTGGCATGCTGAACAAATATTGTCTTTTGAGAACTTTATCCGGGGCAGTCCATCAACTAAATCAAGCTTACACAGACTGGCAATAGTTTTAGAATTTAAGTGACTCAAATGCTTGTGTCAAAGCCAATTTTTGGACCTATTCAAGGCAGTAAAACAAGTAGGTGAGACATGATGATCAAGATTCCAGTCAATCTTATAAGTGTTATCATGCCTTTTTACCTACAAGCACTGGATTACCATCGGCAGATTTAATTGTGCACGTGTGCTGGTTGAATTCTACTGAGTGACCGTTATCACATAGTTGACTAATGCTAATTAAGTTATAACATAGATTTTCAACTAACAGTATATCTTACCATTACCCACAGTTCTACCTTTCGGGTTGTCGACTCGTGACGGTATATGTCGATACATGACGTCTATAGTCTCATCGTCAAACACATGACAACATAAGTAAATTAACACATGATATCCACAATAGTGCTAAATAAACAGTAATATGCCATACCTCATTGCTAACAATATAGCGGCATACCTGTCTCCGTCATCCATCAGTGGTACGCAATCAACACCCATCGCTCGTAGGTGGCGTAATCCAGCGTCATGTACATAGCGGCATAACTCGTCGCTAGAGAATCAGGGGCATAATCCCTCGTCATAGAGTCAGCGGCATAAAAAATCACTATAGACATCTGGCGGCATGAACCATCGCCATAGATGTGGCGGAATGTACCATCGCTATGAACACCCGGCGGCATAAGTCATCGCCAATCAATATAGCGGAATGAGACATCGCTATCAATACCCGGCGGCATAAACCATCACCAATAGAATAGCGGAATGAGACATCGCTATCAATATATCCGGGGGCAAGAATCGTCGCCAATCAATATAGCGGAATGAACCATCGCTATCAATACATCTGGCGGAATGAACCATCGCCAATCAATATAGCGGAATGAACCATCGCTATCAATATCGATAATGTGGTTGTTCCGGTCTTGTTATAGCAGCGGAATTTTAGGACCCCTCGCTTCGACATATAGCGGCATCATATGATATCCCTCACTTCGACAATGACAGCGGCATGTTACCTCGCTTAGACATGACAGCGGCAAATATCATATTACCATCGCTTCATATGACAGCGGCAAGTACCTCCCTCGCTCGAATATAACAACTACCGGAACTTCCACTAGCTCCATGTACCTGCATCCAGGTTAATACCACAGTTCACAATATAATGATCGATATCACGTTCCAGTTATAACCACAATATTCCACATTAATCACTAGAATTGTGACTGTTCCGGTCCCAATACAACAGCGGAATTTTAGGACCCCTCGCTTCGACAATGACAGCGGCATGTTACCTCGCTTAGACATGACAGCGGCAAGTACCTCCCTCGCTCGGAGATAAAGGCTACCGGAACATTCATCAATTCTACCACAATAATCAAACACAACATTTGGTTCCATTATCACAATATATCACTATCATGTCACATATATCATCACATGTAAGGGTTCACTATCCATGATATACATAATCAAATGTGTAACACGTTTTACCGTCCGAAGCCCGTACGTCTCACATTTCCCGATTTTCCTACAAAATCAGATCCCTTAGCACATAATACATGAAGTGCCAGACATCACCATTAATGCCATCCCATCACATTCTACACGATTCCTGCAACCACAATGATTAGCAACACCACTTTTCATATCATAAAAGCACATAACAACGAGTTGCGTCATACAACATTAATGCCATCATGCATAAATATGTGCTATCAATAACTCCCTAGGCCCTTAACAGCCCCAAAGAGCAACCACTGCTCTGATACCACTAATGTAAGGACCCCATAGCCCTTAACCCTTGATTAGTGTATTAACCACTATGTGTGGCACATGCTTTCAATAAAGGTCAATCGGGAAACTCAGATGATTATTTACCATTGAATGGCAATCACAAAATTTTCTTTAATATGCCATGTTTTAAGATCATCATCCTAACAACAAATAGACTCATAGAGTTCACCCATTACCATCCCCTTTACACCACTTTTTACATTGTGGACTTTTATAAAAATTTGGGCAGAGTCTCCCCATAAATTGAGCTATCCCGAAAACAAAAGCACATCACATAATATAAATTCCCGGCTAGGGAATACACAATACTCAACAGAATACAGAACACGAAGTAAATTCCCAGCCAGGGAAGACACCACACATAAGACGACAAAAGTGGGTTTCAACACCCACACAATACACCAACGACTCTCATATCATTAGCAATTCTACCCTTAATTGCATGCAACATATAATGAAAGAGAGAAAGGCTCATGCCTTTATATACAACCCATATACAAGCATAACCGTGCTCACATGCGAGCATCATAAATATGTATATAACCTTCGGGTGTATATTAGTACTCTATACGCTACCGTGCTCCATCAAGCCCTGGTACCACGATCCTGGGAGTACATCCAATCAACAGCTCGAGCTCAGCTCCACAGCCATCGATGTACCTGTTCACCTGCCCTAACAGAGACAGCCCCCAACGGGGTGAACATACCAATACACAAAATCCCATAATCACAATAATGAAATTCATAATTTACAACAAAAGTAAATACAATGAATTTTAAATGATACTCCCTGGATGGAAACGTCCTCATCCGGGATTCCGTGTACTGTCCTTGTTCTCACAATCATCAAACTCATCAAATCTCAAAAATCAGTAAATCAACACATTGATTTAACTCATAGCATGCCTGATTCTCAAGTATCAATAATTAATGATTCCAAATTCATTATACATACAAATATAGATATCTCGATATCTAATACTGATTTTCAACTTTGCTACCAATCACAGATAGCTCAAATGCCTAGTATTTATTTTACAAATTCTCCATTATACTTAGACATCTCACATGTCTTATAATGAATACATGATTCCACGATCATTCTTAGGCATCTCAAATGCCCTACAATAGTCATATAAATCCAGTACCCCATATCTCTTATAAGGTCATACTACTCTAGTATCACGCACGCTTGTGGCGGCGATGTCAAGGTTGGGTCGTTCCATAACTATATCAACACATATATATAACCATACGCACAACCCTCAATGCAATCAAAATACATTATGCATTTCACAAATGCTCTCATATAAAGTAATGCTCGTACGTCGCACGTACCTTAAATCTTCGAAGTCCGAGCCAAACCTTGCTCGAGTTCCATGCCCCGAGGAACGATGTGCTAACACGATAAATAATTCACAATTATTTACGAACATGTAACCCATGCTCAAGCACACCCATTACCCTCATACAGAAAATTATTGTCAACACACGACAATTTACCATTTAACAGACCCGGGCAGGGCACATGCATGGAGGGAAATCGAATGAGACATCAACTAAAATTGATCAAGAACCATTCCCAAAACTTGGAACCCTAGCATCACAAATTCGAACCCAACCAAGCACCATAATACATCTAGAACATGAATTAAACGACCAACAACAAGAATCATCAGCCCCTGCCCAAAACCCCCAAATTCGAACCCCAAACCCTACGAAATTCGAGAATTAATTCGAACCATAAATCACAAAATGGTAGGGAAATACATGAGAAGCATGAAAAAGGTGTAATGAAGGTTACCCAATCGAAAATTGGAAAGAAATCGTTCGAAATTCGAAGAACCCTAGAAATTGGGGATCTACGCATTCTGCAAAAATCCGAACTCAAATCGCGACCAAACTTTGAATTGTTGGTGTGGGAAGCTGCGCCCGGACGAGACGAAGCCGGCGGCGGGTCGGACGCGCCGGACGGCGGCGGGCGAAGCGCTTTTGTGCGCGGGGGTAGGGGCAGACGGGAAATCGACGGGGAGAGAGAGAGAGGCGGGTTGGAGGAGAAAATGATTTTCAAAATTAAAATCTCGGGTTCAACTGGTATTTATAGCAAAAATACCCCGAAATACTAATAGCCCCACAAATACATCATGATTCATTAAAAATCATCTGTTTTCAAAAATTCTCTTTCTAACTCCAAAACCCCCTACCGGTGCCCACACAAAGCACGCGAGATTCCGAGTCACACTAAAAACCCAACTCATAGGTTTTTCACCGAAATGATAATACAATCTCATCCTTGGGATCCAACGATCACAACTACTCAAATAGACGAGCCCGGAAGGCCCAACACCTCGATTAAACTCCAATTCACCACGTAAAACAACTTTAGGGGTTATTAACACTCCGGGATTAACATCTATGATCCCTGGTCATCACATTTCACCTCTAGAGTTGCTTGGCCAGTAGGCTTATGTTCATTTTGAACTTCTGCACCGGTCTAGCTTTTTCTAATGGCTCAACATAACCAATACCTTTATGTGATGTCCGTTCCTTAACGAGTGTTGGCTTGACATGTTCCTTAACAAATTCGCTTGGTTCATATACTGTACTGGATCTAACAAAGTTCATTGCTTGCATCTTGTTTTTCTCCAGACACAGATGAGATTTAATGCCACATGAGTTACTATCATTACTGATATAGCCTATATCGACAAGATCACCAGCAAGCCTTATTGACTCAAGTATTTCATCTTTTCTGGCAGTTGAAGTGTTCCATGTGCAAACCAGCTTGATAAATTTCTGGTGGGCACATTTAGCTTTGTCCTTTTTCTTTCTCGAGCAGACTTACTTTTTCCCTTAGGGATTCCAGTTCTCTGGATTGTTCACAATCAAGTTTACTGTCCAGCTGTTCGATTGGGCTTGAATGTTCAGTCTTATAGTACTCGAAGGACTCATACAATATTTGATACTCATTTATCATAGCTTGCAATGCGTTAGTGGGTTCATTATGTGTAAATTCAGAAAGGTTAGAATCAGTTAGCTCACTGTCATTATTTGCCAGAAGAAAGTGGACTCCTTCATCTTCACTTTCACTAGATGAGCTCGAAGATTCCTCTGATTCTGATTCTGAATCATCCCATTTGCTCTTTTTTTCCTCAGCAACAAGTACTTTTCGATCTCTGTCTCTTCTGGATGATCTTCTCTTTTCCTTAGACTTCTTGTAGTCCTTGGATGCTTTCTTTTGATCATCCTTCTTTGGATTTGTACAATCAGCAATAAAATATCATGGTTTAAGGCAGTTGAAGCAGACACGATCATCTTCATTTGATCTATTTTTGAAGTTCTGCTTCCTTGGATAAGACTGATAAGTCTTCTAATTTTTATTCATGAATTTGCCAAATTTCTTGACAAAAGCGCCATTGCATCATTACACATTTGTTCAAGAGTCATCTCTTTTGTAAGGGACAGGGACCCTGATGCAGCAAGAGCTTTGGTTGGTTGACTGGTGTTTGGTTCATCTTCAACCCGAATCCATAGCTCAAACTGTGATATCCCCGAAATGACTAATTGCAATTTGGGCACTAATTATGTTTACATGATTAATTATGGTGATAATTGAATTATGTGTTGGAATTAATTACCTTGTTGAAATGCTTAGTCACATGGTAGGCGTGACCCAGTAGTGCATTTCGGGATGCATGTTGTGCATGTTGGGAAAATTGGGTATTAACATGGTTTATTCATGTTGGTTGTTAATTATTTGGAAAGCATGGATTTAATTGAGGTTTTGGGTGCATTTTGGTGCTTTTAAAATATCATATTGGGGTATTTTATACATCATGCTAATAATTGGGGTACATGTTTTTAATTTAAAAAAACCCACCCTTATACCCCACTACACCCCCACTTTACATTTCACTTTACCAAATTCTCAATTTCACTCCCAACCCTAACCTCTCATCCCATTTTCGTCCAAGCCAAGGAGGAGGAGGAGAAATCCTTGCAAACTCTCCATTTGTTGGAATCTTGATAGGATTTGAAGTCCAATTTGGTATAAACCCCTCCTTTTTAATTTCTTGAAGAATGGTTTTGAAATGGGTTGGTATTTGAGTTTTTATATGGGGTTGTTTTTGGGTATGTGTTGTATGTGGTTGGGTTATGATTTTTGAGGTGTTTCATGTGGGTTTTATGGAGTTATTATGGTATTTGAGTTGTTGGAATGTTTGGGTTTGAAGTGTGTGTAGTGGAACTTGGTTTGTGCTCAAAAATGGTGAAGAATCGTGCACACAGCAGGTGGCGATCGATCGCTACAAACGCAGCGATCGATCGCCGAAGGGCCGTAGCGAAAATCGTTGCGGGCGATTGATCGCTGGAAATGTCGCGATCGATCACCGCGAGGCAGAAAGGTCTGGCAATCGATCGCTATATCGAAGCAATCGATCGGTAAGGCTAGCGATCGATCGCCTCGATATAGCGATCGATCGCCAGCAGCAGAATTGTGGGAAATGATGTTTTTGTTGAATTTTTGGTATTTGGCTATTATTTGGCTTCTAATATTGGGTTGTGTGATTGTGTAGAACCATCCCAGGTGGCGGCGCAACCAAGGAAGTAAAGTCATACCAAATCCCACTTTTGGAAAGGTACGTAGAAGACGTACGGGCACCCAACGGTACATGTATCTATTATACTCATCGATTATGCATTGTGGATGCGAGTATATATGGAATTGTGCATTGTGGATGCAAATATATGTTGAATTGTGCATGATGATTGTATATGCCTATGATGATTGTTGGTGCACATCCCATGAGTCATGGTTATATAGAGTGATGCTTTTAATGCTTTGCCACTGTCACTTGAAACGATGATAGAATACTTGCCGCTGTCATATTGTAGCGAGGAAAGAATATTTGCCGCCAAATGTTGAAGCGAGGGTATTGCCGCATGTCGCATTTGCGCGAGGTTATTCAATGCCGCTAATATGTCGAAGCGAGGGGTATTAGTGCCGTTGTCATGACAAGCGAGGTGCATTAAAATACACTATTATAACAGACTAAGGATTGGTGATTGATGATAATGAAATGGTGTTATGTCATGACATGTGTCAACCATTAAATAATCTATTGATTATACTCATGAGTTATGGTACAGGTACAACAAAAAAGGGAGCGTTTAAAATGCATGGGAAAAACGGGAAGTGTTTTATTACGGTTAGGCATTTACGCCTTATATTCATATTGTGTTGAATATGGATTATTATATGCTCATGTTTTGGGGGTTGTCCTTGTAGGTACATTTTGGCATGATAAAGGGGCAAAGGCGGGTTGAGACGGTGAGCTTGGGAAGAACGCTTTTGATAAGAAAGGATAGGATTATTTGGTATAGTGTCTACTCTAGGAGTAGTGTAAAGCTATAGTGAATAACATTCATTTGTTTGAGAATGTAATTAATCCATTTGATAGTCCTTAACTTGGCATGTAATTCTTAAGGCTCAAGGTCTCAACACGAACTTTTATACTCTGATAATGCATGTTAGCTCTAATTATACCTTTAATCCGCACTTAAGGAACTAGGGTCCTTACATTAGTGGTATCAGAGCAGTGGTTAGAGAACCCGGGAACGAGTGAAGGGTCTCCTTAGCATGGTTGGCTAGGTGTTTACATTTAGGCATGTTTATGCATGTGGCGCATATCTGTGTATACAATTGTTATACTAACATGCTATTTATCATTCATGTTATCTAACTGTGTAGCATATATATTGTTTGGAATTGTTGTTAACCCTTGTGTTACAGCATGGCGGCTATGAACTTGGAGAACCTCAATGAAGAGGTGGGTGATATTGGCAGTGTGAATGTTAGCATTGGTCAGACAAATCCTTTACCTCCACCGGCTGTGGGAGTGGAACCGGTTGCTCAGTTGTTATTGTCAGGGGAGCTCAGTCTGACTCAGTTTCTGACTTTCCACCCACCCCGGTTTGAGGGGACAGAGATAGGGGAAGAGGCTGAGGAGTGGCTTGAGAGACTGAAACAGATATTTGTGTCCGCTCCTTGTGCAAAGACGGCATGGCTGAGGTTGATGGAGTTCCAACTAGCAAAGAAACCTTCCATGTGGTGGAAGACGATTGTGATGGAGTTGAGGGCCCAAGCTATGGTGATTGACTGGACCTTATTTAACCCAGTTTCTAAACCGGTACTTCTCTGCTGCGGCTAGGCAAACTAAGGAGGATGAATTTACTAATCTGAAGCAAGGGGGCATGACGGTATCAGATTATGCCATGGATTACTCCTCACTGTTGAGGTATGTTCCCCATATTGCAACAAACAGGCATGCCAAGATGAGGCACTTTCTGAAGGGGTTGCGGCCAGAATTATTTGATCAGGTTATCTCCAACAACCCCACATCTTTTGATGACGCTTGTTAGAGCAGAGTTAGCAGAGATAGGGGTGAGTGCTTATCCTGAAGCCGTACCCCCACCAGTTCCATCACAACGATCTACATCTGAGAATTTGAGGCCACGAGGAGAGTCATTTAAGTCTCGTGGTGCTTCTTCATCCTCTCGGTTCAATGGGAAGAAATCTTTTAACTGGAAGCAAGAGAACATGAAGAGCAATCTATCGGCCAACCGGGGGCCTATGCAAGTGAATAGATCAGGGGAAACTAGATGTGACAACTGTGGAGGACCACACTCTTCGATCAACTGCCCGGCTTGTTACAGTTGTGGTAAGATGGGTCATATCTCTCGGTATTGCCCCACTCGTGGAGGATAGTCAGATTTCCAAGGGAACAGGCCGAGATTTGAGGACAAGACAGTGCATCAGAGGTAGCAGATTATGCCTCGACCATTGGGAGGTCAGACAGTGGGATTGTCCCAGGGGCAAGTGTATGCACTGACTAGAGAGCAGGCCCAGGCAACCCCGGAGGAGGTGATCGCCGGTACGTGCCATTTATTTACATACCCTGCTTTTATTTTGATAGATACATGTGCCTCCCACTCTTTTGTATCTGTTGGCTTTGTGGAGAGACACCATATGCACACGTCTTTGTTACCCACGCCTCTCATGGTCTCGACACCCACTGGAATAAATGTTGTTGTTGATCAGTTTCTTGCGGATTGCCTCATTTATTTTGAGGGCAATGAGTTGAAGGCAAATTTGATTGTGTTGGGCATGTCAGACTTCGATTGCATCGTGGGCATCGACATTCTGAACAGATATCAGGCAGTCGTGGACTGTCGGCAGAGAACGGTTCGGTTCAGATCTGATATGGGCATGCAGTGGACTTTCTATGGGAACGGTTCTCGTGCGAAGATTCCATTGATATCAGCAATCAAAATGTCTCAGTTGTTGGAGCGTGGTCACACGGGCTACCTTATCTATGCCGTGGACACGACGGGGAAGAATAAAGAGTTGAGGGTGGAGGATGTACCCGTGGTGGCCGAATTTGCAGACGTGTTTCCGGAGGAGATTCCAGGATTCCCACCGGCTAGAGAAGTCGAGTTTGGGATTGAGTTATGACCGGGGACATCCGCTATTTCTCATGCCCCTTACAGAATGGCACCGGCGGAGTTAAGAGAATTGAAGGAGCAGCTGCAGGAGCTCCTTGACAAAGGATATATACGCCCTAGCATATCGTCTTGGGGTGCACCAGTTCTTTTTGTGAATAAGAAGGATGGTTCGATGCGTTTGTGCATCGGTTATTGGCAAATGAATAAGGCCACGATAAAGAACAAGTATCATCTCCCAAGGATTGATGATTTGTTTGATCAGTTACAAGGTACAAAGCTGTATAGCAAGATTGATTTGAGATCAGGTTACCACCAGATTCGGGTCAGAGAGGAGGATGTGCAGAAGACAGCATTTCAGACTCGGTATGGGCACTACGAGTTCCTGGTTATGCCGTTCGGTGTGACGAACGCCCCAGCTGTCTTTATGAGCTTGATGAACATAGTGTTTCAACCATATCTTGACCAGTTCGTCATTGTATTTATTGACGACATACTCATCTACTCCCGGAGCGAGGAAGAGCACGTGAAACACTTGAGGACAGTACTCCAGATTCTCAGAGATCACCAGTTATATGCCAAGCTCAGCAAGTGTGAGTTTTGGTTGAGCAGTGTGGTGTTCTTGGGCCATGTTATATCTAGTAATGGGATATCGGTGGATCCCAGGAAGATTGAGGCTGTGATGGAGTGGGCTGCACCCACTTCTGTGCCCGAGATACGGAGCTTTCTTGGTTTGGCCGGTTATTATCGACGCTTCGTCGAAGGATTTCGAAGATTGCCAAGCCGTTGACACAGTTGACCCAAAAGGGAGTACTATTCTTTTGGTCTGAGGCTTGTGAGGAAAGCTTCCAAGAGTTGAGACATCGATTGACGACGGCGCCGGTGTTGGTGATTCCTACGGAGAACACGAGGTTTGTTCTTTATACCGATGCATCACTTCAGGGCCTTGGGTGTGTATTGATGCAAGATAAGCACATGGTAGCTTATGCATCGAGGAAGTTGAAGCCGCATGAGACTAGATATCCAGTCCATGACTTGTAGCTAGCGGCTATTATTTTTGCCTTGAAGATCTGGAGGCATTATTTGTATGGTACGTCGTTTACCATTTACACCGATCATAAGAGCCTGAAATTCTTGTTTACTCAGGCGGAGTTGAATATGCGTCAGAGGAGATGGATGGACTTACTCAAGGACTATGATTGTGAAATTGAGTACCATCCTGTGAAAGCTAACTTGACAGCAGACGCCTTGAGCCGGAAAGTGAGAAGTACTGCTGAAGATGTCATACATTTGTCAGCCATGATGACTTCCTATTACCATCTGGGCTATGACTTCGACATAGATACATCACCAGTGTACGTATCGACCTTATTAGCTGAGCCAGATATCTATGTGAATATCAGAAGAGCTCAGAAGTCAGATGATGAGATTCAGAGATGGTTATCATTAGTACATCTTGGTCAGCCATCGAAGTTCAGAGTGGCTGAGGACGGATCCTTGAGATTGGGTGACCGTTGGGTGGTTCCGAGTACGTCGGAGTTACGTAGAGGGATCTTGGAGCGAGCTCATAGCAGCAGGCTTAGTATTCACCCAGGCGGGAGGAAAATGTACAAGGATCTGTGTGATCAATTCTGGTGGAAAAGGATGAAATGGGATGTGATAGCATTTGTTAAGAGATGATTGATCTGTCAACAGGTGAAGGCAGAAAGGCAGAGGCCTGGTGGCGAGCTGAAGAGCTTAGAGATACCGGAATGGAAGTGGGAGCACATATCTATGGACTTTGTGACCCACTTGCCGAGGACTACTTCGGGTTGTGATGCCATTTGGGTGATCGTGGATAGGTTGACAAAGGTGGCTCACTTCATTCCCTACAGTATGACGTACACATACTTGAGGATGGCTCAGCTGTATGTCCGGGATATAGTGAGACTGCACGGGATTCCAGTGTCTATTGTATCTGACAGAGATCCACGGTTCACATCTCATTTCTAGGGAGGTCTTCAGTCAGCTTTGGGTACTGAGGTGAGGTTGAGCACAACATATCATCCCCAGACAAACGGTCAGACTGAGCGTACCATACAGACGCTCGAGGACATACCGTGGGCTTGTGTATTGGAGTTTGATGCCTCGTGGCAAGATTCATTGGCTTTGGTAGAGTTCTCTTACAATAACAGCTATCAGGCGAGTATTCAAAAGGCTCCGTTTGAGGCTCGGTATGGTAGGCATTGTAGGTCGCCATTGTACTGGGATGATCTGACCAGTAAAGTAGTAGGAGGACCCGAACTGATCGGGAAATGGAGGATAAGATAAAGGTTATCCGTCAGATAATGAAGGCAGCCCAGGATAGGCAGGCAGCCTATGCAAATAAACGACGGAGGACGTTGGAGTTCCAGTTGGGAGACAGGGTCTTTTTGAAGATCTCACCTTTCAGAGAATCTCACCTTTCAGAGGTGTGGTTCGGTTTGGTATGCGTGGGAAATTGTCTCCGAGGTATGTTGGGCCGTACGAGATCTTGCAGCGCATTGGCACCTTAGCTTACCGACTGGCCTTGCCACCTTCCTTGTCTGGTATACATGATGTGTTCCATGTGTCTATGTTGCGAAAGTATGAGCCGGATCCGTCACATGTGTTGCAGCCTTCCGAGGTTCAGTTAGAATCCGATGTATCTTATGTGGAACAGCCTGTTAGGATCCTGGATCAAGCAGACCGCAGACTTCGGAACAAAGTGATACCTATGATTAAAGTTCAGTGGGATCACAGGGGTGTCGAGGGGGCCACGTGGGAGACTGAGCGGCATATGGTGCAGCATTACCCGGAACTGTTTTCTGGTATGTGATTTATGTTTAGTTTCATTTTGGGTAAGTGCATACGATTTCGAGGACGAAATCTTATAAGTAGGGGAGTATTGTGATATTCCCGAAATGATTGATTGCAATTTGGGCACTAATTATGTTTACATGATTAATTATGGTGATATTGAATTATATGTTGGAATTAATTACCTTGTTGAAATGCTTAGTCACATGGTAGGCGTGATCCAGTAGTGCATTTCGGGATGCATGTTGTGCATGTTGGGAAATTGGGTATTAACATGGTTTATTCATGTTGGTTGTTAATTATTTGGAAAGCATGGATTAATTGAGGTTTTGGGTGCATTTTGGTAAAATGCTTTTAAAATACCATGTTGGTGTATTTTATACATCATGCTAATAATTGGGGTACATGTTTTTAATTAAAAAAAACCCACCCTTATACCCCACTACACCCCCACTTTACATTTCACTTTACCAAATTCTCAATTTCACTCCCAACCCTAACCTCTCATCCCATTTTCGTCCAAGCCAAGGAGGAGGAGGATAAATCCTTGCAAACTGTCCATTTGTTGGAATCTTGATAGGATTTGAAGTCCAATAGAGGTATAAACCCCTCCTTGTTAATTTCTTGAAGATTGGTTTTGAAATGGGTTGGTATTTGAGTTTTTATATGGGTTTGTTTTTGGGTATGTGTTGTATGTGGTTGGGTTATGATTTTTGAGGTGTTTCATGTGGGTTTATGGAGTTATTATGGTATTTGAGTTGTTGGAATGTTTGGGTTTGAAGCGTGTGTAATGGAACTTGGTTTGTGCTAAAAAATGGTGAAGAATCGCGCACACAGCAGGTGGCGATCGATCGCTACAAACGCAGCGATCGATCGCCGAAGGGCCGTAGCAAAAATCGTTGAGGGCGATCGATCGCTGGAAATGTCGTGATCGATCGCCGCGAGGCAGAAAGGTCTGGCGATCGATCGCTATATCGAAGCGATCGATCGGTAAGGCTCGCGATCGATCGCCTCGATATAGCGATCGATCGCCAGCAGCAGAATTGTGGGAAATGATGTTTTTTGTTGAATTTTTGGTATTTGGCTATTATTTGGCTTCTAATATTGGGTTGTGTGATTGTGTAGAACCATCCCAGGTGGCGACGCAACCAAGGAAGTAAAGTCATACCAAATCCCACTTATGGAAAGGTACGTAGAAGACGTACGGGCACCCAAATGTACATGTATCTATTATACTCATCGATTATGCATTGTGGATGCGAGTATATATGGAATTGTGCATTGTGGATGCAAATACATGTTGAATTGTGCATGATGATTGTATATGCATATGATGATTGTTGGTGCACATCCCATGAGTCATGGTTAAATAGAGTGATGATTTTACTGCTTTGCCGCTGTCACTTGAAACGATGATAGAATACTTGCCGCTATCATATTGTGGCGAGGAAAGAATATTTACCGCCAAATGTTGAAGTGAGGGTATTGCCGCATGTCGCATTTGCGCGAGGTTATTCAATGCCGCTAATATGTCGAAGCGAGGGGTATTAGTGCCGTTGTCATGACAAGCGAGGTGCATTAAAATACACTATTATAACAGACTAGGGATTGGTGATTGATGATAATGAAATGGTGTTATGTCATGACATGTGAACCATTAAATAATCTATTGATTATACTCATGAGTTATGGTATAGGTACAACAAAAAAGGGAGCGTTTAAAATGCATGGGAAAAACAGGAAGTGTTTTATTACGGATATGCATTTACGCCTTATATTCATATTGTGTTGAATATGGATTATTATATGCTCATGTTTTGGGGGTTGTCATTGTAGGTACATTTTGGCATGATAAAGGGGCTAAGGCGGGTTGAGGCGGATAGCTTGGGAAGAATGCTTTTGATAAGAAAGGACAGGATTATTTGGTATAGTGTCTACTCTAGGAGTAGTGTAAAGCTATAGTGAATAACATTCATTTGTTTGAGAATGTAATTAATCCATTTGATAGTCCTTAACTTGGCATGTAATTCTTAAGGCTCAAGGTCTCAACACGAACTTTTATACTCTGATAATGCATGTTAGCTCTAATTATGCATTTAATCCGTACTTAAGGAACTAGGGTCCTTACACAAACTCATATGTCTTTAAGTCAGCAAATAAATCATGCAAATTTATCTTGTTTAAGTCTTTGGATTCTCTCATAGCAATGGTCTTCACATCCCATTCTCTTGGGAGACCCCTCATGACTTTTATGGTAACTTCTCTGTTTAATAATTCCTTACTCGGGCTATTGAGTTCATTTATGATTCAAGTTACTCTCTCATTGTATTCATTGAGAGTTTTTCCGGACATCATTTTGATGTTCTCAAACTTCTGTAGAGCGACAATAAGCTTGTTTTCTTTGGTTTGATCATTTCCTTCACACAGTTGTGCAATCTTTTCCCAAATATCTTTAGCAGTGGGACACATCTTGATTTTATTGAACATATTATTGTCCAATGTTTTGAACAAGATATCCTTTGCTACGTTGTCCAGATTTGCTTTTTTCTTTTTCTCATTGGTCCAGGATGCTCTGTCCTTTTCAACCATTTGAGGTTCACCACTGGTAATGGTTTTGTTGAGTTGACCTTCATGATTGTCATTGGTCCGTCAGTGATGATGAACCACATGTCATCATCTTATGCACTCAGGTATGCTTGCATCCGAATTCTCCAGTCATCATATTCATCTTTCTTGAACATCGGGATCTTGCTGAATGAGGCCATCAGTTCTTAGTATTTCTCAGACTTGAGAAGACCTTGCTCTGATACAACTTGTTAGGATCGGAGTAGTGTTTAGAAGGGGGGTTGAATAAACACCAGACTCAATTTCGATTCTTCTTATTACAGCAGACTGCTAAGTACTGCATTAGGTTCTCAATTGATAGCAAGTCAGCAGACACTAGTAATAGTGCGGGAGACATCTGCTGAACTTGTGAGATACAGTAACTGAATGATAATATGCAGTATGTAATGACACGGGATATGTTCTGGAAGTTCGAAGCACAACGCTTCTACGTCTCCCCTTCTTCCTTTGCAGGAAGGTTACACTAGAAGACTTTGGCTTACACTTTATAGTATATGACCTTCTTAGGCACACACACAGATTGACCTAAACTTCTAGCAATACAACTCTATCAGTTGCTTACAATGTGCTTTTACAACATTCACACAAAAAAAATCACTTAAGATTTGAGTGTTCTTGAGCAGCAGACTCAATAGGCTTTGATCTTTAAGATCACAATTAGGCTTCTTTGCTGCTCTTGCAAAACTTCAGAATATTTCAATATACGTGTTGAATGTTTTGCTTGAATGAAGTTGATTCCTGCAAGTATTGATCGCTTTGTTAAAGCTTTCTCCGTTCTTCGCTTTGACGTATTTATATACATAACAGTCTAACTACAACTTTTCTTCAATTGAAAAGATCTGCGTAAAATCAGCTTCCTGATATTCTTTCAAAATCTTTTTGTCTTCTTTTCAATCCCGTTAATCAACAGTTATTTCAACCTGACACTATTGTTGGCGCTGATGCGACGCTCTGTCGTACCTTTGTCAGAGTGAGTTTGTACTTGTTTTGTTTTATTGCTTTATACGTCTGATGACTTCTCCTTCACTATATATCTGCTGGTTATATGGTCAGCCGATGTCCTTTCCATTATCTGTTCTATAGTCACTAGTTTACTTAGTCTGATGGACTAAAGTCAACTAATAACTTCTTAGACGTCTGCTGGTACTCTTGTTCCACTGAACGTTCACTCTCTGCATCCTGTAGATCTCTTTTCAGCTTTTCACCCGGTGGATGTCTTTTAAGCTTTTCACCAGGTAGGTGTCTTTTAAGCTTTTCACTCGGTAGGTGTCTTTTATGCAGTAGATGTTTGTGATCACCAAAACTTATAAATATTTTCCCAACACTGTCTATTTCCAGGATTTGGTACATGTGTTTCAATTCGAGGATTTTCCCTCGGATGAAAGTATATACGAAGAAGAGATCTATTTTGATGATGGAGGTGAATTCTGCTCAGAATCAGAGTGAATGAGAGTTCCTTCAACACATGATCAGAGAAGACCCGTCAGGATTTTTCTCTTATACAAATTGTTTCTCATAAAACCCTTATGAGGATCATGAAGAAAGAGCCAAAGCTTCAAATGTAAGATGGATTTACAATTGAAGCAATGGAAAAAGCATGGATATGATTGGTCTTTGAAGCAGGAAGCATCAGATTATTCATAGGGTGACAACAGGTGAACTTGCAATCCGGATAGAATTAACGGGAAACCAAATTGAGATACATTTAATCTCGTACAGAGAAATCCAGGAGATTAAGAACAAGGTTAAGAGAGAAGTTGCTAACACGCTCTAATGAATTCATATTGGAGCCATTAGAGTTATCATCAAGGCAACTTTCAAGGAAGGAATTGATTCACCACTCAATCTGGAAATCTTCGAGAAGAGAATATCGAACCTCAAAGATTCTTGTTTGGGAGCAGTTGCAGGAAATTTGTATGCGGGAAAGATGTCTTTCAACATCTACCCTAGAGTTGCATACAATTTGGGAGATCGAGATTTCAACAAGGTTCTAACTCTTCATCAAGATTTTAAAAAAAAAGTGATTTGATGAAAGAGGGGGACAGGCCTTACTCGATCACCTACAATGTCATTCAGAGAACAAAATGAAGTGGTGGATGGAGATGGAGAAGAAGTTAATCTTGACATCCCCACTATTACTGAAAAAGGCATTACAAGAGGAAGCCATGCAACCTGATGCTACACTCGAAGAACAGATTACTCTCGAGGAAGTAAAAAGGAAGATCCAGAGGAACTACAATGAGGATCCTCTAGCATGGTGGGATAGAAACGAGATTAAAGCATCTTTGAAAGTAAAAATTGTAAGAGAGTATGAGTTCGTAAGGTACAAACCGATCCCGTGAACCCGGAAGATCGGAAAGATATGCAGATGATACTTAAGGAACATCTTGACCTTAAGTTAATCTCAGCAGGTGTCTCTCCATATAGCAGTTCGGGATTTCTCGTACGGAATCATGGAGAAAGTAAAATAGGAAAACCAAGATTGGTGATCAATTACAAAGGTATCAACGAGATCTTGGAATTAGACAGATATTATATCCCAAGCAGAACCTTTGGTAATAGCACCAAGAATGCCAAACTGTTTTCTAAGTTCGATTGTAAATCTGGATTCTACCAGATTAAGATGGAGGAAGCGAGCAAAAGGTTCACACCATTCTCCACACCACAAGGACACTACATCTGGAATGTCATGCCAATGGGATTGGCAAATGCTCCCCAGATATATCCAAGGAAGGTGGATATCTTCATCGCGTCAAGAAACATGAAAGAGCATCTTAAACATTTGGAAATCTTTTCAGATGTTTGTTACAAGGAAGGATTAGTGCTATCCGAAAGAAAAAAACAGTGATTGCCACCAGAAAGATCGAGTTCCTCGGAATTGAGATCGATGAATCATGAATTATCTTGCAAAATCATATTGTAGAAAAGGTGCAAGGATATCTAGATGACCTCAAGGATTTAAAGCAACTTCAGAGTTTTCTGGGAGTTTTTAATTTTGCTGAATGTCCATCAACAATCTAGCAAACCACCGGAAGGTTTTCAGTCCACTACTCAAGAAAGATGTTAAGTTCGAGTGGAATGAAGATCACAGACGAGCTGTCAAACAGCTTAAAGAAGTTTGCAGGCAACTACCAAAGCTTGCAATTCCAAACAACGAGGATGAACTTGTATTATATACCGATGCCAATGATCATTGGTGGGCTGCAATACTTATGAAGGTCACATCAGAAGGAGAAGTTTCATGCAGATATTACAGTGGTTTATTTGACAATAGCGAAGTTATCAGATGGCACATCAAGGAGATTGAGTTCTTTGCAGTTCGAAAGGCTTTTAAAAAATGGCCATTGTTCTTACTTGCAAAAAAGTTTCTTAAAAATAGATAATACCAGTATAAAGTCTTTTCTGAAAAATAAAATTGAATCAAAACCAGAAAAGACTAGACTTTAAGATGGTAAGCTGAATGCCAATATTATGATTATGATATTGTCATAGTGAAATCTGATTTAAATGTTCATGCAGATTTCTTAACACGAGATGGAGGGACAAACTGCTAGTGATACCCTCAAACGAGTGAGGAATCTCAGGGAAAACCTGGAGATCCTGGAACGAGACTTTGGGACACTTTGTTTCAATGCTGAGGTCGCATGACTGCTTCAACGATCAGATCAGGAACTTGTTGCTGATCACATACGAGCATGCTTTTGGGACCATGAACGTTTGTTTGAAGTCTTTAAAGGGCCCATCCTCCAGGCCGCACCTCTAACGGGGCAAAAAGGAGTGTTTAGAGAATGGGTCTCATCTAACCTGGAGGCAAGGGATTCGAGTACCCCTGTCACAAGTGTTGCAGATGATGCATTCCTTGATGATGTACAAGCTGTAGCAAATGTTGAGGTCAGGTGTCATCACAATATGAATTTAAAGTCAACCTAGCACCTCTGGGGTAAAAGAGGGAGAGTTGAACCTTAGGCCAATGACTGACACCTCTAGGGTTCAATGTAATGACGATTTAGATTCTTCACCTATGTAGGATTCCCAATGCACTTGGGAGAAACTAATCACCAGACGGGGTATCTACCCAGACAACACTCTTGTTGATATCTCCGGAAAATATCAGAGGGTTTGGATGAAGCCATCCAAACGAAGTTCAAGAATGGTATATTTTCGAAGCACTTGCTTCGGTTTATACTGTTGCACCAGTATTATCTGAAATTGCAAAATTAGCAAAATGGATCAGAGAAGTTGTTCACGAGAAATGGACCAATAATCCACATTTGGCCAGAGGAGATTTTTTGGAGTTGTATTTTTTCAGTGCTGCTTCAGAACCAGCGAAGAAGGGCTTCATTGAAGCTTTTCATTTTATCAAGCTGAGATGACCAGATGGGAACGCCTTAAAAAATATAAAAATTGCGCTATCAGACGGCATACCGGTTTGGCTCGACTATCACGGAAGATAGAAGTTTGAACCTGACGCGCATGGGGTCTTTGGGTTTGTCTAACCGAGATGGACAAAGTCAAATACTCATTTAACTTCTTTCAGATTTCAGCCAACAGAACTTTCATGCTGAATTTCATGACAGGAACATCAACGAGATTTCCTAAAGAACTCTTCGAAACAAAGAGGAGAATTCTTTGGGAAAACAAGATTCCGGCAGGAAATGAAACTTATTGGAAATTCAGCATGAAAACATAATTTGGGAAAAGATTCTGATCCAAACCCGACATATCAGAGGCAGGTAAAGCCAAAAGACCTGCTGATAAGAGATGTCGTTTTCCTAAAGCTCGGGGACCACAAAAATCAATAATGTAAAGATTCCCCGACAAAGGAAAAAGGTGTGGACCATTAAAAATTAGTGCAGTCACTATTAAAAGGACTAGGACAAAAATTATTGAGCACTCACGAGAAAAGTTGGCACACTCAGACAAAGATGCCAGACCACGTGAAAGTTAAGACGTACTCATGGGCGCACTCAACAATTACCTAGATTTGGAATCCAAAGTTGAAGTATGGATTCATGCCTATATAAAGGCACTCATTCAGGAAGCTATGGACATCGAAAATTCTCCATAGTTTTCTGAGAATAAATTTTATAGTCTCAAAGCTTTATAACCATTCAACTTTCATAGCTTGGTAATATTTCCTTTCTAAATTTCTTTTGTAATTGTTGAAAATATTGTTCTGTTTTTAGTTTATGCGTTCTTGAGTTAAGCCTCATCTTTATGAGAGGCTACACAAGTCTGTCTCTTCCCAAAAGGAGACGTTTTAATGTAATAGATATTATAAGTATTTCCAGAATAGAACGAAGGTTGTTGCCCATCTATCTCCCAGAGAATAGAACGAAGGCTGTTGCCCATCTATCTCCCAGATTTCTTTAAATTCTTTCTTATATCTTGAGTATACCTTACGCCCTAAGGTAGGAAACGAATTAGGGCTGTGCTGTGCGGTTTTTGAAGGAGTCGGATAACTTGCAGACTAACCTCGCCTGAGGGCTTATGTTTGATGGTGAGGAGCCATTCGTAAAACAGTCTGGAGATTGTAAGGACCATGATACCTTAAGTGAAGATTTAGGTGCAATAAGGACTAAGCATGCATAAATCAGAGTATGAACTTCGTGTTGATGCCTTGAGCTATTAGAATTAGAGTACCAAAAATAAAATTCCATAAGGATTAATTACATTCCCAGCTAAATGAATATTAATCATATAGCTTTACACTACTCCTAGAGTAGAGACTAAACAAAAGGATCATGCCTTCCTATACTAATAGCGCTCCTCGCAAGCTCACCATATAAACCCGGGCCTTAGTTCTTCATGCCAAAATATACCTACAGGAACAACCCCAACACCATGAGCATGTAACAAACCATATCCACAATAATATGATTGTAATATAGAAATGCATAAACCTTAAATACAAATCACTTCCTGTATTTAATACGTTTAAATGCTTCCTTTGGTTGTCCTTGTATACCAATCATAATCAATAGATTATAATACCAATAATGTATGTCATGACATGCATCCATTCCATGAATACCAATAACCATTTCCAGTCTTATTATATCAGTGGCATAATACCCATCGCGTTAACATGACAGCGGCATTAATACCCCTCGCTTCGACATATTAGCGACATAATATCCCTCGCAATGGTAATATGATAGTGGCATTATCCTTCGCTTCGACATATGTGCGGCAAATATTCTTCATCGCTATAATATGACAGCGGCAAGTATTCTATCATCGCTTCGACATGAAGGCGGCAAGTATTCTTCATCACTGGAATATAACCTCGACTCTATGCATGCACCAATGCATCCATATACATATGCAACCATAATGCATAACCAAATCCATGTATGCAACCATGATGCATAATCAAATCCATGTATGCAACCATAATGCATATCCAAATTCAATGCGTAAAATACATTTTACCGTCCGATGTCCATACGTCTCACTACGTACCTTTGTTCCAAAAGTGGAGATGTCGTAGGACTTTATCTCCTTGGTTGTGTTGCCACCTGGGATGGTTCTACACGTTCACACAAACCAATATTTGAAGCCAATAATAGTCTGATACCAAAAATCCCACAAAATAACCGAAATATTCCATTCTGGCATCTCGCGATCGATCGCCATTGAGCCCCGATCGGTCGCGAGGTCCAGCAGCCTTAAATGCCAAAATCTGGCGATAGGCGATCGATCGCCATTTTTGGAGCGATCGATCGCTCGCCTCACCGATCGATCGCCCCAACTTGGCGATCAATCGCCAAATGCTGCATTTTGCTACTGCCTGCGTGCGATCGATCGCTCCATTTTGGGCAATCGATCGCCGCGATCTGCAACATGAAAAATCGCCATTTTTACACCTTAAACTTTCCCCAATCCATACCAACTCAAATACCAACAAACCAACAACATCAAAACACTATAAACCTCCAATATAAACATTAACAACACCAAAAATCCAACACCCAACCAAATACAACAAATACCAAAACCAAACCCATTTTAAATCCTTAAAAATACAAACCCATATCAAAACAAAACTTCATAAAATCAACAAGGAAGAATCCATACCCCTTTTGGACTTCAAATCCTACCAAGAATTCAACAAATGAAGATTTTGTAAGGTTTTCTCTTCCTCCTCTAAGCAAGAGACGAGATTGGGGTTTTTGGGGATAGGGTTGGGAGAGTTTGATAAGGAGTGGTGGGTTATGAGGGGTAATGGGGGTATAAGTGTTGGGATTAAAATAACATAGTACCCATTAATTAGCATGATGTATAAAATATCTCCAACATGATATTTTAAAAGCATTCTCCAAAAATGCAATAAAGCTCAATTAAAAATGCTTTACCAACATAATTAACACCCACCCCAAATAAACCATGCCAACACCCAGTTTCCCAACTTGCATCAAATGCATCCTGAAATGCATTATCAGGTCACGTCCACCTCATGACTAAGCATTTCACCATATTAATTAATTCAACACTAAATTAATTAACACCATAAATATTCGCATAAACATAATTAATGCCCAAATGCACATAATTATTTCGGGGATATCACAATACTCCCTTACTTATAAGATTTCGTCCTTGAAATCGCTTGCACTTACCAATTCGAAACAAAACATAAATCACATACCAGAAAATAGTTTCGGGTAGTGCTGCACCATATGCCGCTCCATCTCCCACGTGACCTCCTCGACACCCCTACGATCCCACTGAACCTTGACCATTGGTATCACCTTGTTAAAAAGTCTGTGATCAGCTCTATCCAGAATCCTGACTGGCTGTTCCACGTAAGACACATCAGAATCTAACTGCACCTCAGAAGGCTGCAACACATGCGACGGATTCGGCTCATACTTCCGCAACATAGATACATGAAACACGTCATGAATACCAGACGGTAAGCCAAAGTACCAATGCGCTGCAAGATCTCAAATGGTCCTACATACCTCGGAGACAATTTCCCGCGCATACCAAACCACACCACACCTCTGAAAGGTGAGATCTTTAAAAAGACCTTGTCTCCCAATTAAAATTCCAACGGTCGCCGCAGTTTATTTGCATAGGCTACCTGCCTATCCTGGGCTGCCTTCATTTTTTGTCGGATTGCCTTTATCTTATCCTCCATCTCCCGAATCAATTCGGGTCCTCCGACTGATTTACTAGTCAAATCATCCCAGTATAATGGTGACCTACAACGTCGACCATAAAGAGCCTCGAATGGAGCCATCTGAATGATCTCATAATAGCTATTATTGTACGAGAACTCCACTAGAGCTACCAAATCCTGCCATGAAGTATCAAACTCCAATACACACGCCCGTAGCATGTCCTTGAGCGTCTGAATAGTATGCTTGGTCTGGCCGTCCATTTGGGGATGATATGTCGTGCTTAATCTCACCTCAGTACCCAAAGCTGACTGAAGAACTCCCCAAAGGTGAGATGTAAATCGTGGATCTCGGTCAGACACGATAGAAACTGGGATCCCGTGCAGTCTCACTATATCCCGGACATACAACTGAGCCATCCTCAAGTATGTGAATGTCATACTGTACGGAATAAAATGAGCCACTTTGGTCAGCCTATCCACAATCACCCAAATGGCATCAAAACCCGATGCAGTCATCGGTAAGTGGGTCACAAAGTCCATGGATATGTGTTCCCACTTCCATTCCGATATCTCCAAGCTTCTCAGCTAGCCACCAGGCATCTGCCTTTCTGCCTTCACCTGTTGACAGATCAAGCATCTCTTAACGAATGCTATCAGATCTCGTTTCATCCTTTTCCACCAAAATTGATCACACAGATCCTTGTACATCTTCCTCCGGCCTAGGTGGATACTAAGCCTGTGCTATGAGCTCGCTATAAGATCCCTCTACGTAACTCCGGCGTACTCGGAACTACCCAATGGTTACCCAATTTCAAGGAACCGTCCTTAGCCACTCTAAACTTCGATGGCTGTCCAAGAAGTACCAATGATAACCATCTCTGAATCTCATCATCTGTCTTCTGATATTCTCATAAATATCCGGCTCTGCCAATAAAGTTGATACACGTACCGGTGATGTATCCACATCGAAAAGCCCAGATGACAGTAAGAAGTCATCATAGTTGATAAATGCATGGTGTCCTCAGCAGTACACTTCACTTTCCGACTCAAGGCGTCTGCTGTAAAGTTTGCCTTCCCAGGATGGTACTCTATTTCACAATCATAGTCCTTGAGTAAGTCCATCCATCTCCTCTGTCTTATGTTCAGTTCCGCTTGAGTAAACAAGAACTTCAGGCTCTTGTGATCCGTATAAATGGTAAACGACGTACCATACAAGTAATGCCGCCAAATATTCAAGGCAAAGATTATAGCCGCCAATTCCAAGTCATGGACCGGATATCTAGTCTCATGCGGCTTCAAATGCCTCGATGCATAAGCTACCACATGCTTATCTTGCATCAGTACACATCCCAAGCCCTGTAGTGATGCATCAGTATATAGAACAAACCTCTTGTTCTCCGTAGGAATCACTAACACAGGTGCTGTCGTCAACCGATGCTTCAACTCTTGGAAGTTCTGCTCACAAGCCTCAGAGCAATAGAATGGTACTCCCTTTTGAGTCAACTGAGTCAAAGGCTTAGCAATCTTATAAAATCCTTCGATAAAGCGTCGATAATACCCAGCCAAACCAAGAAGCTCCGTATCTCGGGTACAGAAGTGGGTGTAGACCACTCCATCACTGCCTCCACTTTCCTGGGATCCACCGATATCCCACTTCTAGAGATAACATGTACCAAAAACACCACGCTGCTCAACCAGAATTCACACTTGCTGAGCTTGGCAAACAACTGATTATCTCTGAGGATCTGGAGCACTGTCCGCAAGTGTTTCACGTGCTCTTCCTCACTCCGAGAGTAGATAAGTATGTCGTCAATAAACACTATGATGAACTGGTCAAGATATGGTTGGAATACCCGGTTCATCAGACTCATAAAGACAGTCGAGGTGTTCGTCACACCGAACGGCATAACTAAGAACTCGTAGTGCCCATACCGAGTCCGGAATGCTGTCTTCTGAACATCCTCCTCCCTGACCCGTATCTGATGGTAACCTGACCTCAAATCAATCTTGCTATACAGCTTCGTACCCTGCAACTGATCAAATAAGTCGTCAATCCTTGGGAGAGGGTACTTGTTCTTCACTGTTGCCTTATTCAGTTGTCGATAATCGATGCACAAATGCATCGAACCATCCTTCTTCTTAACGAATAGAACAGGCATGCCCCAAGGCGATACGCTAGAGCATTTATATCCTTTGTCAAGGAGTTCCTGTAACTGCTCCTTCAATTCACTTAACTCCACCGGTGCCATCCTATAAAGGGCATGAGAAATAGCGGACGTCCCCGGTAACAACTCAATCCCGAACTCAACCTCTCTAGTCTGCGGGAACCCTGGAATTTCCTCCGAAAACACATCGGCAAATTCCACCACTACGGGTACATCCTCAATCCTAAATTTCTTATTCTTTTCAGCCAAGTCCACTGCATAAATGAGATAACATGAATGTCCTCGTTCAAATAACCGTGGCATTTTGACAGCTGATATCAACGGAATCTTCGCACGAGAACCATTCCCATAGAAAGTCCACTGAATCCCCATATCAGATCGGAACCGTACTGTCCTCTGCCGGCAATCTACCACTGCCTGCTATCTGTTCAGTATATCAATGCCCACAATGCAATCGAAATATGACATACCCAAAACAATTAAATCCATCTTCAATTCATTGCCCTCAAAATAAATGAGGCAGTCAGCAAGAAACCGATTAGCAATAACATTCTTTCCAGTGGATGTCGAGACCAAAAGAGGCATGGGTAACAGAGACGTGCACATAAGTTGTCTCTCCACAAATTCGTAGACACAAAAGAGTGCGAAGCACATGTGTGTATCAAAATAAAGGCGAAACATGTAAATAAAAGGCACATATCAGCAATCACCTCCTCTAGAGTTGCCTCGGCCTGCTCCCTATTCAGTGCATAAACCTGTCCTTGAGGTGGTCCCATTGCCTGACCTCCCAACTGTCGAGGCACCATTGGTCGCCTCTGTTGCACTGTCCAGCTAGTAAATATTCCTCTGCCTTCCCTCAGGTACATTTGTCCTTCACGGTTAGGACAATGCCGAGCAATGTGGCCCGACTTGCCACATCTATAACATGCAGAACAGTCATGCATCAAATGCGGCCCTCTACATAAATGACACTTTACATCTCCAACTCTAGTTGCTTGAGTTGGTCCTCCAATGGTGGATGCACTGCCCCTCCGGTCCCCTTGCTTCCGACTATCCGGCTGCTTCCCACTAAACCGGGCAGAAAATGAAGTCCCACGTGATTTAAAAGATCCTCCCCGAGGCCTTAGATTATCATATGAAGATCTTTGCAATGGAACTTGTGGGGGTACAACATCAGTATAAGCACCAACTCCAATCTCTGCCAGCTCTACTCTAGTAAGAGCATCATCAAAAGAGCTGGGGTTATTGGAGATAACCCGGTCAAACAGTTCTGGCCTCAAACCCTTCAAGAAATGCCTCATCTTGGCATGCCCATTGGTAGCGATGTGAGGGACATACCTCAACATCGATGAATAATGCATGGCATAGTCCGAGACAGTCATGCTTCCCTGCTTCAGATTGGTGAACTCATCTTCTTTCATCTGCCTAGCAGCAGCAGAAAAATACCGGTTCAGAAACCGGGTTCTAAACAACGTCCTGTCCACCAATATCCCCTGAGCCCTCAACTCCATCACTGTCATCTTCCACCACATGGAAGACTTCCTAGCCAACTGAAACTTCGCTAGCCTTAACCAAGCAGTCCTAGCACAGGGTGCATACACAAATATCTGTTCAATACTTTTCAGCCATTCCTCTGCTTCCTCCCCAGTCTCTGTACCCTCAAATCTAGGCGGATGGAAGGTCAAAAATTGTGTTAGGCTCAGTTCACCAGGTAACAACGGCTGTGCAATACGTTCAACACCCACAGCTGGTGGTGGTAGGGGATTAGTCTTTGCGATACTAGCATTCACTCCCCACGTCACCCACCTCCTCATTTAGGTGTTCCACATTTCTGTTCTTACTGTTCACTCGCGATCGATCGCCATATTTTCACCGATCGATCGCCATATGATTTCACCGCCTTATTTTTACTCTGTTTTCGGCGATCGATCGCCATAGGGCTCACGATCGATCGCCGATGTTCGAAAATTCCAGAACATGGCGATTTTGAGTATATCCTCATGGTTCTCCTTCTCTACATCACCACATACCATCAAAACTTGTTCAAAGTAATCCTTACTAACATAAGGACACATTTCCATAACTTCTACAACTTATTTCATTGAATTTCATCTCATATTTAATCAAGACTTAAAGATTACAATCATATCTTCACATAGATGAACTATCAACATATAAACGTCGTATGCTATGGAATTCTTACCAAGAAGTTTTGAATTTACTTTTCTCAACTTCCCATCTTGATTGCCAAGTGAAATCCAAGAAAAGATACAAAAAACAAGCAAGGGTTTTGAGAGGTGCTTGTGTAGAGATTTACTAGGTGCTCTTTGGTGTATTGTGAGTTTCATATCTGAATATTGGTTCATATATATCCTCCAAGAAATTCAAATGCAGGTTAAACTCCTCTCAAATTCATGTCAAATGCATGACATAGTAATATCCAACTATGTATAGTTCATACTCTTTTCTACAATATGAATTCTCTCTCTCTCTCTCTCTCTCTCTCTATATATATATATATATATATATATATATCAACCATGTAACACCATTTCAATCAAATTCATCAATGTATGAAGGTGTTCTTCAACTCCTAATTTCACATTAATTGAAATCCTAGATTCTTGTCATATTCAACATGCCTGGTTTAACTCACACTCGAGTCCACATCATACCGTAATTATTTAATAATTACGCCATAACCATATCACATATGTATGAGCCTCATTGAATTTCCTCCTCGAAATTGCACATACATAACATGCATATATATACTCAATCCAACAATCCTACTGCAATAAGGCAAGAAACAATATCAGATATACAATATTGCAGTAAATACTCACCAACAATATCATAAGAATGTAAAGTCATACCAGAAAATAACTCAGGATACTGCTGTATCATATGCTGCTCCATCTCCCACTTCGCCTCCTCGACACCCCGTCGATCCCACTATACCTTTACCATTAGTATCACTTTATTGCGCAATGTCCGCTCAGCTCTATCTAGAATCTTCATAGGTCGTTCCACATAAGACACTTCTGTATCCAACTGTACTTCAGACGGTTGCAATACATGACCCGATCTGGTTCATATTTCCTCAACAGCGAAACATGAAACACATCGTGGATACTACTCAATGCTGGCGGTAATGCTAATCAATATGCTAACGTACCAATACGTTGGAACACCTCATAAGGACCAACATACCGTGGAGACAACTTTCCACGCTTACCAAATCGTACCACAACTTTAAAAGGTGAGATTTTCAAGAATACTCTGTCACCAACTTGGAATTCAATTGGTCTACGTCGCTTATTGGCATAAGCAGCCTATCTATCCTGAGCAGCTTGCAATTTCAATATGATCAGTTTCACCTTTTCTTCCATTTCACGTATCATATATGGTCCATTTAGTGAAGACTGATCCACATCATCCCAATATAATGGCGATCTACATCGTCGCCCATACAGTGCCTCAAATGGTGCCATTTGTATACTAGTTTGATAACTATTATTGTATGAAAATTCCACCAATGGCAACGACTCTTGCCAAGAGTTATCAAACTCCAATACACATGCCCGTAACATATCCTCAAGCGTCTGGATTGTACGCACTGTCTTTCCATCTGTTTGAGGATGATATGATGTAATCAATCGTACTTCCGTTCCCAGTGCTGACTGTAATCCTTCCCAAAAATGAGAAGTAAATCTCGGATCTCTGTCCGATACAATGGAAACTGGTATTCCATGTAGTCTTACTACATGTTGAATGTATAACTGAGCCATCTTCAAGTAAGTGAATGTCATACTGTATGGTATGAAGTGGGCTACTTTTGTTAGTCTGTCAACGACTACCCAAATCGCATCAAAGCCAGAAGAAGGCCATGGCAAATGGGTAACAAAATCCATTGTAACATGTTCCCATTTCCATTGAGGAATCTCTAAACTAATCAATTCACCTCCTGGTATTTGTCGTTCTGCTTTTACTTGTTGACAGATTTAAACAACTTTTCACAAAGTCCAGTACATCATGTTTCATGCGTTTCCACCAGAATTGGGTACACAAATCTTTGTACATTTTCTTTCCTCCAGGATGTATACTGTAGCGACTACAATGAGCACGTTGTAGTATTTCTTTGCGTAATCCCAACAAAGCAGGTACTACCCAACAATTTCGATGTTTCAAACTTCCATCACTTGTTATCACAAATGGAGATGTTTGTCCTTGACATATCCTTTCTTTCCAGTGTTGTACCTCATCATCAGTAGTTTGTGCCGTTCTGATTTTCTCAAAGATATCGGGTTCAACTAACAAGGTTGATACCCTTGCTGGCACTATCTCTACATCAAACTCATATCCCAATGTACAACAAGAAGTTATCAAGGCTGACAAATGAATCATATCGTTGGCAGTGCTGTGTACCTTGCAACTTAAGGCATCTGCTGTCAGATTCGTTTCCTTGATGATATTCGATCTCACAATCATAATCCTTTAAGAGATCCATTCGTCTCTTTTGCCTCATACTCAACTATGTCTGAGTGAATAAAAACTTTAAACTATTATGATCAATATATATGGTAAACGACAACACCATATAAATAGTGTCGCCATATCTTCAACGCAAATACGATGGCTGCCAACTCCAGATCATGCACTGGATATTTCATTTCATGTGGCTTCAGTTGTCTTGATGAATAAGCCACCACATGTTTATCCTGCATCAATACACAACCTAAACCAAGTAATGATGCATCAGTATAAAGAGCAAACTTGTCATGCTCTGATGGAATAATCAACACCGGAGCAGTAGTTAACCGATGTTTCAATTCCTGAAAACTATGCTCACAGGCCTCTGACCATTTAAATGGTACTCCCTTCTGTATCAGCTGTGTTAATGGTTTGGCAATTGTTGAAAAGCCTTCAACAAACCGTCGATAATATCCGGCCAAACCCAAGAAACTACGAATCTCTGATACAGACGTAGGTGCAGACCAATTTAACACCGCTTCAATCTTTCTCGGATCAACTGATATACCGTCTTTGGAAATCACATGCCCCAAAAATCCAACACTGTTCAACCAAAACTCACACTTACTGAGTTTGGCATACAATTGATGTGTTTTCAATAGTTGTAATACCACATGCAAATGATGGACATGTTCTGTTTCACTCCAAGAATAGATCAGTATATCATTGATAAACACAATAAAAAATTGATCGAGGTATTCCTGAAAACTTCGATTCATCAAACTCATGAAGACAGCTGGGGCATTCGTCACACCAAATGGCATCACTAAGAACTCATAATGTCCTGAATGCTGTCTTCTACACACCTCCTTCCCTCACACGTATTTGATGATAACCAGATCTCAAATCAATCTAGAATAGATCATTGATCCCTGTAACTGATCAAACAAATCATCAATACGAGGAAGATGATATTTATTCTTTATGGTTACATTGTTCAACTGTCTATAGTCAATGTACAGTCGCATTGAACCATCATTCTTCTTGACAAATAATACCGAAGCACCCCAAGGCGATACTGTCATGCCTCGATATGACGTATACATGTGTGATATGGTTATGGTGTAATTATGATTAGTTACATTATGATGTGGACTCAAGTTCGGGTGGAATCGAGTATGTTATGAACTTTCATTATATTATGAAATGGCACCATTGTATGTATGAGAAGCATAGTAGAGTAGTTGCTCATTGATACATCAACTTATGGTAGAACATAGAACTACATGGTTTGGGAATATGTAGTACACTACATGTAAGTTGATATGAATTTGATATGTACATGAATTTGAGTTAGCATGTGATGTACATGGGAGTTGAATTTCATGTGAATTTGATAAGCTTGTGATTTAATTTCAAAATCAGATTTTGAAACTCACAATTCACCAAATCCCACCTAGTAAATCTCTACACAAGCTCCTCTCTAAACCCTTAGTGGTTCTTGCATCTTTTACTTGGATTTCATTTGGTGATCAAGCTAGAAAGTTGAGAGAAGTGATTTCATATCTTCTTGGTAAGAATTTCATAGCATATGATGTATTTGTACTTAGTTGATGGAAATTTGAAGCATGGTCATTATTCTTTTATGACTTGAATTGAAACTTGTTATCATGTAATTGAATGATTGGAACTATGCTAGCAAGATGTTTATATAATGCTAGGTAATGTGGTGAGCAAAGTTCCATGATTGGAATTGAGTTATAAAAGGAGAACCAAGAAAAGAAGTAGAAAATCGCCATGGTTTTTCAGAAAACAGAGGAGGCGATCGATCGCTATGTTTGAGGCAATCGATCGCCTGTGGCTAAACATGAGAATGGAGGTGCTTGAGCGATCGATCGCTTCAAGTAGGCAATCGATCACCTCAAGGCAGAATGCTTTCCAAAGGGGTAGGCGATCGATCGCGTGAACATAGGAGATCGATCGCCTATGACCAAATCTTTAGGCGATCGATTGTGTCAAAACATGAGATTGATCGCCAGGGTTAGGTTTTGAAAAATGTTATATTTTTGTAAAATTTGATTTTGAAGCCTATTGTAACATGTTATATTATTCATATTGTTGTAGCATCATCACAGGGGACGGGACAACGAGGCGGTTAGACAGTGACGCCTAATTTATATCGTTTGTGTCGCAGAACATGTACGTTTTGACATACGAGTATATGATAGTGTTGTGATGATGATGTGAGCATGTTATCATATGATTAGTGATATCATATGCATGTGCATTCATGATATTACATTGTTGAGATGGATGCCACGATAGATGTGTAGTATATGCTTTGGCTGAGATCGGTGCCACGATAGATATGCCAGTGTTGGGCATATGCTTTGGCTAGGATTGTTGCCACGATAGATATGCTATACGTCGGTTGGGTATATGCTCTGGCTGTTATAACATGTGAGGACGGTACTATGATATGTGCTGCTAATATGAAGATGTGAGGAGGTTCCACTGACATATTGAGCTGAGATAGACATATCATATTGGTCTGGTTATTACAGGTCGAGGAGTGAGACATGTCATGACATATTTGCATTTGATGATGCATGATACAAGACAATCACATTTGATGTTATAGTGCTTTATCGTTTATGTTTTTATTGATATTGCACTGGGATGATTGTTTATCTATACTCATGTTGTGTGATTGTTTCTGTAGGAACTCATAGACGTGGGAGGACGGGATTGTGAGTCTTTTCCTCTGCGAGCTGAATCACTGCTTAGGAGTTTTTAGTTTAGGTTGTTGTGATGTATATATGATGTGTCGTTTTGACATAGTTTTTGTCAAATTGTAACAACCTACATAACTAAACTCTTAACCAGTGTATGTTTTACTTAATTCTTACTCACATATGTATAAATGAACTGATACATAACGGATTAAGTAACAAGGACCCCACAGATACACTAGGACGTATGTATCCCTTGTCCAATAGGCCTTGTAATTGAGTTTTCAACTCTCTTAATTCAGATGGTGCCGTTCGATATGGTGCTCGTGAAATTGCGGAAGTACCAGGTACCAATTCAGTACCAAATTCCGCTTCTCAACTTGGTGGAAACCCAGGAATCTCATCTGGAAATACATCTGTATACTCTGCAACCACTGGTGTATCATCTACTCTTCTTTCTACTTCCTTATCCGTTACATCAACAACATAAATCACATATCCCGTTTGTCCACGTTCTAACAAGCGGGACATTCGAAGAGCAGATATCAATGGAATCTTTGCACGTGATCCTTGTCCATAAAAGATCCATTGATTTCCAGTATCAGACTGAAATTTCACTGTCTGCTGACAACAATCTACAACAGTTTTATATCTGCTCAACCATCAATACCAAGAATACAATCAAAATCCATCATATTTAGCACAATCAAATCAGTATGTATTCCATACTCAGTATCAAACTGAATCATACAATCAGACACACTCTGACAAGTCATCACAGTAGTTCCCATGGGTGTCGAGACATATAGAGGCATCAACAGTAGAGACGAGCATATATGATACCGGTCAATAAAAAAGCTTGTGCAATAAATGAATCTGATGCACCAGTATCAATCAAAAGTAAAGCGGGATAAGTAAATAAACTACACTTACCCGCGATCACATCAAAAGGAGCTGCCTCTGCTTGCTCCTTGTTCAGTGCATACACCTGAGCCTGAGGTGATCCTGCTCTCTGTCCTCCACCAGTCTGTGGAACACCATGTGGTCTCTGATGCACTGTACTTTCTGACATATTCCCTCTCATCTGTTGTCCTCCAGCTTGAGGACAATCTCTTATCATGTGTCCTACCCTCCCACAACGAAAACAAACCAGAGTATCAAGTTGTGGGCAATCTCGTTTAAAATGTGGTCCTCCACATTTAAAACATTGTAAACCTCGACCACTGTTACTACTACTGCCTTAGGACTATCCCTTAACACCTCTTTCACTGCCTTTCCGCATCATAAATGGCTTCCCACTAAATCTAGAGAAAGAAGCACCTCCTCGTGATGCTTTAAACGTTTCCCCTCTGGGTCTCATGCTTTCTGATGTAGGTGTTTGGGATTGTCATACATCCTTATACACTCCAACTGCAATCTTAGCCATCTCGGCTCTAGTCAATGCTTCCTCAAATGAAGTAGGGTTATTAGAAATCACCCTATCAAATAACTCAGGCCATAAGCCCTTCACAAACTGTCTGATCTTTGCCTTTGTGTTTGCAGCGATATGCGGTAAATACTTTAACAATGAAGAATACTCCAAAGCATAATCAGATACTGCCATAGTTCCATGTTTCAGATTAGTAAACTCATATTCTTTCCTCTGCCTCACAGCCACATAGAAATAGTGATCAAGAAAATGAGTTCTGAAGACATCCCAATCCACAGTCTGTCCTTGAGCTCTCAGCTCAATCAATGTGGATTTCCACCACATCATTGCTTTCTTCGCCAACTGGAACTCAGCCAAACTTAACCATGCTGACTTGGCACATGGTGCTGATACAGAGATCTGTTCAATACGTTCCAAAAATTCCTATGCTTGTTCCCCTGATTCAGTACCCTCAAAACGAGGTGGCTGATAACTCAGAAACTTGGTCAATGTTAATTCCCCAGGTAACAGTACATGTTCCACTGGCCCTTGCCCAAGTGGTGGTGGTGGCACAGGCGCCAATCCAACACTAGCATTGCCACTCATGGCATCCCCAATGTCATCGTGAGGTACTCTATCTGCCATTACTGTACATCAAGGGTTAACAACAACAAACAAATATATAAAGCATGTTAGTATAACATCATATCAATACTCTCAACATGCTTTCAAGGTATTAGGCAACTCCCTAATACACTTCCTCTGCCCTTCTTCACCCCGTTCTCGAACCACTGCTCTGATACAACTAATGTGGGGTCCTCGTTACTTAATCCGTTATGTATCAGTTCATTATACATATTGTTGGGATATGCCCTAAGACAAATCATTAGATGATTGTTTTGACATATAATGTTTATGATTTCTTGAATGGCAATTCATTATTATATATTATTATTTTAACTGTGCATGTGAATTAATATATATGTTAATGTCCTTAGAATAATATTGTATTATTCTTAAAGATGTCCCTAGTCAAGTATTATCATGAATAGGGATAATGATAATACGTAGAGACTAGTATGTGTTGATTGATGAATTGTTCATTGATATGAGATATCAAATCAACACATGGGTACATGTTAGAGAACGATGTACTGGACAGACCCACCATGAGAATGCAACATGGATAGTTATATGATCATCATATGCAATTCTCATAGTGATAATAATGTATGTAATCCTTACGACTTGTGATCATCAGAGATCCCAACATAAGGAGTTATGTATCTTGATATCGTCAAACGTTACCCGTAACAGGGTAATCTATAAAGGCGACTATTGGATACACTACGAATTATGTAGAGGGATGTTGACTGATCGAGACAGGATTTGTCCCTCCTATATAACAGGAGATGTGTTTGGCCCTTGATCAAGTGAGAACTAAAATGCATGGCCATGCTCGAATGAGTCGATATGAGATATCGAGCTTATTCGTTTATTCTAGTTCTACTTGGGGATCAAGAAATAGAGATTGAATATACAAGTATGACTATTCCATGACTCGTGTTCAATCTAAACACAAAGGACAAAGGGATTAAGTTACATGGTTAATATTATCACAAGTTCTAAAGGTTATGGCGAGTCATTGACATTCTTGTAATTTGGGTAGCCTCGATGTGTTGCTAGACCCCGCTCTTAGCTTGTAACGTAAAATGAGATTTTATGTCACTGCCAACATTACAAGATCCTATCGGGTCGCACAAAAGATTAAATCGATAAGGGAAATTAAATTCATTGGATGAATTAATTAATTAAGAAGAGTATTAATTAAGTGATTAAAAGGTTTTAATTAAATCATGGGTTTGGGCCCATAAGACTTTAAGAAAGTCTTGAACCTTAATTAAAAGCCTTATAATATAAATACAAGGTTTTGATTAATTGTGAATCATACTTTCATATCATATTTTTGATATTAAAACCTAGCCACTAAAACCTTGAGCTCTCGGCCACCTCAAGAGGGTTACCTAATCGCCGCCGCCTCACTCTCCATCTCTCAGCCGTCGCCGCCGCTAGTTAGGGAAGGAGATCGGTTGCCTTTAATTGGTTTTGATCCGTGGTTTTGGTTTTGATTCAAGAATAAGTCTAGCAACTTATTCTTGAATATCCCTTTTCGATTTGATCGTGTGGATACCGTTGAGGCAAAACTAGACAAGTTTTGCTAGTGACCCGGAGGAGGCGTTGGACGTGGTGCAGCTCCGTGGAATCTGCTCAAACACGCTACAAGGGTGAGAATTTTGTAAACCTTTATCCGATATGAATCCCTATGTATAGATCCATTGTTCTAGTAATCCAAAAAAATTTATTCCGCTGCGTTGTATGCTCTAGGATTACTAACAGTGGTATCAGAGCCGTGTACAAGGCTCATATCGGATTTATTTGGTTAAATAGTTTAATCATATTAGAATTAATATTGCATGCTATTTAAAACAGTATGAACATATATGATATGTTAATATTTAGTTTGTGAAAATCATCGTAAAATTGTATTTGATATAATTGGCGAATAATCAAATTTATTGGGCAATATTTTCGGCCATCACCATCACAAATGACACCACGGCTAGCCACATGAGGGCTAGGGTTTTCGAAACCTTGGCTCGAGATGGCTTAGTCGTTGTGGCTAATAATTGTGCATGGAAGTGTCGAAAATTGATTAGGGTTTAGAACCCATTGGCTCGTGACGGCTAGCTCATGACGGCTAGGGTTTCGAACCCTAGTAGCCGTGCATGGGCTCGGCCATCGTCGCCTCTTATGCTAAGGTTTTGAGACGTGGATGAGTTTTGAACTCTTTGGCTCGATAATGGTTCACGCATGCATGGATTAGTAGCTTTACCACATGAGAGCAAGGTTTTTCGAACCCTTAGCTCGAGATGGTTGAGCCAACCCCGTGCATGGCCTGACCGTGACTCGTGGCTAACAAATTCCGGCGTTTCGAACAAGATGGCTCGATGAAAACCCAAGGTGGTGCGTGGCGGCTAGGGTTTGGAACCCTAGCGCCGCCGCCGCTCGAGATTGGCTCGGCCATGGGCTAGGGTTTCGAACCCTAGGCCCATTATTGGTCCAGCCGTGTGCTTTTGTGGTTCGAACCATGGTGGTTCGTGTCTTAGTCGCTTAAGTTCGTGGCATGTGATGTCCCGAGCGTACGATAATTTTTCAAAAATTATTTTACAGTTTTAATTAGAATTAAATTTAAAATGTTTAGAATTTAATTAATTAAATGTTAATGCATGCTTTATGTGTTGTTTGAGCATGGTGCGTGGTTATAGCCCTTTGACCTATTAGATAGGATTTGTGGATGTTTGTAATGTATAATACGACCTGCGTGTCGTGCCTTCTCTATTTCATTCTAAATGTAATCCCTCCCCTATGTTCCCCTCGAATGTGAATCGAGAAATTCTATATCTTGTAAATAGTGTAGTTTATTTTATTGATGGTGATCAATGAAGATGGAGCATCGTGCCTGGATGAGGAGGCCATTCAGAAATTGGAGCCAAAGGAAGGTGCTTGTGAAGTTACCTTAGGTTGACTCTTAGGATTTTCTCATTGGCTTGAGAAAATCATTAGTAGGGGCTATAACCATGTCACGTTTAATTATGTATGTTGATGCATGATTTATCTTATGTTTTAGATTGATAATTGTATTACACATATATGTAGATATGTATACAACTATATGTAGTGGACATATTTTAAATTATCAAACTAATCATGAGATCAATAAATCCCTCTAAAATATTAAGTTTTAGATGCCTTCCAAAATTAAAAGTACTCGTCAATAACTTCGATTGTACATGTGTGGGTTTGCCAAAGCAAAGCACCGTGGCATTGATATCCGTTATACTTAAAATTGGGTACGACTTATCTAAGTTATCTCAATAGGATTGGGAACTTAGAGGCATGGGTTGGATTATAATTCATTTGATGAATTGAACAAAGTGTTGTTCGTCCAACTATCCAAGAATTATATGTGATATAATTGACAAAATGTTGTCTACCTAAATAACCGAGTCTTGGGCCATTAGCCAAAGCTAACTCAAGATTAGGCGAAATATGGATCTTGGCCCACTAAAGGTTTTGAGGGTTGATATTTTTTTTAACAAATAGTGGGAGTATCATTTAATATAAGACCATGTTAAATGATTAAATCATAAACTTATTTTGCATATTTATATTGTAGATATCCATGGCAACTAACAACGTTACAAGCACTTTATCACTGCGATCGGTCCTTGAGAAGGACAAATTAAATGGGACAAATTTCCTAGACTGGCATAGGAACTTGAGGATAGTCCTCAAACAAGAAAAGAAACAATATGTCCTAGAGGAACCCTTACCCGCTGAGGAACCTCCCCTAACGGCTACAAGAGCCGAAAAAGATGCTTACAAGAAGCATCAAAGTGACGCACTTGATGTTGGGTGCCTTATGCTTGCAACCATGAACTATGAGCTTCAGAAGCAACATGAGGAAATGGAGGCGTTTGATATGATCGAGCACCTTAAGCAACTGTACCAACAACAAGCTAGACAAGAGAGGTATGACGTCTCTAAAGCGTTGTTCCAGTGCAGGATGGTAGAGGGAAGCCTAGTTGGAACTCATGTGCTCAAGATGATTGGGTACATTGAGAATCTGGACAAGCTGGGTTTTCCATTGGACCAAGAGTTGGCCACCGATGTGATCTTGCAATCGTTGCCGGAGAGATTTAGTCAATTCGTAGTAAATTACAATATGACTGACATGTAAAAGACTCTACCACAATTGCTTGGTATGTTGAGAACATATGAAGCAAATACAAAGAAGACTAAGGCCACAAATGTTCTTATTGTGAATAAGGGCAAAGGAAAGGCCAAAGCTAAAGGCAATAAGAAAGCAAAGAAGGTATTTGTTAAATCTAAGCCAAAGTCTTATGCAACTAAACCAAAAGGAGGGATAGCAATGGAAGGGAACTGTTTCCATTGCGGTGAGACCGGCCATTGGAAAAGAAACTGCAAAGTATATCTGGAGGATCTAAAGAAAGGAAGTATGACTTCCACTTCAGGTATTTTTGTTATAGAAGTCAATTTATCTACTTCTTCATCATGGGTATTAGATACTGGATGTGGATCTCACATTTGTGTAAATGTGCAGGACCTCAAAAAGAGTAGATTATTGGCGAAAGGCGAAGTTGATCTCCGAGTTGGAAATGGAGCAAGAGTTGCAGCATTAGCTATAGGAGATTATAGTTTAGCTTTACCTTCTGGTTTATCATTGATTTTAAAAGACTGTTATTTTGTGCCATCTATTACTAAAAACATAATTTCTATTTCTTGTTTAGACAAGTATGGTTTTTCATTTATAATAAAGGACAACTGTTGTTCTATTTATTTAAATGATATGTTTTATGCTAGTGCACAAATGGTGAATGGTCTTTATGTATTAAATCTTGATATGCCTATTTATAACATAAATACTAAAAGGATTAAAAATAATGATTGTAATCCGACTTATCTCTGGCACTGTCGCTTGGGCCACATAAACGAGAACCGCATATCTAAACTTCATAAGGATGGAGTATTAGATTCATTTGATTTTGAATCATATGAAACATGCGAATCTTGTTTAATGGGCAAGATGACTAAAGCCCCTTTCAAGGGACATGTTGAAAGGACAAATGTTTTATTGGGACTAATACATAGTGATGTATGTGGACCAATAAGTACACAAGCTAGAGGGGGTTTTCAATACTTCGTTACATTTACTGATGAACTCAGTAGATATGGGTATGTGTACCTAATGAAACATAAGCATGAAACCTTTGAAAAGTTCAAAGATTTCAAGAATGAAGTACAAAACCAACTTGGCAAAAGTATCAAAATCCTTCGATCAGATCGAGGAGGTGAATACTTAAGCCAAGAGTTTCATGACTATCTAAAGGAGTGTGGGATAGTCCCACACCTCACTCCTCCGTATACTCCACAATGGAATGGTGTATCCGAGAGGAGAAATCGAACCTTGTTAGACATGGTTAGACCAATGATGAGTCATGCAGATCTTCCGATATCGTTTTGGGGACACGCTCTAGAAACAGCGATTTTCTTACTGAACCATGTTCCATCTAAATCAGTGGAAAAGACACCATATGAGATATGGACTGGGAAGCGTCCTAGTATGTCTTTTATGAAGATTTGGGGTTGTGAGGCTTTCGTTAGACGTCACGCCACTAACAAACTTGGACCCAAATCTGAAGTGTTTATTTGTGGGGTATCCTAAGGAAACGAAAGGATACTATTTCTATTATCCCACCGAGAACAAAGTAGTTGTTGCTCGGACTGGTGTATTTCTTGAAAGAGAATTTATTTCTAGAAAAACCAGTGGGAGAAAAATAGAACTTAGTGAAGTTCAACCACAAGAAAACACTGAACCTGAGATTGAGATGGAAACAGAGCAGGCACCGCAATCTGTTGTGGAAGAAGTGTTATCATAAACGCCCTACAAGCCAAACGTTGGCCCAATGGGCTTTATATTAACCCTGGCCCAATTAGCTTATTACAACTATAAATATGATTTGTATCAGAATGTTAATATGACCTAATCACTCTCAATCAATTCACGCTCTCTAAAAGTTCATACCAAACTAGCACTGGTGCTGAGCTTGTAGATCTGGTCAGGTTGGTTGGACTCGAGGGTCACCGCTATCAGATTCACGTCGGTGAACGGTAATTCCTTTTCGTGCATTTATTCGATTTATGCATGTTAATATATGAATCAGGCGCGATCGACCGTCCTCGGGTCAGATCTGTTTACTGTATTATTTCCGCTGCGTTTGGATCTGGCGCCAGGGTACGGAAACCCAACAGTGGTATCAGAGCCAGGTTGTGCTTTGATTCATGTATCTGATAATTAATTTTTATTAGATCGTTTCTCATCGATTCTAATCGTGTTTTGAGTTTTCAAAAATTTTGGAATCCGGAAAAATATAGAAAAATCAATTGAAAGGAGTTTTGATTGAAAGCCAGAAATCCGGCATCGGAAAACGTTTCCGGTGCATCGCTGCCCGTCGCCGGGAAAACCAGATCTTGCCGGAGAAAGTAGTTCGGCAGCGCGAGGAGCAAGGTTGAGCGGCTGGCTTCCTTCATCCGCGCAAGGGTTGTGCAGATGGTAAGGAAATGCAAAGATCTATGGTTTTTCTCTCGACCTCCGGTGAAGTGTTCACTGTCTGGAATTCGTGTGACCCGAGACCACGTTCTGCGAGATCGAGTTTCTTGATCTGCAGTCGCGATGGCTGCGGGTGCGATTGAGACGAGGCTGGAGGCGCAGGGTGGCGGCGTATTTCGCAGACTAACCCTAACCCTAAACCCTAATTTTTGAATTGGTGGGGATGATGAACAGTAACTCGAATCTGATTTTTCGAAATTAATTAAAAAAAAAGTTTTTTTTTTATAAATCCGAAAATAGTGTAATTTTTGGGGTTGAAATTGAATTTTAATTTTTGGGTCCAAATTGTTTGGAATCCATAAATTATTTTGGGTTATTTTAGATGTTTTATCCGGATATTATTTTTGAAATAAATCATAATACTTAATTTATTAAAAATGTGATTTTTAATTTATTAAGTGTAAAATGGAGATTTTACAATTAATTGAAAATTTAATTAATTAAAAATTGAATGAAAATGTTTCATTTAATTTGTTAATTTTATTTTTGGCTAATATTATGATTTGAGGTAAAATAGTGATTTTACCAAATAATTGAAAATTTAATTAATTGAAAATTAAATGAAAATGTTTCATTTAGTTTGTTAATTTTATTTTTGATTAATATTATGATTACAAGGTAAAATAGAGATTTTATCAAGTAATTGAAAATTGAATTAATTAGAAATTAAATGAAAGTGTTTCATTGAGTTTGTTAGTTTTATTTTTGATTAATATGATGATTAAAAGGTAAAATATAGATTTTACCAATTTATTGAAATTTAATTAATTAGAAATTAAATAAAATGATTTTATTTAATTTGTTAATTTTTTTTTCAATTAATGATGCGAGTAGTGGGAAACGATAGAATAAATTAATTATTGTGCTCTAATTACATATGATGTAATTAGTACAATTACATATGATGTAATTGTTTAGTTTAACGTTTAATTACATATGTTGTAATTGCATGATGGATGATTATGGGCCTTGACCAATGTGTTTAGGTGAATGTTTAGGTTTTTATTGTTTCATTATTATTGTGATTTTGGTTATCGGGCCTGCGAGCCTGCTCTCTCTATTTTCTGATGTATCCCACCCCGGATTTGTATCCCTATTCTCTTGTTTGCACGATTTAAATGTAAAATCTTTAGAATTAGTGGGAGATCAAGATTGAAGACGGAGCACCAAGATCAAGACTTGTATGATGGAAACAAAATGTAATAGGATTGCATTGCATACCTGCATCACCTTAGACAGACTTGTGATCCACGTATGGCTCACGTGGATCAATTAGGAAAAGGTCGTAATCGTCCATATTTATTTTTATTATGCATGTGATGTATGATAAATGTTTGTTTGTATGTTTTATTAGTACATATGACTGCATGAATAAAACATAGTTGCATGAATCCTGCAATCAAACAAACAAGTACTTGATGAGATTTGAAAATTATTAAATCCCTCTTTTGAATATGATTCAAAATATTTTAATATCAAACTGTAAAGGGAGCTCAAAGGAGTTTGTTTCTTCCTGTCTTCCATCAACAGTTAAGCCATGAGACGCTACTTGTGTCAGGTGTCTTGTCTCACCCTCGTGGGGGGCATCTGGCATGGGAAAGCTGTGTGTTTAACTGCCACTTAATTATGGATAGGGTTCTGTTAACCTTTAAGATTACTCACCCTCGTGGGGTCTTATTGGCGAACATTACCATCCGTGGGATGGGTTAGTTTGACGTGAGAAGGCATAATTGGCCTGCCTCCGTAGGGTTATGTCAATCACGAGACGAATATCTTGGGAGTTGCATATGATGCAATTGTGAGCTACCTTTAGTATCATGAGGTCGGCTGGACCCTCGCCCGGGGCTATCATGAGCTAGTTGGACTCCAGGCCCACTAAGAAAATACGATTTTCCGTTCATTTGTCATGAGGGTGACGAATTCGAAAAATTTAGTGGGAGCATTCAATAACTAAAGTCCATAGTTTTTGAATTTATTAATACTCAAACGGTGTGCATATTTTTTCTGTTTATTCTCAGTATTGTGATTGCCGTGAACCCGATTACATCAAATCTCGATATAAACAAATTAACCACAAGGATTGGCTATTAAATTAAAAATAGTGTTTGCTTCTAAAAGGTTGCTATATACCATTGGTGGGAGCCTCCTATTGAAGTGTCTCCCCGTTCGTCTCATGAAGAGATCGCCACACTTGAGAAGTGGTGGGACGATGATCTCTCGGCTAGGTGCTATATGATAGCATCAATGTCACCAATGAGTTTCAACACAGATATGAGAAATTCGTTCACATTGCTGACATTTTCCAACACCTACAAATGTTGTTTGGTGAATAGACGCGATTACTGAGACTCGCAATTTCAAAAGAGCTATTTTCATTTCACATGCGAGATGGGGCTTCGGTCTATGAGCATAGTGTAAGAAAAATATCTCTTGTTGAGAAATTGGAAAATCTGAATGTGACAAATCCTCATTAATTGGCTGTAGATTTGATCTTATAGTCAAAATGTTGGAAACTCATGTATCCTTGATTCAAAGGAGAAATGTGTTCTTCTTATTGAATCTTCTACAATTGGTAGGAATGATTCAAGGATAAAGTAGAGGAAGGAAGGGAAATAGTTCTCAACCTCAAAAGACGAAAAAGCATATAGTAGCAACTAAGAAAGGAGAGGCATCTATGTTTTCACTGCTGGTCACTGGCGCAAAATTGTGAGGAATACCTAGACTATAAGCGTTCTAAAAAGGGTATGTTTTATATTAAAATTAAATGTTTCTATTGGTTATACTTCTTTGGTATATGATGCCAGTTGTGCTCGCATCTTTGCAAAGAGTTGCATGTGATGTGAAGAAGTAGAGAGCCCTAGGAAGGTGAAACCTACATGAGGCTAAGCATTGTAGCAATAGTTGCTGCAAAGGCTGTTTGAAACATTTATTTAATATAAAATCTTGAACTGGTTAGGAACTGGTTTGAGCAATTATTTATTTGTTCTAGATTTAATCATGAACATTGTTCCTATTTTGATAGAGAATGATATTCTTTTAAATATGCGAATGTGATTTGCAGTATTTTTAAGAATGCATGTTTTATTGAATCTGGTGAACTTATGAATGATTAGTATGATTATATTCAAAGAATATAAAAAGAATGATAACTTAAATCCAACATAAATTTAGCATGTGCTGAATGTCCATTGAATTTGATTCATATGGGCGTATGTGGAGCACTAAATGTTAGTGCAAGATGACGTTGAGTTATCTTAAAGAGAATGTGATTCTCTCTGAGTAACTCTCTAAAGTTACATATTTGTTGAATATAATTCATACCAATGCAGTGACCAAAACTCCATATACGATATGGATTGAAAAATAATCCAAATTTATATTTTGAGATTGTTCTGCTTATGTGAAGCAGCCAGTGGGAGATGAGTTGGATAGTTGATCCATCTTATGTTATGTTGTGGAAATTTATATTATCAATTGCAAGCAAAGAGTTTGTTTCGCAAGTGCAATATTTCTAGAGAAAATGTTTCTATTAGAAAGGGTGATAACATAATATAACTTGAAAGGGTTCAAGAACCACAAACCACTAGAAAAGTGAAAACGGTGAAATTAATTGAGTCAATCATAACCTTTGATTTACACGCACGAAGGAGATTTGAAAATGTTTCAAGAACTCCTGATAAATTGAATTTACTCCTAGAAAGTAGTCAAAATGATTTTGACCATGGATGTGATCCTAGAACTTTCAAGGAGACGATGTTGGACATCGTTTTGGGATATTGGCGAGAAGCTGTGAAATTTGAAATAGACTCCATGTACTCCAATAAGGTATGGGCCTTAGTAGATTCTATTTGGGAATTGTTCCCATTGGCTGCATAGATTTACAAGTGAAAGCTTGGAGTGGATGGGAAGGTAGCGACCTTCAAAGCTTAACTGATGTGAAGAGATTATTCTCATAGGCAAAGAGTTGTCTGTGAGAAACTTTTAATCAGTTGTGATGCTATAGTCTATTTGGATTTTTATTAGTTATATCTGCATATTATGAATATGAGATATGATAGTTGGATGTGAATACAACATTTCTCAATGGTGACATTGATGTAGAAATGTAGCAGCCAAAGGTGTTCACAACTTATGGGCGTTAGCAAAATGTTTGCAAACTCCATAGGTCCATTTATAGGCCTAAGAAGACATCCCAAAGTTTAAACTTCCATTTTGATAACATCATCAAAGTGTTTGGTTTTGTTATAAATCCGGAAGTGGCATGTGTGTGCAAAAAGGTTAGTGGGAGCACGGTTACATTTGTGATGCTTTAAGTTGATTATATCATGCTCATTGTGAATGGTATTGGATTAATCAATTAAAGCTTGATTATCTACTAATTTCTCCATGTAAGATTGGGAGAAGCGTCATACGTGCTTAGCATAAGGATCTATAGGGATAGATCTAAAGGATGCTTGAGATCTCTCAATCTACGTACATAAACACTGTGCTAAAAGGGTTTAGCATAGAATAGTCGAAAAATGAGTTACTTCATATTATGTCATAGTATTCATCTCTCGAGTCAATGGGCCGTAAGATTGATGAGGAGAGAGAAAAGATGACATTGGTACCTTATATTTCTACTTTTAATAGCATATTGTATGCTATGGTATGTACTTGGCCAGATGTATGTTCTTAGAGTAATGGGCAGACATCAGACGAATCCCGGTGAAGGTCGCTGGAAAACTGTGAAAATAATCCTCAAGTTCTTATGAAGAACTTATTATATGTTCATGGTTTTTGGATCTGTAAGTGGAGAAATAAAAGTTGAAGCTAAGCTGATGCTGGTTTTTAAATTGGATGTAGATGATACCATATCGATGTTCGGATTTGTATTTAAGCTCAATGATGGTGATGTCTCTTGGAAACGTTCCAAGCAAGACACCACATTGGATTCCACCACTGAAGTTGAATACATTGCAGCATACGATGCAGCAAAGAGGCAGTTTGGATAAGAAATTTCATCCAAGAGTTGGGTGTAATTTCTAGTGCAGTTGACACAGTCTCTGTGTACTGTGACAACATTTGAGCTATTATGAATAGCCAAGATCTCATCAGGATCCAAACATATATTGAGAAATTACCATCTAATGAGACAGATGGTAGACGCGACATTATTATCGAGAGAATCGCTTCAACAGAAAAATATATTGAATCCACTGACAAAGCATTTACAATGATTGGTGTCTGATAGACATATTGGGAAGATGGTCTTAAGACACATGAGTAGTTGGCTTTGGGAAAGTGAAAGATATTGTTCTCATGCATGATTAAGTAAATCAATAGTTGATTGATTGTACTTATAATCTTATTATGACAAATCTTTGTTTGAATATTAATATATATGGCACTTCTTCATCTGTTTACCCATGCATCTTGATGCATTGATGAAGTCCTTGAGATTGCTATAGTCCATAGAATGTGGTTACGCATATGATGGTGACCATGAAATACATTCTCGACTGCGATTTCTAAATGTTCCTGGTCGATGAGCCTTCGAGAATGGGATATCGATATATGCTCATTAGAGACTGGTATTCATGATGTGTCTAGTGTAGTGCGCCGTGTTTCATCGGCGTTGGCTTGGAGAAGTCAGCACACATGAATAGGTGCTCATTAGGAATGAGTTCACTGAACGACCCTACTTTGAATTCTATAAGTGGTTACCATTTGTCGAGTATAGAATTTCTAGTCATAGTTGTGCACCATTACTCCTCATGACCCGAGGCGTCATTGAGGTCTTGATAGATAGTTGTGTACTTTGATTTAATGACTGATCACATGTGGGTCATAAAGTCATTATTTTGGGTATTCAGTGATGCTGTCAGAGGCCTATGATTGTCGTTGGGGATTCACCACTGGTCTTGATGAACCAGGATGTCCTATGTGTTTTTCTATATATGATTCGAGGAATCTCTGGCCAGAGTGGGTAGTGCTTGTGAAAAAAATGAGTTTTTCATATACGCACACAATGAATCATATAACGTGAAACAAATACATAGTTATTGAAATCATAATGGGTCTCGATCAACCAATGCCCTAGATTCAATCGGGACATATTGAGTGAAAGGAATGTACTGCACGCTAACTATGGCTGACAGGTTCTCGTACGTTGCTAGTCATTTGTATCTAGGTCTTCGTGAAGCGCAGATGCTAGGCGCTACCCACGATCGGTAGGTTGTTGCTGGAATTATACTTCGGCCATTGTCTATTAAAGGAGTTTAATTGACAATGAGGCATTCAGGGTAAGCCCAAAGAAGTTGTTTGACTTCTAAAATCACAAAGGTTGTGATCCTACTGCTATGATACACTTGAGCCTCGCTGGGTCACAATCAACCGGCCGCCGATCTATTGATGAGAATTGAGACTTAAATGTTAAGTGCTCAAATTGAGTGATTTAGAAGAGATGAATTTAATTTTTGAAAGCTCCTCACTTTAGTGGAGTTTCTATATTTGAAAATGTTTCATCTGTAGAAAGTTCTAAATTAAAACGTTTGATATATTAATGTCTCATAATTATGTACATTAGTAGTACATCAAGTTATTCAATAGGATTGAGTTACTTGGATTATGAGTTTGTAGTTTTGTTTTGGCTTTTGGGCAAGTGGGAGATTGTTAGCATAAACGCCCTACAAGCCGAACGTTGGCCCAATGGGCTTTATATTAACCCTGGCCCAATTAGCTTATTAAAACTATAAATATGATTTGTATCAGAATGTTAATATGACCTAATCACTCTCAATCAATTCACGCTCTCTAAAAGTTCATACCAAACTAGCACTGGTGCTGAGCTTGTAGATCTGGTCAGGTTGGTTGGACTCGAGGGTCACCGCTATCAGATTCACGTCGGTGAACGGTAATTCCTTTTCGTGCATTTATTCGATTTATGCATGTTAATATATGAATCAGGCGCGATCGACCGTCCCCGGGTCAGATCTGTTTACTGTATTATTTCCGCTGCGTTTGGATCTGGCGCCGGGGTACGGAAACCCAACAAAAAGTACCTGCTCAAGAGACACAAACCCAGCGTAGGTCTGTAAGAGAACACCGGGAGCCACAGAGATATGGATTTCTTGTGACTCAACAAGGTGACTTACTACTTATTGATGAGGATGAGCCGTCATCTTATCAACAAGCTATAATGGGCAATGATTCTGAGAAATGGCAAGAGGCCATGAAATCTGAGATGGAATCCATGTATGCAAACCAAGTATGGACTTTGGTTGATCCACCTGAAGGGGTACGACCCATAGGGTGCAAATAGATTATCAAGAAAAAGACCGATATGGATGGTAACGTACAAACCTATAAAGGTCGGCTGGTTGCAAAAGGATTCAAACAAAATCATGGTATTGACTATGATGAAACCTTTTCACCAATGGCCATGGTAAAATCCATAAGGATCTTACTTGCAATAGCTGCATTTCATGATTATGAAATCTGGCAGATGGATGTCAAAACAGCTTTCCTTAATGGAAATCTGCTCGAGGATGTGTACATGACACAGCCCGAGGGTTTTGTCGATCCAAAGGATGCTGGAAAGATATGCAAGCTACAACGATCCATTTATGGATTGAAGCAAGCTTCTCGGAGTTGGAATCTTCGATTTGAGATGCAATCAAAGAGTTTGGTTTTATCAAAAACGAAGATGAACCTTGTGTCTACAAGAAGGTCAGTGGGAGCGTAATCATTTTCCTAGTGTTGTATGTAGATGACATACTTCTCATTGGAAATGATATCCCTGCCTTACAATCTGTAAAGATTTGGCTAGGGAACTGCTTTTCGATGAAAGACTTGGGAGAAGCCACCTATGTATTAGGAATCAAGATCGATAGAGATAGATCGAGAAGGCTTCTTGGCCTAAGTCAAAGTACATACATAGACAAAGTGCTTAAAAAGTTTAGCATGCAAGAATCAAAGAAAGGATTTGTGCCTATGACGCATGGCATTTATCTCTCGAAGGAACAATGTCCTTCAACACCAGATGAGAGACAACGCATGAGTAAGATTCCATATGCGTCAGCTATTGGATCTATCATGTATGCCATGATATGTACTCGTCCCGATGTATCGTATGCTTTGAGCATGACGAGCAGATATCAAGTTGATCCAGGTGAAGGTCACTGGATTGCTGTCAAGAATATCCTGAAGTACTTGAGAAGAACTAAGGATACATTCTTGATTTATGGAGGTGAGGAAGAGCTCAATGTAATGGGTTACACTGATGCAAGCTTCCAAACTGACAAAGATGATTTTCGATCGCAATCTGGGTATGTGTATTGCCTAAATGGAGGTGCTGTGAAACAGTAGCCGATTCTACAACGGAAGCTAAGTATATTGCTGCCTCGGATGCAGCAAAGGAAGCAGTTTGGATGAGGAAGTTCATTTCTTAACTAGGAGTGGTGCCTAGCATTAAAGATCCGATAGAACTCTATTGTGACAACAATGGAGCGATCGCATTAGCTAAGGAACCAAGATCTCACCAAAGATCCAAGCACATACTTAGGCGTTTCCATTTCATTCGAGAAATCGTTGAAAGGGGAGATGTTAAAATATGCAAAGTACCAACAGATGATAATGTATCTGACCCATTGACGAAGCCACTGTCACAGCAGAAGCATGATCGTCATACTAGATCTCTAGGCATTAGGTATATGTCTGAGTGGTCTTAGTGCAAGTGGGAGATTTGTTGGGATATGCCCTAAGACAAATCATTAGATGATTGTTTTGACATATAATGTTTATGATTTCTTGAATGGCAATTCATTATTATATATTATTCTTTTAACTGTGCAATGTGAATTAATATATATGTTAATGTCCTTAGAATAATATTGTATTATTCTTAAAGATGTCCCTAGTCAAGTATTATCATGAATAGGGATAATGATAATACGTAGAGACTAGTATGTGTTGATTGATGAATTGTTCATTGATATGAGATATCAAATCAACACATGGGTACATGTTAGAGAACGATGTACTGGACAGACCCACCATGAGAATGCAATATGGATAGTTATATGATCGTCATATGCAATTCTCATAGTGATAATAATGTATGTAATCCTTACGACTTGTGATCATCAGAGATCCCAACAAAAGGAGTTAAGTATCTTGATATCGTCAAACGTTACCCGTAACAGGGTAATCTATAAAGGCGACTATTGGATACACTACGAATTATGTAGAGGGATGTTGACTGATCGAGACAGGATTTGTCCCTCCTATATAACAGGAGATGTGTTTGGCCCTTGATCAAGTGAGAACTAAAATGCATGGCCATGCTCGAATGAGTCGATATGAGATATCGAGCTTATTCGTTTATTCTAGTTCTACTTGGGGATCAAGAAATAGAGATTGAATATACGAGTATGACTATTCCATGACTCGTGTTCAATCTAAACACAAAGGACAAAGGGATTAAGTTACATGGTTAATATTATCACAAGTTCTAAAGGTTATGTCGAGTCATTGACATTCTTGTAATTTGGGTAGCCTCGATGTGTTGCTAGACACCGCTCTTAGCTTGTAACGTAAAATGAGATTTTATGTCACTGCCAACATTACAAGATACTATCGGGTCGCACAAAAGATTAAATCGATAAGGGAAATTAAATTCATTGGATGAATTAATTAATTAAGAAGAGTCTTAATTAAGTGATTAAAAGGTTTTAATTAAATCATGGGTTTGGGCCCATAAGACTTTAAGAAAGTCTTGAACCTTAATTAAAAGCCTTATAATATAAATACAAGGTTTTGATTAATTGTGAATCATACTTTCATATCATATTGATATTAAAACCTAGCCACTAAAACCTTGAGCTCTCGGCCACCTCAAGAGGGTGACCTAATCGCCGCCGCCTCACTCTCCATCTCTCGGCCGTCGCCGCCGCTAGTTAGGGAAGGAGATCGGTTGCCTTTAATTGGTTTTGATCCGTGGTTTTGGTTTTGATTCAAGAATAAGTCTAGCAACTTATTCTTGAATATCCCTTTTCGATTTGATCGTGTGGATACCGTTGAGGCAAAACTAGACAAGTTTTGCTAGTGACTCGGAGGAGGCGTTGGACGTGGTGCAGCTCCGTGGAATCTGCTCAAACACGCTACAAGGGTGAGAATTTTGTAAACCTTTATCCGATATGAATCCCTATGTATAGATCTATTGTTCTAGTAATCCAAAATATTTTATTCCGCTGCGTTGTATGCTCTAGGATTACTAACACATATGTGAGTAGGAATTAAGTAAATCATACACTGATTAAGAGTTTTACTATGTAGGTTGTTACAAGTTGACAAAATCCTGTCATAATATACATCATATGGACAGCAAAACAACCTAGACCATTACAACTCCTAAGCAGTGGTTCAGCTCGCAGCGGAATAAGACTCATAATCCCGTCCTCCCACGTCTATGAGTCCCTACAGAAACAATCACAGTATAGATACACAATCATCTCAGTGCTATATCAATAAGAAGCATAAAACGATAAAACACTAACACCAATTGTGATTGTTCTGTATCATGCATCAGCAAATGCAAATATGTCATGACATGTCTCATCCAATTATCTTGTTATTACGAGACCGATATGATATGCCTATCTCAGCTCAATATGTCAGTGGAACCTCATCACGTCTTCATATTAGTAGCACATATCATAGCACCGTCCTCACACGTTATAAGAGCCAGAGCATATACTCAATCGGAGTATACCTCTCATGCCAAAGCATATGTATCATACCTATCATGGCAACAATTCCAGCCAAAGCATATGCCCGACAATGGCATACCTATTGTGGCAATGATCTCAGCCAAAGCATATGCGACATACCTATCGTGGCATCCCTCTCAATAATATGAATCTCATGAATGTACATGCATATGCTACCACCAACCATATGATACAATTTCCACATCATCATCACAAGAATATCATATATTCGTACGTTAACACGTACCTGTTGTGCGACACAAAAGATATAAATCAGGCGTCAATGTCTAACCCCCTCTTTTTCCTATCCCTGTTATGATGCTACAACAATAGCAACAATATATCATGTTATAATAGGCGTAAAAATCAAAGTCCACAAAATATAATATTTTTCAAAAATTCAACCGTGGCGATCGATCGCCACTTTTACACCGATCGATCGGCAGAAGTTCTGGCCATCTCGATCGATCGCCACATCTTCTCGATCGATCGCCCAACCTTACTGTTCAATCACGATCGATCGCCATATTTTCACCGATCGATCGCCATATGATTTCACCGCCTTATTTTTACTCTATTTTTGGCGATCGATCGCCATAGGGTTCGCGATAGATCGCCGATGTTCAAAAATTCCAGAACATGGCGATTTTGAGCATATCCTCATGGTTCTCCTTCTCTACATCACCACATACCATCAAAATGTGTTCAAAGTAATACTTACTAACATAAGAACACATTTCCATAACTTCTACAACTTATTTCATTGAATTCCATCTCATATTTAATCAAGACTTAAAGATTACAAATCATATCTTCACATAGACGAACTATCAACATATAAACATCGTATGCTATGGAATTCTTACCAAGATGTTATGAATTTACTTTTCTCAACTTCCCATCTTGATTGCCAAGTGAAATTCAAGAAAAGATACAAACACAAGCAAGGGTTTTTAGAGGTGCTTGTGTAGAGATTTACTAGGTGCTCTTTGGTGTATTGTGAGTTTCATATCTGAATATTGGTTCATATATATCCTCCAAGAAATTCAAATGCAGGTGAAACTCCTCTCAAATTCATGTCAAATGCATGACATAGTAATATCAAACTATGTATATTTCATACTCTTTTCTACAACATGAATTCTCTTGCTATATATATATATATATATATCAACCATGTAACACCATTTCAAATTCATCAATGTATGAAGGTGTTCTTCAACTCATAATTTCACATTAATTGAAATCCTAGATTCTTGTCATATCCAACATACTTGGTTTAACTCACACTCGAGTCCACATCATACCGTAATTATTTCATAATTACGCCATAACCATATCACATATGTATGAGTCATATCGAGGCATTACATTAAGAGTTGTTTATTAATAAAAATGGGATTTTGGGTGTTTTGTAATAATCCTAAAAGTTTTAAGGAGTTTTATGCAATTAAAGTAAGGGCTTTTATGTCTTTTGAGGTTGATAGGGAGTTGGAATACATAAAAGAAGTATATAAGGGAGTTTAAATAAAGAATCCTTGGTATATGAAGGAATGTTAAAATTATGTTTGGTTAGTTGTTACGGTTGACTGACTGCTTTTGGGTGGTTAGCATTGAGACGTTCTGACATCTTTTGAGATTGTGATGGTTTTGGAGGTTTTCTCCATTCCAAAATTGGTGCGAGGTCGGTGTTCTCGCAATTGTTGTGTCGTTCATGATGTGTTCATGATTCAACGATGTGGATCCGATTGGGTTTTGTGGTCTTGGCAGTACGTGAAGTACACCGGTGCAAATTTCGAGGACGAAATTTTATTGGTAGGGGATAATTGTGATGCCAGTGAATTATTGGTGTAAATCCCGGTGTGGTAATAATCCTTAATGGATTTAATTGTGGCAATTAATTACGGTATTGGGACTCCCGAGGATTTTAAATCCGGTATTAGGGATCGTTGGATCCAAGGGATGAGATTGTATTCTCATCGTGGTGTTAAACTTTGGAATTGGGCTTTTGGTTGGATTTGGGGTCCGGAGTGCTTTGAGTTGGGGATGGTAATGAAAATTGAGATTGAGAGATAATATTGAACACAAATGATTTTTAATGAGTCATGATGTATTTGTGGAGGACTCGGGATTTTTGAGCCTTGGTACTATAAATATACCAAGTGGACTCGGTGTTCATGGATTGGTTCATTCTTCTCTCTCTCTCCCCTCTCCAGCGATTCCCCTTCCCCCCTTTCACCTTTTTCTCCTCCCATGGAAGAATCGACCAAGGTTCGATCTCGGAGCGAGATTTCTCAAAGATAATAAGGTATTGTTCTTCCCCTCGCATTTATCTTCGATTTGATAGTAGCATTGTGGTGTTTGGTTGAGGATGGAGATGGGTTTGAGTTTTTGAATTTTAAAGATTTTTGGATTTGGATGTTTAAGGAGGTTGTATGGCTCCTTGTTGAGGATTTATGATGTATGGGGTGTGGGGATTATTGTTTTGGAAAATTTTGCAAGAAAAAACGCCATTTTTGGCTGGAACAGGTCGAGGCGATCGATCCCTAGGGCGGGGCGAACGATCGCCGCGTCGTTTGTAAAATTTTGAGGAAGATGAACAGTGAGGCGATTGACCGCCTCAAATAAGAGATCGATCGCCAGGAGGCAGTAGCCAAATACACTGTGAGGCGACCGATCGCATGGAATGGAGCGATCGATCGCCCATGCCTATTTTGAGAGGCGATCGATCGCTTGGGATGAAGTGATCGATCGCCAGTGCCAGTTTTGTGGGAATTATTTCGTGTTGAGTTTTCGATGCATGCTTCGCCCAGGGTCTTTTAAATGGTAAATCATCATGGATTGACGATATAATTGGAGGTTGTGAACGTGCTTGGGCACATGGTTGCATGCTTGTAATTAATTGTGAATTATTAATTGTGTTAGCACATGATTCATCGGGTCACGGGACCAAGGAAAGTTTAATTCGGATTACGGAATTCTAAGGTACGTATAACGTAAGAGCATAGCCTTTTATATTATTGCAACTGTGAAATGCATGGTTATTTATATTTGCAATAAATGGATATATACTGGGAATTATATGGTGCCGCTTTTGAGCAAGCAATGATTGGGATGATGTCGTCGTTGAGCGAACATCGGTTATGACGCCGCCGCTGTTGAGCGTGCGTGAGATTGCCGCTATTGTAGAGCGAGCGATGAAATAGAACTATGGAACTATTAGTGAGATATATGAAATATCTGTAATCATTGTTTAATGATTTGATTTTATTGATTATGGTATCAATATATGGGGAACAGATTTGTTAATCAATGTAATGATTAACTGGCTTTTGGGAATTTGATGGTTTCGATTATTTTAAGAACATGAACAGCACAGGGGATCTCGGATGAGGATGATGCCATCCAGGGAGTGTCTTTTAATATTCATAGCCTTTACATTGTGTAAATTATGAATTGTAATATTGTGCTTATTGGATTGGTGGCATTGGTATGCTCACCCCGTGTGGGGGCTGTCTCTGTTGGGGCAGGTGAATAGGTACATCGATGGCTTTGGAGTTGAGCTCGAGCTGTTGATTGAAGGTACTTCCAGGACTGAAGTGCCAATGCCAGTATTGTGTTGGGTACTTTATACATTAAATACACATTTACTCTTTTGATGCTCGCATGTGAGCACTGTTATATGTGTACATGTGTTGTATAAAGGGCTTGGGCCTGTCTCTTTTCATTTATTGGTCGCATGCTATTATTTATTGAATTGCTAAATGAACTGAGAACATGTTATTGTATTATAAGGGTGCATGATATGTATGTGGACTTGGTTGGGGAAAAGTGGACATTATGTGGAATAATGTAAGAAATTTTATTATTGGTATGTTATGTTATGGTAGCATGGTTTCTTTTCCCCTGATTACATGATTGTATGCACTAAATACATGAGTTAATACACTAATAGAGGGTTAAGGGCACGGGGGTCCTTACAACTGGTGCATGAAATCATAACTGGTGCATGAAATGGTACTGGTGCTTGAAATCACAACTGATGTAAGAAATTATATATTGTAACTGGTGCATGATATTATAACTGGTGCGTGATATTATAACTGTTGCATTATAATTATACCTGGTGCATGCAAACTATACGTGGTGCATGAAATTATTAACAGGTTCATTAAGTTATAACTAGTGCATGTATTTATAACTCGTGCATGTAATTATAACTGATGCATCTAATTATAACAGATGCAACATAGTTATAACTAGTGCTTGTAATTATACATGGTGCATATAATTATAATAGGTGCATCATAATTCATAACTGGTGCATAAAAGCATAACTGGTGCATGATATTGTAATTGGCGCGTGAAATTTTAACTGATGCATGAGAACTATACCTGATGCATAAAATTATAACTGGTGCATAAATTTATAACTGATGCATGTAATTATAACTGGTGTAAAGGAAGATAGAAAATGTAAAAAGTAAGAGCATGTACAATCGGGGGCTAAAAAAAATTGAGGATTCTCAGCCCCCCAACAGCCAACTGCCCAGCCAGCATTTTGCTGACTAGGCAGCTGTTTTAATTTTTTTCTACATTTTTAAAATTTATTTACTTTTAATTATTAATATAATTTTACTTTTAATTATTTAAAATTTAAATTATAATTTTAACTATTATATAATTTTTTATTATTAATATTATTATTTTTTTAATTTTAATTATTAATATAATTTTTAAATTATATTTTTTTATGTTTTCTTATCAATTTAATTAATTATTTTAGGTATATATATTAATATTTTAATATAAATTAATAATGATATGGAAATATATAGTGGTAAATGATGTGATATGTGAGGCTCAAAATAGGATCTGAATCATTGTAGAGAATAAATGATGAGGATGAATAAGGGGCTGAATGTAAGAAAAGTGGTGATGTCTCAGATTGTGAGTGATATTAAGCCCCTGGAAGGGCTTAATCATTGTGCGTGCTCTAAGAGAAATAATTCGAAAAGTAAGAGAAGGAATGACAAAACGAAGAGAGAGAATGACAAAAAGAAGTGAGAAGTCAAAAAGGGAGATAGAGAATGCAAAAGTAAGGGTATATTTGTTTTTTTGGTTCGAAGTGGACCTAAATGATTTAATTTTTTTACTTAGACTATGTTGAACAATTTTTCTCCTAACAGTACGAGCCTTAATTTTTCCCAAGATATGACTTTTTTTTGTGTGTGTTGGTTCTCTTAAAGTTTTTGGAGTTATATTTATGTTAATTGAGTGTTTTTGGAGTTATATTTATGCTCATTTTTACGTACTTCAAAATGAAACTTTGCCCCAAGCATATTCTTCATTGTATCTGGGGTTTAGTTTTAGTAACATTTTTGCACCAAATAAAACACCTTGACATCGTTTGGTACAATTGATGAGATGAATAGTTAAAAATTATGGCTCACAGCTCCCTCTTATTAATGTACCAAACGGTGCTTTAGGTGATTATTAACACTTAAAAGCAGTAATCACAAGGAGCTTCGAACCTAGCTCGCCTAGTAAAAACTAACTCTCTTTTTGCGGAAGTCTCGTATTCGAGTCATGTGGTATGCAGAAAATCTTTAGCCCTTCCCCAAGAAAAAAAAAACAGAAATCACAAGAATAGTTAAAAATGAAGTGACTCCATGAAGCAACAGTAGTTCAAAAATTTTACAGCAAAATAGGAGAGAGTGACATACTTCGGTTCTCACCAATAATCTTTACAAGAGCACAAACCATCCCTAAAATGATGAAAACGAACTCGATCTCGAACTATAATTTCTCTATTGTACGCTTTCGCGACCAACTTGGTGAATGAGTGGCAATCTTTACATATCCTGAGGTTATTCACTATCCGCAGGCAAGTTCCATCTCTGGTTCGTGCAATTCCAAACGCTATTGCTAGCTTTTCGCTGTGACATGAGTCCAATCTCTCCCAAGGTTGTTTGAAATGAGGATCAGAAAATGTATTTGACGACTCTCTAATGTAACCAGCAAGTATAGCATCATTTGTGATCTTTTCTAATTTACAATAAATTTCCTCAGAATCAATCTTGGATCTGTCATTTACTAAAAACTTATGGATTTGACCATTAATTTCAATCCAACTCCAACTTGGCGTGGTCTTAATGTCACTATATTTGATCAATTTCCTCATTCTTGCAACACCCTCAAGATCTTTGGCTTCAGCGTATATTCCAGCCAGAAGTGCACAGTCTCCACCATTCAGCATCCCAAGTTCACTCAACTTTTGTATTGCTTTCTCTCCATTATCAACGTCTTTATGAACCTTGCACGAACCTAAAAGGGTACGCCAGAGGATCGTATTGTTGATAAATTGAGAGTTTTCAATAACATGGAGTGCCTTTTCTAGCTTCCCAGAACGCCCAAACAGATCGACCATGCACCCATAATGCTTGACCTCCGGTTTTAAACCAAATTTCGAGCTCATCGAGTGAAAGATTTCAACCCCGTCATCCATCAAACCTTGATGACTACAACCACATAACAGGCCAAGAAATGTTATGGAGTCAGGCTTCACTCCATCCCTCAGCATTTTCTTGAAAAATGAAATTGCTTCTTCTCCAAAACCATGAACCCCATATCCAAATATTATCGAATTCCACGAGTAGATGTCTCTCTTTTTCATCCAATTGAACACACAAACAGCATCATCTAAGCTACCACACTTGGCATACATCTCAATGAGCGCATTCCCCACAAAAACATTCTCCAATAGACCCTTTTCCCGACCCAACTCATGCAAATTCAAACCAATATTCAAGGTCCCCACATGAGAACAAGCAGAAAGCAAACTCACGAGACTAAACCCATCAAAACCCACATCCATAACCTTCATTTCTTCAAACAATTTCAACGCTTCGTCATGAAAACCCATCTGGGAATAACTCGAAATCATCGAATTCCAAGTCACCAAATCCCTCTTACACATTTCATCGAACACCCTCCTCATGTCATCTACTTCCCCAATAGCAGCATAAACTCGAATCAAACTGGTACAGACAGCCACATCTAATCCAAAACCCAGTCTCAATATCGACCCATGAATCTCCTTACATTTGCTTCCGGCCTTAATCTTCTCACATGCCTTGAGCAAGAGCGAAAAAGTCGCACCAACGGGTTGCAAAGATGAACAAGAGAGCATACAATTGTAATATTGAATGGCTTGTAGAGCATCTGGGCTCTGAGAAAATAGCTTGATGATTGCATTCCAATGTTGGATTTGTGGGTTCTTGATCTGGTGAAAGAGTTTTCTACACAAAAGTAAAGAACCGGTGGAGATGGAATAAGAGTTCAACAGCTTGTACGAAATGGATGGAATGGTGAAGAAGCCGTTTGTTATGATCTTTGCATGTATTCTTGCTAGTGTTTGGCAATTGCTGCATCGATTGAGGAGGTTAAGGATTTGAGGGGATTTGCACATTAACACTTACTACTACTTGTTACGTTAGATAAGTACATTCATCATTATAATACTCAAGAGATTTTCGTTTACTGTAAAATCTCGAAAACGTGTTTCTCAAGGTGCGATTTTCATGTAGTAGAAAACTTTTATGCTTGGTTAGCCAATATGTAGTATATTATTCAAAAAATTTTAAGGCCGGGGAATCAATAAAGTCACATTAAATATATATAACTTTTCTTATGATACATAAATATCTATACTATTTATTAAATGTTATACCTTAGAATAACACCAAGTTTTTGACAAAATATTAGAAATACAAAACAAAAAAATAGTAAAACTTATTTTAAAAAATTAAAACCACAAAAAATCCAATCAAACATAACCCAGTGACAGAGGGCATATCCAAGAAATCATATGCATTTTCACACGAGGCTCATCATTTTTTTCTTATTGACAGCACATATATAGTGCCTCATATGTAGAACACGATGTTCAAGACCGATACCATCAAAGAAAAAAAAAGGACATTTTTCAAGACCCAAAGAGCTACCAAAATGACCCCAAATATACATCATTTGTATGACTAAGAATGCATTATTAATCAATTCCCTTTCCAAGCAAGGTTTTTTGCGTCTTTAAGTCGTCGGAGCGTAAAAAAATCCATAGCAGATTTACAAATCAGAAGACAATTAATTACAAGAACACTGATCGATACATTGTTGGGAAAATAACGTCATATTTTCTCTTGTCAGATATGTGGGAGCAAAAAAATAAATGTGGAATAAAAACACAAGATTTATATGGTTCAGCAAAAATAAGCATACGTCCATGGGACGGTTGCAAATCTTTTATTATCTTTTATTGAAGAAAAATATACAAGTGTGTACAAACACTGACAACACTCAATCTGAAAAACACTCAGAAAATTATGCACTAATTTTCTCTCACTAATAATTTTATTCTGATTGCACTGTTGTATTTTTCTCTCTACAATTTTTGGGTGTACGTTGATAAATGAATTACACCTCTATTTACAGAGGTTCTTCACACGTCAGTTGCCCAAAAAAAAAATCTTTACGCGTAATTGCCGGCCAAATTTTCTTCATTGACCAAAATTTTCTTCGGTGGCTTTTTCTTTTTCTTTGTTTGCTTTTTCCTTTTCAAACTTTTGATTTCTGAAAAAATATGGCCGACTACTTTGACTAACAATCCTCATTTGAAGTCTGATCTCAATATGTCTTCACACCTTGATCAATGCAGGAACCTTTTCTGATCTGTCAATCTATCAAGTCAATTGAAGTTGAGCACAACTTCATTTTATGAATTGTCACTACCTTTGTTCACATATTTGCTTGTTTTTTACTTCTTTGGATCTTCTCTAATGTTAACACATCATTCTCAAGCAGACACCGGATGAAGTGATAACAGAGACCAATGTGTTTTGTTCTAGAGTGGAATGCTGAATTCTTTGCCAGATGTATTTCACTCTGACTATCACTATATAAAACATTCTTCTTCTTGTTGAATCCCAGCTCTGTTAACAAACCTTGAAGCCATATCAACTCTTTACTGGCTTCTGTCACCGCAACATACTCAGCCCGTATAGTGGATCAAGCCACAATCTTTTGTATCTACGACATCCAACTAACAACTGTAGTTCCAACAGTTACATAACATGTGGTGCTTCTCCGGTGATCGACATCACCTCCATAGTCTGCATCTACGTAACCCTGTATTAGTTCTCCTTTCCAAAGTACAAATACTTCTTTGCAATGTCTCATAGATACCTCAAAATACACTTAACTGCTTCCAAATGAGCCTTTCCTGGATTTGACACAAACTTGCTGACAACTCCCACAGCATGACCAATGTCTGGCCTTGTATAGACCATCGCGTACATCAAACTTCCAATGGCTGAAGCGTAAGGAACTTTAGCCATGGATTCTTTTTCCTCCTCCGTCTGAGGACATTGATCCTTGGATATGCGAAAATGACTAGCCAAAGGTGTGCTAATAGTCTTGGCGTTGCCCATGTTGAATCTTTGTAAAATACGATTGATGTAATCCGCTTGAGATAACTGCAAAATTCCATTTTGCTTATCTCTTGTGATTTGCATTCCAAGAATCTTTCTTGCTGGACCCAAGTCCTTCATGTCAATTCTTTTGACAACCGTTGTTTCAAGTTTCTGACCTCGTTCATATTAGAACCAACTACTAACATATCATCGACATAAAGTAGCAAAATTATATAACTGGACTTACATTTCTTGAAATAGCAACAATGGTCGGCGTTGCACTTCTGGAAACCTTCCTTGTGCATAAAGCCGTCAAACTTCAAGTACCACTGGCTTGGAGCTTGTTTCAGGCCGAACAAGCTCCTTTTAATTTGCACACCTTATTCTCCATCCCTTTCTCTACGAAACCTTCTGGTTGAAACATATAGATCTCCTTATTAATGTCTCCGTGAAGAAACGCAGTCTTCACGTCCAATTGCTCAAGATGGAGGTTTTCACTGGCAACAATACTCAATACAATCCTAATAGTATTGAGCTTCACAACTAGAGCAAAAATTTCTGACTAGTCAACTCCTTCTTTTTGCTGAAATCCTTTGACAACAAGTCGGGCTTTGTATCTCTTGGAACCATCATGCTCTTCTTTCACCCGATACACCCATTTGTTGTGAAGTGCCTTTTTGTCCATAGGTAACTCAACAAGTTCCCATGTCTGATTGGACATCAAAGACTTCATCTCGTCTTTCATGGCAAGCAACCACTTGCTGGCATCTTTGGTCTGGCCGCTTCCTCGTAGCACCTGCATCAGTTAGCAACATATAGTTCATAGACCTTATGTTAGGTACATGAGGCCGAGCACTCCTTCTCAATTCAAGAACTGGAGCTGGAGACTGTGATGTATCAGACTGCTGCTCGCTGTCTTGATCAATTGATTCCCCAAACTGAGGAATCTCAACTATCTGCTCCGCATGACTTTCTGGGACATCGTCCACTTCTGCACACACTGGTTCACTCTGTTCTGAGTCGCTGACAACTGTATTATGCATGTCCTTATACATCACTGGTTCGTTGAAGATTACATCTCCACTACGGATCATCTTCTTGTTTTCATATCCAAAAAGCGGTAGCTAAACTCATCTTCACCATAGCCATTGAAAGTGTATTTCTTTGATTTGGGATCAAGTTTATTTCTATGTGCATCACCAATATGCACATATGCTACACAACCAAAGACTTTAAGATGTGAGAGGTATATCTCTTTTCCTTTCCATACCTCTTATGGTATTCTGTGCTCCAATGGTATCGATGGACTTCGGTTAATCAAGTAAGTTGTTGTATTGACTGCTTCTGCCCAGAAATGCTTTGGCAGGCCTGATTGTACCTGCATACTTCTGGCTCATTCTGTCAACATATGGTTTATACGCTCAGCTACACCATTGTGTTGAGGCGTACCCCTCACGGTTCTCTCCATTCTGATCCCGTGCTCATAACAGAACTTCTTGAATCTGGTGTCTTCATATTCACCACTATTGTCGGTTCTGAGCTTCTTTATCTTCAACCCTGTCTCATTTTCAACCATCACTTTCCAAATCTTGAAAGCTTCAAATACTTCTGACTTATATTTCAGAAAGTATACTTTTATGGAGTGGTCATCAATGAAAGTCACAAAGTAGTGTTTCCCACTAATGGATGAGACATTCGTTGGTCCCCAAACATCAGAGTGAACTTGTTCAAGTTTCTCCTTCTTTGGGGTTCTGGTACTTGTCTGAAAGCTAACTCTTTTCTGCTTTCCAAAAAAGACATCCTTCACATGTGTCAATATCAACTGACTGAAGACTCGGTAGTTTCCCCTTTTAATGTATAACCTTCATTCCTTTTTCACTCATATGGCCAAGTCTCTGTTGCCACAGAGTAGGACTTTCTGTGTCTACTGCAACTGCAATTGAACAGTGTGCTTCTGCTGTCATGTAAAGAGTACCACTCTATCGCCTCGAGCAATTATCATTTCACCGTTTGAGATCTTCCAAGTATCACCATGAAAGACTTTTGTATAACATTCACTGGCCAACTGAGATTAAATTCTTTCTTAGGTCGAGGATATGCCTGACATCCTTCAGTTCCCATACAGACCCGTTCAACTTAATCTTTACGATACATTTGCCAACAATCTCGCAAGATTGTTCATTACAAGGTAGACTTTACCAAGGTTTCCAGGGACATATTTCTCGAAGTGTTCTCTTTGCGAAGTAGCATGTAATGATGCTCCAGAATCTAACACCCAAGACTCTTCCTAGCACTCTAAAGAACATATTAATGCATCATCTCTAGAAGCAATGTTTGCTTCTGCCTTCACCTCCTGTTTCTTTGGTGCATTTTTGCACTGATTTTTATAATGTCCTGGCTGCCCGCATTTCTAGCACATGATACTCTTTGAGTTCTGAGAATTAGGAGGATTTGGACCTCCTCTCCTTTTGTTTCCACCTCCTTTGTTTGATCTTCTACCTCTTGACTCTTTATGTAATACTGAAGAGGTCAATGATTTATTTGAATCTTACCATCCGATCTCTTCACTGAGCTCCAGAACACGAACATCGTCAAATTTCAACTTAGTACTTCCCGATGAGCTAATCATAGCTGTGACAATAGCATTCCAGCTTTTCAGTATGGAAGACAAAAGTATTAATGCTCGTACTTCATCATCAAAATCAATTGTAACTGAACTCAACTAGGTTGTCACGTGTTGAGTTCATTGAGGTGTGAGCTACCGATCCGCCTTCTGCCATCCGCAAATTGAACAAACGCCTCATCAAATGAACTTTCTTTGAAGTTGATGGCTTCTCGTACATGCTTGAAAGAGCCGCCATAAGACCCATAGTGGTCTTTTCTTTTGCTATGTTGAAAGCAACGTTCTGTGACAAGGTCAGTCGGATAACTCCAAGGGCTTTTCTATCTAGAAGAGCCCATTCTTTATCTTTCATGCCTTTTGACTTCACACCCAAGAGAGGTTGATAAATGCCTTTTTGATACATATAGTCTTCTATTTGCATTTTCCAAAAGCCAAAGTCTGAATCATTGAACTTTTCAATATTTATTTTTCATTCATCTGCCGCCATTACTTTTACTCAAACCTGGGATTGCTGTTTGACAATTTTTGAGAATCACCGTGATATTAAGAACACCGCTTTTGACAAATTTGGTGTCGCCGACCAAATTTCACTATTCACGAATTAACTATTCACATGAATAGTAACTCACCAAAAAAAATTGACAAAAGTAACAATCTGGCTATGATACCATTTGTTGGAAAAATAACGCCATATTTTCTTTTGCCAGCTCCCTGCTAGCAAAAAGATAAATGCAGAATAAAAACACAAAAATGGTTCAGGAAAAATAAGCCTACGTCCACAGGGCTGCTGCAGATCTTTTATTGAAGAAAAATATACAAGTGTTACAAACACTGACAATACTCAACCTGAAAAAAATAGAGAAAATTATGCAATAATTTTCTCTATTTTTACTCTGATTGCACTGTGTTGTATTTTTCTCTCTACAATTTTTAGATGTATGTTGATGAATGAATTACGCCTCTATTTATAGAGGTTCTTCACGCGTCGTTTGCCAAAAAAAAAATCTTTACTTGCAATTGATTTTTCTTCATGCGTAATTGAATGCCAAATTTTCTTCGTTGGCCAATTTTTTCTTCGGTGGCTTTTTCTTTTTCTTCATTTGTTTTTTCCTCATTTGTAATCATCAAGTTTTCAATCTAGTATTCAAGCAGTACAAAGCATTCTCTCAAAATCTCTTTGTGTTCTCTCTTTCTAGCACTTTAGCAACCAACTCGGGAGGAAGACTGACTTGCTAGCAACGTGGGGTTACTAGTCAAGTGCCGCACGGGTTTGAGAAAGTCTGGGTGAAACTCTTATCCCGTGACAAGTGGTATCAGAGCCTTGGGTCGGCTCTTAAAGCTTCCACACTCAAGGTTGTTTGTTGGTGGTGTTGCTAGAAGGAAGAATGTCGGACTCAGGGGTGGTCCAACAACCCGAGAAGCCATAGAAGGCACCGAGGAAGGGTCGAGGCCAGTCAAGGGAACACTCGGTCGACTTTATGGGTGGCATGGAGAATCAGATGATCCGACTGGAGCTGGTGGATCACTCACAAGCCTTCGAGGATGTGGCCGAGAGGGTACGTGAACTTGAAGTTAACAACTCAGGGGAGGAGTTTCAAGGCCAGGTACTCCAACAAATTAACTCTTTCAATTTTGATGTAAAGAATCAATTCGATGAATTTAGGGGCATGATTGAGGTCTTTCAAGAAGAGTTCAAAACTCTCAAGGCCGACATGGTTATATGCAAAAGGGCCTTGGCCAATGCGGGAGATCATGTGGCCACGACACCATCCCAGATCGACATTCGAAGGCCAAGACCATACAATGGGACTCGCAATGCCAAGGAAATTGACAACTTTCTGTGGAACTTGGAACAATACTTTGCAGCCTCAAATTTTCGGGACAACGAGGCCAAGATTTGCACGACCCCCCTATTCTTTACCGACACAGCCACACTATGGTGGAGGAGGCGACTAGCTGACATTGAGCGGGGCACATGCCGCATGGAAACATGGGAAGACTTTAAGGCTGAGCTCAAGCGACAATTCTACCCCCGAAAATGTGAATATGTGGCTCGGGGACGTCTACGACGGCTCACACACAATAAAATATAAAAGAGTACATCAAGGAGTTCCAAGAGATCATATTGGAGATCCCGGAGCTGACGGATCGAGAAGCAATCTTTGCATTCCTTGATGGGCTCAGGCCATGGACAAAACAAGAGCTCCAACGCCGTCAAGTGCAGCATTTGGCTACGACAATTGCTTATGCTGAGAGCCTTATTGAGTTGTGGCCCTCCAACGATGGCAACAACAAAGGCAAGAGGGATGACAAGGGCAAAGGTGTGGGTGTCAACCAGTCAAACACAAGCCAAACCTACAACAGAGGCAATGCACCAAGACAATCAACCAATTGGTCCAATGGCCGGGAACAGACTTGCTTCCTTTGTCACAAGGCCGACCACTTCATGGCCAATTGCCCAAAAGTAAACAAGCTAGCAGCTCTTGCGGACAAAGATGATGAGCCACAGGAGGAGGGCACAGAAATTGGATCTCTACGGCTCCTCAATGCCGTCAAGGCAAAGGTGGAGCGCGCCAAAGGACCCAATGGTGGGTCTATGTTTGTGGATGCCTTGGTTAGGGGGCGACGAGTCAAGGCGCTGGTGGATACAGGAGTCACACACAACTTCATCCGGGAGGAGGCAGTGAAGAAGCTAGGGCTTGCCATCACTCATACCGGAGGATCAATCAAGTCAGCGAATGCAAATGCCAAACCAATTGCCGGAGTGGCCAATGGAGTGAAGACCACGATAGGAGAATGGCAGGGACATGTCTCATACACAGTGGTGCCAATGGATTATTACGACATGGTACTAGGGCTGGAGTGGATCGACGAGGTACGGGCTTGCATTCTACCCTTTCAGACTCTTTATATATCCTTGATGCAAACACTCCATTCACTATACCGGCCAAGAGGGAGGCCAAGGGGCCGAGCATGTTGTCGGCTATTCAAATTGCAAAGGACTTAGGCGTAGTGAGGAGACCTATGTCATAGTTCCTAAGATAGACGAAGGGCCAAAGAATGAGGGCTTGGGGGAGTTGCCCATGGAAGTCAAGGTCGTGCTTGAGGAATTCAAGGATATTAAGCCAAAGGAGCTCCCAAAGAAGCTACCACCAAGGAGGGACGTTGACCACAAGATCGAGCTAGTAGCGGATGCTGCCCGCCTTCACGCACACCCTATCGGATGGCACCACCCGAATTGGAGGAGTTGCGGAAACAACTCAAGGAACTACTTGATGTGGGGATGATCCAGCCATCCAAGTCCCCATATGGTGCATCAGTGCTCTTTCAAAAGAAGCATGATGGATCTCTACGCATGTGCTTGGACTATCGGGCCTTGAACAAATTGACTGTCCGAAACAAGTACCCAATACCGCTCATTGGCGAGTTGTTCGACTAGCTTGGAGGGGCCAAGTGGTTTTCAAAGATAGACTTGCAGTCCGGATATTGGCAGGTGTGGATTGTCGTAGGGGACGAGCCAAAGACCGCTATGGTCACGAGGTACGGGTCTTATGAATTTCTAGTTATGCCTTTTGGCCTCATCAATGCACCGGCGACATTTTGCACCATCATTAACAAGGTATTCCACCCTTACTTGGATAAATTTGTGGTTGTTTACCTTGATGATATTGTTATCTACTCATCCACGTTGGGAAGCACGTGTAGCATTTGAGAAAGGTGTTCTAGGCACTTCGGGAGAACGAATACATCAAGTTGGAGAAGTGCTCTTTTGCCCGAGACAAGGTGTCATTCTTGGGCCACAACATCAATACCGGGAGGATCATGATGGAAGATGCCAATGTGAAGGCCATACGAGATTGGGAGGCTCCAAGTGCCCAAACTCCGATCTTTTCTAGGGCTAGCCAACTATTACCTCCACTTCATACAGCTATATTCTTACATTGCCACACCCCTCACTAATCTCTTGAAGAAGAACAAAAAGTGGGAGTGGGATCCAAAGTACCGAGAAGCATTTGAAGAGCTAAAGAGCAAGGTGACGGAGCAACTAGTCTTAGCCCTGTCGGATCACACAAAGCCATATGAGGTGCACACCGATACCTCGGACTATGCCATTTGGGGCGTTCTTATGTAAAATGGGCATCCCATTGCCTTTGAGAGCCGCAAGTTGCCGAGCGGCGCTACACTGTCCATGAGAAGGAGATGACTGCAGTGGTCTGTTGTCTACGAGTATGGAGGCATTACTTGCTTGGGGGCAAATTCATTGTACGGACATACAATGTTGCCACGAGCTACTTCCAAAGCCAAAAGAAGCTCACTCCGAAGCAAGCGAGATGGCAGGAATTTCTTGCAGAGTTCGACTACACGTTGGAGTACAAGCCGGGGGCAACAAATCGTGTAGCCGATGCCTTAAGCCGAAAGGTGGAGCTTGCAACCATAAGCCAACCCGCAAGCATGTTGAAGGATCGCATACGGGAAGGACTAGATAAAGATCCAATGAACATAGCCAGGGAAGGAAAAACCCGATGCTTTTGGATCCGAGATAGCTTGCTATTCACAAAGGGAGACCGCCTCTTTGTGCCAAAATGGGGAAATTTGCGACGAAAAATACTCAAGTAGTGTCATGATTAAAAGTGGGAAGGCCACCCGGGGATGCATCGCACTATGTCACTCATGGGGGATTCTTATTATTGGCCAAGGATGCTGGAGGATGTGGAAGCCTATGTGAGGGCTTGTCTTGTGTGCCAACAAAACAATGTGGAACAGCAGCAGCCAGCCGGTCTACTACAACCACTTCTCATTCCTGAGCACCCATTCGAGAGCATATCAATGGACTTTATTACGTCACTACCCAAGTCAGAAGGGTGCGGGATGATAAGGGTGAATATTATGTTTATTTTGTAATGATTTTTACTTATTTTCATGTTGATTCCTGGATGATGTTACGCTTTTTGGTATTTATTTGTTTTGTTTCAGGAATCTAGGTGGGAAGTGGAAGAAGTAAGCTAGAAAGACGAAAACGGACCAAAACGAGGCTAGAAATGAAGAATTTGGAAACTGACATACTCGATCGATCGACAGTGGAGCTCGATCGATCGACCGAGGCAGAGAATTTGGCCAACAAGAAAAAGTGATGCTCGATCGATCGGTAATTGAGCTCAATCGATCAAGCATGGCAGGGAAATCATAAGCGAGACTGAAGAGTGCTCGATCGATCGGCAGTTGATGCTCGATCGATCGAGCGTGGCAGAAAAAGTCATGGACGAGAAATTAAAGTGCTCGATCGATCGAGACATTTTCTCGATCGATCGAGCGACAGTGTTTGCTGAAAAAAAATTACATGATTGAGTTTGGTCCATTTGGAACACTTCCATCCACCACCTCTTCTATAAATATCAGACCTAGGGCACAAATTTGAGGAGTAGAACATCATATCATAAACCACAAAGCAGCTTCTTATCATCCTCCAGCATCCATACAATTTAAGAGAAAAATCCTTTGAAGTGCAAGGAAGGAAGCAAGAGAAGACGAAACGTTGCAACGCACGGATTTAACTCCTTCGTTATCGTACTTCTAAACTTTATTGTTTTGATTTTCGAATTTCTTGATGTTTATGTGGTTGAGAAACAATTATTCATCTTGTTATTTTGATTTGAATATGAAAAAGTTTATTTTATCAAGATTAGGGAAGCTTTTGTTTGAGTTGATGATTTGAATGTTTATTGAGTGAATTAATTCTTTTGTGCATGATTTATAATTTTAATGCTATCAAAGCCTTGCTAACTTTGACTGAATCGTGATAATTATAATTTAGATCGAGAGATTGAATTATAATACGATATAATAAATCATGTTGTATGTTAACGATTTAGATCGAGAGATTAAATCACATGTGTGATAACTTTGGATTGTAAGATTTAAAGTTAGCGGTTTTCATTGAGTATTTATGCAATATTAAATTGGTTTAAGTGAACAAAAGTTACTTATTTCAATTTAATATTAGTTTCAATATAGCTTGAGAAAGTGCATTGAATATTTTACGGGAATCCGTCACCTTAAGAATTAATTGGATAGTAATTGTTTTTACAAACGAATCATCGACGATAACACAAGTGAACCGACATCTTGATAAATTTCTCGAGTGGAATTCCTTCGCATCTTCAAATGAGTTGATTTAATTTTCAATTTATTGTTTTGATTAGATAATTATTCATCTATTTCGTAGGCTAATTATAATTTTTCTAATTTTATGGTACTTATACATTAGTCCCTGTGGGTACGACATCCCTATTAAATCACTATACTAAAACTTGCCATCGTGCACTTGCGGTATAAAATAACTACACTGGAATTAATTGTTTAAAATAAAAGCGATCAAGTTTTTGGCGCCGTTGCCGGGGACTAATTTGTATAATATCATACGAGATTAGTTAATTGTAATTTAGCCAATTTTTTTTGTTTTGTTCGTTTGTCTTTTTTGAGTATTTGGTTTACTGCATTTGTTTGTCTCCTTTTTGGGTTGATTTGTACAGGTAGTCATCATGTTGGTGCATGCTAAGGAGTAGCCATCCCATACTCGAGCCTTTTGACCTAGAAATTGAGCGAACTCTTCTTCGGAGAATACGGGAAGCTCGAACGATGGCGGATAACAATCAAGTAGGGGCGAGAATAATGAAGCACCGAATCCAAGATCTATGATGGACTTTACACAACTAGCTTTCCATGGATCACTGTCAAGCATAACGAGGCCAAGTAGTCAAGCTAACAATTTTGAGATAAAGCCTGCAATAATTCTGATGATCCAGCATTCAGTAAAGTTTGGGGGAGCAGACACTGATGACCCCAATGCTCACATCTCCAACTTCATGGAGATTTGTGGCACATTTAAACACAATGGCGTTTCTGACGACGCCATCAGGTTATGGTTATTTCCCTTTTCATTAAAATATAAAGCTAAAGCGTGGTTAAATTCTTTACCTGCATGTCCATTACCACTTGAACCCACAACCACAACCGGGATATGTACCTAAGCCAAGTATGGAGGAGCTCATGACCAAGTTCATATCATCAACTGAAACTAGGATGCAAAATCAGGATGCATCTATAAAGAACTTGGAGGTACAAGTAAGGCAACTTGCAACATTGATTTCCGGACGAACTCGAGGTACACTACCAAGTGATACAGTGAAGAATCCAAAGGAGCAAGCAATGCCATAGTACTAAGGAATGGAAAAGAGCTAAGGACACAGACTGAAGCAACAGAAAGTCGTGGAACCACCACTGAAGACAAGGGTAAGACCGAGGAAAAGGTAACCGAAAAAGGTAAGAATTCTAACACCACACCAATCGCATACACTGATAAGGTAGTAATTCCTCCCCAATTTACCATTGCATTAAAAAGAGCTAAAATGGACGCTGAATTTGGTAAGTTTCTTGAAATGCCTAGTTATGCTAAGTTTTTGAAGGAAATTCTCTCTAACAAGCGAAAGTTGGGCGAATACGAAACGGTAAGCTTAACGGAGAAGTGCTCAGAATTGTGCAAAACAAAATGCCTCCAAAGTTAAAGGACCCAGGGAGTTTTACCATACCTTGCACTATAGGATCAGTTTCATTTACTAAATCATTGTGTGATTTGGGTGCGATTATTAATTTGATGCCTTTTCCATTTAGGAGGTTGGGACTAGGAGAGCCAAAACCTACTAAGGTTTCACTACAATTGGCGGATAGATCTGTCACATACCCCCGAGGAATCATCGAAGACGTATTAGTCAAAGTGGACAAATTCATCTTCCCAGTTGATTTTCTAGTACTAGATATGGAAGAGGTAAGGAACCTAGTTCCTTAAGTACGGATTAAAGGCATAAATAGAGCTAACATGTATAATCAGAGTATAAAAGTTTGTGTTGAGGCTTTGAGCCTTAGGAATTACATGCCAAGTTAAGGACTTCCAAATGGATTAATTACATTCCCTACAAAATGAATGTTAATCACTATAGCTTTACACTACTCCTAGAGTAGAAACTATACAAAATAATCATGTCCTTCCTTATCAAAAGCGCTCTTCACAAGCTCACCACCTCAACCCGTCCTTAGCCCCTTTTATGCCAAAACCTACAAGGACAACCCCCAAATCATGAGCATATAATAATCCATATTCAACATAATATGATTATAAGGCGTAAATGCATAAACCGTAATTATAAAACACTTCCTGTTTTACAATACATTTTAAACGCTCCCTTTTGGTTGTCCCTATACCATAACTCATGAGTATAATCAATGGATTATATAATGGTTCCACGAATGTCATGACATATCACCATTTCATTATCGCCAATCACCAATCCCTAGTCTGTTATAACAGTGTATTTTAATGCACCTCGCTTGTCATGACAGCGGCACTAATACCCCTCGCTTCGACATATTAGCGGCATTGAAAAACCTCGCTCAAATGCGACATGCGGCAATACCCTCGCTTCAACATTTGGCGGCAAATATTCTTTCCTATGACAGCGGCTAGTATTCTATCATCGCTTCAAGTGATAGCGGCAAAGCAATAAAATCATCACTCAAATATAACCATGACTCATGGGATGTGCACCAAGTATTCAATATACACATATGCAATCATAATGCATAATTCAACATGTATTTGCATCCACAATGCACAACTCAATATATACTTGCATCCACAATGCATATTCCAATGAGTATATAAAATACATGTTACCGTTGGGTGCCCGTACGCCTTTCTACTTACCTTTCCAAAATGTAGAATTTGGCAGGACTTTACCTCTTTTGCTGTGTTGCCACCTGGGATGGTTCTACACGTTCACACAAACCAATATTAGAACCCAATAATAGCCCGATACCAAAAATCCTACAAAAATAACCAAATATAAAATTTTGACATCTCGCGATCGATCGGCATAATGCCTCGATCGATCGCGAGGTCCAGCAGCCGCAATGCCCAAAAAAATCTAATCCGCGATCGATCACCGAGTTTGCGCCGACTCCCTGGGGCTCGCAATCGATCGGAAAAATGTCCCGATCGATCGCGGAAGTCTGTACACGCGATTTTTGGCCATTTTCCACATCTCATCTTCTCCAAACCATTTATCTTCAAATCTTTCCCCACCATTATCATCAAAACATTAAAAACCTCCAATATAAACATCAATACTACACATATTGAATAAAATCCCCCAAACAAAACAACATAAACCACATCAAAACCATATCCCAACCATTACAACAACAAATCCAAAACCCAAATCAAAATATCACATTTTCAAAACCAAACCATTTCCAAATCCCTAATACAAACCCATTTCATACCCAAAACATATTAAACCAAACAAGAAGGAATTCATACCACTTCTAGGCTTCAAATCTCACCAAGAAATCAAGCACCAAGATTTTTGTGAATTCCTCTCCTCCTTTCTTGTTTCAAACGTGAATGAGGTTTGGGGAATAGGGTTGGGAAAGTTGAATGATAAAGAGTGATGGGAGGGGTGAGGTGAAAAGGGTTATAAGTGGGTTTAAAATAACATGGTACCCAATTAATTAGCATGGTGTATAAAATATCCCCAACATGATATTTTAAAAGCATTTTCCAAGAATGTACCAAATATCCAATTAAACACGCTTTACCCAAAATAATTAACACCCACTCCAAATAAACCATGCCATAACTCAAGTTCCCAACATGTATAACATGCACCCTGAAATGCATTACCAGATCACGCCCACCGCATGACTAAGCAGTTCACCATATTAATTAATTCAACACTAATTTAATTAACATCATAATTGTCACATAAACATAATTAATGCCCAAATGTATATAATCATTTCGGGGATATTACAATATTCCTCTACTTATAAGATTTCGTACTCGAAATCGCATGCACTTACCAATCCGCAACTAAACATAAATCACATACCAGAAAATAGTTCCGGGTAGTGCTGCACCATATGCCGCTCCGTCTCCCACGTGGCCTCCTCGACACCCCTGCGATCCCACTGAACCTTGACAATCGGTATCACTTTGTTCCGAAGTCTGCGATCAGCTCTATCCAGAATCCTGACTGGCCGTTCCATGTAGGACACAACCGAATCTAACTGCACCTCAGAAGGCTGCAACCATGTGACGGATCGGCTCATACTTCCGCAACATAGATACATGAAACACGTCATGAATACCAGATAATGACGGTGGCAATGCCAGACGGTAAGCCAAGGTACCAATGCGCTGTAAGATCTCAAACGGTCCCAAATACCTCGGGGTCAATTTTTCGCGCATACCAAACCGCACAACACCTCTAAAAGGTGGGATCTTCAAAACGACCTTGTCTCCCAACTGAAATTCCAACGGTCTCCGCCGTTTATTTGCATAGGCCGTCTGTCTATCATGGGCTGCCTTCATTTTCTGTCGGATAACTTTTATCTTACCCTCCATTTCCCGAATCAATTTGGGTCCTCCAATTGATTTACTAGTCAAATCATCCCAGTATAATGGTGACCTACAACGCCGACCATATAGAGACTCGAATGGAGCCATCTGAATGCTCGCCTGATAGCTGTTATTATATGAGAACTCTACCAAGGCTAATGAATCTTGCCAATAAGTATCAAACTCCAATACACATGCCCATAGCATGTCCTCGAGTGTCTGTATAGTACGCTCAGTCTGACCGTCCGTCTGGGGATGATATGTCGTGCTCAATCTTACTTCAGTACCTAAAGCTGACTGAAGACCTCCCCAAAATGAGATGTAAACCGCGGATCTCTGTCAGATACAATAGACACTGGAATCCCGTGTAGTCTCACTATATCCCGGGCATACAACTGAGCCATCATTAAGTATGTGTATGTCATAATGTAGGGAATGAAGTGAGCTACCTTCGTCAGCCTATCCACGATCACCCAAATGGCATCACAACCAGAAGCAGTCCTCGGCAAGTGGGTCACAAAGTCCATGGATATGTGTTCCCACTTCCATTCTGGTATCTCTAAGCTCCTTAGCTCGCCACCAGGTCTCTGTCTCTCCGCCTTAACCTGCTGACAGATCAAACACCTCTTAACAAAAGCGATAACATAACGCTTCATCCGTTTCTCACCAAAATTGATCACATAGATCCTTATACATTTTCCTTCCGCCTGGGTGGATACTAAATCGCCTGCTATGAGCTCGCTGCAAGATCCCTCTACGCAACTCCGGCGTACTCGGAACTACCCAACGGTTACCCAACCTCAAGGAACCATCCTCAGCCACTCTGAACTTCGATGGCTGTCCAAGATGTACTAATGATAACCATCTCTGAATCTCATCATCTGCCTTCTGAGCTCTCATGATATTCTCATAAATATCTGGCTCAGCTAATAAGGTCGATACACGTAGTGGTGATGTATCTACATCGAAGTCATAGCCCATATGATAATAGGAAGTCATCATGGCTGATAATTGCATGACATCCTCAGCAGTACACCTCACTTTTCGGCTCAAGGCGTCTGCTGTCAAATTAGCTTTCCCAGGATGGTATTCAATCTCGCAATCATAGACCTTGAGTAAGTCCATCCATCTCCTCTGTCTCATATTCAGTTCCGCCTGAGTAAACAAGAACTTCAGGCTTTGTGGTCCGTATAAATGGTAAACGACGTACCATATAAGTAATGCAGCCAAATTTTCAAGGCAAAAATGATAGCCGCCAGTTCCAAATCATGAACTGGGTATCTAGTCTCATGCGGCTTCAACTGCCTCGATGCATAAGCTACCACATGCTTATCTTGCATCAGTACACACCCAAGCCATGTAGTGATGCGTCAGTGTAAAGAACAAACCTCTCGTTCTCCGTGGGAATCACTAACACAGGCGCTGTCGTCAACCGATGCTTCAACTCTTGGAAGCTCTGCTCACACGCCTCAGACCAATGGAATGGTACTCTCTTTTGAGTTAACTGAGTCAATGGCTTAGTAATCTTAGAATATCCTTCGACAAAAGGTCGATAATAACCGGCCAAACCAAGAAAGCTCCATATCTCGGGCACAGAAGTGGGTGCAGACCACTCCATCACTGCTTCCACTTTCATGGGATCTACTAATATCCCACGGCTAGAGATAATATGCCCCAAAAATACCACACCGCTCAACCAGAATTCACATTTGCTGAGCTTGGCAAACAACCGATTATCTCTTAGGATCTGGAGTACTGTCCTCAAGTGTTTCACGTGCTCTTCCTCACTCCGAGAGTAAATAAGTATATCGTCAATAAACAGTATGACAAAATGGTCAAGATATGGTTGGAACACCTGGTTCATCAGACTCATAAAGACAGCAGGGGCGTGTAAGTAATCCAAGAGCATACAACGCAGCGGAATAAAATTTTTATGGATTACTAACCAGCAGATCTATACATAGGGATTCATATTGGATAAAGGATAATAAGAATCTCACCCTTGTAGCGTGTTTGAGCAGATTCCACGGAGCAGCACCACGTCCAACGCCTCCTCCGAGTCACTAGCAAAACTTAACAAGTTTTGCCTCAACGGTATCCACACGATCAAATCGGGTGAAGGGAAAGTTTAAGAACAAGTTGCTAGACAAGTTCTTAAACCAATACACGAAGCACACTCGATTCACAATCGAATGATGGCACGAACACCACCAAGCTCCCTACGGCTATCAAGCAAAACCGAGAGAGAGAGGCGTGAATGAGGCGGCCGAAAGCTTCTATGGTGTAGGTTTAATGATATGAAGTTATTTCTTACAATTAAATCATAACCTTGTATTTATATTATAAGGCTTTTAATTAAGGTTCAAGACTTTCTTAAAGTCTTATGGGCCCAAATCCATGATTTAATTAAAACCTTTTAATCACTTAATTAAGACTCTTCTTAATTAATTAATTCATCCAAAGAATTTAATTTCCCTTATCGATTTAATCTTTTGTGCGACCCGATAGGATCTTGTAATGTTGGCAGTGACATAAAATCTCATTTTATGTCGCAAGCATTGAGCGGTATCTAGCAACACATCAATGCTACCCAAATGACAAGAATGTCAATGACTCGGCATAACCTTTAGAACTTGTGATAATATTAACCATGTAGCTTAATCCCTTTGTCCTTTGTGTTTAGATTGAACACGAGTCATGGAATAGTCATACTCGTATATTCAATCTTTATTTCTTGATCCCCAAGTAGAACTAGAATAAACGAATAAGCTCGATATCTCATATCGACTCATTCGAGCATGACCATGCATTTTAGTTCTCACTTGATCACGGGCCAAACACATCTCCTGTTATATAGGAGGGACAAATCCTATCTCGATCAGTCAACATCCCTCTACATAATTCGTAGTGTATCCAATAGTCGCCTTTATAGTTTACCTTGTTACGGGTAACGTTTGACGATATCAAAATACATAACTCCTTATGTTGGGATCTCTGATGATCACAAGTCGTAAGGATTACATACATTATTATCACAATGAGAATTGCATATGACGATCATATAACTATCCATGTTGCATTCTCATGGTGGGTCTGTCCAGTACATCGTTCTCTAACATGTACCCATATGTTGATTTGATATCTCATATCAATGAACAATTCATCGATCAACACATACTAGTCTCTACGTATTATCATTATCCCTATTCATGATAATACTTGACTAGGGACATCTTTAAGAATAATACAATATTATTCTAAGGACATTAACATATATATTAATTCACATTGCACAGTTAAAAGAATAATATATAATAATGAATTGCCATTTATAAAATCATATTACATTGTATGTCATAAACAATCATCTAATGATATGTCTTAGGGCATATCCCAACAAATCTCCCACTTGCACTAAGACCACTCAGACATATACCTAATGCCTAGAGATCTAGTATGACGATCATGCTTCTGCTGTGACAGTGGCTTCGTCAATGGGTCAGATACATTATCATCTGTTGGTACTTTGCATATTTTAACATCTCCCCTTTCAACGATTTCTCGAATGAAATGGAAACGCCTAAGTATGTGATTGGATCTTTGGTGAGATATTGGTTCCTTAGCCAATGCGATCGTTCCATTGTTGTCACAATAGAGTTCTATCGGATCTTTAATGCTAGGCACCACTCCAAGTTCAGAAATGAACTTCCTCATCCAAACAGCTTCCTTTGCTGCATCCGAGGCAGCAATATACTCAGCTTCCGTTGTAGAATCGGCTACTGTTTCTTGCTTTGAACTCTTCCAGCTCACAGCACCTCCATTTAGGCAATACACATATCCAGATTGCGATCGAAAATCATCTTTGTCAGTTTGGAAGCTTGCATCAGTGTAACCCATTACATTGAGCTCTTCCTCACCTCCATAAATCAAGAATGTATCCTTAGTCCTTCTCAAGTACTTCAGGATGTTCTTGACAGCAATCCAGTGACCTTCACCTGGATCAACTTGATATCTGCTCGTCATGCTCAAAGCATACGATACATCGGGACGAGTACATATCATGGCATACATGATAGATCCAATAGCTGATGCATATGGAATCTTACTCAGGCGTTGTCTCTCATCTGGTGTTGAAGGACATTGTTCCTTCGAGAGATAAATGCCATGCGTCATAGGCACGAATCCTTTTTTTGATTCTTGCATGCTAAACCTTTTAAGCACTTTGTCTATGTATGTACTTTGACTTAGACCAAGAAGCCTTCTCGATCTATCTCTATAGATCTTGATTCCTAATACATAGGTGGCTTCTCCTAAATCTTTCATCGAAAAGCAGTTCCCTAGCCAAATCTTTACAGATTGCAAGGCAGGGATATCATTTCCAATAAGAAGTATGTCATCTACATACAACACTAGGAAAATGATTACGCTCCCACTGACCTTCTTGTAGACACAAGGTTCATCTTCATTTTTGATAAAACCAAACTCTTTGATTGCATCATCAAAACGAAGATTCCAACTCCGAGAAGCTTGCTTCAATCCATAAATGGATCGTTGTAGCTTGCATAACTTTCCAGCATCCTTTGGATCGACAAAACCCTCGGGTTGTGTCATGTACACATCCTCGAGCAGATTTCCATTAAGGAAAGCTGTTTTGACATCCATCTGCCAGATTTCATAATCATGAAATGCAGCTATTGCAAGCAAGATCCTTATGGATTTAACCATGGCCACTGGTGAAAATGTTTCATCATAGTCAATACCATGAATTTGTTTGAATCCTTTTGCAACCAGCCGACCTTTATAGGTTTGTACATTACCATCCATATCGGTATTTTTCTTGAAAATCCATTTGCACCCTATGGGTCGTACCCCTTCAGGTGGATCAACCAAAGTCCATACTTGGTTTGCATACATGGATTCCATCTCAGATTTCATGGCCTCTTGCCATTTCTCAGAATCATTGCCCATTATAGCGCGTTGATAAGATGACGGTTCATCCTCATCAATAAGTAGTAAGTCACCTTGTTGAGTCACAAGAAATCCATATCTCTGTGGCTCCCGGTGTTCTCTTACAGACCTACGCTGGGCTTGTGTCTCTTGAGCAGGTGCTTCTTCCACAACAGCTTGCGGAGCCTGCTCTGTTTCCATCTCAATCTCAGGTTCAGTGTTTTCTTGTGGTTGAACTTCACTAAGTTCTATTTTTCTCCCACTGGTTTTTTTAGAAATAAATTCTCTTTCAAGAAATACACCAGTCCGAGCAACAACTACTTTGTTCTCGGTGGGATAATAGAAATAGTATCCTTTCGTTTCCTTAGGATACCCCACAAATAAACACTTATCAGATTTGGGTCCAAGTTTTTTAGTGGCGTGACGTCTAACGAAAGCCTCACAACCCCAAATCTTCATAAAAGACATACTAGGACGCTTCCCAGTCCATATCTCATATGGTGTCTTTTCCACTGATTTAGATGGAACATGGTTCAGTAAGAAAATCGCTGTTTCTAGAGCGTGTCCCCAAAACGATATCGGAAGATCTGCATGACTCATCATTGATCTAACCGTGTCTAACAAGGTTTGATTTCTCCTCTCGGATACACCATTCCATTGTGGAGTATACGGAGGAGTGAGTTGTGGGACTATTCCACACTCCTTTAGATAGTCATGAAACTCTTGGCTTAAGTATTCACCTCCTCGATCTGATCGAAGGATTTTGATACTCTTACCAAGTTGGTTTTGTACTTCATTCTTGAAATCTTTGAACTTTTCAAAGGTTTCATGCTTATGCTTCATTAGGTACACATACCCATAGCTACTGAGGTCATCAGTAAATGTAACGAAGTATTGAAAACCACCTCTAGCTTGTGTACTTATTGGTCCACATACATCACTATGTATTAGTCCCAATAAAACATTTGCCCTTTCAACATGTCCTTTGAAAGGGGCTTTAGTCATCTTGCCCATTAAACAAGATTCGCATGTTTCATATGATTCAAAATCAAATGAATCTAATACTCCATCCTTATGAAGTTTAGATATGCGGTTCTCGTTTATGTGGCCCAAGCGACAATGCCAGAGATAAGTCGGATTACAATCATTATTTTTAATCCTTTTAGTATTTATGTTATAGATAGGCATATCAAGATTTAATACATAAAGACCATTCACCATTTGTGCACTAGCATAAACATATCATTTAAATAAATAGAACAACAGTTGTCCTTTATTATAAATGAAAAACCATACTTGTCTAAACAAGAAATAGAAATTATGTTTTTAGTAATAGATGGCACAAAATAATAGTCTTTTAAAATCAATGATAAACCAGAAGGTAAAGCTAAATGATAATCTCCTATAGCTAATGCAGCAACTCTTGCTCCATTTCCAACTCGGAGATCAACTTCACCTTTCACCAACGTCCTACTCCTTTTTAGATCCTGCACATTTACACAAATGTGAGATCCACATCCAGTATCTAATACCCATGATGAAGAAGTAGATAAATTGACTTCTATAACAAAAATACCTGAAGCGGAAGTCACACTTCCTTTCTTTCGATCCTCCAGATATACTTTGCAGTTTCTTTTCCAATGGCCGGTCTCACCGCAATGGAAACAGTTCCCTTCCTTTGCTATCCCCCCTTTTGGCTTTAGTGCAGAAGACTTTGGCTTAGATTTAACAAAGACTTTCTTTGCTTTCTTGTTGCCTTTAGCTTTGGCCCTTCCTTTGCCCTTATTCACAATAAGAACATTTGTGGCCTTAGTCTTCTTTGTATTTGCTTCATATGTTCTCAACATACCAAGCAATTGTGGTAGAGTCTTTTCCATGTCAGTCATATTGTAATTTACTACAAATTGACTGAAACTCTCAGGCAACGATTGCAAGATCACATCGGTGGCCAACTCTTGGTCCAATGGAAAACCCAGCTTGTCTAGATTCTCAATGTACCCAATCATCTTGAGCACATGAGTTCCAACTAGGCTTCCTTCTACCATCCTGCACTGAAATAACGCCTTAGAGACGTCATACCTCTCTTGTCTTGCTTGCTGTTGGTACAACTGCTTTAAGTGTTCGATCATATCGAACGCCTCCATTTCCTCATGTTGCTTCTGAAGCTCAGAGTTCATGGTGGCAAGCATAAGGCACCCAACATCAAGTGCGTCACTCTGATGCTTCTTGTAAGCATCTTTATCAGCTCTTGTAGCTGTTAAGGGAGGTTCCTCAGCGGGCAAGGGTTCCTCTAGGACATATTGTTTCTTTTCTTGTTTGAGGACTATCCTCAAGTTCCTATGCCAGTCTAGGAAATTTGTCCCATTTAATTTATCCTTCTCAAGGACCCATCGCAGTGATAAAGTGCTAGTAACGTTGTTAGTTGCCATGGATATCTACAATATAATTATGCAAAATAAGTTTATGATTTAATCATTTAACATGGTCTTATATTAAATGATACTCCCACTATTTTGTTTAAAAAATATCAACCCTCGAAACCTTTAGTGGGCCAAGATCCATATTTCGCCTAATCTTGAGTTAGCTTTGGCTAATCGCCCAAGACTCGGTTATTTAGGTAGACAACACTTTGTCAATTACATCACATGTAATTCTTGGATAGTTGGACGAACAACACTTTGTTCAATTCATCAAATGAATTATAATCCAACCCATGCCTCTAAGTTCCCAATCCTATTGAGATAACTTAGTTAAGTCGTACCCAATTTAAAGTATGACGGATATCACTTTTATCCTTTCGCGCCTTACTAAGATTGCCACGGTGCTTTGCTTTGGCAAACCCACACATGTACAATCGAAGTTATTGACGAGTACTTTCAATTTTGGAAGGCATCTAAAACTTAATATTTTAGAGGGATTTATTGATCTCATGATTAGATTGATAATTTAAAATATGTCCACTACATATAGTTGTATACATATCTACATATATGTGTAATACTATTATCAAACTAAAACATAAGATAAATCATGCATCAACATACATAATTAAACGTGACATGGTTATAGCCCCTACTAACGATTCTCTCAAGCCAATGAGAAAATCCTAAGAGTCAACCTAAGGTAACTTCACAAGCACCTTCCTTTGGCTCCAATTTGTGAATGGCCTCCTCATCCCGGCACGATGCTCCATCTTCATTGATCACCATCAATAAAATAAACTACACTATTTACAAGATATAGAATTCCTCGATTCACATTCGAGGGGAACATAGGGGAGGGATTACATTTAGAATGAAATAGAGAAGGCACGACACGCAGGTCGTATTATATATTACAAACATCCACAAATCCTATCTAATAGGTCAAAGGGCTATAACCACGCAACATGCTCAAACAACACATAAGGCATGCATTAACATTTAATTAATTAAATTCTAAACATTTTAAATTTAATTCTAATTAAAACTGTAAAATAATTTTTGAAAAATTATCGTACGCTCGGGACATCACATGCCACGAACTAAAGCGACTAAGACACGAACCACCATGGTTCGAAACACAAAGCACACGGCTTGACCATTAATGGGCCTAGGGTTCGAAACCCTAGCCCATGGCCGAGCCATGGCTCGAGCGGCGGCGGCGCTAGGGTTCCAAACCCTAGCCGCCTCGCACCTTCATGCAACTTTATCGAGCCATCTTAATTGAAACGCCGGAATTGGTTAGCCACAAGTCACGGTCAGGCAATGCACGGGGTTGGCTCAACCATCTCGAGCTAAGGGTTCGAAAAACCTTGCTCTCATGTGGTAAAGCTACTAACCATGCATGCGTGAACCATTATCGAGCCAAAGAGTTCAAAACTCATCCACGTCTCAAAACTTTAGCAAAATAGGCGACGATGGCCGAGCCATGCACGGCTACTAGGGTTCGAAACCCTAGCCGTCATGAGCTAGCCGTCACGTCCAATGGGTTCTAAACCCTAATCAATTTTCGACACTTCCATGCACAATTATTAACCACAACGACTAAGCCATCTCGAGCCAAGGGTTCGAAAACCCTAGCCCTCAGGTGGCTAGCCGTGGTGTCATTTGTGATGGTGATGGCCGAAAACTTGCTCAATAAATATGATTATTCGCCAATTATATCAAATACAATTCTACGATGATTTTCACAAACTAAATATTAACATATCATATATGTTCATACAGTTTTAAATAGCATGCAATATTAATTCTAATATGATTAAACTATTTAACCACATAAATCCGATATGAGTCTTGTATACGGCTCTGATACCACTGTAAGTAATCCAAGAGCATACAACGCAGCGGAATAAAATTTTTATGGATTACTAACCAGCAGATCTATACATAGGGATTCATATCGGATAAAGGATAATAAGAATCTCACCCTTGTAGCGTGTTTGAGCAGATTCCACGGAGCAGCACCACGTCCAACGCCTCCTCCGAGTCACTAGCAAAACTTAACAAGTTTTGCCTCAACGGTATCCACACGATCAAATCGGGTGAAGGGAAAGTTTAAGAACAAGTTGCTAGACAAGTTCTTAAACCAATACACGAAGCACACTCGATTCACAATCGAATGATGGCACGAACACCACCAAGCTCCCTACGGCTATCAAGCAAAACCGAGAGAGAGAGGCGTGAATGAGGCGGCCGAAAGCTTCTATGGTGTAGGTTTAATGATATGAAGTTATTTCTTACAATTAAATCATAACCTTGTATTTATATTATAAGGCTTTTAATTAAGGTTCAAGACTTTCTTAAAGTCTTATGGGCCCAAAACCATGATTTAATTAAAACCTTTTAATCATTTAATTAAGACTCTTCTTAATTAATTAATTCATCCAATGAATTTAATTTCCCTTATCGATTTAATCTTTTGTGCGACCCGATAGGATCTTGTAATATTGGCAGTGACATAAAATCTCATTTTATGTCGCAAGCATTGAGCGGTATCTAGCAACACATCAATACTACCCAAATTACAAGAATGTCAATGACTCGACATAACCTTTAGAACTTGTGATAATATTAACCATGTAGCTTAATCCCTTTGTCCTTTGTGTTTAGATTGAACACGAGTCATGGAATAGTCATACTCGTATATTCAATCTTTATTTCTTGATCCCCAAGTAGAACTAGAATAAACGAATAAGCTCGATATCTCATATCGACTCATTCGAGCATGGCCATGCATTTTAGTTCTCACTTGATCAAGGGCCAAAGACATCTCCTGTTATATAGGAGGGACAAATCCTATCTCGATCAGTCAACATCCCTCTACATAATTCGTAGTGTATCCAATAGTCGCCTTTATAGTTTACCCTGTTACGGGTAACGTTTGACGATATCAAAATACATAACTCCTTATGTTGGGATCTCTGATGATCACAAGTCGTAAGGATTACATACATTATTATCACTATGAGAATTGCATATGACGATCATATAACTATCCATGTTGCATTCTCATGGTGGGTCTGTCCAGTACATCGTTCTCTAACATGTACCCATGTGTTGATTTGATATCTCATATCAATGAACAATTCATCGATCAACACATACTAGTCTCTACGTATTATCATTATCCCTTTCATGATAATACTTGACTAGGGACATCTTTAAGAATAATACAACATTATTCTAAGGACATTAACATATATATTAATTCACATTGCACAGTTAAAAGAATAATATATAATAATTAATTTCCATTTATAAAATCATATTACATTGTATGTCATAAACAATCATCTAATGATATGTCTTAGGGCATATCCCAACAGGGCGTTCGTCACACCGAACGGCATAACTAGGAACTCGTAGTGCCCATACCGAGTCTGGAATGTTGTCTTCTGAATATCCTCCTCCCTGACCCGAATCTGGCGGTATCCTGACCTCAAATCAATCTTGCTATATAGCTTTGTACCTTGCAACTGATCAAATAAGTCGTCAATCCTTGGTAGAGGATACTTGTTCTTCACCGTTGCCTTGTTCAGTTGCCGGTAATCGATGCACAAACGCATCGAACCATCCTTCTTCTTAACAAATAGAATCGGTGCGCCCCAAGGCGATATGCTAGGGCGTATGTATCCCTTGTCAAGGAGTTCCTGTAATTGATCCTTCAATTCCCTTAACTCCGCCGGTGCCATCCTATAAGGGGCACGAGAAATAGCGGACGTTCTCGATAGCAACTAATAGGCTTAGATTTTAAGTGTTTTTAGCTGTAATTTCTTTCCGTTTTTCGTACTTTTTCCTGGATGAAATTACGCTTTTTGGTATTTATTTGCTTGTTTCAGGAAAATAGGTCGGAAATGGTAGAAATGAGCTAAAATGAAGAAAACGGGTGAAATCGAGGCGAAAAAGAGGAAAAGTGAAGAATTCAGATTTTTAAGGCACCGATCGATCGAGATTATTTCTCGATCGATCGATCCGGGCAGAGACTTCAGCAACAAATTTAGCGAAGTGTCGATTGATCAGAACAAAAATCTCGATCGATCGATCGAGGCAGAGAGTTTTATACGCTGAAGTGAACAATGCACCGATCGATCGAAAAATCTTTTCGATCGATCGATACGCGAGTTTCTGAAAATCTTATCTTCCAAATTTAACTTGATTTTTGGGGGATTTAAAAGGGGATCTTTTCTATATCATTCCAGATCATATCAGAGAGGGAAGAGAGCCAATTTTCATCACCCTAGAACCCTAGCCGCCTCCGAGAAGAAGCCGAGGAAAAGCCGTCTTCCTCCGTTCTTCGTCCGAGCTAGAGCGAGATATTTCCGGAGTGCAAGGAAGGAGCAAGAGAAGAGATTACGGTGGAACGCACGGATTCGTTCCAGCATTTATCGTATTTCTAAACTCAGATTTATTTTATTTTCATTTTCATTGGATGTTTTTGAGGTTGAGAAACAATTAAACGTCTTATTGATTTGTTTTGAATTGAATTGAGTTTATTTTATCGAGTTTGAGTATAATTGTGTTTGATTTATTGATTCGAATGTGTTTGAGTGGATGGATTTATTATTGTTCATGAATTAAATGCTTATTAAGATCAAAGCCTAGCTAACTTTGATTGAATTCTGTGAGTTATAACCGAGATCGAGAGATAACGTTATAATACACTACATTAATTCATGATGTATGTTTAAGATTGAGATCGAGAGATAAAATCACATACGTGAGCATTCTGAATCGAGAGATTTAGAGAACGAGGTTTTGAAGATTTATGCAATATCGGATTAGTAAATAAGTGAACAAGAGTTGCTTGTTCTAATTTGATATTAGTTTCTATACAGCTCGAGAGAGTGTATTGAATAATAACGAAAACCTTTCACCATAAGAATCAATTGTTTGGTAATTGCTTATTCAAACGAATCTTTAAAGATAACATAATTGAACAAAGAGCTAAATAAATTTCTCGAGCGAAATTCCTTTGCATATCCGGAAGCCATTTATTTTTTATCTATTCTTGTTTTTTTCTTGGGTTCTTTAGATTTAATTTTGCATTAGTTAATCTCCCCCTTTTTAATCGTAGGCTAAATATAATTTTACTAGTTTTATTTGGTACTTATACGTTAGTCCATGTGGATTTGACAACCCTTACTTTCATTTAACTATACTAAAACTTGACAACCGTGCACATGCGGTAGTATCGCGTCACACTCTGAAATCATTTTGTTTAAAAATATCGCGGTCAAGTTTTTGGCGCTGGTGCCGGGGACTAATCTGTATAATATCATACGAGATTAGTTAATTGTAATTTAGCCAATTTGTATTATTTCGTTTTTGTTTTTGTTTTTTCGTTTTCGTTAGTTGATTTTTGTTATTGATTGGTGTATTTTTGTAGTTGTTTCCTTTTGTCTGATCCAGTACAGGAACCATTTCTCTAGTGCATGCTCAGAAGAGAGGAGCCCATTCTCGAGCCATTTGATCCTGAAATAGAGAGAACTCTACTTAGAAGACTACGAGAAGCTCGAGCAATGGCCGACAATAACGAGGCACAGAACCCGAGATCGATGATGGACTTTGCACATCCAGCGTTTCATGGATCTTTATCCAGCATTACTAGGCCGACAATCCAGGCGATTAACTTCGAGATCAAGCCTGCAATTATCCAAATGATACATCACTATGTAATGTTTGGGGGAGCTGCCACGGACGATCCAACACTCACATCTCCAACTTCTTGGAGATCTGTGACACTTTTAAGGATAATGGCGTCTCCGACGACGCCATCAGGTTAAGGCTCTTCCCTTTTTCATTGAGAGACAAAGCTAAATCCTGGTTGATTTCTTTACCTGCAGGATCGATTACAACATGGGAAGGGATGACAAAAGCTTTCTTATCGAAGTACTTTCCTCCCTCCAAGACGGCAAAGATGCGGAACGATATCACTACGTTTGGGCAATTCAACCCCGAGAGTTTATACGAGGGGTGGGATCGTTTCAAAGATTTATTGAGGAGATGCCCACATCACGGTCTACCCATCTGGCTGCAGGTACAGACTTTTTACAATGGTTTGTTTTCTGCTAACCAATCAATGATGCAACATCTGGGGTATCGATCATGCGGAAGACACCGGAAGAAGCGTATGACTTATTGGAGGAAATGGCGTCCAATAGCTATCAGTGGCAATCTGAAAGGAACACGCCACAGAAACCAATAGGAGTCCGTCAAGTGGATGAGATTACTGCTATTTCGGCTCAGTTGGAAGCTATGAACCAGAAGATAGATAGCATGGGTGCAGCAGCGATGCAAGCTCAAACTCTCTTCTGTGATTTATGTGGAGGCGGTCATCCGAGCATTGAGTGCCAAGCAGGTAACCCATTCATGCAAACTAATGAAGTGGTGAATTTTGTAGGTAACAGGCATCCCAACAATCTTTACTCGAACTCATACAACCCGGGGTGAAGGAACCACCCAAATGTTAGATGGACCAACAAAGAGAATGTGTTAAATCCACAGCTACACCCGGGAAGGTCGAATAAACTGAGTATGGAAGAGCTAATAGATAGCGTCAACTGAAACCAGAATGACGACTCAGGATGCATCCATAAAGAACTTGGAAGTGCAAGTGGGGCAGCTCGCATCATTAATATCCGGACGAACGCAGGGCATGATACCAATTGGGACAGTGAAGAACCAAAACGAGCAAGCAAAGGCCATTGACTTAAGGAGTGGAAAAGAGCTAAGATCGCAAGCTGAAGCAGAAGAGAGTCATGGAGAGACATCTGAAGGCAAGGATAAGACTAAGGAAAAGGCGACGGAGAAAGGTAAGAATTCTAACACTACACCGATCACACACACTGATAGGATAGTAATTCCTCCCCCATTTACCGCAGCATTAAAAAAGGCTAAGATGGACGCAGAATTTGGTAAGTTTCTTGAAGTATTTAAGAAACTACATATTAATATTCCATTCGCTGATGCTTTACTTCAGATGCCTAGTTATGCTAAGTTTTTGAAGGAAATTTTGTCAAATAAGCGAAAGTTGGGTGAATATGAAACGGTAAGCTTGACGGAGGAGTGCTCAGCAATTGTGCAAAATAAAATGCCTCCAAAGTTAAAAGACCCAGGGAGTTTTACTATACCTTGCACCATAGGATCAGTATCTTTTACAAAGTCATTATGTGATTTGGGTGCTAGTATAAATTTGATGCCATTCTCTATTTTCAGGAAGTTGGGGCTAGGTGAGCCGAAACCTACTAAGGTTTCATTACAATTAGCAGATCGATCCATCACATACCCCAGGGGTATCATTGAAGACGTCTTAGTCAAAGTGGATAAATTCATCTTTCCCGTTGATTTTCTGGTACTAGATATGGAAGCAGATTCAGAGACACCACTGATTTTGGGTCGACCATTCTTAGCAACGGGAAAAGCAATCATCGATGTTCAACAAGGGAAGTTGATCCTCCGAGTAGGGGAGGATCAAGTTACTTTTAATATTTTTAAAGCACTTCAACACCCACACGACGAGCACATGTGTTTCAATGTAGATATTATTGATGTTTTGATAGTCAGGTGTTGCAAGATACATTCAGAGATAACATGGAAGCATGCTTAGTGGAAGCTGATAAGCAACATTACAAGGAAGACATAAAGAGTATAGCTTATATGAACAACACCAGTCCTTACATGAAACGAGCCACTAAGAATCTTGGAGAGTTGGGAAAAAGGGATATTAAACATCAAAAGACATCAATTGAAGAGTCACCTACTCTCGAGCTCTAACCTCTTCCATCACATCTCAAGTATATTTTCTTAGATGCTGAAAAATCTCTACCAATCATTATTTCTCCATCTTTGACAGGTGATAATGAGGAAAAGCTTGTGAAAGTCCTTCAAGAGCACAAGAAAGCATTTGGATGGAAGATATCAGATATTAAAGGAATTAGCCCATCGATCTGCATGCATAAAATTCTTATGGAGGACACATTCAAGGCCGTGGTCCAACCACAACGTCGTCTTAATCCAAAAATGCAAGAGGTAGTAAAAGCTGAGATTATCAAGCTAATGGATGTAGGTATTATCTATTCTATCTCTGATAGCTCATGGGTAAGTCAAATGGGGTATTACTGTTGTCCCTAATGAGAACAATGAGTTAATACCTACAAGAACAGTCACGGGGTGGAGAGTGTGCATTGATTATAGGAGATTAAATGATTCTACTCGTAAAGACCACTTTCCCTTCCCTTCATTGATCAAATGGTAGAGAGGTTAGCAGGGTATGATTTTTATTGCTTTCTAGATGGATATTTGGGATATAACCAAATTGCAATTACACCTGAGGATCAAGAGAAGACCACCTTCACTTGTCCTTATGGCACATTTGCATTCCGACGAATGCCATTTGGATTATGTAATGCACCTGCTACCTTTCAAAGATGTATGGTGGCCATATTCCATGACATGATAGAGAAATTCTTAGAAGTATTCATGGATGATTTTTCTGTGTTTGGTTCTTCTTTTGATATATGTTTGTCTAACTTGATTTTAGTGTTGGCAAGGTGTGAAGAGACAAATCTTGTACTGAATTGGGAGAAGTGTCACTTCATGGTCCAAGAAGGAATAGTCTTGGGACACAAGATATTTGAGAAGGGTATTGTAGTGGATCGGGCAAAGATTCAAGTGATACAACAATTGCCACCACCGACAACAGTAAAGGGAATCCGAAGCTTCTTAGGACATGCGGGATTTTATCGACGTTTCATTAAGGATTTCTCAAAAATTTCTAAACCTTTATCTCACTTGTTAACTAAAGATGCATCTTATGAATTTGATTCTGATTGTATGCAGGTGTTCAATACTCTCAAGGAGGAATTGGTAACCGCACCTGTGTTGGTCGCACCTGATTGGGAGTTACCTTTTGAACTGATGTGTGACGCCAGCGACACCGCGGTAGGAGCAGTCTTAGGTCAAAGGAGGAACAAGGTATTTCATATGATTTACTATGCTAGTCGCACTTTGAATGAAGCACAAATTAACTATGCCACCACTGAAAAAGAGCTTCTACCCATAGTTTTTGCTTTTGATAAGTTTCACTCATACCTATGTCTTGCTAAAGTTATTGTGTACACCGACCACGCTGCACTTAAATACTTACTTGCAAAGAAAGATGCCAAACCAAGCTTGATTAGGTGGATTTTATTATTGCAAGAATTTGACTTGGAGATAAGAGATAAGAAAGGTGTTGAAAATGTGGTTGCAGATCATTTATCGCGAATTGAGAATAGTAATGATGCAAGTGATAATGAGGTAGATGAAATTAATGAAAATTTCTCGGATGAGCAATTGTTGAGTGCTGATATAGTACCTTGGTATGCACATTTTGCAATATATTGTTAGTGGTATCCTCCCAAAAAATCTGACTTTTTATCAAAAGAAAAAATTCTTTTCTGAGGTTAAACATCTTATGTGGGAGGAGCCATATTTGTTCAAAGTTTGTACAGACAACGTCATAAGGCGATGTATCCCCGAGGAGGATATGCAAGATATCTTGAAGCAATGCCATGATGGAGATACAGGTGGGCATTTTGGAGCTACCAAAACAGCTGCTAAGGTACTTGCTTCTGGATTTTATTGGCCAACGATGTATAGGGATACATTCAGGTATGTTTCTTCTTGTGATAGATGTCAGAGGGTCGGTAATATTCTAGGAGGAATGAATTACCATTGACCAATATTCTTGAATGTGAGATTTTTGATGTGTGGGGAATAGATTTCATGGGACCCTTCCCAAGCTCCTGCTTAAATAAATACATACTTGTCGCAGTAGATTATGTGTCAAAGTGGGTAGAGGCGGAAGCTTTGCGTACTAATGATGCTCGAGTGGTTGTGCAATTTTTAAAAAGAAATTTTTTTACTCGTTTTGGCACCACTAGAGCGATTATTAGTGATGGTGGCACTCATTTTCGTAACAAACAATTTGAAAAGCTTTTGAGTAAATATGGTGTCACCCACAAAGTGTCTTCAACTTATCATCCACAAACCAGTGGGCAAGTAGAAGTTTCTAATCGAGAGTTGAAGAGGATTTTGGAAAAGACAGTGACTCTAAGCCGAAAGGATTGGTCCTTACGCTTAGATGATGCATTATGGGCCTATAGAACTGCTTTTAAGACACCTATTGGCACATCTCCCTATAAGTTGGTATTTGGTAAGGCATGACACCTCCCTGTTGAACTTGAGCATAAAGCATATTGGGCTATTAAATGGTTAAATTTTGACTGTCATGTTGCAGGTGAGAAGCGTCTTTTACAATTGAATGAGATGGAAGAATTTAGGAATCATGCATATGAGAATGCCAAGATTTACAAAGAGAAAACCAAGAAGTGACATGATTCTCATATACAAAAGAAGGACTTCAAGGTAGGAGATGCCGTACTCTTGTTCAACTCCAGACTGCGACTCTTTCCAGGCAAACTACGTTCTCGTTGGTCCGGGCCATTCACCATTTCAAAAATCTACCCCTCTGGTGTAATTGAAGTTACCGATCCCAGCAGAGGAACATTTACAGTGAATAGGCAGCGCTTAAAGCATTATCACATGAGCAATGATGTCCAAACAGTTACCTCTATAGTTTATCTTGACAACTGAGAGAGAGGAGATGACAGTCCAGCTTGGGACTATAAATCAAGAACTCTTTCTTATCCCTTTGTTTCTTTTTCTTTTTCTTTAGTTTAGTTTAATTGATTTTGTTATTTTGTTTCTTTTCTTTTTAGCAAGAATCCGTGTGTGATGAGCCGTCCTACCCAGTTTCCCCTCCGGAGCATGATGAGGACGACGATCAATCACTGATCGTCGTCTTGGTATGTGTTTTTGCCATTACGTTTATTTTTCTTGTTCATTGAGGGCAATGCACATATTAAGTTTGGGGGGGGGGGGGGGTTGTTTATATTTGTTTATATTTGTAGTTTTTGCACTTTTTGCTACTTGTCTTGTTTTTTTTTTCCTTGCATGACTGCACGTTTATGAGACTAATTCGTCCTTGAGAGCTATCAACAAATTTTTTTTAAAAAAAATGAGTTATTCTTGAGAAATGATGAGTTGGATTTGCAACGGTAATACATGATGAAATTAATCCCCATCTAGATAGGAGTCATGAAATTTTTTAACTTGTTTGTATATATCCTTTGTTGAGCTTATGTCAAAATTGAGGAATAGTTTGAGCACGTTTTGAGTCATGATTGAGTGAAGTATGTATTGAATAAAGTGAAAACTTGTGTTAACTATGATTAGTCTTGAGCATCTTAGAAAACTCTACAATTTATTTGAAAGCACTTTGAGGCGGAATTTTATAATTAGGAACTTGACTTGGAGATGATTTAGGCGATCTTTGGACCGTTTGTGCCTTTCAAGCTTACCTTGTCTACATCATTCCTTAGTGTCCCCTCTTGAGCCTTATTGAAAAAGAATGGTATATGCATTGCATATAATTAGACCCCCATTCGACATTTTTGGCTAACTCATTATACCTACCTTGGATTGAACCTAAAGGAAAAATTTTATCCATCCCTAAGGGAGTATAATGAATTTCATTCATTGCACTGAATTGTATATGTAGATGAGTTCATTATGAAAAACAAAATGAACAAAAGAATGAGCAATAAGAAAAGATGTAGAGAAAAGCCTTGAAAAAATCAAAACATTCAAATAAGACCTAAAGTGGCCAAGGCTAGAAAAAGTTGAAGAGAAGCTCAATATTGTGTGAAATTTTTTGAACTGATTCTATTATACTCTCTTCTTTGCATTCATCCTACCTTTTCTTTGGAGCCGACACCAAAAGGCCTAACGCTATAAGCTTTTAAAGCCTTCTGATTCAAGTCTGGGGAATAATTACATTAGTGGAGAAGTGCTGGATAATATATTTGTAGAGTAATCAAAAGTAATCTTGACTTTGAGTTTTTATGGCACATTTTGATCTTAAAAGAAATGTATATAACTCATGTTTGACAATAGCACGCACGCACATTCCGATGTTGCGATGTATTGTTTAGCTTAGGAGAAAATGCTTCATGTTGAACTTTGAATGACTCTTATTGACGTGTAAGTAGGATTGCTGAGCTTTTACGTTGAGTTGTAAAGATGATTCATTCAAAGTATTAGTTTGACTCTACTTTTTGAGCTTATTGCTTGCTCGAGGACGATCAAGTCCAAGTTTGGGGGAGTTGATAGGCTTAGATTTTAAGTGTTTTTAGCTGTAATTTCTTTCCATTTTTCGTACTTTTTCCTAGATGAAATTACGCTTTTTGGTATTTATTTGCTTGTTTCAGGAAAATAGGTCGGAAATTGTAGAAATGAGCTAAAATGAAGAAAACGGGTGAAATCGAGGCGAAAAAGAGGAAAAGTGAAGAATTCAGATTTTTAAGGCACCGATCGATCGAGATTATTTCTCGATCGATCGATCCGGGCAGAGACTTCAGCAACAAATTTAGCGAAGTGTCGATCGATCGGAACAAAAATCTCGATCGATCGATCGAGGTAGAGAGTTTTAAACGCTGAAGTGAATAGTGCACCGATCGATCGAAAAATCTTTTCGATCGATCGATACGCGATTTTCTGAAAATCTTATCTTCCAAATTTAACTTGATTTTCAGGGGATTTAAAAGGGGATCTTTTCCATATCATTCCAGATCATATCAGAGAGGGAAGAGAGCCGATTTTCATCACCCTAGAACCCTAGCCGCCGCCGAGAAGAAGCCGAGGAAAAGCCGTCTTCCTCCGTTCTTCGTCCGAGCTTGAGCGAGATATTTCCGGAGTGCAAGGAAGGAGCAAAAGAAGAGATTACGGTGCAACGCACGGATTCGTTCCAGCATTTATCGTATTTCTAAACTCGGATTTATTTGATTTTCATTTTCATTGGATGTTTTTGAGGTTGAGAAACAATTAAACGTCTTATTGATTTGTTTTGAATTGAATTGAGTTTATTTTATCGAGTTTGAGTATAATTGTGTTTGATTTATTGATTCGAATGTGTTTGAGTGGATTGATTTCTTATTGTTCATGAATTAAATGCTTATTAAGATCAAAGCCTAGCTAACTTTGATTGAATTCTGTGAGTTATAACCGAGATCGAGAGATAACGTTATAATACGCTACATTAATTCATGATGTATGTTTAAGATTGAGATCGAGAGATAAAATCACATACGTGAGCATTCTGAATCGAGAGATTTAGAGAACGAGGTTTTGAAGATTTATGCAATATCGGATTAGTAAATAAGTGAACGAGAGTTGCTTGTTCTAATTTTTTATTAGTTTCTATACAGCTCGAGAGAGTGTATTGAATAATAACGAAAACCTTTCAGCATAAGAATCAATTGTTTGGTAATTGCTTATTCAAACGAATCTTTAAAGATAACATAATTGAACAAAGAGCTAAATAAATTTCTCGAGCAAAATTCCTTTGCATATCCGGAAGCCATTTATTTTATCTATTCTTGTTTTTTTCTTGGGTTCTTTAGATTTAATTTTACATTAGTTAATCTCCCCCTTTTTAATCGTAGGCTAAATATAATTTTACTAGTTTTATTTGGTACTTATACGTTAGTCCCTGTGGATTCGACAACCCTTACTTTCATTTAACTATACTAAAACTTGACAACCGTGCACTTGCGGTAGTATCGCGTCACACTCTGAAATCTTTTTGTTTAAAAATATCGCGGTCAGTAACTCAATCCCAAATTCGACATCTCTAGTCGGTGGGAACCCTGGAATTTCCTCCGGAAACATCGGCAAACTCTGCTACCACGGGCACATCCTCAATTCTCAATTCCTTATTCTTTTCCGTCGTGTCCATGGCATAGATAAGGTATCCCGTATGTCCATGCTCCAATAATCGTGACATTTTGACAGCCGATACCAACGGAATCTTCGCACGAGAACCGTTCCCATAGAAAATCCACTGAATCCCCATATCAGATTGGAACTGCACTGTTCTATACCGGCAATCTACCACTGTCTGATATCTGCTCAGTATGTCTATGCCCACAATGCAATCAAAATCTGACATACCCAGAACAATCAAATCCGCCTTCAATTCGTTGCCCTCAAAATAAATGAGGCAGTCAGCAAGAAACCGATCAGTAGTAACATTCCTTCCAGTGGGTGTCGAGACCATGAGAGGCGTGGGTAACGGAGAGCATATATGATGTCTCTCCACAAAATCAGCAGATATAAAAGAGTGGGAGGCACATGTATCTATCAAAATAAAAGCAGGGTACGTAAGTAAATGACACGTACTTGCAATCACCTCCTCTGGGGTTGCCTCGGCCTGCTCCCTAGTCAGTGCATATACTTGCCCCTGGGGCGGTCCCACTGCCTGACCTCCCGATGGTCGAGGCGTAATCTGCTGCCTCTGATGCACTTTCCTATCATCAAATCTCGGCCTATTTATCCTGAAATCTGACTGTCCTCCCCGGTTGGGGCAATACCAAGAAATATGGCCCATCTTGCCACAACTGTAACAAGCCGGGCAGTTACTTGATAGGTGCGGTCCTCCACAATTCTCACATCTTGACTCTCCCGTTCTATTCGTTTGCATTGGTCCCCGGTTGGTCGGTACATTACTCTTCCTACTCTCCTGCTTCCGGTTATAAGACTTCTTCCCACTGAATCGAGAAGATGAGGAAGCTCCACGAGGCTTAAACTGCTGTCCTTGTGGCCTCAGACTGTCAGCAACTGATCTCTGCGGTGGCACATGTGGGGGGTACAACATCATCATAAGCACCAACTCCAATCTCTGCCAGTTCTGCTCTAGTAAGAGCATCATCAAAGGAATTGGGGTTGTTGGAGATAACCCTATCAAACAGCTCCGGCCTCAAGCCCTTCAGGAAATGCCTCATCTTGGCATGACTGCTTGTAGCAATATGAGGGACATACCTTAAAAGTGATAGTACTGTAGGGCATAATCAGAGACAGTCATGTTGCCCTGCTTCAGATTGGTAAATTCATCCTCTTTCATATGCCTAGCAGCAGCAGAAAAGTACCGGTTCAGAAACCGGTTCCTAAACAAGCTCCAATCAATCAGTACTCCTTGAGCTCTCAGCTCCATCACAGTTGTCTTCCACCACATGGAAGACTTCTTGGCCAGTTGAAACTCTGCCAATCTTAACCAAGCAGTCTTGGCACAGTGTGGGGAATAGATTTCATGGGACCTTTCCCGAGTTCATGTTCAAACAAATACATAATTGTTGCAGTGGATTATGTGTCAAAGTGGGTTGAGGCGGAAGCTTTGCGCACAAATGATGCTCAAGTAGTTGTGCAATTTTTGAAAAGAAAATTTTTTACTCGTTTTGGCACCCTTCGAGCAATTATTAGTGATGGTGGCACTCATTTTTGCAACAAACAATTTGAAAATCTTTTGAGTAAATATGGTGTCACCCACAAAGTGTCTTCGCCTTACCACCAACAAACCAGCGGACAAGTAGAAGTTTCAAACCGAGAGTTGAAACGTATTTTAGAAAATACAGTTACTCTAAACCGGAAGGATTGATCCTTACACTTAGATGATGCCTTATGGGCTTATCGGACTGCTTTTAAGACACCTATTGGCACATCACCTTATAGGTTGGTATTTGGTAAGACATGTCACCACCCTGTTGAACTTGAACATAAAGCATATTGAGCTATTAAATGGCTAAACTTTGATTGTCATGTTGCAGGTGAAAAACGTCTTTTACAGCTGAATGAGATGGAGGAGTTTAGGAATCAGGCATATGAGAATGCCAAGATTTACAAAGAGAAAACCAAGAAGTGGCAGACTCTCATATACAAAGGAGGGAATTCAATGTAGGAGATACAATACTCTTGTTCAACTCCAGACTGCGACTCTTTCCAGGTAAACTATGTTCTCGTTGGTCCGTACCATTCACAGTCTCCAATGTATGCCCATCAGGCGCTATTGAAGTTACCGAACCCAATAAGGGAACATTTAAAGTAAATGGGCAGCGGTTGAAGCCCTACCACATAAACGAGAAAGTTGAGATGTGCGCCTCTATCTGTTATCTTGATGACTAAGAAAAAGGAGGTGACTGTCCAGCTTGGGACTATAAATTAAGAACTTTTTTCTCTCTATCTCTTGTTTGTTTTTCATTTTTTTTAGTTCATCTTTTAATATATTTTTCTTTTTCCCGAGTTTAACTCCTGGAATAGATCAAATTTTGGTGGGGTGGATCGAACATTGAAATAAATTGGGTGAAATTTTTTCTGGCATTGTCGATCGATCGAGAATAATTCTCGATCGATCACCCACAGTTTAAAAAAAATAAAATTCTGGCATTGTCAATCGATCGAGAGGTCACGCTCGATCGATCGAGAGAGGTTACAAAAAGAAAAAAAATTCTGTCTCGCTCGATCGATCGAGCGGAAATCTCGATCGATCGAGAAACATATAATTTTGTTTTTAAAGATCGATATCAGCAAAATTCCCACAACTCTCACTTTGTTTTCGAAGAAGAACATGGAATATTGCCCTAATCTCCAAATTCCCTCTTTAATCTTTCCAACAACTCAAAGATCTCACAATATATGCTGCAGAGTTTCTTCTAATTACACTTCTTGTCACAGAGTTGAAGATTCAAGAGCTGAATTGGGGCAATGTCATCACAAGGAGGAACTCAAGCCAAATCTACAATTTCATCTAGATTGTCAAAATTCCATGGTATTTTGCTTCAACTTTCTACATATCCATAGATCACTGCATATTTTTTGTTGGGTATACAAGATTGGATTTTTGGTGTATTTGGTGAAGTTGAGTTAATTGATTAGCTAAGTGTGGGGGAATTGGAGTAATGGTTGTTGATTGTTGGTGAGTTGTGTGAATTACTTGTTGTGGTTGGGATTGAAGCGGGATGGATTGTGAACTGAAAAAAATGGCTCCCAAGAAAAAACAGAAGCAAGTCGAAGTCGCCACTTCTTGTCAAGATTATGATGAGCTTAGATTTGTGAATTCCATAGCAGCGGAACTATACCCCAGCTATCACCGAAAACCCCTCAGTCGCGAAAGGGGAATGAACATTGATCGACTTGAATGCCCCGTGATTCAAGAAGCACGACGATGAGGATGGTTTGAGTTTATTCAGCAGCCTATTGATGCGGTGGTCCCTGTTGTGCGGGAATTCTATACAAACTTAAGGATTGTCCCCCGAGATTCAAGGGAGGTTGTGTATGTACGGGGGAAAGATGTGGAGTTTGATCAGTTCAAAATTAATGCAATTTTTCGGATGCCTTTAATAAAAGACAGTGAGTACAAAGCTTTCAGGAAGAGTCAAATCAACTACGATGAGGTACTCTTTGTTATCAGTGTTGAGGGGACTGATTGGCAAATGACCAACAATGGAGAGCCCCAGTTGGTCCTTAAGAAATATTTGAAACCGGAGGCACAAGCGTGGTTTTCTTTCATAGCCTCACGGATCATGCCATCAACCACACTTCTGAGGTCACCAAGGAAAGAGCCCTGGTATATGCCATACTCACTGGGCAAACGGTGGATCTGGGGTACATTATCAACGATCATATCAGTGACATCGGCACGAGTCCGCCCACCTCCGCATTACCCTTTATCACTGCTCTTTGCAAGAGATGTGGAGTGAAATGGGGCCCCGATGAAGAACTCCTACCACCAAAAGGCCCAACAGTGGTTGATGGACCACCACCTCCTACAACCCGACGTAGGGCCGAGCCATGGCCTTCGAGCAGCAGACATACTGGGTCGTCATCATCTTCCGCTGCAAAGCATTCATCTATCACCTTGGACTCCCTCCACAGGGATCTCCAAGACATACGCCTGGAGCAACAGGACATCTGAAATCTGCAAAGGGAAATTCGGTTGGACCAAGAGCAGATGAGTCAGCGACATATGGAGTTCATGCAATATCAATGTGCATGGAACACTACCTTGGCCCAAGGTTTCCCGGCTATCCAGTTTCCACCAGAGCCGCACTTTCAGCCATACCAGCCATATCAACCACCACCACCTGAATATCCGTCATATCCATCGTATTAGCCGGAGGAGCCTTACTACCCAGTACCCCCACCAGATCATGATGAGGACGACGATCACTGACGATCGTCGTCGTGGTATGTGTTTTGCTTTTGCGCTTATTGTTTATTGTACATTGAGGGCAATGCACGTACTAAGTTTTTTTTTTTGGGGGGGGGGGGGGGGCGGGGGGGGGGGGTGTTTACTGATATCTGCTGTTTTCTCTTGTTACTTATCTTGAATGCCTATTATATCATGGGATTAGATTGTTGTTGAGCACACAATTTTTTTTTTTTTTTTGAAAAATGAGTTCATCGTTAAGAAATAATGAATTAGACTTGCAACGGTATTGCATGATGAAATTAATCCCCATCTCAAGTAGAGTCTTGAAGATTTTTGACTTGTTTGTGAATATCTGTGGTTGAGTTAATATTTCAAAATTGAGGAACATCTTGAGCACTTTTGAGTCATGATTGAGTGAAATATATATTGGAAAGTGAAAATTTTGTTAACTATGATTTGTCTTGAGCATCTTAAAGCACTCTAGAACCTATTTGAGGGCACTTTGAGGCGAAATTTTATAATTATGAACTTGACTTGGACATGAGTTAGGCGATCTTTGGAACGTTTGAGCCTTTCAAGCTTACCTAGTCTATATCAATCCTTAGTGTCCAACTTTGAACTTGATTGAATAAGAATGAAAAATAGCCACCATTCGACTTTTGTTGATAAACTCATTATACCTACCTTGTGTAGCCTAAAATGAAAATTTTTATCTTTACCCCAAGGGAGTATAATGAAACTCATTAGATGCATATAAATGACTATATTTTAATGAGCTTATTGTGATAATGATTGATGAATGAGAAAAAGAGGAAAAAAGAAAAGAGAAGAAAAAGCCTTGAAAAAAGCATGTATATAAGACCCATAGTGGCCAAGGCTAGACAAGAAAAAGAAGAGGAGCTTGAAATGTGCGAAAATTTGAACTATATATGATTATACTCTCTTCTTTGCCCTTATCTTATCTTTTCTTTGAAACCGACACCCAATGCCTGACATTATAAGCTTAAAAAGACCTTTTGATCCAAGTCTAGGGAATAATTATGTTAGTCGAGAAGTGCTTGAAAAGTAGGCTTATGGAGTGCTTGATATTAATCTTGCCTTTGAGTTTATTAGCATTATTTGATCCTGAAAATATGTATGAAATTCAAGATTGACAATAACACACACACACATTTCGATTTTGTGATTTATTGCTTGGCTAAGAAAAAAACACTTCTTGTTGATTTTTGGATTGACTTATGGTTGATGTGTTAGTGGGATTTCTGAGCTTTTACATTTGAGTTGCTAAGTAAATTTGTTTAAAGTATTGAGGATGAACTCTGCATTTTGATCTTATTGCTTGCTCGAGGACGATCGAGTCTAAGTTCGGGGGAGTTGATAAAGGTGAATGTTACGTTTATTTTGTAATGATTTTTACTTATTTTCGTGTTGATTCCTGGATGATGTTACGAGTTTTTGGTATTTATTTGTTTTGTTTCAAGAATATAGGTGGGAAGTGGAAAGAGTAAGCTAGAAAGACGAAAACGGACCAAAACGAGGCTAGAAATGAAGAATTTGGAAACTGATATACTCGATCGATCAACAGTGGAGCTCGATCAATCGACCGAGGCAGAGGCCAACAAGAAAAAGTGATACTCGATCGATCGGTAATTGAGCTCGATCGATCGAGCATGGCAGGGAAATCATAAGCAAGACTGAAGAGCGCTCGATCGATCGGCAGTTGATGCTCGATCGATCGAGCGTGACAAAAAAAGTCATGGACGAGAAATTAAAGTGCTCGATCGATCGAGACATTTTCTCGATCGATCGAGCGACAGAGTTTGTTGAAAAAAATACATGATTGAGTTTGGTCCATTGGGAACACTTCCATCCATCTCCTCTTCTATAAATATCAGACCTAGGCACAAATTTGAGGAGTAGAACATCATATCATAAACCACAAAGCAGCCTCTTATCATCCTCCAACATCCATACAATTTAAGAGAAAAATCGTTTGAAGTGCAAGGAAGGAAGCAAGAGAAGAAGAAACGTTGCAACACACGGATTTAACTCATTCGTTATCGTACTTCTAAACTTTATTTGTTTTGATATTTGAATTTCTTTATGTTTATGTGGTTGAGAAACAATTATTCATCTTGTTATTTTGATTTGAATATGAAATAAGTTTATTGTATCAAGATTAGGGAGCTTGTGTTTGAGTTGATGATTTGAATGTTTATTGAGTGAATTAATTCTTTTGTGCATGATTTATAATTCTAATGCTATCAAAGCCTTGCTAACTTTGATTGAATTGTGATAATTATAATTTAGATCGAGAGATTGAATTATAATACGATATAATAAATCATGTTGTATGTTAACGATTTAGATCGAGAGATTAAATCACATATGTGATAACTTTGGATTGTAAGATTTAAAGTTAGCGGTAATCATTGAGATTTATGCAATATTAAATTCGTTTATTGAACAAAAGTTACTTATTTCAATTTAATATTAGTTTCAATATGCTTGAGAAAGTGTATTGAATATTTTACGGGAATCCGTCACCTTAAAAATTAATTGGATAGAAATTGGTTTTACAAACGAATCATCGACGATAACACAAGTGAACCGACATCTTGTTAAATTTCTCGAGTAGAATTCATTCGCATCTTCAAAGGAGTTGATTTAATTTTCAGTTTTTAAGTTTTTATTTTGATTAGATATTTATTCATCTATTTCGTAGGCTAAATATAATTTTTCTAATTTTATTTGGTACTTATACGTTAGTCCCTGTGGGTACGACATCCCTATTTTTAAATCACTATACTAAAACTGACACCGTGCACTTGCGGTATAAAATCGCTACACTAGAATTAATTGTTTAAAATAAAAGCGGTCACGGGACTATCATTGTTGTGGTGGACAGGTTTTCTAAGTATGCCATCTTTATTGTTGCACCGCCAGACATCACTGCCGTTGACGCAACCAAGCTTTTCACTAAGCACGTGGTCAAGCATTGAGGCAGACCGAGCGGGTGAATGTCCTACTAGAATTATACTTACGGCACTATATGAGTGCCAACCAGCGAGATTGGGCAAAACTCTTAGACACTGCCCAATTCTCTTATAATTTGCAGCGAAGCGAATCTACTGGATGTAGTCCATTTGAGTGAGCCACATGCAGGCAGCCGATGACACCGCATAACATTGCCACAGGCTACACATGGAGCAGCCCCACAGCATACACATTCGCCAAGTCCATACAGGAGGAGACTGGCTTGGCTCGAGCATCCTTGAACAAAGACGCCAAAAAGATGAAAAAGTGGGCAGATCTTAAGCGACGAGTGATCGAGTTCAAGGAAGAGGACCTTGTAACGGTAAAGCTACTACCCAACAGTTCAAGTCATCGCGGCCAATACACAAGGGGTTGATACGTAGATATGAAGGCCAATTTCACATCGAGCGGCGTATAGGCACAGTGTCTTATCAGCTAACATTACCGCCACAGTTAAAGATCCATCCGGTGTTTCATGTGAGTCAGCTGAAGCCATATCATGAAGACACGGAGGATCCGAACTGAGGAACATCACATCGGGCTCCAACTGCTGTGGTCACATCATATGACAAAGACGTGGATGAGATCTTGGCGGACCAAGTGATACGCAAGAGAGGAGTTCCCCCATACACCGGGTACTCGTGCAATGGAAAGGATTACTCTAGTTGGGAGCACGAAGAACACTCATGGCAATTTATGCACAAGATAAAAGAATTCCGTGAAATGCAGGAGATGAGGGCATCACCAACTTAGGTGGTGGAGAATGTCACGACCCGCAACTTTCTAGAAGATTCCGGCATACATCGAGAGGCTATGGGACTCCCGGAACTTGAAGAACACTTTGGAGCACCCTGGAAGATTCTAGACATCTCTTGTACATTCTTTTATAGGTAGGTCATTCTAGAACCTTATAGAGATGTACATAGTAGAAGCATGTAGATGTGTGAATCATCCTAGAAGATTATTTCTAGCAATTAGATCAAATCGATCATCACCGTCCATTGAGGAGGTGAATTTGTATATAAAGTGTAAGGACCATAGTTCCTTAAGTGCGAATTAAAGGCGTAATAGAGCTAACATACATCTATAGAGTATAAAGTTCGTGTTGATGCCTTGAGCTATTAAGATTACAGTACCAAAATAAAATTTCCAAAAGGGATTAGTTACATTCCCAACCAATTGAATGTTAATCATATAGCTTTACACTACTCCTAGAGTAGAGACTATACAAAAGAATTATGCCTGCTACACCAAAAGCACTCCTCACAAGCTCACCGCATCAACCCACCTTAGCCCGTCCGCCCAAAAGTACCAATCGTAAATACGAATCACTTCCTGTATTTAATACATTTAATGCTCCCTTTGGTTGTTCCTGTACCACAATCATAATCAATAGATTATAATACCAATAATGTATGTCATGACATGCATCCATTCCATGTATACCAATGACCATTTCCAGTCTTATTATATCAGTGGCATAATACCCCTCGCGTTTACATGATAGCGGCATTAATACCCCTCGCTTCGACATATTAGCGGCATAATATCCCTAGCAATAGTAATATGACAGCGGAATTATCCTTAGCTTCGACATATTTGCGGAAAATTGATAAGTGCCATTTTTGCACTTATATTTATATGTTTCTTGGTACGTTTCATAATGATTCTTGAACAATTTGACACTTTTTGGTATTAATTTGCATATTTCAGGAATCTTTGTGAAAATGCGAGGAAATGAAGAAAATGAGCAAAAAAATGATCCCGAACAGTATACCTAGAGCTAGGACGCCACATGTAAGTGGCGCCCTAGCCCAACTCTTGCTGTAAATTGTGAAATAGACGTGATATACACACATGGACTGAGAAGGACTATTTTACGGTGCAAAAACACGTTACAAAAGGAAAGATATGACATTTTATTATAGGAGTTACACGTGAGATTTGAGAAAATATTATGAAGCATAATATTTTAATATAATAAGGAAGCAAGAGATTAGATACCAGCTAAAGAGATCGACCAGTTGGAGCACGTGAGATTCATGAAAAGTCGGCCAAATATTATAATTTATTAGAGAGGGCCAAGAATTAAGGTGACTTGGAGGATATTATTATTATAAATAAGAGATATGGACCAATTAGAGGGGAGCGGAGAATATTTTATTGCCAAAATAAAGGAAGATTTCGGACGTGTCTACTAGAAAAAGAGGGGATGCGCGCCCAATCCCGGACGAACCTGACGCTACACGTCTTTCTCCATCACAAACATTCACGCCTTTCCTTCACTCCATCATACACACTAGCCTCCATCTTTCTATACCCATCATCATCCTTCAACCTTTTAACCCTATGATTTTGAACATCTCCAACAAGGCGATTAAAGTGACGATCGAGAAGGAAGCAAGAGAAGGAGCGAGGATTTACAATCGGAGTCAACGCTGGGAGTTTATTCTTACTTTTTAACTTTAGTTTAGTTTTATTTTGATTATATCATGCTTGGATTGTTGCAAGACATGTTTGAGTATTGGTATTTATTTATGAGTATGAACTAAGTTTATTTATCGAGGCTAGGCGAATCCTTTGTTATGAACTTCGATTTGATGATTTAATGATTGAATTCTTATAGTTCTTTGTGTATGTTTTATGTTCTTCATGCTTTTAGAGGATTGATCACCTTTGAATGATGTTAGTATCGTAATTGAGATCGAGAGATGATTTTATGATACAAAATTAATAACTCATACCATGGATTTCAGACCGAGATCGAGAGATGACGTCAAATACATGTGTGATAGCCATAGATATCTAGTAATTGAAAGCTAGGAGTTTTCATGGATCTTATGCAATTTTGAGTTGTTAAATGAGTGCACGAGAGTGACTTACTGCAATTTGATATTAGGTTTAATATAGCTCGAGAGAGTATATTAGATAAATTTGGAGAAGTCGTCACCTTAGAAATATTTGAATATTCAATCGAGAATTGTAGGGAATTGCATTGGTGAGCCAAAGTCTCGATAATCTTCTCTAGTGGATTTTTCTCGTTTACTTTTATTGACTTGGTTGGATTAGTAGTTTATTTTAATTAATTAGTCGTTAATTATAAATTAATTATCGTAGGTTAAATATAGTTAAAAGACATCTTATTTGGTACTTGCTTGTTAGTCCCTGTGGGTTCGACAATCCGTATTCTTCCTATCTATACTAAAACTTGACACCGTGCACTTGCGGTAGAATCGCTAGATTGGAAATAATTGTTTAAAATAAAAGCGATCACAAATATTCTTCATCGCTATAATATGACAGCAGCAAGTATTCTATCATCGCTTCGACATAAAGGCGGCAAGTATTCTTCATCACTGGAATATAACCTCGACTCACAATCACATGCACCAATGCATCCGCTATAGTCATGAAACCATAATGCATATTCAACCCATGTATGCAACCATGATGCATAACCAAGACCATGTATGCAACCATAATGCATAATTATTTCCATGTGTGCAACCATAATGCATAGCCAATTCAATGCGTAAAAAATCGTTTTACCATCCGATGCCCGTACGTCTCACTAGGTACCTTAGTTCCAAAATGGAGATATCGAAGGACTTTATCTCCTTGGTTGTGTTGCCACCTGGGATGGTTCTACACATTCACACAAACCAATATTAGGAGCCAATAATAGTCCAATACCAAAAATCCCACAAAAATAACCAAAAACACACTTTTTGGTGACTCGCGATCGATCGCCGCAAGGCCTCGATCGATCGCGAGATCACACTGCCCGAGTCCTCAAAATCCTGCTCTCGGTGATCGATCGCCACATTTGGCGCGATCGATCTCCAGCCCCGCCGATCGATCGCCTAAACATGGCGATCGATCGCCAAGCGCCCATGGAGGCACTGCCTGCGCGCGATCGATCGCTCACTTCAGGTGATCGATCGTCGTTGTCTGCACTTCAAAAATCACCATTTTTGCTCCTCAAACTCTTCCCAATCCACACCAACACAAATACCATCAAACCCATAACATATAAACACCATAAACCTTCAATATACCCCTTAAAACAACCAAAAATCTAACACCCAACCAAAAACAACACCAACCCAAAACAAACCCATTTCAAAACTCAAAATACCATTTCAAATCCAAACCAAACACCATAAAAACATCAAGGAGGGATCCATACCTCTTATGGACTCTAAATCTCACCAAGAATCTCACAAATGGAGATTTTGCAAAGATTTTTCCCTCCTCCTTTTGCCAAAATCGAAAATGGGTTTGGGGATAGGGTTTGGGGGGTCAAATTGATTGGTGAAGAGTGATGGGGGTGAGTGGGGTAGTGGGGTATAAGTGGGGGTTTATTAAAACTTGTACCCCGATAATTTGCATGATGTATAAAATATCCCAACATGATATTTTAAAAGCATTTTCCAAAAATGCACCAAAACCTCAATTAAATACATGATTTACCAAATAATTATCAACCATCACAATTAAACCATGATAACACCCAATTTCCCAACATGCATAACATGCACCTTGAAACGCACCAACGGGTCACGCCCACCATGTGACTAAGCATTTCGCCATTATAATTAATTCCAATACTAAATTAATTAATCACCTTGATTATCACATAAACATAAATAAACGCCCAAATGCATATAATCATTTCGGGGATATCACAATACTCCCCTACTTATAAGATTTCAACCTCGAAATCGCATGCACTTACCAATCCGAAACTAAACATAAATCACATACCAGAAAATAGTTCCGGATAATGCTGCACCATATGCTGCTCCGTCTCCCACGTGGCCTCCTCGACACCCTGCGATCCCACTGAACCTTGACCATCGGTATCACTTTGTTCCGAAGTCTGCGATCAGCTGTATCCAAGATCCTGACTTGCCGTTCCTCGTAGGACATATCAGAATCTAACTGTACCTCAGAAGGCTGCAACACATGTGACGGATACGGCTCATATTTTCGCAACATAGATACGTGGAATACGTCGTGAATACCAGATAACGACGGTGGCAAAGCCAAACGGTAGCCAAGGTACCGATGCGTTGTAAGATCTCATACGGTCCAACATACCTTGGAGACAATTTCCCCCGCATACCAAACCGCACAACACCTCTGAAAGGTGAGATCTTCAAAAAGACCCTGTCTCCCAACTGAAACTCCAACGGTCTCCGCCGTTTATTTGCATAGGCTACCTGTCTATCCTGGGCCGCCTTCATCCTCTGTCGGATATCCTTTATCTTATCCTCCATTTCCCAAATCAGTTTGGGTCCTCCCACTGCTTTACTGGTCAAATCATCCCAGTATAATGGCGACCTACAACGCCGACCATACAGAGCCTCAAACGGAGCCATCTGGATACTCGCCTGATAGCTATTGTTGTAAGAGAACTCTATCAAAGCCAATGAATCTTGCCATGAGGCATCAAACTCTAATACACAAGCCCGTAGCATGTCCTCGAGCGTCTGTATAGTACGTTCGGTCTGACCGTCCGTCTGGGGATGATATGATGTACTCAACCTCACCTCAGTACCCAAAGCTGACTGTAGACCTCCCCAAAATGAGATGTAAACCGCGGATCTCTGTCAGATACAATAGACACTGGAATCCCGTGTAGTCTCACTATATTCCTGACATACAGCTGAGCCATCCTCAAGTATGTGTATGTCATACTGTAGGGAATGAAGTGAGCTACCTTCGTCAGCCTATCAATGATCACCCAAATGGCATCACAACCCGAAGCAGTCCTCGGCAAATGGGTCACAAAGTCCATGGATATGTGCTCCCACTTCCATTCCGGTATCTCTAAGCTCCTTAGCTCGCCACCAAGTCTCTGCCTCTCTGCCTTAACCTGCTGACAGATTAAACACCTCTTGACAAAAGCAATCGCATCACGCTTCATCTGTTTCCACCAAAATTGATCACAAAGATCCTTATACATTTTCCTCCCGCCTGGGTGGACACTAAATCGGCTGATATGAGCTCGTTGTAATATCCCTCTACGCAACTCCAGCGTACCCGGGTGTTAGGATCGGTCCGGAGTGTTTAGAGGGGGGGTGAATGAACACTCCTTCTAAAAATTAATCCTTCGTGATTTCTTTCGGATTAGTGAAAGAAATCTGTTTCTTAATCAATTCTTGTACAAAACAGACCACTGAAAATATAAGTGCGGAACGGTCTGTTCTTGTATGTAAGAACGGCTCGATGGCTAGTGAGAAAGAACGAGTGCAGAAATAAGATACACAGGATATGTTTCTGGAAGTTCGAAGGTGGTGTAATCCTTCTACGTCTCCCCTTCTTCCAATTAAGGAAGGTTTATACTAGAAGACTTTGATTTATACAATCCTGTTGTACAAACCCGATTCAGACTGGATTTACCTCACTACCAATCTGAAACTCCTAGTCACTCAATCTGCTCAGACACACTCTGTCTGACAGTTATAATATGTTTCTCACTTCTATTTTCAACACAGAAAACACAAGATGCGCACAGTGATCCTAAATGATCAAATGTTACAAAGTAAACGTGCTTAAGAATGATTTCAGCTCGAGAGCTTCTGAGCTTGTAAGCTTGTGCTGTTTTTGCTTTCTTGTGCGTTTTTCAATTGAACAGCGAGAGTCAGTAGCGAGAGTCAGTAGCGAGAGTCAGTAAGTTCCTTTTGTTGCATCCTTTTATAGTTGAAGGTACCAACGACATTATTTCCCTTAATGTGCAACTTTGACTCTGCTTAAACTCTGAGTAGGCTTCAGTCTTCTTCTTCAGGATACTTGCCGTTCTGGTTCATACTTTCGGCGACTGTCAGGTAAGCTCTTCTTTGTCTTCTTACCTATTATGACAATCTTCAGTCTTTGGTCCTTTGTAGCATTAATTACAACATTAAATGCTACAATAAATAGCCGTTAATGATTCGGACTGAGGAGCCATTCTGTATGTATCCTAAGCTACTCTGATCTGATAAAGATAGAGATCGATTTGAAGCTTTGGTTGAGTCAGTATGATATTCATCGATCCGGTCTGATAAGTAATGTGACTTATCAGCTTGTTCTGTTGTTGAGCTATCGATCTGGTCAGTCTGATTACCCTCGATCCGGTCTGATATGCTTTGTCATCTTATCAGCTTGATCTGTTTTGGGCGATCGTTCTGGTCAGTCTGATTTCTCTCGATCCGGTCTGATATGTTTTGTCATCTTTAAAATCTCATCGATAAGATCCGGGACTAACAAATTCCCCCTTTTTGATGATGACAAAACCTAGCTTCTAAGTCTTTTTAACCAGTCTGATGAGAACTCTGAAACGAAAACTTTCGGATCGATTACTCTTTCTTGTTCAAAATAAATGAACATCATTAAGTTGGATCGATTAAACCTTTATTATTAAGCCTTATATTGTAGTTCAAAATAAATGAACACGGACTTAATCGAAAGAGGATTTTTAGTGATCACCAAAAAATCCTAAATACAGACAGTCTGAAAATATTATTTTCTAGAAGACTGAGACGGAGGCGGCCTGAAGTCTTTCTTCTTTTCCCCCTTTTTGTCAGCAGCAATCTCTTGAAGAAAGTCAACAACTTGTGCTAGCTGCGCGCTGATAGCGTCAAGACGAACGTCTTGAGCGCGGAGGGAATTGGCAACAGATGCTCTGACTTCAGTGGCTAGTTCGATCTGCTCTTTTCTCAGACTGTTCTTATAAGAGGCTTGTTGAGAAAACAGATCGTTTATGCCTCGCTGAAGGCTTCCAATACTGGCAGTCATCTTCTCTTTGAATGAATCAAAGTCCAAAGCTGTAAGCCTCTGACCTTGATGAACTTCGAGAACGCGTTGAGAGAGTGACAGGCAGTTGTCAGAGAGGTGCTGAAGAGTCCTTGCCAGAAATGGAGGTGCATCAGATTGTTGGCTGGGAGAGCGATCTGATGAGGACAAAGCCTGTTCATCATCTTCAGCAATCGGGACAAGTGAAGATACAGCAACTTGGTGACTTTCGGACCGGATCAAGGTGACCAGATCCGAAGAAAATGTTTGAATAAAGGCCATATCTTCATCTGATTGGACTGGAGGAGTGCTGGGTCTGGAAGGCTCCTTAATCTGGAGAGCTGCAACAACGGTGGACACCACCAGATCCGGATCGACGAATTCTGAAGCGCCAACTGTTGCCAGTTCTACTGTTGGACTGATTTGTGCACGGGAGGCTGAGGACCCCAAAGGAATGGAGGTTGTTGGAGAGTCCAACAATACATTCAATGGTTCATCATCGGGCACAGACGGAGCATTAGGCAATGGCTGCTCCGCTGTCTGGTCTGGTAGTGGCTCTGCAGTCTGATCTGGTATTTGCTCTGCAGTCTGATCTGCTGCATCAGAAGGAATAACCTCAACGAAAGGTTCTGTCATAGTTCTTGCTTGCAGAGGGATGATCCGGGCTGGTTGTGGGAGTGGATACACTGAGCTTCTGTCGTTGAAAACGGACAGCTAAGTGAAGAGCATGAACATCCATCTCGAGTTGAGCAATAACAGCCCCATCATCTCTGGCAGTTGGAGCAGTCGGATCAAAGTTCTCTTTCTTAGCAGCTAGGAGCAGAGTGGCTATATAGAATCTTTGATTAGTCGTAAATAGCTCTTTGCGCTGCACGGCAAGCCGAACATCATCAGTCTCTGTTCCTTTCAGAACTTCCTCTTCCATCTTCTTCAGTCTGCTCAGCTTACCGAAGAATAACTCAATGTGGTTGATAGTCCGGTACTGGACATATTCATCAAAGACCACAATGAGTGCCTTCACCTTCTCATCAACATCCTCCATAGCGATGTCGATGGCTGTCTGCGCTGCAGATTTGGGTTTAGAGGAGAGGGGTTCGGAGAGAATGGCTTTTCCCTTGCCGGTGGAGGAGGGGACTTGATCCCTGATTGGGTATAATCTCCCAACTCAGTGATAACTATTCCTTTGACCGTGGGAATGGCAGAGGGGACTCGGATAGTGACTTTGGGTGCAAGGGTTGAAGCCTGTGAAGGTTGGATGGAAGGTTGGGGTGCAGGGGTGGCTTTAGTTGGAGGCAATATGGGTAAGGCTTTCAGGGGTAATGGTTTGCTGGGCTTGGTAATCTGGGTTCTTGGCTTTTTGGGAAGTGGCTTGGTTGGTGGCGAGCGAGCAGACTGAGTTTCTTCCGAATCAGTCTGGATGGTCAGTTTGTGCTTGACGTGAGGTTTGCGCGCAACAGCTTGTTCTTCGCCCTTCTCAATCTTGAGTGCAGCCAGAGTAGCAGGAGTAGGCGGAGCACTCTTGGACTTCAGCAATGCAAGTCCTTTGGAGTTTAGAATCTTAAAGGGGCTGAGAGCGGACTGCTTTCCCAGCTCGATGTCCAAAGACTCCAGTAGCTTGCTGAGAGGAACAGCAAAGCATACAGCTTGTTTCGATGCAATCACTGTTTCCATCAGAACTCCAACAGAATCACTGACCAGTTCATCTTCTGTCCGGATACAATAGCCGCCATAGCCCTGAACTTCTCTGCGGTCACAGCGTCAAAACTTCCTGCTTTGCCCAACAGAGGCTTACCCACTATCTCGCACAGCACCTGGAAATGAAAGAGCATTTCCTTCTTCTTAAACGATGGTTGCAGGCGGTGGCCAAGAATAGATATCTTCCCTTGAAGATCTGAGAGTGACGCCGGAGGAATCTGTCCAAATTCCGTCAGTCCGGAATTGGGGAGGCCAAAGGTTTTGGCCAGCGTCATCGGCGAGATCTCAAAAGATTTGCCCTTGACAGTAGTAGATATGGATATCTTCTGGGAGACGGCATTGGCGAATAGTTCGCGGATTTCTGATTCATAAACAACGGTGCCGCATTCCAGAAAGTTTCTCAGACCAGAAGATTCCAAAGCTCTGAATATGGACACCATCTCTGCATCTTCTGCCCTGTAAATATCATTAAACTCAACGGAGAGGGAGTTATGAGTGATGGTAGCCATTGGAATGAAGTCAAACGAATGCGAAGATTTAGGGGAGTGAGAGAGTAAGAAAACAGATAGCGGTAATTTGTAAAAAGTGAAATAAAATGAAATGTTCAGCCCGCTAAATAGGAGAGAGAAGACACGTGTCTTTATCTCGATGACTGATGAAAAGAAATTCAAAAATAAACGGTTAGGATAACATATAGTTAAGGCGGTTAAAATGCGATCAGTCCGGGCTGTTTTTGTACAAAAGATGTATTGACCAAACAGATCATGGGATAACATCAGATTGACATAGATCGGTCTGAAAGTTCGGACCGGTCTGTGTCTTTCTGAACATTGTATTATCAATCTGTGGTAACAAAAAACTTTAAGTGCGAAAGTAAGAAAACATCTAAACTATTAAGATAAGTCAATTAATCCAAGAATTTGACGAAAATAATTAAACTTAGCCTCTGGGAGTGGTTTGGTGAAGATGTCTGCTGCTTGCTGCTCTGTTGAGATGTGCTCGATCCGAATTTCCTTTTTGCCAACATGATCTCGAATAAAGTGATGGCGTATATCAATGTGCTTTGTTCGAGAGTGCAAAACTGGATTATACGTTATAGCGATTGCACTTGTGTTGTCGCAAAATATCGGAGAGTCAACAGCTTGGATGCCATAGTCTTTGAGCTGGTGTTGAATCCAGAGCATTTGAGCGCAACAGCTTACAGCGGCTAGATACTCTGCTTCAGCTGTGGATGTGGCAATCGATGTCTGCTTTTTGCTGAACCAAGAGATCAATCTTTCACCTAGAAATTGACATGTTCCACTGGTGCTTTTACGATCAATCTTACACCCAGCGTAGTCTGCATCTGAATATCCGATCAAGCTGAAGTTTGAATCTTTGGAGTACCAAAGACCAACGTTCTGAGATCCTTTTAAGTATTTCAGAATACGCTTGGCAGCAATAAAATGTGATTGCTTTGGTTCTGACTGAAATCTGGCGCACATACAGACTGAGAACATAATATCAGGCCGGCTCGCTGTAAGATACAATAGCGATCCGATTAGTCCTCTATACATGGTTACTTCAACTGCTGTTCCCCCTTCATCTTTGTCTAACTTGATTGTTGGACTCATAGGAGTTGATGCAGTTGAGCATGTTTGCATTCCAAATCTCTTGAGGAGCTCTTTGGTATACTTGGTCTGATTGATGAAAATACCATTGTTGAGCTGTTTTACTTGGAGACCCAAAAAGAATGAAAGTTCTCCCATCATGCTCATCTCAAACTGTCCCTGCATTAACTTAGAAAATTTCTCGCACAATTTGGGGTTAGTTGACCCAAAGATTATGTCATCAACGTAAATCTGAACTAATAGGGTATGTTCCCCCTTAATAAATTTAAAGAGAGTTTTATCTATTGAGCCGATCTGGAAATCATGGTTCAGCAGAAATTGAGATAGAGTGTCATGCCAGGCTCTTGGAGCTTGTTTCAGACCATACACTGCTTTATTCAGTAGATACACATGATTGGGATGCAAATGGTCCTGAAATCCAGGTGGTTGCTCAATGTAGACTTCTTCCTGAAGCTTTCCATTAAGAAAAGCGCTCTTAACGTCCATCTGATATACTTTGAAGTCTTTAAAGGCAGCATATGCAAGAAAGATTCGGATGGCTTCAAGTCTGGCAACTGGTGCAAATGATTCATCGAAGTCGATTCCTTCTTCTTGTCTGAATCCTTGTGCTACCAGTCTGGCTTTGTTTCTAACCACAGTTCCATCTGCGTCCAGCTTATTTCTGAAAACCCATCTGGCTCCAATGACAGACAGATCGCTTGGTCTGGGGGTTAGACTCCAAACTTGATTTTGTTCGAATTGATTCAGCTCTTCTTGCATGGCCTTAATCCAGTTGAAATCAGTTAGAGCTTCATCGATTTTCTTAGGTTCCAGAGTAGAGATGAAAGCAGCATGTGTGAATTCATCCATCATCTGTCATCTGGTTCTGATCGGTGCAGAGGGACTACCAATTACTAGATTGGGTGGATGCTTCTTAGTCCATCGATAGCTTGACTCTGGATTGTCTGGTCCGGTCGGATGAGTAGTAGCAGCATGATCAGCATCTGCTTTAACATTTGAGTGAAGATTGTCCGGATCAGCTCGATCTGAAGAAGCTTCAATGGCTTGAACCGGTCTGTCTGGTACTTCTGGTTCTGGTGGATTGTCTCTTGACCTGTTAGCTACAATCTCATCATCACTGTTAGCTTCGAGATGGATATTTTCCATCTGATTTTGAATTGATTCTTTGTTGCCCTCAACACATAAAGATTCATCAAAAACTACATGAACAGATTCTTCTACAGTTAAGGTTCGATTATTAAAAATTCGATAGGCTTTGCTAGTTGATGAATATCCTAAAAATATTCCATTATTTGACTTAGCTTCAAATGCTGTAAGATGATTCTTACCATTGTTATGAACGAAGCATTTGCAGCCAAAAATATGAAAGTGAGAAATAGATGGTCTGTTACCAGTCCATATTTCATATGGGGTAAGGTTCAGCTTCTTGTTGATCATGGACCGATTTTGAGTGTAGCAAGCAGTGTTTACAGCTTCTGCCCAGAACTTTTGCGAAATTCCAGAATCAGCAAGCATTGTTCTTGCTGCTTCCTTGAGCGTTCTGTTTCTTCGTTCTGCAACTCCATTCTGTTGAGGAGTTCGAGCGGCTGAAAACTCATGCTTGATTCCATGATCTTCTAGAAAGGATTCAAGATTCTGATTTGAAAACTCAGTGCCTTTGTCACTACGAATCCTGTCTATGCTGGATGATTTCTCGTTCTGAGTGCGTTTCAGCAGCTTGATCAACTTCGGACCGGTCTGATCTTTACTGCTCAAAAATATAGTCCATGTAAAGCATGAGTAATCATCAATAACAACAAGAGTATACCGCATTCCCCCTAAACTTGTTATTGGTATAGGACCAAACAAGTCCATATGCAATAATTCTAAACAGCGGGAGGAGGATTTGGCATTCTTGTTCTTGAAGGATGATCTGATCTGTTTGCCCATTTGGCAAGCTTCGCAGATCTTATCCTTAGCAAAATCGATCTTGGGCAGACCGATAACTAAATCATGTTACACAGGCTGGAAATGGTCTTAAAGTTTATATGATTCAAACGCTTATGCCACAGCCAATGTTTATTATCATTGTTAGCGATGAAGCAAGTAGGATTATCAGGTTGAGCATGATTCCAGTTAATCTTATATGTATTTCCATTCCTGATTCCTACGAGCATGGTTATACCGTCCGATGATTTAACAGTGCAAGTGTGTTTGTGAAATTCTACAGCATAACCATTATCACAAAGTTGACTTATACTGATCAGATTATAGCACAGATTTTCAACTAACAGCACATCATTGATAATAATGTTACCATGGACAATCTTACCCTTGCCCACGGTCTTACCCTTTGAGTTATCTCCGAAGATGATCTTGGGTCCAGTACATTCTGTGACTTCAGACAGCAGCTCGATGTTTCCAGTCATGTGACGGGAACACCCACTGTCCAAATACCAATCTGATGCGAGTTTCTTCGGTACCTGTCATCAAATATAATTATTGTTGGTACCCAATCCTATTTGGGTCCAGAACGGATTAGCCCTTTGGAACCCACACCTGTATCAGCTTCAATGGCTTGTGTGTGTAAGGTGTGCTGTGTGCTAGTCTGTTTTGATGTTGTGTGTGATAATGTGTGCGCTGTGAAAACCTTTGATTCTCATATGGTAGTCTATATCTTCGTTGAATCGGTTTTGAATTATAGTAATTGTAGTGTCTTCCTTGCCTTCGATCTTGCACCTTTGGATTTGGTCTGATAGACGCAAATCTTGCTGGTGCCTTTTCTTTGGTTTGGTCAACATAACCAATTCCTTTTCTCAGATTTTGATTCACGTAAGAGACTCCTGTTTGAATCTTAGGTGCTTCAGTCTCATATACTGTGCTGGATTTAACAAATGTCATTTGTTTGACTTGGTTCTTTACCAGCAACAGCTCAGATTCATCTTTGGTGCATTCTTTGGTGTCAAAGCCTATGCCGGTGAAATCACCGACGTTTCTTTGAACCTCTTGTAATTCTTCCAAGGATGTTCTGGATTTTGTCCATGTTTTGAATATATGAGAGAGCTTAGCATTTTGTGTGCTAATTCTCTTATTTTCTTCATGGAGCTGATCATAAGAGATTTTCAGCTTATTCAGCTCGATCTGGAGATTGTTGCACTCACTCTGCTCAGAGCAGCTTGGTTTGTTGTGCTCATCCATTTGATCACTGACTTTAGCTTTATTCTTCTCAAATGATTCAGCTAAGATCCTATAATCATTAGCCATGTCTTGCAGTGCGGACATGAGCTCTTCTTGTGTAAATTCATTTGAGTCAAGATCATATACCTCGTCTGTCTGACTCATCTCTTCGTCAACCATAAGACATTGAATATCTTCTTCGCTTTCGCTGGAAGAATATTCAGAGCTTTCCGAGTCTGAGTCTGTCTGAGCCCATTTGTTGTTTCCTTCTTCAGCTACTAGGACTTTTTGGGATTTTCCATGATTCTTGCGGTCTTTGTAGTGCTTCTTCTTCCTATCATCACGATGCTTCTCTTTCCATTCTTCTTTCTTCGGTCTGGTGCAATCTGCAATAAAATGTCCGGTCTTACCACAATTGTAGCAAGCCTGATCGTTAACAGTATCATCTTTTCTTGATTTATAATGATGAGAGGGTTTGAAGTTCCTCTTATTCTTAGACATAAATTTACCAAATTTCTTGATAAATAATGACATAGCATTGTTACTTATCTGTTCAGCAGATCGGTCTGATGTTGAAGCGATCTGGTCTGGAATGGCTGCCAGGGCCTTGTTTGGTTGAGAGATGAATGGCTCTGCTTCACCTCTGCTTATCAGTTCAAACTCATAGGCCTTAAGATCTGCAAACAGATCATGAAGTTCAACCTTGTTAAGATCTTTTGATTCCCTCATGGCAATGGTCTTAACATCCCATTCCTTTGGCAGAGCTCTCATAACTTTCAGAGCGATCTCTCTGTTAGAATATTCCTTCCCCAGACCATTCAGCTCATTTATGATGCCAGTGTCATTTAGAGTTTCTCCACTTTTCATCTTTATGCTCTCAAATCTTTGAAGAGCAACAGTTAACTTGTTTTCTTTGGTCTGGTCGTTGCCTTCACATAGCTGTGCTATCTTCTCCCAATTTCTTTGGCAGTAGAGCACATTTTGATTTTGCTGAACATGTTCTTGTCCAATGTCTTGAACAAGATGTCTTTGGCCACATTATCGAGATTTGCTTTCTTTCTTTCCTCATTCGTCCAGAGGGATCTGTCCTTTTCTACCATTTGTGGTTCTCCACCAGTAATGGCGACTGCTGTATTTATTTTTGGAATCTTCATTGGTCCATCAGTGATGACGAACCACATATCGTCATCCTGAGCTGCTAGATGAGCTTGCATTCTGATTCTCCAGTCATCATAGTCTTCTTTTGAGAACATAGGGATTTTGTTGAATGATGCCATCAGCTCGAGTGATTTAGCTGATTAAGATGACCTGCTCTGATACCACTTGTTAGGATCGGTCCGGAGTGTTTAGGGGAGGGGGGGGGGGGGGGGGGGGGTGAATGAACACTCCTTCTAAAAATTAATCCTTCGTGATTTCTTTATGATTAGTGAAAGAAATCTGTTTCTTAATCAATTCTTGTACAAAACAGACCACTGAAAATATAAGTGCGGAACGGTCTGTTCTTGTATGTAAGAACGGCTCGATGGCTAGTGAGAAAGAACGAGTGCAGAAATAAGATACACAGGATATGTTTCTGGAAGTTCGAAGGTGGTGTAATCCTTCTACGTCTCCCCTTCTTCCAATTAAGGAAGGTTTATACTAGAAGACTTTGATTTATACAATCCTGTTGTACAAACCCGATTCAGACTGGATTTACCTCACTACCAATCTGAAACTCCTAGTCACTCAATCTGCTCAGACACACTCTGTCTGACAGTTACAATATGTTTCTCACTTCTATTTTCAACACAGAAAACACAAGATGCACACAGTGATCCTAAATGATCAAATGTTACAAAGTAAACGTGCTTAAGAATGATTTCAGCTCGAGAGCTTCTGAGCTTGTAAGCTTGTGCTGTTTTTGCTTTCTTGTGCGTTTTTCAATTGATCAGCGAGAGTCAGTAGCGAGAGTCAGTAGCGAGAGTCAGTAAGTTCCTTTTGTTGCATCCTTTTATAGTTGAAGGTACCAACGACATTATTTCCCTTAATGTGCAACTTTGACTCTGCTTAAACTCTGAGTAGGCTTCAGTCTTCTTCTTCAGGATACTTGCCGTTCTGGTTCATACTTTCGGCGACTGTCAGGTAAGCTCTTCTTTGTCTTCTTACCTATTATGGCAATCTTCAGTCTTTGGTCCTTTGTAGCATTAATTACAACATTAAGTGCTACAATAAATAGTCGTTAATGATTCGGACTGAGGAGCCATTCTGTATGTATCCTAAGCTGCTCTGATCTGATAAAGATAGAGATCGATCTGAAGCTTTGGTTGAGTCATTCTGATATTCATTGATCCGGTCTGATAAGTAATGTGACTTATCAGCCTGTTCTGTTGTTGAGCTATCGATCTGGTCAGTCTGATTACCCTCGATCCGGTCTGATATGCTTTGTCATCTTATCAGCTTGATCTGTTTTGGGCGATCGTTCTGGTCAGTCTGATTTCTCTCGATCCGGTCTGATATGTTTTGTCATCTTTAAAATCTCATCGATAAGATCCGGAACTAACACCGGGACTACCCAACGGTTACCGAGCCTCAAGAACAATCCTCAGCCACTATGAATTTTGATGGTTGTCCCTGAAGTACCAATGATGACCATCTCTGAACCTCATCATCCGTTTTCTGGGCTTTCCTGATATTCTCATAAATGTCCGGCTCTGCCAATAAAGTCGATACCCATACAGGCGATGCATCCACATCGAAATCATAGCCCAGATGGCAGTAAGAAGTCATCATAGCCGACAAATACATGGCATCCTCAGCAGTACTCTTCACCTTACGACTCAAGGCGTCTGCTGTCAAGTTTGCTTTTCCAGGATGGTACTCTATCTCACAGTCATAGTCCTTGAGTAAATCCATCAATCTCCTCTGTCGCATATTCAACTCCGCCTGAGTAAACAAGAATTTCAGGCTCTTATGATCTGTATAAATGGTAAACGATGTACCATACAAGTATGCCTCCAAATCTTCATGGCAAAAATAATAGCCGCCAACTCCAAGTCATGGACTGGATATCTAGCCTCATGCGGCTTCAACGGCCTCGATGCATAAGCTACCACATGCTTATCTTGCATCAGCACACAACCCAAGCCCTGTAGTGATGCATCAGTGTACAGAACAAACCTCTTGTTATCCGTGGGAGTCACCAACACAGGCGCCGTCGTCAACCGATGCTTCAACTCTGGAAGCTTTGCTCACAAGCCTCAGACCAATAGAACTGTATTTCTTTTTGAGTTAACTGAGTCAATGGCTTAGCAATTTTAGAAAACCCTTCGACGAAACGTCGGTAATAACTTGTCAAACCAAGAAAACTCCGTATTTCGGGCACAGACCACTCCATCATAGCCTCAATATTCCTGGGATCCACCGATATCCCACTGCTAGATATAACATGCCCGAGAAACACCACGCTACTCAACCAAAAGTCACACTTGCTGAGCTTGGCAAATAATTGATTGTCCCTGAGGATCTGAAGCACCGTCCGTAAATGCCTCACGTGCTCTTCCTCACTCCGAGAGTAGATGAGTATGTCACCAATAAATACTATGACAAACAGGTCAAGGTAGGGTTTGGACACCCTGTTCATCAAACTCATAAAGACAGCTGGGGCGTTCGTCATGCCGAACGGCATAACTAGGAACTCATAGTGCCCATACCGAGTCCGAAATGCTATCTTCTGGACATCCTCCTCTCTGACCCAAATCTGGTGGTACCCTGACCTCAAATCAATCTTGCTATACAGCTTAGTACCCTACAACTGATCAAATAAATCGCCAATCATTGGGAGAGGATACTTGTTCTTCACTGTGGCCTTATTCAGTTGCCGGTAATCGATGCACAAACGCATCGAACCATCCTTCTTTTTCACAAAGAGAACCGATGCGCCCCATGGCGATACGCTAGGGCATATATATCCTTTGTCAAGGAGTTCCTGCAACTGTTCCTTCAATTCCCTTAACTCCGCCGGTGCCATCCTGTAAGGGGCACGAGAAATAACGGACGTCCCCGGTAATAACTCAAACCCAAACTCGACCTCTCTAGTCGGTGGAAATCCTGGAATCTCCTCCGGGAACACATCAGCAAACTCTGCTACCACCGGTACATCCTCAACCCTCAACTCTTTATTCTTTCCCGTCGTGTCCACGTCATAGATAAGATAGCCTGTGTGTCCACGTTCCAATAATTGGGACATTTTGATCGCCGATATCAACGGAATCTTCGCACGAGAACCGTTACCATAGAAAGTCCACTGAATCCCCATATCAGATCTGAACCGAACTATCTGTTGCCTACAATCCACGACTGCCTGATATCTGTGCAGAATGTCGATGCCCACAATGCAATCGAAGTCTGACATACCCAACACAATCAAATCTGCCTTCAACTCATTGCCGTCAAAATAAATGAGGCAGTCCGTAAGAAACCGATCAGCAACAATATTTCTTCCGGTGGGTGTCGAGACCAATAGAGACGTGGGTAACGGAGACGTGCACATATGATGTCTCTCCACAAAGTCCGCAGACACAAAGGAGTGTGAATCACCTGTGTCTATCAAAATAAAGGCGGAATTGTAAATAAAAGGCACGTACCAGCTATCACCTCCTCTGGAGCTGCATCGGCCTGCTCCCTAGTCAGTGCATAAACCTGTCCCTGAGGTGGCCCCATCGCCTGTCGTCCCATCTGTCGAGGCACCATCGGTTGCCTCTGTTGCACTGTCCCGCTAGAAAACCTCCCTCGACCTTCCCTAAGATCCATTTGTCCTTCACGATTGGGACAACGCCAAGCAGTGTGGCCCGGCTTGCCACATCTATAGCACACAGAGCAATCATGCATCAAATAAGGCCCTCCGCAGAAGTGAAACTTAACTTCTCCAACTCTAGTTGCTTGAGTTGGTCCTCCAAAGGTGGATGCACCCCCCCTCCGATCCCCTTGCTTTCGGCTATCCGGCCGCTTCCCACTAAACCGGGAAGAGAAAGAAGTCCCACGTGACTAAAAAGATTCTCCCCGAGGCTTCAGATCAGAAGAAGATCTTTGGGATGGAATTGTAGGGGTACTGCATCAGGATAAGCACCCACTCCTATCTCTGCTAGTTCTGCTCTAGTAAGAGCATCATCAAAGGACGTTGGGTTGTTGGTAATAACCAGGTCAAACAGTTCCGGTCACAATCCCTTCAAAAAGTGCCTCATTTTTGCATGCCCATTCGTGGCGATATGAGGAACATACCTCAACAGTGAAGAATAATGCATGGCATAGTCCGATACAGTCATGCCCCTTGCTTCAGGTTAGTGAACTCATCCTCCTTCATCTGTCTCGCAGCAGCAGAGAAATACCGGTTTAGAAACCGGGTCCTGAAGAGAGTCCAATCGATCAACATACCCTGAGCCCTCAATTCCATCACTGTCGTCTTCCACCACATGGAAGACTTCTTTGCTAGTTGGAACTCTGCCAGCCTCAACAAAGATGTCCTAGCACAAGGCACAGACACAAATATCTGCTCCAATCTCTCTAGCCACTCCTCGGCTTCTTCCCCTGTCTCTGTCCCCTCAAATCTGGGCAGATGGAAGGTCAGAAATTGAGTCAGACTAAGCTCCCCCGGCAATAACAACTGTGCTACCGGTTCCACGCCCACAGCCGGTGGCGGTAATGGATTTGTCTGAGCAATACTTGCATTCACGCTTCCTACATCGCCTACCTCCTCATTGAGGTTCCCCAAGTTTATAGCCGACATGCTGTAACACAAGGGTTAACAACAATTCCAAAACAATACAAATGCTACACCGTTAGATAACATGAATGGCAATAAGCATGTTAGTATAACAATTATATACACCAATATGCACCATATGCATAAACATGCCCAAATACAAACACCTAGCCAACCATTTGCTAAGGCTACCCTTCACTCATTCCCGGGTTCTCTAACCACTGCTCTGATACCACTAATGTAAGGATCCTAGTTCCTTAAGTGCGGATTAAAGGTGTAATAGAGCTAACATACATCTATAGAGTATAAAGTTCGTGTTGATGCCTTGCGCTATTAAGATTACAGTGCCAAAATAAAATTTTCAAAAGGGATTAATTACATTCTCAACTAATTGAATGTTAATCCTATAGCTTTACAATACTCCTCGAGTAGAGACTATACAAAAGAATTATGCCTGCTACACCAAAAGCACTCCTCACAAGCTCACCGCATCAACCCGCCTTAGCTCGTCTGCCCAAAAGTACCTACAGGAACAACCCCAAAACCATGACCATACAACAAACCATATTCACAATAATATGATTGTAATTTAAAAATGTATAAATCTTAAATACGAATCACTTCTTGTATTTAATACATTTAATGCTCCCTTTGGTTGTTCTTGTACCACAATCATAATCAATAGATTATAATACCAATAATGTATGTCATGACATGCATCCATTCCATGTATACCAATGGCCATTTCCAGTCTTATTATATCAGTGGCATAATACCCCTCGCGTTTACATGACAGCGGCATTAATACCCCTCGCTTCGACATATTAACAGCATAATACGTTTTATCGTCCGATGCCCGTACGTCTCACTACGTACCTTAGTTCCAAAACGGAGATGTCGAAGGACTTTATCTCCTTGGTTGTGTTGCCACCTGGGATGGTTCTACACATTCACACAAACCAATATTAGGAGCCAATAATAGTCCAATACCAAAAATCCCACAAAAATAACCAAAAACACACTTTTTGGTGACTCGCGATCGATCAATCGCCACATTTGGCCCGAGTCCTCAAAATTCTGCTCTCGGCGATCGATCGCCACATTTGGCGCGATCGATCGCGAGCCTCGCCGATCGATCGCCCAAACATGGCGATCGATCACCAAGCGCCCCTGGAGCGCACTGCCTGCGCGCGATCGATCGCTCACTTCGGGCGATCGATCGTCGCTGTCTGCACTTCGAAAATCACCATTTTTGCTCCTCAAACTCTTCCCAATCCACACCAACACAAATACCATCAAAACCCATAACATATAAACACCATAAACCTTCAATATACACCTTAAAACAACAAAAAATCTAACACCCAACCAAAACAACACCAACCCAAAACAAACCCATTTCAAAACTCAAAATACCATTTCAAATCCAAACCAAACACCATAAAAACATCAATGAGGGATCCATACCTCTTATGGACTCTAAATCTCACAAAGAATATCACAAATGGAGCTTTTGCAAAGATTTTTCCCTCCTCCTTTTGCCAAAATCGAAAATGGGTTTGGGGATAGGGTTTGGGGGGTCAAATTGATTGGTAAAGAGTGATGGGGGTGAGTGGGGTAGTGGGGTATAAGTGGGGGGTTTATTAAAACTTATACCCCAATAATTTGCATGATGTATAAAATATCCCAACATGATATTTTAAAAGCATTTTCCAAAAATGCACCAAAACCTCAATTAAATACATGTTTTACCAAATAATTATCAACCATCACAATTAAACCATAATAACACCCAATTTCCCAACATGCATAACATGCACCCTGAAACGCACCAAACGGGTCACGCCCACCATGTGACTAAGCATTTCGCCATTATAATTAATTCCAATACTAAATTAATTAATCACCATGATTATAACATAAACATAAATAAACGTCCAAATGCATATAATCATTTCGGGGATATCACATAAATGGGGTATGATCTCATTTGTTTTCAATCTAGCATTCAAGCAATAAAAAACATTCTCTCAAAATCTCTTTGTGTTCTCTCTTTCTAGCACTTTAGCAACCAACGCAGGAGGAAGACTGACTTGCTAGCAACGCGGGGTTACTAGTCAAGTGCCGCACGGGTTTGAGAAAGTCTAGGTGAAACTCTTATCCCGTGACATTAAGCTATATATAAAAATATACTATCACAGACTCATCGTATACTAGGAGTTAAGGATACCCTTAAACCCACTAGTTTCCTGTTGGTCAGTATCAGAGTATGGTAGCATGTTGCAATATTCCAAGAAATCCATAATTCACGCGGCCTACGCAAGCGGCAGGCCCAATCCGGCTCATACATGGCACAATTTAAATGATCCCCACTTGAAACTTGGGTTTTGTGGGTCATGGGCTGGGCCTCGTTTACCATACCCCCATGTATTTTTTCGTGAACATCGAGCTTGTGTATCTCTCACAGTCGCACTTTGAATTAGTTGAATATCACTTTTAATTGAGTTCAAAATAACAAAATTCTATTACACGATATAACTCTTTTAAGTGTAATAAAAGATAATTACCACACATTTATATGATCTATTTTAATTAATTAATAATTCAAATATATATATATATATATGAAATTTTAATAAAATTTAATTTTTTTTATATAAAATAAAATATAATTAAAAATTCTATTACTATAATAAATCACTTTATTTATTTATTTTTTAAATAAAAAATTCTATTTCTCTTCATTGTAGTTACTACTTAAAACAAATAATTATAACGGATGGTGAATAATTACCACTAACAATCTCCACACACAACGCATATATATATATATTTGAGTAATTTTGTATTTCAAATTATTATACTCAGCTTTTTATAAAATAACGTGAATGGATGTTTTGAGAAACAATGACATAAGAAAAAATTTCACACATAATTATATAGAGTATAGATATATGGCCAAATCCCGTAAAATCGCATACACTAATTCAAAGCAACAGAAGAAGTGTGGGCTACACATCTTCGAATTTGAATCCTAATTGTTGGGTATGTGGCCCAATAATGTTGAGTCCATTAAGGCTTTAATCCCTTAATTAACCTATCCTAATCTCTTTCTTATAAGACCCCCCTCACTTAGTCTGATAAGCAACGCCTCCATCAATCCCCTAAAACCTATTACGTATGCCTCCTTCATTTTACTGAAATTCGCTGAACCAGTGTTTGTGCACCTCTCTTCCTTGAACTCTCAGAACCCTCTTGCTCGTTCTTGTCGGCCTCTTTTCTTTGTGATTTGTTGGTTGTGTGCTATGTGCTGAAGGCTGAGAGAGTGCGTAGCTCCGGTTGAGTTAGAGTGGTTCTGTCAGTCTGTTGCTTCCCGTTTGCTTTGTGCTTCGGGTTCTGTCCTAGCATTCATTCTTGTTCGATTGCTTGGTGAGGTTGGCTATTGCATGCGTTGAGGGAGATTGCTGGTGTGATGCCCGGGGATTAATGGTGTTAATCTCGGTGTGGTAATGATCCTTAATGGATTTTAATTGTGGCAATTATGAATTAATTGCGGTATTGGGACTCCCGGGGATTTTAAATCCGGTATTTGGAGTCGTTGGATCTAAGGGATGAGATTGTATACTCATCGTGGTGAAAAACCTTAGAATTTGGTTTTTGGTGGGATTTGGGGTCCGGAGTACTTTGTACTGGGGGCTGGTAATGGAAATAGAGATTGTGAGGTAATTATATGATTTTTAATGAGTCATTATGTATTTGTGAAGGGATTGGTATTTTAGAGTTTTGGTACTATATATACCAAGTAGACTCGGTATTCCGTCATTGCACGAAATTCCCTCTCTCTCTCCACTCTCTCTCTGCGCCCAACCCTTCCCCCATTTCCCTCTTTTCTCCCTTGGAGGAAAAATCGTTGGTAGCTTGGCTCGGGAGCCGGATTTCTCGAAGATAATAAGGTATTTATTTGTCTTCTATTTGATTATGGTATTGTGGTGTTTGGGAAGGATTTGAGTTGGGTATAAGAAATTGATTTTTAAAGATTTTTGGGTGGTTGTGTTTTGGGGTTGATTTATAGCCCTTTGTTAAGGATTTATGTTGTATGGGGTGTGAGGATTGTTGTTGGGAAAAATTTTGCAAGAAAAACGCCATTTTTGGCTGATACAGGTCGAGGCGATCGTTCCCTAGGGCAGGGCGATCAATCGCCGCGACGTTGGTGGAATTTTGAGGAAGATAAACAGTGAGGCGATCGACCTCCTCAAATGAAGCGATCGATCGCCATGAGGCAGTAGCCAAATACACTGAGTGGCGACCGATCGCCTGGAATGGAGCGATCGATCGTCTGTGCCTATTTTTGAAAGGTGATCGATCGCCTGGGATGACGCGATCGATCGCCAGTGCCGTTTTGTGGGGATTATTTTCGTGTTGAGTTTTTTATGCATGCTTCGCCCGGGGTCTTTCAAAAGGATTAATCGTCATGGATGACGATATAATTGGGGTTGTGAACGTGCTTGGGCACGTGGTTGCATGCTTGAATTTAATTGTGGATTATTAATCGTGTTTAGCACATAATTCATCGGTCACGGGACCAAGGCAATGTTGGATTCGAACTACGAAATTATAAGGTACGTATAACCTACGAGCATAGCCTGTTATAATGTTGCAACTGTGAAATACATGGTAGATGGTATTTGCAATAAATGGATATTGAAATGCATGGTATATGGTATTTGCAATAAATGGATATTGAAATGCATGGTATCTGGTATTTGCAATAAATGGATATTGAAAGGCATGGTATATGGTATTTGCAATAAATGATATTGAAATGCATGGTATATGTTACTTGCAATAAATGGATAGTGAAATGCATGGTATATGGTAATTGCGATAAATGGATAAACATTGGGAATTATATGGTGCCACTTTTGAGCGAGCAATGAATGGGATGTTGTCGCCACTGAGCGACCATCGGTTATGACGCCGCTGTTGTTGAGCAAGTGTGGGATTAAAATGCCGCTATTGTGGAGCGAGCAATGAAATAGAAACATGGAATCATTGGTTAGATATATGTGATATCTACGGTCCTTTATTTAATGATTTAACCATATTTGATTATGGAACTGGCATGGCAGAAATGGTATTAGTTAATCTATGTGGTGATTAACTGGCTTTGGGGAATTTGATGAGTTTGGTTATTTTAAGAACATCGACAATACTGGGGATCCCGGATGAGGATGATACCATTCAGGGAGTATCATTTAAATTCATGACATTTACATTCTGTAAATTATGAACTGTACTATTATGAATATTGGATTGGTGGTATTGGTATGCTCACCCCGTGTGGGGGCTGTCTCTGTTGGGGCAGGTGATACAGGTGCAGCAGTAGCTTTGGAGTTGAGCTCGGGCTGTTGGTTTGAGGTGCTTCCAGGATCGAAGTACCAATAACGGTATTTGGTAGAGTATCTTATACGTTAGATACACGTTTATTCATTGGGTGCTCTCATGTGAGCACGTTTTTACGTGTATATGGAATGTATAAATGGGCATGGCTTTTCTCTCTTCATTTATTGTCTGCATGCAATTAAATACGGAAGTGCTAAATGAAATGAGAGTATGTTAGTGTATTATGAGGGTGCATACTATGCAAGTGGTCTTAGTTGGGGAAGTTGAATATTATGGGGTTCTAGTGCAAGAAATTTTATAGATGGTATATGATGCTATGCTTGCATGTGGTTTCCTTCCCATGATAATATGATTGTATGCACTACTGTCATAGATTAATACACTAATAACGGGTTAAGGGCACGGGGGTCCTTACATTAGTGGTATCAGGGCAGTGGTTTGCTCTTTGGGGCTGTTGAGAGCCTAGGAACACATTAATGGAATGGGAAGCACATACTTATGCATGATGGTAGTTAGTGTTGTGTGGCACAACTATATTGCTTATGTGTGTTTATGATATGTGTTCATAATGGGAATATGTTGTTGCTAACCATGGTGGTTGCAGGGTCATATGGGACATGGATATATTACGGTTGCATATTGGGTGATGATTTTTATGCTTTGCCGCTAAATGTTGAAGCGATGGCAAATTCCGCATGTCACATTTGAAGCGATGTGCATTAAAATACACTCTTAACGATGTATATTGGTATATGGGTTATGCATTGTGGTTGCATGGATGTCGTAGCGATGTGGATACTTGTCGCCTTCATGGCGTAGCGATGTGAATACTTGCCGTTGTCATATGATAGGCTTAGATATTACGTGTTTTTAGCTGTAATTTCTTACCGTTTTTCGTACTTTTTCCTGGATGAAATTACGCTTTTTGGTATTTATTTGCTTGTTTCAGGAAAATAGGTCGGAAATGGTAGAAATGAGCTAAACTGAAGAAAACTGGTGAAATCGAGGCGAAAAAGAGAAAAAGAGAAGAATTCAGATTTTGCAAAGCACCGATCGATCGAGAATATTTCTCGATCGATCGATCCGGGCAGAGAATTCAGCAACAAGTTTATCGAAGTGTCGATCTATCGGAACCAAAATTCCGATCGATCGAGGCAGAGAGTTAAAACGCTGAAATGAACAGTGCACCGATCGATCGTACAATCTTTTCGATCGATCGATACGCGATTTTTTAAAAAATCTTATCTTCCATTTTTGATGGATTCTTGGTGGTTTTAAATATGAGATCATATCAGAGAGGGAGGGAGCCGAAAATTAGGAGGATAGAACCCTAGTAGCCGCCGAGAAGAACCCGAGGAAAAGCCATCTTCCTCCGTTCTCCGTCCGAGCTTGAGCGAGTCATTTCCGGAGTGCAAGGAAGGAGCAAGAGAAGAGATTACGGTGCAACGCACGGATTTGTTCCCACATTTATCGTATTTCTAAACTCTGAGTCATTTGATTTTCATATTCATTTGATGTTTTTGAGGTTGGGAGACAATTAAACATCTCATTTATTTGATTTGAATTGAATTGAGTTTATTTTATCGAGTTTGAGTATAATTGTGTTTGAGTTATTGATTCGAATGTGTTTAAATGGATTGATTTCTTATTGTTCATGAATTATATGCTTAATGATATCAAAGCCTAGCTAACTTTGATTGAATTTGTGAGTTATAACCGAGATCGGGAGATAACGTTATAATACATTACAATAATTCATGATGTATGTTTAAGATTGAGATCGAGAGATAAAATCACATACGTGAGCACTTTGAATCGAGAGATTTAGAGTAACTAGGTTTTGAAGATTTATGAAATATCGGATTAGTAAATAAACGAGAGTTACTTGTTCTAAGTTGATATTAGTTTCTTTACAGCTCGAGAGAGTGTATTGAATAACAACGAAATCCTTTCACCTTAAGAATCGATTGTTTAGTAGTTGCTTATTCAAACGAATCATTGACGAAAACACAGTTGAACGAAGAGCTAGATAAATTTCTCGAGCGAAATTCCTTTGCATATCCGGAAGCCATTTATTTTATTTTCTTGTTTTATTTGGCTTCTTTAGTTCTAAATTTGCATTAGTTAATCTACCCCCTTTTTAATCGTAGGCTAAATATAATTTTACTAGTTTTATTTGGTATTTATACGTTAGTCCCTGTGGATTCGACAACCCTTACTTTCATTTAACTATACTAAAACTTGACAACCGTGCACTTGCGGTAGTATCGCGTCACATACTGAGAAATAATTGTTTAAAAAAATAGCGGTCAAGTTTTTGGCGCCGTTGCCGGGGACTAATCTGTATAATATCATATGAGATTAGTTAATTGTAATTTAGCCAATTTGTATTATTTCGTTTTTGTTTTTCGTTTTCGTTTTCGTTAGTTGTTTTTTGTTTTTGATTTTGTATTTTTGTTGTTGTCTCCTTTTGTCTGATCCAGTACAGGAACCATTTCTCTAGTGCATGCTCAGAAGAGAGGAACCCATTCTCCAGCCATTTGATCCTGAAATAGAGAGAACTCTACTTAGAAGACTACGAGAAGCTCGAGCAATGGCCGACAATAACGATGCACAAAACCCGAGATCGATGATGGACTTTGCACAGCCAGCATTCCATGGATCTTTATCCAGCATTACTAGGCCGACAATCCAGGCGAATAACTTCGAGATCAAGCCTGCAATTATCCAAATGATACAACACTCTGTAATGTTTGGGGGAGCTGCCACTGACGATCCAAACACTCACATCTCCAACTTCTTGGAGATCTGTGACACTTTTAAACATAATGGCGTCTCCGACGACGCCATCAAGTTAAGGCTCTTCCCTTTTTCATTGAGAGATAAAGCTAAATCTTGGTTAAATTCATTACCTGCAGGATCGATTACAACATGGGAGGGGATGACTAAAGCATTCTTATCAAAATATTTCCCCCCTTCCAAGACGGCAAAAATGCGGAACGATATCACCACGTTCGGGTAATTCGACCCCGAGAGTTTATACGAGGCGTGGGATCGTTTCAAAGATTTATTGAGGAGATGCCCACATCACGGTCTACCCATATGGCTGCAGGTACAGACTTTTTACAATGGTTTGTTTTCTGCTAACCAATCAATGATAGATGCAGCATCTGGGGGATCGATCATGCGGAAGACACCGGCAGAAGCGTATGACTTATTGGAGGAAATGGCGTCCAATAGCTATCAGTGGCAATCGGAAAGGAACAGGCCACAGAAACAAATAGGAGTCCATCAAGTGGACGAGATTACTGCCATTTCGGCTCAGTTGGAAGCTATGAACCGGAAGATAGATAGCATGGGTGCAGCAGCGATGTAAGCTCAAGCTGTCATCTGTGATTTATGTGGAGGTGGTCATCCGAGCATTGAGTGCCAAGCAGGTAACCATTTATTCAAACTACTAAAGCTGTGAATTTCATAGGGAACAGGCAGCAAAAGAATCCATACTCGAACTCATACAACCCGGGGTGGAGGAACCACCCAAATCTGAGGTTGTCAAACCAAGAGAATGTGTTGAATCCACAACCACAGTCGGGGTTCACACAAAAACCGAGTATGGAGGAGCTGATGGCCAAACTGATTTCGACGACTGAGGTGAGGATGCAGAATCAGGATGCATCGATTAAGAACCTAGAAGTGCAGATAGGGCAGCTGACAACGTTGATTTCTGGAAGGACACAAGGTACGCTCCCGTGTGATTCTGTGAAGAATCTGAAGGAGCAATCAAGTTAACAGAGAAGGAGGTAGCAGTCCAGCTTGGGACTATAAATTAAGAACTTTCTTCCCCTTCCTCGTTTTTTTTTCATTGTAGTTTGGTTGTTTTCAATTTGTTTTTAGATGTTCCGTGAATGAATCCATGCGATTTTTGTTGCAGGTGTAAAAACAAGATCAATAAAGATGTAGGCGAAGCAACCCGAGAGGAAAATTTTTGAGAAAAATTTGATTTTGGTAGTCTGGTGCTGGCGATCGATCGAGACAAAATCTCGATCGATCGCCCGGAAGTATTAAAGGCGAAGCGATTCACTGCCTTGACCGATCGATCGAGAAATATTCTCGATCGATCGATCGAGATAAAATTTTTTAAAAAAAGGGCACCGACGCACAGTCTGCACAGCACTATCAAACCTTTTCCTCTCTTCTCCAACAAAGACCACATCGCCTCTTCCATTTTTTTTTCATCATCTCTCATCAATTTTCTCTCCAAATTTCAAATTACTTCAAATCTTTGAAGTAAGAATTGTTTCTGATGAGATTTTATTTACAGATCTAAAGTATTGCAAACCGAATTGGGTAGAATTGCATCCGAAAGAGAATTCCGAGCCAAGCGCCAAATTCATCAAAGATCAGATTTTTCTTGGTAATTGGTTTTAAATTTCGTATCTTTTCATCCTTTGGTGCATTTACTCTGTTGTTGTTAAAGTGGGTCAAGAAGAATCGAAGTTTGGGGGAGTGGGAGTTGTTGTTGTGTTGCGGGGTGTTGGTATTGTTGTGTTTTGGGTGTGGTGTTTTATTGCAGTAAAGCGGAATAACTGAGAAAAACTTAGCAAGAAAATGGTTCCAAGAAAGAAGTCAAAGCAGGCGGAGGCCTCACAGAAGCAAAAACAGGCGGAGGCCACCACTTCTGAGCAAGAGCATGACGAACGGAAGTTTGTCAATGCCACGGCAGCTGAGTTGTATCCCAGTTATCACAAGAAACCCCTCAGTTGTGAAAGGGGAATGAGTATGGACAAGATTGAATGTTCTGTCATAAGGGCAGTAAGGCGATGAGTGTGGTTTCAGTATGTTCAAACACCAATGGATGCTGTGGTTCCGTTGGTGAGGGAATTCTACACGAATCTCCGAGTTATCCCACCAGGACGCAGAGCAAATGTTTTTGTCCGAGGGACGGATGTGCTGGTTGATCGGGCAACAATTAATAATGTTTACCGGATGCCATTCATACAAAACTGTGCGTATCAATCCTTCCGAAAGAGTACGATAAATTATGATGAGGTACTCCCAGTTATTGGCATGCCGGGAGAAAATTGGCAGCGGAACGATATGGGAGAGCCACAGGTGGTTCTCAAGAAGCATTTGACACCAGAGGCCCAAGCGTGGTTCTCATTTGTCGCCTCACGGGTCATGCCCTCGACCCACACTTCTGAGGTGACAAAGGACAGAGCGGCCCTGGTATTTGCCATTCTCACAGGGCAGGACGTGGATTTGGGCGAGATTATTAGTGATCACATCCATGATATCGGTAGCAGCCCACCTACCTCCGCACTAGCGTTTCCATCTACCATCACTGCTTTATGCCAGAGATGCGGAGTGCAATGGGGGGAAGACGAGGAGTTACTTCCACCGAAGACCCCGATTGTTGTTGATGTTCCACCACCCCTACAGGTCGAAGAAGGGCTGAGCCACAACCCTCGGACACCAAACATGCCGGAGCATCATCATCCTCTGTTGTAGAGCGTACACGCATCAATTTGGACTCCCTTCACAGGGATCTCCAAGACATTCACCTGGAGCAGCAGAGCATCCATAGCATGCAGCGGGACATACACAGCATGCAGAGAGCATTGCAGTTGGACCATGAGCATGTAACTCAGCGTCAGATGGAGTTCATGCACTACCAGAGTGCATGGAACACTGGCATGGCCCAGGGCTTCGCAGGCTTCCAGTTCCCGCCAGAGCCATACTTCCCACCATATCAGCCGCATGCACCCCCACCTGCTGATTACCCACCATTTCCGCCATACCAGGGTGAGGAGCGTCACTACCCAGTTCCCCCTCCGGAGCATGATGAGGACGACGATCAGTGAGGATCGTCGTCATGGTATGTGTTTTGCCATTACGTTTATTTTTCTTGTCCATTGAGGGCAATGCACATATTAAGTTTGGGGGGGGGGGGGTTGTTTATATTTGTAGTATCTTTGTTGTTTTTGCACTTTTTGCTGCTTGTCTTGTTTCTTTTCTTGCATGACTGCACTCTTATGAGACTAATTCTTCCTTGAGCACTATCAACAAATTTTTTTTAAAAAAATGAGTCATTCTTGAGAAATGATGAGTTGGATTTGCAACGGTACTACATGATGGAATTAATCCCCATCTAGATAGGAGTCATGAAATTTTTTAACTTGTTTGTATATATCCTTTGTTGAGCTTATATCAAAATTGAGGAATAGTTTGAGCACGTTTTGAGTCATGATTGAGTGAAGTATGTATTGAATAAAGTGAAACTTGTGTTAACTATGATTTGTCTTGAGCATCTTAGAAAACTCTACAATTTATTTGAAAGCACTTTGAGGCGAAATTTTATAATTAAGAACTTGACTTGGAGATGATTTAGGCAATCTTTGGACGTTTGTGCCTTTCAAGCTTACCTTGTCTACATCATTCCTTAGTGTCCCCTCTTGAGCCTTATTGAAAAAGAATGGTATATGCATTGCATATAATTAGACCCTCTTTCGACATTTTTGGCTAACTCATTATACCTACCTTGGATTGAGCCTAAAGGAAAAATTTTATCCGTCCCTAAGGGAGTATAATGAATCTCATTCATTGCACTGAATTGTATATGTAGATGAGTTCATTGTGAAAAAACAAAATGAACAAAAGAATGAGCAATAAGAAAAGATGTAGAGAAAATCCTTGAAAAAAAAATGAAAACATTCAAATTGTAAGTAATCCATAAAGCATACAACGCAGCGGAATTTAAAAAAAATATGGATTACTATAACCGCGGATCTATACATAGGTGTTCATATCGGAAAAAGGATCAAAGGTGTCACCCTTGTAGCGTGTTTGAGCAGATTCCACGGAGCAGCACCTCGTCCAACGCCTCCTTCGAGTCACAAGCAAAACTTATCAAGTTTTGCCTCAACGGTATCCACACGATCAAATCGGGAAGGAATAGTTTAAGAACAAAGTGCTAGATTTGTTCTTAAACCAACACACAAAGCACACTCGATTCACAATCGAACGGATGGCCGGAATCACTCAAGAATGCTCTTCAACTATTATGAAGCCGAGAGCAAAACGTGAGAGGCGGCCGTGTACTTGGAAAATAGGTTGGAATGGTATTAAAATTGTCTCCTACAATTAATTATACCAAGTTATTAAAAGGGCTTAATTAAGTTCAAGACTTTCTTAAAGTCTTATGGGCCCAAACCCATGATTTAATTAAAACCTTTTAATCACTTAATTAAGACTCTTCTTAATTAATTAATTCATCCAATGAATTTAATTTCCCTTCTCGATTTAATCTTTTGTGCGACCCGATAGGATCTTGTAATGTTGGCAGTGACATAAAATCTCATTTTATGTTACAAGCAAAGAGCGGTGTCTAGCAACACATCAAGGCTACCCAAATTACAAGAATGTCAATGACTCGACATAACCTTTAGAACTTGTGATAATATTAACCATGTAACTTAATCCCTTTGTCCTTTGTGTTTAGATTGAACACGAGTCATGGAATAGTCATACTCGTATATTCAATCTTAATTTCTTGATCCCCAAGTAGAACTAGAATAAACGAATAAGCTCGATATCTCATATCGACTCATTCGAGCATGGCCATGCATTTTAGTTCTCACTTGATCAAGGGCCAAACACTTCTCCTGTTATATAGGAGGGACAAATCCTATCTCGATCAGTCAACATCCCTCTACATAATTCGTAGTGTATCCAATAGTCGCCTTTATAGTTTACCCTGTTACGGGTAACGTTTGACAATATCAAGATACATAACTCCTTATGTTGGGATCTCTGATGATCACAAGTCGTAAGGATTACATACATTATTATCACTATGAGAATTGCATATGACATTCATATAACTATCCATGTTGCATTCTCATGGTGGGTCTGTCCAGTACATCGTTCTCTAACATGTACCCATGTATTGATTTGATATCTCATATCAATGAACAATTCATCAATCAATACATACTAGTCTCTATGTATTATCATTATCCAGATTCATGATAATACTTGACTAGGGACAATGTTTAAGAATAATACAATATTATTCTAAGGACATTAACATATATATTTATTCACATTGCACAGTTAAAAGAATAATATATAATAATGAATTGCCATTCATAAAATCATAAACATTGTATGTCAAAACAATCATCTAATGATTTGTCTTAGGACATATTCCAACAAATCTCCCACTTTCACTAAGACCACTCAGACATAAACCTAATGCCTAGAGATCTAGTATGACGATCATGCTTCTACTGTGACAGTGGCTTCGACAATGGGTCAGATACGTTATCATCTGTTGGTACTTTGCATATTTTAACATCTCCCCTTTCAACGATTTCTCGAATGAAATGAAAGCGCTGAAGTATGTGCTTGGATCTTTGGTGAGATCTAGGTTCCTTAGCCAATGCGATCGCTCCATTGTTGTCACAATAGAGTTCTATCAGATCTTTAATGCTAGGCACCACTCCAAGTTCAGAAATGAACTTCCTGATCCAAATAGCTTCCTTTGCTGCATCCGAGGCAGCAATATACTCAGCTTCCGTTGTAGAATCGGCTACTGTCTCTTGCTTTGAACTCTTCCAGCTCACAGCACCTCCATTTAGGCAATACACATATCCAGATTGCGATCGAAAATCATCGTTGTCGATTTGGAAGCTTGCATCAGTGTAACCCATTACATTGAGCTCTTCCTCACCTCCATAAATCAAGAATGTATCCTTAGTTCTTCTCAAGTACTTCAGGATATTCTTGACAGCAATCCAGTGACCTTCACCTGGATCAACTTGATATCTGCTCGTCATGCTCAAAGCATACGATACATCGGGACGAGTATATATCATGGCATACATGATAGATCCAATAGCTGACGCATATGGAATCTTACTCATGCGTTGTCTCTCATCTGGTGTTGAAGGACACTGTTCCTTCGAGAGATAAATACCATGCGTCATAGGCACGAATCCTTTCTTTGATTCTTGCATGCTAAACCGTTTTAGCACTTTGTCTATGTATGTACTTTGACTTAGACCAAGAAGCCTTCTCGATCTATCTCTATAGATCTTGATTCCTAATACATAGGTGGCTTCTCCTAAGTCTTTCATCGAAAAGCAGTTCCCTAGCCAAATCTTTACAGATTGTAAGGCAGGGATATCATTCCCAATGAGAAGTATGTCATCTACTACAATACTAGGAAATTGATTATGCTCCCACTGACCTTCTTGTAGACACAAGGTTCATCTACGTTTTTGATAAAACCAAACTCTTTGATTGCATCATCAAAACAAAGATTCCAACTCCGAGAAGCTTGCTTCAATCCATAAATGGATCGTTGTAGCTTGCATATCTTTCCACCATCGGTCTGTGTCATGTACACATCCTCGAGCAGATTTCCATTAAGGAAAGCTGTTTTGACATCCATCTGCCAGATTTCATAATCATGAAATGCAGCTATTGCAAGTAAGATCCTTATGGATTTAACCATGGCCACTGGTGAAAAGGTTTCATCATAGTCAATACCATGAATTTGTTTGAATCCCTTTGCAACCAGCCGACCTTTATAGGTTTGTACATTACCATCCATATCGGTCTTTTTCTTGAAAATCCATTTGCACCCTATGGGTCGTACCCCTTCAGGTGAATCAACCAAAGTCCATACTTGGTTTGCATACATGGATTCCATCTCAGATTTCGTGGCCTCTTGCCATTTCTCAGAATCAGTGCCCATTATAGCTTGTTGATAAGATGACGGCTCATCCTCATCAATAAGTAGTAAGTCACCTTGTTGAGTCACAAGAAATCCATATCTCTGTGGCTCCCGGTGTTCTCTTACAGACCTACGCTGGGCTTGTGTCTCTTGAGCAGGTACTTCTTCCATAACAGTTTGCGGTGCCTGCTCTGTTTCCATCTCAATCTCAGGTTCAATGTTTTCTTGTGGTTGAACTTCACTAAGTTCTATTTTTCTCCCACTGGTTTTTCTAGAAATAATTTCTCTTTCAAGATATACACCAGTCCGAGCAACAACTATTTTGTTCTCGGTGGGATAATAGAAATAGTATCCTTTCGTTTCCTTAGGATACCCCACATATAAACACTTATCAGATTTGGGTCCAAGTTTGTTAGTGGCGTGACGTCTAACAAAAGCCTCACAACCCCAAATCTTCATAAAAGACATACTAGGACGCTTCCCAGTCCATATCTCATATGGTGTCTTTTTCACTGATTTAGATGGAACACGGTTCAGTAAGAAAATCGTTCTTTCTAGAGCGTGTCCCCAAAACGATATCGGAAGACCTGCATGACTCATCATTGATCTAACCATGTCCAACAAGGTTCTCCTCTCGGATACACCATTCCATTGTGGAGTATACGGAGGAGTGAGTTGTGGGACTATCCCACACTCTTTTAGATAGTCATGAAACTCTTGGCTTAAGTATTCACCTCCTCGATCTGATCGAAGGATTTTGATACTTTTGCCAAGTTGGTTTTGTACTTCATTCTTGAAATCTTTGAACTTTTCAAAGGTTTCATGCTTATGCTTCATTAGGTACACATACCCATATCTACTGAGGTCATCAGTAAATGTAACGAAGTATTGAAAACCACCTCTAGCTTGTGTACTTATTGGTCTACATACATCACTATGTATTAGTCCCAATAAAACATTTGCCCTTTCAACATGTCCTTTGAAAGGGGCTTTAGTCATCTTGCCCATTAAACAAGATTCGCATGTTTCATATGATTCAAAATCAAATGAATCTAATACTCCATTCTTATGAAGTTTAGATATGCGGTTCTCGTTTATGTGGCCCAAGCGACAATGCCAGAGATAAGTCGGATTACAATCATTATTTTTAATCCTTTTAGTATTTATGTTATAGATAGGCATATCAAGATTTAATAAGTAAAGACCATTCACCATTTGAGCACTAGCATAAAACATATCATTTAAATAAATAGAACAACAGTTGTCCTTTATCATAAATGAAAATCTACACTTGTCTAAACAAGAAATAGAAATAATGTTTTTGGTAATGGATGGCACAAAATAACAGTCTTTTAAAATCAACGATAAACCAGAAGGCAAAGATAAATAATAATCTCCTATTGCTAATGCAGCAACTCTTGCTCCATTTCCAACTCGGAGATCAACTTCGTCTTTCGCCAACAATCTACTCTTTTTGAGGTCCTGCACATTTACACAAATGTGAGATCCACATCCAGTATCTAATACCCATGATGAAGAAGTAGATAAATTGACTTCTATAACAAAAATACCTGAAGTGGAAGTCACACTTCCTTTCTTTAGATCCTCCAGATATACTTTGCAGTTTCTTTTCCAATGGCCGGTCTCACCGCAATGGAAACAGTTCTCTTCCTTTGCTATCCCTCCCTTTGGCTTCAGTGCATAAGACTTTGGCTTAGATTTAACAAAGACCTTCTTTGCTTTCTTATTGCCTTTAGCTTTGGCCTTTCCTTTGCCCTTATTCACAATAAGAACATTTGTGGCCTTAGTCTTCTTTGTATTTGCTTCATATGTTCTCAACATACCAAGCAATTGTGGTAGAGTCTTTTCCATGTCAGTCATATTGTAATTTACTACAAATTGACTGAAGCTCTCAGGCAACGATTGTAAGATCACATCGGTGGCCAACTCTTGGTCCAATGGAAAACCCAGCTTCTCCAGATTCTCAATGTACCCAATCATCTTGAGCACATGAGTTCCAACTAGGCTTCCCTCTACCATCCTGCACTGGAACAACGCTTTTGAGACGTCATACCTCTCTTGTCTAGCTTGCTGTTGGTACAATTGCTTTAAGTGTTCGATCATATCGAACGCCTCCATTTCCTCATGTTGCTTCTGAAGCTCAGAGTTCATGGTGGCAAGCATAAGGCAGCCAACATCAAGTGCGTCATTCTGATGCTTCTTGTAAGCATCCTTATCGGCTCTCGTAGCCGTCAGGGGAGGTTCCTCAACAGGTAAGGGTTCCTCTAGGACATATTGTTTCTTTTCTTGCTTGAGGACTATCCTCAGATTCCTATACCAGTCTAGGAAATTTGTCCCATTTAATTTGTCCTTCTCAAGGACCGATCGCAGTGATAATGTGCTAGTTGTATTGTTAGTTGCCATGGATATCTACAATATAAATATGCAAAATCAGTTTATGATTTAATCATTTAACATGGTCTTATATTAAATGATACTCCCACTATTTTGTTAAAAAAATATCAACCCTCGAAACCTTTAGTGGGCCAAGATCCATATTTCGCCTAATCTTGAGTTAGCTTTGGCTAATCGCCCAAGACTCGGTTATTTAGGTAGACAACACTTTGTCAATTACATCACATGTAATTCTTGGATAGTTGGACGAACAACATTTTGTTCAATTCATCAAATGAATTATTATCCAACCCATGCCTCTAAGTTCCCAATCCTATTGAGATGACCTACTTAAGTCGTACCAAATTTAAAGTATAACGGATATCACTTTTATCCTTTCGCGCCTTACTAAGATTGCCACGGTGCTTTGCTTTGGCAAACCCACACATGTACAATCGAAGTTTTTGACGAGTACTTTTAATTTTGGAAGGCATCTAAAACTTAATATTTTAGAGGGATTTGTTGATCTCAATGTTAGTTTGATAATTTAAAATATGTCCACTACATATAGTTGTATACATATCTACATATATGTGTAATACAATTATCAATCTAAAACATAAGATAAATCATGCATCAACATACATAATTAAACGTGACATGGTTATAGCCCCCTACTAGCGATTTACTCAAGCCAATGAGAAAATCCTAAGAGTCAACCTAAGGTAACTTCACAAGCACCTTCCTTTGGCTCCAATTTGTGAATGGCCTCCTCATCCCGGCATGATGCTCCATCTTCATTGATCACCATCAACAAAATAAACTACACTATTTACAAGATATAGAATTCCTCGATTCACATTCGAGGGGAACATAGGGGAGGGATTACATTTAGAATAAAATAGAGAAGGCACGACTCGCAGGTCGTATTATAAATTACAAACATCCACAAATCCTATCTAATAGGTCAAAAGGGCTATAACCATGCACCATGCTCATACAACACATAAAACATGCTTTAACATTTAATTAATTAAATTCTAAACAATTTAAAATTTAATTCTAATTAAAACTGTAAAATAATTTTTGGAAAAATTATCGTACGCTCGGGACATCACATGCCACGAACTTAAGCACTAAGCCACGAACCACCATGGTTCGAACCAATCAAACACACGGCTGGACCAATTATGGGCCTAGGGTTCGAAACCCTAGCCCATGGCTGAACCATGACTGAGCGGCGGCGGCGCTAGGGTCTAACCCTAGCCGCCTTGCTCATTGATTTTATTTTCTTCGAGCCATCTTGATTGAAACATTGGAATTTGTTAGCGACGAGTCACGGTCAGGCCATGCACGGGGTTGGCTCAACCATCTCGAGCCAAGGGTTCGAAAACCCTAGCTCTCATGTGGTGAAGCCACTTATCCATGCATGCGTGAACCATTATCGAGCCAAAGAGTTCAAAACTCATCCACGTCTCGAAACCTCCATGCACGAACATGAGCCACAACGACTAGGCCATCTCGAGCCAAGGGTTCGAAAACCCTAGCCCTCATGTGGCTAAGCCGTGGGTCAATTGTGCTAGGTGGTGGCCGAAACATTGACTAATTAATTTGATTATTCGCCAATTATATCAAATACAATTTTACGATGATTTTCACAAACTCGATATTAACATATCATATATGTTCATACAGTTTTAATAGCATGCAATAATAATCCTAATATGATTAAAACAATTTAACCACATAAATCCGATATGAGCCTTGTACACAGCTCTGATACCACTGTAAGTAATCCATAAAGCATACAACGCAGCGGAATTTAAAAAAAATATGGATTACTATAACCGCGGATCTATACATAGGTGTTCATATCGGATAAAGGATCAAATGTCTCACCCTTGTAGCGTGTTTGAGCAGATTCCACGGAGCAGCACCTCGTCTAATGCCTCCTTCGAGTCACAAGCAAAACTTATCAAGTTTTGCCTCAACGGTATCCACACGATCAAATCGGGAAGGAATAGTTTAAGAACAAAGTGCTAGATTTGTTCTTAAACCAACACACGAAGCACACTCGATTCACAATCGAACGGATGGCCGGAATCACTCAAGAATGCTCTTCAACTATTATGAAGCCATGAGCCAAACGTGAGGCGGCCGTGTACTTGGAAAAATAGGTTGGAATGGTATTAAAATTGTCTCCGACAATTAATTATACCAAGTTATTAAAAGGGCTTAATTAAGTTCAAGACTTTCTTAAAGTCTTATGGGCCCAAACCCATGATTTAATTAAAATCTTTTAATCACTTAATTAGACTCTTCTTAATTAATTAATTCATCCAATGAATTTAATTTCCCTTCTCAATTTAATCTTTTGTGCGACCCGATAGGATCTTGTAATGTTGACAGTGACATAAAATCTCATTTTATGTTACAAGCAAAGAGCGGTGTCTAGCAACACATCAAGGCTATCCAAATTACAAGAATGCCAATGACTCGACATAACCTTTAGAACTTGTGATAATATTAACCATGTAACTTAATCCCTTTGTCCTTTGTGTTTAGATTGAACACGAGTCATGGAATAGTCATACTCGTATATTCAATCTTAATTTCTTGATCCCCAAGTAGAACTAGAATAAACGAATAAGCTCGATATCTCATATCGACTCATTCGAGCATGGCCATGCATTTTAGTTCTCACTTGATCAAGGGCCAAACACTTCTCCTGTTATATAGGAGGGACAAATCCTATCTCGATCAGTCAACATCCCTCTACATAATTCGTAGTGTATCCAATAGTCGCCTTTATAGTTTACCCTGTTACGGGTAACGTTTGACAATATCAAGATACATAACTCCTTATGTTGGGATCTCTGATGATCACAAGTCATAAGGATTACATACATTATTATCACTATGAGAATTGCATATGACATTCATATAACTATCCATGTTGCATTCTCATGGTGGGTCTGTCCAGTACATCGTTCTCTAACATGTACCCATGTATTGATTTGATATCTCATATCAATGAACAATTCATCAATCAATACATACTAGTCTCTATGTATTATCATTATCCTGATTCATGATAATACTTGACTAGGGACAATGTTTAAGAATAATACAATATTATTCTAAGGACATTAACATATATATTTATTCACATTGCACAGTTAAAGAATAATATATAATAATGAATTGACATTCATAAAATCATAAACATTGTATGTCAAAACAATCATCTAATGATTTGTCTTAGGGCATATCCCAACACAAATAAGACCCAAAGTGACAAAGGCTAGAAAAAGTTGAAGAGAAGCTCAATATTGTGCGAAAATTTTTGAAGTGATTCTATTATACTCTCTTCTTTGCATTCATCCTACCTTTTCTTTGGAGCCGACACCAAAAGGCCTAACACTATAAGCTTTTAAAGACCTTCTGATCCAAATCTAGGGAATAATTACATTAGTGGAGAAGTGCTGGATAGTAGATTTGTAGAGTAATCCAAAGTAATCTTGACTTTGAGTTTTTATGGCACATTTTGATCTTAAAGATATGATTATACCTCATGATTGACAATAGCACACACGCACGTTCCGATGTTGCGATGTATTGTTTAGCTTAGGAGAAAACGCTTCATGTTGAACTTTGAATGACTCTTATTGATGTGTAAGTAGGATTGCTGAGCTTTTACTTTGAGTTGTAAAGATGATTCATTCTAAGTATTAAGTTTAACTCTACTTTTTGAGGTTATTGCTTGCTCGAGTACGATCAAGTCCAAGTTTGGGGGAGTTGATAGACTTAGATATTACGTGTTTTTAGCTGTAATTTCTTACCGTTTTTCGTACATTTTCCTGGATGAAATTACGCTTTATGGTATTTATTTGCTTGTTTCAGGAAAATAGGTCGGAAATGGTAAAAATGAGCTAAAATGAAGAAAACGGGTGAAATTGAGGCGAAAAAGAGAAAAATAGAAGAATTCAGATTTTGCAAAGCACCGATCGATCGAGAATATTTCTCGATCGATCGTCCGGGCAGAGAACTCAGCAACAAGTTTATCGAAGTGTCGATCGATCGGAACCAAAATTTCGATCGATCGATCGAGGCAGAGAGTTTAAAACGCTGAAATGAACAGTGCACCGATCGATCGGACAATCTTTTCGATCGATCGATACGCGATTTTTTAAAAAATCTTATCTTCCATATTTGATGGATTCTCGGTGGTTTTAAATAGGAGATCATATCAGAGAGGGAGGGAGCTGAAATTAGGAGGATAGAACCCTAGTAGCCGCCGAGAAGAACCCGAGGAAAAGCCATCTTCCTCCGTTCTCCGTCCGAGCTTGAGCGAGTCATTTCCGGAGTGCAAGGAAGGAGCAAGAGAAAGATTACGGTGCAACGCAAGGATTTGTTCCCACATGTATCGTATTTCTAAACTCTGATTTATTTGATTTTCATATTCATATGATGTTTTTGAGGTTGAGAGACAATTAAACATCTCATTTATTTGATTTCAATTGAATTGAGTTTATTTTATCGAGTTTGAGTATAATTGTGTTTGAGATATTGATTCGAATGTGTTTAAATGGATTGATTTCTTATTGTTCATGAATTATATGCTTAATGATATCAAAGCCTAGCTAACTTTGATTGAATTTGTGAGTTATAACCGAGATCGAGAGATAACGTTATAATACGCTACAATAATTCATGATGTATGTTTAAGATTGAGATCGAGAGATAAAATCACATACGTGAGCACTTTGAATCGAGAGATTTAGAGTAATTAGGTTTTGAAGATTTATGAAATATCGGATTAGTAAATAAGTGAACGAGAGTTACTTGTTCTAAGTTGATATTAGTTTTTTTACAGCTCGAGAGAGTGTATTGAATAACAGCGAAAGCCTTTCACCTTAAGAATCGATTGTTTAGTAGTTGCTTATTCAAACGAATCATTGACGAAAACACAGTTGAACAAAGAGCTAGGTAAATTTCTCGAGCGAAATTCCTTTGCATATCCGGAAGCCATTTATTTTATTTATTCTTGTTTTATTTGGGTTCTTTAGTTCTAACTTTGCATTAGTTAATCTACCCACTTTTTAATCGTAGGCTAAATATAATTTTACTAGTTTTATTTGGTACTTATATGTTAGTCCCTGTGGATTCGACAACCCTTACTTTCATTTAACTATACTAAAACTTGACAACTGTGCACTTGCGGTAGTATCGCGTCACATACTGAGAAATATTTGTTTAAAAAAAGAGCGGTCATCATACCGTAGCGATGAGAGAATATTTGCCGCTGATATGAAGCGAAGAACACGACCGCTGTCATATTATAGCGAGGGATATTATTTTCCGCTGGTATTCTCTAAGCGAGGGGTATTTCCGCTGTCATGTTAACGCGAGGGGTATTTCCACTGTCATGATTAAAACGAGGAGTAATGGTGCCGCTGTCATACCGTAGCGATGAGAGAATATTTGCCGCTGATATGAAGCGAAGAACACGACCGTTGTCATATTATAGCGAGGGATATTATTTGCCGCTGGTATGTCGAAGCGAGGTAGCGATGAAGGATATTTGCCGCTCATATGAAGCGCAGAACACGACCAATGTCATATTATAGCGAGGGATATCATGCCGCTAGTCTATTGGCGATGGTTTATGCCGCCGGGAATTCATAGCGATGGTTTATTCCGCTAGTCTATTGGCGATGGTTTATGCCACCGGGTATCTCTATAGCGATGGTACATTCCGCTAGTTTATTAGGGATGGTTTATGTCGCCGGGTATCTCTATAGCGATGGTACATTCCCCTAGTTTATTGGCGATGGTTCATACCGCCGGGTATCTCTATAGCGATGGGTCATCTATTTTATTGGCGATGGTTCATACCGCCGGGTATCTATATAGCGATGGTTTATTCCGCTAGTTCTATGGCGATGGTTCATGCCGCCAGATATATATAGCGATGTTTTATGCCGCAGATTCTATAGCGATGTTTTATGCCGCTGACTCTATGGCGAGGGATAATGCCGCTGATTTTATTTCTGCCGCTATCTACATAGCACAGGATTGTACCGCCCATGAGCTATGGGTGTTGATTATGTACCACTATTGGACGACGGAGACAGGTATGCCGTTATTTTATTGGCGATGAGTTATGGTATATTGTTGTTTAGTTAGCATTATTGTGGATATCATGTGTTGACAATGAGATTATGGATGTCGTGTATCGTCATATACCGTCACGTGTTTGACGATGAGATTGTGAATGTCAGGTGTTGACGTGTACCGTCACGAGTTGACGATGTCATTTTGGATGTCATATGTTGCCATATACCGTCACAGGATGACGATGACATAGCGGATGTTCTATGTAGACGTGTAGCATCATTTTGATGAATAATACGTCTGGGCGTATGTATTTAGTCATATGGTTTGAGTGCCGATGGTGAGCACAAGGTGATGTCTACGTCACCGGTTGACGAGACCGTTATGCCGAGCAGGTTTGCTCGATGAATTATTGGATGCATTGTACCAGTGAGGGTACCGCATCATGTATTGAAGTAATATTTTACGAGTAGTGGTGCCTTTGGGTATACTCGTTGAGATGACTAAGGCCAAGTGATTTATGGTAAGAGTAGTTATCGATGAAACTACTCGCTTTTGTCGTTGTGACATGTGGTAGAAATGGTCACACCCACCCCGAGGGTGTGGAAATAAGTCCTAATGGATTAGGACTGCATCGTGGTTGAGCAAGGACACCGGGATGTCCATTATGCTTTGGTGTTTCAGAGAAATATTGGGTGATGACCCACTACTCTAATGGTTTTTACGGTATGGCATACCGGGATGGAACGAATGGCATGTTGGTAGGTTTGGTATAAGCCTATGGGGGGGGGGGGGGGGGGGCAGCGAATTGCTAGCCAAGTATTATTGCAGTGCTATAGTGTGCTTGTTGTAGCCATTATACTGCTCGCTGGAACCGAGTTTGGTGAATCGTATGATGATACGATGAGGATAATAGTGGACTCTAGTAGTCACTATGTCGCAGGAGGTTTGAGGCATGGAATACCTCACATGGACTTTTATACGTCAAAAATTAAGGGACTTGTACGGGGACAGCTCAATTCTGTTGGGAGTACCAACGTGAGGGTCGACAAGTCATTTTTGGCTCGGGTTGAGCATCTTGCATATGGCATGCAATGGGGGACACAATTGGATTGTGAGATATAGTTAGTGGGGTGACACTACTATATTGATTTTATCTCTTGGAGAGATTAAGATTGTACTGTCATGGAGACAGCTAATTTTAGTTGAGGGTTGATTGTGAATCAACCAGGGTAAGCACTACTAGTGTTGGACTAGGTGATGGCTATATATTACCGGCGAGACGTTCGAGGAGGAGTCTCAGGGGAGATGCTTAAGGTTTGTGGAGTACTATGACATTAGTACAGAGCATCGTTAGATGTGTATACGTTGTGTATACGGGTTTCGATTTGGTAATAGTGGCTTTGCGGCACTATTCTGAACCAGTTATTTATTTGATGGCTCCGGAATATATTTTGGTATAAATATATCCAGTTTCCGAACGGTGGTTCGAGGTTGGAGGGTCATGGTGTGATGACCTGGGATTATAGATGTTAATTCCGGAGTATTAATGACCCATAAAGTTGTTTTTCGTAGCGATTGGAATTTAATCGCGGTGTTGGGCCTCCTGAGCTCGTCTATTTGGGTAGTTGGGATCGTTGGATCCCGAGGTTGAGATTGTATTCTCATTTGGGTGAAAAACCTATGAGTTGGATTTTTAGTGTGACTCGGGATCTGGGTGCTTTGTGTGGGCACCGGTAGGGGGTTTTGAGGTTAGAGAGAGAGTTTTTGAAAACAGATGATTTTTAATGAATCATGATGTATTTGTGGGGCTATTGGTATTTCGGGGTAATTTTGCTATATATACCAGTTGAACCCGAGATTTTAATTTTTAGAAATCATTTCTCCTCCAGCCGGTCTCTCTCTCCCCGTCGGCTTCCCGTTTTTTCCCTTGACCCTCGCCGCTTCAAGCCGTGCGCCCGCCGCCGTCCGGCCACCATCCGGCGCGTCCTGACCGCCGTTAGCTTCGTCTCGTCCAGGCGCAGCTTTCCACACCGGTAATTTGAAGTTTCGTCGAGAATCGCGTTCGGATTTACCAGAAAAGAGCAGGGGTTCGAAAGTTCGAATCTGTCCGATTTGGGGCTCGATTTTTGGTGCGTTTTTGGGGCTTTTCTTCAGGTGTTTTTGGGGCGTTTTGTACTATTATTTGGGTCGAAAAATTTCATACCTTATGGTTCAAAAATTTGTTGCTTAATGGTTCGAATTTAAACGCTGCTTGCGTGGGGTTAGGGTTCGATTTTAGGGGTTTTGGCAGGGGGGGGGCGGTGATTCTTGTTATTGATTGATTAATTCATGTTTTAGATGAATTATGGTGCTTGGTTGGGTTCGAATTGTGATGATAGGGTTCGAAAATTTGAAGGGTGCTCTTGAACAATTTTCGTTGATGTCTCATTCGTTTTCCCTCCCTGCATGTGCCCTGCCCCGGGTCTTTTATTGGTTAATTGTCGTGTGTTGACAATATTTTTTTTGTATAAGGGTTATGGGTGTGCTTGAGCATGGGTTTGCATGTTCGTAAATAATTGTGAATTATTTATCGTGTTAGCACATCATTCCTCGGGGCATGGAACTCGAGCAAGGTTTGGCTCGGACTACGGAGATTTAAGGTGCGTGCGACGTACGAGCATTACTTTATATGAGAGCATTTGTGAAATGCATAATGTATTTTAATTGCATTAGATGGTTATGGGTATGGTTATATATATATATGTGTTGATATAACTATGGAACGACCTAATCTTGACATCTCTGCCACAAGCGTGCGTAATACTAGGGTAGTATAACCTTACATGATATATGAGGTACTGGTTTTATATGACCACTGTAGGGCATTGAGATGCCTGAGAATGACTGTGGAATCTTGTGAGGCATGTCTCATCGCTATACATGTGTCTGAGTATAATGGAGAATTGGTAAAACAAATGCGAGGCATTTGAGCTATCTGTGATTGATAGTGAAGTTGAGAAATCAGTATTAGATATTGAGATATCTATATTTGTATGTATAATGAATTTCGAATCATTAATTATTGATATTTGAGAATCAGGCATGCGATGAGTTAATCAATGTGTTGATTTATTGATTTTTGAGATTTGATGAGTTTGATGATTGTGAGAACAGGGACAGTACACGGAACCCCGGATGAGGACGTTGCCATCCAGGGAGTATCATTTAAATTCATTAGTATTTACTTTTGTTGTAAATTATGAATTTCATTATTGTGATTATGAGATTTTGTGTACTGGTATGCTCACCCCGTTGGGGGCTGTCTCTGTTGGGACAGGCGAACAGGTACATCGATGGCTTTGGAGCTGAGCTCGAGCTGTTGATTGGATTTACTCCCAGGATCGTGGTACCAGGGCTTGATGGAGCACGGTATTGTATAGAGTACTTATATACACCTGAGGGTTATATACATATTTATGATGCTCGCATGTGAGCACGGTTATACTTGTATATGGGTTGTATATAAAGGCATGAGCCTTTCTCTCTTTCATTCTATGTTGCATGCAATTAAGGGTATAATTGCTAAATGATATGAGAGTCATCGGTGTATTATGTGGGTGTTGAAACCCACTTTTGTTGTCTTATGTGTGGTGTCTTCCCTGGCTGGGAATTTACTTAGTGTTGCTGTATTCTGTTGAGTATTGTGTTTTCCCTGGCCGGGAATTATGTTATGTGATGTGCTTTTGTTTCGGGATAGCTCAATTTATGGGGAGACTCTGCCCAAATTTTTATAAAAGTTCACAATGTAAAAAGTGGTGTAATGTGGATGGAAATGGGCGAAATCTATGAGTCTATTTGTTGGTAGAGATGATCTTATAACGTTGAATATCAAAAAAATTTGTAATTGCCATTCAATGGTAAAGTATCATCTGAGTTCCCGATTGATTTTTATTGAAAGCATGTGCCACACATAATGATTAATACACTAATCAAGGGTTAAGGGCTTGGGGTCCTTACATTAGTGGTATCAGAGCAGTGGTTGCTCATTGGGGCTGTTAAGGGCCTAGGAAATTGTGATAGCACATAATTATGCATGATGGCATTAATTTGAATGACACAATTAGTTGTTTATGTGCTTTTATGATATGAAAAGTGGTGTTGCTAACCATTGTGGTTGCAGGAATCGTGTGGAACACGATAGGATGGCATTAATAGTGATGTTTGGCACTCCGTGTGTTACGTGCCATGGAATCTGATTTTGTAAGAGAATCAGGTAAAGGGATATTTCCGAGGTAACATGTTTTGGTATACGTATTGACTTGCAAGTGGTTGCATATATGCATTGAATGTTTGATGCATAGCGTATATGGCTTTTGTTGCTAATCATGATGGTTGCAGGTTAAAGGAAATATGGAGTATAAAAAGGAATGATGATTATACATTCCAGGAGTCTTGTTTATCACAGTGAGAATTTTTATACTTACGTTTATACCGCTAAAAATGTGGAGCGGGAGGGGGGAGGCTCGCTTGCACATGGAGGCGGGGTATGCCATACTAAGCGAGGATGAGATACCGCTTGTATGAAGAAGCTTATGCTTATACCGCTAAAAATGTGGAGTGGGAGGGGGGAGGCTCGCTTGCACATGGAGACGGGGTATTCCATACTAAGCGAGGATGAGATACCTCTTGTATGAAGAAGCGAGGATGAGATGCCGCTTGTTGTGATGATTCATTTCTTTATGAGGACACGGATGATAGCGGTGATGTATTCCGCTGTGTCGATTTATATTCATTTCTTTATGAGGACATGGATGATAGCGGTGATGTATTCCGCTGTGTCGATTTATATTCATTTCTTTATGAGGACACGGATGATAGCGATGATTTATTCCGCTGTGTCGATTTATATTCATTTCTTTATGAGGACACGGATGATAGCGACGATGTATTCCGCTGTGTCGATGATGATGATTCATTCTTCTATGATGATGGGCGATGATTCATACCGCCAGACACGTGTATAGCGATGAGACATTCCGCTGTGTCGGTTGATGATGATTCACGCCGTTGAGCATATGTATATGATGATTTACGATGACTCATTCTTCTATGAGGATTGGCGATGATTCGTGCCGCCGGATATGTTGATAGTGATGCCTCTTTCCGCTATTATGTGGACGATGATTCATGCTCAGGTGTATAGCGAGGTTTCATGCCACTTATTATATGACGAGGTATCATGCCGTCGATTCTATAGCGATGGATTGTGCCGCTATGTACTCAGCACAGGATTTTGCCGCCTTCGAGCGATGGGTGCTGATTACGCACTATTATTGAGTGATGAAGACAGGTATGCCGCTATCTTGTTAGCGATGAGGTATGAGATATTGCTATTCTATTAGCATTATTATAGCTGGCATGCGTTGATATGCATGTTTTATTATGACTATTTTACTAGCATGATGATGGATGACATATGTTGATGTACATGGACCGTCACGAGTTGACTGGGTTGTTTAGATGTCATTGTTGACATGTATCGTCACTAGTTGACGATGCCTTAGATGCCATGAGTGGGCATGTGTCGTCACGGGATGACGATGACGATGGTGTAGGCGATGTCTTTTTTTAGACATGCATCATCGTTACGATGAACAATGCGTTGAGTATACGTATTCAGTTGTATGATTTGGGTGCCAGTGCCGAACACAAGGTGGTGTCTACGTCACCGGTTGACGTGACCCTTATACCGAGCGGGTTGCTCGAGAAATGGATGGACGCGCTGTACTTGTGATTGTACCGCAGCATATGTTTGAGGTGATCATATTACGAGTGGTGATACCATTGGGGTATGCTCGTTGGAATGGCTTTTTGGCCATGTTTTTGACGACAGGAGTAATCATAGAGGAAATTACTCGCTTTCTGTCGATATGACATGTGGTAGACATGGTCACACCACCCTTGAGGGTGTAGAATGGGTCCTAAAGGATTAGGATCAGGTTACGTTAAGTACATAGGGACACTGGAGTGTCCAGGGTGTATCGGCATTAGAGGAACGTTGGGTACAGACCCACTACTCTATTGACTTTTCTTCCCACGGTGTGGTATGCCGTGCGGAAACGTCCGTCTTGTTGGTAGGTTTGAGGTAAACCTAAAGAGGCAGCGACTAGTTTGTCTGCCGCGTGTGTGCAGCACCATGATGGGCTTGCTAGAGCCGTTATACTGCTCGTTGGAACCAATTTTAGCAAATCGTAAGGTGATACGATGTGGATTGTGGTGGACTCTAGTAGTCACCACGTCATTTGAGGTTGAGGTTGTGCATGCTTCACTGAAACGTGTATACATTTATGTTTAATCTTGGTGAGACTTGTCTGGGACAGCTCATAATGTTGGAGTACCTACAAGAGAGTCATCAAGTCGTCGTTGACTCGATCTGGGGAATCCGTGTATTTGGGATGCAACGGGTGTTATTGTATCCAGTTTTCCGAACGGTGGTTCTAGACTAGTGGATCTCGAGTTCGATGGCACTTCCCTTGTGGGGAAGGAGGTAGTATTATACCTATTTTGGAATCTTTGAAAGATTCGGTAAGTTGGTGCATGTGGTGTTGATTTTGGGAATCATGCCGTGTTGTTGATCGTCGATTATCATTCTCCACTGGATGGGAATGACTCAGAATTGACGGTTGTGTTTGGGGCTTAGGGGTATGTTGTAGATACCCGAGCCAAGTGCATTGAGTATGCATGTGGTGTCCGTGCTTAGGCAGGTATACCGGTGAGTATACGGATGCAAGTCATTGATTTCCTTTTGTCAAGCATAGAGTTATGCTATTTTTGGATGGTTAAATCTCTGATGAGAGATAGGGAACACCTTGAGATTGGGAATCTCCATGGCACGATAATTATGAGGAATAATCGTGAAGTTAGTTGACTCCCTTTGAGGAGGGATTATCTTGTGTGGGTTAAGGTATTTCCTTGTTGGTGTTTTCTTTCGAGTTTTTGATAGCCTTCCCAAGTTTGGATTGTTAAATCCTAGGATTATCAAGGGATGGCAGGAATTCGGATTTGTTGGGTGTCGCTGACGACACAAGCGTTGAGGATGCAATGGGTTTATTGCATGTCCTTCCAGAATTTGAAACTCTGTGGAGTCTCGATTGTTTATTTATGATCAGGATGTGATTCTTGGAACATCCGGAGGTGGACATCTTGTGAGATGTCTTTTGTGTGAATCTGTGGCCGTGAGTTGCCCAAATTGAGTTGCAATGATGCGACTGCTCCTTCGATGGAGGAGGTTTGAAAGTGGAAACCAAGTTTGGTATTTATACACCGTGGTATACTAGTGTTTCCCTCGTAACGATGTATGTTAGACATCGTGAGTCATGGTAGAGACGTCATTGAATGATATCTACGAAGGAATCGGGAGCGATTCAAATCCTTGCAGTTTCAGTTGACTAACTGCTTTTGGATTGTTAGCGTTCTGTTGTGCCGACGCTCTTTCATTTTTGGTGGACTGGAAGGGTTATTTCATTCCAGAGTTTGGTGCGAGGTAGGTACCCTCGCGTTTATTAATACGATTCTGATATAGTCAAGAATCGAGGTTATGGCTTCATGTTGTTGTGTAGCCTGGGTGTTACGTGTTACACCGGTGCTAATTTCGAGGACGAAATTCTTTTAGTGGGGGATATTGTGATGACCTGGGATTATAGATGTTAATTCCGGAGTATTAATGACCCCTAAAGTTGTTTTTTCGTAGCGATTGGAATTTAATCGCGGTGTTGGGCCTCCCGAGCTCGTCTATTTGGGTAGTTGGGATCGTTGGAACCTGAGGTTGAGATTGTATTCTCATTTGGGTGAAAAACCTATGAGTTGGATTTTTAGTGTGACTCGGGATCTGGGGTGCTTTGTGTGGGCACCGGTAGGGGGGTTTTGAGGTTAGAGAGAGAGTTTTTGAAAACAGATGATTTTTAATGAATCATGATGTATTTGTGGGGCTATTAGTATTTCGGGGTAATTTTGCTATATGTACCAGTTGAACCCAAGATTTTAATTTTTAGAAATCATTTCTCCTCCAGCCCGTCTCTCTCCCCCTGTCGGCTTCCCGTTTTTTCCCTTGACCCTCGCTGCTTCAAGCCGTGCGCCCGCCGCCGTCCGGCCACCATCCGGCACGTCCGGACCGCCGTTAGCTTCGTCTCGTCCATGCGCAGCTTTCCACACCGGTAATTTGAAGTTTCGTCAAGAATCGCGTTCGGATTTACCAGAAAAGCGCAGGGGTTCGAAAGTTCGAATCTGCCCGATTTGGGGCTCGATATTTGGTGCGTTTTTGGGGCGTTTTGTACTATTATTTGGGTCGAAAAATTTCATACTTTATGGTTCAAAAATTTGTTGCTTAATGGTTCGAATTTAAACGCTGCTTGCGTGGGGTTAGGGTTCGATTTTAGGGGTTTTGGCAGGGGGGCGGTGATTCTTGTTATTGATTGATTAATTCATATTTTAGATGAATTATGGTGCTTGGTTGGGTTCGAATTGTGATGATAGGGTTCGAAAATTTGAAGGGTGATCTTGAACAATTTTCGTTGATGTCTCATTCGTTTTCCCTCCCTGCATGTGCCCTGCCCCGGGTCTTTTATTGGTTAATTATCGTATGTTGACAATATTTTTTTTGTATAAGGGTTATGGGTGTGCTTGAGCATTGGTTTGCATGTTCGTAAATAATTGTGAATTATTTATCGTGTTAGCACATCATTCCTCGGGGCATGGAACTCGAGCAAGGTTTGGCTCAGACTACGGAGATTAAGGTACGTGCGACGTACGAGCATTACTTTATATGAGAGCATTTGTGAAATGCATAATGTATTTTAATTGCATTAGATGGTTATGGGTATGGTTATATATATATGTGTTGATATAACTATGGAACGACCTAATCTTGACATCGCTGCCACAAGCGTGCGTAATACTAGGGTAGTATAACCTTACATGATATATGAGGTACTGGTTTTATATGACCATTGTAGGGCATTGAGATGCCTGAGAATGACTGTGGAATCTTGTAATCATTATAAGACATTTGAGATGTCTGAGTATAATGGAGAATTGGTAAAATAAATGCAAGGCATTTGAGCTATCTGTGATTGATAGTGAAGTTGAGAAATCAGTATTAGATATTGAGATATCTATATTTGTATGTATAATGAATTTGGAATCATTAATTATTGATATTTGAGAATCAGGCATGCGATGAGTTAATCAATGTGTTGATTTACTGATTTTGGAGATTTGATGAGTTTGATGATTGTGAGAACAGGGACAGTACACGGAATCCCGGATGAGGACGTTGCCATCCAGGGAGTATCATTTAAATTCCTTAGTATTTACTTTTGTTGTAAATTATGAATTTCATTATTGTGATTATGAGATTTTGTGTATTGGTATGCTCACCCCGTTGGGGGCTGTCTCTGTTGGGACAGGCGAACAGGTACATCGATGGCTTTGGAGCTGAGCTCGAGCTGTTGATTGGATTTACTCCCAGGATCGTGGTACCAGGGCTTGATGGAGCACGGTATCGTATAGAGTACTTATATACACCCGAGGGTTATATACATATTTATGATGCTCGCATGTGAGCACTGTTATACTTGTATATGGGTTGTATATAAAGGCATGAGCCTTTCTCTCTTTCATTCTATGTTGCATGCAATTAAGGGTATAATTTCTAAATGATATGAGAGTCATTGGTGTATTATGTGGGTGTTGAAACCCACTTTTGTTGTCTTATGTGTGGTGTCTTCCCTGGCTGGGAATTTACTTTGTGTTGCTGTATTCTGTTGAGTATTGTGTTTTCCCTGGCCGGGAATTATGTTCTGTGATGTGCTTTTGCTTCAGGATAGCTCAATTTATGGGGAGACTCTGCCCAAATTTTTATAAAAGTCCACAATGTAAAAAGTGGTGTAATGGGGATGGAAATGGGCGAAATCTATGAGTCTATTTGTTGGTAGAGATGATCTTATAACGTTGAATATCAAAAAAATTTGTAATTGCCATTCAATGGTAAAGTATCATCTGAGTTCTCGATTGATTTTTATTGAAAGCATGTGCCACACATAATGATTAATACACTAATCAAGGGTTAAGGGCTTGGGGTCCTTACACATGGATTCATGACACTTTCCTTATGAGAGTATTGATATACCTATCGGTTGGGAATCTTTGGTAGACTCGATGAGTCGGTTGGTGCGGTGTTGATGTTGGAATCACACCTTTGATCATTGGTTCGTCAATCATCATTCTCCGCGATGTGAGAATAACTGGGGATTGCCAATTGTTTTTAGGGCTTTGGGTATGATTGGTGATACCCGAGTCGATCGCATTGAGTATGCAGGTTGTATTGGTACTTAGGCATGTGTACTAGTGTGTATACGAATGCCAGCTTTTATTTAGTCCTCGTCGAGCATCGTGTTAGTATGCTTGGATGAATGAATCTCTGGTGAGAAATTGTGGCACTTTGAGATTGGTAATCTCGATGGCACGATGTATTCTGAAGAATGATCGTGGGGGTTGATTGACTTCCCCTGAGGAGGGATTATCGTATCTTAGGCCATGGTAATTCATTTCTGAGTAATTTGATAACATCCCTGTGCTAGGATCGTTGAATCCTAGGGTAAACGAGGGATGACCATGTTTCGGATTTGTTAGGTGTCGTGGTTGGCACGTGTGGCGGGAATGCAATTGATTTTCTTGCATGTCCTTTTGGGAACTCGAGACCTTGTGGAGTCTCGATGGTATTTTTGGATCAAGATGTGTTTTCTTAGAACACACAGATATTGACATCTTTGGAGATGTATTTTGTGTTGATCGGTAGCGGCGAATTGCCCGATCCGTGTTGCAAAGTGGTGCAACTACTCCTTTGATGGGGATGGAATTGGAGGACGGAAGCCGGATTTAGTATAAGTACACTGTAGTGTACTGGTGGTTTCCTTGGTAACGATATACGATTAACATCGTAGGCTAAATCGTAGAGATATCATCGAGGCGATATCTATTTTGGAATCACGAATGATTCGTTAGGTTTACAGTTATGGTTGGCTGACTGCTTTTGAGATGGTTAGCATCGGGGAATGCTGAAGTCTTTCTTGAATTTGTGTTGGTTTGGGAGGTTTACCCCATTCCAGGTTTTGGTGCGAGGTCGGTATCCTCGCGGTTGGTGTGTCGTTCATGACATGTTCATGATTCGACGATGTGAATCCGTTTGGATTTTGTAATCTCGGCAATACGTGGAGTACGTCGTGCAAATTTCGGGGACGAAATTTTATTAGTGGGGGTAATTGTAATGCTCGGGGATTAATGGTGTTAATCCCGGTGTGGTAATGACCCTTAATGGATTTTAATTGTGGCAATTATGAATTAATTGTGGTATTGGGACTCCTGGGATTTTAAATCCGGTATTTGGAGTCGTTGGATCCAAGGGATGAGATTGTATCCTCATCGTAGTGAAAAATCTTGGAATTTGGTTTTTTGGTGGGATTTGGGGTCCGGAGTACTTTGTACTGGGGGCTGGTAATGGAAATAGAGATTGGGAGGTAATTATTGAAAACAGATGATTTTGAATGAGTAATGATGTATTTGTGAAGGGATTGGTATTTTGGAGTTTTGGTACTATATATACCAAGTAGACTCGGTATTCCGTCATTGCACGGATTCCCTCTCTCTCTCCCATCTCTCTCTGCGCCCAACCCTTCCCCCATTTCCCACTTTTCTCCCTTGGAGGAGAAATCGTCGGTAGCTTGGCTCGGGAGCCGTATTTCTCGAAGATAATAAGGTATTATCCATCCCCTCGTATTTGTCTTCGATTTGATTATGGTATTGTGGTGTTTGGGAAGGATTTGAGTTGGGTTTAAGAAATTGGTTTTAAAGATTTTTGGGTGGTTGTGTTTTGGGGTTGATTCATAGCTCCTTGTTAAGGATTTATGTTGTATGGGGTGTGAGGATCGTTGTTGGGGAAAATTTTGCAAGAAAAACGCCATTTTTGGTTGATACAGGTCGAGGCGATCGATCCCTTGGGCGGGGCGATCGATCGCCGCAGCGTTGGTGGAATTTTGAGGAAGATGAACAATGAGGCGATCGACCGCCTCAATGAAGCGATCGATCGCCATGAGGCAGTAGCCAAATACACTGAGTGGCGACCGATCGCCTGGAATGGAGCGATCGATCGCCTGTGCCTATTTTTGAGAGGCGATCGATCGCCTGGGATGAAGCGATCGATCGCCAGTGCCGTTTTGTGGGGATTATTTTCCTGTTGAGTTTTTTATGCATGCTTCGCCCGGGGTCTTTTAAAAGGATTAATCGTCATGGATGACAATATAATTGGGGTTGCGAACGTGCTTGGGCACGTGGTTGCATGCTTGAATTTAATTGTGGATTATTAATCGTGTGTAGCACATAATTCATCGGTCAGGGACCAAGGCATTCGAACTACGGAATTATAAGGTACGTATAACGTACGAGCATAGCCTGTTATAATGTTGTAACTGTGAAATGCATGGTATATGGTATTTGCAATAAATGGATATTGGAATGCATGGTATATGATATTTGCAATAAATGGATATTGAAATGCATGGTATATGGTATTTGCAATAAATGGATATTGAAATGCATGGTATATGGTACTTGCAATAAATGGATAGTGAAATGCATGGTATATGGTAATTGCGATAAATGGATATACACTGGGAATTATATGGTGCCGCTTTTGAGCGAGCAATGATTGGGATGTTGCGCCATTGAGCGACCATCGGTTATGACGCCGCTGCTATTGAGCAAGCGTGGGATTAAAATGCCGTTATTGTGGAGCGAGCAATGAAATAGAAACATGGAATCATTGGTTAGATATATGTGATATCTACGGTCCTTTATTTAATGACTTAACCATATTTGATTATGGAACTGGCATGGCAGAAATGATATTAGTTAATCTATGTGGTGATTAACTGGCTTTGGGAATTTGATGAGTTTGGTTATTTTGAGAACAGGGACAATACTGGGGATCCTGGATGAGGATGATACCATTCGGGGAGTATCATTTAAATTCATGACATTTACATTCTATAAATTATGAACTGTACTATTATGATAATTGGATTGGTGGTATTTGTATGCTCACCCCGTGTGGGGGTTGTCTCTGTTGGGGCAGGTGATACAGGTGCAGCAGTAGCTTTGGAGTTGAGCTCGGGCTGTTGATTTGAGGTGCTTCCAGGATCGAAGTACCAATACGGTATTTGGTAGAGTATCTTATACATTAGATACACGTTTATTCATTGGGTGCTCTCATGTGAGCACGCTTTTACGTGTATATGGAATGTATAAATGGGCATGGCTTTTCTCTCTTCATTATTGTCTGCAAGCAATTAAATACGGAATTGCTAAATGAAATGAGAGTATGTTAGTGTATTATGAGGGTGCATACTACGCAAGTGGTCTTAGTTGCGGAAGTTGAATATTATGGGGTTCTAGTGCAAGAAATTTTATAGATGGTATATGATGCTATGATTGCATGTGGTTTCATTTCCATGATAATATGATTGTATGCACTACTGTCATGGATTAATACACTAATAACGGGTTAAGGGCACGGAGGTCCTTACAGCTGGCCATGTGCGTGCATTTGCTTTGTGTTGTGTGTTCCGAGTGCTGTGTGTACTTGGGGTTCTGTACGAGTGCTGTGTGTGCTTGGTGTTGCTTGGGAAGTTTTCTGGTGACTGGTGGCTACTGGCCGTGTGGTTGGTGCTGGCCGTGTGTGCTCCTTGATGTGTGCTTGGTGCTTCCGGCAGAACTTTGGTGTTGGGTGGTGTCGACACCTTCCGCCCTTTACCTTGGATTCTCTCGGTGACGTAGATTGAGGAAACAACAGATCTGAGCCGAGCTTATTATGTGTATTTGTATTTGTCTGATGAATTTGCAGGTACAAATAACGATACCAAGGCGGATACCCTCCTAACACTAATCATTTGTTTTGCCTGTTATCATTATAACTTTGATTATGATTTGGATTGCTTATTTAAAGTACTTTGTTTTTGCTTAAAATTTGAAAAAATATTATTTTTTAAGCAAAACATTGTGTGTTTGATGTAAATAAAAAAATACAACTTAATAAACTTCAATTTATTATAAAACAGCTCAATTTAAAGCAGCGATATGCATTTCATTACTTGCTTCTCAACTTCTGTTTCTACATTTTTTTAAAGAGAAACAATGACAAAAGAAAAAAAGTTAAAACAACCAAAATCTGATTTTTTATATGACAACAGATAAGCATTTTTAGAAAAACAATCGAAAACACGGACCATATAACAATTTAAATTTAAGACTTTGTCTCGGGACTTCTTAGGCGGCTTTGGTTTTTTTTTTTTTTTTTGTGTGATAATAATTGAAGCAAAGAATCAAACTAAATAAATTTTCCATCATTGAAGTAAATAAATGCATTTAATTTTAAAAATAAATAAATTTTCCATCATTGAAGTAAAATCTCATTTCTGAAGTCTTCTGTGGGAGAATAAGGATAAGTCATTATAAATTATCTTATACTCTCCGAAACCTCCTTCAAGGCTCGTCATCATACTATATATCAAATCAAGAAATGGAGAAATTTGTTTAAAATTATGGACACAATGTTATTTAATTTTATTCAATATTATTTGACTGCAACTTTATCCTGAAATATAAAATCTTTATTAACAAATTTGACATGTACATGAGTTTGAGCTATAATTCCGAGTCAAGTTCGAAGGTTACCGTTCGGTTTGCAGTCGAAATCGAATTGTTTAAATAAGGTTTCGGTTCCGGTTTGAACCAATTTGAAGTTATCTTTGAATTTTAACCGTCGGAAAGACAAATGATTATATAAATCGCAAGATATCTATTTTTTTTAATAAAAAACAATTTAATTTATATTTTTATTTAATTATATGAATAAAGTTATTTGTATATATACATAATCATAAAATTTAAGATTAATTTACGATTTCAGTTACAATGTTCAAGTTTCACACAATTAATTTTGCTACATTTTTATTTTTAGGAATTAGAATGAACTATAAGTCCCTGGTTCCTGTTGCTTGTTTTGAAACCGAAACAAAAAAAAGTTCCAGGTTTCGAATATGCTGCCCTTAAGGGCATATGCAAACAATTTGATTTGAATATTATCATTCCACTTGGATATGAATATACTCATATCTAAATAGTTGCTATTATCTAAAAGGCAATAGAAAATACATTAAATCCCAGTTTTAATGTTGGCTCACAGTTCCAAGACTCTACCCAAGATATGCATCGTATTATACATTAAATAGAAAAAAAAAAACAAAAAACTAAAATTCAATTGGTCTTTGGTAGGCTACATATTCGTGAGTGCACGTGGGGATAGAAAAGAGGGCGTGGCTCAATGGCCTACATGTATACGATTCATGTGGTTTTTATGAAGGGGGCTCTACTTGTTTTAAATCCTTTGGTTGAAATTTCCTCTGCATTATTAAGTGACCATATATGAAATCAGTATTCGCCTTTCTGTAATGTACCAAGTACAAAGGAAAAATGGCAGTTTTCTTGAGGACGAGTTTTTGAGTGGATCATATTCGTCCATACATAGATAGATATATGAATCGGTTTCTGAAAATCAAAACTATGGAAATCGGAATTAAACATGCGCCAAGAATTAAAACTTTTCGCTTCGTGGTTCATCGATTTGCTTTCAGTTCTAACACTAGACACCGTTTTATACAATTGATGAGATGAATAGTTAAAAACTATGGCACATCTCACACTTATCAATGTATCAAATGATTCCTGAAACCATATAAAGATACGCATTTGAAAAGGACTAATACCTCACGTCGTCATTTGTGAATAGATTACGTGCCTTGTCAAGTATTATGCCACAACTGCTGAATTTTATTGGTACACTCGATCCATCAAAATTCATTCCACCAACGAAAGACATCTAGCACAATTAATTGTTATTAAATAATTGATTGGTTTGAACTAATAGACTACCTAACATTGTAACGAAGCCATGACTATAACGATATATATATTATTTGCACAAAAAACTACATGAACCTCGTCAGAAATGGCAAGCTTCGCGAGGTCATTTTCAGCTAATTATTTCTAAATACCCATGATTTAGATTTTATTCCATTCAAATTCAGTAACTTCATCTTGCATGACTTCTGTTAGGATCAGACGCTTACCACTAGACCAATTATAATCGTTAGCAGATGTGTTCTTAGGAATGTGGTAGCTCCAAGCCCCGTAATAGACTGGTCACGTGGGTGCTAATGGGTCATGCTTGTCATGTTTTAGACGGTAGATGAATGTAAATAAGTCCATGAGCACACAGAAAAATTGATGGGTACACCACTCCCACCACTCCCAACAACCCTCTAGAAATGCTTCCTAGGCGGCTCAAACTCAATATGATACAAATTGTTAGGATTATACTAGACCAAAAGATATAGCTGTTAGCATGCCAAACTTTATTTTCTTATACAGTGATAAGACAAAGCTCTGTACTAAACGATATGTGGAGGCATGAGGTGTTGTTTCAGCCACTTATTATGCCTCAGACGATAGATGATTGCACATCCGTCCACGAGTGATGGATACACACTCCCAAGAACTTCATTGTAGCAATTCAGAGTCTCGGACATGTAATCAATTAAGTTAATCAAGAAAGTCTGTCCTAATGAGTGTTTGAGAATATTTTAATATCTCGAGGTCTTAATTAGTAATAAATGTGATACAGTAAATTTGGATAAGTTAAGTAATCTTCGAAGACTTCAATTCTCCGCAATTTATAATATCTAATTCAAATGGTCGGATCTATAATCTCCTTAAGTTCTTCCGACACAGTACCAAATTTGGAATCTATGATTGTTTTTACTTCTACTGAGTTCTACATGCTTTTGAAAGTAGCAACTATCCTTCAAACAAGCAATTTAGAGCTCAATAAATGGAGGTATCGACTTCGCTTGATTACAAGACATAATCTGATCAATTAAACCATCAGATTTATACTGTCAAGAACAATTTCAGTGTCGTCTCTTCTTGCTGCTGGTCTTCATTATTTTTCAATACTACCACTTAAGAATATATTTCCATTTATGCTTGTGGTAGATGTTGCGATAGAGCATGCATGTTATACGGAAAACCTAGAGTAAATTATTAAGATACTTGTGGGTTAGTTGTCATCCAAAGCTTATAAATTCCACTTTCTAAAACTTCGACATTCTGGGCTTGATCTTTATGCTTGTTGCCTTTGATTTGGATATATGTGGCCCTGAAATTTAAGGGGAAAAAAAAGAGAAGAAAAGGAGGAGGTGGTAGCGCATTACCTCTCTTTTGTTTGAATGTAGGATGTGAGGAAAAAAAACTTGTATGGACCAGTTTGGGTCTCGTTTAATGACAGACTCAATATGATTGGTCTAAATGATTGATATGTTAGTTTATGTATATTTTTTTATGACGAGGGAACCCGCAACATGCTCACTGGGTAAAACCCCATGTTGACACAATAGTCTGCCAACCACGCCAACCGCATTAGTCAAGCCATGTGTGATATACTCAGATCGAGAAAGTGTTTGCAGGGGAAATCGAACTCATGACCTTACAGTCCCAAGCTCACCTGCTCCACCAACCCAGACACCTCCTTGGAGGCTAGTTTATGTATCTTTTATTTAAAAGATGTTGTATTTTACTTTTGAGTTGATGTATTAATGAGACCAAACAGTTTATATTTGTTTTGTGCTGCTAATATTTAGTTTTTTCTATGCTACAAAGTTCTGGTATAATGATCACTTGCGTAATCAAGAATTCAGGAATAAATTGGTAAAATTTTTTCTGAAGGACACAATACAATTTTTTTATTTTAGGGTTTTCTTCCAACAAAATTAAAAAAATATGAATAAATACATATGATTTTAAAAAATTTCCGGCGACCCTTGATCTCATTGATTTTGTGATGTAAATGGTCAACCGGACTAGTGAGAAATTCATTGAATTTCCCAGTATTATTGGCTCTCAACATGTCAATTTTCCTATGATTTTTTACTTCTCGACTCAATTATGATGGTAGAACATGTATTTGTACCCTAAATGCTTTTGTTTATGAATAAATATTGTTATTGTTTCAAAACAGACAAACTTATCAAGCATAAATCCCGACGTGCCAAATCCTATCACGACACGTGCGCATCAAAATTCTTCAACTCTTGACTTCTGGGCGGTCAGTGTGGAAAGTTTTAACATGGTTATGTCTAAAGATGTTCCATTTTCTCTGCAATTATGTGTGATGAACTGGAAATACTTCTAAAGGATACATTTCGTTGCTGTTATATCAAAAATTATAGTTCATAGTAGCGTTGTAATTCAAATCTTTTTAAATTGTCGTGGTTCGATGTGATTCAAAATTTAATGATAAATTTTATACACTACATTGATGGGCAAGAAAAATGTTAGGGAAAAAACATCAAAAGTTGGATAATTTTTTTTCAAGAAAAGGATTATTCTTGATGATAAATCTAATATAAAGAGGAGTATTCCTTTCTATTCTATTTTTCACTCGAGCATAATTCTTATTTTCAAAGGAACACGTAGATCTTTTCCCACATCAATGTCAAGATATATGTCATGTTTGAGTTGATATTTGTCTCAAATTTTATAGTTAAATTGATTTTATTATTGCTCAAGATTTGATGTTCGATTATATGCTTGTATTCTTTATTAAAAACTTATATTTTTTTGATTTTCGGGCCTAGTGTGCTTGTAAAAGCTTATTCTCATTTGAAAGAGACTCGTGTTCGAATCTCATAGTATGCGGAAAAATCTTTAGCCTATCCTTCTATATAAAAAAAAACTTATACCTTTTTTTTCTAAAATATTATATATATGATTATACTACTCTCATTTGGAAGAGACTCGTGTTTGAATCACATCAAGATAATTCTATTTAAGATGACATGATAAAAGATTAACATAACTATTCTCATCAATATAATACTTGTATATATTCTCAAAAAAGTAAAATAATAATACTTGTATACACCCGGTCATATTGGCACTCTGACAAAAAAAAAAAACTAAACCAGAAAAAAAGATTTATTACTAAACTTTAACTAATTAAATGTCAAAACCCAAAATTGGCTAATTTACATAACTATTTTTTTAATTTTCGCTTTATCAATTTAGATGGCAATAGTATTGTTGCTAATTGAAAACACATAAGATAAGTTATTAAATTTTCATTCATTAAAAAAATGTAAGTTCTACGTGTTCTTCCTTGTTCGAGGTATCTATTTATTAAAATTTCAAGTAGCCGTTAATCGATTTCCAGAGACATTTGAAACCAGACTACAATAATTTTATCGTCTTGATTAAATGTGTTAAAGCCAAGTATTTTGTCGTCGAAATACAACCATTTGAAACCAGACTACAATAATTTTATTCGTCTAAAATGGTTGATATATTAGTTTAATATATATTTTTAAAAATATGTTAATATTGAATTGATGTTAAGTGAGTTTCGAATGAGTCTTTTTGCCGTATTGCACCAAAGGTAAAACGCAGAAGATAAAAACTTCAAAAAGTTCCGGACAAGTTACACTTGGTCACTGTCTTGAAAGGGAATTCATAGGTTGAACAATATGATAAAATGAAGATAGTAACTGCAAACGGTAAAATCCCAAACCGTAAAAATTGATTGTTTAACTATTAACAGACACGATTTTACAAATCCCAAAACAAATGTGTAGAAAAAGATTGGAAGAAAAAAAGAAAATTGTAACAATATGATTCTTGCACAAAAAACACACAAGATGAGAAACTGAGAAATTCTGTTAATCCTATTTACACATTTTAAGAATATAAGAAGTACTCTACAGCACACAGTACCTGTTGAAGAAGAATTAGCAGCTTACGGGGAAGTGAGAAAAAAAGCTAAGAAAACTGAAACTGCTTGCCGCTGCTGCTGTATAATTCTGCAGCTTGTAAAGACTGCTGCTGATGCTGGTTTAAATGCCAATTCCCATTGATTGGTGAAGCTTCTGGTTGAAATATCACTTGGGATTTCGATTCGCAGTATAAATCTTGAGCGGTTTGATGGTGAAAAGAGTTTAAAAATGGAGTTGGGAGATATTCAGCCCACTTGATATCTTCAGGGATTTCGCCTTCTTTCACTGGATTTCCGCATTCTGCACCTTCCCACGAAAATGAATTATGGTTATTGTTTTCAGAGAAGCTGCAGTTTGATCGAAACGCATCGATTGAGCTGCTGCCGGTGCTGCTGAATGTACAGGTCTGGTTCCAATTCTGGAACTTTTGATTGAAATGGCTAATGGGATTCTCAGAAGTGAAGTTCATTGAAAGGGGAACGGTAGTTGCATTAGTATTGGAATTGATTAATTGGTGATCAGAAAAAAGTTCTGAAGATTTCGGGCTGGAATTGAAGAAAAGACTAATATTGGGATTCGTGGAAAGCCCGGTATTGGGGCTGTAGTGTATCAGATGAAACGGGAGGAATCCAGACATATCGGAAGGCTTACAGCTTGTGCTCGAGCTTTCATGGCTAGGAACAAATCTGTTGAGAAAGAATTCATGTGTCGAATTCGGGTGCGAAACCATATTGTTGCAGCTGTTTTCTACCCGGGGATATGTTTCGGATAAAACTGAAGTTGTTGGCTTTGGCCTCTCGGCTACCATCACTTGATTTGTCGAAAACTCGAGCTCGAATAAACTTACCTCGCTCGATCCTTCCGATGTTTTTTCGTTGTTTTTACTGCTCGGAGAGGCCTTATCTTCATTAGCAACTTCTGATAGAGCTCTATGTGTGTTGGGATCGATACCATTTTGCCTTAGCTTTTTCTTGATGGATGAGTTCCACAGATTCTTGATTTCATTGTCTGTTCTTCCAGGCAACTGCGCAGCAATTTGTGACCACCTAATAAAAAGCATCAAATGTGTAAATTTGAGTACAAAAATCCATGATGGCCTAATAAATTAAGCATATATTATACTGAAAAAATGAACCTATTTCCAAGAACTGCATGCAACTCAATGATCAAACCCTCTTCCTCTTGCGAAAATGTCCCTCTTTTCAAGTCAGGCCTCAGGTAATTGATCCACCTTAATCTGCAGCTCTTCCCACACCTTTGAAGCCCTTCAATATTCATCACGAAATGTAAGAAACAAAAACTAACAGAAAGGGAAATCTCATGAAAATTTCGATAAGAAAATAATAAAAATGCCATTAACAACCCAAAAAAAAAAAAGATCCCAAAAAGTTACCAGCAAGTTTTGGGACTGAGCTCCAGCAGCCATGGCCATATTTGGTTATGTGTTTAATAAGTTTCTCGTCTTCTTCAGGCGACCATAGCCCTTTTCTTAACTTCTGTTTATAGCAACAAGAATGCCTGCCCATATTGAGTGCAACTACAATGAAATGCTGGCAAAAGATATAGCAAAGATTTGCCAAATTTCTGTGATATAATGTAAGAGGGAGATGGGGGTTGGGTTTGACAGTGAGATGATGCAATAGAGAATCAAGGCAGTATGGAATGGCTTTAAAAAGGAGGTCATCATCGAAAAGATTGTAATTAATTTATTTTAAAGAATAATACATTTTTAAAGTGGGTAAAGTTAAAAATGGTCCCTGAAAGATGAGTATTTATAATATGAATCCTAAATTTTAGTACTAATCAAATATAATCTAATGAAAGTTGTTTTAAATTAACAATAGTCCCAAATTTAATTCTTAATTAACACTAGTTCCAAATTTTTGTTTTTGATCAAAAATAGTCTCAAAATACTGTATTCAATTATGAGACCACTTTTATTAGAAAATAATTATTCGCTAAAAAATATTTATATGAGACTATTTTTTATTAAAAATATTTTTGTGAGACTATATTTGATTAATTTTAAAAAAGTAGAATTAATTTGAAAAAGTTCATAATGTATTAGATCAGTTTTTAAATTTAACATTTAAAGTAAAATGATATCAATTATTTATTGACACCAAGGTAATCAGAATCTTGACGAAAGAGCTATGATGCACGGACACTCCTTAAAATAACTCGATGCAGTGTCGGATACTTCTCGGACACGACATACCTCGAACACTCCCCAGACACTTGTCGCCGCGTGGCGTGTCCTTAATTTATTTAAAAAATAAAATTGGACACCAATGTCGCACACTCCCGTCAAAATTAGACATTGTGTTGTACATGGTAGATAGACGTGTCCGACATAGAAATGACACTTTTGGGGGCTAATTGTACAATTTAAAAAGTTTTTGGCTAAAATTAAATTTGGATGTGTCAGTTAAAACTTTAAGTTAATTGAAGCAATATACGTTTAGTGTTAGCATGAGTGATACAATCTGAATTTGTTAAGAATATTTTTAGTGTTATATTTTATTTGGACGTACTTGTTAAACTTTATGTTTATTGAAGTAATATGTAAGTGTGAATGATACTATGATGATTCCATTTATATGCATTTGTTTATATGCTTCTTAAATTTGACAAAAATATTTTTGTTGCTTTTACATGGTTTTAGAATTTTAAACTGTGAGTTTTATGTTTTGTAATATAATACATGTGTAATATATATAAAAACATAAAGGTGTGTCACAATTGTGTCGTATCTTGGAAATTTGAAAATCCGTTTCATCGTGACTGTGTCATGTCTTGTCAGTATTACCGTGTCAGTGTCTGTGCATCGTAGCGAATGAGTATTATAAACTTTACATTTGTGGGACAGTTCAGAACCGCTGATTCGATGGTTCAAAAAACCTCGACTCTTAACATTAACATTCCTTGACGATTTCGGCTACTGTTCATGACCATCGATTATGGTTTAGGTTCCGGTTACGGTTAATGAACGGTTACGATTATGGTTTGACCCTTATATTTAAAAAAAAATTTATTAAATTTTGAAATAAATGTAAAAGTATTTGAATGCGTTTTCATCTATGGATTAAAAGTAAAATGACATGAAATAAATTCAAGCTCAGATAATCAAATTTTGTAAGATATACTTGTTTGGTTAATATATATAAATTATAACACTATATTTAGATCAAAAAAATCACTTATTGCTTAGCCATTAAAGCTATTTATTCAAATTTGAGGTCATGAATTCAAATATACACCTTAACATATATTTTAAATTTAAAAATGTAAAAAAAAAAATTAAAATAAATCCTTGAACCGCCGGTTAACTGACGGTTAACGGGTTAGCAAAGTTATGACCCTTAATCGGCCCGCCTATAGATGGGCCAGTTACGGGTCCGACCATTCGAACTGTTGACCCGATTAACCCATCTGTTAACCACAGGTCAATTTCAGATAGGTTCAAGATTGTTTATGACCCTTGGTCGGTTATTTCGTCGCCTTTCATGTATATTTTTTCCCAATTATTATGAAATAGAATTTTTTAGAATATTATTAAATTTGAAGTTTACAATGTCTTATCAAAAGTTTTGATTTTATTTTAAAATATTATAATAATAAGACGGACAGCAGTTGTGGGGTACGAGAACAGACATTTATTTGGTGGAAAAACAGTAACAAGATAAAAAATAAATAAAGAGGAATCTGATTAAGTCAGTCCACACATTTTTTTACTTATGTTTTCGAAATTGAATTTGTTCTAAACTTAAATAATGTAAATCAAAGGATTGTTGAATAATTTTTGTAAGTGATTATAACAACTTAATGTTTTGTTATATTTTTAAGTAAAATTAATGCTAAATATAGCAAGACAAACTTAGAGATTAACTAAGACTAGTTTTGAGAAAATTTCAAAAATCATCATGTAAGTTCAGTACATATAAGCAATATGACAATATCTGATAAAATATGGATAACGATAGCCACTAGGCGTTAGGGTTGAACAAAAGTTCAGTTTAACCAAACTAATATTCAAAAATTCGGATAGGTCATTTCAGAAGTTTGGGTTTTATTTTTAAAAATATTGGTTTAATTTGTTCGGTTTTGTTTTCAATTCGAAATATCGGTTAATATATTAGACCGATTAACTGATATTTTATATTATATTTTGATTTTATTTTATTTCTTTAAATAAGTTTTTAATTTTTTAAAAAATATCTTTTAATTCGGTAAAAGACTGAAATAACCGATATTTTGTCGATTCGGTTTGTTCCGCTTAATAATAAAAATCAATCAGTTCAGTTGGTCTAAAAAATTCGGGTGTTACCGGACCAGATTGGACACCGTGGGTTGGAACCATATCAATCTGTTATGGTTCCATGGTCTAGGCCATGAAACCAGTCCGATCTCGTAATCTGGAACAGAATAATCAGAACGGTTCTGGATTTTACCGGTTCCAAACCGGAACCGGTTCGGGTTTTTATTTTATTTTTAATTTTGAATTTTTTTGTCGACATTTTTAAATATTTTGTTCAACTCATAAATGAATTGTGAGGGAAAAATACATACATTACTGAATATGAAAAATATGAGGTAAACAACATTTGAAATTAATAAAAAAAAATGTACATTATTCATCATAATTGATTAGTTCAGTATTCGCATATTCTTCTTCTTCTTCTTCTTCTTCTTCTTCTTCTGAACTTTGGTTGTCAAACTCGTTGACTCATCCTTGCCTTTTATTCTTTCGCTCTGCACGAATCATCTTTGAGCAATGTATGCATGCACACTGATTCTGCATTAAGAGAACTGATATGGTCTTCAATGATTCGACCACAAGTTAAGAATAACGACTCCGATGCGACACTGATGTTTGACCCGCAATAACGTCTCTAGCCATTTTGGCTAAGATATGATATTGTCTAGCGTTTGCCTTCCACCACTCCAGTACGTCAAAATTCTCATCTGTTATGAACATTTGACCCAAGAAGATTTGCAACTCATTCGACGTGGTAGATGACATACCCTTCCTCTCTACTTCTTTCTGCAAGACTCCTCAGCAAATTAATCCTTCCACTTCTTGACTGGGTAATGTCTTCGTCTGCCTCTCCTCTCTTTGATGATGATTAGCGTCCCTGTTCAATATGATACAAAGCAAACATATTTTGTAGAGACTGTCTGATTGGCGTCTTGATCATCACCACCCTTCTTCAAAAAGTAGAGCAATAGTCAAAAAAGTATCAAAGGAGCTTGTGCCTTGACTAGGATCTAAATGTGTAGATAAGCAGTGCATGTGTGGTATTTTTCCCAATATTTTTAAAATTTGGCCTCCATAAGATCACCAAATTGTGCTAAATCATTATCATCTCTACATTCAATAAATTTACAAATTACAAGGGGAGGAAAATAATGTGAAGTAGGATAAGAAACACCGGAAAAGCGATTAGTCGCTTATTTAAAAGCAGATAACAAAGCAGTACATTGAGTAACAAAATATCATCCGGTGGACACAATAAATAATTATCATCATTGTCAGACATTTTATAAGCCTTGTAGAAATAAGTTAAAGCATCCTGATAAGGTAACACTGATTCTAACATGCCATTCAAAGAATTCCATTGAGTTTTTGAGTTTCTACTGGTGGTGGAAAAAGAGTATACTGAAGACCTTTACTTGCACAAGTATGTTTCCAATCATGCTTAATGCGTGATTTTCGTAACCATTCACAGCCGTTTTTAAGTTTTTCAATGCTACGACAATCGGAATCTTCATAACCAACTTTTTACAGCTAAGTTAATTATATAACATACAAATCTAACATGAAAAAAATACCATTAAGTATTGGTTTTAATTGTACTTTCATATCACGCATTGCTGTCATATTATTTGATGCATTGTCAAGTTAATAGAAAAGGTTTGGTTTGCAATTCCATAGAATATATAAACGTTATACCAGTATGTGATGAATGTGTTTCATCAAGTGACAATTTATTTCGGCAAGCACCAATTATCATCAATCCAATGACAAGTAACAAAAAGAAATGAAATTTGTTCGATATTTGTCCAAATATTAGTTGTTAAACTCTGCAGTTTATTGAAGAAAGATGATCAATTAAAGATTTACAACAATCAACAGACACATCCATACAATTTTAGCAAAGTGTGTCTAGAAATATGTTTAAAATCAGGTTGGATATCAGAAGCAAATTCAGTAAAGCCGTCGTGTTCAGATATCAAAAAGAGAAGTTCACATCTAATAACAAAGCGAACTTGTGAACGTAAGGTTTATTGCAGGTGATAAAATAAAATTAGTGCCAGTTTGAGGGTTATTTTGGAAGTTATGTTGGTTCCTTACCTATTGGTTGTAGGGTAACATCATCAAAGTTATGCTTCTTAACTAAATGTTTCTTAAAAGTTCCGGTACCTCAGGCAGCACCGCCTATTTTCTAATTCTAAGTGGTTTTACATATTTACAAACAATAATAGATTCGTTCTTACCTGGTTTTAGCTCGACATCAAAATGATCCCAAACATTGCTTCGTTTGGATGGTTAGTCGTGCGACTTGCAGTGGTAGTAGTTGCGGATGACCCACCTTGTGATGGAATTTGGTGAGCGGTAAGTTCTGCAATTTGGTTCGCTTCTTCGACAATATCGCGCACCTCATCAAAGTCGGCAAAATAACCATAATTTTCTTGTACTATAGGTGGATTTGAAGGAGCACGACCACTAGTAGAAGAAGATGTCATCATAATGTTGGAAATAATTTATCTCAACAAAACTAATAATGATATAATAATAACAAATTGATAATAAAATTGCAAGAATATAATTGCACGGAATTAGATGACAATGAATGAGAGAAATGAGAATGAGAGAGTAAGAGAATTGTTGGAATTTGGATGAATTTGATTTTGATTAATGGAGTATTTGTAGGATATTTTTTTTAAAGAATTGATTTTTTATATTAAAATTAGCTGCCGAATGGCTGATAGCCGTTGAGCAGCAGCCTGGAGGCCAATGGTTACCAAGCCTTGTTTTTTTTTGTTTAATTTTAGGGACCGGTTCCCGTTCCGTTGGGACGGGAACTGCTGTTCCGACCCAATGGAACCTCGTTGATCCAGGTTAAATCTAGATCGGATTAATCGGATCCGATTCTCAACCGAATTCAATTGGTTCGGTTCCGTGCCGGATCCAGTTAATCCGGCCATTACGCAGGTTGATATTGAGGTCAAGATAAATATTTAGTTGGGATTCAGAGTTATGAGGTATCATATATTTTTAAAATATATGAAAGTGCATATCTAAACTATGTAAATATTAAAAATTTATCGCATACGTACATGCAATAGCTCCCTTTTTGTGACACTTGCTTATCTTTGTCTATTTTATGGGTTTCTTACTTGTGTATCGCTCTGTCGTCTTGTGTATATGTGTTGTTCTTGGGTTTTATTAATGTTTATTGTTGTGTATTGTGTTTGTTTTCCTGATTGTGGTTACGTTTGTCTGTTTTTGGTTGGTTTGAACATGCAATTTTGATGTGTTGTGGGTGGTTTATTGGATCTACTTCACTCATGGATACTTGATGATCTTCACTGCTGGGTAATCCGGTTTCGTGTGCCATCCTCTGGAGTTCTTTGATAGCCGTGTTTCTGTTTGGGACTTGGGATTGAGGGCTTGCATAGTTTTTGTCATTATCAGTTTTCATCTCTCATCTCATTGTATGTGCACCTTCAGTTATTGGACAGTTCACATCTTCGACTTTCTCTGGGGACATGGTTTGAGGGGACTCGGTTTAGCTATGACAACCCTTGCTCTGTCTTGATCATATCTTTGTAATCCTATTATACAGTTTTCTCCTTGTCAACCTCTTTGTTGTCATATTTCTAGGCGTGTTCCTTTAATTAGCCGTGATTGGCGGTTGTATCTTGTGTACCAATGTGTTCATTAATATAATATTTCTTTATGCTAAAAAAAATATTAAAAATTTATATATTTACTTAGCTACATTTTTAAATATTAATATGATTTTGAGAAGTGTAATTTCCCAATGATTAGTTATGTGCTGCGATTAGGGTGCTTATTGATCGACCCGGTCCAGTCCGATCCGGTAAGGAACCGAATCGGATCCGGTTCCGGTCACAATCCAGATTGAACCGACTCGTTAAGCAGCCCTACTTGCGATCATGGTAATTGAAATAAATTTTATGTCAAAAACTTTTTTAGACATTCCTTTGCCGGTTTTTTTAATTAAATTGTTAGGATCGTGGTAGTGTTTAGAAGGGGGGTTGAATAAACACTAGGCTCAATTTCTAATTTCTTCGAAATGCAACAGACAGTTAAGTGCTGCAATATTATCTCAATTGATTGCAAGACAAGAGCCAACTCAAAATAATGCTGAAGGTGTCTACTGGACTTGTGAGTTAAGAACTAATCGGTAAAGCAAAGAGAGACTAAGATAAGATGCAGAAAGTAAACGACACAAGAATTATTTCTGGAAGTTCGAATCACAAACGCTTCTACGTCTCCCCTTCTTTCTTTGTAGGAAGGTTACAATAGAAGACTTTGGTTTACACTTTTCAATATACAACCTACTTAGACACCAACACAGATTTGCCTAAACTCCTAGCAACATAATAATCACAACGATTACAAAGTGATTTTTACAACACTCTCACAAGATATAAAAATCTGTTTTTCCTTGAGTGTTCTTGAGCAGCAGACTAGAATGCTTAGATCTTCTCGATCTTAATAATGCTTGGATACTACTATGCAAAACTTCAGAATGTTCCAGTAAGTGTTTTTGATGAATGTTATGCTTGATTTCGAATGAAGTAGATTCAAGATTTGGAGTGTTGAGAGCTTTTTTCATTCTGCTCTTCAATGTATTCATAGACTTGAAAGTCTAACGACAACTATTCTTCAAATGGAAAGATCAGCGCAAAACCATCTTCCTGAATTTCATCCAAATTCCTTTTGTCTTCTTTCCAATTACGTTAACCAATGGCTAGTTCATTCTGACGAGATTGGTGGTGCTGATATGGCAGTGCAACATTCTATGGTACTATTGTCAGAGTGAATCTGTTCGAGTTTTGTCCTGTTGCCTTTTTACGTGTGCTGACTTCTCCTTAATGATTTAGTCTGCTGGACTAAAGTCACGTGATGTCTTGTAATGTCCGCTGGTATCTTCCAGTGAATACGCCAGTGGACTTTGCAGTGAACCATGATACTCTGATCCAGTAGACATATATTTTCTACATCCAGTAGACTATGACTTCAACTCTTAGCACCCAGTAGACTCTGTCTTCCAGTAGACCTTTGTAGAGTCAGTCGAAGGACTTCTTCGATGCAGTAGACTCTTCAAGCAGTAGATGTTTGTTGTCACCAAAACTTAGAAATGTTTCCCAATAATTTTCCCCCTTTTGGTGATAACAAAACTTGGCAGTGGAGACTTTAGCTTGAACGTCGATCTGTAGATATATCTGTTAAGACTTTAAAAGACAGTAGTTGAGAATAACAATTTATGTGTTAGATAAATAAGCAGATTACGAGTAGTAATCAAACTTGACATTAAAAAGAACATCATTTTTATATAAAATGATCTCTAGTTACAATCCTTACATCAATCCTTACCCTTAATAAGAAAGCTAACTAGAGAAACATAGCCAATAGAGCATGATCCAGATATAGTGGAAGAAGAAATTAAGCTAGTAGAATATGTTCATACTATCCGGATCTGGCTAGTTTCAGGGGTAGTTACAGGGGTAAGAAAAATACAATCCAGAAAATTCTTACAGAGAAATCTAAGTAAAACCTAAGTTATCTTCAAAGTAATCTTCTTCCAATATAGTTTGTCTTCCCCCTTTTTTGTCATCACACTCTACCTATGAGATTCCAGGCTGGTGAGACAAGTGACACCAATCATTCTTACTTTTGTAGGTTTGCCGGTAATAGAGATATCCGCGATAACTCTTACACATTTGTGCAAGAACTAGGCATATGAGTGCTAGATAAGTAATCAACCCATGTCAGGGTTGAATTAGATAAGTAATAAACCCATGATAAAGGATTGCAGAAGGTTGAAGTAATCTGAACTTAAAGCGAAATTTAGGCATTTTAGAGTGAGCAAGTTTGAATCAGTGAAGGTAGTATTTATAGCCAAATGCGTGTTAACTACTGTGGATTGATATGACACATCGATCAGGTGTCATTCAATCCTGAACTAAAGAGCAAAAGATACGATTGGAACACAATATTTTATTAAAAGTAAAGTAACAAAATGACAATTCAATATAAAGATACATTATTAGGGGGCGCCCAAACCAAGGTCTGGTGCAGTCAAAGTCTTTTGAAGCGTATCAGAGGGTGGTTGCCTCGAAGTTTGTGTCTCATGATATGAAGGAGGTCTTTGCTAGCTAGATTGTCCTTGTCCAGTAGATGGTCTTCTTACTGGATATCTTCTGGAACGCTCTGGCTGTCTGCTGGACTCCGGTTGCCCTGGTCTTGAACGCCTAACACTTTGCATACTCTCATTCAAATCATCAAGTTGAGAAGCAAATGATGCTTTCATATTGGTCAACTGATCAGAGAACACCACATGCATGTCTTCGATCTTTCCTCCAAGCTCCAGTTTAGTAGCAACATGCAGGGCTTCACCCCGCTGGCTGAGTTCTAGCTTATTTTGGCCCAGCTTGGAGAAGGAGTCTGAAAAGGTGTCCACGACAAACTTCTGAAATCTGGTGACATTTTCAGACAGATTTTGGACATCCCTTGTGATCTACTGAAACTGAAAGTCAGTGTGCCTCCTTAAATTTCCAACAACATAACTGGCATCTCTTTCTTTCGTTCTTCAACTTTTTTACTTCGCCAGCGAGATTTGAGATGATGTTGGTTAGATGAGTCAGCTGAGCAGACACATACGGTGGAGTATCTTCAATTTCGAGGTTAGGAAGTCAAGTACTTGCTCCATTGGATCATTAGCTGTGGTCTGAACATCATCAGAAAGAACATCCATTGTAGACTCATCAAGGGCAAGGGCGGGTAGAACAGTAGAGGGTACAACAGACACATCATCCTCGGAGACAACAATTCCAGTAGGAATGACCTCAGTAGGCACCTCCACGCTAGTAGGCGGTGGGGACTGAGGAGGGGATAGTGACGAAAAAGTGGTTAAACCAGTGGGTAGCTGGGTTGCGGGTTCAATTTGTAGAACTGAGAGGAATGGGACAATGGTAGGTTCAATGATGTATTGGGATGATTGAGGTTCAGAAATGGTTGTGGGTAAAATGGTTAAGGCATTTGTGGATGCAATCATATCATCAGTAGAGTCATCATCCTCTGATGCGAGGTTGACGTTATGGACTACAGACTCAATGACTATGTCTAGGCTCAAAAGGTCAACATCTGGTAAGGTTGGTTATTGACTGGGCAAAGGTGGGGGTGGAAGAAGCAAGAGGTAGTTCTCCAGCAGAGGGAGTTTCGTCTGCTACAACTGCCGTAGGAACTTGGACTATAGAAACCTCTACTAAAGTCACATCAACTACTTGATGTTCACAACCTCTTCTGAAACTGTGCTGATATGATGCGACGAGGAGTGTAGTCCCAAAACAACCTTGAGATCATAAAGAGTTTTCTCGGACAGCATGAGACGGGCTTCCAAAGATTTTAGAACCACTACATATTGAGTGGTTGTGCCCGAGTTGGGATCAAACTCAATATGTCTTGAATTTACCAAAGATTCTAGCTCGCTGGTGAATTTCATTAAGCGGTGGACTTCCATTTGGAGCTGACCATCTTCAACATCACTAGTCTGTAAAAATTCAAGGATCTTATTCTCATACTTCCGAGCCCTATTTCAAAATTCGATTGAAGTTATTGAGGCGTATCTTGATCCGGGTCTTAACCCAACCATCAAATAATTCAATCTTCTCTTAAACATGCGTCTCAACTTCTTCAAGAACTATATTACTCTCTGTGTCTATAGGGGTTGATGAAGCTTCCATTTGATCTTTCTGCTTCCATCGGGAGTATGAGGTGGGAACCAGAAATAAAAACCTATCTTTGTAGGCCTCAGGCTTAAGGAAAATGACCATTGAGCTCGTCTTGAACTCAGAAGGACTACTACAGCAGAGGTTGCGGTAGCTGGGACAATACTTGCTCAACATCAGTTGACTGTGGCATAAGTAATACATCCGCAAAAGATGTGACCAAGGGAGCAGTGGATACAATAGTATGAGCAGTTGCTGCTGTTGCACAAACAGTGGATGGGGCAATAGAAAAAATAGCCCTTAGAGAACCAGTAGGCTCATCCTCAGAAGCAATCTCAGATGCCAGTGTAACATCAGTAGGCAGTGGTGAGAAGGGGAGACTGGAACTGCAGTCACCACTGTTGTTACCATAGATACCTCAACAACTGAAGTAGTTGCTGACGCAACAGGATTCCTCTTCAGCGTTCTTGGTTTCTTTGGTGGGGGAGGATGAGAGAACTCAGCAGACTCAGAAATTGTTTACTCAGAGTCACTTACCACTTGAGGATTGGTGGTAGTCTTCTTGGATATGGCTGGCTCCTTCCCCACTAGCTGGTATCCGATGTATCAGCAGATACTTGGCATTGATGAGCCTGGTGGAATGCAAATTAGTTACAGTCCCTATTGGTACATTCATACTTTTGAAGATGTGACTCAAAGGGAGTGTAAAACCAGAGTGAATTATTCCAGTCAAATTTTAAACAGAGTCACTGACTAGTTCACCTCCAACCCTTTGACAATAGCATTCATCACGTCGAACTTTATGAGGTGAGACATCGTAAGTTTCGACCTTACACAACAAACCTTTGGCAACTATGTCTGCTAGCATCCTGTACTGATTCTTCATTAAGACCTTCTTGAAGGGAGGGTGCAATCCTTGTCTTGACTCAGAAAATAGGATGCTCATTTCATTTCAAATAGTGATTGAGATGGCGGACAAATCAGTCAGTCCGGTGGTAGGAAGGCACGGTTGATTTGTGAACTCCTCTTGAGTAATGCTTACTTGCTGTCCAGAGACAGAAGTGAGAACAGAGTTGTTAACCACTCTTGCCGATGCGTAAAATTCAAGAATATTTCGATAAGTGTTTTTGATGAATGTTTTGCTTGATTTCTAATGAAGTAGATTCAAGATTTGGAATGTTGTGAGCTTATAGATTTGGAAGTCTAACGACAACTATTCGTCAACTGAAAAGATCCGCGCAAAACCAGCTTCCCGATTTCATCCAAATTCCTTTTGTTTTCTTTCCAATTTTGTTAACCACCGGTTAGTTCATTCTGACGAGATTGGTGGCAGTGATATGACAGTGTGGCGTTCTGTGGCACTATAACCACAGTGAATCTGTTCGAGTTTTGTCATGTTGCTTTTTACGTCTACTGAATTGTACTTAGTGATTTAGTTTGCGTGACTAAAGTCACCTGATGTCTTGTAATGTCTGCTGGTATCTTCCAGTGCATATGCCAGTGGACTTTGCAGTGAGCTATAATACTATGATCCATAGATTTCTATTTTCTGCATCCAGTAGACTATGACTTCAACTCTTAGCATCCAACAGACTCTATCTTCCAGTAAACCTTTGTAGAGTCAGTCGACAGACTTCTTTGTCAGTAAGCTTCTTCGATGCAGTAGACTCTCCAAGCAGTAGACGTTTGTTGTCACCAAAACTTAGAAATGTTTTCCCAACATAAATAATCGAAGAACAACTATTTAACAAAAATTAACAGATATTGGAAAATGTCATTAAAGTGACTCAAGTCGTCATTTCAGGTTGCGACTTCATTTGAAGTCGCCACCTGAGATGACGTCTTTTAGTCTGAAAAAAAGTATTGATGGGGGAAAAGAAGAAAGACTTCAAGCCGCCTCAAACTTCAAGAAAATAGCAGTCTCGTTGATTAAATTTTCAGACTGACTGTATGCGAGATTTTTTATCAATAAAAATCCTTATTTGTTAAGTCCTTGTTCATTTATTTTGAACTAAACTAAAAGGCTTAATAATAAAAGAATTAATCGATCCAAATTAATTATGTTCATTTATTTTGAACAAGAAGAAGATCGATCCGAAAATATACGCTTCAGAGTTCTTATCAGACTGGTTTAAACGACTTGGAAGCTAGGTTTTGTCATCATCAAAAAGGGGGAATTTGTTAGTTCCGAACCTTATCGATGAGATTTTAAAGATGACAAAACATATCAGACCGGATCGAGGGTAATCAGACTGACCAGATCGATCGCCCAAAACAGATCAAGCTGATAAGATGACAAAGCATATCAGACCGGATCGGGTAATCAGACTGACCAGAACGATAGCTCAAAACAGAACAAGCTGATAAGACATATCACATATCAGACCGGATCAATGGATATCAGACTGACTAAATCGATGCTTCAGATCGATCTCAATCTTTATCAGATCAGAGCAGTCAAGGATACATAAAGAATGGCTCCTCAGTCCGAATCATTAACGGCTATTTATTGTAGCATTTAATGTCGTAATTAATGCTACAAAGGACCAAAGACTGAAGATTGCCATAAAAGGTAAGAAGACAAAGAAGAGCCTACCTGACAGTCGCCGAAAGTATGAACCAGAACGGCAAGTATCCTGAAGAAGAAGACTGTAGCTTACTCAGAGTTTAAGCAGAGTCAAAGTTGCACATTAAGGGCAATAATGTCGTTGGTACTTACAACTATAAAAGGATGCAACAAAAGGAATATACAGGACTCTCGCTGATCAATTGAAAAACGCACAAGAAAGCAAAACAGCACAAGCTCAGAAGCTCTCGAGCTGAAATTATTCTTTAGCACGATTACTTTGTAATATCTGATCATTTTAGGATCACTGTGCGTATCTTATATTTTGTATTGAAAAATAGAAGTGATAATCAAATTGTAACTGTCAGACAGAGTGTGTCTGAGCAGATCGGGTGACTAGGAGTTTCAGACTGGTAGTGAGGTAAATCCAGCCTGAATCGGGTTTGTACAATAGGATTGTATAAATCAAAGTCTTCTAGTATAAACCTTCCTTAATTGGAAGAAGGGGAGACGTAGAAGGATTACACCACCTTCGAACTTCCAGAAACATATCCTGTGTATTATCTTTCTGCACTTGTTCTTTCATACTAGCCATCGAGCCGTTCTTACATATACAAGAACAGACCGTTCCGCACTTATACTTTCAGTGGTCTGTTCTGTACAAGAGTTGATTAAGAAACAGATTCTTTCACTAATCCGAAAGAAATCACAAGGGATTAATTTTTACAATGAGTGTTTATTCACCCCCCCCCCCCCCCTCTAAACACTCCGGGCCGATCCTAACAAGTGGTATCAGAGCAGGTCATCTTAATCAGCACAAAATCACTCGAGCTGATAGCATCATTGAACAAAATTCCTATGTTCTCAAAAGAAGACTATGATGACTGGAGAATCAGAATGCAAGCTCATCTGGCAGCTCAGGATGATGATATGTGGTTCGTCATCACTGATGGACCAATGAAGATTCTGAAAGTCAATACAGCAGTCGCCATTACTGGTGGTGAACCACAAATGGTAGAAAAGGACAGATCCCTCTGGACGAATGAGGAAAGAAAGAAAGCAAATCTCGATAATGTTGCCAAAGACATCTTGTTCAAGACATTGGACAAGAACATGTTCAGCAAAATCAAAATGTGCTCTACTGCCAAAGAAATCTGGGAAAAGATAGCACAGCTATGTGAGGGCAACGACCAGACCAAAGAAAACAAGCTGACTGTTGCTCTTCAAAGATTTGAGGGCATAAAGATGAAGAGTGGAGAAACTCTAAATGAGTTTGATGAAAGAGTCACTGGCATCATAAATGAACTGAATGGTCTGGGGAAGGAATATTCTAACAGAGAGATCGCTCTGAAAGTTATGAGAGCTCTGCCAAAGGAATGGGATGTTAAGACCATTGCCATGAGGGAATCAAAAGATCTTAACAAGGTTGAACTTCATGATCTGTTTGCAGATCTTAAGGCCTATGAGTTTGAACTGATAAGCAGAGGTGAAGCAGAGCCATTCATCTCTCAACCAAACAAGGCCCTGACAGCCATTCCAGACCAGACCGCCTCAACATCAGACCGATCCGCTGAACAGATAAGTAATGATGATATGTCATTATTTATCAAGAAATTCGGTAAATTTATGTCTAAAAATAAGAGGAACTTCAAACCCTCTCATCATTATAAATCAAGAAAAGATGATGCTGTTAACGATCAGGCTTGCTACAATTGTGGTAAGACCGGACATTTTATTGCAGATTGCACCAGACCGAAGAAAAAAGAACGGAAAGAGAAGCATCGTGATGATAGGAAGAAGAAGCAATACAAAGACCGCAAGAATCATGGAAAATCCCAAAAAGTCCAAGTAGCTGAAGAGGGAAACAACAAATGGGCTCAGACAGACTCAGACTCGGAAAGCTCTGAATATTCTTCCAGCGAAAGCGAAGAAGATATTCAATGTCTTATGGCAGATGAAGAGATGAGTCAGACAGACGAGGTATATGATCTTGACTCTAATGAATTTACACGAGAAGAGCTCATGTCCGCACTGCAAGACATGGCTAATGATTATAGGATCTTAGCTGAATCATTTGAGAAGAATAAAGCTAAAGTCAGTGATCAAATAGATGAGCACAATAAACCAAGCTGCTCTGAGCAGGGTGAGTGCAATAATCTAAAGATCGAGCTGAATAAGCTGAAAATCTCCAATGATCAGCTCCATGAAGAAAATAAGAGAATTAGCACACAAAATGCTAAGCTTTCTCATATATTCAAAGCATGGACAAAATCCAGAACTTCTTTGAAAGAATTACAAGAGGTACAAAGAAACGTTGGTGATTTCACCGGCATAGGCTTTGACACCAAAGAATCCACCAAAGATAAATCTGAACTGTTGCTGGTAAAGAACAAAATCAATCAAATGACATTTGTTAAATCCAGCACAGTATATGAAACTGAAGCACCTACGATTCAAACATGAGTCTCTTACGTGAATCAAAATCTGAGAAAAGGGATTGGTTATGTTGACCAAGCCAAAGAAAAGGCACCAGCAAGATTTGCGTCTATCAGACCAAATCCAAAGGTGCAAGATCTAAGGCAAGGAAGACAATACAATTACTACAATTTGAAACCGATTCAACGAAGATATAGACTACCTTATGAGAATCAAAGGTTTCCACAGCGCACACATTATCACACACAACATCGAAACAGACCAGCACACAGCACACCTTACACACACAAGCCATTGAAGCTGATACAGGTGTGGGTTCCCAAAGGGCTAATCCGTTCTGGACCCAAATAGGATTGGGTACCAACAATAATTATATTTGATGACAGGTACCGAAGAAACTCGCATCAGACTGGTATTTGGACAGTGGGTGTTCTCGTCACATGACTGGAAACATCGAGCTGCTGTCTGAAGTCACAGAATGTACTGGACCCAAGATCATCTTCGGAGATAACTCAAAGGGTAAGACCGTGGGCAAGGGTAAGATTTTCCATGGTAACATTATTATCAATGATGTGCTGTTAGTTGAAAATCTGTGCTATAATCTGATTAATATAAGTCAACTCTGTGATAATGGTTATGCTGTAGAATTTCACAAACACACTTGCACTGTTAAATCATCAGACGGTATAACCATGCTTGTAGGAATCGGGAATGGAAATACGTATAAGATTAATTGGAATCATGTTCAACCTGATAATCCTACTTGCTTCATCGCTAACAATGATAATAAACACTGTCTATGGCATAAACGCTTGAATCATATCAATTTTAAGACTATCTCTAGCCTGTGTAAACATGATTTAGTTATCGGTCTGCCCAAGATCGATTTTGCTAAGGATAAGATCTGCGAAGCTTGCCAAATGGGCAAACAGATCAGATCATCCTTCAAAAACAAGAATGTCAAATCCTCCTCCCGTTGTTTAGAACTACTGCATATGGACTTGTTTGGTCCTATACCAATAACAAGTTTAGGGCGAATGAGGTATACTCTTGTTGTTATTGATGATTACTCACGCTTTACATGGACTATATTTTTGAGCAGTAAAGATCAGACCAGTCCGAAGTTGATCAAGCTGCTGAAACGCACTCAGAATGAGAGATCATCCAGCATAGACAGGATTTGCAGTGACAAAGGCACTGAATTTTCAAATCAGAATCTTGAATCCTTTCTAGAAGATCATGGAATCAAGTATGAGTTTTCAGCCGCTCGAACTCCTCAACAGAATGGAGTTGCAGAACGAAGAAACAGAACGCTCAAGGAAGCAGCAAGAACAATGCTTGCTGATTCTGGTATTTCGCAAAAGTTCTGGGCAGAAGCTGTAAACACTGCTTGCTACACTCAAAATCGGTCTATGATCAACAAGAAGTTGAACCTTACTCCATATGAAATATGGAGTGGTAACAGACCATCTATTTCCCACTTTCATGTTTTTGGCTGCAAATGCTTCGTTCATAACAATGGTAAGAATCATCTTACAGCATTTGAAGCTAAGTCAGATAATGGAATATTCTTGGGATATTCATCAACTAGTAAAGCTTATAGAATTTTCAATAATCGTACTTTAACTGTAGCAAAATCTGTTCATGTAGTTTTTGATGAATCTTTATGTGTTGAGGGCAACAAAGAATCAATTCAAAATCAGATGGAAAATATCCATCTCGAAGCTAACAGTGATGATGAGATTGTAGCTAACAGGTCAAGAGACAATCCACCAGAACCAGAAGTACCAGACAGACCGGATCAAAGCATTGAAGCTTCTTCAGATCGAGCTGATCCGGATGTTCTTCACTCAAATGTTAAAGCAGATGCTGATCATGCTGCTACTACTCATCCGACCGGACCAGACAATCCAGAGTCAAGCTATCGATGGACTAAGAAGCATCCACATAATCTAGTGATTGGTAGTCCCTCTGCACCGATCAGAACCAGAGGACAGATGATGGATGAATTCACACATGCTGCTTTCATCTCAACTCTGGAACCTAAGAAGATCGATGAAGCGTTGACTGATTTCAACTGGATTAAGGCCATGCAAGAAGAGCTAAATCAATTCGAACAAAATCAAGTTTGGAGTCTAACCCCCAGACCAAGCGATCTGCCTGTTATTGGAACCAGATGGGTCTTCAGAAATAAGCTGGACGCAGATGGAACTGTGGTTAGAAACAAAGCCAGACAGGTGGCACAAGGATTCAGACAAGAAGAAGGAATCGACTTCGATAAATCATTTGCACCAGTCGCCAGACTTGAAGCTATCCGAATCTTTCTTGCATATGCTGCCTTTAAAGACTTCAAAGTATATCAGATGGACGTCAAGAGCGCTTTTCTTAATGGAAAGCTTCAGGAAGAAGTCTACATTGAGCAACCACCTGGATTTCAGAACCATTTGTATCCCAATCATGTGTATCTACTAAATAAAGCAGTGTATGGTCTGAAACAAGCTCCAAGAGCCTGGTATGACACTCTATCTCAATTTCTGCTGAACCATGATTTTCAGATCGGCTCAGTAGATAAAACTCTCTTTAAATTTATTAAGGGGGAACATACCCTATTAGTTCAGATTTATGTTGATGACATAATGTTTGGGTCAACTAACCCCAAATTGTGCGAGAAATTTTCTAAGTTAATGCAGGGACAGTTTGAGATGAGCATGATGGGAGAACTTTCATTCTTTTTGGGTCTCCAAGTAAAACAGCTCAACAATGGTATTTTCATCAACAAGACCAAGTATACCAAAGAGCTCCTCAAGAGATTTGGAATGGAAACATGCTCAACTGCATCAACTCCAATGAGTCCAACAATCAAGTTAGACAAAGATGAAGGGGGAACGACAATTGAAGTAACCATATATAGAGGACTAATCGGATCGCTATTGTATCTTACAGCGAGCCGGCCTGATATTATGTTCTCAGTCTGTATGTGCGCCATATTTCAGTCAGAACCAAAGCAATCACATTTTATTGCTGCCAAGCGTATTCTAAAATACTTAAAAGGATCTCAGAACGTTGGTCTTGGTACTCCAAAGATTCAGACTTCAGCTTGATCGGATATTCAGACGCAGACTACGCTGGGTGTAAGATTGATCGTAAAAGCACCAGTGGAACATGCCAATTTCTATGTGAAAGATTGATCTCTTGGTTCAGTAAAAAGCAGACATCGATTGCCACATCTACAGCTGAAGCGGAGTATCTAGCCGCTGGAAGCTGTTGCGCTAAAATGCTCTGGATTCAACACCAGCTCAAAGACTATGGCATCCAAGCTGTTGACTCTCCGATATTTTGCGACAACACAAGTGCAATTGCTATAACGTATAATCCAGTTCTGCACTCTCGAACAAAGCATATTGATATACGACATCATTTTATTCGAGATCATGTTGGCAAAAAGGAAATTCGGATCGAGCACATCTCAACAGAGCAGCAAGCAGCAGACATCTTCACCAAACCACTCCCTGAGGCTAAGTTTAATTATTTCCGTCAAATTCTTGGTTTAATTGACTTATCTTAATAGTTTAGATGTTTTCTTACTTTCGCACTTAAAGATTTTTGTTGCCAAAGATCGATAAGTTCAGAAAGACACAGACCGGTCCGAACTTCAGACCGATCCATGTCAATCTGATGTTATCCTATGATCTGTCTGGTCAATAATTTTTTTTTTAACAAAAACAGCCCGGACTGATCGTGTTTTAACCGCCTTATCTATCTGTTATCCTGACCGTTTATTTTGAATTTCTTTTTATCAGTCATTGAGATAAAGACACGTGTCTTCTCTCTCCTATTTAGCGGGCTGAACATTTCATCTTCCTTCACTTTTTACATTTTACCGCTATCTGCTTTCTTATTCTCTCACTCCTAAATCTTCGCACTCTTTTACCTTCATTCCAATGGCTACATTTACTCACAACTCTCTCTCCGTTGAGTTTAATGACATTTACAGGGCAGAAGATGCAGAGATGGTGTCCATCTTCCGAGCTTTGGAATCATCTGGCTTGAGGAACTTTCTGGAGTGCGACACAGTTGTTTATGAATCTGAAATCCGCGAACTATTCGCCAATGCCGTCTCCCAGAAGACATCAATATCCACCTCTGTCAAGGGCAAATCATTTGAGATCTCGCCGATGACGCTGGCCAAGACCTTTGGCCTCCCCAATTCCGGACTGACAGAGTTTGGACAGATTCCTCAAGCGTCACTCTCAGCTCTTCAAGGGAAGATTTCTATTTTGGCCACCGCCTGCAACCCTCGTTTAAGAAGAAGGAAATGCTTTTTCATTTCCAGGTGCTGTGCGAAATCGTTGGCATACCTCTTTTGGGCAAAGCAGGAAGTTTCGACGCTGTAACCGCAGAGAAGTTCAGGGCTATGGCGGCTATTGTATCCGGACAGAAGATGAACTGGTGCGTGATTCTTTTTGGAGTTCTGATGGAAACAGTGATTGCATCAAAACAGGCCGTATGCTTTGCTGTTCCTCTCTGCAAGCTAATGGAGTCCTTAGACATCGAGCTGGGCAAGCAGTCCGCTCTCAGTCCCTTCAAGATTCTAAACTCCAAAGGGCTCGCACTGCTGAAGTCCAAGAGTGCTCCGCCTACTCCTACTACTCTGGCTGCAGTCAAGATTGAGAAGGGCGAAGAACAAGCTGTTGCGCGCAAACCTCGGGTCAAGCGAAAGCTAACCGTCCAGACTGATTCTGAAGAAACTCAGTCTGCTCCCTCGCCACCAACCAAGCCACTTCCCAAGAAGCCACGAACCCAGATTACCAAACCAAAAGCCTTACCCATATTGCCTCCAACAAAAGCCACCCCTGCACCCCAACCTACAACCCAAATCTCAACCACCTCAACCACTGCTCCCAATGTCACCATCCGAGTCTCCTCTACCATTCCCGTGGTGAAAGGGATTGTTATCACTGAGTTGGGAGACTATACCCAATCCGGGATCAAGTCCCCTCCCCCCACCGGCAAGGGAAAAGCCACTCTCTCCGAACCCCTCTCCTCTAAGCCCAAATCTGCAGCGCAGACAGCCATCGACATTGCTATGGAGGATGTTGATGAGAAGGTGAAGGCACTCATTGTGATCTTTGATGAATACGTCCAGTACCGGACTATCAACCACATTGAGATGTTCTTCGGAAAGTTGAGCAGACTGAAGAAGATGGAAGAGGAAGTTCTGAAGGGGACAGATACCGATGATGTTCGGCTTGCCGTGCAGCGCAAAGAGCTATTTACGGCAATTCAAAGATTCAGACTGGCCACTCTGCTCCTAGCTGCTAAGAAAGAGAACTTCGATCCGAATGCTCCAACTGCCAGAGATGATGGGGCTGTTATTGCTCAATTAGAGATGGATGTTCATGCTCTTCACTTAGCTGTCCGTTTTCAACGACAGAAGCTCGGTGTATCCACTCCAGCAACCAGCCCGGATCATCCCTCTGCCAGCAAGACTCTGGCAGAACCTTTCATTGAGGTTATTCTATCTGGAGCAGCAGAACAGACTGCAGATCGCGAAGCAGATCAGACTGCAGACATTATAGCAGATCAGACAGCGGAGCAGCCATTGCCTAATGCTCCGTCTGCTACAGATGATGAACCATTGAACGTGTTGTTGGACTCTCCAACAACATCTATTCCTTTGGGATCGTCAGACTCCCACGTTCAAATCAGTCCAACCGCAGAACTTGCAACAGTTGGCGCACCAGAGTTCGTCGATCCGGATCTGGTGGTATCCACTGTTGTTGCAGCTCTACAACTTGAGGAGCCTTCCAGACCCAGCACTCCTCCGGGACACTCAGATGAAGATCTGGCCTTCATTCAAGAATTTTCTTCGGATTTTGTCACCCTGATCCGATCCGAAAGTCATCAAGCTGCCATATCTTCCATTATGCCGATTGCTGAAGAAGATGATCCTGCACTGTCATCATCAGACCACTCTCCCAGCCGGTGATCTGATGCACCTCCATTTCTGGCAAGGACTCTTCAGCACCTATCTGACAACTGCATGTCACTCTCTCAACGTGTTCTAGAAGTTCATCAAGGTCAGAGGCTTACAGCTTTGGACTTTGATTCATTCAAAGAGAAGATGACAGCCAGTATAAGCAGCTTTCAGCGAGGACTGAACGATTTGTTTTCTCAGCAAGCCACTTATAAAAATAGTTTGAGAAAAGAGCAGGTCGAGCTGGCCACTGAAGTCCGAGCATCTGTTGCCAATTCCCTCCGCGCTCAAGACGTTCGTCTTGACGCTATCAGCGCGCAGCTAGCACAAGTTGTTGATTTTCTTCAAGAGATTGCTGCTGACAAAAAGGGGGAAAAGAAGAAAGACTTCAAGCCGCCTCAAACTTCAAGAAAATAGCAGTCTCGTTGATTAAATTTTCAGACTGACTGTATGCGAGATTTTTTATCAATAAAAATCCTTATTTGTTAAGTCCTTGTTCATTTACTTTGAACTAAACTAAAAGGCTTAATAATAAAAGACTTAATCGATCCAACTTAATTATGTTCATTTATTTTGAACAAGAAGAAGATCGATCCGAAAATATACGCTTCAGAGTTCTTATCAGACTGGTTTAAAAGACTTGGAAGCTAGGTTTTGTCATCATCAAAAAGGGGGAATTTGTTAGTTCCGAACCTTATCGATGAGATTTTAAAGATGACAAAACATATCAGACCGGATCGAGGGTAATCAGACTGACCAGATCGATCGCCCAAAACAGATCAAGCTGATAAGATGACAAAGCATATCAGACCGGATCGAGGGTAATCAGACTGACCAGATCGATAGCTCAAAACAGAACAAGCTGATAAGACATATCACAAATCAGACCGGATCAATGGATATCAGACTGACTAAATCGATGCTTCAGATCGATCTCAATCTTTATCAGATCAGAGCAGTCAAGGATACATAAAGAATGGCTCCTCAGTCTGAATCATTAACGGCTATTTATTGTAGCATTTAATGTCGTAATTAATGCTACAAAGGACCAAAGACTGAAGATTGCCATAAAAGGTAAGAAGACGAGCCTACCTGACAGTCGCCGAAAGTATGAACCAGAACGGCAAGTATCCTGAAGAAGAAGACTGTAGCTTACTCAGAGTTTAAGCAGAGTCAAAGTTACACATTAAGGGAAATAATGTCGTTGGTACTTACAACTATAAAAGGATGCAACAAAAGGAATATACAGGACTCTCGCTGATCAATTGAAAAAACAGACAAGAAAGCAAAACAGCACAAGCTTACAAGCTCAGAAGCTCTCGAGCTGAAATTATTCTTTAGCACGATTACTTTGTAATATCTGATCATTTTAGGATCACTGTGCGTATCTTATATTTTGTATTGAAAAATAGAAGTGATAATCAAATTGTAACTGTCAGACAGAGTGTGTCTGCGCAGATCGAGTGACTAGGAGTTTCAGACTGGTAGTGAGGTAAATCCAGCCTGAATCGGGTTTGTACAACAGGATTGTATAAATCAAAGTCTTCTAGTATAAACCTTCCTTAATTGGAAGAAGGGGAGACGTAGAAGGATTACACCACCTTCGAACTTCCAGAAACATATCATGAGTATTATCTTTCTGCACTTGTTCTTTCATACTAGCCATCGAGCCGTTCTTACATATACAAGAACAGACCGTTCCGCACTTATACTTTCAGTGGTCTGTTCTGTACAAGAGTTGATTAAGAAACAGATTTCTTTCACTAATCCGAAAGAAATCACAAGGGATTAATTTTTACAAGGAGTGTTCATTCACCCCCCCTCTAAACACTCCGGACCGATCCTAACAAGATGACACATTCAATAAAAGTTATTATTTTTGATGCAGGCGCCATCTGAGATGACTTCTTCCAGTCTGAAAAAAATAATGAATGCGCCATCTAAGATGGAGGCTCCAATAAAAAGATATTATTTTTGCTGAAGACGACATCTGAGATGACGTCTTCTTCAGTATATATACCCGACCAAAACCCTCCATTTTCTACACCGAAACAAATTCACACAATAATTATAGAGTTCTCTCTGATTTTATCATTGAAATTGTCGAATCCACATTGATCTTAATTCGCCGCCCTTCAAGTGTTTTTCAGGTAAAATTCTTGTTATATAAATTTTATCAGGTAAAATTCTTGTTATATAAAATTGTTAAACTTAATTTATTAATTACTTGTAATGTTTTTACTTTTTTTTATATAGATATGCCTATTCAAATTTTATTGTATTGAGGAGGTAATATATACAAGGCTCAGATGCCATTAGACATCAATATCTCACACAATTAATTTTATGCAATTGTTGGACGAAATATATAATATCAATGCCATCGATCGCAACCAGTTCCTTCTGAAGATATATGCAAGACACATGTTCAGAGATTTTTCCGGGATACGACATACAATTTTTCCCATAGATAATGATTATAATTTAGCATGGCTATTGGATTCAGAATAGGGTCATATATGCTTGAAAATTTACAAAGAAACAGAACCACGAACTATGATTTTATTCCATAAAATGTAGATTTTTTGCTTGTAGTTGCAGAAGGAGTTAATATGTCTGGAGGAGAACCAGATGACGATACCATATATGCTGATATTATTGCTCCTGAGCTACTAGCAGACAGTTTTGCTGAATTGAGAAATGATATTCAGTCTGAACCAGAGGGGATTCCGCCTGAGGATGAGGCTAATGACAATGAGGTTGACATTTGTGTCATGTTTGAAACAATTACAGATCAAGAGGATGAGATACCACCGACAAAAATGGCAGTTCTGTACCGGAAACAACCACGACAAATACTCGTGTCCTCTATCCAACAATTCCATTCTTCTCAATGACACGTCCCGAAGTATTTGGAGACTCTGTAGACATTCCAACATATAGATGAGGGAGTTATTATGACTACTCCAAAGGGGATATCCATCTAGATATAGTCTTAAAAATAAAGGTCATCTGTAGGAGCTGTAAATGATTACTCTGTACGTGTTGCAAAACGGGAGTACCGCATCGTCAAGAGTACAAAAACATTGTGGAAAGTAGTGTGCAAACATAGTACATAATATATACCTTGTAGATGGTACCTGCGCACTTCGTTGAATAAAAATGTTGGATTATTCAAAATAAACAAGTATGGAGGTTCTCACACTTGTCTTTTGAGTGAACTGCCCATCGATCATGAAAATTTGGACAACAACATGATTGTTAGCTTGTTAGTGAGTATTGTTTGGCGTGATCCAGCTTACGAAATAAAATATGTAATTTAAACAGTTAAAGTAAATATGGTTTTGAGATCTCCAATGCCAAATGATGGTTTAGTTTGCGAAGTGCTGGTGAGAATGTGTATGGAACATGCGAGAGCTGTCTTACTATATGAGAGCTTTGCAAAGATGGTTGCCTCTCTACTGGGTATGCCCATCACCAGATAATACGATGTCATCTACTGAAACGCCCATATCACTGCGATGTCTTGCAGGGTGATGGCTGTCTCTCCGGATCTGAAGTGGAACGTATGTGTTTCACTGCGTCATCTCTCAACTAAAGACGTGATGAGTTGAAAGTTAAGGGCAATTTTACCACACCTATAGGCACCATAAAATCAATATTGTCCAACACCCTCACAACACGCATATCAAGTGGACAAAAATCCCAAAAATATTTATCAGAGCTTCTGCCTCGAAGTGTTACATCTTCTGATCAATGGGATGGCTGCAATGATAGAAAATGACTGTCAATCGAGCATGTTGCTCTTTGTAGATCCATCCTGAAATATTACACCACAAATATCAACATAACAAAAATATAAACATGTCCACCGCCACCAGCCACCCACGGCCAGCCGCCGCTGATCTTCGACAGTTGGTTGGCAACCGACCGACACCCCCAAAGGCCACCAGACGTCGGCCTTAACACATCTTGGCCGTAAATCGTCTGGCGGTCTCCACCGTTCATCTCCAAACTATAACTATCTTTTCAAATAATAACTACAAAACAACAAAAATCAAACACAAACAATAAAAATGTAAATTCTACCACTTTCAAGAATTTATAGTACGAAAAAAAATATTTACTCAACATGAAAAATAGATAAACAGCTAGGGCTCCACAAATTGCAAACCACAAAAATCTCAAAAATTAGGCACAAAAACTTCGAAAGATTGAGAAAATGGAGAAAATTTCGTCTAAAGAGGCTGGGGAAAGAAAGGAAAATAAGGAAGAAAAAGGGGGTGGGCAAGCTGATAAATGCATTATTGAGATGTCGCCTACAATCATATTTTTTTAAAAAAAATAATTAAAGGCGTCATCAGAGATGACGACTTCAGATGAAGTCACCACTTTAGATGAAGTCACCACTTCAGATGGCGACTTGGGTTATATAAAGTAACCCAAAATCGGTTATTTTGTTAACATAATCATTATAATAGTAGTAATAACAAGTTTATGCCATGTGGCTCTTGAAATATTGGCTTAGAGCAATTTTCTTGGTTTTTTGTACTATATATCAGAAAAATATTTGTATAGATCCGATTGAGCTTATTTGTAGATCAACTCAATATAATTGGTTTAAAATAATTGATATGCCAGCTTATGTATTTTTTATTGAAAAGATATTGTGTTGTAACATTGAGTTAGTATATAAATGAGGCCCAAAGCAGATGCATGCAAGCATTTTCCTATATTTTTTGAAGATGCCATGAAAATGTTCAAAGTATACACATTAATTTATTTATTAAATAATTATTCATATATTGCAAAAAATATTGAGATTTACTATTATAATGATGCATTTTCTCATAGAATAATTAAGTGACAAAAATTACAAAAGTAGTTATATAAGTTGATATGTTTTGGCTTTTCATATTGTAAGTCTTCAAAAATTGGTCGTAGTCCAATAAATTTGATTTCTTTTCATTATCTCGTCCTTTTCGACTAAGTGCGGACATAAGTGCGAAATAATTGCAGCATTCCGGCTAAAAAGGACTAAAAAAAAAAAAGATCTAATTTTGTAATAAGATCAAACTTTGACTATTTATAACACTAAAACAAACCAAGAGACTGAATATTTCTTGCAATTTTCGTAATTGTCTTAATCTTACTTAATGTTTTACAGCTCACAAATCAATTAAAATTTTGACGTGACAAAGTATTAAAAACATAATGAGATTTATGTTTTACAGCTCATTTAAGACCTACAACATTAAATTTCTTTTGGGATAATTAATGTTTTCTCTTGCTCTTAATAATTTCACTATCCTCTTAAACTCTTTTAAGTTTACTTATTCTATATTGAACATTAAATAATCTTGAACTTTAATTCAAGATTCTACTTAATAGAATTTTATAATTAAATTCGAAGGTCAAAGTTAGATATAAAAGTAAAAAAAAAAAATTATTCGGTTTGTATTTATTTATTTGTATCCACAATATTCTCAACTTAAATAGACCAAATATAATTCAAAATGCAGTAAATGCAAAAATTCAAAAATTTCACCACAAATTCAACTCTAATTTTTTTAAACCATTGACTTTATGAGATATTTTATAAACTATTAAGCCTTAAAATTCCATAAATGTGGTTAACCTAAATAAAGTCGAGAATAATCTTATGTCAACTCTTCTTAACAATTTTATTTTATTAGCATGTAAAAATATTTAATTAAAAAAATTCGTAGGAAAATGGGAATAAAATTCCCACATACATTATGATTCTCTCAATACCATCCATTACGTACACAAAATCATTGGATCGGTGGAAAAGGAATCATTCAAAAGGAGAGATGAGGAAACTTCTTATTGTCCATCATTTTTTTAATTACACCTTTATTTATTTAATGTTTTTCCAATTATTTGGTTGAAGTATAAAAAAGGAAATTAACATTTTATATTGAGTACAATAATTGTTCCTGCTAGGAGAGCACTTCAAAACTTGGTATTTAGGCTGATGCACGATTTAAATAATTAGAGTTTCGCTGATATCATCAACTATAACTTTAGTAAAACGTCAAAAATTTGATCCTATATTTTGTATCATTGTCAAGGGCACGCATTCAATTCCCATAAGTTGTAGTAGTATATTAATTGGGAGGTGAATTGTTGGGATGCAACAAATTGTCCGTGCTGTGAGAACGGTTGAAACATAGCGGTTAGACTGTTGAACGGTTTAAAAACTCAAGTTACACCGTTACCATTAATTATAATTTTTGGTAAAACGACAAACGTTTGATCTTGAGATCTTATAATTAATATCCATGATTGATATTTTAATAGTACAATTATTTGTTTATCGTCCAATTATTTTCCGAAGGCTTCCAATATCTTCTTTTGTTTGAGTCTAAACAAAAAATATTAAAGAAAGCCAAAGATTTATTAAATTAAATTAATCAACGTACTCTTAAAAACACAGTCGACAATCACAATAATTCAGCTCTGCATTGGGGACCTTAATTCCAATAGGACAATTTAGATAAATTATATCAACCGGATGACGTCAACATTTCCATAAAATAATGTCTCCTGAAAAATATTTTATTTCTTCTAAAATAAATATATATTTTATTTTACAAAAGTCAAAATCTGAGATTCCAAAAGTTTTATTGACAGATTTATTTGTGGTAATATTAGTTTATCTTTCGTATAATAGGTGTTGGAATTTTGCACCCATCATCTACCCCTTTTAAGGAAAGTAAAAAATAAGGAAAATAATAATGATTTTAATGTGTAAAACTCTCATATCAAGATAAAAACCACCAAAATCAAATAAGAAAATACAATATGAAAAATTATACCACCAGACTATATGATTAAGTGTTCTAAGTCATAATAGTGATTATGCGCTAATGCCTAATTATGAGTTATTTTTTGATTTGACATAAAGTTAAATGAAGTTTCCATTTCATAAAAATCCCCAAAACTAAAACTAATAATCTGCACTAGTGTTTTCAAAACCAAATCGGACAAGAAATTGATGTAATTTTGTAAAATATATATACCATATATTTGTTATAGTTTCAAGTTGTTCACAATAAAAAAAATATCATTAGCAACATATTATATCTAACTTAAAAATCAGATCATACCAAATATCATATATAAAATAACAATAATAAAACATCTCAGAAAGCAATAAGCAATTCCCAAAAAGAACAATGTCCTAAAATTATAAGAAAATATTTAAAAAATTATGAAATATTTAACATATTTTATAATTTACAAGAAACTAAACATATTCATAATAGATGATAAAGACATATTATAATTATTTCAATAATAAAAATTATATATAAAATATTTTTGTTTTAAAAATTTGATTTATAATTTTAACAAAAATAAAACAACTAATTTTTTTTAAAAAAGAAGAAAAATGAAGGAACCGGCTGGTTCAACTATCGATCGTTCATTGGTTGAACCGATTTTTGACCGGGTTAATCCAGTTCCCACTTGTTTTTTTTAGCAGAGAGTTTTAGAGGGTCAATCGGTCTGAACCAATCACCGATTATCGGTTAGTGCTTGTTGTGCTATCATGAAATAATACGGTTTATTTTATATCTAAGTCAAGAATTTTTTTTTACTTTTTTCTTTCTAAAAATCTAATTATAGAAGAGTTTCATTTTGGTTAAATAGAATACCATATATACCTTTGAGAAGACATACCATATATACCTTTGAGAAGACATAAAATCACCCACAATTTTCAAAAGTTCTTTGAAAATATTATCCAACCCTAAAACCGGCACCTTTTGCTACTCCGGCAATTTTTTGGCTACCGATTTCTTTATTTTTGGTAGGTCTATACTTATAGCATATACTTTCGACCATGTTTAAGTTTGTATATTATGTTATTTTTTATCATATGGAGGAGCTCGTTTTTGTTACTTACAAAACTCTAACTCGAGTCAATCTCACTTTGGGGATGATGATGACAACCATATTGTGTTCATTTAAATCTATATTACTGTCTAGTGCCAACATATTGGAGTTAGGTTATCTCGATCTCAATCGATGGACCGGATATAAAAGTGAATTGAGAGCATGCCAAAGTTCAGTAGTTGCGATCTGATATGGATAATCAGCATAAATCGAAAGCAATTGGTTGCTTCTCTGAATCGAATTTTTTTAAATTTCGCCGCATGTTTAGATTCTGGTTTCCAAGCAAATCGAGTGTTATTAACCTGTATTAGATAACAATCCTGATACCCGTACGGGTCAAACCCATTAAAAACTTACGGGTCGAGCCCAAACCATGGATCAAGGTCAGGGGACAAGGTACGGGAAGGGCGAAGCCAGCCTAGCATAAGGCGAGCCTCGCAGCTCGCCCGCTCTAAGGGTCGAGCTGCGCACCCACCCCGCAAGAGGCACTGTGCTCACCCCGCGAGAAAGGAGAGTACCGTCCCTACCTGCTCGCCCGCCAGACAGGGACGAGCTGCCTTGCTCGCCCCCCCGCAGACAGGGACGAGCTGCACACTCGCCCCACCAGACAGGGATGAGCTGCCTTGCATGCTCGCCCGCCAGACAGGGACGAGCTGCATGCTCGCCCGCCAAACGGGGACAAGCACCACAGCTCGCCCGCGTAAAGCCAGCTGTGGTGCTCGCCCGCGTGATGGGTGAGCCGCGTACTCACCCGGCGAGGCGGGTGAGCCTCGCAGCTCGCACACAGGGCATCGCAGCTCGCACACACGAGGCACAAGCTGCGATGTTCTCCCGTGCGAGGAAAAGTTCGATGCCACCCCTCGCAGATGCCTCATGCTTGCAAAGTATGGGGTCGAGGCTCACTCGTGTTGGGCGAGCTGAGCTTTGTAGCGCAGCCTCGTGAATTAGATTCAACGTATAACCCATATCTCCAAGTACAAATCGAATCATAAAAGCTGCAAGCATATCATACCATGAAAGCGACATTCTCTGGCACCCGGCATAAATCGGATCGCAAAAGCTGCAAGCCTATTATACGGAGAAAGTGACACCTACTCGTCTTCAGCCCTAAGACCCTGGTCCCCACCTTTAGCTTCAGAGGATGTTCCCTAGGCTCCTGACATACGGTTAAAGGTTGTCCCCTTTCCATCTCCTTATAAATATCAGGTTTGTCGACAGGAATAAGGTATTCACTCTCCTCACAACTTAAAGTTCATCCCGTTATTCTTTTCTTTTCCGATTTCTGACTTGAGCGTCGGAGGGGCTCCGCCGGGACATCCTTCCGGCACCCTTCTCACGCTTGTTCGTAATTTCAGGCATCACCGGCACTCGAAGCCATTATTGGAGTTGCTCCCAGCACCCTTCGTCCACCGGAAGGAAGACGTATCATTTTTAGTAAGCATCATTTGGCGCCGTCTGTGGGAAATTGAGCAAAGACGTTGATATGGCAGGAAGAAGAGGAAGTAGAAGAACAGTTACGGCGGAATCTCGCCCAGGAGGAAGGACTGAACAACCGCCTCCGGTGGAGAACGTGGGAAACATGACTATGGAACAACTAGCCCAGTTCATCACCACCGCTGTAGCCGAGGCTATAAAGCAAAACCAACCCCCACCTCCTGACGGACCATTGCCGAACCATGAGGACAATGCTGAAGTCCAGCAAAGTCACGCGGAGGAAGCCAATCCCACCCAAGGTGGCGGGGACTCGGAGATGCACCAGAGGATGGAAGACATGTGGAATGAGATCCAAGGGTTGAGACAACATGTCGGGGAAAAGGCCTACACCCACAAGAAAGAAAGTCCCTTCTCCCAAGCCATTTTGGAGGAGGAGCTACCATCTAACTTCCGACAGCCTAACATGGGAGAGTACGATGGGAGCACCGACCCCGAGGACCATTTGGGGAGATTTGATAATGCGGCCTTGTTGCATCGATACTCCGACGGAGTCAAGTGTCGGGTATTTCTGAATACATTAGTAAGGTCGGCTCAGCAATGGTTCAACATGTTGAAGCCTAGCTCAATAATGTCCTTCAACGATTTCAGCTCAGCTTTCTTGCATCAATTTGCAAGTAGCAAAAAATATCAAAAGACCTCACTCAGTTTGTTTGTCATGAAACAACAAGATCAAGAATCTTTGCGAGAGTTTACCCAACGCTTCAACGGTGTGGCCTTGGAGGTTCCTTCAGCCACGCCTGATGTCCTTCTCAATGCTTTCACGCAAGGGCTCAAGGGGGGGGAGTTCTTCAAGTCCTTGGTAAAGAAACCACCGCAAAGTTATGATGAGCTCCTATCTAGGGCGGAGAAGTATGTGAACTTGGAAGACGCGCAGAGGCAGAAGAGATTAGAGCAAAGACCCGCTGAGAATAACAGGGAAAAGCTGGACAAGGGTGGAAGGAAGAGGAACATGGCGGAGAGGATGGATGATCGAAACTTATTCAGGGGGCGTCTTCCACATATTCCCCTTGTCATGAGCCTAGACAGAGCAATGGATGTATGTGATAATAAGGGGAGATTGACTAGGCCAAGGAAAGCAGAGAGAGGTCCAAGATTGCCCCCATCGGATAAGTATTGTGGATACCATCGAGAATATGGACATTTTACCCATGATTGCCAACAATTGGGAGAAGAGGTTCAGAGGATCCTCCAAAGAGATCCGGAAATAAAAGCTATGTTGACGAGAACCAGGGAGCCCTACCAGCCAGGCGGGCCCCAAGCCCCTGCTCGGGCCAATCCTGGACAAAGAGAGCCGAGGTGGGAGCAACAAGGACGGAATGCCCCTCGCGGCCGTGTGGAAAGGAATGGAGGAAACAATGATCCGAGTCGAGGAATGATACACATGATCTCGGGAGGGGCAACCGATGGAGACTCTGGCCGAGCTCGCAAGGCATACGGGAGGAGGTTGGAAAATTTTGAGGTGTCCATGGAAGCAAGCACCACAACCGACCATGTGATCAGTTTCGGTCCCGACGACCTGCGAGGTATTGTTACTCCACACAACGATGCCTTGGTAGTCACGGTTACTATAGCAAATTATGATATAGCAAGGATTTTCGTGGATACGGGGAGTTCCGTCAATATCTTATTCAAAACAACCGTGGACCAAATGCAAGTTGAGGGATTCCACTTGGACCTAATCTCGACCCCTCTTTATGGGTTCACGGGACATGTGATCCAGCCTCTGGGTCAGATTGTCCTCCCCTTGTCAATGGGGAGTGGCCCTAGCCGAGTAACTAAGATGGTGGACTTTACAGTCGTTGACGCCCCCTCCTCGTACAATGGGATTATTGGGCGACCAGCCATGAAGGACTTCAAGGCCGTAGCTTCTACCTATCACCAGAAGTTGAAGTTCCCGGCAGGAAACAAAGTTGGAGTACTTGGGGGAGACCAGGGTACAGCCCGTCGGTGTTATGAAAGTGTTGTAAAGGAAGAAGGAAAAAGGGCTCGACGGGAGGTCGGGGTGATAGGCAGCGGGGGGTCAGTTGCTCGGCATGCCCTGAAAGAGACTCCAACTGTGTCAGAGGAAGAACCTGAGTTAGTAGAGCTTGGATCTGCTGAAAGGGTGATCAGAATAGCTGCTGACTTGGACCCGCAAGAGAAGGGCGAGCTCATTGCCTGTCTCATTAAGAATCATGATGCCTTCGCCTGGTCTACTCAAGATCTTAAAGGTATAAATCCGAACATCGTGCAACACCATCTAAACGTGTTGGACGGAGCTCGGCCCATAAAACAAAAGAAAAGACACTTCGGGGCAGAAAAAGATAAGGTCATTAAGGAGGAGGTCCAAGAGCTGCTTAGGGCGGGACACATTAGAGAAGTTCAATTCCCCACTTGGCTCTCGAATGTAGTCCTGGTGCCTAAGAACTCGGGAAGGTGGAGAATGTGCATCGACTTCCGAGACCTTAACAAAGCCTGCCCCAAGGACTGCTACCCGTTGCCTCGCATAGATCAACTGGTGGACTCTACTGCCGGCCACCAATATCTATGTTTGCTGGATGCCTATCAAGGATATCATCAAATTCCCCTTGCAAAGGAAGATCAGGCAAAGGTAAGTTTCATCACCTCAGATGGAACTTTTTGTTTTGTGGTTATGCCCTTTGGACTTAAAAATGCAGGGGCAACGTACCAGAGGTTGATGGACAAAGTTTTCTCAAAGCAAATTGGGAGAAACGTGGAGGTGTACGTAGATGACATCTTGGTAAAGTCGATGAATCGAGCTCACCTCATGACTGACCTTGAAGAGACCTTCTCCACTCTGAGGTCTTACGGACTAAAGCTCAACCCCCAAAAATGTGTGTTTGGGGTGAAGAGTGGAAAGTTCCTGGGATACATTGTGACAGAGAGAGGTATTGAAGCCAATCCCGACAAGGTTAAGGCGATCCAGACTATGGCGTCCCCCACTAGTCTCCAAGAGGTGCAGCAATTAGCAGGGAGGATTGCTGCACTATCAAGGTTTGTGTCCAGGTCGGCTCACCGGAGTGTGCCTTTCTTTCGCACTCTCCGCAAGGCTCAGAAGTTTCAATGGGGAGCTGATTGCGAGAGGGCCTTTGATGAGTTAAAACAATATCTAACTGAGCTCCCGATTTTAGCCAAGCCGGGATTGGGGGAACGTTTATGGGTCTATCTCTCCGCAACTGAGGAGGCGGTGAGCTCGGTACTAGTCCGACAGGAAGGTTCAACTCAGCATCCTGTTTACTACGTTTCACATGCGTTAAAGGGAGCTGAGCTAAGATATTCGGGCTTGGAGAAGCTGGCATTAGCATTGACAATCACGGCAAGGAAACTAAGACCGTACTTCCTATCTCACCCAATCACGGTCCTTACCAATAGCCCTTTGGGAAAAATCTTAACTCATCCGGACGTGTCAGGTCGTCTGGTTAAGTGGACAAACCGAGCTGGGGGAGTATGACATCCAATATGAGCCGAGAAGAACTATCAAAGCGCAGGCCCTAGCTGATTTCTTGGCGGAGACAGTGCATCAGGATACCGAGGATCCTTGGAAGATATATGTTGATGGTTCTGCAACCAACGAGGGCAGTGGAGTTGGGGTAGTGTTGATTTCACCAAGGGGGGACGAGATGAAGTTAGCTGTACGTTTGGACTTCAGGGCTTCCAACAATGAAGCGGAGTATGAAGCTGTTCTGGCAGGATTGCAAGCAGCTAAGAATGTGGGAGCTAGCCGGGTGCACATCTTCTCTGACTCACAGCTGGTGGCACAACAGGTCAGAGGCGTCTACGAGACGAAGAATGAAAGGTTGATTGAGTATGCTCGTGCCATTGACCAAGTTAAAGAGAGATTTGTGGAAGTCATGTTTGAGCAAATTCCAAGGGAAGAAAATACCAAGGCGGATAGCCTAGCCAAGATGGCCAGTGCTCTCACTAGTTGGAAAAATCGAGATGTGGTCGCACACGTGGAGCTCGCCCCTTTCCAGGGCTCAGCACCTGCCGAGCTAGATAAGGGTGACTGGAGAACCGAGATTGAAAGTTATTTGAAGGAGGGAAGGCTACCCGTAGACCCAAGGAAAGCTCATCAGATCAAGCAGAGAAGTCTGCGTTTTGTGTTGTTCGAAGGAGTATTGTACAAAAGATCATTCTCCCGGCCTCTCCTGAAATGCCTAGGAGGAGATGACGTTGATTATGTCCTTAGGGAAATACATGAGGGGAGTTGTGGAAACCACTTGGGCGCCCATGCTCTGGCGCGAAAGGCCTTGCTAGCTGGGTTTTTCTGGCCTACCATGCAAAAGGACGCCATAACCCTCGTACTAGCCTGTGACAATTGCCAGCGGCACAGCAGACTCTATCACCAACCTACCACGATGATGAGGGCGATCATACCGGCATGCCCGTTTGACCAGTGGGGAATCGACATAGTGGGACCTTTTCCCCCTGCTCCAGCCCAAAAGAAATTCTTGATAGTAGCCATAGACTATTTCTCAAAATGGGTAGAAGCCGAACCCTTAGCTAAAATTACTGAAAAGGACGTCATGAATTTTGTGTGGAAAAACATAGTGTGCCGATATGGAGTCCCACGCGTATTGATTTCCGATAATGGAAGACAATTTCAAGGTGCCAAAATTCAATCTTGGTGCAAAGAGATGAAGATCAGACAAGCCTTTACATCCGTGGCTTACCCTCAAAGTAATGGCCAGGTGGAAGTGACTAACCGGTCTTTACTCCAAAGTTTAAAAGCAAGATTAGGAAAAGCAAAAGGAAACTGGGTGGAGGAGCTCCCGAGTGTGCTATGGTCTTATCGAACTACTCCCAGAACAGGAACTGGTGAAACGCCTTTCAGCATGGTTTATGGCAATGAGGCGGTGCTCCCAGCAGAAGTAGGATGCGAGACGGCAAGGATTATGCTTTACGATGAGGACAATGATCAAAGGCGAGCTGCTGATCTGGACTTCCTAGAAGAAAAAAGAGAGGCGGCGATGATTAGGATGGAAGCTTACAAGAACCGCATAGCTCGGGGGTACAATCGAAGAGTAGTACCAAGGAGTTTCCAGGTTGGAGACTTAGTGTTGAAAAGGGTACAAGAAGAACAGCGGGGAAAGCTGGACCCAAAATGGGGTGGGCCTTTTAAGATCATGGAGAAGTTGAGCTCGGGAGCTTATTACCTAGAAGACATGCAAGGCAAAGCCCTCAAGAGACCATGGAATGCCTACCACTTGAAGAAATACTATGTTTAACCATGGCTGTTACACCCGGGCTATGTATTTCTCTCCTTATTTGTAATCGCTTTAATTTCAATTTCGATTTCAACTTCAATTTTAATGAATGAAGGGTACTTGTTACTTGTCTTGCATACTTTTGCTAAGGGCCGAGCTCATTCGCCTTGGTTACGCCAAGTGCCGTTCAGGGGTGTTTACCCGACCTATCGTGGTTACGCCCGACAGAGGATCAGTCGAGCTGCGGTTACGCCGAGCTCATTCGCCTTGGTTACGCCAAGTGCCGTTCAGGGGTGTTTACCCGACCTGTCGTGGTTACGCCCGACAGAGGATCAGTCGAGCTGCGGTTACGCCGAGCTCATTCGCCTTGGTTACGCCAAGTGCCGTTCAGGGGTGTTTACCCGACCTGTCGTGGTTACGCCCGACAGAGGATCAGTCGAGCTGCGGTTACGCCGAGCTCATTCGCCTTGGTTACGCCAAGTGCCGTTCAGGGGTGTATACCCGACCTGTCGTGGTTACGCCCGACAGAGGATCAGTCGAGCTGCGGTTACGCCGAGCTCATTCGCCTTGGTTACGCCAAGTGCCGTTCAGGGGTGTTTACCCGACCTGTCGTGGTTACGCCCGACAGAGGATCAGTCGAACTGCGGTTACGCCGAGCTCCTTCGTCTTGGTCCAGTCAGCGGAAGTCAGGAAGCTTGACCCTAAATAGGAAGGGCACTACATGTTGCTCAGAAGGTGAGCTCTCGGGCATACTACTCAGAGGATGCAGAGAAAAGGAGAAGCTGAAGTCCTAAACGCGTTTCAACTTGTTAAGTATTATTCGTAGACGTGTATTTCTGATATATGATCTCGTGACAACAAATTTTTAAATAAAAGTTAAGGTCCGCCCTGACCACGATGAAAGTTGCTCTCCCTAATTGCGATAAACGTAAAGATCTGCCCTGACGATAAATATTAAAAGTCCACGACTGATAATGAGTGCTGACTGAGCAGAGCTCAGATCATGCGAGTCATTTGCTCAGGATTATTGTCCTCACAGGTCAGTCTGTTTTATGTTTATAATTCTTGTAAAGTTATGAATTATGTCAGCCCTGTTCTCACTCTTACTAGGATAACAGTTTGGCAAAACAAGCTTTTCATTAAATAAACACTGATTACAAGATAGTCAGACATCCCGATCTATGAAATCAGAAGGGATGTTAGCCACGATTGCCTGAAGATCCAAGAAGTCATCCGGGTCTCGATCCTCGGGAGGGAAGCCTTGCGCCTTGAATTGATCTTTACAGCCTCAAAGCCGAGATCGAGGAATCGGAACGCCTTCGCTGCAAGGAGCCTCTTGAACTCCTCCGACTTTAGGAAGGCCTCTTTTCGACCGATTTCTCCGGAGACATAGGTCTCCAGCTCTGAACGGGCGTGGCTCAGCTCCGCAATAGAGTTGGTCAAGGCCGTCTCTTTCTCCACCATGGCCGAACGGAGGCGACCGACCTCAGCACGATATTTGGCCAGCTCCGTCTCGACCGTCGTAAGTCTTGCATGGGCCTCTTTCAACTCAGCATCTGCAGCCTCAGCCCGGTGCGTAGCGTCTCGGGCTTTCTTCTTGGCGTTTGATGAGGCTTGGCCATAGTTGGACCCCCTCCGGACGCTTTCACGTAGCATTAGTAAGCCCTGGGTAAAGATGGTCAGGTAAGAGGGTAAAACATAAAGGAAGGTAAGGTAAGAGCATTTACCGATAAAGCGCGGGACAACCCTTCCTGGGCCAGAGGTCTCCACTTCATCCCTGCCATAACTTGTTGATCCGCACCCGTGGTAATGCACTCCAGGATCTCAGCCGGTAGTCCGGAGGTAGCCCCGGTAATCAAGCTGGTGGACTGAGTATACTCCACGGGGAGGCCAGGGGAGCCTGGACCGGCAGTCCGAGCCGATTGCGGGCTTTGAAGGGATTCAAGCGACGTTTCAGCTCGCGGCCCTGGGGAGGTTGCCACCTCTTCTCGGGTTGAAGCTCCCGGGGTTTTTCCACCCCTTTTTCTTTTCAGCAACAAGCTGCGATCTCCCCCGCTCTCTTCCGACTGAAGAATGACTATTGGGGAGGCCCGGGGAGCGATTGGGGGCGAAGGGGCTCGCTCTTCAGCACGGGACTCAGGGACGGCTTTACCTTTCCCTTTCTTCTGAGAGACCATCGCAGAAAGCATCTGGTTGAACGACATGTTCCCTGCGCAGAAAAAAAAAATATATATATATATATGTAAAATAAAAAAAAAAAGACATAAATAAAGAGAGCAGGAAGAAAGTACTCAGTTTAGAAAGGACGCACCAGGGGGAGGACTAGCTGGGTAAGAGCTCAGCCTGTATCGCCTGAGTACGTCCTCTCGGATTAAGATAGTTGTATCATATTGTCGACCCCCAATGGCTGACATAACCTTCTGGTAGAAGATATCTTCTTTGTATCGATGCGGGAGAGAACGACCCGGGGGAAGAGAATCTCTCCAGGCCATAGGACAAGACCAAGGTTGGGGCGGCCTAACGAAGAAGAATGTTTCTTTCCATCCTTTGTGAGAACTTGGGATTTTCTCCAAGAACTTACACGAGGGCCTCGATCCAAAGTAGAACAGACCAGGAAAGGTGGTGTTTTTAACATGGAAAAAGTAATGTAGAAGAGGAGGAGAGAATGGGAGGTTCAAAGATTGGAACAGGGCGGCAGCAGCAGCCATGCTCTGGTAGGAATTGGGACTGAGTTGGCTAAGTGAAACACAGAAATAGCTGGAGAGATCCTGATACAAAGCAGGAATGGGGAAGCGTAATCCACTCCTAATTTGTTCAACAAAAAAAGGAAAGAAGCCCAGGGGTGGCAGATGGGGACGATCCCCCGGCCTAGGTATTTGTACCTCGTGGTCGGGAGGAATGAAGTGAGAACGAAGAAGAACCTCCGCCTCAGCCGAGACACGTGAACTAAGGACCTCGTACCACGGTAGCCCAGCCCGCACCAGATCTCGAGGATCAACCTCGAAGTTCTCGGGGGAGGGGTTACGAGCGGGCAAAGGAGGAACCTGGAGAAGGGGAATGGCAGTGACAATTGCCTCTGCAGGGCCGCTCCGGGTAGGGGAGCTCAAAAGCCCAGACCACGTGGCATCTTCGGCCGAGCCCCTAAAGGCGGCCCCGGAAGTAGAGGATGTGGAAGTAGACATAAAAAGTAAAGTTAATTAAAGCAGAGGCGGAGAACTTACAGAAGGTTAGCGTGCGATTGAAGCGGAAGTGAACGAATAGCGAGAGAAAAGTGGTGAAGGTGAGGCGGAGGGGCAATTTATAGATGGCCAACGGATTGGGCCACTAGGGCCAGGCCCATTTCAATGGCCAGGATCGAGGGAGTTCAAACGTCGCAAGAGTGGATGATGACGCGTGGCAGCCACATCAATTGGGTGTACATCAACGGTCACATCTGGCTGACAACCTGTCTTGTCAGGGGTTAAGAATTTGAAATCTGACAGCTCGGTACGGGCCTCGAGCTCAAAAGGATAGCCAAGAACGTTACTCTAGCTAGACTAGAGGGGGATACTCATGATATCCGGGTAGGAGGTTAGTCCGGTCTCGGCCCTTATTCAGGCATAACCTCGCCCGCGAGTGCTCAGCTCGGTAAGCATGAGCGCCAGCCTCTTCGGCCCCTCCTAAATTTAGATCCGGGGTAACACTAACTATTGATCGAACTCAAGACCAATGGGTAAGAGGGAGTCTTAGGAAGCGAAGCTGCGGAAACCGAGGAGTTGACTGCTCGACTCGTCAAGACCATGCGCATCCACCAACATCATCATCTGGACAAGTTCAAGTCAATCATGCGAATACTTGAAAGATTTGGAAGAAGCTAAACTAAAAATAAGTGGTGTGGGGGAGTGGTTCGACGTCCACTCCAAAACCGTTCGAGTGACCCGTGGGATTGTCATCCGCATCCGAGCTTTCACCTTCGATTTAGCTCGTATTTGATGGGGGAGTAGTGATACCCGTACGGGTCAAACCCATTAAAAACTTACGGGTCGAGCCCAAACCATGGATCAAGGTCAGGGGACAAGGTACGGGAAGGGCGAAGCCAGCCTAGCATAAGGCGAGCCTCGCAGCTCGCCCGCTCTAAGGGTCGAGCTGCGCACCCACCCCGCAAGAGGCACTGTGCTCACCCCGCGAGAAAGGAGAGTACCGTCCCTACCTGCTCGCCCGCCAGACAGGGACGAGCTGCCTTGCTCGCCCCCCCGCAGACAGGGACGAGCTGCACACTCGCCCCACCAGACAGGGATGAGCTGCCTTGCATGCTCGCCCGCCAGACAGGGACGAGCTGCATGCTCGCCCGCCAAACGGGGACAAGCACCACAGCTCGCCCGCGTAAAGCCAGCTGTGGTGCTCGCCCGCGTGATGGGTGAGCCGCTTACTCACCCGGCGAGGCGGGTGAGCCTCGCAGCTCGCACACAGGGCATCGCAGCTCGCACACACGAGGCACAAGCTGCGATGTTCTCCCGTGCGAGGAAAAGTTCGATGCCACCCCTCGCAGATGCCTCATGCTTGCAAAGTATGGGGTCGAGGCTCACTCGTGTTGGGCGAGCTGAGCTTTGTAGCGCAGCCTCGTGAATTAGATTCAACGTATAACCCATATCTCCAAGTACAAATCGAATCATAAAAGCTGCAAGCATATCATACCATGAAAGCGACATTCTCTGGCACCCGGCATAAATCGGATCGCAAAAGCTGCAAGCCTATTATACGGAGAAAGTGACACCTACTCGTCTTCAGCCCTAAGACCCTGGTCCCCACCTTTAGCTTCAGAGGATGTTCCCTAGGCTCCTGACATACGGTTAAAGGTTGTCCCCTTTCCATCTCCTTATAAATATCAGGTTTGTCGACAGGAATAAGGTATTCACTCTCCTCACAACTTAAAGTTCATCCCGTTATTCTTTTCTTTTCCGATTTCTGACTTGAGCGTCGGAGGGGCTCCGCCGGGACATCCTTCCGGCACCCTTCTCACGCTTGTTCGTAATTTCAGGCATCACCGGCACTCGAAGCCATTATTGGAGTTGCTCCCAGCACCCTTCGTCCACCGGAAGGAAGACGTATCATTTTTAGTAAGCATCAAATCCAAACGTCATAATTGATATTGTAAATTTATAAATGTGGATTGTGTTGTTATTATATACTAAAACTTTCTACCTATTGGTTCCAGAATCAAGTTGTGCTCTTCCAATTTTTCAAAGTATATATTTAAAATACATCTTAAATTGTACTCTCGTGAAAACAAAACAAAAGGATTATCTATCATGTTAGAATGGCCAAAAAAGCTTAGTTTAGAGGAAAAAAACAATATTACCTTGTGGACGTATGTGGGATTCAATCACTTACTTGGCGGGAGAAAATTAGGAAATTCTTATATGGACCGGGTGTGAGACTCATTCCATGTACCCACATACAAACATTCAATGTACAGTAAAACCTTCATAAATCAATACTCGATAAATTAATAACCTCTTTAATAATATTTTTTTCAGGTCACAACTTGGTCCCAACATTATTTATTTAATACTCGATAAATTAATAACCTCTCCAAATGAATAAAATGTTATGGTCCCAACATTATTAATTTATAGAGGTTCTATTGTATATATATCTGGGATGTGTGTGTGTGCGTGTGGGTACATGGATTGACCGGTGGCCTACACCCGGTCCATACAAGAATTTCCCAGAATTTTTCATGTTACCCTCAAGACAGTGCCCGTAGGTAGATCTACCATTGAATTCAATTAATGTATAATAGTTCACATTAATAGTGATGATGCCCAAAAGGGCAGGGCAGCATCAAACAAATCCCTTATATGAGACTTGGAAAAAAATAAATAATTTGTTACTTTATGATTTACTTGTGTTTCATGTAGTAACGTATTATGTGTAAACTTGTGTGTTGGCATCACATTTAGCCTAAACTATCATGATTATATATTCACCAATTTAAGAAATTATATTTCCGCATTTTTTGATGGTATTTCCATATTTACATTACACAAATAAATATTGATGTTTTAATTATTATTGACCCACAAAGTCTTTTACTTTAAATTAAAAATATATCCCTTTATTTTGGGGATAAAAATAGCTTTTATAAATAGTGGACAGATAAAATTTGAAACAGTTTTGCCAATTCATTAAAAGACGTATTTTAATAAACTAGCCAATGGAAATATATATATACAATTCAAACAAACAATTAATATATAACAATAATGTATTATCAGTTGAGATTCTAAATAAATAAATAGATAAGATAAAATCTTAAAAGGGGAATCGATTCATAAAAAAAAAATGTAAATGTACTACAAATTAACTAGCACATAAATAAAAGTTTTTCAATTTTTAACCGCAACACCTTTTTTCGAATGTTAAAAAGGGGATACAGACACGTGAATGTGGTTCGGGCGAGTGTCTTAGGTTTTGCGGCTTTTTTTACACCCCCAAATGTACTTTACAAATTTAACTAACAAGTAGAAATATAAATGTTTATAATTTTTTTTTTTAAAAAAAACATAATACCTCAATAATAACAATGTGATTAATTAATATAATTCCATTGATTGTGTCTTGTTGTGATGACACAATGAAGTTTCCTTGAGCTCAGCCACGTCCTAAGCAAAGCATTCCACCCAATGAAAAGTATATAAAATTAGAAAATAGCTGTTCTCTCGAGTCAACAATTAATGTATGCTTAATTTATATGGTTTGCTTCGCTGTTGTTCCCATTTCAATCAAGTCACCTAATATATTTAAATAAATTTCATGGATATGCCAAAATTTAGTTAAAGAATTTATGGTGTGAATTAATAATTTAGTTGTATCACCTTACATACACAAACAAATTAATTAACATGTCATATATACTTATATGAATACTACTACATAAAAAATTTACATTTTGAATGGAAAGATTCATAAACTTATATAAGAGTCTTAATGCATTTTTGAAAGCCGCCAATGATACGACAGGGACTTCGCAGATACTCGTCTGTATATTGAAACAGAAAAAGAACACAACATTTGTGAGACAGAGTAAGTGGAAATCTCTCAATAAATTATTTTTAGCAGATGCATAATTTTATTTTCTTATATGGTGACTGTGCAAATCCTCATATTAAGCGACATGTATATTGCACAATGTACTCGTCAATGGGTCGGGTTTGTCAATAGACGGTGAAGAACCATTCATATACAAGTGCACATATGATTGTATAATTCACAACATTCTCCCGAGAAGAACCGTATAAAATGCTTCTGGATAGGTTCAAACCTATGATCTATTCATGATATTAATTGTTATGATCAAACGCTTACCAATAGGTAAACAAATATAGTTGTTAGCAGATACGCAACCCTATTCCTTATGTAATGACACCACAAAGTCTCGTACTAAGTGATATGTGGATATGAGGGGATGCATCACGTGCGTACCAATGTGTCAGACTTGTCATAACATAGCGTGAAATAAAAATACTTGTGTTATTTATATCTTTCAAATTATTATTCTCATATTATATATCTTTTTATTATCTCAGCCACAAACCAAACGATAAATCCAAACTTTCAAACATCGATATTTTCCGTTGTCACTTTGTATACGACTTGCTCAATTGCAACTTGTAGTCTATTTTTTTCTTAATATGCCCATGCGAAAGCTAAGTTTCAAAGATGACAATGACAAACAAAATTCTAGGTGTATTTTGGCAGCTACAATCTATGTGTGCATGTACAGGCAAAGACACCACCTGAGTTTAATTGGTAAAATATTTAATTTATAATTTCTATAAATTTTAAAAATAATAGTCTCAAATTAAAATTTAGAAATTTTCCTCAAAAAATTAAGAGAATTTTTTAAATCAAGGGGCAATTGCCTACCTTGATTATTAGTATGCAGCTCCGTACTGACTTTATGTGTCCTTTTAAGTTTGTTTTTTCCTTTCAATTTCCTCTCGAGAGTTCCCTTTGACATTTAGTAAATAATAAATTATTTGGTAAATTACAAGATTAGTCCCACTTAATAGTGTCATTTGGTACCAATTTTTTAATAGTAAACAAATATAGTCATATAAAAATTGTTATTCTAATAAAAAGGATCTGAAACCACTAGTTCGTTATAAAAACTAACAAAACGGACATTGTCGTACACATGAGGACATATACTGGCATGTGGAGCTTTGTTTTTGAATATTCATTTTTTTAATACAGATAAGTGGTCTTTAGACCATTTTTGTTGAAAGAAAAAAAAAATTTTGTGAGACTATATTCGGTTAAACAATTTCTATGAGATCACTTTTGTTAAAACAAAAATTAGGATACTATATCTGTTTACTCTAAAAATTTAGGACCGCTAGTGCAAATAACAATATTTAGTGGGACCATTTTTAAAATTGACCCACAAATTCTTAGACAGGTAGCTTTATAATATTTATATATATTAAAAATATATTTCGTAATTCATTTTATTTTGTAACTCATTTGTTTATTGAGTATTATAATTTCTTTTACATAACTAAGGTGCGCATCTATAACGATTCCTCCGATAAATTTTCGGCTTCTGTTATGAAAAATCAGCGGTAGATAGATCGGGCGAAAATGAGTTCGATTTTGATAATTTATTCTAACTCATGTAATCATGTGTCATTTTATTTTTGGTGCTCACTATCGGAAGATATACTCCAAGCATATATTTGATTCAATGATCCAATCGTTTGTGGAGAAAAGAAAGTCTTCTTTATCGTGTATTTTTAGCCATAACCGAGATCTGACTTTGACATAGTATACGTGTTTGATGAACTGGATTAATGATTAAGGGAGATGAATATATGATTCATTCTGCTACATGAAACTAATGATATATCAAGGTTTGTGGAACCTACTTTAAATGTTATTCAGAAAAAGAGAATCCCCAAATTTATACGACACAACAATAAAAAAAGATTTGTGGGGTTTTGAGGAAGAACAATTATATTGAGAGTGATATATATATATAGTACAATTAACTGAAGAAGAATGAGGTCCTTACATTCAAAAATCAAACAATTTCTTGATAAGTCATATATCACCAATAAAAAAAAGTTCAGTAAATTTACAGAATGGGTTTCGTTCATCTTTCTGACAGGTATAATTTATTCCAATTATGAACCAAGTATTGAATGATAACGGAAGTGGCGGCTTGAATATCTATTTTATTTATGAATATTGTTCAGGGATGGACCCAGAAAAAAATTCTTGGGGATGAATCTTTTTTGATAATAACTATAAAAAAGTTTATGGGTGTAAAAAAATTTAGTTTTTGGAAAAGTAAGGGTAACAAATGTTTAAAAAATGGATAAAAAATATTAACATAAAAATAGAGGACAGAAAAATTGTAGGGGGATAAAATGCGATTTTTGGATGGTTGAATGCAATTGAAAAAAAAATTAGGCTTGCAAACAATAGTTTTTTTGCAAGGGCGTGTTTCCTCCGGAATATTGACAACAAACTCTCATGTGGTTTTCCAAATAAGTATATTACACTTATATTATTTTAAAAAAGACAATTTTGTGTAATTTGTGAATATGTGCAAGATACTCTCTATATATCTGCTATGTTTTATAAATCACATGATATAAATTACTTATTTTAAAAATCATATGGGTAAACACCTTTTCATAAACCACGGGGTATATGAACGGTGTAAAATGGCTATTATGTGTGTGTATGTATATATACTGTGTGCATACTCATTAAATGTGGATGTCTTTTTCAGGACGTGGCTGTAATTTGTGGATATGGTACTTTGCATGCAAGTACTGGCGGGGCTACGCAATAATCCATAAACATACGAGTCAATGTTCCTGATAACACCGACTCCAAGTATATACATCGAAGCATGTAAATTAATATTCCGTACAAAATTAGTATTGATATTAGTCAATTTGTGTGTCATATAAATTAGATTTGTATTAATTAAGAATTTCAAATATTATTTTTGTAAGATGTTTTATGATTAATTATTTAAGAAGGACATTTTTTAGTTATTTTAAAATTTATGGTGCTTTGTAATAATTTCTTGATTTTTTTATAATTAGAAGTTATATGACCATTTCATATGTTACAATGATTCTAACCCTAATCTGATAAATATTATAAAGCATCATAAATTTTAGGATAAATAGCATAAAACCCTATGTGCTATAGTAAATATGCACGAAACCCCACTATGTTAACCAATGGCAGATCCAGGAATCGAATTCACCCGGGATTGACAAGTAAACATAAAAAAGATGAATATGTGCCAAGAAATTATAATAAATAAGAAAATATTAAAAATTATATACTCACAAAAGTAACAAATGAAAGATTACTTAAGTTGTGCTCTGCGGTTCTTTATAGCATAAAATTCATCAATGATCGAATCAGAATCAATGTTTTTAGCCAACTCGCATTCAATATAGTTTACAGGTATTATCCTTTCATTTTATTACGAAGAACACTTTTAACATGCTTCGTCGCTGAAGACGCTTGCTCTGTTGTTGCAGTAGACACATGAAGGGTTAAAACAAGACGAATCAATCTGTCGATCAAATTGTAGTCTCGTACCTTATTTGTCTCAGCTAATCTTCGACACAATTAAGAAATAGTTGATAAATTCTGAAAATTTTCATGGAAAGTATATAAACTTTATAATGCTCTAATTGGCCTCTCAAATAGTGCATCTCCTGATCACTGAAATCAGCTGGATAAAACTTCTAAGCAAGTGTGTATATATATTCAGCTTGAAACAATTTAAAATTATCTTTATGTTCCAAAGCAGAGTTAAGTATAAGAAGTTCTACTACTGCATTGTTGAATCTACTATTAATTTCTTCTACCTAAAAATCTATTGTAGCATTAAATACATCAAAGCGATAATGGTGCTCAATTGCGATATCATCTCTTTGTTGGTGCGAACGACCTCTTGCTACTCTATATCTATATCATTCATATTAGGTATCTCAATGTCATACTTTTTGCAAACTTCTTCGACATGTGTAAGAAGAAGATCAAAACCATCCTCTCTTAATGTTTGAGGTAAAACTTTCTTAGATGATACATGGTCCATTGCACTTAAAATATCAAGAGATTTGTATTACAAAGCTCGGCAAAGTATATTTGCAAGTCTCCTAATTTTATGCATAAGCTAAACATGAAATCAAATGATCTCATAGTAAGCAAACAACCATTAGTTTCCCCATGTATAGAATTAGACGAGCATTCAATCACCATGTGTTCAAGCACAGTTATGACAGCACTATACATGTTTATTAAACCACAAATTGAATCATGAGAAGTCAAACGAGTTGTTCCTGACCGATGCACGTTACCAATTTGATTAGCCCCTTTGCTCGTTGAACACTGATGTTTGCATTTTCTTCAACTTGAGCAGAACGAAACTCAGTATCACGCTTAGAAGAACTACCAACAAGATTAGAAATGACATCCAATTTTGAAAAGAACGACCAAATAGACACCTCCTTTTCAGTAGCCACGTTTAATGCTAATTGCAATTGAAGAGCAAAACAATGACACGCATAATGACAATCCTTCAAAAAAAAAAAAAGGTGCTTGTAACCCATTCCATGAGCCACACATGTTACTAGCACCATCATACCATTGACTCGCATATTGCAAAGATGTAACTCATGCCGACTTAAACGCTATATATTTCTTTCTTAAGTGCTATAGAATTGGTATTAGCAACTTGTACAATTTCAAAGAAGCGCTCTCTTAAGAAGCCATCAAGATCGACAAATCTCAATATTATAGCCATTTTCTCTTTAGTAGATATATCTTCGGCTTCATCGACTAGAATACAAAATTTTACATCACCAATTTCCTTACAAATTTTCATTCTCACTCTTTTAGCAAAAATGCTTAATACATCTTTCTGGATATCTGGTGATATATATATATATATATAGCATTTTGTGGAGCGTTTTCTAGAACTACCTCATCAATGCTAGCATTCATTCTTCCTAAAAGTTATATCAACTCAATAAGATTACCTTAATTTTTTGAAGATCAGATTCGTCATGCCCTCTTAATTCACATCCTTGCAAGATAAGCCATCGAACGCTTTCTATTGTCACCATAAGCCACAATATGTTTTGTTTGATTTCTTCTGATGTTGGTGTATGCATTACTTTGTCAATATGCCGAGATACATTGATAATAGAACCCATAGAAGTCATGGGATCATTATGAGCTGAATTGGACCTCCCATATGTGCCATAAATGCACATCTATGCCCATCATTAACTATTTTGCAACTTCTAAATCCAGTAGAACTAAATGCACGATTACAATAACTCGACTTCTCAAAGAGAGCATGGAAAATAATAACCCGCATCTTTTGTAGGTGAATACTCTAACCAAGAGAATTTATTAAACTAAAAGCTTTGAAATCGGCGATATTGTTCTCCAAATTTTGTTCTTGGATATTAAGTTAAAATAGATCGATGTGGCCCCATGCTGATGTATCAATGTCTGATTTCATCTCTTTGAGTAACATGATGTTGCCACATAGGAATACGTAAACCTAGATCGCTTCAACACGACCAACATCAGTTTCAACTCTTTGATATTTTGAAGGTTGTTGTTCATTATTATCTGAGTTATCATCATTGATAGAAGTGTGTTGTTCACTCGTTGATATATGTTCTTGTGGTTTAAAGAAAAAGAACATAGTTTTCCCCCCTTAACTACTCGAGTTTCCAATATAATCTGTTAATATAAAGTTGAAAAACAATAATTTTAAAACTAGATAAGTAAAATGTAGTTCTCAATCAATCATACAAAAGACATATATAATTGCTAATATTCCACATCATACACAATCAAAACATTTGTTAAATTGATACTTTTTCTTTCTTTTTTATATTAGTGCAAACAGTGTGTTTCTCAATTCTGGTCGAAAAAGGTCCTAAGTTTCGATTTTCTATTTTTCTAGTGCAAAATTTTGATTTTTCCAGTGTAAAAAAAATTGTGCTTAGACTGCTAATGTTGCTCACTTTATTCCATTATTGAAGGTTGTTCTATTGTTGCTATTTGTTATTCCCACAAGTTATTTGATAACTTAATTATAATCAGATTATAATTATAATCGAAAAATAAAATATACTGTAAACTTACAGCAGTAGAATATAAATACTATTCAAAATTTGCACAACAAGAAACTGGAACAATTCTGGACGAGGCCATAGCAAGCCGTGTGCCCGTAAACTCAAATTTGCCCGCCTTAGCTTCTGGCCTCCTGGACAAGTGAGTTCCAAGGTACAACGCCCAATCACCTCTGTTCGGATTGAAGCAAAACTCCGAGCAGCTCCTTCGAACACTAGTAGTGTGTTGTACTCTCAAACAATATGCAATGTATGAATGAAGAATGATTTCGGAATGAACAAAACATAGAGCTGATGCAGCTTATATTGCTGAGCAGCAGACCTCTCAAAAGGTCACATATAATTAAATGTACTGTTAGTGGGGTAGATGAAAAGTCTCAACACTTAAAATCAGATTAATACGGATTTAAGTCTCACACTTAAATATGAAATCAATTCTGCAGGTAGGTGAAAAGTCTCAAACTTAATACTCAGCAGAATATGAAAAGTCAGGTAGATTAGAAGTCTTTTTCAAAAATCCGAGAACTAAAAAGATAGGACTGCCTTCGCGGCAGCGACATGCGCGACGCGACGCGGCGAGGCGAGTCGAGTCGAGACGAGACGAGACAAGATGACCCGAGCGGAGCGGACGGACGGACGACGCGCGAGGGGAACCCATATTTTCTACTTAACTACATTCTATTGATTTGTATCTCATTATAAACAAACCATAAGTGTCTCAATTTCTCAATGTGGGATTTCTTTAGCCTAATTGACTATTCATAATTAACTTACCATAATTTTGTTCTCATTAACAAAATAAAACATAATTATTGGGCTCTTAATTATTAACCCAATAATAACTTTTTTATTAATCCAACAACCCCCCACATGAATGCAATATGGCGAAAAAATTACAGAATGCACCTAGATGAAGATTTGAGAGTACTTTGAGAATCCATTGCATCAGGATAGGTGGTGATTAACCTTGAACCTTCCTTAGTAAAGTATCATCGGATATACTTGTCAACCAGTGGACATGATGCCTTGAACTGTTCGATGTTTTATGTATAACAAGACAACAATACTCACACAGCTTCATCTCCACACTATTATTGGTTCTTTCGTTGTTGTCCATTTTGGCCCTGGAGCATTGGATGTTTCACCGAATGCTCTAGATATTTAGCCCTCAGGTCATCTCATAGAAGCGGCCCCTTCACATTCGATATATGCGATTTCTCCTAAAGAGTATCCTGTCATACCCCACTCTAATATCTCGAGATAGAAGAATCATTAAGAGCATGAGCTCAGCCTTCCCAAATACAGGTTTATCACTCTTTCATCACATGAATAGGTAAGGAACTCAATTTCCCGAGTGCTTTGTTTGATCCCCCCCACAATTCGGTTTTCCCGTTGAACCTGCAAATTGGACTTTACAGTTCAGGTTGGGTTGCCATCATGGTTGGAAATCAATTTCATGGGCTTCAACCCCATTCCCCTCGATGAAATCTCTACTCGGTCTCTCGTTAGACGTTTCGTAAATGGGTCTGCAATGTTTTCTTTAGACTTCACATAATCTAGAGAAATAACACCGGTTTTCAGTAGATTTCTCACAGATTTATGTCTCCGACGTATGTTTCTAGATTTCCCATAATACACATTGCTTTGTGCTCTTCCCATAGCTGACTGACTATTACAGCGCACGCTAATGGGTGGCACCGGTTTTGACCACATTGGAATGTCCTCCAAGAAACTCCAAAGCCAATCAGCTTATTCTGCTGCAAGTTCTAAAGCTATGAACTCAGATTCCATAGTTGATCTAGCAATGCACGTATGTTTGCATGATTTCCACGAAACAGCTGCACCTCCAATTATAAAGATATATCCACTCGTGGACTTTATATTCTTGGAGTCCGATATCCAATTCGCATATGAGTACCCTTCAATTACTGCTGGATATCTCGTATAATGTAGTCCGTAGTTAGTAGTATATCTTAGATATCTAAGAACTCGAACTACTGCCTTCCAGTACTCATAACTGGGATTACTCGTATACTGCTCAATCTGTTGACTGTGTTAGCTATATCAGGTCTAGTGCAATCCATGAGGTACATGAGACTACCTATGACCCTAGAGTACTCCAGTTGTTGCACACCTTCTTCGCGATTCTTGCAAAGATTTGACACCACCTCCATAGGTGTTCTCGCGATGGTATTATTTCCCTTGTCAAACTTGTCAACATAATGACTCTGGGAGAGAGAATATCCATCTGCATGTTTTGTGATCTTCATCCCAAGAATCACGTCTGCAAGACCTAGGTCTTTCATCTCAAAATTTCACGACAGCATTTTCTTGGTAATTTGATATTGTTGTTATTACCAACAATTATCATGTCATCCACGTAGAGACATACTATCACATAGTTTGTATTGTCTCCTTTCACGTAGACACATTTATCGCATTGATTTGTTTTAAACCCATTTGAAAGCATGACGCTATCAAATTTTTCGTGCCATTGTTTAGGTGCTTGTTTTAATCCATACAAGAATTTCAAAAGTCTACACACCTTCGTTTCTTTACCTAGAACTACAAACCCTTCAGGTTGGTCCATGTAAACCTCATCTTCTAACTCTCCATTTAGAAAAGCCGTTTTTTACATCCATTTGATGGATCTCTAAGTTATATAATGCAGCAAATGCAATTATTAACCTTATAGATGTTTTCCTGGATACATGAGCGTATGTGTCAAAATAATCAACACCCTTAGTTTGTCTGTAGTCTTTGACTACAAGTCTAGCCTTGTACTTATCTACCTTACCATCAGCTTTCATCTTCCTCTTGAAGATCAACTTGTGGCATAGTGGTTTACAACCTGCAGGAAGATCCACTAGTTCCCAAGTATGATTATGTAAGATAGATTATATCTCACTGTTCACCGCTTCTTTCCAAAGGTCAGAGTCTTGTGAATACATTGCTTCCTTGAAAGTAGCCGGATCCTTTTCCAACAGATATGTTAGAAAATCTGAGCCAAAAGACTTTTCTTTTCTCGCTCTTTTGCTTCGTCTAGGCGATTCTACATTCTCTTGAGATTCTCTATCCCCCACATTTCTCTCAACATTGATTTCAGTCACTGTCTGAGTTTCGTGGGGAAAGATTTCCTCAAAGAATGAAGCATCTCTAGCCTCAATGATAGTATTTACATGCATTTCTGCATTATCCGACTTGTTTACCAGAAATCGATAGGCACTACTATCTTGCGCATATCCGATAAATACACAATTCACTGTCTTAGGTCCTATTGTAGTCCGTTTAGGAGGAGGAATTGGTACCTTTGCTAGACAGCCCCAAACCCTTAAAAACTTGTAGCTAGGTGCACGACCTTTCCACAATTCAGGCGTTTTATCCAACTTTTTATGTGGTACTCTATTTAGTACATAGTTGGCGGAAAGCAGAGCTTCTCCCCATAAACTCCTAGGTAAGTCGGAACTTATAAGCATTGCATTCATCATTTCCTTAAGCGTTCTATTCTTCCTTTCAGCAATACCATTTTGCTCGGGAGAATAAGGCGCAGTGGTTTGATGAATAATGCCACTCTCAGCACATATTTGTGCAAATGGTGACTCATATTCACCGCCTCGATCACTTAGAAGAATTTTAATCTTTTTATCAAGTTGATTCTCAACTTCATTCTTGTAGTAAATGAACATGTCAATTGCTTCGTCTTTACTTCTCATTAAGTAGACATAACAATATCTTGTACAATCATTGATAAATGTTATAAAATAATTTTTACCGCCTCTAGATTGTACATACTTTAGATCGCATACATCCGTATGGATCAAGTTTAACGGTTCGGTGCTTTGCTCAATTGAGTGGAATGAAGACTTGGGTAATTTGGCCTCTACACAAGTCTCACACTTGTGTTTATGATTGATGTTAAATTTAGGTAATAGATTAAGAGACATTAGCCTTTGTAAGGACTTATAATTCACATGTCCTAATCTACCATGCCATAAATGTAAAGACTCACAAGAATAATCAAACTTTAAAGTTTTATTAGCCACATTGGCAACAGTCATTACCTTTTTTTTGCTTGTGCTAGCCTTATTTGTTGCATTAACATCAACCTCAACGTCTACACTAGACTTAGCCTTAGGAGCTAAAGTCATTAAACTCATCTTGAAGAGGTTATTGGTCAAGTAGCCTTTGCCCACAAACATACCACCCTTGGTCAGAATGACTTTGTCGGACTCAAACACGAGCCGAAAACCTTTCTTGTTCAGCACTGCTCTGGAGATGAGATTCTTTCGGATCTCTGGCATGTGGAGCACCTCGGTAAGAGTCAATTCTTTCCCGGAAGTCATCTTTAGCACAACCGTCCCTTTGCCTTCAACTTTTGAGACTGCTGAATTTCCCATGTAACAGTGCTCGTCATTGACTAGTTGATAGGTCTTAAACATCCATTTGTTGGCGCACATGTGGCGAGTAGCCTCAGTGTCCACCCACCATTCCATGGAGTTCCCTCCAACAAGATTCAGGGCATGTGCATGCCTCTTGCCTTTGCCTTTGTAAGGGACTATCTTCCTCTTACCGTCATTGTTTTGACGTTGAGTGCAGTCCTTGGCCTTATGGTTAGGCTTACCACACACATAACAGTCACCGGTGAACCTCATTGTCTGAGTATCTCCCTTGGGTTCAAAAGTACGCTTGCGCTTATTCCCATGGGAGTTGTCCCCAACTTCAACCACGTTGGCCTTGGAAATCATTCCAAATGATTTCTTGTCAACTTTTCGGTTGTCTTGCTCGATGCGCAGCCTCCTGATAAGATCCTCGAGACTCATCATCTTTCGCTTGTGCTTTAGGTAGCTTTTGAAGTTCTTCCAAGATGGCGGTAATTTTTCAATCATCATCTCCACTTGGAAAGCATCATTTAGCCCCATACCTTCGTCAACAATTTCATGATATATCAGCTGCAAATCTCCTCATTGCTCAACAACGCTCTTGCCATCTACCATTCGATAGTCATGGAATCGCCCGGCTACAAATTCATTTGGGCCTGCGTCGTCAACTTTATACTTTATCTCTAACGATTCCCAAAGATTCTTAGTAGTCTCCTTGGGGGAATACACATTAAAAAGTGCATCGTCAAGAGAATTCAGTATGTAGTTACGACAAAGGTAGTCGGCACTCATCCATGACTCGACAATCACAGCAGATTGAGGATCCTCTTTGTCCTCCACTGGTTTCTCCTCTTTGGGAAACCTGGTCAAGTTCAAAGTGGTCAAGAAGAACATCATCTTCTGTTGCCAACGTTTAAATTTGGAACCCCTGAATTTTCCAGTTTCTCAAATTGAGAGAACGACATTGGGTTTCTCAGAACTGGCATAACGACCTCACCGCCGCTAGCTTTAACCACTGGAATCTCAGTATTCTCAGCAACTCGGTTTGGAATCTGGTCAGCCATAAGCTAAAAACAGAATACAAATGATACAACACAAACAATATCAAATTGGTTTGTCAAAACCTTTTATAGTGAACAAACAGTGATTGCTTGAAAATTCAACAATTTATTTTTCGAAAATCCGATTATGTTCCAAAACAGGAACAAACAAAAAAAATTTGAGTTTACGATTGTTATTCCCACAAGTTATTTGATAACTTAATTATAATCAGATTACAATTATACTGTAAACTTACAGCAGTAGTATATAAATACTATTCAAAATTTGCACAACGGGAAACTGGAACAATTCTGGACGAGGCGACAGCAAGCCGTGTACCCGTAAACTCAAATTTGCCCGCCGTAGCTTCTGGCCTCCTGGACAAGTGAGTTCCAAGGTACAACGCCCAATCACCTCTGTTCGGATTGAAGCAAAACTCCGAACAGACTCCTTAGAACACTAGTAGTGTGCAGTACTCTCAAACAGTATGCAATGTATGAATGAAGAATGATTTCGGAATGAACAAAACATAGAGCTGGTGCAGCTTATATAGCTGAGCAACAGACCTCTCCAAAGGTCACAGATAATTAAATGTAATGTTAGTGGGATAGATGAAAAGTCTCAACACTTAACATCAGATTAATACGGTTTAAGTCTCACACTTAAATCTGACATCAATTCTGCAGGTAGGTGAAAAGTCTCAAACTTAACACTCAGCAGGATATGAAAAGTCAGGTAGATGAAAAGTTTTTTTCAGAAATCCGAGTAGTAAAAAGATAGGACTGCCTTCGCGGCAGCGGCGCGACGCGACACAGCGCGGCGCGGCGAGTCCAGACGAGACGAGCCTAGCGGAGCGGACGGATGGACGGCGCGCGAGGGGCACCCATCTTTTCTACTCAACTACACTCTATTGATTTGTATCTCATTATAAACAAACCATAAGTGTCTCAATTTCTCAATGTGGGATTTCTTTAGCATAATTGACTATTCATAATGAACTTACCATAATTTTGTTCTAATTAACAAAATAAAACATAATTATTGGGCTCTTAATTATTCACCCAATAATAAAATTTTTATATTCCAACACTATTTTCACTTTGTACCATGGAGAGCTTTATTTGGTCATCAAGACACATATTTCTACATTGATTTATATCACATTCACAACCAAAGACAATATGTTCTACAAGGAAATTGTAAATTATAATTGAGATGAACATTTCTTTTCTCATACTTTGTGAATGAGAAGTACAAATCAATAAATATAAGATGACAGTAAACATTAAGCCGTCACTATGCACCGAATCAAATCTTAAGGAGCAGAATCCTTACTGAATTACATTAGAATTATTTACTACAATCCCTAACTTTGACACGATTTCAACACCTCCCCTCAAGCTGGATTGTAGATGTTGTACATACACAGCTTGTGACCCAACTCTTCAAAGTTAGTCCTTGGAAGAGCTTTTCTGAGTATGTCAGCAGTTTGTAATTTTGTAGGAATGTCGGCTAGCTGAACAACTTCTTTCTCGATCTTTTTTGCAATAAAATGTCGATCTATCTCAATATGAGATTTGTTCTATAATGGTAATGGGGTTCTTTGCGATGCTGATAGTTGCTTCGTTATCACAAAACACTTTGTAGAGTTCACCAATTCCATTCCCAGCTCCTTAAGTAATCTTAGTGTGTGATTTTTACATTTATTATACTATGATTTTATAGTGGTTTTCGTAGTGATTTCTGAAAGATATTATGCTTTTTGGTATATATTTGTATTTTTCAGGAATAAAAGTAGAAATACATAAAAGTGGAGGATTTAAGCTATTTAACAATGAAAAGGAACAAACCGAGCGAACATGTCGAAGGACATGCTTTTGATTCTTAAAAAAATTAAAATAAAATTCACGGTTACTATTCCCATGATTGATCGCCAAAGAAACAACGATCGATCGCCGGGAGGCAGAATGTTTTGGCGATCAATAGCCGGGACTTCGCGATAGATCGCCAGATGGTGAAATTTCAAAATTTTGTTTCCTATTTGAATATTTTGTGTCCAAAAATATGAAAACTCTCCTCCCATTATTTATGGACTTGTCTTGGATGAAAATGGGGACTTTTGATGAGATTTTAACCCTAGAACAAAGCCTCCACACCATCTCCATCTCCCACCATCATTCATACATCACAACCCCATTGAAGAGAAGAGGCATTGGAAGAGACGGGACGACGGAGCAACGCAAGGAGTCAACGCCTATCGTTATTTTCGTATTTCTGAACGTAGTTTGTTTCTATTTGATTTCCTTATGCTTTTGGTGTTGGAAAACATGATTTTGCATTTGATTTTGAATTGTTTCTAGGCTAAGTTTTGTTGTCAAGACTTAGGGGATCCCATGTTTTGAACCCACAATTTTAATTAAGTTTTGATTGATTCTTACAATTCTTTGTGTTTAATGTATTGATGTTCATGCTTTCAATGGATTAATCATCCTCGATTGATTATTTATTGCGATTGAATTGACAATAGGAGATTGCAATACGATATAGTAAATTAAACCATGGATTTCAGACTAAGATCGAAAGATAAAGTCAAATACATGTGTGATAGCAATAGATTTACCAAAATCAAAGGCTAGAAGTTTTCATAAATCGACATACAATATTGAGTGTTAAGTGCATGATCATTGCCTTGTTGCATCTTAGTATTAGACTTGTCATAACCAGACCAAGGTATAACAAGTGCATTAGGAAAACTCGTCACCTTAGAACGTTTGAAGTTAATTCTTAACTATAGGCGAATTGTGGGGGATTTCACGAAGTGAACCGAAAGTCTTGATAATTATCTCTACTGATATATTTCTTTACTACGTGTTGGGTTGAGTTTCGTGTCATTAGTCACTTTATTTAATTAATCACAACCATTTTTCATAGGCTAAATATAGTTAAACTAGTGGAGTTTGGTACTTATATCATAGTCCTCGTGGGTTCGACACTCATACATTTCATATCATTATACTAAACTTTACACCGTGCACTTGCGGTACGCAATCGCTACACTCAAAAATACTGTTTAAAATAATAGCGATCACTTAGTATCCACGTTCCTTCACAAATACCTAGGGCTAGAGCTCTGAATTCGGGCTCTGCACTGCTTCTTGAGACACCTGATTGTTTCTTGCTTTACCAAGTTACGTGATTTCTCCAAACATAGGAACAATGCCCAAAAATTGATATTCTTTCTGAAACATCTCCTGCCCAGTCTGCATCTGAGAATACTTCAACAGTTTTGTTATTCTTCCTGTATAAGATGCTTCTACCAGGTGTCATCTTAAGATACCTCAAAATATATTCGCTGTGTACATATGTTCTTTGGTTGGATTGTTCATAAAATGACTCACAACACTGATAAGTGTGATTTTTACACTTATATTTCCTGGATTTTAGATGATTTTTATGTTAATTTCTGGATGTTATTACACGCTTTTGTGTTGTCTTTGGAATGTTTAGGAAATCAAGATTGAAGTGCATGAAAGTGAAGGAAATGAGTTAAAAAGGATGAAAAAAGACTCAAACGAGCAAACCAACCGAAGAAACGATGAAAGTTCGAGTTTGGAAGAAAAAGAGACTACCGATCAATCGGTGGTCATGTGCCAATCGATCGGTCAACGGCGATACATGAGCAACAATTTTTAATAATTACCAATCGATCGGAAGCTTTGTAAAGATCGATCGGTAAATGACGTTGCTGAAGGAAGCAAATTCGGAGTTTGAAGTCCACAACTTGTGATGCCTGTAATTTAATTATCTTAATTAAAGTGAGTTAATGGGATAGTTAATAGATAATTACAAATACTTATCGTTTTGCTTTTGGACTCGGTTTTGAGATAAAACTAACGTGGATCAAAACCATAAAAACATGTGATGCCAAAATTTTTGTTACTTGAATGATTTTGTTAGTGTATTTTATTGTGATAATTGTAGTGAGAAAGATTTTGAATATGGTAGTGTGAATTGGTGAGTTGGAGATATATATATATATATATATATATATATATATATATATATATATATATATATAGATATATATTATTGAGTAAAAATGTAATGAAGATCAAAGACTAGGGGCTAATTTGCAATATGACAAGTCTTTATCATCCAACCCCTACACACGCCACACACACTAATCACTTCACACACAAGACACACTAAAATCCCTAAATCTCATCTTCTACTCCCTTCACAATCTCTTCCAAGATTAAGGAGAAATCTTCATTCTTACCAAGTATCAAGTAAATTAAGGGGTACTTTGGTAAGTTTAAACTATATTGTTGTATTTTGTTTGAAGTTGAGTTGAATAATGTAGAGATTTGAATGTCAAGTTATGATATTAAAGGGGATGAACTGATGTGACTAGAAATAGACACATCTATTGCGTTTAATTGTTTACGATTTGGTATGTTTTGATGGTTAATTTGATACATATGCTACCTAATCGTATATTTGTGTAATTGTAGGTGGAATCGAAGAAATCGAGCTAACTAAGGCGAAAAAGGTCAAGAAAAGCTTTGGAGCTAATAAGGACTCAATGTAGATCAAGAAAAAGGCTAAAAACGTAATTTTAGTGAAGGCGATCGACCGCATGGAGGAGGCAATCGATCGCCTATGGACAGAAAGTTGAGCAACAAAATTCACGAAGCAGCGATCGATCGCGAGGATTAGGCGATCGATCGCCAAAGTTCACTGGAGCCAAGCGATCGATCGCGAGAAAAGTGGCGATCGATCGCCTAGGTAATTTCGCCGAAAAAAAAGAGCTAGCGATCGATCGCCACCGGTGTTTTGGAAAGATTGGGAACTTGATTTCTTTCCTTCCTACATAAGCTCTAACCTACCCCATCAGTCTCCATACCTCTTGATACTCGAAAATTATCAACTTTAGGAGATAATTGAGAGCTTAGAACAGATTTTTCAATTTTTAGAATAATTTTTCTTCCGATTTTTGTAAAGACGCTCGAAGAACGAAGACGGAATCAACAAGCCGGAATCGTGCTTCGCTTTAGTAACTTTCTTTCTATTGATTATTTGATGTTTTTAATACAATTTTTGTTAGTTTTAGATTTAATTATGCAAGGCTAAACACGTTGATTCTTGGTTGAGGGATACTTGCCTTTGGAATAGAAAAACTTGTGAAAATTTTGGTTTGATTGTTGAATTTTTAATTCAATTTCAATTTGTTATTCTGATTATGATTCTTATGATTGTAGTATTTGATTGATAGATTGATCACCTAGTAATCATTTACACTTTCTAATGCTAATTGAGAAGCAACTAAGATTGATAATTACCTGCTGTTGGTGTTATTAAATTCTTAGGAAAAACGATTGGATAATTAATTCTAACGGCTGTAGTTTTTATTGATTAGATTCATCAAGCTTACTAGTTTTGAAACGATCATTGATTAAATCTTAACGGTTGTAGTTTTGGTTAAAGATTTGATAAGAGTTGAATTGAAGGCTGTTTTCTTTTTTACCACGATTAAGGTAAGTAAGGAATTAAGTTTTCAATTGATGAATAATTGAATGAATTCATAAATTTAGTAATTTGATGATCAAGTGAATGATTTTCAAAGGTAAAGTTGACCGAAAACCAAGAATCGCTTTTTAATCTTGATAAACTAGAATTTTTATTTGCTTTCGTTTGATTTAGTTATAGTTAAACAAATTCAAAAACCCCCTATTTTGAAACTTGTTAGCATAAAAGTATTCACTTCCCTGTGGGATCGATCCCTACTCACGCTACTACATATTTACTGTTATTAACTTGAGAGGGTTAATTTGGACGTACGCGATAAACGCTACCAAATTTTGGCGCCGTTGCCGGGGAAGGCAATTACTTTTGTGTTAACGCCTTTTTATTTATTTCATTTTATACTCGTGTTGTCTGTTCATGAGTACAGGTGATCCCTCAGATCAAGAAGACAATATTCACTACGATCTGAGATCGAGAGGACACTATATCGGAGAAGAAGAGAAAACAGAAGGCAAGAAGAGGAAGAAAGGAACACCATGGATGCAAATCGGAGTTTACGACAACTGGCCAATGCGGATTTGAACCAACAACCTCTTTGCATTACTTTCCCTACTCTTGCAACTAATGTTAACTGAAATCTGGACTAATACATTTGTTGCCATCTTTCCATGGACTTGCAGGAGAAGATCCGCATAAGCATTTGATGGAGTTCCATGTGGTTTGCACGACTACGAAGCCGACTGGAATTACTGAGGAGCAAATCAAGTTAAGAGCTTTCCCTTTTTCCTTGAAGGACGCTGCAAAGGACTGGTTATTCTACCAACCATCTGGATCGATCACAACACGGAATGATCTCCAGAGGATGTTTCTAGAAAAATACTTTCCAGCATCAAGGGCAGCTAATATACGGAAGGAGATCTACTCTATTCGACAGTACACGGGAGAGACATTGCATGAGTACTGGGAGCGCTTCAAGAAATTGTGTGCAAGCTGTCCACAACACCAGATAAGTGAACATTTACTCATACAATATTTTTATGAGGGTTTGTTAACTAGTGACAGGAACTTGGTTGTCGCTGCGAGCGGTGGAGCTTTTTTGGATAAGACACCGGAGGATGCAAGAAGCTTGATAGCAAACATGGCGGCCAACTCACAGCAGTTGGCAACTTTAGGAATGAGCCGAATCAACGGAAACAAGGAGAGGTAAACGTGTCTAATCTAGAACAACAACTTATTAGCCTCACCTCTCTTGTTCGTCAAATGGCAGGAGGAAATGGACAGACAGTGAAGCCATGTGGAATATGTATGGAGATGAGTCATACTACAGATTCATGCCCATCACTTCACAAATCATATGCTGAGCAAGTGAATGCAGCAGGTGGATTTCCGGGGCAACCTCAACGCAAATATGACCCTTACTCCAACACATACAACCCAGGATGGAGAGACCACCCTAATTTGAGCTATGGACCACAATTGATGAATCACGTTCCACCTCAAGTGCCACAACAGCCACAACATCCACCACCTTACCGACCACCTTTTCAAAGGGCACAATAATATAATTACCCCTCTACTAGTGACAGGTTAGGAAATATTATTCAAGATCTTGCTCATTATGTTACAAAATTTCAACAGGAAACAAGATCAAGTATTCAAACCCTGAACACTCAAGTGGGTCAACTAGCCACCGCGCTAAATCGTGTTGAAGCACATGGATCGACCACCCTACCATCCCAAAAAGTGGTGAATCCAAGGGAAAATGCAAGTGCGGTCACACTTAGGAGTGGTAAAGAACTGGAAATACCGGAGGAGAAGGTGGAAGATAAACCCAATGGTGATGAAGAAAAGGAAGGTGCTAGAGTGTGGATTCTTTTGGCCTACCCTATTTCGTGATGCCTACTACTTTTGCAATAACTGTGCGCAAATGACCGGTAATATTTCCCAACGAAAGGAGATGCCTCAACAACCCATTCTTATTTATGAATTTTTTGACGTATGGGGCATCGACTTTATGGGACCATTCCCTATCTCTTATGGTCATATTTATATACTTCTTGTTGTTGACTATGTTTCGAAATGGGTAAAAGCTATTGCTACCCGGACTGACGATTCCAAAGTTGTTGCAGATTTTATCAAACATAACCTTTTTTCTAGGTTTGGAATCCTGAGAGCTATCATCAGTGATCGAGGTACACACTTTTGCAATAGGACTGTGGAAAGTCTTTTCAAGAAGTATCATGTCACCCACAAAGTCTCCACCGCCTACCATCCACAAACGAATGGCCAAGCCGAGGTCTCTAACCGAGAAATCAAAGCCATATTGGAAAAGACTGTCAACCCCACGAGGAAGGATTGGAGCTTCAGACTGGATGATGCACTTTGGGCTTACCGGACTGCGTATAAGACTCCATATGTCACCATATCGACTCATTTTTGGTAAACCATGTCATATTCCTGTAGAGTTGGAGCATAAAGCATACTGGGCGGTGAAGCATTTCAACATAAACTATGATGAGAGTGGCTTGCATCGGAAGTTGCAAATTACAAGAGCTTGAAGAAATAATGAATGAGGCGTATGAAAGTGCAAGGATCTTCAAGGAAAAGACGAAAGACTTCCATGACAAAATGATATCGAGAAGGAGTTTTGAAGTTGGTTAAAAAGTTCTCCTTTACCATTCACGCCTTCGCCTATTCCCAGGTAAGCTTCGTTCTAGATGGCACGGTCCTTATATCATTACTAATGTGTTTCCCCATGGTGCAGTGGAAATTCAAAGTTTGGACACCACTAAGACATTCAAGGTGAATGGTCACCGATTGAAGCATTACTACGATGGTGTCCAAGACGAGGAAGGTGGACAAGTGAACGTCAAGGTGGCTCTAGAGGATCCACCTCACTTCGACTGATCACGAGGACTAGCGTCGGGCCACCGACGTTAAACAGAGGCGCTGCTTGGGAGGCAACCCAAGGGGAGTTAGTTTCCTTTCTCCCTTTTATTTTTATTGCTTTAGTAGTTAGACTTTTCTCTTTTCTTGTATTTTTGCCTTACATTGGGGACAATGTAAGATTTAAGTATGGGGGAGGGATTAGTGATGTGTTATTGTTTATATTATTATAAAAATACAAAACAAATCAAAAAATTTGAAAATTTTGAGCTCATAGTTAGTAATGAACACATGCTTAGAATCACTAGCCCATGATGAAACTTAATTGATATCATGCATGCTTTTGAACATAGGTGGATATTTAACCTTGGAACACTTTGAACTCTAATGCAAATTTTACTTTAACTTAGTAGTTGAATATTTTGAGCGCATTATTGTCATGACTTGTGAAGTGTGCATAGCTTAGTGAAGATTGTGTGAACTTTGTGATAGTCTTAAGAAGTCTCTAATACATGCTTGAACTTAACTACATGCTCTTTGAGGCGTATGTCTAGACTACTTGCAAACATGAAAGTGATTTAGGCAATCTTTGATGCGTTTGAGCCTTTCAAACCTACCATGTAAAGAAAATCAATCACTAGTACCCTTTTTGAGCATTAATGCAAAAGAATGGTTGTATGCTAAGCAAACAAACGACCCCCATTCGACATTCTTTGACTAGCTTATCATCCTTCCCTAATGAGCCTAAATATGAATTATATCCATACCTTTGAAGGGAGTATGATGCGTTTCATTCACATGCACTTATGTTATCAATGATTCAAATGTTTTGTGAGCTTTATTGTCAAAAGAATGGAATGCATGAAAGAAAGGAATGCCTTGAGAAGATAGATAAAAATATGACTCCAAGGGGAGCCAAGCACAAAAGAAGGAAAATGTTGAAATAAAAGTTGAAAAATTCAAGCAAGAAGAGAAGCCTTTAGTGTGCATATCATCATACTCTCTTGTTTGATATATCTTTACCCTTTCTTTCATAAGCCAATACCTAGGCCAAGCTACAAGCTAATAAAGACCTACTTGATTCGTGTTTGCAAAGTAGCTAAAATAGTGGAGAAGAGTGTGCAAGTGAGCTTATACTTGTGTTAGTGTATGACTTGAACTATTGTGGATTTGCATCTTTTGGATCTATAATTTGTACACAACACTTGTCTATACCACACACGCACATTCACTACTTCGTTGAGTAGGAGATGTTTAGGGATTGAACTTGTTCCATTATTAACTTTTCACCGCCTTTCATTACTATGCATGTTTAAAATTGTTGAGGCATTAAAGTGAAAACAAGTTAGTTTGTTATGATGCTATGAGCCAAGCAAAAAGATTATAGTTTTATTTGATTTACTCGAGGTCGAGTAAAGAGTAAGTATGGGGGAGTTTGATGTGACTAGAAATAGACACATCTATTGCATTTAATTGTTTACGATTTGGTATGTTTTGATGGTTAATTTGATAATATGCTACCTAATCGTATATTTGTGCAATTGTAGGTGTAATCGAAGAAATCGAGCTAACTAAGGCGAACAAAGGTCAAGAAAAGCTTTGGAGCTAATAAGGACTCAATGTAGATCAAGAAAAAGGCTAAAAATGTAATTTTAGTGAAGGCGATCGACCGCATGGAGGAGGCAATCGATCGCCTATGGATAGAAAGTTGAGCAACAAAATTCACGTAGCAGCGAACGATCGCGAGGGTTAGGCGATCGATCGCCAAAGTCCACTGGAGCCAAGCGATCGATCGCGAGAAAAATGGGATCGATCGCCTAAGTAATTTCCCCGAAAAAAAGAGCTAGCGATCGATCGCCACCTTATGGCGATTGATCGCCAGCGGTGTTTTGGAAAGAATGGGAACTTGATTTCTTTCCTTCCTACATAAGCTCTAACCTACCCCATCAACCTCCATACCTCTTGATACTCGAAAATTATCAACTTTAGGAGATAATTGAGAGCTTAGAACAGATTTTTCAATTTTTAGAATAATTTTTCTTCCGATTTTTGTAAAGACGCTCGAAGAACGAAGACGGAATCAACAAGCCGGAATCGTGCTTCCCTTTAGTAACTTTCTTTTCTATTGATTATTTGATGTTTTTAATACAATTTTTGTTAGTTTTAGATTTAATTATGCAAGGCTAAACACGTTGATTCTTGGTTGAGGGATACTTGCCTTTGGAATAGAAAAACTTGTGAAAATTTTGGTTTGATTGTTGAATTTTTAATTCAATTTCAATTTTTTTTCAGATTATGATTCTTATGATTGTTGTATTTGATTGATAGATTGATCACCTAGTAATCACTTACACTTTCTAATGCTAATTGAGAAGCAACTAAGATTGATAATTACCTGCTGTTGGTGATATTAAATTCTTAGGAAAAACGATTGGATAATTAATTCTAACGGCTGTAGTTTTTATTGATTAGATTCATCAAGCTTACTAGTTTTGAAACGATCATTGATTAAATCTTAACGGCTGTAGTTTTGGTTAAAGATTTGATAAGAGTTGAATTGATTGCTGTTTTCTTTTTGACCACGATTAAGGTAAGTAAGGAATTAAGTTTTCAATTGATGAATAATTGAATGAATTCGTAAATTTAGTAATTTGATGATCAAGTGAATGATTTACAAAGGTAAAGTTGACCGAAAACCAAGAATCGCTTTTTAATCTTGATAAACTAGAATTTTTATTTGCTTTCGTTTGATTTAGTTATAGTTAAACAAATTCGAAAACCCCCTATTTTGAAACTTGTTAGCATAAAAGTATTCACTTCCCTGTGGGATCGACCCTACTCACGCTACTACATATTTACTGTTATTAACTTGAGAGGGTTAATTTGGGCGTACGCGATAAACGCTACCATGAACTTTCATGATGTTAGTTGGGTATAACTTGTATTAAGTTGAATGCTAAATGTGGTATTGATGAGTTCTTGCAATGGATTGAGATTGTTGAGTGTTGGAGTTGAATTTTTGAGTTTTAGCATCGACCAGTCGATCGGTAACAGCCCACCGATCGATCGATAAAATGCGTAGTGAAGGAAAAAAATTCAGGAATCTACCGATCAATCGGTGTTATCTATCGATCGATCGGTAGAGGTCTATCGATTGATCGGGAGCCAATTACTGATCGATCGGTAAATTGCGTAAAGTAAAATGGAATTTTTATGTTACCGATCGATTGTTAGGAAGAGTACCGATTGATCAGTAAAGAAGAAATCTTGAAAAATAATTTGTGTTGGGATGTCGATGGATTCATTGACCAAATATTTTAAGTAGTATTTTATCATGAAACGATGATTATATCATGATGATGAACATGTATTTGAAGGTGAGGGTATATACATTGATGTTAAATGGATTAATGAATATGTAGAACCTGCTCAAGTCTAAAGACACAGAGGAAGGTAACTCACCAATATCTCGAACGACAAGGTACGTGTTTACGTACGAGCAATAGATGTATATTCAGTTTATGTTTATTAACTGAAAGATGGTAATATTTGTGAATTGTGAAATTAATGGAATGTGGCTTTAATTATTGTTTGATTAATAATGATAAGGATACAACATGACGAACAATATAACGATGTTAATATGTAAATTCTCATGACACGATAATGTTCATTTTTGACCATCTATCATGTTATGATATTGATGATTAGTCACTACGATTCATATAAATTTTGATCTCTCATTGTCGGGGGATGACGCTTGATCGCTCTTATTTTAAACAATAATTCTCAGTGCAGCGATTCTCTACCGCAAGTGCACGGTGTCAAGTTTTAGTATAGATAGGAAGAATACGGATTGTCGAACCCACAGGGACTAACAAGCAAGTACAAAATAAGATGTTTTTAACTATATTCAACCTACGAAATTGAATTAATAATTAAACTACTAATTAATTAAATTAACTACTAATTCAACCAAGTCAATAAAAGTAAACGAGAAAAATCCACTAGAGAAGATTATCGAGACTTTGGCTCACCAATACAATCCCCTACAATTCTCGATTGAATATCCAAATATTTCTAAGGTGACGAGTTTTCCTAATGCATTCGTTATACTTTGGTCCAGTTATAACAAGTCTAATATTAATGTTGCAGTAAACCACTCCCGTGTCCTTATTGCATAATTAATATCGAATAAAGATCTATGAAAACTACTAGCCTTCGATTTTGGTAAATCTATTGCTATCACACGTGTGCTAGATTTTACTTGGTCCCGTCTCAACCTAAAACCCACGGTATAATTTACTCTATCGTATTGCAATATCCTATGGTCAATTCAATCGCAATATAACAATCATTCAAGGGTGATCAATCCATCAAAAGCAAGAAGATCAATAAATTATATGCAAAGAATTAAATGAATTCAATCAAATAAATCATCAAATCATAGGTTCATGACAAAGGATTGCCTAGCCTCGATAAATAAATTAGTTCAACATAGTAAATCAAAACAAATCAAAACTAATATTAAAATACAAGAATAAACTCCCGATGTCGACTCCGGTTGTAGATCCTCGCTCCTTCTCTTGCTTCCTTCTCGATCGTCGCTTTAATCGCCTTGTTGGAGGTGTTCCAAAATCCTAGGATGATTGATGGATGGAGGTGAATGATGGTGATATGGAGGATGGGAGGATGGATGGAGGCTATTCCTAGGGTGTAAAATATGATAAAAGTCCATATTTTTGTCCAAGACCTAATATATATAATGGTGAAGGAGTTTGGTAAAGTTTGGACACAAAATAACCAAGAAGGAAACAAAATCTCAAAAATTTTCGGGTTTGGCGATCTATCTTCGTCAGTTGGCGATCGATCGCGGAAACATTCTGGATGGTGGCGATCGATCTTCGTAAGTTGGTGATCGATCGCGGACCTCAAATCTCCAATCTTGCGATTTGGTCCCTCCATTTCCAGATTTGCTCAGTTTGGTCCTTTTCAGCATTTTTAAGCCCATTTCATCCACTTTTATGCATTTGGACCTAGATTCCTGACATATACAAATATATACCAAAACGTGTAATATTTTCTAGGAATCACTACAAAAACACCCCTAATCATGTATCAAATTAAGTGTAAAAATCACACTTATCAACTCCCCCAAACTTAAACTTGATCGTCTCGAGCAAGAAATAAGATCAAAATGTAGAGTTCAATTTTCATAATTCAAATAAACCAATTCCCAGTCAATCATGTAGCTCAGACATCTCACTTACATACAAACAAGAGTCAATCAAAAATGTTCAACAAGTTGTGCTTTTTAGATCGAGTAACATGTCTCCAAATCAGAATGTGCGTGTGTGCTATTGTCATTTTCAAGTTTCATGCAAATTTCATAGATCAAATCATGCTATTCAATGAAAAGTAAGATTATCTTTGAGCATTCCATAGTCCTATTTTCAAACACTTCTCCACTAATGTAGTCACTCCCTAGACTTGGATCAATAGGTCTTTTTAAGCTTGTAGTGTTAGGCCTAGGTGTTGGCTTCAAAGAAAAGATAGGGTAATACAAAGAAGAGAGTATAAGCATGTAAAATTTTAAATTTTTAGCACAACTTGAGCTTCTCTTCTTTTTCTCTTTTTTTTTTTTTCTAGCCTTGGCCACTTTGGGTCTTAATTAGATTTTTTTTTTCAAGGCTTTTTCTATTTTTTTCTTTTCTCATTCATCAATTTTTTCAATAAGCTCATCAAAGTATAGCAATTTATGTGCATCTAATGAGAATCATTATACTCCCTTTGGGTAAGGAAAATTCTTTTCAGTTTAAGCTCATAAAGGTGGGTATAATGAGTTTACCAAAGAATGTTGAATGGGGGCTAATTGTATGTTAAACATACTCCATTCTTTTGTAATTAAAGCTCAAAAATGGGACACTAGAGATTGATATATACATGGTAAGCTTGAAAGGCTCAAACGGTCGAAAGATCGCCTAGATCATTTCCAAGTCAAGTTCACAACTATAAAATTTCGCCTCTAAGTGTCATCATCAAATAGTTTCTAAGGTACTCTAAGATGCTCAAAATAATTCATTAAGTTCACAAAGATTCTTGCTACTCCAAATGCAATTCACAAGATTATGACTCAGATGTACTCAAAATATTCCTCATCTTTGACATGCTACTCAAAACAAGATATTCACAAACAAGTCTTACAATCATCAAAACTAAAGTTGACATGCATAGTGAGACTAGTATCATCATTGAATAGAGACCACTACTATGATTTATTCTTATCTTACTAATTGAACTCATTAAAAAAAATTAGCTCTTAATAATCAGACGATTCAAGTGTCAATTAAGCACACAACATGTGGATAAAACAAGAAAAACATGCAAGCCACTCCCCCAAACTTAAATCAAACATTGTCCTCAATGTTGAAATGAATCAAAGGGAAACAGTAAACTCCCCTGATCAAGACGCTTGCATGAGGGTTGAGGAAGATTGGCTTTTGAAAGCTCCACTGATGTAGGGGTTCATCGCTCCAAATGAGTACCTAGCAAGAGAAGAATGCAAATAAAATAGTCGACTCGAGAGATAGACAAAACGAAAAACAAAACTGAAAAGCAAATAACAAACTAAATTGCAAAAGGATACGCTTGGGTTGCCTCCCAAGAAGCGCTGATTTCTAGTCATCGGCTTGACCATCAGAAGCAACCATCAAAGAGCGGCTGCCGCCCATAGTAAGTATCGTATGATACAACTAATGGGTCTTGATTCAGTATGCCCTCAAGATTGGCATGATTGTAACAGTGTAAGCTCTTCGCTCCAACAACACTCTTGAATTGGTAGGTACGTGAGAATGATTCTTGACTTGGCTTCATATCTTGGAGGATGTAGTGCGGTGAAGTTGGCATCGATGGAAAATACGGATCCACATATGACATAGAACATGTCTCCATCGATGGGCTCAAATCAGAATCTTCGAAAGTCTCTTCCTTCTCCAACGTCACACTCGACTCATCTTCACATGAGAACTCCTCGGATAACATCTTTGAAGTAGGCTCAATCTCTTGAAGAGGCTCAAGTTCCCATGACTTTTCCACATGAGTAGGATCACTCCCCCAAACTTGGTTGGTTGAGTGATCATCATCATATAACCAAACTCGATTCGTCGCCTCTTGATTGGTAGCTCTCGTCTCTTCCTCCTGGCAGCTAGTTGAAATTGTTTCCATAAGGACCGCCATTTGCTGTTCCAGGTGGCACATAGAGTTGGTTTGGCACTCCAAACTGTTCTCAGTTGATGCCATGAATCTTATTAAGGTATCCTCTAACTGAGTCGTGACGTCTGCAGAACTATCTCTCCTCTCTTCGTGATGTTCAAGTAGTTGGGGCGTATCATTAGGGTAGTGAGGCTCCGGTGGGTATTGGTGACTCCAACCTTGTAGTAAAGGATCACAATACCAGTGATAATCGAAGTCCGCCATATCATTGAACAGGTGTAACACACAGTCCTCATCTCTATCAACCAGGGGACTCCCAGTCACCAGTGCTCCGCTAAATACCCATTCTCGTGTCTGTGCATCCAAACCTTTGAAGAAATATTGCAGAAGAGTATAGTTCGAAAAGTTGTGATACCGGAATGTGTCTGCCAATTCATTGAATCTTCCCCACGCTACATAAAACGGCTCTGAATATTGTTGGGCAAATCTTGTGAAGACTTGTTGATGAAGCATCACAAGTACCTCGCAAGGAAAACAAATAAAACAATTAAATTTTTTTTTTTTATAAATATATACAAAGAAGAAGAAAAAAAAGGTTAAATTACAGTCAAAGCTTCTCGTATGATATTACTAAAGTTAGTCCCCGGCAACGGCGCCAAAAACTTGATCGCTCTTATTTTAAACAATAATTCTCAGTGCAGCGATTCTCTACCGCAAGTGCACGGTGTCAAGTTTTAGTATAGATAGGAAGAATACGGATTGTCGAACCCACAGGGACTAACAAGCAAGTACAAAATAAGATGTTTTTAACTATATTCAACCTACGAAATTGAATTAATAATTAAACTACTAATTAATTAAATTAACTACTAATTCAACCAAGTCAATAAAAGTAAACGAGAAAAATCCACTAGAGAAGATTATTGAGACTTTGGCTCACCAATGCAATCCCCTACAATTCTCGATTGAATATCCAAATATTTCTAAGGTGACGAGTTTTCCTAATGCATTCGTTATACTTTGGTCCAGTTATAACAAGTCTAATATTAATGTTGCAGTAAACCACTCCCGTGTCCTTATTGCATAATTAATATCGAATAAAGATCTATGAAAACTACTAGCCTTCGATTTTGGTAAATCTATTGCTATCACACGTGTGCTAGATTTTACTTGGTCCGTCTCAACCTAAAACCCACGGTATAATTTACTCTATCGTATTGCAATATCCTATGGTCAATTCAATCGCAATATAACAATCATTCAAGGGTGATCAATCCCTCAAAAGCAAGAAGATCAATAAATTATATGCAAAGAATTAAATGAATTCAATCAAATAAATCATCAAATCATAGGTTCATGACAAAGGATTGCCTAGCCTCGATAAATAAATTAGTTCAACATAGTAAATCAAAACAAATCAAAACTAATATTAAAAGACAAGAATAAACTCCCGATGTCGACTCCGGTTGTAGATCCTCGCTCCTTCTCTTGCTTCCTTCTCGATCGTCGCTTTAATCGCCTTGTTGGAGGTGTTCCAAAATCCTAGGATGATTGATGGATGGAGGTGAATGATGGTGATATGGAGGATGGGAGGATGGATGGAGGCTATTCCTAGGGTGTAAAATATGATAAAAGTCCATATTTTCGTCCAAGACCTAATATATATAATGGTGAAGGAGTTTGGTAAAGTCTGGACACAAAATAACCAAGAAGGAAACAAAATCTCAAAATTTTCGGGTTTGGCGATCGATCTTCGTCAGTTGGCGATCGATCTCGGAAACATTCTGGATGGTGGCGATCGATCTTCGAAAGTTGGCGATCGATCGCGGACCTCAAATCTCCAATCTTGCGATTTGGTCCCTCCTTTTCCAGATTTGCTCAGTTTGGTCCTTTTCAGCATTTTTAAGCCCATTTCATCCACTTTTATGCATTTGGACCTAGATTCCTGACATATACAAATATATACCAAAATGTGTAATATTTTCTAGGAATCACTACAAAAACACCCCTAATCATATATCAAATTAAGTGTAAAAATCACACTTATCAACGCTAGAGAGAGCGTGTAATGTTCTTATTGTTAGGGTCGACGTTGTTGAGCGTGCGATGATTTGACACATATGTGGAGTACGTTACTACCCTATGAAGTGATGACTAATTTTATGATAGTACGCTAACATTGGATATTGATCATACTGGCTATGTTTCTCAAGTTGTTTTGACCAACTTGAATAGATTGTAGACATAGGATTGTTGTAAGAATTATAAGATGTAAACAGAATTCATTTTAAATAAAAATGATATTCTTTTTAATGTTCAGTTTGATTACTATTTATAAACTGCTTATTTATCTAACAATATTTGGTACTCTCCACTTTATGTTTCTAAGTCTTAACAGGTATCTGTTGTTCAATGTTCAAGCAAGAGTCTCCACTGCTGAGTTTTGTCATCACCTGAAAGGGGGAAATTGTTGAGAAAATATTTCTAAGTTTTGGTGATAACAACTATCTACTTCTTGAAGTATCAACTGCATCGAAGCCTACTGATAGAGAAAATAATTTTTAACTCTACAAAGGTCCACCGGATACTAAAAGACAAAGCTATCTACCGGGTGAAGAGTCATCTACCTGGTGAAGAGCTATCGGGTGAAAGGATAAAAGAAGATCTACTGGAACCAAAGACCAAGAGTTATCATCTACCGGATGCAGAGAGTGAACATTCACTGGAACAAGAGCACCAGCAGACGTCTAAAAAGTTATTAGTCGACTTCAGTCCATCAGACTAAGCAACTAGTAAAGTTATTAGTCGACTTCAGTCTGTCAACCATACTTTGTGTAAGTGTTGTAAAACATGTTGTAAGCAACTGAGAGAGTTGTATTGCTAGGAGTTTAGGCCAAGCTGTGTGAGAGCCTAAGAAGGTTGTATACTGTAAAATGTAAGCCAAAGCCTTCTAGTATAACCTTTCTGCAAAGGAAGAATGGGAGACGTAGAAGCGTTATGTTTCGAACTTCCAGAACATATCCTGTGTCATTTACTTCCTGCATATTATCATTTAGTTACTTTATTTCACAAGTTCAGCAGACGTCTTCCACACTATTACTAGTGTATGCTGACTTGCTATCAGTTGAGAACATACTGCAGTACTTAACAGTCTGCTATAAGAAGAAGAATCGAAATTGAGTCTTGTGTTCATTCAACCCCCCCCCCCCCCTAACAAGTGTTATTCCCCCATAACCAAAAAGGTTTATACATCAATGGATGTGACATTCTTCTGAACATCAATCCTATTACACCAAAACTGATATTCAGGGGAAGAAGATGCGAGAATATCAGCCTTGGGATATCTTAGATATTGAACCAGGGGACTCCACACAAGACTACACACAATAATTCCAAAATTACTCCAATCAATGATCATATTCAAATTCACCCTACTCATAATTATCTTGAATCAACACAAACTCATGATCATGAGCTCCGTGTCTATACTAGGCGGAGAAGACCTAAAAAGGAGATAGCCGACTCAACAACTCCTGTCAATGACCAAGACTCCAAACCATTAACTCAGTTTAATTAAGATAATTAAATTTCATGCATCACAATGCACTATACTAATAAAATTTCGTTCTCGGAATTTATATGCACATTTGCAACAATTGTCAAAGGTGAATTCGACATACCATAAAAAATGTTGATGGACACTACATGATCTGTCCAATCCAATGTCTGAACATGACCTTTCACATCTGACACACATAAATCTAATTTCACCCTCAAAGGTTTCAAGACATGAAAAAATCTAATTCCTATTATATCCCAATATCATTATTTACTGGTTTTCAATTGTTAGGCATAACTCTTGCACAATCACATAAACTTTTATATTCCATATGCATATTTCGCTACACTCAATACCATGATATCTTATTTGATATCGAATTCAATTACTTTCACTCTACCAGAAAAAAATACGTCATTTCATAACAATTCATGGCATAAACATGTGTATTCTTCATTTAATAATCGTCAATTTTTTTTTAAAACAAAGCACTCAAATATTCATTTCGTAGATAACATTAGAGATATTATTCGACCTAGTAACTTCGAGTTCTCAGATGCATGTACACAAGTGACATACTTGGTGTACTAAACCAATCCTCTTAATATTAACTTCATGAGATTCTAATATCATCATTCGATGATATAACACATATATTTATCTGTATTGATGTCAATCATTTTCATTTTGATATAACACTTTGATATAATCTTCGATTTCGCCATTATTTGCAACCTTTTGTTTAACAATAAATTGTTTTATTCTTGTTCACCTAGGTTCAATGTTAAACAGAGTTCATAGAAGGTCATTTAAACTCTTATATCAATACATTTGTCCATCCAACAACAACTAGAAGCCATTTCATCTTACTTGATGCTGAATTTCAATATGAAAGGTTTCAGGCTTTTAACATATTCTTAGTATGCCAACAATCATATAATCTCATCTAGCACAACCTTATTCAATGACATTGCAAACCTCTATTACAAAGAGACTATTATTCGCTTATTAGCATTCAACTGTTATTCATTATCTAAGATTAGGATCTTCATACCACCAATATTATGTTCATTTCTGTATGTTCTTATTAATTCGTCAGTATACATGCTATAATTTATGTTTCAAAAACTCGGTTATGCTTTCATGCTAGGTATTTTCTTTATCATGTACACATTGTTATCTCAACAATAGATAATATCATAACAATAACGACTGCACCATAGAAGATCTCGATAGAAATAGCATACTCTCAACATTAATCCGATCTCATTTCAACACATTTTTTGTTTTATGAGTTTTATTTTCAAATCAATCACCACCTGTTACATTAACCATAAACCATGTATTCACTATCTGTCAATTCATAATGTTGCATTAACCATAAACCATGTATTCACTATTATCATTAAAGTAATTCACATTCTTATGTGTTTTCATCATTCTTCCTATACTCTTTTATTTACTCATCAAATATCATTCAACAACATATAATCAACATCATAATAATATTACAATCGCATCATTCAATGGAGTTAATTGTCATATACTCCAACATTGTTTTTACACATATATAATTTTGTGCATTCCTCAAGTTTCAATTTCATCCACAATTATTTATTCACAATAACATTCTTACCTCGAAACTCAACTCTAAAACAGTATAACAATATTAGCATTGCCTAAATAATCTCATACATGTGTGTAGCTGCAAAATTTCTGCAATGTACATCGATCTCATAATACGCCTTACATGTCTTCCATAATGGATAGTGGTACTCACATGTTCCGAAGCATCAATCTCTCCATATATTATCACCCAGGTATCATATGGCGTAAAGTAAGTACTAGAAAGCAAATCGTTAGTACTTTCATACACATGTATCATGATCACACATCTCGTCAGTTATTTAGTATTGATATCCAGAAATCCTCAAGCATCAAACATGAATATCCCTTCGTTAAAATGTTCATGTATTTCTGTACACATCATTATACCGCATACGACTACATACTTGTGTGATTACCTCCAACACAATAGGTGGCTAGTTTAAGAGTTGTTGACAAAGGGAGGGGGAGAAAAAGTGCAACAGAAACATTATTACAAAATAAAACCTAGAAAATAAACTATGTTATCTTCAACGTAATCTTCTGTTCATTCATCATAGTCTCTGTTTTCCCCCTTTTTGTCATCAGCACCCAAGCATCTGCTTTCCAATTTCCAGGCTGGTGGTGAACACCAAGATGGGTCCTTGAAGCTGGAGCTAGTAGAGATGGGTTAGATAAGTAAATCAACCCATGTATGGTTGATTTAGATAAGTAATGGACCCATGAATGAGAATTGCAGAAATGGTGCAAGAACAGTAAGTGAAATTTTAAGATAAGCATGCTGTAGTGTGAGATGTGTTGAGGCAGTGAGCAATGCTATTTATAGCCAAAGAGTGGCAAGTTGCATTATGATGTGTCATGTTAATCTTGAATTAAAGTAAATCAGATAAGTATTGAATCAAGAAAGCATGAGTTTATTGTAGTAAAGACATAAGGTAATAGATGGAGACAAAATATGTTACTTTGGGCGTCCCAACCAATGCTTTGAGTAGTCACGGGTTGAGGGAGAAGTGCCAGTAGGTGGTTGTCGTGGACTGTGTGTCCTCTGCTGGGGATGAAGGTCTCGACTGACTTGTTTCTCCAGCACCAGCAGATGATCGTCTGTCTGGGACAGGTTCCCTTCTTCGTGACTGATAAGGTCTGCTGTGTTCCGGTAGCCTTCGAACAGTACGAGTGACAGTGGGAAGACTGTTGCTATGATCTTGTAACTGTGAGGAAAAAGCTGCTTGCATAGATGCCATCTGCTCAGAAAACGTTTGATGAATATCATCAATCTTCCCTCCAATCTCCAGTGAGGTAGCATCATGACGAGTTTCGTTCTGCTGGATGAGTGTAAGTCGGGCATGCCCCCAGCTTGGAGAAGGAGCCTGAAAAGGCGTTGGTGACAAATTGTTGGAGACTTGTGACCTTATCAGACAGAAGATCGACATCTAGGTAGATATCCATGAACTAGGAGTCAGTGTGGTGCCGTAGATTACCGATTTCATGACTGACATCTCTTTCTTCATGTTTGAGTTTGGAGACTTTGCTAGCCAAGTTGGAAATAACAGCGGATAAACGAACCAGTTGAGCAGAAAAAGTTGAAGGCGCTTCTTTTTTGTTCAGGAAAATCGAAGAAGTCCTCAGGGGGATCACTTGCTAGAATTTGATCAAATGATGAGGGACCAGCTTGATCAGCAGCACCAGCAGCAAGGACTAGACTTGAAAGATCAGCAGATGAGGCAGCAACAGTCAGATCAGCAGATGGAGCAACTGGCAGATCTGCAGATGTGGCAGCAAAAGTCAGATCAACAGATTGAACAACTTCAGCAGATACTTCGGCACACAAAGCGGCAGGGTCAACATCCATATTAGAAACTTCCATAGCTCTATCAGCTTCAGCAGAAACATCAGCAGGTTGAACAGCAAGGGAGGCAATGTCATCAGATATCTCGGCATAATCATTACCAAACTGATCATATACAGTAGAAACTGGCAACTCAGTAGTCATGCAGAATGGCACGTTCACCCCAGCAGGTATGTCTAGGGTAGAGGGCATTGGGGTTAAGGTAGTTGGGATGATGGGAAGGTTGGTGAAGTTAAAGGTTCAATCAGGGGGACGAGAAAGGTGGATTCAATGTTCAGTTTGGCTTGGTCGGTTGGAGAGGAAGAGGGTATTATGGCTAGAGTAGTTGGGGAGGGAGGTGAGGACTCAGTAGATTCATCATCCTCTGAAGAGAGGTTAACTTGATGAACCACTGATTCAATTATTATATCTATGTTGACAGGAACCACATCTGGCAAGGCGGCATGTTGATGGGATACAATAATTTGTTCTGGGGAGATGATTGGTTCATATAATAAAGCAGCAGGGGAGGGTTTACAATTGAGACCTCCGCTGCCATGTTACTGTCAGTATTTGTGACTTGAGTTAAGCTTAGTTGGGCAGAGCAAGAGTATAATCCCATTTGACCTTGAGGTCATGCAGTGTCTTCTCAGCTAGGGTAAGTTTGGGTCCCAAGGCGTTGAGCACAGCCATGTCATGGTTGGTCGTACCCGAGAAAGACTTGAACTCCTTAAGAAGGGACTGGACTAGAGTTTGAAGTCCACTGGCGTACTGCATCCACCGGAAAACTTCCCTCAGTTTCAGACCCTTTTACACGCCCTGGATCTGAAGATACTCGAGGATGTGATTCTCATCAATCCTCGCCTGTTTGAATACCTGGGAGAAGTTATTGAAACAGACTTTTGGACGAGCTTTCGCCCATCTATCAAAGATCTCCATTTGTGGTTGCAGCTGGGCTTCCACTTCTTCAATTACCAGTGCGATTTCAGTAGCCACTGGAGTGGAGATAAGTTCCACTGCATCTTTGCCTCTTCAGGCAGGGGTGAAGGGAGGATGGCAGTAGGAACATCATTTTTTTGGCGGTCGGAGGCTAAGAGTAGAAGAGCCAGCACCTCTGCGAGAACTCAGAGACAAGTCAGTGGGGTTGTCGACAGTAGATGCTGGCACGGCAGGGATAATGGCTAAAGGTGCAGCAACCTCAACTGCTTCCATAGTTGGAATAAGCACTGAGCTGATATCCGCATCAGCAATTGTGACTGCTGCTGGAACTTCAGTGGCAGCAACCAAGATTTGTTTCTTGAAGACAATAGGGTTCCCTTTTCGGGTTCGTGGCTTCTTCGGTGGGGGAGGAGGTGATGACTCAGCAGATTCTGAGATCGTCTGCTCAGAATCACTCACCACCTGAGCCTTCTTCCTCTTGGTGGGGAACAACTTTGGATGGACCACCGTCTCCACTGGTTGGCTTCCCGTGAATTTGCAAGTATTTTGCATTTATGAGCCGTGCTAGGTGGAGAGTGAAAATAGTCTCCACTAGTACATTCTTGCTTTCTAGGATTCGGCTGAGTGGGAGGGCGAATCCAGAATTGTTCTTTGCTGATGCAACTAAGCCAATCAGTACTTGAAAGAGTACTACTTACCAGTTGACATCAATGCCCTTTACAATTGCACACATCACCACAAACTTCTCTGGGGTTATTACATCAAAGGATCCGGCTTTGCATAGAAGTCCCTTTGTAGTAATATCTGCAAGCTATCGGAAATGGTTCTTCATCAGAATCTTCTTGAATTGAGGAAGTCGCAGACGAAGGTCAGATTTTGAGAACACTGTATGCATCTCTTCTCGCATAGTGATGGATATGGTAGAAAGTGAGCCCAATAGTGGGAAGGCTCAGTGGAGTGGCAAAGTCCTCCTGAGTGATTGTGACAGTTTGGCCGGAGATGGAGGATACCACGGAGTTGTTAACTACCTTCGCTGTAGCATAAAACTCTTGGAGAGTTTCTCTGTAAAATGTGGGTGCAAGATTCATCATAACCAGCAGGCCGGAGTTTTCCAAACATTGGAAAATACCCTTCATCTCCTCAACGGCGCTGGTGTAGACTGAGTTAAAATCCACATGGACGGCATTCGTGACAAAGCTTGGTTGGCTAGTTTTTGACATTTTGATGTAAGAAAAGCTGAGTAAACGAGTAACTGGAGAAATCTGAAAAAAATTCTTCGAATAGATTGTTAGCACAGTAATTTTGAAATACTGAAAGTAAAAATTGAAAAGGGTAATGGCTGTTAAAAATAAGGGAGGTTTAATGTCGTACTGTAGATGAGCGGACACATGGACACGTGGTGTTCGTCTAACCAATGCAAATTTTGAATAAAAACTGAAACGGACATGATTTAAGTGAGACCGAAATAATTCATCATTAATACAAAATTAAATTTGAAATCCGACGTTCCAGTTGGTTTCTTATTAACGAAGGTTATTAATAGCAGAGCATATATTGTAATGTCCACTGGTATGTAGAGTCTACTGGTGAAGTAGCATCAACTGCACCAGTCAATTGTTTTACCAGCTGAGCATCGGTAGACCTTCGAAAAGCACAAAGTTTCCCCTGAATTAATATTCTCCCTAAATTCATGCAATATCTAAAATGTAATTCCCCCTGAATTTATAATAGAGGAAAAATTAAAAAATAAGATCATTTGGTTATATCAATTAAACCAAGTATATTACGAAAGTAGGAAAACTTAGCGTCCGGTAGGGGTTTTGTGAAGATATCTGCTGCTTGTTCTTCGGTGGATATGTATTCCAACATAATCTTCTTCTTCATTACATGATCTCAGATGAAGTGATGACGAAAGTCAATATGATTGGTCTGAGAATGACAAACTAGATTATACGTGATAGCTATTGCAGATGTATTATTACAAAAGATTGGTGCCTCAGTGGACTCAATTCCATTGTCTCTTAGTTGCTATTGAATCCATAGCAATTGCGCACAGCAGCTTCCAACAACAATGTATTCTGCCTCTGCAGTAGACGTTGCGATTGATGTCTGCTTTTTGCAACCCCATGAGATTATCTATCCCCTAGGAATTGAAAATATCCACTGGTATTTTTCCTATCAATTTTGCATCCTGCGTAATCAGCATCTGCATATCCAACTAAATTAAACGTTGAGTCCTTGGGATACCAGAGACCAACATTCTCAGTTCCTTTTAGATACTTGATAATCCTTTTAGTAGCAATGAAGTGAGATTGCTTATGATTGGAATGGAAGCGAGCACACATACATACAGCAAACATGATGCCTGGTTTGCTGGCTGTCAAATATAGTAAAGATCCGATAATACCACGATATAGTGTTACTTCGACTGGTATGCCTGCTTCATCCAAATCTAATTTAGCAGATGAACTCCTGGGAGTGGCAGCTGTTGAACTAGCACTCATTCCATATTTCTTTAGCAGCTCTTTGGTATACTTTGACTGATTGATCGGGATTCCTTCACTAGACTGCTTGACTTGCAATCCTACGAAAAACTATAATTCTCCCATCATTCTCATCTCAAACTGAACCTAAATTATTTTGGAAACTCTTTCGCAAAGTGTTGAGTTAATACTGCCAAAAATAATATCATCAACATAAATCTGAACCAGTAGGGATGGTCACCCTTTGTGAATTTGAAAAGGGTCTTGTCCACCGTGCCTATGGTAAAGTTGTGCTCAGTCAAGTACTTTGACAGAGTTTCATACCATGCTCGGGGAGCTTATTTCAAACCATACAAAGCTTTGTTTAGTTTATAAACAGAGGAAGGCTGCTGATGACTTTCAAACCCAGGAGGCTGTTCAACATAAACTTCTTCCTGGAGTTTGCCATTAAGGAAAGCACTCTTAACGTCCATCCAATAGACTTTAAAGTCTTTAAAAGCAGCAATACAAGAAGTATGTGAATGGCTTCTAATCGAGCTAAAGGGGCAAAAGTTTCATCAAAGTTGACGCCTTCTTCCTATCTGTATCCCTGTGAAAATAGTCTTGCTTTATTCCTGATTACAGAACCATTCTCGTCCAATTTATTTCTAAATACCCACTTGGTACATATGACAGTGTGATGCGGTGGTAGTGGTACTAACCATACTTTGTTTCTTTCAAATTGATTAAGTTCTTCATGCATAGCTTCTATCCAGCTTGGGTCTAAAATCGCATCATCTATCTTCTTAGGTTCTATATGAGAGATGAATGCAGCATGAAGAAATTCATTAATCATCTGTCCTCTGGTCATAGAGGAGCAGCAGGGTTACCTATGACCTGCCCGGGTGGATGGCCCTTTTTCCATCGGAGCGGAGGTCCAATATGATTTGTTTCTTCGTTGGTATGAATATGAGTTGGTAGCTCAGTTGATTTAATTGTTTCAACATTGTTGTTTGTTCTATCTACTGCAGCAGGGGTGTTCATAGTAGTGTCCTTGTTAGCAGAATTCAGCCCTTGTGAACCAGCAGGTACCTCTGGTTGTGCTTCTGGGACTTCTGGCTCTAAAATGCAGTCGGCCCTACTTTTGTAATCCAACTCATCATCATAATTATCATCAATATGAGTATTTTCCAATCGATTACTCAAATTATTGATTTGCATTTCAGATACAATATTATCAACAGGTTCATCAAATTTCACATGAATAGATTCTTCTACTGCAGAGTAACCAAGAAATATTCCAGCATCATATTTAGCATCAATGCGGTGAGATGAGTCTTTCCATTGTTGTGAACAAAACATTTGAAACAAAACACATGGATAAGAAATATTTGACGTATTGCCATTCTGTATCTCATATGGTGTTCTGTTTGCTTGTTTATTAATCATCGATCTGTTCTGCGTATAATAAGCAGTATTAACTGCTTCTGCCCAAAATCTCTGTGAGATTTCTGATTCTGGAAGCATAGTGCGCACAGCTTCTTTCAAAGTGCGGTTCCTACTCTCATCAACTCCATTTTGCTGTGGGGTTCTAGCAACAGAGTATTCTTGTTTATTACCAATGTCATCTAGATATGAATCGAGTGTTCGATTGGTAAACTTAGTACCCTTATCACTGCGAATTCTATCTATCCCACACGATTTCTTATTTTGTAGTCTTTTCAGTAGTTTATTCAGCTTTGAAGTAGCCTGATCTTTGCCACTTAGAAATATACCCACGTAAAACGAGAGTAATCGTCTATTAACACCAGTGTATACTTAATTCCCCCTAGAAGAAGATTTACTCCCTTTGTTTTTAAAGGTTGATCTGATTTGCTTACCAAGATGGCATGCTGAACATATCTTATCTTTTGAGAACTCTATTTGGGGCAGTCCATCAACTAAATCAAGCTTATGCAAATCGGCAATAGTTTTGAAATTTAAGTGACTCAACCGCTTGTGCCAAAGCCAGTTTTTGGAACTATTCAAGGCAGCAAAACAAGTAGGTGAGGCAGGCTGATCAAAATTACAGTCAATCTTATAAGTGTTGTCATGCCTTTTACCTACAAGTAGTCTACTACCATCAGCAGGTTTATTTCTGCACGTGTACTTGTTGAATTCTACTGAGTGACCATTGTCACATAGTTTGTTAGGATCGGGGTAGTGTTTAGAAGGGGGGGGGGGGGGTTGAATAAACACTAGATACAATTTCGATTTCTTTTTCTGGTTAACTGTAAACTGTTAAGTATTACAGTTGCTTCTCAATATCAGGCAAGTTAGTAGACACTTGTTGTAGTGCGGAAGACGTCTACAAAACTTGTGAGGAATAAAACTAAAGTAATAAAGCAATAAACAAATAACACGAGAGTTGTTTCTGGAAGTTCGAAGCACAACGCTTCTACGTCTCCCCTTCTTCCTTTGCAGGAAGGATTCACTAGACTTGGTTTACACTTTTACAGTATACAACCTTCTTAGGTACTAACACACTTGGCCTAAACTCCTAGCAATCACACACTTCTTTACTTTGATTACAATGGATTCTATGACACTCTTTACAGAATACACTTTCTAGCTTTGAGAGTTTTTGAGCAGCAGGCTTCAATTGAAGATAATCTGTCACAGATTCAGTTTTGCTGTTTGTCTGCTCTTTGCTGAACGTTTGGAATATCAGTCGGATGAATTTAGTGTTTGCTTTGAAATATATCTCTTAGTTGAAAATCGCTCAGCACTTCTTTATTCTCTGCTTAGATGTATTTATAGGTTTGGATGTCCAACGGTAGCCTTTCTGTATATGGAAGAGATTAACTTTCCGATTTCATATTGTCTTCTTTCCTATTTTGTAAAGCAACGGCTCTTTTCACTCTGACGGTAATGGTGGCGGAGATATAGCAGGGTGCGCCGCTCTGTTGTACCTTTGTCAGAGAATGTTGTACTGATTTTGTCTCGTTGCTTAGTGCTCTAACTGGAAGCTCAGACTTCTGCTGGTTCTCTTTGTTCAACTGGTCGTTCATCCTCTTATGACCAGTTGATGTTTTGTCCAGTTGATGACTTCATCCGGTTGATGTCCATCCAGTTGATGTCTTCATCCGGTTGATGTCCATCCAGTTGGTGTCTTGTCCAGTTGATGACTTCATCCGGTTGATGTCCATCCAGTTGGTGTCTTGTCCAGTTGATGACTTCATCCGGTTGATGACTTCATCCGGTTGATGTCCATCCAGTTGATGACTTATCCAGTTGATGACTTCATCCGGTTGATGTCTTCATCCGGTTTGAGTCTTGTCCAGTTGGTAGGCATCCAGTTTATGTCTTCACCCGATAGAAGTCTTTTTCCAGTTGGTCTTTAATATCCGGTAGGACTTTATCCAGTTTGTCTTTAATATCCGGTTTGTAATTACCAAAACTTTAGAAATCGTTTTCCCAACAATTTCCCCCTTTTTGGTGATGACAAAACTAAGCAAAGATCTATTTCCAGTTTGAGTAAATAAGATGAGAATCCTGAAATTTCTTGAAGACATAATGGAAAAGAAATTTTCATTAAATATAAGCAGATTACAAGTTGTAATCAAACTGGACAATTGAGAGAGATTCATCTTTACTTAAGATGAATTCTAATAACTTGACTAGAATCTAAGACCAATTTAGTTTACATAATTTAGTTGATACAAGACAAATCTTTAAACAAGTATTTTAGACCCGGAGAGCTTCGATCCACCTGGTGTCAGAGAGGAAGAGCTCGATCCACCTTGTTTCAGAGAGGACCTAATAAGAATACTCTATCTCTGCCGGTCTACCTTGTTTTAGAGAGAAGGTCGGGAAGAGTCATACGTATATTCATCAGGCAGCTTCCATGGTTCATGGATTCACCTAATGAGAATAGTCTATCTCTGTCTTCCCCCTTTTTGTCATCAGCCCCCAGACATCTGCTGTTAGTAGTTCCTGACTGATGAGGAGCACCAGAACAGGATCAAAGCGCTGAAGCTTAACAGAGCTGGGTTAGATAAGTAATCAACCCATGAGGGGTTGATTTAGATAAGTAATAAACCCATGAAGCGAAAAAAAAATCTAACAGATAACCAGGGAATTTTGAATAGCTTGAAAGTAAGCATGTTAAGTGAGTGTGTGTTCTGTGAACAAACAAGAGTCGCTATTTATAGAAATGAAAAGGTTGCAATTAATGTGAATGTATTTAAGTGGAACAGTAAATACAAAGAAAAAGTCAATAAAAACAGTAAATAGATACGAGTAATTAATGGAGGAGTCAGAAAATGATACTATTTGCGCCCAAACCAATGTTTGGAATAGTCGCGTTTTTCGGCAGGCGGTTGGCGTGGACTCCGAGATCTTGGTTGAGCAGTTGGTCTGGACTGAGTGAGTGCTCCAGTTGCAGGGGATGAATGAGCAGCTGAACTTGAACCTCGCTGCGTTGAGGGAGCAGTTCGGCTGGGTTCAGGTAATCTGCGAATAATTTGAGGAGCTGCAGGCAGACTGTTGCAAATATCTTGAATTTGAGAGGCAAATGCTGCCTGCATAGTGGCCAACTGATCAGTCAATGTTTTCTTGGCATCGTCAATCTTTTCTCCAAGAGCCATTGAGGTGGCAGCATGAAGAGATTCATTGTTTTGATTGATCTGAAGACGCGCCTGGCCAAATCTAGTAAAAGCATCCGCCACTGCATTCTCAGCAAATGTTTGAAGTCTGGTGACTGTAGTCGTTAAACTACTTAAGTCCCGGTAGACTTGCTGGAATTGTGAGTCCGTGTGCTGCTGATGAGTGCCTAGTATGAGAGTTGCAGTTCGTTCTTCCTGTTTAAGCTTATGAACATCGCTGGCTAGGGCTGATATGGCAGTGGATAGATTGGCTAGCTGTGCAGCAATGTTCGGAGGTTCGTCCATAAGGTTGGTAAAGACAAAAAAGTCTTCAGAAAGCTCTTGAACCATGGACGGATCTGCAGCAATCAGTGGAGCATCAGTAGTAGGGACAAGGGCGCTGAGATGAGCATCGTCAACTGCAGCGGATGGCAACATAGAAGCTTCAACAATTGGTGCAACTGTAGACTCTGAGATAGTGATAGCCAATTGGGCAGTTTCTTCATTTGGTGGAGCAGTCAAAGTAGTTGTGGGTTGATCAACCACAGCAGCTGACATCTGGGTGTGATCATTTGAGTGCGAAGACTCGCTGGGTTCATGATTTGCAGAGGATATGGTAACCTGCTGAACCACTGTCTGTATGACTGCATCCACATTGGTGTGATCAACAGCCATTGGCTGGGGCTGTTGATCATTGTGAGAGCTGGGAGGAGAGGAGACGCCGAGAGCAGTTGGAGAGAGAGTTCTTGAACCGAGGAGGCTGCTTCCAAGGCAGTTGGTGCGGCCTCTGCTCCAGGGGAAGTAGTCTCCAGAGCAGTAGAAGTGAGCTCCACAGAAAGTGGGACAATTTCCAAATTTGCAATGACGGAGTGTAGATCCTGCTGATCAGGGCTGGCAACAGTTTCAGTAGTGGAGCAAGAGTGAATACCAGTGGATATGCGACTATCATGAAGAGCAAGCTCAGCCATTTCGAGCTTGGGTCCAAGAGCATTTAGAACAGCTCTATCATGATTTGCTGTTCCCGAATTACCGTCAAATTGTTGAAGGCGAGTTTCCACCAGGGCCTGAAGTTCACCCACATAGATCATCAGGCTGAAAACTTCTCGCAGCTTCAAGCTTGTTTCAGGGTCTGAGATTTGAAGATATGCTAGTATTTTGTTCTCATCTCCCCTAGCCTGATCCAGAATTTGATCAAAATCATCTAAGCGAACCTTGATACGGGCCTTTACCCATCGATCAAAAATTTCCAACTGTGGTTGCAGTTTGGCTTCCACTGTATCCATTACCATTTGAATCTCGAAGGCAACAGGAGTGGACACTGGAGCCGTAAGAGATTTTCCTTTTCCAGCAGGGGTGGTCTTGGGATGACTGTATGGACATAATGATTTGGGCGTCCTGAAGCTGATAGAGCCTGGTGCTTGCTGAGTGCTTACCAGTGATGTCTGAGTGTCAGCTGGAACCACTGAAGGAACAGGCACCATGGCTAAGGAAGCAGGTGGTTCCTCAGTTGAAGGGATGGCAGGGCTGGGTTCCCTATCAGGATTTACATCTGTAGGACCGGCGGAGGAGATAGTGTCGGAGGTGGCAATGTCTAACTGTCGGGCGGTCTGAGGAGCAGCTTTTCGTGTTCTTGGCTTCTTAGGAGGTGGAGGAGGGGGAGAGGACTCAGCGGATTCCGACAGTCTGTTCAGAGTCACTTATAACTTGAGTCAAGCGACGCTTTGTTACTCCGCCTTCTCTGCCACTTCGTTGGCGATGAAGCTAAAGATACTTATGAGTGATGAGCCTCCCTGGATGAAGGTGAGAAAGAGCCCCTGTCTTAATGTTTTTGCTCTCAAAAAGACTGCTGAGTGGGAGAGCAAAACCTGATTGACCCTTGCCAGATGCTACCAGACTAGTCAGTATTTGAAATAGCACAGCTGACCAGTTTATCTCCAACCCTTTGCATATAGCGCTCATAACGTCAAACTTCTCAGGGGTAATTATATCAAATGATCCTGCCTTACAGAGGAGCCCCTTGGAGATTATGTCCGCCAGTTGTCTATAATGACTCTTCATCAATACTTTCCGGAAAGGAGGACGTGGAAGGCGATGAGTAGATTCCGAGACTGTGAGATCTCTTCTCTTAGTTCTGCCGGAATAGTCGAGAAATCAGAGAGTCCGCTAGAGGGTAGGCACAGGTGAGTGGCAAATTCTGGTTGGGTGATGGTGACTGATTGTCCAGAGATGGACGCCACCACGGTGTCATCCACAACTTTGGCAGTAGCAAAGAACTCTTGTAGTTCGTTCTTGTAAAAGGAGGGGTTCTGGCTCAGGATTACCAGCAGTCCGGAGGTATCCAGCCTTTGTATCAACTCCTTGGTTTCTTCATCAGAGGATGTGGATATCGAATGAAAATCGACGTGAATAGCATTGGTGATAAAACTCGGCTGAACATTCTTCGACATATTGAGTGGGTAGGAGGAAGAAGCAGCAGCAGTTTGTTAGAGTAAGCTTTCTGAAAGAGAAGAAAAATAATCGCAGTGATTTGTTGGAGAAGAAGAGTAGTAAAACTAAAGGCGGTGAAAAAGAAAGTATATGTAACGTCGTACTGTAGATGAGCGGACACATGTATACGTGGCGATCATCTAACGGTTTAAAAAGATTTAACAAATAAATGAAAGAACAGGATTTAGGCGGGAGTGAAATAATTTATTTTTAACCAAAAGTAATTTTGAATTCCGACGTTCATTAGGTTAATAAGTATCGAGGGTTATTTTTGTCAAAGCATATTTGGTAACATCAACTGGTATGTAGGGTTCGACTGATAGGAAAACATCCACTGGTTGTGGAGTCCTACTGGTTCGGATACACCTACTGCAGCTGACCATTGTATTACCAGCTGAGCTTAAGTAACCATGATAGAATTATAACAGAAATTCCCCCTAAATTTATGCAAATAAACTAACTAATTTCCCCCTGAATTCATTACCCAAAACAAAATAATCAAGAAGTAATTTCAATTAAACCAAGAATGTTTCGAAAGTAAGAAAACTTAGCGTCCGGTAGAGGCTTTGTGAAGATGTCTGCTGCCTGTTGTTCTGTAGAAATATACTCCAGCCAAATTTCTTTCTTCATGACATGATCTCTGATAAAATGATGACGAATGTCAATATGTTTAGTACGAGTATGAAGAACTGGATTGTACGTTATGGCAATGGCAGATGTATTGTCACAGAAAATGGGAGCCTCTGTAGACTCAATTCCATAGTCTCTGAGTTGTTGCTGAATCCAGAGCAGTTGAGCACAGCAGCTTCCAGCAGCAAGGTATTCTGCTTCTGCAGTGGAAGTTGCAATGGATGTCTGTTTCTTGCAACCCCATGATATCAATCGATCACCAAGGAATTGACAATACCCACTGATGCTTTTCCTGTCAATTTTGCATCCAGCATAGTCAGCATCTGAGTATCCGATAAGATTGAAGGTTGAGTCTCTTGGATATCATAGACCGACATTCTCAGTGCCTTTCAAATATTTTAGGATCCTTTTGACTGCAGTGAAGTGCGACTGCTTGGGATTTGCTTGAAACCGGGCGCACATACATACTGCAAACATAATATCTGGTCGGCTGGCTGTCAAATATAGTAAAGATCCAATTATGCCTCGATACATTGTAACTTCGACTGGTATTCCTGAATTATCCAAGTCGAGTTTGGCATATGAGCTCATTGGTGTAGCAGCAGCTGAGCTGGTACTCATTCCATATTTCTTCAGTAGCTCTTTAGTGTATTTAGACTGATTGATCAGTATTCCTTCACTAGATTGCTTGACTTGCAATCCTAAGAAAAATGATAGTTCTCCCATCATGCTCATCTCGAACTGGTCCTGCATAATTTTAGAGAATCTTTCGCACAATTTTGAGTTAGTACTTCCGAAAACATAAATTTGAACAAGCAGAGTATGGTCTCCCTTTGTAAATTTAAAAAGGGTCTTGTCCACCGTGCCAATAATAAAATTGTGTTCTGTCAAATATTTTGACAAAGTTTCATACCAGGCACGGGGAGCTTGCTTTAGACCATACAAGGCTTTATTGAGACGAAAAACATGAGATGGCTGCTGATGGTTTTCAAATCCAGGAGGTTGTTCAACATAGACTTCTTCCTGGAGTTTGCCGTTAAGAAATGCACTCTTAACATCCATCTGATAGACTTTAAAGTCTTTAAACGCAGCAAATGCAAGAAATATGCGAATTGCTTCTAGTCGAGCTACAGGGGCAAAGGTTTCATCGAAATCAATGCCTTCTTCCTGTCTGTAGCCCTGTGCAACTAATCTTGCCTTATTTCTGATTACAGTACCGTTTTCGTCTAATTTATTTCTAAACACCCATTTGGTGCCAATTACAGTGTGATGCTGTGGTCGTGGTACTAGATACCATACTTTGTTTCGCTCAAACTGATTTAGTTCTTCCTGCATTGCTTCTATAGCGTCATCAATCTTCTTAGGTTCTATATGAGATATGAATGCAGCATGAAGAAATTCATTAATCATTTGTCCTCTGGTGCGTAGAGGAGCAAGAGGGTTACCGATGACCTGCTCAGGTGGATGATCCTTCTTCCACCGGAGCGAGGGTCCAAGAGGATTGAGTTCTTCAGTTGACTGGATGTGAGTAGGCAAATCAGAGGTTCTGATTGACTCATCTTTCTCACTTTTTCCTTCTGCTGCAGCAGGGGTAGATACTACTGTTTCATTTGAAGCTGGCTGCAGTGCTTGTTGGCCAGCAGACTCTTCTGCTTGAGCTTCAGGAACTTCTGGTTCTAAGGAGCAGTCAGTCCTGCTTCTGTAATCAATCTCATCATCAACATTTTCGTCAATGTAAGTGCTTTCCAGTCGATTACTCAAGTTGTTGATTTGTATATCAGATAGTGTACAGTTAGTAGGTTCATCAAATTTTACATGCACTGATTCTTCTACATTAAGAGTTCTATTATTAAATACTCTGAATGCCTTACTAACTGTAGAATAGCCAAGGAATATTCCAGCATCAGATTTGGCATCAAAAGCTGTGAGATGAGTCTTTCCATTGTTGTGAATAAAACATTTGCAACCAAACACATGGAAATAGGAAATATTTGGCTTACTGCCATTCCAGATCTCATAAGGGGTTTTATTTGCTCGCTTATTAATCATTGATCTGTTCTGCGTATAACATGCTGTGTTGACAGCTTCTGCCCAAAATCTCTGCGATATTTCTGATTCCGCGAGCATAGTTCGCGCAGCTTCTTTCAAAGTGCGGTTCCTACGCTCAGCAACTCCGTTTTGTTGAGGAGTTCTAGCTGCAGAGTATTCGTGTTTAATACCAAGGTCATCTAGATATGATTCGAGTGATTGATTGGTGAACTCAGTACCTTTATCACTGCGAATTCTATCTATCCCACACGATTTCTCATTTTGGAGTCTTTTCAGTAATTTGATCAGCTTTGGAGTAGCCTGATCTTTGCCACTTAGGAACAAGACCCACGTGAAACGAGTGTAATCGTCTATTACCACTAGAGTATACTTCATTCCCCCTAGACTTGTTACTGGTATAGGACCAAATAGATCCATATGCAGCAACTCTAGGCACCGAGAAGAAGATTTACTCCCTTTGTTCTTAAAGGAGGATCTGATTTGCTTACCAAGTTGGCATGCTGCACAGATCTTATCTTTTGAGAACTCAATTTGGGGCAGTCCAACAACTAGATCAAGTTTACGCAGACTGGCAATAGTTTTAAAGTTTAAGTGACTCAACCGTTTGTGCCAAAGCCAATTTTTGGATGAATTCAGAGCAGCTAAGCAAGTAGAAGAGATAGGCTGATTAAGATTCCAATCAATTTTATATGTGTTATCATGCCTTCTACCTACAAGTAGTATACTACCATCAATAGATTTGATTGTGCATGAGTGCTGATTGAATTCTACGGAATGACCATTGTCACACAGTTGACTTATGCTAATCAAGTTGTAGCATAGATTTTCAACTAAAAGAATATCTTTAATGATGATGTTACCGTAGATAATCTTACCCTTACCCACGGTTCTACCTTTCGCGTTGTCTCCAAAGGTTATTCTGGGTCCGGTGGAGTCCACCAGTTCAGACAGTAAGCTCGCATTCCCTGTCATATGTCTAGAGCACCCACTGTCCAGAAACCATTCTGAGCTCCGAACTGGATGCAGTCTAGTTTCCTGCAATTAAAGTGATAGAATGATTGGTACCCAATCCTACTTGGGTCCTGGTAGGATTAGTCCTTTCGGAACCCACACTTGTATGACCCTGAATGACTTAGGTCGGTGTGTGTTCTGAAATGTGTGTGCATTTATAGATATAGGTGATGATTTTGACTGTGGAGTGTGATAATATGTGTATGCATGTGCTTTTGGTTTTTAGTTCCTGTTATTTAGCATATACCTCTTCTGGACAGGTTTACAGTTGTAGTACCAGTTGGTTTAACCTCTCTAGCTGCTCGACCAGTAGGTTTAAGTTCATTTCTGAACTTTTTCCTCGGTTTAGCCTCTTTGAGTGGTTCTACATAACCGATACCTCTGTGCTGTGCCTGTTCCTTGATGAGTGTTGCTTTAACAGGTTCTTTAACCAGTTCGTAAGGGTCATATACTATGCTAGATCTTACAAAGTTCATTGATTGAACCTTGCCTTTTGTTAGACACAGTTGAGGTTCATTACCAGATGAACTGCTATCATTGCTATTATAGCCTATGCAATCTAAATCACCAGCAAGCCTTATAGACTCAAGCATTTCATCCTTTCTGGTAATCGATGCATTCCAAGTGCTAACCAGTTTGCTAAGTTTCTGGTAAGCATTCTTGGCTTCATCTCTTTCCTTCACTAGAAGACTGGCTGTTTCCCTCAGGCAGTTCAACTCCCTTGATTGTTCACAATCAAGCTTGTTTTCATGCGTTTCAGTTTGGGTTGTATGCTCAGTCTTATAGCTTTCAAAAGATTCATATAGCGTCCGATACTCATTTATCATGTCCTGCAATGCACTGGTGAGTTCACTATGTGTAAATTCAGATAGGTTTGATTCATGTACCTCATTTTCATTATTTGCCATTAAGCAGTGGACTTCCTCGTCTTCACTCTCGCTGGATGAGCTAGTTAACTCTTCTGATTCAGAATCAGCCCATTTGCTCTTACTTTCTTCTGCCATCAAGACCTTTTGATCTTTGTCCTTTTTGGATGATCTTCTGGTTTCTTTGGATTTTCTGTAATCCTTGGATCCTCTTTTGTGATCATCCTTCTTGGGTTTAGGACAGTCCGCAATGAAGTGTCCTGGTTTGAGGCAGTTGAAGCATACTCGCTCTTCTTCTTCTGAATTTCCTTTGAAACTCTGCCTCCGAGGATATGATTGATAAGATCTCTGATTCTTCTTCATGAATTTCCCAAATTTCTTTACAAACATTGCCATAGCATCATTACACATCTTTTCTGGAGTCATTTCTGTAGGAGTGGGCAGAGACTCCGATGCAGTGAGAGCTTTTGTTGGTTGACTGGTACTTGGTTCATCTTCAACCCGAATGCCTAATTCGAATTCATAGGCTTTTAAATCAGCGAACAGATCATGTAGATCTATTTTGTTGATGTCCTTCGATTCTCTCATAGCAATGGTCTTGACATCCCATTCTCTTGGTAGACCTCTCATTACTTTGAGAGTGACTTCTCTGTTGGGTAACTCCTTACCCACACTGTTTAGTTCATTGATTATTCCAGTCACTCTTTCATCGTACTCGTTGAGAGTTTCTCCATTTATCATTTTGATATGCTCAAACTTCTGTAAAGCCACAGTAAGCTTGTTTTCTTTGGTTTGATCATTTCGTTCACAGAGTTGAGCAATCTTCTCCCAGATTTCTTTGGCTGTAGGGCACATCTTTATTTTGTTGAACATATTTTTGTCCAAAGTTTTGAACAGAATGTCCTTAGCAACGTTGTCTAGGTTTGCCTTTTTCTTGTCTTCATTTGACCATTGAGATCTTTCATTTTCTACCATTTGTGGATCTCCACTTGTGATAGAAGCAGCTGTATTGATTTTCATGATCTTCAAAGGTCCTTCAGTGATTACATACCACATATCATCATCTTGAGCACTTAGATGTGCTTGCATACGGATCCTCCAGTCATCATATTCGTCTTTCTTGAACATTGGAATCTTGCTGAATGAGGCCATCAGTTTTTGATAAATGGTAATTTCTCAAGATTGAGAAAACCTGGCTCTGATACCACTTGTTAGGATCGGGGTAGTGTTTAGAAGGGGGGGGGGGGGGTTGAATAAACACTAGATACAATTTCGATTTCTTTTTCTGGTTAACTGTAAACTGTTAAGTATTACAGTTGCTTCTCAATATCAGGCAAGTTAGTAGACACTTGTTGTAGTGCGGAAGACGTCTACAAAACTTGTGAGGAATAAAACTGAAGTAATAAAGCAATAAACAAATAACACGAGAGTTGTTTCTGGAAGTTCGAAGCACAACGCTTCTACGTCTCCCCTTCTTCCTTTGCAGGAAAGATTCACTAGAAGATTTGGTTTACACTTTTACAGTATACAACCTTCTTAGGCACTAACACACTTGGCCTAAACTCCTAGCAATCACACACTTCTTTACTTTGATTACAATGGATTCTATGACACTCTTTACAGAATACACTTTCTAGCTTTGAGAGTTTTTGAGCAGCAGACTTCAATTGAAGATAATCTGTCACAGATTCAGTTTTGATGTTTGTCTGGTCTTTGCTGAACGTTTGGAATATTAGTCGGATGACTTTAGTGTTTGCTTTGAAATATATCTCTTAGTTGAAAATCGCTCAGCACTTCTTTATTCTCTGCTTAGATGTATTTATAGGTTTGGATGTCCAACGGTAGCCTTTCTGTATATGGAAGAGATTAACTTTCCGATTTCATATTGTCTTCTTTCCTATTTTGTAAAGCAACGGCTCTTTTCACTCTGACGGTAATGGTGGCGGAGATATAGCAGGGTGCGCCGCTCTGTTGTACCTTTGTCAGAGAATGTTGTACTGATTTTGTCTCGTTGCTTAGTGCTCTAACTGGAAGCTCAGACTTCTGCTGGTTCTCTTTGTTCAACTGGTCGTTCATCCTCTTATGACCAGTTGATGTTTTGTCCAGTTGATGACTTCATCCGGTTGATGTCCATCCAGTTGATGTCTTCATCCGGTTGATGTCCATCCAGTTGGTGTCTTGTCCAGTTGATGACTTCATCCGGTTGATGTCCATCCAGTTGGTGTCTTGTCCAGTTGATGACTTCATCCGGTTGATGACTTCATCCGGTTGATGTCCATCCAGTTGATGACTTATCCAGTTGATGACTTCATCCGGTTGATGTCTTCATCCGGTTTGAGTCTTGTCCAGTTGGTAGGCATCCAGTTTATGTCTTCACCCGATAGAAGTCTTTTTCCAGTTGGTCTTTAATATCCGGTAGGACTTTATCCAGTTTGTCTTTAATATCCGGTTTGTAATTACCAAAACTTTAGAAATCGTTTTCCCAACATAGTTGACTAATGCTAATCAAGTTATATCATAAATTTTCAACTAACAGTATATCTTTAATAACAATGCTACATTGGATAATCTTACCCTTACCAACGGTTCTACCTTTCGCGTTGTCACCAAACATTATTCTTGGTCCTGTGGTATCTACCAACAAGCATTTCCTATCATGTGTCTAGAGCATCCACTGTCCAGAAGCCACTCTGAGCTCCGAACTTGTTGGATTCTAGATATGCAATTAAAGCGATGATTTTATTGGTACCCAATCCTACTTGGTTCCAGACATGATTAGTCCTTTTGGGACCCACACTTGGATAACCCTGAACCGTTTGGGTGTGTGTGTGTCCTAAAATGTGTGTGTAGTAAATGGTGATGGTGTTCTAGGGTGTTGCGTGTGATGGTGAGTGTATGCATGTTGTTTTATTTTTTTGTTCCTATTGGGAAACATATATCTCTTCTGGACAGACATACAATTATAGTACGAGTTGGGTTTCACCTCTCTAGTTGCTTGACCAGTGGGCTTATGTCTATTTCTGAACTTTTGCATCGATCTAGCTTTCCCTACTGGCTCAACGTAACCAATACCTTTATGTGATGCATGTTCCTTAACGAATATTGGCTTAACAGGTTCCTGAACCAATTCACTTGGTTCATATATTGTACTGGATCTAACAAAGTTCATTGTTTGAACCTTGTTTTTCTCCAAACATAGCTGAGATTAATGCCAGATGAGTTACTGTCACTGTTGATATAGCCTATACCGGAAAGGTCACAAGCAAGCCTTATCGACTCAAGTATTTCATCTTTTCTGGCTGTTGAAGTGTTCTATGTGCGAATAGGGGTGGTTACCGGTTCGAACCGGTCCGGTCCGGACCGGAACCGGCCGGTTTCGGGCCCGTTATGGGCGGAACCGGTCCGATCCTATAAGGAACCGGATCGGATCCGGTTCCGGTTCCACCGGTTCCGGGTTGGACCGGTTCCAAACCGGAACCAGATTTTTTTTTTTATTTTTTAAAAAGGAAAAAAGGAAAGGATTTATCGAATTTTTATTTTTTTAAAATGGATCCGGTTCTGGTTCAATCCGGAACCGGATCCGTTTGGTCCGGAACCGGTAAGATACCGGATCCGAAACGGTAGAACCGATCCGGTCCGGTATCAAACCGGTTCCGGACCGGTTCGGGACCGGTTAGTCCTGTTCCGGTTTTGGACCGGACTAACCGGTCCGGTTTCGGACCGGGTCCGGATCGACCCGGTCTGATAAGCACCCCTATGTGCGAACCAACTTGATGAGTTTCTGGTGTTCACATTTAGCTTCGTCCTTTTCTTTCTTGAGTAGACTTACTTTTTCCCTTAGACATTCCAGCTCTCTTGATTGTTCACAATCAAGTTTACTGTACTGCTGTTCGATTGGGCTTGAATATTCAGTCTTATAGTTCTCGAAGGACTCATACAACATTTGATACTCATTTATCATGTCCTACAATGCGTTAGTGAGTTCATTATGTGTAAATTTAGAAAGATTAGAATCAATTACCTCATTGTCATCATTTGCCATGAGAAAGTGGACTCCTTCATCTTCACTTTCCCTAGATGAGCTTGAAGAGTCCTCTGGTTCTGATTCTGAATCATCACATTTGCTCTTGTTTTCCTCAGCAACAAGTACTTTTTGATCTATGTCTCCTCTGATCTTCTCTTTTCCTTGGACTTCTTGTAGTCCTTGGATCCTCTCTTTTGATTATCCTTCTTTGGCTTTGGACAATTAGCAATAAAATGTCCTGGTTTAAGGTAGTTGAAGCAGACACGATCATCTTCTTCTGATCTATTTTTGAAATTTTGCCTCCTTGGATAAGACTGGTAAGTCTTCTGAGTTTTCTTCATGAATTTGCCAAACTTCTTGACAAAAAGCACCAATGTATCATTGCACATTTGTTCGGGAGTCATCTCTGTTGTGGTGGATAGGGACTCTGATGCAGCAAGGGCTTTGGTTGGTTGACTGGTGCTAGGTTCATCTTCAACCTAAATGCCTAGCTCAAACTCATACACCTTTAAGTCAGCAAATAGATCATGCAGATTTATCTTGTTTAAATCTTTGGATTCTCTCATGGCAATGGTTTTCAGATCCCATTCTCTTGGGAGACACATCATGACTTTTATGGTGACTTCTCTGTTTGACAGGTTCTTACCCAGGCTATCAAGTTCATTTATGATTCCAGTTACTCTCTCATCATATTCATTGAGAGTTTATCCGGATATCATTTTGATGTTCTCAAACTTCTGTAGAGCAACAGTAAGTTTGTTTTATTTGGTTTGGTCATTTTCTTCACAGAGTTGTGCAATCTTTTCCCAAATATCATTAGCAGTGGGACACATCTTGATTTTATTGAACATATTCTGGTCCAATGTTTTGAACAAGATATCGTAAGCTACATTGTCCAGATTTGCTTTTTTCTTTTCCTAATTGGTCCAGGAGGCTCTGCCTTTTCAATCATCTGAGGTTCACCACTGGTAATGGCTGTTGCTGTGTTGACCTTCATGATTGTCATTGGTCTATCAGTGATGACGAACCACATGCCATCATCTTGAGCACTCGGATGTGCTTGCATCCAAATTCTCCGGTCATCATATTCATCTTTCTTGAACATCTGGATTTTGCTGAATGAGACCATCCGTTCTTAGTAGTTCTCAGAATTGAGAAGACCTTACGCTGATACCAATTGTTCAGATCGGAGTAGTGTTTAGAAGAGGGGGGTGTTTGAATAAACACTAGAATCAATTTTGATTCTTCTTCTTATACCAGACTGTTAAGTACTGCAGTAGGTTCTCAATTGATAGTAAGTCAGCAGACACTAGTAATAGTGCAGAAGACATCTGCTGAACTTGTGAGATAAAGTAACTGAATGATAATACACAATAAGTAAATGACACGTGATATGTTCTGAAAGTTTGAAGCACAACGCTTCTACGTCTCCCCTTCTTCCTTCGCAGGAAGGTTACACTAGAAGACTTTGGCTTACACTTTACAGTATACAACCTTCTTAGGCACTAACACAGCTTGGCCTAAACTCCTAGCAACACAACTCTCTCAGTTGCTTACAACGTGTTTTACAACACTTACACAAAGTATAAGTATCTTAAGCTTTAAGTTTTCTTAAGCAGCAGACTCAGTAGGCTTTGATCTTCAGGATCGCAGTAAGGCTTCTTTGCTGCTCTTGCAAAACTTCCGAATATTTCAATGAACGTGTTGAATGTTTTGCTTGAATTGAAATGAAGTTGATTTTATTCTTTTAAATCTTGATTGGATTGCTCAGCCCTTTCTCCATTCTTCACCTTGACGTATTTATAGACATAGCAGTCTAACGACAACTTTTCTTCAATTTCAAAGTTCTGCGTGAAATCAGCTTCCTGATTTTTCTTCCAAATTCTTTTTGTCTTCTTTCCAATTCCGCTAATCAACGGCTCTTTCAATCTGACACTATTGGTAGCGCTGATATAATAGTGTGGCGCTCTATTGCACCTTTGTCAGAGTGAGTTTGTACTTGTTTTGTCTTGTTGCTCTATACGTCTGCTGACTTCTCCTTTATTGTATATCTGCTGGTTATAAGTCAGCTGATATCTATTCCATCATCTACTGGATAGTTACTAGTTGCTTAGTATGATGGACTAAAGTCGACTAATAACTTTTTAGACGTCTGCTGGTGCTCTTGTTCCAGTGAACGTTCACTCTCTACATCCGGTAGATGATAACTCTTGGTCTTTGGATCCCGTAGATCTCCTTTTATCCTTTCACCTGTTGATAGCTCTTTACGCGGTAGATGACTCTTCACCCGGTAGATAACTTTGTCTTTTAGTATTTGGTGGACCTTTGTAGAGTTAATCATTATTTCCTCTATCAATAGGCTTCGATGCAATAGACACTTCAAGCAGTAGATATTTGTGATCACCAAAACTTAGAAATATTTTCCCAACAGCACTGTAGTCTTTATGATTGGAGAGTACCCGAGGAAGATACATTTGATGGATTTGGGATCCAATTTGCTATATTTTGTGGGTGTGCATGGAAAAGGTTGAACATCTGAATAATTTCGAATCTAAGGAGGAAATGATTTTGGTGTGAGGAAAAAATTGAAGGAGAGTTTACAAGGTGTTTGAAATTTGAGTGTTCTGGAGGGCATTTTATTGATTAAATAAGTTACTTTTTTGTGCTAACATGCTTGATCCAGAGACTGAAGTGCTAGATCGATGAATGAAACTTTGGTCAAACAACTTCTGCAGTGCTTCAAATTGTTCTTTGGTGATAGGACTCGCATCATGTGGTGGGTTGTTGATCTTGTCTTTGTTGTTATCTGATGTGGCAGCAACATTTACATGTCCTTCCTTTTCATTAGTTGATCGAGATGGCTTCCAATCAGCGGGTTTGCCATGGAGTTTCAAGCAAGTTTCTCTGGTATGTCCTGGCAAGCAACAGTAAGGAAAATTGGTGTAGGCTGAAAACAAATTTAAACATTGGATATATAGGTATTTTTTTTGTTGGGTTTATAGATACGCCACTGGTGTTAACAAAATATGTAAAAAAAACCCTCTATTTTCTTAAACTCGTCATGAAACCCCATTGTGTCATTAAAAAAGCAGAAAAAAAACACATTTCGTTTTTGAAACATTGCACGAAACGTCCCGTGTTAAACAAAATAGGCAAAAAAATTCTTTTATTTTCTTAAATCCTACACAAAACCCACTCGATTTTACAAATAAATAGATTTTATTAATCTCGTTAAAACTATATGCAAGCTTATAAAAACAAGTTCATAAACGTTCATATATATTATATAGGATTGTATATAACTTATATTTTGTTAATATATATGCTTATTATTGCGAAAACATATTTTATGATTTTTTGAAAATATGCATAATTTTCTATGTGCAATTGTTGTTTACTCAATATAACCAAAACTTGGGGAAAAAAGAATTTGAATAGGTCAATAAGCATGCATACATTAAAAGAAAATTCAGAATATTATTTATAATATTTTTTAAAATTACACCATAAAAATTGTTCACTTTAAAAATCTGAATATTGTTCGTTTTAAAATTAAAGAACAAATCATTACCAAAAATAAGAAAATAATGTAGATGTAGAAAAATTGTAGAATATATTAGACAATCGAGAGGGTTTCATGGAGGGTTTCATGCAAGGTTTCAAAATTGGAGAATATATTAGACAATCGAGAGGGTTTTATATTAGGAAAATAAAAGGGTTTTTTTTTTCCTATTTTGTTTAACATGGAGGGTTTCATGCAAGGTTTCAAAAAAAGAAAGAGTTTTTTGCCTTTTTCAATAACACATGGGGTTTCTTAAGGAGTTCAAGAAAAATAGATGTTTTTTTTCCCTATTTTGTTAACATAGGGGAGTTTCGTGCATATTTAATATAACATAGGAAAGTTGTATGCTTTTTACCCTAAATTTATGAAAAAACCAAAATATCCATTATTCTTAATTATAAAAAAAAATATCTAATTCAAATAAGTATTTCAATTATTATTTTTTAAGTTTTTTTATTTTCATATATAGTCTCTAAAATGTAAAAATTAAAGCTAAACAACATTGTAAGAAAAACTATGTACACAAAGTATGCAAAAGACTACTAGTAATTTTGATTGATGACTTGATAAATTTGGAGATTATAATTTGAATTTTTCTAAAATTTATACATAAATTTCAATTACGACTAATTCTTATCCACATAAAATATAGAGGTACAAGGTCCCATGTATGGTATTGTCTAGTCCAATGCATGAATGGCTCTTGGATTCATCTGCCCGACTTTGAATTTAATTTTTTTCAGCCTTTAGGGCAAACAGGTGCGGTAGGGTTGGTTCCCTTTGCATGATTGTTTGCTGTTGAATAATATATATGAATACGTTTGTGTATATGCATAAATATAAATATGCGTGTACGTGTGCACACATCTATGTACTTTATATGTTTGAGCATTTTATGTACACTAGTAACCTTTTTGTAGAAAATTTCAAGATCAAGGGTGTTGTAAATGAAAGTTTAAAATAGTTTATAATAAGTTACAATGGACTACTATAGCAATTTGAGTTAACCAATTTTTATGTAAAACAATGATGAATGCAAAGTAGCTGCTGCAGGAGTCGAGTGTGCAGTCGTTTTTGCATGGACCTGGGCACGGGCATGACATAATGGTATCAAAGCCGGTCACCAGCAGAACATAAGGAGATAAATGCTTTACGGGGCAAAGTGTTACGTGCGTGAGAGCCACCTCTTGAATTGCGACTCAAAGTACTACATGCACATGAGCCAACTCTTTAACCTGTAAGAGCCATATCTAGATTTCCAATGCTGATGGATAGATCTATTAGGTCACGAAGATGATGTGGCATTCTGAATGAGGGGTGATTGTAATACGCATTGATTGAAAATTAAAGTTTATAATGAGTTACAATAGACTTATAGCAACTTGAATTAACCATTTTCATAAAGCGATGACGGATACGAAATAATTGTTATATGAGCTCATTATGCACTCGCACATTCACAAACCTAGGCCAGAGCATGACAGCTATGATAATTTTGTGATTGTACCATATAACACCATGGTTTCACATATACATACATTTTTATATTTGCTATTTAAATTAGTAGAAAAATATCAGATTTATCTAATTATACTTGAAAAAAAAAATTCGTTGATATGTGTATATTGACAATATCTTCTCAATTAAAATTACTTGGATTATGTTATTATTGAATTAGTGTTTAGAAGGGGGTTGAATAAACACTGGCTCAAATAGAATTTTATCGGTTTACAGCAGACCTGTTAAATGTTGTGGTAGGGTCTCAATAGAATATAAGACAGCAAACAACTATGATAAGTAGTACTGAAGGTGTCTACCAGGCTTGAGAATAAAAATCAAAGGCAAAATAAATGAAATAAGTAAAATGCGGAAAGTAATTGGCACGAAGTTGTTTCTGGAAGTTCGAAGCACAAATGTTTCTACGTCTCCCTTTCTTCCTTAGTAGGAAAGATTCACTAAAAGATTTGGTTTACACTCAAAAGTATACAACTCACTTAGGCTAATACCACAAAGATAACATAAACTCCTATCTCACACAGATTCACAAAGTTCACTAAGATTCAGAACAAAGTTTGAATGTTACAATGATTTCCTAAACACTCAGTATCTCAAAAGATATATAATAGCTCGGTGTTTGAGTGTTTTTCTCTTGAGCAGTAGACTTTTACTCTAATCATGGAGTCACGTGGAAGGCTCTTTTACTATTCTTTTATTGACTCTGAATCTTGCAATAAAGTGTTTGGATGAGTAATAATGTTTTTCACTTGAAAAGTTCGGACGTCAAGAAGATCTTTCTTCATTCTGCCTTTGATGTATTTATAGCCTTGAAAGTCCAACGACAACTTTTCTAAATACGGAAGGAAATATGCTGAATCAGCTTCCAAAATAGCGTCCATGATCGCTATTTATTTAAACAGAAAATTCCAGTGTGTAGCGATTATACCGCAAGTGCACTGTATCAAGTTTTAGTATAGTAGATTTTAAAAAAAGGCTGTCGAACTCACAAGGACTAGAAAATAAGTACCAAACTCAACTAGCTTAACTATATTTAGCCTACGATAATTACTAATAAAAATTATACTAATTTGAAATTCAACCCAACGAGTAGTAAAGAGATTATAAATCAGTAGAGACAATTTTCAAGACTTCGGTTTACCCATGTAATCCTCAACACTTCACCTATTAGTTAAGATTTAAATTCCAACGTTATAAGGTGACGAGTTTCCTAATACACTTGTTATACTTTGGTCAAGATATATCAAGTCTAATACTAAGATGCAACAAGACAATGGTCATGCACTTATTTAACACTTAATATTGTAAGCCGATTTAAGAAAACTACTAGCCTTCGAATTTGGTAAATCTATTGCTATCACACGTGTGTTCGATTTTACTTAGTCAGTCAATCAAACCCACGACACAATTTATTATATAGTACTGTAATATCCCATGGTCAATTCAATTGCAATAAATAATCATTCGAAGGTGATCAATCCCTTAAAAGCACGAACAACAACAAATTATGCACAAAAATTATAAGAATCAATCAAAAACCTTAATTTGAATTATGGGTTAAAAACATGGGATCCCCTAACTCTTGACAACAAAACTAGCCAACAATCATAATCAAATAACAATGTAAAAATATGTTTTGCAACAAATTAAACATTAAGAAGCTGAAAATAAAAGAATAACTAAGTTTAGAAATACTAAAGAACGCTTGAAGATGACTCCTTGAGCTGCTGCGTCGTCCCGTCTCTCTCGGATTGTCTTCTTCTTCAATGGTTGTGATGATATGTGATGAAGGATGGGGATGGATTATGGTGGAGGCTTATGTTCTAGGGTAATATTATGAACTAAAGTCCCCCAAAAACGTCCAAGACATGTCCTTATATAGTGGTGGAAGAGTTTACCAAGTTTTGGACACAAAATATCCAACAAGGAAACAAAATCTCGATTTTTTCGCGTCTGGCGATCGATCTCGACATCCTGCTGATCGATCGCCATAACATTCTGTCATTTATTTTTCAAAGTCTTAAACTCCACGATCGATTGAGACATATTAGCGATCGATCACCAAAAGTTTCTGGACGGACGCGATCGATCGCGGAATAATGCCGATCGATCACCACATAAAATTCACCTTTTGAGATTTTCGTCATTTCTTTGACGTGTTCGCTTATTTGGTCATTTTTAATCATTTTAGCTTATTTCCTCAACTTTTACGCACTTGGACTTAGATTCCTGAAACATACAAAAATATACCAACAAATCGTAATATCGTCCAGGAATCACTACAAAAACCACTATAAAATCATAGTAAAATAATTGTAAAAATCACACTTATCAATCCAACATTCCTTTTGTCTTCTTTCCAAATCCGTTAACAATGGCTAGTTTTTCTGAAGCTTTTAGTGACACTGATAGAGTAGTACAATCTGTAGCGTACTATGTGTCAGATTATCTCAGTTGGATTTGTCTTTTAGTGTTAACGACTGCAGACTTCTTAAAGTGACACGGTCTACTGGACTGATGTCTTCTGAGCTCTTGCTAACGCAAGTCTACTGAGGTAGAATAGAGTTACTAGGCCAAGTCTACTGACTTCTTATGGTAGACTTTGCTTGACAATAACTCTTCAATAGCTAGCGATAGACTCTGCTTGGTTAAACGGAAGACTCTAGTAAAGCTGTAGACTTCAGGTTTCGTCTACTAGACAAACTCCTTTGCGGTAGACTCTCTGATTGAGTGGTTGACTATTTGAACGTGTCTACTGAAGATCGAATTTTGCTGGAATTGGCTTGGTATAGGTTTCCTTTGTAATCACCAAAACTTAGAAACATTCCAACAATTTCCTCATTTATGGTGATTGACAAAACTTGGCCTATTAATGTTCGAGTTTTCATTTTCTGACCGGTAGACAATAGACTAGTACTGAAAACTTTTACAAGTAAAATAATGTAAAGTGCATTACATGATATACCAACAGATTACGAGAAGTAATCAATGTAGATGAGAAAATTTAAAAGAATATTATTTTTATATAAAATGATTTATTTTTACAAGCCGTTCAGTAGAGATAAATATACGATGGAAATTTAGAAATACAGGAAATACAAGTTATCTTAGATCTAAGTCTCTGATTTTGTCTTCCAAATCTCTTGTCTTTTGAGTTTGTCTTTTAGCTTCTTATCTTCCCCTTTTTGTCAATACTCGCAAAAATAATTAATGAAACATAGACTTAAACGAAAATAGAAAAACTTTTTTTAAAAAAAAAAATAGTGAGAAGAAAGTTAGACACATGGAAGAAAAAAAAAATTCAATTGAGATGAAAACTAAAACAACAAAGAAGAACATGATCAAGGGAGAAAAAAATAAAACAACTAAGAAGAAAAGTCAAGAAAAAAAGAAAAGTAGTCACATTCGTGCTTGAAAATCTTTGGCACGACTCAGCTTCAGGGATATCTTAGATATCTGATTGGTCCATGTATGGTAAGATTAGATATGCGATTAACCCATGAAGAAGAAGATCTTAGACTGTTATGTGTTAGGATTGGTGTAGTGTTTAGAGGGGGGAGGAGGGTTGAATAAACACTAGACTCAATGTTGGGAAACGATTTCTAAGTTTTGGTGATTACAAACACCTACTGGATGAAGACATCTATCGGGTGATAAAGACCAACTGGATGAAGACATCTACCGGGTGAAGACACCAACCGGGTGATAAAGACCAACTGAAAGAACACCTACCGGATGTTGAAGTCTTACCGGGTGATAAAGACCAACCGGGTGACAAACATAAACTGGATAGACATCAACCGGACAAGACATCAACTGGATGGCTACCGACTGGATAGACATCAACTGGACAGACATCAACCGGACAGACATCAACCGGATAAACATAAACTGGATGGACATCTACTGGACAACCGTCAACCGGATAGTCTCACATTGAACAAAGACATCTACTGGTTACTAGAGGATGAACGACCAGTTGAACAAAGAAAACCAGCAGAAGTTTAAACATCTAGTAAGAGCACTAAGCAACGAGACAAAAATAAGTACAACATTCTCTGAATAAAGGTACAACAGAGCGGCGCACCCTGCTATATCTCCGCCACCATTACCGTCGGAGTTAAAGAGCCGTTGCTTAACAAAATAGGAAAGAAAACAATATGAATTTGGAAAGCTAATCTCTTCCTAATACAGAAAAGCTACCGTTGGACAACCAAACCTATAAATACGTCCAAGCAAAGAATGAAGAGGTTAGCTGAGCGATTTTCAACAAAGAGAAACATCTCAAAGCAAACAAGAAATCAACTTACTGATATTCCAAAAGTTCAGCAAAGAGCAGACAAGCAGTGCAACTGAATCTGTGACAGATTATTTCCAATTGAAGTCTGCTGCTCAAGAACACTCGAAGCTGAAAAGTTTATTTTGTAAAGAGTGTTATAGAATCTTTTGTAATCAAATTTAAGAAGTTGTGATTGCTAGGAGTTTAGGCCAAGTTGTGTGAGTGCCTAAGAAGGTTGTATACTGTAAATTGTAAACCAAGTCTTCTAGTAAATCCTTCCTGCAAAGGAAGAAGGGGAGACGTAGAAGCGTTGTGCTTCGAACTTCCAGAAACAATACTTGTGTCATTTGTTTATCGCTTATTTACTACTCAGTTTTATTCCTCACAAGTCTAGCAGACGTCTTCCGCACTATAATCAGTGTCTGCTAACTTGCCTGAATATTGAGAAGCAACTGTAATACTTAACAGTTTACAGTTAACAAGAAAAGAACCGAATTGAATCTAGTGTTTATTCAACCCCCCCTTCTAAACACTACCCCGATCCTAACAAGTGGTATCAGAGCTTAGGTCTTCTCAATCTTGAGAGATTACCAAAAACTGATGGCCTCATTCAGCAAGATTCCAATGTTAAAAAGGATGAATATGACGATTGGAGAATTCGTATGGAAGCACATCTAATGTGCCCAAGATGATGATATGTGGTTTGTCATCACTGATGGACCAATGAAGATCATGAAAGTCAATACAGCAACTGATATCTCTGGTGGTGAACCTCAGATGGTTGAAAAGGATAGATCATTCTGGACGAACGAAGAAAAGAAAAAGGCAAATCTAGACAACGTGGTAAAAGACATATTGTTCAAAATGCTGGACAAAAATATGTTCAACAAGATCAAGATGTGTCCCACTGTAAAGGACATCTGGGAAAAGATTGCTCAGCTGTGCGAAGGAAATGATCAAACCAAGGAGAACAAGCTCACTGTTGCCTTACAGAAGTTTGAAAACATCAAAATGATGTCCAGAGAAACTCTAAGCGAATATGATGAGAGAGTAACTGGCATCATAAATGAACTCAATAGCCTTGGTAAATACCTATCCAACTGGGAAGTCACTCTAAAAGTCATGAGAGGTCTCCCAAGAGAATGGGATGTAAAGACGATTGCTATGAGAGAATCAAAAGATCTAAACAAGATAGACCTACACGACTTATTTGCTGACTTAAAAGCTTATGAGTTCGAACTAGGTATTCAGATTGAAGATGAACCAAGCACCAGTCAACCAACCAAAGCTCTTACTGCATCAGAAGCTCCACCTATCACTACAGAGATGACCCCTGAAAAAATATGCAACGATGCAATGGTGCTATTTGTCAAGAAATTTGGAAAGTTTATGAAGAAAATCAAAAGACTTATCAATCCTATCCAAGAAGACAAAGCTTCAAGAATAGATCAGATGAAGATGAACGTGTATGCTTTAACTGTCTCAAACCAGGACATTTTATTGATGACTGTCCTAAACCGAAGAAGGATGATCAAAAGAAAGGATCAAAAGAATATAGAAAGTCTAAAGAGAATAGAAGATCATCCAGAAGAGACAGAGAACAGAAAGTACTGGTGGCGGAAGAAAACAAGAACAAATGGGCTGACTCAGAATCAGAAACTTCTTCCAGCTCATCCAGTGACAGTGAAGATGAAGTAAGTTCATTGTCTAATGGCCAACGATGACTGTGAGGTAAATGATCCTAATCTTTCTGAATTTACACATATTGAGCTCACAAATGCATTACAGGACATGATAAATGAGTATCAGATGTTGTACGAATCCTTCGAGAACTACAAGACTGAACAACAAGTCCCAACAACACAGCAGAACAACGAATGTGATTGTGAACAATCCACTGAGTTGAAAAGCTTGAGGGATATAGTAAGTCAGCTCGAGAAAGAAAGGGATGAAGCAACATGTGCACACCAGAAACTCAGTAAGCTGGTTCGCACATGGAATGCATCTACTGCCAGAAAAGATGAAATGCTTGAGTCGATAAGACTTGCTGGTGATCTCACCGGTATAGGCTACTCAAACAATGATAGTAATTCATCCGGCATCAAATCTCAAGTGTGTCTAGAAAGTAACAAGATTCAAACAATGAATTTTGTTAAATCAAGCACAGTATATGATCCCATTGAACTGGTTAAAGAACCTGTTAAAGCAACACTCATTAAGGAACAAGCATCACACCGAGGTATTGGTTATGTTGAACCAATCAAGAAAGCTAAACCGGGGCAAAAGTTCAGAAATGAACTTAAACCCACTGGTCGAGCAGCTAGAGAGGTTAAACCCAACTGGTACTACAACTGTATGCCTATCCAGAAGAGGTATATGCCAAACAACAGGAACTACAAACCAAGAGCACATGCATACACTCATTATCACACTACACAGTCAAGACCATCACCATCATTTATGAATGCACACACATTTCAGAACACACATCGACCTAAGCCACTCAGGGTCATACAAGTGTGGGTTCCGAAAGGACTAATCCTGCCCGGACCCAAGTAGGATTGGGTACCAATCATTTTATCGCTTTAATTGCAGGAAACTAGAATGCATCAAGTTCGGAGCTCAGAATGGTTTCTGGACAGCGGATGCTCTAGACATATGACAGGAAATGTGAGCTTATTGTCTGAACTGGTGGACTCCACCGGACCCATAATAACTTTTGGAGATAACGCGAAAGGTAGAACCGTGGGTAAGGGTAAGATTATCTACGGTAACATTATTATCAAAGATATTCTGTTGGTTGAAAATCTATGCTATAACTTAATTAGCATAAGTCAACTCTGTGACAATGGTCACTCTGTAGAGTTCAAGCCAGCACTCATGCACAATCAAATCTACGGATGGCAGTATATTACTTGTAGGAAGAAGGCATGATAACACATATAAAATTGATTGGAATCTTAATCAGCCTACCTCCTCTACTTGCTTTGCTGCCCTGAATTCTTCCAAAAATTGGCTTTGGCACAAACTTTGAGTCACTTAAATTTTAAAACTATTGTCAGTCTACGTAAACTTGATCTAGTCATTGGACTGCCCCAAATTGAGTTCTCAAAAGACAAGATCTGTGCAGCATGCCAACTTGGTAAGCAAATCAGATCCTCCTTTAAGAACAAAGGGAGTAAATCTTCTTCTCGGTACCTAGAGTTGCTGCATATGGATCTATTTGGTCCTATACCAGTAATAAGTCTAGGGGGAATGAAGTATACTCTAGTGTTAGTAGACGATTACACTCGTTTTACATGGGTCCTGTTCTTAAGTGGCAAAGATCAGGCTACTCCAAAGCTGATTAAACTACTGAAAAGTACTCCAAAATGAGAAATCGTGTGGGATAGATAGAATTCGCAGTGATAAGGGTACTGAGTTTACCAATCAGTCACTCGAATCATATCTAGATGACCTTGGTATTAAACACGAATACTCTGCTGCAAGAACTCCTCAACAAAATGGAGTTGCTGAGAGTAGGAACCGCACTTTGAAAGAAGCTGCGCGAACTATGCTTGCGGAATCAGAAATATCGCAGAGATTTTGGGCAGAAGCCGTCAACACAGCTTGTTATACGCAGAACAGATCAATGATTAATAAGCGAGCAAATAAAACCCCTTATGAGATCTGGAATGGCAGTAAGCCAAATATTTCTTATTTCCATGTGTTTGGTTGCAAATGTTTTATTCACAACAACGGAAAGACTCATCTCATCGCTTTTGATGCCAAATCTGATGCTGGAATATTTCTTGGGTATTCTACAGTTAGTAAAGCCTTCAGAGTATTTAATAATAGAACTCTTACTGTAGAAGAATCAGTGCATGTAAAATTTGATGAACCTACTAAGGTATCTGATATGCAAATCAACAACTTGAGCAATCGACTAGAAAGCACTTACATTGATGAAAATGTTGATGATGAGATAAATTACAGAAGCAGGACTGACTGCTCCTTCGAACCAGAAGTTCCTGAAGCCCAAACAGAGGAGTCTGCTGGTCAACAAGCACCGCATCCAGCTGACAATGACGCTATTGCACATACTCCTGCTGCAGTAGAGGAAGCAAATGAAAAAGATGCATCAATCAGCACTTCTGAACTGCCGACTCATATCCAGTCAAATGAAGGGCTCAACCCTCTTGGACCTTCCGCTCCGGTGGATGAAGGATCATCCTCCCGAGCAGGTCATAGGTAATCCCTGTTGCTCCTCTACGCACCAGAGGACAATTAATTAATGAATTCCTTCATGCTGCATTCATATCTCACTTAGAACCTAAGAAGATTGATGATGCTATGTTAGATCCAAGCTGGGTAGACGCTATGCAAGAAGAACTAAATCAGTTTGAGCGAAACAAAGTATGATATTTAGTACCACGACCACAACATCACACTATAATAGGCACCAAATGGGTATTTAGGAATAAATTAGATGAAAATGGAACAGTAATCAGAAATAAAGCAAGATTAGTCGCACAGGGTTACAGACAGGAAGAATGCATTGATTTTGATGAAACCTTTGCCCCTCTAGCCCGACTAGAAGCAATTCACATATTTCTTGCATTTGCTGCTTTTAAAGACTTTAAAGTCTACCAGATGGATGTTAAGAGTGTGTTTCTTAACGGCAAACTCCAGGAAGAAGTACGTTGAACAACCTCCTGGATTTGAAAGCCATCAGCATCCTTCTTATGTATTTCGTCTTAATAAAGCTTTGTTTGGTCTGAAGCAAGCTCCCCGTGCTTGGTATGAAACTCTATCAAAATATTTGACTGAACATAACTTTACCATTGGCACGGTGGACAAGACCCTTTTCAAATTCACAAAGGGTGATCATACTCTGCTTGTTCAAATATATGTTGATGATATTATTTTCGGCAGTACTAACTCAAAATTGTGCGAAAGATTTTCTAAAATTATGCAGGATCAATTTGAGATGAGCATTGATGGGAGAACTATCATTTTTCTTAGGATTGCAAGTCAAGCAATCCAGTGAAGGAATTCTGATAAATCAGTCCAAATATACTAAAGAACTGCTGAAGAAATATGGAATGAGTACCAGCTCAGCTGCCGCTATTCCAATGAGTTCTTCTGCCAAACTCGACTTAGACAATTCAGGAATACCAGTCGAAGTTACAATGTATCGAGGCATTATTGGATCATTGCTGTATTTGACAGCCAGCCGACCAGATATTATGTTCGCAGTTTGTATGTGCCCGGTTTCAAGCAAATCCCAAGCAGTCGCACTTCACTGCTGTCAAGAGAATTCTCAAATATCTGAAAGGAACTGAGAATGTCGGTCTATGGTATCCAAGAGACTCAACTTTTAATCTGATCGGATATTCGGATGCAGACTATGCTGGTTGCAAAATTGACAGAAAGAGTACCAGCGGATACTGTCAATTTCTTGGAGACAGACTAATTTCATGGGGATGCAAGAAGCAGACATCCATAGCAACATCTACTGCAGAAGCAAAATACCTTGCTGTTGGAAGCTGCTGTGCACAACTGCTCTGGATTCAACAACAACTGAGAGACTACGGAATTGAATCCACTGAAGCACCCATATTTTGTGACAATACATCTGCCATAGCAATTACTTATAATCCAGTTCTTCATACGCGTACCAAACATATTGACATTCGTCATCACTTCATCAGAGATCGCTTAATGAAGAAAGAAATTCTGCTGGAGTATATTTCTACTGAACAGCAGGCAGCAGACATTTTCACAAAACCCCTACCGGACGCTAAGTTTTCTTACTTTAGAAATATCCTTGGTCTAATTGATATCAATTCTTGATTATCAGTTGGTAATGAATTCAGGGGGAATTAATTAGTTTATTCGCATAAATTAAGGGGGAATTTTAGTTACAATTTTTATATCGGTTGTTTAAGCTCAGCTGGTAATCCAATGGTCTGCTGCAGTAGGTGTATACGTATCAGTAGGACTCTACATACCAGTAGATGTTCCCTACCAGTCGGACCCTACATACCAGCAGACTTCGCCAAGTATGCTTTGACTAAAATAACCTTCGATAACCATTAACCTAATGGAACGTCGGAATTCAAATTTTCTTTTGTAAAATAAATTATTTCACTCCCGCCTAAATCCTGTCCTCTTATTATTGGTTAATTTTTCTTTAATCGTTAGATGATCGCCACGTATACATGTGTCCGATCATCTACAGTACGACGTTACATATACTCCTATCCTTTAACCGCCATTACTTTGGTTATTACTCTTTATCTTCTTCAACAATTCACTGCTGATTAACTTTCCTTCCAGAAATTTTTTTTAACAGGATTGTTGCTGCCTTCTCCGCATATTCTTCAGAAATGTCGAAGAATACCCAACCAAGCTTCATCACTAATGCTGTTCATGTGGATTTTCATTCAATCTCCACATCATCTGATAAAGAGACAAAGGAACTGTTTCACAAGTTGGATACCTCCGGTCTCTTAGTGATCCTAAGCCAGGCTCCATCGTTCTACAAGGAAGCATTACACGAGTTCTTTGCCACTGCAAAAGTTGTTGATGCCACCGTGGTGGCATCCGTCTCCGAACAGTTGGTTACAATCACCCAACTTGAATTTGCCACCCACCTGTGTCTTCCCTCCGCAGGACTTACTGATTTCTCCACTATTCCAGTGGAGCTAAGGGAAGAGATGCGTACCATATTTTCTAACTCTACAAATCGCCTTCAACGTCCTCCGTTCAGGAAAGTGTTAATGAAGAGTCATTTTCGACAACTGGCGGATATCATTTGCAAGGGGCTACTGTGTAAATCCGGGTCATTTGATATCATCACCCCAGAGAAATTTGATGTTATGAGTGCCATATACAAAGGTTTGGAAATAAACTGGTCAGTTGTACTATTTCAAATTCTCACTGGTCTAGTTGGTTCTGGAAAAGGTCAATCAGGAATTCGCCCTACCACTAAGCAGCCTTTTTGACTAGCAAAAACATTAAGACCGGGGCTCTCTCCAACTTCATCCAGGGAGACTAATCACTGCGAAGTATCTTCAGCTACACAGACAGCGAAGTGGCAGAGAGGTTGGGTTGACGAAGCGCCGATCGACTCAGGTTATTAGTGATTCTGAACAAACCATATCGGAATCCGCTGAGTCATCTCCTCCTCCTCCTCCTCCTAAGAAGCCCAGAACCAGAAAAGGGGCTCCTCCTGCTCTCCGACAGAAAGTCATTGCTGCTTCTGATACCATCTCCTCCGCAGGTCCGACAGAAGATATCCCTGGTAGAGAACCCAGCCCTGAAAATCCTCCACCTGAGGAACCAACTGCTTCATTGGCCATGGTACTTGCTACCTCAGTGGCTCCCGCTGACAATTCTTCTACACTGATGAGCTCTCAGCAAGCACCCGGCTCTATCAGTTTTAGGACACCCAAGTCCTTGTGTCCTTACTGTCATCCGAAGACCACCACCACTGGTAAAGGCAAAACTCTTATGGCTCCAGTGTCCACGCCTGTTGCCTACGAGATACAAATGGTCATGGATACAGTTGAAGCCAAGCTGCAGCCATAGCTAGACATTTTTGATCGATGGGTGAAGGCACGAGTGAAAATTTGATTTAATGATTTCACTCCTATCCTGGATCAAGCACGGGAAGATGAGAACCAAATTTTGGCTTATCTTCAAATCTCGGACCCTGAGAAGAGCCTGAAGCTGAGGGATATATTCCGTCTGATGAACTATGTGGGCAAACTTCAAGCCCTTGTTGAAACCCGTCTTCAGCATTTCAACAGTGATTCAGGCACATCGAATCATGATAGAGCAGTTCTAAATGCTCTTGGACCAAAACTGGAAATGGCCGAGCTAGCTCTTCATGATCTTCGCATATCAACTGGTCTTCACTCATGCTCTACAGCTGTAAATAGTGCAAGTCCTGATCCAACTGATTTGGAGATAGCAACTACTGATTTGGCAATCGCTACGACTGATGTAGAGACAGTCTCAACTATCCTGGAGGCAACTCTTCCTGATCTGGAAACAGCTGCCACTGCTTTGGAGATAGCTACCACTGATGTGGCGATAGCTTCAACTGCCTTGGAGGCACCTTCTCCTACTAAAGAAATCTCCTTTCCAACTGCTCCACTTGTCTCCTCTGCTCCCAGCCCTAACAATGATCAAATGACCCAACCGATGGTTGTTGATCCCGAAAATGTGGACACAGTAATTCAGACTGTGGTTCATCAAGTTACCATATCCTCTGGCAACCATGAACTCAGCGAGTCCTCACATTCTAATGATCACACACAGTTGTCTGCCGCTGCGGTTGCCCAAGCCACTGCTGATATGGATGTTCCTGCTCTAGACTCAACAACTGCACCACTTGTTGAAGACGCTGCTTTACTATCTACTGCAGTTGTTCAAGATAATCCCGGCGTTCTTGCTACCTACTGCTGACCCTCAAATAATTGTTGTGGATCCGTCAATAGCTCAAGAACCTTCAGAGGACTTCTTTGACTTCCAAACTTCTATCCCTCTGGAAGGGCCACCTGACATTGCTGAACAACTAGTACATCTTTCCAATGCAATCTCTGCACTAGCCAGTGATGTCAACAAGCTTAAACAGGAAGAGCGCACTACGACTCTTATTCTTGGAAGCCATCAGCAGCATACTGATACCCAGTTCCAGCATGTCTATAGGGACTTAAGCAGCTTAACGTCTACTGTCACCAGACTTCAGACTTTTGTTGCGGATGCATTTGCAGACTCATTCTCTCGAATAGGGCAGGCTCATCTTCAGATAAATCAACACAATGAATCACTTTAGGCTGCCTCCTCACTGGCTCTTGGAGATAAGATAGAAGATGCTAAGAAAGTCTTGACCGAGCAGCTGGCAACCATGCAGGCAGCATTTGCCTCTCAAATTCAAGATTTATGCAACAGTCTGCCTGCTGCTCCTCAAATTATTAGACGACTACCTGAGTCCAGCCGCCCTGCTCCTCCGTCCCAGCGAGATCCGAGTCCAGCAAGTCGTTCATCCACTGCAGCTGGAGCATCACATCAGTCCAGACCATCTACTCAGCAAAGATCTCGAAGTCCGCGCCAACCGTCTACCGAAAAGCGCGACTATTCCCAACATTGGTTCGGGAGGAAATAGTATCATTTTCTGATCCCTTATTAATTACTCTTATCTATTTAATGTTTGCATTTGACTTTTCCGTATTTATCGTAACATCATTATTGTGTTCACACTTAATGAAATTCTTCTATAAATAGAGACTCATTTTTTCTTCTATAACACACATTCACTCATCATGATTATTTTCAATTCATTGAAATTTCCTTGGTTTCCTCTTCGCAACTGTTCAGTTTCATGGGTTTATTACTTATCTAAATCAACCCCTCATGGGTTGATTACTTATCTAACCCAGCTCCGTTAAGTTTCAGGCGTTTGGATCCTGCTCTGATGCTCATCATCAGTCAGGAACTACAATCAGGAGTTATCTGGGTGCTGATGACAAAAAGGGGGGAAACAGAGATAGAGTATTTTCATAGGTGAATCCATAAACCATGGAGGCCTGATGAATATACATTTGACTATCCCTCCGATCGAAGTTCTTCCTCTCTGAAAAAAGGTGGATCGACGATCGAAGATTTTCCTCTCTGAAACAAGGTGGATCGAAGCTCTCCGGTCTACAGTGTTTGTTTAAAATTTGTCATGTATCAGCTATATTTTGTAGAAATAGATATGTATTAGGTTAGATTCAGTTATCAGAATTCATCTTAAATGAAGATGAATCCCTCTCAATTGTTCAGTTTGATTACAACTTGTAATCTGCTTATCTTTATAACAAATGAAAATTTCCTTTCCATTATGTCTTCAAGTCTTTTTTCAGGATTCACCACTTAAATTATTCGAGTATGATTAGTTTTGTCATCACCAAAAAGGGGAAATTGTTGGGAAACGATTTCTAAGTTTGGTGATTACAAACACCTACTGGATGAAGACATCTACCGGGTGATAAAGACCAACTGGATGAAGACATCTACTGGGTGAAGACACCAACCGGGTGATAAAGACCAACTGAATGAACACCTACCGGATGTTGAAGTCTTACCGGGTGATAAAGACCAACCGGGTGACAAACATAAACTGGATAGACATCAACTGGATAGACATCAACCGGACAAGACATCAACTGGATGGCTACCGAATGGATAGACATCAACTGGACAGACATCAACCGGACAGACATCAACAGGATAAACATAAACTGGATGGACATCTACTGGACAACCATCAACCGGATAGTCTCACATTGAACAAAGACATCTACTGGTTACTAGAGGATGAACGACCAGTTGAACAAAGAAAACCAGCAGAAGTTTAAACATCCAGTGAGAGCACTAAGCAACGAGACAAAAATAAGTACAACATTCTCTGACAAAGGTACAACAGAGCGGCGCACCCTGCTATATCTCCGCCACCATTACCGTCAGAGATAAAGAGCCGTTGCTTAACAAAATAGGAAAGAAGACAATATGAATTTGGAAAGCTAATCTCTTCCTAATACAGACAAGCTACCTTTGGACAACCAAACCTATAAATACGTCCAAGCAAAGAATGAAGAGGTTAGCTGAGCGATTTTCAAAAAAGAGAAACATCTCAAAGCAAACAAGAAAATCAACTTACTGATATTCCAAAAGTTCAGCAAAGAGCAGACAAGCAATGCAACTGAATCTGTGACAGATTATTTCCAATTGAAGTCTGCTGCTCAAGAACACTCGAAGCTGAAAAGTTTATTTTGTAAAGAGTGTTATAGAATCTTTTGTAATCAAATTTAAGAAGTTGTGATTGCTAGGAGTTTAGGCCAAGTTGTGTGAGTGCCTAAGAAGGTTGTATACTGTAAAGTGTAAACCAAGTCTTCTAGTAAATCCTTCCTGCAAAGGAAGAAGGGGAGACGTAGAAGCGTTGTGCTTCGAACTTCCAGAAACAATACTTGTGTCATTTGTTTATCGCTTATTTACTACTCAGTTTTATTCCTCACAAGTCCAGCAGACGTCTTCCGCACTATAATCAGTGTCTGCTAACTTGCCTGATATTGAGAAGCAACTGTAATACTTAACAGTTTACAGTTAACAAGAAAAGAACCGAATTGAATCTAGTGTTTATTCAACCCTCCCTTCTAAACACTACCCCGATCCTAACACTCAATTTTCTTGTTACATCAGACTGTTAATTACTGCAGTATGTTCTCTATTGTTGGCAAGTCAGCAGACACCACAATAGTGCAGAAGACGCCTGCTGAACTTGTGAGTTAAAGTAACTTAATGATAATATGCAACAAGTAAATGACATAGGATATGTTCTGGAAGTTCGAAGCACAAGGCTTATACGTCTCCCCTTCTTCCTTTGCAGGAAGGTTACACTAGAAGACTTTGGCTTACACTTTACAGTATACAACCTTCTTAGGCACTCGCACAGCTTGGCCTAAACTTCTTGCAATGCAACTCTATCAGTTGCTTACAATGTGTTTTACAACACTCACACAAAATATAAATCTCTTAAGCTTCGAGTGTTCTTTGAGCAGCAGACTTAGTAGGCGTTGATCTTCAAGATCACAATAAGGCTTCTTTGCTGCTCTTGCAAAACTTCAGAATATCTCAGTGAAAGTGTTGAATGTTTTGCTTTTGTTAAATGAAGTTGTTTTTGTGTCTTTTGAATCTTGATTGGATTGTTCAGTACCTTCTTCATTCTTCACTTTGACGTATTTATAAACACAACAGTCTAACGACAACTTTCTTCAATTGGAAAGATCTGCGTAAAACCAGCTTCCTGATTTTCTTCCAATTTTTTTTGTCTTCTTTGCAAATCCGCTAATCAACGGCTCTTTTATTCTGACGCTATTGTTGGCACTGATATAGTAGTGTGGCGCTCTATTGTACCTTTGTCAGAGTGAGTTTGTACTTGTTTTATATTTTTGCGCTACACGTCTACAGTTTTCTCCTTCACTGTATATCTTGTTCCAGTGGACGTTTACTCTCTGCATCCGGTAGATGATAATTCATGGTCGTTGGATCCGATAGATCTCTTTTTATCTTTTCACCCGATAGATAGCTTTTTATCTCTTCACCAGGTAGATAGCTTTTTATCTCTTCACCCGGTAGATATCTTCGTCTTTTAATATCCGGTGGACCTTTGTAGAGTTAATCATTATTTCCTCTGTCAGTAGGCTTCAACGCAGTGGACACTTAAAGCAGTAGATATTTGTGATCACCAAAACTTAGAAATGTTTCCCAACATTAAGGTATATTGGAAGCCAAAAATCTGAATTCTCCAGGAACTGAAACATTTTCAAGTGAGAAATGTTTTCTATTATTCAAGAGAGTTGTGAAATAGAAGAATATGTTCAGTTCAATAAGGTCAGATATATATAGTCGGGGTTAGGGGAGTGGTAGTGTTTATCGCGTACGCCCAAATTAACCCTCTCAAGTTAATAACAATTATGAATGCAGTAGCGTGAGTAGGGATCGATCCCACATGGAAGTGAGTATTTTTGTGCTAACAAATATCAAAATATGGGGGTTTTTGAAATTCTTTATTATAACTAAATTAAAAGCAAGCAAATTACTAGATTATCAAGATTAAAAGCAATTCTTGGGTTTTGGTCAACTTTACCTTTGGAAATTATTTACTTGATAATCAAATCACTTAAACATTTGAATTCATTCAATTATTCATCAATTGAAAACTTAATTCCTCTCTCACCTTAATCGTAGTCAAATAGAAAACATCATTTAATTTGACTCTTATCAAATCCTTAACCAAAACTACAACCGTTAAGATTAAATCAATGATAGTTTCAAAACTAGTAAGTTGATGAATCTAATCAATAAAAACTACAGCCGTTAAAATTAATCATCCAATCGTTTTTCCTAAGAATTTAATAACACCAACAACAGATAATTATCAATCCTAGTTGCTTCTTAATTAGCATTAGATAGTGTATGTGATTATTAGGTGATCAATCTATCAATCAAACACAACAATCATAAGAATCATAATATGAAAAACAAATTGAAATTGAATTAAAAATTCAACAATCAAACCAAATTTTCACAAGTATTTTTATTCCAAAGGCAAGTATCCCTCAACCAAGAATTAAAGTGTTTAGCTACTCATAATTTATCTAAAAACCAATGAAAATTGTATTTAAACATTAAACAATCAATAGAAAAGAAAGTTACTAAAGCAAAGCACGATTCCGGTTTGTTGATTCCATCTTCGTTCTTCTAGTTGTTCTTCAAAAGTTAAGAGAAAAATAAATTCTAAAGTCTAAACTATGTTGATCCCCTAATTATGGTCCCTAATTGTCTGATTTAAAGGGTACAATTCGAGTTTAGGTAGATGAAAATCTGATATTGTGGATAAATCTATCCAAGATGGTAAAAAAATCAAGTTCCCAAAATTTCTAAAATTCGTTCACCTATCGATCGCCACTTTATACCGATCGATCGCTGACTCCAGAAAGTTTTGGCGATCGATCGCCATAATCCACCGACCGATCGCTGCATCGTATAAACTGTTGCTCGGATTTTTCTGCCTTGCTCGATCGATCGAGCTATTTCTTCCGATCGATCGACCACCTTGTATAAATTTTATGCATTTTTCTTGGTCTACTTTGATCCTTTGTCAACTCCAATGCATTTCTTGATCTTTATTCGCCTTAGTTAGCTCAGTTTCTTCGATTCCACCTATAATTACACAAATATACGATTAGGACCATATGTATCAATTTATCCATCAAAACATACCAAATTGTAAACAATTAAACTCAATAGATGTGTCTATTTCTAGTCACATCAAACTCCCCCATACTTACTGTTTACTCAACCTCGAGTAAATCAGACAAAACTACAATATTTTTGTTTGGCTCATAGATTCGTGACAAACTAACTTATCTCCACTTTAACGCCTCAACAATTTTAAACATGCATAATAATGAAAGGCGGTAAAAAGTTAACAGTGGAACAAGTTCAATCCCTAAACATCTCATACTTAACAAAGTAGTAAACGTGCGTGTGTGGTCATAAACAAGTGTCATGTACAACTTATAGATCCAATAGATGTAAACTTACAATAGTTCAAGTTATACACAAACACAAGTATAAGCTCACTTGCACACTCTTCTCCACTATCTTAGCCACTTGCTAACATGAATCAAGTAGGTCTTTATTAGCTTGTAGCTTGGCCTAGGTGCTGGCTTATGAAATAAAGGTAAGGATATATCAAGTAAGAGAGTATGATGATATGCACAATCTAAACTTCTCTTCTTACATGATTTTTTTTTCAAACCTTGTTCATTTATCAAGGTTTAACTCAATTCTTTTCCTCTTTTGTGCCTTGGCTCCCATTGGAGTCATATTTTTAGCAATTTGCTCAAGGCATCCATTTTCTTTCATGCATCTCATTCTTTTGACAATAAAGTTCACAAAACATTTGAATCATTGAAAACATAAGTGCATGTGAATGAAATACATCATACTCCCTTCAAAGGTGTGGATTAAAATCACATTTAGGCTTATTAGGGAAGGATGATAAGCTAGTCAAGAATATCGAATGGGGGTCTTTTGTATGCTTAGCATACAACCATTCTTTTGCATTAAGGATCAAAAGGGTACTAGTGATTTATTTTATTTATATGGTAGGCTTGAAAGGCTCAAACGCATCAAAGATCGCCTATATCAATTTCCTGTTTGCAAGTAGTCTAGACATATGCCTCAAAGAGCATGTAGTTAAGTTCTAGCACGACTTCTTAAGACTATCCCAAAATTCACACAATATTCAATAAGCTATGCACACTTCACAAGTCATGATAGATTCGTGCTCAAAATATTCAATTTCTAAGTCAAAGCACACTTTGCATTAGAGTTCAAAGTGTTCCAAGGTTAACAATTCACCTATGTTCAAGAGCATGCATGCCATCAATTAGGTTTCATCATGTGCTAGTGATTCTAAGCATGTGTTCATTACTAACTATGAGCTCAAAATTTTTCAAACTTTTCAATTTTTTTGTATTTTTATAATAAGAAAAACAATAACACACCACTAATCCCTCCCCCATACTTAAATCTTACATTGTCCCCAATGTAAGACAAAAATACAAGAAAAGAGAAAAGTCTAACTACTAAAGGAATAAAATAAAAGGTAGAAAGGAAACTAACTCCCCTTGGGTTGCCTCCCAAGCAGCGCCTCAGTTTAAAGTCGGTGGCCCGACGCTAGTCCTCGTGATCTGTCAAAGTGAGGTGGATCCTCTAGAGCCACCTTGATGTTCACTTGTCCGCCTTCCTCGTTTTTGACACCATCGTAGTAATGCTTCAATCGTTGACCATTCACCTTGAATGTCTTAATGATGTCAAACTCTGAATTTCCACTGCACCATGGGGATACACATTAGTAATGATATAAGGTCCATGCCATCTAGAACGAAGCTTACCTGGAAATAGGCGAAGGCGTGAATGGTAAAGGAGAACTTTTTGACCAACTTCAAAACTCCTCCTTGATATCACTTTGTCATGGAAGTCCTTCGTCTTGTCCTTGTAGATACTTGTACTCTCATACGCCTCATTCCTTATCTCTTCTAGTTCTTGCAATTGCAACTTCCGATGCATGCCACTCTCATCATAGTTCATGTTGAAATGCTTCACAACCCAGTATGCTCTATGCTCCAACTCTACAGGAAGATGACATGTTTACCAAAAATTAGTCGATATGGTGACATACCTATTGGAGTCTTATATGCAGTCCGGTAAGCCCAAAGTGCGTCATCAAGTCTAAAGCTCCAATCCTTCCTTGTTGGGTTGACAGTCTTTTCCAATATGGCTTTGATTTCTCGGATAGAGACCTCGACTTGGCCATTTGTTTGCGGATGGTAGGCGGTGGAGACTTTGTGGGTCACATGATACTTCTTGAAAAGAATTTCGACCGTCCGATTGCAAAAGTGTGTACCTCTATCACTGATTATAGCTCTCAATATTCCAAACCTAGAGAAAAGGTTATGTTTGATAAAATCTGCAACAACTTTGGAATCGTCAGTCCGGGTAGCAATAGCTTCCACCCATTTCGAAACATACTAAACGGCAAGAAGTATATAAATATGACCATAAGAGATAGGAAAGGGTCCCATAAAGTCGATGCCCCATACGTCAAAAATATCAGAAATAAGAATGGGTTGTTGAGGCATCTCCTTTCTTTGGGAGAGATTATCGGTCAATTGGCATTGCGCACAGTTCTTGGAAAAATAGTAGGCATCACGAAACATGGTAGGCCAAAAGAACCCACATTCTAGCACCTTCCTAGACGTCCTTTTTGCACCAAAATGTCCACCACAAGCGTATGAATGATAGAACTTAAGAATGTTATTTACCTCAGTTCTGGGTATGCATCTCCTAATGATTTGGTCCGCGCAGTTATTCCATTGGTAATGATCATCCCATACATAGTACTTATCATCACTCCTTATCTTAGCTCTTTGAGACCTAGACAATTCAGAAGGTAGTACATTAGAGGCTAAGAAGTTCACAATATGAGCATACCATGGAAGATTGTCGCTTATGGAGAGTAGATGCTCATCCGGGAATTCATCCTTCAAACAAAGCTCTTCATCCATGCGGTAGATGGCTTAAGTGATCCGCTATTTTGTTCTCGCTGCCCTTCTTATCCTTGATTTGTATGTCAAACTCACTCAAGAGTAAAATCCATCTTATCAACCTGGGTTTTGCCTCCTTCTTCGTCATCAGATAGCGAAGAGCTGCATGATCAGAATAAACAATGACTTTAGTACCAAGTAGATAAGATCGAAGTTTTTCAAGAGCAAAAACAACTTCTAAAAGCTCTTTCTCAGTAGTGGAATAGTTCCATTGAGCATCATTCAAGGTCTTTGATGCATAGTAGATGGCATGTGAAGCATTCCTTTCTCTTTGGACCAAGACAGCACCAATCGTATACTCACTGGCATCGCACATGATCTCGAAAGGCTTACTCCAGTCGGATGGTTGTATGATGGGGGTAGAAGTCAATGACTCATTCAGTAGATCAAAAGGTCTCTTGCTTGCTTCATCCATCTCAAAAGGAACATCCTTTGGCAGTAGCTTACACAAAGGTGTAGCTATCTTAGCGAAATCCTTGATGTACCTCCTGTAAAAACCTGCATGTCCAAGAAAAGAGCGCACATCCCGAACACAAGTAGGATAAGGTTGAGACTGCATAACATCAATTTTTGCTTTGTCAACCTCTATACCATTAGCAGAAACGACATGACCCAATACTATACCTTGTTCTACCATAAAATGACATTTTTCAGAATTTAGAACAAGGTTAGTCTCTATGCATCTTTTTAATACAAGTGTAAGGCTAGCTAGACAATCCTTGAATAAGTTACCGTAGACAGTAAAATCATCCATGAACACCTCTAATATATGCTCAATAAACTCAAAAAAGATGCTAACCATACACCGTTGAAACGTGGCTGGGGCATTGCATAGTCCAAAGGGCATGCGTCGGTAGGCGAATGTGACAAAAGGGCATGTGAAAGTAATCTTTTCTTGGTCCTCCGGTGCAATTGCAATATGAAAATAACATGAATAACAGTAAAAAAAACAATAGTATGAATGACAAGCTAACCTCTCAAGCATTTGATCAATGAAGGGTAGAGGGAAGTGATCATTTCTAGTCACAACGTTTAGCTTCCGATAGTCTATACACACTCTCCATCTATTTTGAATACGTGTGGGCACGAGTTCATCATCTTTGTTCTTTATCACAGTAATACCGGTCTTCTTTGGCACTACTTGGACTGGACTGACCAATTGACTGTCGGAGATAGGGTAGATCACCCCAACCGCTAAAAGCTTCAAAATCTCCTCTTTCACCACATCCATCATGGGTGGGTTAAGCTTCCTTTGGGGCTGACGTGTAGGGCTTCCTCCTTCTTCAAGTAGAATGTGGTGCATGCATGTGGAGGGACTGATTCCCTTGATGCCAGCTATGGTCCAACCTCTTGCAGTCTTGTGCTCCTTGAGCACATGAATAAGATCCTTCTCTTGATCAGCCCCAACTTGCTAGAGATGATCACTGGTAATGTATCTCCTTCACCAAGGAATACATATTTGAGATGGCTAGGTAATGGGTTCAACTCAATGGTGGGTGCCTGCAAAACAGAAGGAAGAACTCTAGTGTTAAAAACAAGCAATGATATAAAAGAAACGTTACCTGACTGATGTAGCTCATGTGTGTTATCCAAGGTATCTATGGTATCTTTCAACTCTTTCATGATGAACAACTCCCCATCCTCCTTCTTCATAGCCATGGTAAGAGTGACTTCCAGTTCGTCTTTCCCTACAATCTCAAAGACTTCCTGCGACAAATAGTCAATAACATCAATAGAATACACTGTGTCATCATCATTGCGAGAATATTTCATGGCATCATAAATGTTAAAAGTAACAATCTCACCATCAAATTCCATAGTAAGGGTACCATTATGCACATCTATCTTGGTCTTAGAAGTTTTGAGGAATGGTCTTCCTAACAAAATGGGACTACTCTTATAACCATTCTCCATATCAAGAACATAGAAGTCCGCAGGGAATACCAATTCGTTTACTTGCACAAGCACATCTTCAATCACACCCCTAGATATGCACTAGACCTATCCGCTAGTTGAATAACCACTCCAGTAGGGTTCAAAGGACCAAGTTGTAGAGAAGCATATATAGAGTATGGCATGACATTAATTGATGCTCCTAAATCTAACATGGCCTTTTCAAGGCGAGTGTTACCAATTGTGCACGGAATAGAGAACATACCTGGGTCCTTACACTTGGTAGGGATTATTCTTTGGATCACAGCTGATACGTTTTCACCCAGTTCAATCATTTGGGATCCCTTCAACCTATGACTCCTCTTTGCAGTGCATAACTCTTTCAAGAATTTTGCATAGCGTGGTACTTGTTGAATTGGATAAAGTAAAGGAATGTTTACCTCACATCGTCGAAAGGTTTCATATAGACCTGTAAGTCCAGCATCTTTCCTATTGTCTTTCAATGCTTGGGGGAAAGGGGGTGGCACTTTATAATCAGAGAAGGAATGAGACTTACCTTTTTATACCTCTTGTTCCACGGTGGTCTTGTCTCCAACTTCAGCTTCATTTTCTTTATCACCCTTGGGTAGATCCTCCGTCTTCTCCCTTGGTATCTCCAATTCTTTACCACTCCTAAGTGTGACTGCACTGGCATTTTCCCTTGGATTCACCACTGTTTGGGATGGTATGTTGGTCGATCCATGGGCTTCAACATGATTGAATGCGGTGGCTAGTTGACCCACTTGAGTGTTCAAGCTTTGAATACTTGATCTTGTTTCCTGTTGAAAGTTTGTAACATTATGAGCAAGATCTTGAATAATATTCTCTAACCCGTCATTAGTAGAAGGGTAATTAGACTGTTGTGTCCTCTGAAAAGGTGGCATGTATGGTGGTGGATGTTGTGGTTGTTGTGGCACTGGAGGTGAAACGTGATTCATCAATTGTGGTCCATAGCTCAAGTTAGGATGGTCTATCCATCTTGGGTTGTATGTGTTGAAGTAAGGGTCATATTTGCTTTGAGGTTGCCCCGGAAATCCACCTGCTGCATTCACTTGCTCAGCAGATGCTTCTTGAAGTGATGGGCATGAATCTGTAGTATGACTCATCTCCAAACATACTCCACACGACTTCACTGTCTGTCCGTTTCCTCCTACCATTTGACGAACAAGAGAGGTGAGGCTAATAAGTTGTTGTTCTAGGTTAGACACATTTACCTCTCCTTGTTTTCGTTGGTTCGGCTCATTTCTAAAGTTTCCAAACTGCTGTGAGTTGGCCGCCATGTTTGCTATCAAGCTTCTTGCATCTTCCGGTGTCTTATCCAGAAAGGCTCCACCGCTCACAGCGTCAACCAAGTTCCTGTCACTAGATAACAAACCCTCATAAAAGTATTGTATGAGTAAATGTTCACTTATCTGGTGTTGTGGGCAGCTTGCACACAACTTCTTGAAGCGCTCCCAGTACTCATGCAATGTCTCTCCCGTGTATTGTCTAATAGAGTAGATCTCTTTCGTATATTAGCCGCCCTCGATGCTGGAAAGTATTTCTCCAGAAATGTCCTTTTTAGATCATTCCATGTTGTGATCGAACCTGATGGTAGGCAGAATAACCAGTCATTTGCAGCGTCCTTTAAGGAAAAAGGGAAAGCTCTCAACTTGATTTGCTCCTCAGTAATTCAAGTCGGCTTCATGGTAGTGCAAACCACATGGAACTCCATCAAATGCTTATGAGGATCTTCTCCTGCAAGTCCATGAAAAGATGGCAACAAATGTATTAGTCCAGATTTCAGTTCAAAATTGACATTAGTTGCATTAGTAGGAAAAGTAATGCAAAGTGGTTGTTGGTTCAAATCCGGATTGGCCAGTTGTTGTAAACTTCGATTTGCAGCCATGTTGTCCATTTCTTCCTCTTCTTGCCTTCGATTTTCTCTCCTTCTCCGATGTAGTACCTGATAGGCGTAGATTTTGAGTGATTTTAACTGTGATTTCTTCCCATTTTCTGTACTTTTTCCTGGATGATATTATGCTTTTTGGTGTTTATTCAGGTGTTTCAGGAAATTTGATCAGAAGTGGAAGAAATGAGCTAATGAGAAGATAACGGGCGAAATCGAGGCGTAAAAGACAAGAAAATTAAGAAGGTGGATTTTTCAGATCTCGATCGATCGAGATTTATTCTCGATCGATCGAGCCAGCCAGTAGCAAGACTCAGAATTTTCGAAGGCCCGATCGATCGGTGGAAATTCCCGATCGATCGAGCGAGGCAGTAGCTTCAGCAACAATTTTTGAGAAATCTCGATCGATCGGTGGAAATTCCCGATCGATCGAGCGAGGCAGTAAGTTCCAAAAGCTGGCGTGAACAGTGCACCGATCGATCGGTGAAATTCTCGATCGATCGAGACGCGAGATCTGAAGATTTTATTTTCCTATTTTATCGAGATTTTTGGAGGGCTTTTTAAGGGGACTCTCTTCCACAGAATAGGGACGAACTTGGAGAGAAAAAATCAGACTTTTTAGGTCAAGAGCAGCCGCCCTAGCCGCCGCCCAACGCCGGAAGAAGGAGATCCAATCTCCGTTCTTCGTCCAAAGTCGAGCCTATCCGTTCCGGAGTGCAAGGAAGGAACAAGAGAAGAAATCACGGTGCAACGCACGGATTCATCCATCGTTTATCGTATTTCTAAACTTAATTTATTTGATTTTCAATTTGCATTTGTTGTTTTTAAGGTCGAGAGACAAGAAAACTCATTTGTAATTGATTTGCATTGAATTTGGTTTATATTATTGAAGTTTTAGTTCGTTATGTTTGATATTATTGATTCATTGATAGTCGAGCGCATTGATATTTAAAGTTCATAAATTAATTGCATGTGTAGATCAGAGTCTAGCTAGCTTTGATTGAATTTGAGAGTTACAGCCGAGATCGAGAGATAACGCTGTAACAAGCTCCATTAATTTATGATGTATGTTACGATTGAGATCGAGAGATGATATCGCATACGTGAGAACTTAAAATTGAAAGGTTTAGAGTTAATAGGTTTTGATAATTTAAGCAACTTTAAATTAGTAAATAGGTGCACGAGAGTGGCTTGTTCTAATTTATTGTTAGTTTCGTTACAGCTCGAGAGAGTGTATCGAATAATCGTGAAAACCTTTCACCTTTAAATTCAATTGGTTAATAAATTGAGAATTCCTTGAATCATTAGAGATAACATAATTGAACGACAAACTTGGTAATTTTCTTGAGTAACTTACCTTTGCATTTCCGGAACCATTCTAGTCATTATTTCTCGTTTAATTTTGTTCTTTAGTTTAATTTAGTGGTAGTTTATCAAACTCCTTTAATCGTAGGCTAAATATAATTTGATTGATCTTATTTGGTACTTATACGTTAGTCCCTGTGGATTCGACAACCTTTACTTAATTTTCACTATACTAAAACTTGACACCGTGCACTTGCGGTAGAATCGCTTCACACTAATCTTTGAAAAATAATTGTTTAAAAATAAAAGCGGTCAGTACCCTCTCGATCTCAGGATCGTAGTGAATATTGTCTTCTTGATCAGAGGGATCACCTGTACTCATGAACAAACAACACGAGTATAAAACGAAATAAATAAAATAAAGTGACGTTCTTCCCCGGCAACGGTGCCAAAATTTGGTAGTGTTTATCGTGTACGCCCAAATTAACCCTCTCAAGTTAATAACAGTTATGAATGCAGTAGCGTGAGTAGTGATCGATCCCACAGGGAAGTGAGTATTTTTGTGCTAACAAATATCAAAATAGGGGGGTTTTCGAAATTCTTTACTATAACTAAATTAAAAGCAAGCAAATTACTAGATTATCAAGATTAAAAAGCAATTCTCGGGTTTTGGTCTCTTTACCTTCAGAAATTATTCACTTGATCATCAAATCACTTAAACATTTGAATTCATTCAATTATTCATCAATTGAAAACTTAATTCCTCCCTCACCTTAATCGTAGTCAAATAGAAAACAACATTCAATTCGACTCTTATCAAATCCTTAACCAAAACTACACCCGTTATGATTAAATCAATGATAGTTTCAAAACTAGTAAGTTGATGAATCTAATCAATAAAAACTACAGCTACAATTAGTCATCCAATCGTTTTTCCTAAGAATTTAATAACACCAACAATAGGTAATTATCAATCTTCGCAAAATGTTGTGAATGCCTGATAATTGAGAAGCAAAAGCCATCTGCATATTGTCAAGTTGTTCTGAAAAAGCCACATGCATGGTTTCAATCTTCTAATCTAGTTCAAGCTTAGTTGTCCCGAAGTTAGAAGTAAGTGTAGCAAGTGAGCCCACAAGAAACTTCTGTATCTTGGATACATTATCAGGTAGGTCTTTGAAATCTCATCCAAGCTGTTGAAATTGGAAGACATCATGTGTCCTGTAAAGTTCAATTAAAGTGTCAGCATCTTTCTCTGCATACTTTAGACTTTTGAATTCACAAGGTAAAGCATTAATGGAGTCAGACATCTAAAGTAATTTTTGTGGATCAACAAATACTTAGTGTTGATAAACTTGCAGGGTGTAGAGCAGTGGTAGCCCATACTGGCTCCTCCAAGCTCTCAAGATGTCTACTTAATGGAAGCGCAAAACCAGATTGTCCATTGGCATACTCAAGCATTCAACATAGTACTCTGAACAGTACAACAACCCAGTTCACTTCAACTCATTTGACAGTGGAACACATCACCTCAAACTTTTCAGGAGTGATGACGCCATAGGACCCTGCCTTGCCCAGCAGACCCTTGGCAACGATGTCTACTAGTACTCTTTAGTGACTATTTACCAGTGATTTCTTAAATGGTAGAGTCAGCCGCTTGATGGATTTAGAAAATAGATAGGTCATTTCTTCTCTTATGTCGTCGGAAACAAAGGAGAAGTCTGATAAGCCTTGTTGGGGTAGGGGTAAGGCTAGGAATGACGTGAACAGGGCAGGGGTGAGAGTAAACTCCTTCCCTGAGACAATAGCCACAATGGTTTCACCGACTACTTTGCGGGTAAAGTAGAATTCAGATAGAGCAGCCTCATGATAAAGTGGCGTCAAGTTTAAAAGGGTTCGCAGACCGGAGTTTTTCAAAACTCCTAAAATTTCCTAGCATATCATAATCTGTCAGATTGTATAGACTGAAAACCCACATGGATGGCATTGAAGACGAAGTTGGGTTAGTTGGCTCTCGACATTTGACTAATTTTGTGGAAAGTCAATGAATGGAAAAATTCCTGAGAGTGAAAACCTGAAAGAAAACTTGAGAATTTCATTAGCACGGTAAAACTGTAAAAAGTTGACAGAGTGACATTTAAAAACTAGAGAGTTTGATAACAAAGGGTAGATGTAACATCCTATTATAGATGACAAGACACATGGACACGTGTCACTCATCTGCACACTTATTTTAAAAAAATTGAATTAAACGGTCATGATTCAAATGAGAGCGCACTATTTAAATACGAATGAATAATAAATTAAAATTTTACATTCCAATTGGTTAATAAAAATGAAGAGTTACTTCTAGCTAGAGTATGTGGTAACATCTATCGATATGTAAGGTCTACCGTGTAAATTGTTTTTGTGTCTTTTGAATCTTGATTGGATTGTTCAGCACCTTCTTCATTCTTCACTTTGACGTATTTATTGACACAATAGTCTAACGACAACTTTTCTTCTATTGGAAAGACCTGTGTAAAATCAGCTTCCTGATTTTCTTCCAATTCCTTTTGTCTTATTTCCAATTCCACTAGTCAACGGTTCTTTCATTCTGACGCTTTGGTGGCGTTGGTATAGTAGTGCGGCCCTCAGTTGTACCTTTGTCAGAATGAGTTTGTACTTGTTTTGTCTTTTTGCTTTATACGTATGCTGACTTCTCCTTCACTGTATATCTTGTTCCAGTAGACGTTTACTCTCTGCATCCGGTAGGTGATAACTCTTGGTCGTTGGATCCGGTAGATCTCTTTTACCTTTTCACCAGGTAGATAGCTTTTTATCGCTTCACTCCGTAGATAGCTTTTTATCTCTTCACCCGGTAGATGGCTTTTTATCTCTTCACACGGTAGATAGCTTTTTATCTCTTCACCCGGTAGATAGGTTTGTCTTTTAATATCCGGTGGACCTTTGTAGAGTTAATCATTATTTCCTGTCACTAGGCTTCAACAAGTGGACACTTCAAGCAGTAGATATTTGTGATATGTGTTCCCAACGATTTCCCCCTTTTTGGTGATGACAAAACTCAGCAGTGGAGACTCTTGCTTGAACATTGAACAGTAGATACCTGTTAAAACTTAGAACCATAACAGTGGAGAGTAGCAAATATTGTTAGATAAATAAGCAGATTACAAGTAGTAATCGAGTTAAACATTAACAAAAGAATATCTGTTTACATCTTACAATTCTTACAACAATCATATGTCTACAATCTATTCAAGTGGGTAAAAGCAACTTGAGAAACATAGTCAGTATGGAATGATCCGAGCTGGTTAGTTTTAGAGTTGTTGACAAAGGGAGGGGGAGAGAAAGTGCATACAGAGAAATTAGTACAAAAGAAAACCTAGAAAATAAACTACGTTATCTTCAAAGTAATCTTATGTTCATTCATCATAGTCTTTGTCTTCCCCCTTTTTGTCATCAGCACCCAAGCATCTGCTTTCCAAATTCCAGGCTGGCGGTAAACACAGAGTGTGTTAGATAAGTAATCAACCCATGTAGGGTTGATTTAGATAAGTAATGAACCCATGAATTAGAAGTGCAGAGGTGTTGCAATAACAGTAAGTGAAAATGTAAGATAAACATGTTGTAGTGTGAGATGTGTTGAGGCAGTGAGCATGCTATTTATAGCCAAAAAGTGTCAAGGTGCACTAAGGTGTGTAATATCAATCTTGAATTAAAGTAAATAAGATAAGATAACCATTGAATCAAGAAAGCATGATTTTATTGCAGTAAGGACATAAAGTAACAGATGGAGACAAAATGTGTTACTGTGGGCACCCAACCAATGCTTTGAGTAGTCACGGGTTGAGGGAGGTGTGTCAGTAGGTGTTTGTCGTGGACTGTGTGGCCTCTGCTGGGGTGAAGGTCTTGAGTGACACCAGCATATGATCGTCTTGCGGGGACTGGTTCCCTTTTTCGTGACTGATCAGGTCTGTTGTATTCCGGTATCCTTCGAACAATACGAGTGACAGTGGGAAGACTGTTGCTCAGATCTTGTAACTGTGAGGCAAACACTGTTTCCATTGATGCCATCTGCTCAGAAAACTTCTGATGAATATCATCAATCTCCCCTCCAAGCTCCAGGGTGGTAGCAGCATGAAGAGATTCATTTTGCTGGCTGAGTGTGTAGGGTCTTCCTACCTTAACATCATAATAATAACGTATTATGGACTAATCATGCATTAATGACATCTTAGGGTTCCGGTTGTAGTTTGAGCTATTAAGATTACAGGCCAAAAATAAAATTTCAAAACTTAATTAATTACATTCTCAAAATGAATGTTAAAGCGATAGAATTATACTACTCCTAGAGTAGAGACTATCCAAAAATCCAGTGTCCTATCTTCTTTCATGCTCCTCATAGCTCACTGCCTCAACCCGACCCTTAATATTTCAATCCAAAAGCGTACCTACAGGAACAATCCATCATGAACATGTACATCGTTACTTAACATCATAAGGTAATGGTATATAAATAAAGGCATGAAAGTATTTGGTAACATATACTTCCTGGTTAATCGCATTAACCCTCCTTGGTTGTCCCTGTTTCATAGTCATGCATATAATCATTAGTTCTTGACATAATGATTAAAAATAGTACTTCATTCATATGCTCATAATCAACAATGTTAATTAGAAATGGGACTGTCCTGGTTCTATTATGACAGCGACACAATTGGCCCCCTCGCTCGACATAAAGCGGAATTGTGATACCCCTCGGTACGCCTTGATAGCGGATGTATCTCCTCGCTTAGCGGAATATGATACCCCTCGCTACGCCTTGATAGCGGATGTATCCCCTCGCTAGTTATGTGAGCGGCAAGTACCTTCCTCGCTTGCCCATAATAACCGCCGGACATTCAACCATTCTTAATAACATAGTTAAACATACATCATCATCGTCATATCATAAACATCGTCATCTTATAAACATCATCATCTTGTAAACATCATCATCTTATAAGCATCATCGTCTTATAGACATCATCATCTTATCATAATCATCATCGTAAACGTCATATCATCTTCATTTATCTTAACATCATCATCATAAACTTACTTATCATAATCATCATCATAAACATCATAAATACTTATGCAATCAATGCATAGTCATAGTTTAGGAATGTGTTACCGTCCGATGCCCGTACTCTTCTTACGTACCTTAATTCCCAAAAGTGGAGAAGTTGTAGAACTTTATCTCCGTGGAGTTGTGGGTACCTGGGATGGTTCTACATAACCATACAAATCGATATTAGAAGCTAAATAATAGCCAAAGACCAAAAATTCAACAAAATCATCATTTCCCACTTTTTAAGCAGCGCCGATCGATCGCTACACGAGGCGATCGATCGCCTCGCTTTTTGCCTTGCAGCGATCGATCGCTTCATTTGAGGCGATCGATCGCCTGTCGTATAAAAAGCTACTGGCCTTCGGCGATCGATCGCTTCATACAGGGCGATCGATCGCCACCTGCTGGTGCGCGATTTTTCACCATTTTTGAGCATTTTTCAAGCTCATCCTCATACCTTTCAAAACCAAACTTTCCTACAACATCAACAACATCATAACCCACTAAAACCCACATAAAATACTTCAAAAATCATACCCCAACAACATGCAACATACACCCAAGACAAACCCACCTAAAACACTTCAAAATCATCCCATTTCAAAACCAAACATCATAAAAACTTTAGGAAGGGTTCCATACCTCTTGAAGACTCCAAATCTTGACAAAAATCACACAAACACAAGTTTTGTGGAACTTTCCTTCTCCTTCCTTGGAGGATTTCGAAAATGGGGAATGGGTAGGGTTTTGAGAGTGGATTTGGGGATTTTAGAGGGGAAAGGGTAAAGTGAGATAAAGGGTATAGTGGGGTATGGGTTTTAAAGTTAAATTTGTACCCCAACAATTAACATGATGTATAAAATACCCCAACATGGTATTTTACAAGCATTTAATACAAATGCAACAAACTTCCTCTAAATTCACATCTTCCTCATAATTAAAAGTCAACCAAATTAAATCATGTTAACACCTTGTTTTCCAATACATAAATCAATTACCACATAATTTATCACATAAACATCATTAATGCCCAAATTGCATATAATTAATTTCGGGGCATCACAGAGTGTAAGTCGGGCTTGACCCATCTTGGAGAATGAGTCTGAAAAGGCCTTGGTGACAAATTGTTGAAAACTTGTAATCTTACCAGACAGAAGATTTACATCTCGGTAGATGTTCCTGATCTGGGAGTCAGTGTGGCACCGTAGATTACCAATTTCATGACTGGCGTTTCATTCTTCATGTTTGAGATTGTAGACTTTGCCAGCCAAGTTGGAGATAACAACGGACAACTGAACCAGCTTAGCAGCAAAATTGGAAGACGTTTCTTCATCACTTTGTTCAGGAAAACCGAAGAAGTCCTCAGGGGGATCACTGGTCAAAGGTTGGGCAAATAATGAGGGACCAGCTTGATCAGCAACACCAACAGCAGGGATTAGACTTGAAGGATCAGCAGATAATGCATCAATAGTAAGATCAACAGATATAGCAACTTGTAAGGACCCCCGTGCTCTTACCCCGTTATTAGTGTATTAATCCATACATTTAGTGCATACAAGCAAAACATGCCAACAATAAAATTTCTTGCATTAAACCGCTTAATGCTCAAATTCCCCATACCACTCGACTCATAAGTATGCATGCACCTTATAATACACTAACATGTTCTCAGTTCATTTAGCAATTCATCAAATAATTGCATGCAACCCATAAATGAAGAGAGAAAGGCACATGCCCTTTATACAAACCATATACACATATAGAAGTGCTCACATACGAGCATCAAATGAGTGTATGTGTATCTAATGTATAAAATACCCTACACGATACCGGTACTGGTACTTCAGTCCTGGAAGCACCTCCAATACATAGCTCGATCTCTACGCCGGAGCTACCGTTGTACCTGTTCCACATGCCCCAACAGAGACAGCCCCCACACGGGGTGAGCATACCAATACCACCGATCCAATAATCATAATATCACAGTTCATAATTTACAGAATATAAATGCCATGAATTTTAAAAGATACTCCCTGGATGGTATCATTGTGATGCCCAGGAATTAATGATGTTAATCTCGGTGTGGTAATGATCCTCAATAGATTTTAATTGTGGCAATTATGAATTAATTGCAGTGTTGAAACACCCGATGATGTTAAATTGGGTATTTGGGATCATTGGATCCAAAGGTTGAGATTGTATTTCATCGTGGTGAAAAACCTTGGAATTGAGTTTTTTGTGGTATTTGGGGTCCGGGGTACTTTGTATTGGGGCTGGTATTGAAAATTGAGATTGGAGAGATAATTATCGAAAACAGATGATTTATAATGAGTCATGATATATTTGTGGAGGAATTGGTATTTTGGAGCCTTGGTACTATATATACCAAGTTGGTAATCTCATTCCCCTCGCCTTTATCTTCGATTTGATTGTAGAATTGTTGATTTTGGTAAAGATTTGAGTTGAGTGTTGGGAATTTTTGGTAAAAATTCAAAGTTGGGTTTTTGGTGTTTTTATTGGTTTTAAATGGAGTAGTGGAGGTGTTGAAGGTGTATGGGGTGTTGGTTTTGAGTTTGGGTGTGAAAAACACCATTAAAGCTCGAATTTTTCGGAAACCCACAGGTCGCGATCGATCGCGGCTTGGCACCGATCGGTCGTGACATGATATTTGATTTTGGGGTGACGATGAACAGTCGCGGCGATCGATCGCAAAAAATGGGCGATCGATCGTGGGGGTCTTGGCGATCGATCGCGAGATCTGGCGATCAATCGCGGCATGCAATTTTTTGGGCAGGGGGTTCTCGCGATCGACCGAGAGGAGGTGGCGATCGATTTCGGCCCTGTTTCCTTTGATTTTTTTCAAAATTTTGGCAAATGTCGGGATTTTGGAATCGATGTTTAATTAGCCAATTTTCGGGGCAATGTCTACATTCCAATGAGAATGCTATACTTTTAAAATGGAGTGGTTGGAGCCTAATGAAAATATGAAATTACTCGATTTAGTAATTGGCTAACCTTTGAACATATTAAATGGAATATTTTGGGTATTACGCATGCTTAGCCTGGAGTCTTTTAAATTAATCGTCATGGATTGACGATAGGTTTGGAGGTTGTGAACGTGCTTGGGAACGTGGTTTTATGCTTGTAATTAATTGTGAATTATTAATTGTGTTTAGCACATAATTCATCGGTCACGGGACCAAGGCAATGTTGGATTCGAACTACGGAATTATAAGGTACGTATAACGTACGAGCATAACTTTAAATATATTATTGTAATTGTTGTGCATGAATAATATAAGATTGTTGCAATCACTTGTTATGCATTGGGTATTATATGGTGCCGATTTTGAGCGAGCAATGATTCGTATGATGTCGCTGTTGAGCGAACATCGGTTATGACACCGCCGTTGTTGAGCGTGCATGAGATTAAAATGCCGCTGTTGTGGAGTGAGCGATGAAATAGAACTATGGAACCATTAGTGAGATATATGTAATATCTGTAATCATTGTTTAATGATTTGATTTTATTGATTATGGTATCGGTATATGGAGAACGGACTAGTTAATCAATGTAATGATTAACTAGCATTTGGGAATTTGATGGTTTCGATTATTTTGAGAACAGGAACAGCACAGGGGATCCCGGATGAGGATGCTGCCATCCAGGGAGTGTCTTTTAATATTCATAGTCTTTACATTGTGTAAATTATGAATTGTATTATTATGCTTATTGGAATGGTGGCGTCATAACAGATGTTCGCTCAACAGCGACAACATCCCAATCAGTGCTTGCTCAAAATCAGCACCAGACTGATCAACGATAGTAGCAACTGGCAATTCAGCAGCCATGGAAAATGGCACGATCGACCCAGCAGGAACCTCTACCTAGATGGTAGTGGGGTTAGGGTAGGTGGGATGATAGGAAGGTTTGGGAAGTCAAAAGGAACAGTGGTTAATGGTTCGATAATGGGAACAAGAAAGGTGGAGTCAATATTTAATTTGGCTTGGTCGGTTGGAGGGGAAGAGCTTATTATGGTTAGAGCAGTTGGGAAGGGAGGTTAGGACTCAGTAGATTCATCAGTCTCTGAAGAGGGGTTGACTTGATGAACCATTGATTCAATTACTGTATCTACGTTAAGAGGATCAACATCCACCAACGCATGATGCTGATGAGATACAGTAATTTGGCCAGGGGAGGTAGTTGGTTCAGGTAATAAGGCAGTAGGGGAGGGGTTTAACATTGAGACCTCTGCTGAGGTCACAACAACCATGCTCCTGTCAGTAGTTGGGGCTTGAGGTAATTTCAGTTGGGCAGAGCATGAGTGTAAGCTCATTATGACCTTGAGGTCATGCAGTGTCTGCTCGGCCGTTGTAAGTTTGGGACCCAGGGCGTTGAGCACAACCATGTCATGGTTGGTCGTACCCGAGTCAGACTTGAACTCCTTAAGACGAGACTAGACTAGAGCTTGAAGTCCACCAACGTACTGCATCATTCGGAACACTTCCATCAGTTTCAGACCCTTCTTCATTTCCTGGATCTGAAGATACTAGAGGATGAGATTTTCATCAATCCTCGCCTGTTTGAATACCTGGGAGAAGTTATTGAAATGGACTTCAGACGAGCTTTCACCCACCTGTCAAAGATATCCATTTGTGGTTGCAGTTGGGCTTCAACTTCTTCAATTACCAGAGGGATTTCAATCGCCACTAGTGTGGAGACACGTTCCACTGCAGCTTTGCCTCTTCCGACAGGTGTAAATGGTGGATGGCAGTAGGAACATCCTATCTTTGGCGGTCGGAGGCTAAGAGTAAAAGAGCATGCACCCCTGTGGGAACTTATAGACAGGTCGGTGGGAACAATGGCCAAAGATGCAGCAACCTCAACTGTTTCCACAGTTGGAAAAATTTTGGGGTTGATATCCTGATCATCAATGGTGACCTCTGCTGGAACTTCAGTGGCAGCAGCAGCAGGGACTTGCTTCTTGGGGACACAGGGTTTCCTTTGCGGGTTCGTGGCTTCTTTGGTGGGGAGGAGGTGATGACTCAGCAGATTTTGAGATCGTCTGCTCAGAATCACTCACCACCTGAGCCTTTCTCCACTTTGTGGGAACAATCTTGGATGGACCATCATCTGCACTGGTTGGCTTCCGGAGAATTTGCAAGTATCTTGAGTTTATGAGTCGTGCTTGATGGAGAGTGGAAATAGCCCCCACTGGGACATTCTTGCTTTCTAGGATTCGGCTGAGTTGAAGGGCGAATCCAGACTGTCCCTTTTCCGATTCAATCAAGCCAATCAGTACTTGAAAAGGTATTACTGACCAGTTGACATCAATGCCCTTTACCACCGCACACATCACCACGACCTTCTATGGGGAGATGACATCAAAGGAGCCCCTTGGTAATAGTATCTGCAAGCTGGCGTAAATGGTTCTTCATCAGAATCTTCTTGAATGGAGGATGTCGCAGACGAACGTCAGATTTTGAGAGCACTGTAACCATATGTTCTTGCACAGCGACTGATATGGTGGAAAGATCAGTGAGCCCAATGGTGGGAAGACTCAGTTGAGTGGCAAAATCCTCCTGAGTGATTGTGATTGTGACTGTTTGGATGGAGATATAGAACACCACAGAGTTGTTGACCACCCTCACTGTAGCATAAAATTCTTGGAGAGATTCTCTGTAAAATGTAGGTGCAAGGCTCAGCATAACCAGCAGGCCGGAGTTGTCCAAATATTGGAAAATACCCTCCATCTCCTCATCGGCGATGGCGTAGACTGCGTTAAAGTCCACATGGACGGCATTTGTAACAAAGCTTGGCTGGCTTGTCTTTGACATTTTGATTTGTGAGACGCTGAGAAAGTGATTAACTGTGAAAGAAAAAATTCTTCGACAAAGTGTTAGCATAGTAAATTGGAAATCGTAAAAGAGAGAAATGAAAATGTTAATAGAGGTTAAAGGAGAGGAGGTGTAACATCGTCCTATAGATGAGCGGACACATGAACATGTGGAGTTCATCTAACCAATGAATATTTTGAAATAAAACTGAAACGGACACGATTTAAGCGGGACCAAAATAATTCACCATTAATACAAAATTAAATATGAATTCCGACGTTCCAATTGGTTTCTAATTAACGAAGGTTATTAACAGCAGAGCATATATGGTAATGTCCACTGGTATGTAGAGTCTACTGGTGAAGTAGTATCTACTGCGGTAGGCAATTGTTTTACCAGCTGAGCATCGTAGACCTTTGAAAACACAAAAGTAAGATCCCCCCTACATTCATGCAATATCTAAAAAGTAATTCCCCCTGAATTTATCAAAGATGAAAAATTAAACAAATAAGATCATTTAATTATGTCAATTAAACCAAGTATATTTCAAAAGTACGAAAACTTATCGTCCGGTAGGGGTTTTGTGAAGATATCTGTTGCTTGTTGTTTGGTGGATATGTATTCCAACCGAATCTCCTTCTTCATTACGTTATTTCGGATGAAGTGATCACTAATGTCAATATGCTTGGTCCGAGAATGAAGAACTGGATTATACGTGATAGCTATGGTAGATGTATTATCACAAAAGATTGGTGCCTCAGTGGACTCGATTCCAGAATCTCTTAGTTGATGTTGAATCCATAGCAGTTGAGCACAGCAGCTTCCAGCAGCAAGGTATTCCGTCTCTGCAGTAGACGTTGCAATGGATGTCTGCTTTTTACAACCCATGAAATCAATCTATCCCCTAGGAATTGACAATATCCACTGGTACTTTTCCTATCAATAATCCTGCGTAATCATCATCTGAATATCCACTAAATTAAACGTTGAGTCCTTCGGATACCAGAGACCAACATTCTCAGTTCCTTTTAGATACTCACATACATACATCAAACATGATGCCTGGTCTGCTGGCTGTTAAATATAGTAAAGATCCGATAATACCGCGATACAGTGTTAGGTATGCCTGCTTCATCCATGTCTAATTTAGCAGATGAACAGTGGCAGCTGCTGAACTAGCACTCATTCCATACTTCTTTAAGCTCTTTGGTATATTTTGACTAATTGATCACGATTCGTCATTGAACTGCTTGACTTGCAATCCTAAGAAAAACGATAACTCTCCCATCATGCTCATCTCATAGTGATCCTGCATGATTTTGGAAAATCTTTCGCAAAGTTTGTGTTAGTACTTCCAAATATAATATCATCAACATAAATCTGAACCACTAGGGTATGGCGGTCGCGCTTATCTTGTAAACCCAAATTAACCCCACATACTCCTCAAGATTGATAACAATAATGTAGTAGTGTGAGTAGGGATCGATCCCACGAGGAGGTGTGAATTCTTGTGTTAATGAAAATCACAACAAAACAATAAATTAAAGATGGGATTGTGAGTGAATTATATTAATTAAAATTAAAACTAATGATTAAACTAATGAAAGAGATTCTTGGTATTAGTCGAATCTTCCTTGGATATTATCATCTATTTCATCGATTCACAAAAGACTCAATTTTATTTGAATATTCATCAATTGGAAATCTAAATCCTCCTTCACCTTATTCATAGTCAATTAGTCCAAGCGTCCTAATTTAACTTTCATCGATCAATCAATCTCTATATGCATATTCAAGATTAAAATCATGACACCATTCAAAACTAGTGAGCGATGAATCTAAATAATATAAACACAAGCGGTTTATATAAATTTAGTCAATGGTTTTCCCTAAGAATTTAATAACACCAACATCAAGAAATTATCAATCTTAGTTGCTTCGTAAATTTTATTAATCAAACAATTATCAAATTTAACATTAGATCACATGCAAGTTATTAGGTTGTCAATCAAATAAACAATATCAATAAAATCATAAAAAACAATGATATTCAATAAAATCGATAAACAAAAGCATAAGAATCTCCCCAAGATAAATAAAATCCAAGTCTCAACCAAGAATTAAAAATTAGCTAGACATAATTAAAGCAAAATGATAAATAAAAACAAAGGAAAGAAAACTAATCCGATATCCGCTCGTCGAGGTGTCAATCCCGCCTTCGTTTCGATCTTCGTAACGGTCTCCAACAAAATTGAAAGAAAAATTATAAAACTAGTCTAAACTATTCTACATACTCTACCTAATTTGTTAAAAGGTTGGATTTTCGTGCATATATGTATAGGGAGGCTGAAGGGGTAGGTTAGAATCCATGTAGGGAGGAAATAAATCAAGAATACAAAGATTTCAAAACTCTGCTGGCTATCGATCGCTATAAGCTAGCGATCATTCGCTAACTTTATTTTTTTCATTTTTCTCGGGCGAGCGATCGATCGCTAATGTGATAAATTTGTTGCTGAAACTTTCTGCCTCGAGGCGCTCGATCTCTACTTCCTGAACGATGGATCGCCTGTCTTGTTCAACTTTTATGCATTTTTTTTGGTCTACTTTGATCTCTTGTCAACTCCAATGTATTTCTTGATCCGGATTTATCATTATTAGCTCGATTTCTTTGATTCAACCTACATATATACAAATATACGATTAGGTAGCATATGTATCAAATTAATCTTCAAAACATACCAAATCGTAGACAATTAATAGCAATAGATGTGTTTATTTCTAGTCACATCATATGGTCACCCTTTGTGAATTTAAACAGGGTCTTGTCCACCGTGCCAATGATAAATTCATGCTCAGTCAAGTACTTTGACAGAGTTTCATACCATGCTGGGGGGCTTGTTTCAAACCATACAAAGCTTTGCTCAGTTTATAAACAGAGGATGGCTGCTGATGGCTTCAAACCCGGGAGGTTGTTCAACATAAACTTCTTCCTAGAGTTTGCCATTAAGAAAAGCACTCCTAACATCCATCTGATAGACTTTAAAGTCTTTGTAAGTAGCAAATGTAAGAAATATGCGAATGACTTCTAATCGAGCTACAGGGGCAAAAGTTTCATCGAAGTCGGTGCCTTCTTCCTGTCTATATCCTTGTGCAACTAGTATTGCTTTATTTCTGATAACAGTACCACTATCGTCCAATTTATTTCTAAATACCCATTTGGTACCTATGACAGTGTGATGCGGTGGACGTGGTACTAAGTGCCATACTTTGTTTCTCTAAAAGTTATTAAGTTATTCCTGCATAGCTTCTATCCAGCTTGGGTCTAGAATTGCATCATCTATCTTCTTAGGTTCTATATAAGATATGAATGCAGCAAGGAGAAATTCGTTAATCATCTGTCCTCTGGTGCGTAGAGGAACAAGATGCTTATTTATGACCTACCCGGGTGGATGATCCTTTTTTCCACAGGAACCGAGGTCCAAGAGGATTTGTTTCTTCGTTGGTATGAATATGAGTTGGTAGCTAAGTAGCTTGAATTGATTCATCATTGACGTTTGCTCTATCTACTGCAACAGAGGTGTGCATAGTAGTGTCATCGTCAGCAGGATTCAGCTCTTATGGACCAGCACGTACTTCTGCTTGTGCTTCTGGGACTTCTGGCTCTAAAATGTAGTCGACCCTACTTCTCTAATCCAACTCATCATCATGATTATCATCAATATGAGTATTTTCCAATCAATTACTCAAATTATTTATTTGCAATTCAAATATAGTATTATCAACAGATTCATCAAATTTCACATGAATATATTCTTCTACTGTAAGAGTTCTATTGTTAAATATTCTGAATGCCTTACTAACAACAGTGTAACCAAGAAATATTCCAGCATCAGATTTAGCATCAAATGCGGTGAGATTAGTCTTTCAATTTGTTGTGAATAAAACATTTGCAACCAAACACATGGAAATAAGAAATATTTGGCTTACTGTCATTCCATATCTCATATAGTGTTTTGTTTGCTTGTTTATTAATCATCGATCTGTTACGCGTACAAGCTGTATTAACTGCTTCTGCCCAAAATCTCTGCGTCTGATTCTGCAAGCATAAGTCACGCAGCTTCTTTCAAAGTGCGGTTCATCCGCTCAGCAGCTCCATTTTGTTGTGGGGTTCTAGCAGCAGAGTATTCGTGTTTAATACCAAGGTCATCTAGATATGATTCGAGTGTTTGCTTTGTAAACTCAATACCCTTATCACTACGAATTCTATCTATCCCACACGATTTCTCGTTTTGTAGTCTTTTCAGTAGTTTGATCAGCTTTGGAGTGACTTGATCTTTGTCACTTAGAGTTATGACCCATCTTGGGGCAGTCCATCAACTAACTCAAGCTTAAGCAGACTGGCAATAGTTTTAAAATTTAAGTGACTCAACCGCTTGTGCCATTTTTTGGAACTATTCAAGGCAGCAAAGCAAGTAGGTGAGGCAGGCTGATCAAAATTCCAATCAATCTTATAAGTGTTGTCATGCCTTTTACCTACAAGCAATGTACTTGTGATGCTCGGGGATTAATGGTGTTAATTCTGGTGTGGTAATGATCATTTAAGGATTTTAATTGTGGCAATTATGAGTTAATAGCGGTATTGGGACTCCCGGGGATTTTAAATCCGATATTTGGAGTCATTGGATCCAAGGGATGAGATTGTATTCTCGTCGTGGTGTTAACCTTGGAATTTGGTCTTTGGTGAGATTTGGGGTTCGGAGTACTTTGTACTGGGGACGGTAATGGAATTTGAGTTGGAGAGATAATTATTGAAAACAGATGATTTTAATGAGTCATGATGTATTTGTGGAAGGATTGGTATTTTGAGTTTTGATACTATATATACCAAGTGGACTCAGTATTCCGTCATTTTGGCACGGAACCCTTCCCTCTCTCCTCCCTCTCTACGCTCAAGCCCTTCCCCCATTTCCCCTCTTTTTCCCCTTGGTGGAAAATCGATGGTAGCTTGGCTCGGGAGCCGGTAATCAGGTATTCATCTTCCCCTCACCATTGTCTTCGATTTGGTAGTAGTATGGTGGGTTTTGGTTGAGTATTTTTGTTGAGTTTGGAATTGGGGGTTTTGATAAAAATCCAAAGTTGAGTTTTTGGAGCTTTGATAGGTTTTAAATGGTGTATTTGAGGTGTTAAAGGTGTATGGGATGTTGGTTTTGAGTTTGGGTGTGAAATACACCATTAAAGCTCGAATTTTGGAAACCCGCAGGTCGCGATCGATCGCGGCTTGGCGCCGATCGATCGCGACATGTTGCTGATTTTGGGAAGGCGATGAATAGTCTCGGCGATCGATCGCGAAGAGTAGGCGATCGATCGCGAGGGCGATCGATCGCGGATAACAGTGTTGCGGGCAGTGGACTCGCGCGATCGATCGCGCCTGAAGGGCGATCGATCGCGACACTGTTTGGTTAGTTTTTTGGGAATTTTGGAAAATGTCGGGATTTTGGAATCGAGGTTTAATTAACCGATTTTTTCGGGGTATTGTCTACATTCCAATGGGAATGCTATACTTTTAAATGGATTGGTTGGAGCCAAAATTTAACGGAATTCTCGGTTGAGTTCTTGGCTATCTTTTAAACTTGTAAAATAGAATATTTTGGGTATTATGCATGCTTAGCCGGGGGGGCTTTTATTTTGTTAATCGTCATGGATGGACGATAGGTTTGGATGTTGTGAACGTGCTTGGGCACGTGATTGCATGCCTTTGTTTAATTGAGAGTTATTTGCATGTTAGAACTAAACTCATCGGGTCGTGGGACTCAGACAAGGTTGGACTTGAACTTCGGAATTATTAGGTATGTATGACGTACGAGCATAGCCCTTTAATATAATTGCAATTGTTGAGTGCTTAGTACACTGTATTGCAATGAATGTGTATGGGAATGCATGATATATGGTACTAGCAATAAACGGATATTGAAATGTATGGTTTATGGTTTTTGCTACAAATGTATATATATGCAATGGGATTTATATGGTGCCGCTTTTGAGCGAGCAATGATTGGATGTTGTCGCCTGTGACCGAACGTCGGTTATGACGTCACTGTTGTTGAGCATGAGTGAGAATGAAATGCCGCTATTGTAGAGCGAGCAATGGAATAGAACTATGGAACCATAAGTGAGGTAATTGGAATATATGTAATCATTGTGTAATGATTTGGTATTATTGATTATGATATCGGTATAGCAAATGGATTTGTTAATCAATGTAATGATTAACTGGCATTTGGAAATTTGATGGTTTCAGTTGTTTTGACAACAGGGACAGTACAAGGAATCCCGGATGAGGATGATACCATCCAGGGAGCATATTTTGTATTTCATAGCATTTACATTTTGTAAATTATGAATTGTATTATTGTGATTATTGGATTTGGGATATTGGTATGCTCACCCCGTGTTGGGGCTGTCTCTGTTGGGGCAGGTGATTAGGTACATCGATGGCTTTGGAGATGAGCTCGAGCTATGGATTGGAGGTGCTACCAGGGATTGAAATACCAGTAACGGTATTGAGCACCGTATTTTTATACATTTGATACACACATATCTATTTGATGCTCGTATGTGAGCACTATTATGTGTATATGGCATGTATAAAAAGGCAAGGGCCTTTCTCTCTTCATTTATGAGTAGCATACAATTGTTTATTGAATTGCTAAATGAACTGAGAACATGTTAGTGTATCATATTGGTGCATGAGATGTATGTGGACTCGGTTGGGGAAAACTAGACATTATATGGAATAATGTAAAGAATTTTTACTATATGCATGATTGGCTATGATGATAAGTGGTTTTCCCCTACATGTATAATTGTATGCACTAATGGCATGGAATAATACACTAATAACAGGTTAAGGACACGGGGGGGTCCTTACAGTACTACCATCGATAGATTTAATTTTGCACGGGTACTGGTTGAATTCTACTGAGTGACCATTGTCACAAAGTTGACTAATGCTAATCAGGTTATAGCATAAATTTTCTACTAACAGTATATCTTTAATAACAATGTTATCATGGATAATCTTACCCTTACTCACAGTTCTACCTTCCCCGTTGTCACCAAAAATTCTTTGTCCGGTGGTATCTACCAATTCGAACAAGAGATAAGCATTTCCTAGCATGTATCTAAAACATCCACTGTCCAGAAACCACTCTGAGCTCCGAACTTGATGGATTCTAGATATCTACAATTAAATCGATGAATTTATTGGTACCCAATCCTACTTGGGTCCAAACAGGATTAGTCCTTTCGGGACCCACACTTGAATAATCCTAAACCATTTGGGTCGGTGTGTATCCTGAAATGTGGGTGCAGTAAATGGTGATGGTGTTCTAGGGTGTTTCGTGTGATAGTGAGTGCATGCATGTTGTTTTGGTTTTTGATTCTTGTTGGGAAGCATATATCTCTTCTGGACAAGCATGCAATTATAGTACCTGTTGGGTTTAACCTCCGGAGTTGCTTGACCAGTGGGCTTATGTCCATTTCTGAACTTTTTCACTGGCCTAGCTTTCTCTACTTGCTCAACATAACCGATACCTGTATGTTATGCCCATTCCTTAACGAGTGTTGGCTTAACAGGTTCCTTAACCAATTCACTTAGTTCATATACTGTACTGGATCTAACTAAGTTCATTGTTTGAACCTTGTTTTTCTCCAGACACAGTTGAGATTTAATGCCAAATGAGTTACTGTCACAGTTGATATAGCATACACCGGCAAAGTCACCAGCAAGCTTATCAACTCAAGTATTTCATCTTTTCTGGTTGTTGAAGTGTTCCATGTGCGAACAAACTTGATGAGTTTCTGGTGTGGACATTTAGCTTCGTCCTTTTCTTTCTCGAGTAGACTTACTTTTTCCCTTAGACATTCCAGCTCCCTTGATTGTTCACAATCAATTTTATTTTCCTGCTGTTCGATTGGGCTTGTATGTTCAGCCTTATAGTTCTCGAAGGACTCATACAACATTTGATACTCATTTATCATGTCCTGCATTAGTGAATTCATTATGTGTAAATTCAGAGAGATTAGAATCAATTACATCACTGTCATCATTTGCCATGAGAAATTGGACAACTTTATCTTCACTTTCACTGGATGAGCTCGAAGATTCCTCTGATTCTGATTCTGTATAGGCCCATTTGCTCTGGTTTTCCTCAGCAACAAGTACTTTATGATCTCTATCTTCTTTGGATGATCATTTCTGTTCTTTGGACCTCTTGTAGTCCTTAGATCCTCTCTTTTGATCATCCCTCTTTGCCTTTGGATAGTCAGCAATAAAATTTCCTGGTTTGAGGCAGTTGAAGCAGAGATGATCATCCTCTTCTGAACAGTGGTTAATGGTTCGATTATGGGAACGAGAAAGGTGGAGATATATTTAGTTTTGCTTGGTCGGTTGGAGGGGAAGAGCTTAATATGGTTAGAGCCGTTGGTGAGGTATGTTAGGACTCAGTAGATTCATCAGCCTCCAAAGAGAGGTTGACTTGATGAACCATTGATTCATACTGTATCTACGTTAAGAGGATCAACATCCACCAACGCGGGATGCTGATCAGATACAATAATTTGGCTAGGGGAGGCAGTTGGTTCAGGTAATAAGGCAGTATGGGAGGGGTTTACCATAGAGACCTATGCTAGGGTCACAACAACCATGCTCCTGTCAGTAGTTGTGAGTATGCCCATTATGACCTTGAGGTCATGCCGTGTCTGTTCGGCCATTGTAAGTTTGGGACCCAAGGTGTTGAGCACATCCATGTCATGGTTGGTCGTACCCGAGTCAGACTTGAAATCCTTAAGACAATACTAGACTAGATCTTGAAGTCCACAGTAGTACCCGGAACACTTCCATCAGTTTCAGACCCTTCTCCACGTCCTGGATCTGAAGATACTCGAGGATGATATTTTCGTCAATCCTCGCCTATTTGAATACCTGGGAGAAGTTATTGAAATGGACTTCAGACGAGCTTTCACCCATCTGTCAAAGATCTCCATTTGTGGTTGCAGCTGGGCTTCAACTTCTTCAATTACCAGAGGGATTTGTGTCGCCACTAGTGTGAAGACACGTTCCACACTACAGCTTTGCCTCTTCCGGCAGGTGTAAATGGGGGATGGCAGTAGGAACATCCTATCTTTGGCGGTCGGAGGCTAAGAGTAAAAGAGCATGCACCCTTGCGGGAACTTAGAGACAGGTCGGTGGGGACAATGGCCAAAGATGCAGCAACCTCAATTGTTTCCACAGTTGGAACAATTTCGGGGTTGATATCCTGATCATCAACGGTGACCTCTGCTGGTACTTTAGGGGCAGCAGCAGCAGCTTGGGGACAACAGGGTTTCCTTTGCGGGTTTGTGGCTTCTTTGGTGGGGGAGGAGGTGATGACTCAGCAGATTTTGAGATCGTCTGCTCAGAATCACTCACCACCTGAGCCTTTATCCTCTTTGTGAGAACAACCTTGGATGGACCATCGTCTCCACTGGTTGGGTTTCGGTGAATTTGCAAGTATTTTGCGTTTATGAGCCGTGCTGGATGGAGAGTGGAAATAGCCCCCACTAGGACATTCTTGCTTTCTAGGATTCGGCTGAGTGGAAGGGAGAATCCAGAATGGCCCTTTGTCGATTCAATCAACCAATCAGTTCTTGAAAGAGTACTACTGACCAGTTGACATCAATGCCCTTTACAACCACACAATTCACCACGACCTTCTATGGGGTGTTGACATCAAAGGACCCGGATTTGCACAGTAGCGCCTTGGTAATAGTATCTGCAAGCTGGCATAAATGGTTCTTCATCAGAATCTTCTTGAATGGAGGATGTCGCAGACGAACATCAGATTCTGAGAGCACTGTAACCATCTCTTCTTGCACAGCGACTGATATGGTGGAAATATCAGAGAGCCCAATGGTGGGAAGACTCAGTTGAGTGGCAAAATCCTCCTGAGTGGTTGTGAATGTTTGGATGGAGATAGATAACACCACGAAGTTGTTGACCACCCTCACTATAGCATAAAATTCTTGGAGAGATTCACTGTAAACCGTAGGTGCAAGGCTCAGCATAACCAGCAGGCCGGAGTTGTCCAAATATTGGAAAATACCCTTCATCTCCTCATCGGCGATGGTGTAGACTGCGTTAAAGTCCACTTGGACGGCATTTGTAACAAAGCTTGGTTGGCTGGTCTTTGACATTTTGATTTGTGAGGCGCTGAGAAAGCAATTAACTGTGAAAGAAAAAATTCTTCGACAAAGTGTTAGCACAGTAAATTTGAAATCATAAAAGAGAGAAATGAAAATGTTAATGACGGTTAAAGAGAGAGGAGGTGTAATTCGTACTGTAGATGAGCGGACACATGGACACGTGGAGTTCATCTAACCAATGAATATTTTGAAATAAAGGTGAAACGGACACGATTTAAGTAGGACCGAAATAATTCACCATTAATACTAAATTAAATATGAATTCCGACGTTCCAATTGGTTTCTAATTAATGAAGGTTATTAACAGCAGAGCATATATGGTAATATCCACTGGTACGTAGAGTCTACTGGTGAAGTAGTATCTACTGCGGTAGGCAATTGTTTTACCAGCTGAGTATCGTAGACCTTTGAAAACACAAAAGTTCTCCCTGAATTAAGATTCCCCCTACAATCATGCAATATCTAAAAAGTAATTCCCCCTGAATTTATCATAGATGAAGAATTAAACAAATAAGATCATTTGATTATATTAATTAAACCAAGTATATTTCGAAAGTAGGAAAACTTAGCGTCTGGTAGGGGTTTTGTGAAGATATATGTTGCTTGTTGTTCGGTGGATATATATTTCAACCGAATCTCCTTCTTCATTACCTGATCTCGGATGAAGTGATGACGAATGTCAATATGCTTGGTCCGAGAATGAATTACTGGATTATACGTGATAGCTATGGTAGATGTATTATCACTAAAGATTGGTGCCTCAATGGACTCGATTCCATAGTCTCTTAGTTGATGTTGAATCTATAGTAGTTGAGCACAGCAGCAAGGTATTATGTCTCTACAGTAGACGTTGCTATCGATGTCTGTTTTTTACAACCCCATGAAATCAATCTATCCCCTAGGACTTGACAATATCCACTAGTACTTTTCCTATCAATCTTGCATCATGCGTAATCAGCATCTGAATATCCAACTAAATTAAACGTTGAGTCCTTTGGATACCAGAGACCAACATTCTCAGTTCCTTTTAAATACTTGATAATCCTTTTAGTAGCAGTGAAGTGAGATTGCTTAGGGTTTTATTAGAAGCGAGCACACATTCATACATCAAACATGATGTCCTGTCTGCTAGCTGTTAAATATAGTAAAGATCCGATAATATCGCGATACAGTGTTACTTCGACTGGTATGCCTGCTTCATCCAAGTCTAATTTGGCAGATGAACTCATGGGAGTGGCAGCTGCTGAACTAGCACTCATTCCATACTTCTTTAATAGCTCTTTGGTATATTTTGAATAATTGATCACGATTCTTCATTGAACTGCTTGACTTGCAATCCTAAGAAAAACGATAACTCTCCCATCATGCTCATCTCAAAGTGATCCAGCATGATTTTGGAAAATCTTTCGTAAAGTTTGTGTTAGTACTTCCAAATATAATATTATCAACATAAATTTGAACCATTAGGGATATGGCGGTCGCGCTTATCATGTAAGCCCAAATGAACCCACACAATCCTCAAGATTGATAACAATAATGTAGTAGTGTGAGTAGGGATCGATCCCACGAGGAGGTGTTAATTCTTGTGTTAATGGAAATCAAAACAAAACAATAAATTAAAGATGGGGTTGAGAGTGAATTATGCTAATTAAAATTAAAAACTAATGATTAAACTAATGAAAGCCATTCTTGGTATCAGTCGACTCTTCCTTGAATATTATCATCTATTTCATCGATTCACAAAAGACTCAATTTTATTTGAATATTCATAAATTGGAAATCTAATTTCTCCCTCACCTTATTCATAATCATTTAGTCCAAGCGTCCTAATTTAACTTTCATCAATCAATCAATCAATCAATCTATATATGCATATTCAAGATTAAAATCATGACACCATTCAAAACTAGTGAGCGATGAATCTAAATAATATAAACACAAGCGGTTTATATAAATTTAGTCAATGGTTTTCCCTAAGAATTTAATAACACCAACAGTAGGAAATTATCTATCTTAGTTGCTTCGTAAATTTTATTAATCAAACAATTATCAAATTTAGCATTAGATTACATGCAAGTTATTAGGTTGTCAATCCAATAAACAAACAAAAAATATATCAATAAAATCATAAAAAATGATGATATTCAATAAAATCGATAAACAAAAGAATAAGAATCTCCCCAAGATAAATAAAATCCAAGTCTCAACCAAGAATTAAAAATTAGCTAGACATAATTAAAGCAAAACGATAAATAAAAACAATGGAAAGAAAACTAATCTGATATCCGCTAGTCGAGGTGTCAATCCCGCCTTCGTTTCGATCTTCGTAGCGTTCTTCAACAAAATTAAAAGAAAAATTATAAAACTAGTCTAAACTATTCTACCTACTCTACCTAATTTGTTAAAAAATAGGATTTTCGTGCATATATGTATTGGGGGGCTGATGTGGTAGGTTAGAATCCATGTAGAAAGGAAAGAAATCAAGAATCCAAAGTTTTCAAATCTCTGCTGGCTATCGATCGCTATATGCTAGTGATCGGTCGCTAGCTTTATTTTTTTCATTTTTCTCGGGTGAGCGATCGATCGCTGGAAATTAGCGATCGATTGCTAATGTGATAAATTTGTTGCTGAAACTTTCTGCCTCAAGGCGATCGATCTCTGCTTCCTGAACGATGGATCGCCTGTCTTGGTCAACTTTTATGCATTTTTCTTGGTCTACTTTGATCTCTTGTCAACTCCAATGTATTTCTTGATCCTTATTCATCATTATTAGCTCAATTTCTTTGATTCCACCTACGTATATACAAATATACGATTAGGTAGCATATGTATCAAATTAATCATCAAAACATACCAAATCGTAGACAATTAATAGCAATAGATGTGTCTATTTCTAGTCACATCATATGGTCACCCTTTGTGAATTTAAAAAGGGTCTTGTCCACCGTGACAATGATAAATTCATGCTCAGTCAAGTAATTTGACAGAGTTTCATACCATGCTCAGAGAGCTTGTTTCAAACCATACAAAGCTTTGTTCAATTTATAAACAGAGGATGGCTGCTGATAGCTTCAAACCTGGGAGGTTGTTCAACATAAACTTCTTCCTAGAGTTTGCCATTAAGAAAAAGTACTCTTAACATCTATCTGATAGACTTTAAAGTCTTTATAGCAAATGCAAGAAATATGCGAATGGCTTCTAATCGAGCTACAGGGGCAAAAGTTTCATCGAAGTTGATGCCTTCTTCCTGTCTATATCATTGTGCAACTAGTCTTGCTTTATTTCTGATAACAGTACCATTATAGTCCAATTTATTTCAAAATACCCATTTGGTACCTATGACAGTGTGATGCGGTGGACATGGTACTAAGAGCCATACTTTGTTTCTCTCAGATTGATTAAGTTCTTTCTGCATAGCTTCTATCCAGTTTGGGTCTAGAATTGCATCATCTATCATCTTAGGTTCAATATGAGATATGAATGTAGCATGAAGAAATTCGTTAATCATCTGTCCTCTGGTGCGTAGAGGAACACAGGGTTACTTTTGACCTGCCCAGGTGGACGATCCTTCTTCCACAGGAACGGAGGTCCAAGAGGATTTGTTTCTTCGTTGGTATGAATATGAGTTGGTAGCTAAGTAGATTGAATTGATTCATCATTTACGTTTGCTCTATCTACTGCAACAGAGGTGTGCATAGTAGTGTCATCGTCAGCAGGATTCAGCTCTTGTGGACCAGCAGGTACTTCTGCTTGTGCTTCTGGGACTTCTGACTCTAAAATGCAGTCGACCCTACTTCTGTAATCCAACTCATCATCATGATTATCATCAATATGAGTATTTTCCAATCGATTACTCAAATTATTCATTTGTAGTTCAGATACAGTACTATCAACAGATTCATCAAATTTCACATGAATATATTCTTCTATTGTAAGAGTTCTATTGTTAAATATTCTGAATGACTTACTAACAACAGAGTAGCCAAGAAATATTCCAGCATCAGATTTAGCATCAAATGTGGTGAGATTAGTCTTTCTGTTGTTGTGAATAAAACATTTGCAACCAAACACATGGAAATAAGAAATATTTGGCTTACTGCCATTCCAGATCTCATATGGTGTTTTGTTTGCTTGTTTATTAATCATCGATCTGTTCCTCGTACAAGCTTTATTAACTACTTCTACCCAAAATCTCTGCGAGATTTCTGATTCTGCAAGCATAATTCACGCAGCTTCTTTCAAAGTGCGGTTCATACGCTCATCAGCTCCATTTTGCTGTGGGGTTATAGCAGCAGAGTATTCGTGTTTAATACCAAGGTCATCTAAATATTATTCGAGTGTTTGATTTGTAAACTCAGTACCCTTATCACTGCGAATTATATCTATCCCACACGATTTCTCGTTTTGTAGTCTTTTCAGTAGTTTGATCAGCTTTGGAGTAGCCTGATCTTTGTCACTTAGAAATAAGACCCATCTAAAACGAGAGTAATCGTCTATTAACACCATGGTATTCTTCATTCCCCCTAGACTTGTTACCGTAATAGGACCAAACAGATCCATGTGCAGCAACTCTAGTCACTGAGAAGAGGATTTATTCCCTCTGTTCTTAAAGGTAGAGCTGATCTGCTTACCAAGCTGGCATGCTGAACAGATCTTGTCTTTAGAGAACTCTATTTGGGGCAGTCCATCAACTAACTCAAGCTTGCGCAGACTGGCAATAGTTTTAAAATTTAAGTGACTCAACCGCTTGTGCCAAAGCCAGTTTTTGGAATTATTCAAGGCAGTAAAGCAAGTAGGTGAGGCAGGCTGATCAAAATTTTAATCAGTCTTATAAGTGTTGTCATGCCTTCTACAATGTTATCATGAATAACCTTACCCTTACCCACAATTCTGCCTTTCGCGTTGTCACCAAAAGTTATTCTTGGTCCGGTCGTATCTACCAATTCGGTAACAGATAAGCATTTCCTGTCATGTGTCTAGAACATCCACTGTCCAGAAACCACTCTGAGCTCCGAACTTGATGGATTCTAGATATCTGCAATTAAAACGATGAATTTATTGGTACCCAATCTTACTTGGGTCCAAACAGGATTAGTCCTTTCGGGACCCACACTTGAATAATCCTCAACTGTTTGGGTCGGTGTGTGTCCTGAAATGTGGGTGCTGTAAATGATGATGGTGTTCTAGGGTGTTTCGTGTGATAGTGAGTGCATCCATGTTGTTTTGGCTTTTGATTCTTGTTGGGAAGCATATATCTCTTCTGGACAAGCATACAATTATAGTACCAATTTGTTTCACCTCTCGAGTTGCTTGACCAGTGGACTTATGTCCATTTCTGAACTTTTGCACTGGCCTAGCTTTCTCTACTGGCTCAACATAACCAATACCTTTATGTTTTGCCCATTCCTTAACGAGTGTTAGCTTAACAGGTTCCTTAACCAATTCACTTTGTTCATATATTGTACTAGATCTAACTAAGTTCATTTTTTTAACCTTGTTTTTCTCCAGACACAGCTGAGATTTAATGCCAAATGAGTTATTGTCACAGTTGATATAGCCTATACCGGCAAGGTCACAAGCAAGACTTATCAACTCAAGTATTTCATCTTTTCTGGCGGTTGAAGTGTTCCATGTGCGAACAAACTTGATGAGTTTCTAGTGTGCACATTTAGCTTCGTCCTTTTCTTTCTCGAGTAGACTTACTTTTTCCATTAGACATTCCAGCTCCCTTGATTGTTCACAATCAATTTTAATGTCCTGCTATTCGATTGGGCTTGTATGTTCAGCCTTATAGTTCTTGAAGGACTCATACAACATTTGATACTCATTTTTCATGTCCTGTAATGCGTTAGTGAATTCATTATGTGTAAATTCAGAGAGATTAGAATCAATTGCATCACTATCATCATTTGTCATGAGACATTGGACTCCTTCATCTTCACTTTCACTGGATGAGCTCGAAGATTCCTCTGATTCTGATTCTGAATCAGCCCATTTGCTCTGGTTTTCCTCAGCAACAAGTACTTTATTATCTCTATCTCTTTTGGATGATCATTTCTTTTCCTTGGACTTCTTGTAGTCCTTAGATCCTCTCTTTTGATCATCCTTCTTTGGCTTTGGACAGTCATCAATAAAATGTCCTGGTTTGAGGCAGTTGAAGCTGAGACGATCATCCTCTTCTGAACAGTGGTTAATGGTTCATTAATGGGAACGAGAAAGGTGGAGTCAATATTTAGTTGGGCTTGGTCGGTTGGAGGGGAAGAGCTTATTATGGTTAGAGCAGTTGGGGAGGGAGGTTAGGACTCAGTAGATTCATCAGCCTCTGAAGAGAGGTTGACTTGATGAACCATTAATTCAATTACTGTATCTACGTTAAGAGGATCAACATTCCACCAACACAGGATGCTGATCAGATACGTAATTTGGCCAGGGGAGGCAGTTGGTTCAGGTAATAAGGTAGTAGGGGAGGGGTTTACCATAGAGACCTCTGCTGGGGTCACATCAAACATGCTCCTGTCAGTAGTTGGGGATTGAGGTAATCTCAGTTGGGCAGAGCATGAGTGTAAGCCCATGATGACCTTGAGGTCATGCAGTGTCTGCTCAGCCGTTGTAAGTTTGGGAACCCAAGGCGTTGAGCACAGCAATGTCATGGTTGGTCGTACCCGAGTCAGACTTGAACTCCTTAAGACGAGACTAGACTAGAGCTTGAGGTCCACCGACGTACTGCATCATCTGGGACGCTTCCATCAGTTTCAGACCCTTCTCCACGTCCTGGATCTGAAGATACTCGAGGATGATATTTTCATCAATCCTCGCCTGTTTGAATACCTAGGAGAAGTTATTGAAACGAACTTCAGACGAGCTTTCACCCATCTGTCAATGATCTCCATTTGTGGTTGCAGCTGGGCTTCAACTTCTTCAATTACCAGAGGGATTTCAGTCACCACTAGTGTGGAGACACGTTCCACTGCAGCTTTGCCTCTTCCGGCAGGTGTAAATGGAGGATGGCAGTAGGAACATCCTATCTTTGGCGGTCAGAGGCTAAGAGTAAAAGAGCATGCACCCCTGCCGGAACTTAGAGACATGTCGATGGGGACAATGGCAAAAGATGCAGCAACCTCAATTGTTTCCACAGTTGGAACAATTTCGGGGTTGATATCCTAATCATCAACGGTGACCTCTGCTGGAACTTCAGTGGCAGCAGCAACAGGGACTTGCTTCTTGGGGACAACAAGGTTTCCTTTGCGGGTTCGTGGCTTCTTTGGTGGGGGAGGAGGTGATGACTCAGCAGATTTTGAGTTCGTCTGCTCAGAATCACTCACCACCTGAGCCTTTCTCCTCTTTGTGGGAACAACCTTGGATGGACCATCGTCTCCACTGGTTGGCTTCCGGTGAATTTGCAAGTATTTTGCGTTTATGAGCCGTGCTGTTTTGAATTCCAATCGTTATGTGAACTATTTTCAAATTATGATCTTTGAAATCTGAAGCACTTTAAATATCGAAATCCAATTGGTAAGGAATTCCGAGCTCTGTTAAGACCCTGATGCGGTGGGATTATAACCATTTTTCTGGCCTGATACAGTGGTTAACCGTTGTTCTGGGAAGTCCAGACCCTTTATTCGTGGGTGATCAGATGTTCTGACCTTATCTCTATGAGGGTTATGTCTAGAGAACTGATATCAGTACCATGAGGAAACTAGATGATTTATTGTGCTTACTTTAGTATATGGCATGAGATTCTGATATGAAGTTTCTGTTCTGTTCTGGCTCAAGGAACAAATTCTGTTCAGTTTCTGTTCTGTTCATATTGGTTTCTATTCTGATTTGAGACATGTTTCTGAAAATTATTATATTTGTATGTTGTGTCACATAATATTGTCCCCCACTTACTGAGTATTTTCCAAAACTCTCACCCCTTACATCCATTCCCAGATATAAGCGAATCAACAATCAAAGATGAAGATCACAACCAGTTTTGGAGAAGGTGAATTAGATGTTATCGTTCAAGATGCCGCTGCCACTAAATTATTAAGTTTTCGCTGATATTTGTAAGAATTATTTATTTTTATGGAATAATAGACTGGTTTTCATTGAATACAGTACTACGAGGCTTATTGATTTCAAGTTGATATTGGGAATCAATGTCGGTGTTATCGACCCCGATCTTGGGGTGTGACAAGCAGGGCCATCTTGATAAGGTGGAGTTCAATGATCTCTGGTGGTCTGTCTGGTACTTCAAGTTCTTATGGATTGTCTCTTGTCCTGTTCACTCCAATCTCATCATCACAGTTAGTTTCGATATGGATATTTTTCATCTGATTTTCTAGTAAGTCTTTGTGATTTTCAATATCAAAAGATTCCTCAAATACAACATGTATTGATTCTTCAACAGTTAAGGTACAATTATTGAAGATACGAAATGCATTGCTCACAGACGAATATCCTAAGAATATACCATTATCGGACTTAGCTTCGAAAGCAGTTAAGTGATTGTTACCATAATTATAGACATAACATTTCCAAAAATATGAAAGTATGAAATATTCGCACTGTTACTTGTCCATACCTAATACGGTGTTTGGTTCATTTCTTGTTTATCATAGATCAATTTTGTGTATAACAAGCTGTGTTGACAGCTTTAGCCCAAAACTTCTGAGATATACCTGAATCTGTCAGTATGGTTAAGTTTTCTATTTCATCATTCTGCAGCTCTATTTTGTTGGGGAGTGCGAGTAGCAGAGTATTCATGCTTGATTCACTGATCATCTAGAAAGGATTCAAGATTCTTGTTTGAAAATTCAATGCCTTTGTCACTTTGAATCCTGTCTATCCCAGTGGATTTTTGTTTTGTATACGCTTTAGCAGCTTGATTAATTTCGAACTTGTCTGGTCTTTGCTACTTAAAAATATAGTCCAGGTAAATCAAGAGTAATCATCAATTACAACAAGAGTATACCTCATTTCCCCTAAACTTGTTATATGTATAGGATCAAACAAGTTCATATGTAATAACTCTAGACAATGCAAGGATTTGACATTCTTGTTTTTGAAAGATGATCTGACTTCTTTGCCCATTTGGCAAGCTTGACAGATCTTATCCTTAATATAATCGATCTTGGGCAGACCGGCAACTAAATCATGCTTACACAGGTTGATAATGGTCTTGAAACTAAGAAGAATTTAAGCGTTTATGCCATAGTCATTGTTTATTATCATTTGAAGTGCGAAAGCATGTAGGATTACCAGGTTGATCATAATTCCATTTTATCTTGTAAGTATTTTCAATTCTGATTCATACTAGCATGGTCTTTCCAACGTACAACTTTATAGTGCAGGTATGTTAGGAAATTCTGTAGTATATACATTATCACATAATTGACTTATACAATTGACTTATACTAATCAAGTTATAGCACAAATTTTCAAATAATAACACATCATTATGATGATGTTTTCATGGACAATCATACACTTTCCCATGGTGTTACCCTTAGAGTTATCAACAAAAGTGATCTTAGGACCAGTGCACTTAGCAATATCAGAAAATAGCTTGATATTTCCCGTCATATGTCGTGAACATCCACTGTCTAAATACCATTATGATTGTTTCTTCTTAGGTACCTATCATAAAAAAAAAGAATTCACATTGGTACAATCCTAATTGGTTCGGAACGGATTAGTCCTTTAGGGACCCACACCTGAATCAGTCTGATTTGCTTGTGTGTGTCATGTGTTGTCTGTGCAGATATATATGGTATGTGCATTCTATGAGGTGTGTGATAATTAGTATATTGTGTTTGCTGTGTGTATTATGTCTTGTGATGTAGTGGCATTTGGTTCTTTTCAGACGATCTATATCTTCGTTGGACATCTTGTGAGTTACTATAATTTTGTCCTTGCCTTGATTAGACACTCTAGATCTTGGTGCGATGGACTTATAACTCGATTGTGTCTCTTTTACAGCTTGGTTACAACCTCATCTTTGAATGAAATTGATGTTTGAATTGTAGGCACCTCTGGTTCGTATATTGTTTTGGATCTCACAAATTTCACAGATTTGATGTTGCCTTTTTCCAGTCAACTCAGATCCACTTTGAGTGCTTTCATTGGAATTAAAGCTTAGACCAGTGACATTACTAATGTATCTATGTACCTCTTGCAACTCGTCGAATGCAACTTTTGTTCTATTCCATGCTTTGACAATACGAGCAAGTTTAGCATTATGTGAGCTAAGTCTATGATTGTCTGCATGAAGCTTTTCATAAGAGATTTTTAGCTTACTAAACTCAGTCTTTAGATTGTCACCTTCACCTTGTTTAGAATAGCTTGGTTCATTGTGCTTGTCTATTTGGCCTTTGTTTTCATCTTTGAATTTCTCAAATGATTCGTAATTGCCACAACGAAAATCCATTAAGGATCATTACCACACCGGGATCTACACCATTAATTCCCGGGCATCACAATGCATGAGCGATTTTTGCCTTAAATGTTGCTAACGGCTAGTATGACAATTGGGTGTCTCCTACACTATAAATATGGACAATTGAGCTCAAGTTGAAGCCAAGAAACAACAAGATACAACACAAGCAAGCTATACTCAATCCACCTCAAGCTACCATAGCAAAACTTCATATATTTCTATTTTAGTGTCTTGTATTGAGAGTTTGTTTCTTATCCTTGTGTGAGAGCTTTGTTCCTCATTTAGTTACACCGTGAAGGTGTCACTTGTTGTAGCACATAAGTTGTGAATCATTGTAAAGTTCCTCCAACACCGACGCAAGTTGGAAAATTGTATAAGTCACCGACAAGTGAGGTTGGTGCAAGGTTGTGGCTATTCTTGGAGCCCTCAAGGCCAAGAAGAAGTTGTGTGTGGCTATCATTGGAGCCCTTGATGCCAAGGAGAAGTTGTTCTAGTGGAACCTCGGTTAAACGATTTCTAACCGGGAAGAGGAGACGTAGGCAATTCATCGCTGAACTTCTATAACATATACTTGTGTTCTTTACTGCTTTATTTACATTTCGCATTTACTTTATTATTTCATATTGTTCATTGTTCGATTGACATCAAGTCTTCCGCAGCGCAAACTCAACTTTTGCAAAATCACTTTAAATCGCTAAAGTAGCCAAGGAACCTCATTCACCCCCCCTCTTCGGTTCGAACAAGTGGTATCAGAGCCACTTGGTTTTTGTTTTTAAACCAAAATTTTATGGTTAATCTAGCAAGTGAGTTTGCTCAAGGTCAATCAACCAATCGACCTCCGCTCTTCATGGGAAATAACTATGGATATTGGAAGAATACAATTTCTCTATATATTCAATCCGTAGATTATGACCTCTGGAAGATTATTGTGAAAGGTCCACATAATCCTTTGAAGGAAGTTGAGGGAAAGAATGTTCCCAAAGAAATTGATGATTTTACGAGGGCGGATATGATCTTAATTTCTCAAAATGCTAAAGCTATTAATATTTTACATTGTGCTTTAGACATGAACGAGTATAACCAGATTTCGATGTACTCAACCACCATGGAGATTTGGGACAAACTTCAAATTTGTCAGAGGGAACCAATCAAGTAAAGGAAACAAAGATCGATCTTCTACAACTCAAATACAAAACTTTGAGATGGAGTCCGAAGAAAATATTGATTCAATATTTAGAAGGCTCACTCAGGTCATCAATGAGCTTGCCCAACTTGATGAAAAGTATATTCTGAAACAAATATGGAGAAGAGCTCTTAGAGCTTCGCCTAAAGATTGGGATGCCAAAAGGACGGCTATCATCGAATCCAACAAAGGAGATAGTGCATCATATGATCTTGATGAACTTCATGGTACCTTGGGGACCCATGAGCTTGAGGTGTCAACCTGGAAGGAAATGAAGAAGGAGGAAGAAAAAGCAAAAGGTAAGGGGATTGCCTTGGTTAGAAAGAAAGCACAATCCGATGACGAAGATGATGAGGAAATGACATTGTTCACAAGGAGGTTCAAGAAGTTCTACCGGAAATACAACAAGCCAAGAACCTCCGAATCCAACAAGAATCCTACTAAACGAGAGGTAACTTGCTATAATTGTCAACAAAATGGTCATTATGCTAATGAATGTCCAAGTAAAAATAAGGCGGATAAGGGAAAGAAGAAAACTTTAATGGCCACATGGAGTGATAGTGACTCCGATGAAGAAGAAGTAGCAAATCTTTGTCTAATGGCTCTTGGAGATGGAGATGAAGATGAAGAGGATTATGATGAGGTACCTTCTTATGATGAATTATTAGATGCGTATAATGAACTTATTGATATTCTTGGTAAAGCTAAAAGGAGTAATAAAATGCTAAAGCTAGACTTGGCTAAAAAGGAAGAAGAAAATATCAATTTGAAAAATGAACTACTTGATTTGAAGAAATTATTTGGGAAGTTTAATGATAGTGGTTTAGTGTTACATGAATTACTTGGCTTGCAACGATGTAGCTTCGATAAAGCCGGATTAGGCTTCTCAGGCAAATCAAAAACATTTTCAAGCTTGTTGGCCAAAGCTAAGCATAATCCCCCTACTTGCACCTATTGTTGTAAGGTTGGTCATGTTAGAAACAAATGTAGATTTGTCAAAAAACAATATCAACCAAACAAGAAGTGGAAGTGAATTCTAATTCCCCCATTATTACTAACCAACATGGACCCAAAGAACAATTGGGTACCAAAGGTTCAAATATTAAAAATTTGTTTTGTAGGGAGGAACAAATAAGAGGTCCAATTCTTGGTACTCGATAGTGGATGTCCAAGACATATGACGGGTGACAAGAACTTGTTCTTGTCTCTAAGAGCTAAAAATGAGGAAGTGTCACATTTGAAGACAATAGCACAGAATTATTGAAAGCATTGGATCAATTGGTAACTCTAACTCTACTATTATTGATGATGTACTTTATGTCAAAGGACTTAAGCATAATCTTTTTATCATAAGCCAATTATGTGATAGAGGTTATGAAGTCTCATTTGCATCATTTCATTGCACCATATCATACACACATGACAAATCTATTAAATTCATTGGTTATAGAAGTGAAAATGTGTACAAGGTTGATTTGGATAATCTTTCTTCTCAAAATATAAAATGCCTTGTAACATTGAATGATAACAATAGTGTGTTGTCGCATAGACGACTTGGTCATGTTGGATTGAGCACCATTGGTAAAATTCAAAAACTTGATCTTGTTGTTGGATTGCCTAACCTTGATTTACAAGTCGATTCTATTTGTGATGCTTGTCAATTAGGAAAGCATACTAAAGAATCTTTCAAAAATAAAATGGTATCTCCACTTCTATGCCACTTGAATTGCTTCATTTAGACTTGTGTGGTCCTTCAAGAACAACTAGTCTAGGTGGCAAAGCTTATGCATTTGTCATAGTGGATGATTTCTCTAGATTCACTTGGACATTATTCTTAGCCCATAAAAGTGATGCCTTTGAGAGTTTCAAGATATTTACAAAAAGAGTTGAAAATGAGAAAACCCTTTCGATAAAAAGTATCCGTAGTGACCACGGAACCGAATTTGAGAATGAAAATTTCATAAACTTTTGTAATGACAAAGGCATTGGTCACAACTTTTCTTGTCCTAGGACACCTCAACAAAATGGTGTTGTTGAAAGGAAGAATAGGACATTAGTGGAAATTACACGTACTATGCTATGTGAATATTCACTTACAAAATATTTTTGGGCCGAGGCAATGAGCACAACATGTTATATCATTAATCGTTCATCAATAAGGCCAATTCTCAAGAAAACTCCATATGAATTATGGAGGGGGAGAAAGCCTAACATTTCTTACTTCAAGGCATTTTGTTCAAAGTGCTTCATTCACAACAATGGTAAGGATAACCTTGGTAAGTTTGATGCCAAATCGGATGAAGGTATATTTCTTGGTTATTCCAATACTAGTAAGGCATATAGAGTGTTTAATAAACGTAGCCTTATTGTTGAGGAATCTATTCATGTTATATTTGATGAGACTAACGCTCGAGTATCGAGAATTTCTCTTGATTGTGATGATGTAGAATTACTTGAGCAAAGGATAGAGTCAACCACCCTTGAGGACTTTAGTGGTGACAAAGAAGACAAAGAATGGAGTCAAGTAATTCCAAAGAGGATGGGGAACTTCCAAAGGATTGGAAAACCAACAAGGATCGTCCATGGATCTCATTATAGGTAGTCCATCAAAAAGGGTAACAACTTGATCCTCATATAACAATATTTGCAATCATCTTGCTTTCATTTCTCACATAGAGCCTAAGGACATTGATGATGCATTGCTTGATGATTCTTGGATCTTGGCTATGCAAGAGGAACTAAATCAATTCAAAAGAAATAAAGTTTGGGATCTTGTACCTAGGCCTTCGAACTACCCCATTGTGGAACAAAATGGGTATTTAGAAATAAAATGGATGAACATGGGACGATTATTCGAAACAAGGCTATGTTGGTAGCTAAAGGATATTTCCAAGAAGAAGGCATAGATTTTGATGAAACATATGCACCCGTTGCTTGTTTAGAATCCATTCGCATGTTACTTGCTTTTGCTTGCTTTAAAGATCTTAAGCTCTTTCAAATGGATGTCAAGAGTGTCTTCTTGAATGGTGATTTGAAAGAAGAGGTGTATGTTGATCAACCACCCGGCTTTGAGGATCCACATTTTCCCGATCATGTTTTTAAACTTGATAAAGCTTTGTATGGTTTGAAACAAGCTCCTAGAGCTTGGTATGAAAAACAATCTTCATTCTTAAACAAGAATGGTGTTACAAGAGGAAAAGTGGATATTACTTTGTTTACCTTAATTAAGGGAAATGATTTGCTTATTGTTCAAATATATGTTGATCATATCATATTTGGTGCTACTAATGAATCTTTGTGCAAGGAATTTTCTAAATTAATGCAAGATAACTTTGAAATGTGCATGATGAGAGAACTCAACTACTTTCTTGGATTGCAAATCAAATAATGCAAAGATGGAATCTTTATAAATCAAGGAAAGTATGTCAAAGATATGCTAAAGAAATTTGGAATGGAGAATATGAAGAGTGCATCAACACCAATAAGCTCATCAACCAAGCTTGTCATGGATAAACAAGGTAAACCAATTTGTCAAAAGCTTTATAGAAGTATGATTGACTCTTTGCTTTATTTAACGGCTAGTAGGTTGGATATCATGTTTAGTGTATGTTTATGTGCTAGATTTCAATCACCGCCAAAAGAATCACACTTGTTCGCCTTGAAACGCATTTTTAAATACCTTTCAAAACTCCAAATCTTGGCTTGTGGTAGAAATTCTTTCTTTGATTTGAAAGCTCACTCCGACGCCGATTTTGGAGGATATAAGGTGGATAGGAAAAGCACTAGTCGTACTTGTTTCTTTCTCGGTAATAGCTTGGTATCTTGGTTTTCAAAAAAGCAAAATTTTGTTGCACTCTCAACAACCGAAGTCAAATATATGACCGCCGGTAATTTTTGCGCACAAATCTTGTGAATGAAAGCCAATTACTTCATTATGGGCTAGTTGTTTCAAAAGTTCCAATTTTTTGTGACAACACTAGCACCATATGTTTATCTAAAAATCCAATTCAACATTCTCGGACTAAGCACATCGATATTAGGCACCATTTCATCCGTGATCATATCGAACAAGATGATGTTGAATTGTTTTATGTTAATACCAAGGATCAAATTGCTGATATTTTTACAAAACCACTAGACAAAAATACTTTTATTTTTCTTCGTGGTGAACTTGGTATGATTGAACTTTGAGCATGTTTACATACCTTAATAAATGATATCATATTTAGAGGGAGCTACTCTACTTCGTCATATGCATAGAGCAATTGTGAAATTCATTTGCATAAATCAATTATGTTTAATGAATTTTGTCGCTCAACATTTAATTTCAAAAGTGCATCTTGAAATCACCTTTAAAAGTCACAAATTGTGGTTATTTTCTTTCTAAGATTATGAATGGAAGACATGTTAATTATAAATAAAAGCATAGTCTAAAAAGTAGCTCAAAATCTTGCCAAACCGTCGCCTCAGCATCCTGTGCAGAACGCCTCGTCCGTGGCTTGCATCGCCTCAAACGATGTCTCGCGTCGCCTCAAGCATTCCGGAATCGCCTCAGGCGTTCTATAGATCACCTCAGGCGATCTGCATTTTTAAATTCAGCCAGGTATAGCCATTAGCGCGAATTTCTGCACATTTTTGAGTTTTTCCTCCATAATTCGAGCAACCTTCATTATTGTAATCACCAATTATAAGCTCTTCCAAACCATCAATTTCATCTTCTAACCAACTTTTCTTCCAATTTGAAATCCTTCAAACCCTAGCCCCAAATTTCAAAAACCCAAATTTCTCAAATTTTTCTCTCAATTCTTGCTGAAATGCCTAGAACCAACCGAGAAGAAGGAGAATCAAGCCGAAGGACACGTTCTCATCGATCTACTCGAACTTATACGGGTCCTCTTCTAGATGGTAAGCCAATTCCTGAAGATTATCATTCTCGCAAATTTTATCCCGGTCATGTGTTTGATTTTGAATTCCTTAGCAATTCCCAACTCCCAAATCTTGATTGAATTCAATTTCAGCAATGGGAAAACTTTTTCAAACCTCCTAGGAAGAATGATTTTTTGTACCCATCCATGATTCATTCCTTTTATGCTAATCTTGAATTGATTGAGGAGGATGGTGAATTGAGTATCAAAACCATTGTTTGTAATCGCGCCATTGAATTCACTAGTACCAAATTGGGGAACATTCTTCAAATTCCTTCGGATGGACCAGCTATATTTGCCCTAGCTACTTGGGCTAATGATGGGGTATGCGATCCTGCCCAAGCATTGTATCTAATTTTTGGCGGCTCTCACCATTTTTCAAACCAATCTTTTCTCGTGAACTCAATTCCTACGACCTACCAAATTTTGCACAAGATAGTGATCACCTCGATAATCCCTCGGGATGGTGATCGTCTTAGATTGAAATTTTCTGATGTATACTTGATGTATTACATCATCACCAAGACTCCTTTCAATCTACCCAAATTCCTTGTACAAATTTTTAGGACCACGGCCCAGAATCTCAAAAAGTAATTCTTCATTTCGGGCGTGTCTTAACCAAAGTTTTTCTCCACTTCAATCTTCCCTTCAATGATAATGAAAAGATTCCTATCAAGCCTAACGACAACTTCAATCTTCGGTGTTTTCTTTATAACAAGATTTCATGGAACCCTTTCACTTCTTGTTGGGTTAATGATCCGGGAAATTTCTATCCTCTTTCAATCCTAAAGACCACCCATCATTACCCATTGAAAGAATGACTAGTAGTCAAAGACTCCACTTTCCAATCTTGATCGAACCAAACCAACGGGAGCAAACTATGCCAAATCAATCTCCCTCAAATTTTGATGAGATAATGAACATTGGGGCGGATATTCCGGCTCCTGACAGTCATCAAACCCATTCTACATTTGAGTTCAATCAAGATGCTTTTGCCTTCTTCACCCTCTCAATTTCAAAACCTTCGAGATGACATGCATTCTCAATTTCAATCCTTGAGAGTAGATGTCAATACACAATTCCAATCCATTCGAGTTGATGTTGCGTCTCTTCGGGTTTATCAAGACTCATCTAGAGAAGATTTGTCATATTTACGACATGAGGTGGATGCTCTTCGATCTCAGTTTCCCTGTGCCCGCATGGACGAGGATCCTAACCATGAGAATGACGATGATGATGGCATGAATTAAGTTGTCTAGGATTATTTAGTGTTTTTTGGTCTTATCATTTTGGTATTGTGTGTAAGAATTGCTTTGTATAAATGATGTTGGACTAGTTTGTTGCAGGTGTTGAATATATATTGAGTTGTTTGATATTGTGGTGCTTGTTGATTGGTTTTTGGATTACTTAATTTACAAAGGAAACTCTGCCCAATTTTTTTCAAAATCCTTTACCTTTTTTTGTTCTCACAAAAAGGGGGAGAATGAAAGTGTAAACTTGATTGTTGAATTGCTATTTGTAACCTTGATAGTTGTTTAATTTACAACTTGTGACGCATTTTTAAAAGGTGATTAAAATACACATTGAAACATTATTTATCAGTGCATACATGAAGGGGGGGTTTAAACTCTCTATGCATTGTATTGTTTAAGTTTAATTTTTTTATCAAGTTTACCAGGTTTCGTGATCATCAAAAAGGGGGAGATTGTTGAGCCTTAAAACGCTACAATACTCATTTCTCTAAATTAAATAACATTATCAAAATATCAATTTTTGTTTTTATGATTACAAAACCTATGATTTATGTACTAATGATTTGTGTTGAGTATGCAGCATTATTTTTTTATCAAATCAAGCATATTGAAGATTGACAAAGTGTTGAAATATAGAAAAGGGAGGAAATTTTTTTTCAGGAGATTGCCCCAGGCGATGTAAGACCATCGCCCCAGGCGATGGGTGCCAGACGAGGGCATCGCCGCGCACATCGACCCAGGCGATGGCGAGGAGTGCGCGCAGGCGCATATCATTGCAGGTGATTCTTGAGATCGCTTCAAGCAATCATCAGCATCACCTCTGGCGATGTACTGTTCGTTCCAGGCGATGAGAAAACACTGTTCACATTTTGGCACGGCCTTGGATTTATGGTGGGATCGCCTCAGGCGATCTATGTGAATTTTTAAAATTATTTTGATCGTTGGGCTGAGGCGATCCAAGATAGTTTCAGGCGATGCAGGAGCGATTTTTGCCTTAAATGTTGCTAACGACTAGTATGACAATTGGGTGTCTCCTACACTATAAATATGGACAATTGAGCTCAAGTTGAAGCAAAGAAACAACAAGATACAACACAAGCAAACTATACTCAATCCAACTCAAGGTATCATAGCAAAACTTCATATATTTCTATTTTAGTGTCTTGTATTGCGAGTTTGTTTCTTATCCTTGTGTGAGAGCTTTGTTCCTCATTTGGTTACACTGTAAATGTGTCATTTGTTGTAGCACACAAGTTGTGAATCATTGTAAAGGTCCTCCAACACCGACGCAAGTTGGAAAATTGTATAAGTCGCCAACAAGTGAAGTTGGTGCAAGGTTGTGGCTATTCTTGGAGCCCTCAAGGCCAAGAATAAGTTGTGTGTGGCTATCATTGGAGCCCTTGAGGCCAAGAAGAAGTTGTTCTAGTGGAACCTCGGTTTAAACGATTTTCTAACCGGGAAGAGGAGACGTAGGCAATTCATCGCCGAACTTCTATAACAAATACTTGTGTTCTTTACTGCTTTATTACATTTCGCATTTACTTTATTTTTTCATATTGTTCATTGTTCGATTGACATCAAGTCTTCCGTGCAAACTCAACTTTTGCAAAATCACTTTAAATCGCTAAAGTAGCCAAGGAACCTCATCCACCCCTTTATTCGGTTCCAACATATCTACACTTCCTAGTCAATGCTTCGGCTCCTTTGATATTTTTTTTGAATATTACTCTAAATTTTTGAAAAATGATGTTGACGATCAGACGACGTCAATCAGACATTCTCTCCAAAATATGTTTGCTTTGTATCATACTGAACATGGATAACGATCATCATCACAAAGAGGAGACGATGAAGAAGATACTATCCAGTCAAGAAGTTTGGGATTAATTTGCTGAGAAATCTTGGCAGAAAGAAGCTGAGAGGAAGCGGATGTGACATTTACCACGTCGAACAAGTTCCAATTCTTCTTGGGTCAAATGCTCATAACAGATGAAAATTTTGATGTACTTGAGTGGTGGAAGGCAAACGCTAGACAATATCCTATCTTAGCCAAACTGGCTAAAAATAATTTTCGGTTCAAACATCCAGTGTCGCATCGGGGGTCGACATTCTCAACTTGTGGCCGAGTCATTCGAGATCAGATAACTTCTCTTAATGCAGATTCATTGTGCATGTTTACATTGCTCAAAGATTGGTTCGATGCTGAGCGAAAGAGAAGGATGAGTCGACGAGTTTGAGAACCAAAATTCCGAAGATGATGAAGAATTTGCGAAGACTATATTACTAAATTATGATTAATAATGTAATTTTTTTTAATTAATTTCAAATGACGTAGATTTTACATCATATTTTTCATATTCAATGAAATATGTATTTTCCATCATAATTCATGTCTTATCTGAACAAGATATTTAGAAATTTTAAAAATGCTAAATTTCAAAAACTTCTTTTAAAAATAATTTCTTTTAAAGATAATAAAGCCGGACCGGTTCCGGATTGGTTCAGTGGCCTTGGCCATGGAACCTGATCCGGTTCCAATCCGTTTTGCTCCCGGACCGGTCCAATCAGGTCCGGAATCGATCCAATACGGTCCATGAGCACCTTGAGGTCCTATTTATAGATCAAGTCAATATAATAGTTATAAAATGATTGAAATGTTAATTTATATATTTGTTATTATAATATATATTAGTATTAAGTTGATGTATTAGGGGGTCTCAAGTCACATTGATAAAAATTATTTCCCTTACTGTACTTTTGTAGGCAATGGTATGGTATGACCTACCTTTGTGACAATGATAATAAATTTAAACTTTTAGGTAGCTATATAAGATAAGTCCTTTAAATAGTCAGACTTTTTGTTGAAATTTTATGGCAAATTATTATTTGCAATATAATAGATCCGAAGTATGTGGATTTTGCAAGAACGCTAAGAAACCCAAAAAACATGATAAAAGTTGACGGCATAATTAGTTTTTGTGATTATAGATTATAGGTTGTATTAGGCAAAGTGTTTGTAATAATAACTTCTACTATCATGTTAAATTGTAGACTTCCCATGGGATTGATTGTCTTTTTCATGTTAACTTGGTGTTACTGGGTAAACTTTGGAGGAAATTATAGTTTTGGTATTATTAGTATTATTAATATTATTATATATATTATTATATTATTATATATATTATTATTAATATATTATATATATAATGGTATTTTAGTCATTACAACTATATTACAACTATAGTTTTTTTCACAATCTCATAACCTTATCATTTTATTATTTGTCATATTCACTTCGAACGGATCCTTAGTGCACTAATTTGCACTTTTTTCCCAATTTTAATCATTTTCACCAGATCGTTGACGTGACGTCGAATATGTCAGCGATGTTCGGTGCCACGTCATAAATTTGAAGTGCCTCATCAGTTTCAGAGTCATGTCATCACCCCGATTAAAAAGGTCTAAAAGTGGAAACAAAGATCAACTTACTACAACTAATTGAAAACTTACAGGATTAAAAATAGAAAATAATCTTAATCTTTCCGTAACATGTGGGTATTTATTATATATTATAATACTTTAAATGTAATTACTTCATTAGTTTTTTTATATTTCTATATAAATTAGGACAATATATTTTAATTATTTAATATAAAATCAAAATATTTAATAATCGTAATAAAATAAATAATTTATTTTAATTATTGGTTTATACATTAAAAAATTAAATTTATTTGTTAAAAAATATAAAACTTGTTAAAAATAAGGAATATCGTAAAGAATATTCCTTTTGAAGTAAAATTTGAAGTAAATTGGTTGGAGAGAAGTTTTGTGTTTGATGCATAAATTGCACTATTTTGGTGCAAAATATGCGCTAAAATAAAGTAATAGGTTGGAGATTGCCCGAGTTCAGCAAATATCCATCAACACATACATCAGGTACGTGTCGAAATTCAACTAACGATTAGTATAATTAATATTTAAACAACCAATTATTAATTTGACCACCATCGTCCAACCATGGATGGAGCTTCGACAAACTTCCAGCAACGCTTGTTGGAGCTCAGGTGAACTTCTATTGACCTCCGAAAGGCTTACATGGTTGTTCTTTAAATTCGACATCCAACTCTGTCTTTGTTTAATCAATTTAAGTATCTATCCATCAATTAAGTATTTATTTTACTGAGTGGAGTCGATTATATAGATCCTCTCGATGTTTTATGTTGACTAATTATCTAATGCGATCATCCTCATTTACCATGGCTTCAGACCGGTCACTTTGAAATTAACTAAAGAGACAATCTTTGTGTCGTTGCGCTTAATTCAATTAATCTAAGTTTCTTTTACACTTTATTAAATCAACTTGGACAACTAATTGATATGAAAGATCAATAATGTCTCAAATAATGTGATTATACATAATCTCAAGTCATGATAGTTCTAAAAAGTGCCAAGGGTGACACTTAGCGTCACGGTTAAGTTTCAAGCCTTACAGGTTTAAGAGGATTAGTACGATATTAAGTGGTTTTCCTTTTTGCTATAATTTTAATTACTAGATTGAATAACACATAAGCATATGAACTTAAGAATCAATGCATACATGTTTAGGTTCTCAAGAACATAAAACTCTCAGAAAAATCACAAATACTAATGATTTCTCTACTTCTTAATCTGGTTTTAATTTAATATTATCTTCTTCATTTATCTCGTCTTCTGTATATAAACTTGGGTTTTATTTCGTTACCATTAAGATTTTTTTTAAAACAATTATATTATCGAATAGTTATTATTTGAACTGTAAAAATTAACTTTAAAGGAAAAAGTTAAAATTAGCTTAAAATTTTATCTAAAAAAATCACATATTTTGACCGTTTCTTCATGCTTTTGCCTTTAATTATGTTTTCATCTCATCAGATATTGGTCTTTGTCTACAATAAGGATCTTATACTTTTGGAGAAGAGATAAATTGACACAAAGTATAAAGTCTTGTGCATGATCAGACCACATTAATGCTTGCTCCACAAGGAAAATGTATGTGAGATATGACTGTCTTGGACTCTCGAATCATAAAAATAAAAGATGCAATGAATAATATGTAAAGTGTGATTTTATAAAATATTATTTTAAATTTTTACTGAATACTACTAAAACATTTTTTTCTTATAAATGTCATCGATACACATATAAAGAGTAGCTGACACTCCGAACCAGGTGATACAAGTATTTCCCGAGATCACAAATAATTATCACAATTAGTATTGAGCTTATTCTTTAAATATTATTTTATATTATAATTCCGTTGAATTAGTTTGATAAGGAAATCCATTAATTTGATTAATTATATTTCAAAAAATACAATAAAAATAAGATTATGATTATTTGATTTCATTCTCGAATATAAAAAACATCCCTATAAAAAATAAAATATATATTATTTATAAATAATAAAATAAAAATAAGGCATGTTAAACAAATGAAGTTAATAAAATTTCCAGTTATTAAAGGATAATTTAGATGAGCATGATTAAATGCTTGCCGTTTTACCAAAAATTTTAGCTGGTGATAATGGTGTTACTCAAATCTTTTAAACCGTACAACAACCCAAGCTACACGCTCGATCGCTCTCCGAACATGGACAATTATTGTGCCAACAAGCTCTCTCACAATAATTATACCCCTTGCAATCAGTGATAACCGAACACGTGACATTGGCTCTAATACTAATTGTAGATTCAAACATTTGACGTTTTATCAAAATTATAGCTGGTAGCAATTGTGCAACTTAAATATTTTAAACTGTACTGCAACTCAAGTGTCACATCTTGATTGCTCTCATAAAAGGGGCATTTATTAAACTCTAACAAGCTGGAAATTAAAATAATGTGCATAAATAACACAAAAATAAAACAAGTAAGGACATCGAACATGGCCAATTTTTTTATAATTGGAGAAAATACTAAAACAAAAACAACTTATTTCTGATTTGAATTAAAATTGGCAAATATACACATAATAATTTGATTTATTTTAATTATGTCTTATGATAATAATAATGTCCCAATTAATATAATAACACCTCATAAATTGATGTGAAGTGCCGTCTAATTATTATTCTAGTGGTACCCAAAATTTAGGAAAAAAACGTTACTCGTGGGAGACATTGAAAATGGAAGATTTTGATTAATGGCAGAGACAATTACAAAATAGTATCATAAATATGTACATTTGAATTGTAGTCCAAATTTTTAGCACGTAAACAAATATACTTCGAAAAAAATTATTATTTTTAAATTAAATAGTCGCTCTATATTTTTAACAAATATATCCTCACAAAAAAATTAGTTTTTAAACAAAATTGCCCAAAAATCTCGTTTTTGTTAAACAAAAACATTTTAACAAAAACATGGAGCAGCCGTTCAAAAATGAAGCTTTTCATGAAGGCACATGTCTTCATGTGCACGATACATGTTTGTTTCGTTAAGTTTTAATGAAATGGGTTTTTTGTTAAAGCACCAATTTCTATGATACTATATTTATTTACCCAAAAAATCTGGGATTACTATTATAAAGGTCTCTATAGGACCATTTTTGCAATTTATTTTATTATTATTATTGAAAATATTAAAGGAGATGACTTTAATCCATCTTATTTAGCTGGACCATAACCACTGTACTGTCGGAACATAGCCACATGCATATCTTAATAAGTGTTAGTTAATCATTATTAGGAGACTTTAATTATCTCGTGTCTTGTCAAACCTTAAGTGAATATGACACTAAACCATGAGGTTAATTGGGTTAATTGACCTTATTTACTATTTAAGGAAACTTGATTAACTGTTTAACACTTTAATGAATGCTGTCAATTTAAACTTTGCAACTCATTTTTAACTTGTAGTTACATTTTATTTATGTACAGACACATTGTTATCTTACAACTTCATTAAATAGTTTTAATGTTTATATTTATATATTCTATATGATATATGAATTATATAGTGAAATATAATCCTTGCTCTAAAGTTTACTCGATAGGTGGTATATATGAATCGAGAATTCAAAATAATATATCATTTATGTTCCAAAAACAAAATTCATCTATCATTTAAAACCACCACAAAAAATAAAAATAATGTATGATATAACGTCTGAAAAAACATGGATATATATATATATATATATATATATATATATATATATATATATATATATATATAATTCAAGACGATGTTGAAGCGCAATAATCTTTCTTACTTGGAGAGCTATCAAACGTGGCGTTTATGTTGTCATACGGTTTAAAAGATTTAAGTTGCACAGCTACGACCAACTATAGTTTTTGGTAAAGTAGTAATCGTTTGATCTTACAATTGATATCAGAGCAAATATCGCGTGCTCGATTCTCATTCATTGCACTTAGTGCAATTATTGGAAGAGAGATTATTGAACTGCAATATTTGTCCTCGTTGGAGTGCAATAAGTGTCCCTGCTTTAAGAGCGATCAAAGTGTGGCGCATGAGTTGCTAAACCGGTCTAAAGATTGGAGTTGCACCGTTATCACCAGCTATAATTTTTATAAAGCGGCAGAAATTTGATCCTGAAATTGTTATCAGAGCAATGTCAAGTGTTCGTTTCCCATTAGTTGCAAGGTAGTGCAATTATTGGGAGTGAGATTATTGGAGTGTAATAATTGTCCCTACTTGGAGAGTGGTCGAAGCTTTGTGCTTGGATTGCTAGACAATTTCAAGATTAAAGTTGCACTGTTACCACCAGCTGTAACTTTTGGTAAATCGGCAAGCGTCTGATCCTACGGTCCATATTTTGGAGAGTGATCGAAGCATGACGCTTGTGTTTTCGTATTGTTTAAAAATTTTGAGTTGCACAATTATCACTAGCTATATCTTTTGATAAAACGGCAAACGTTTGATCCAACAACGATCACATTCGATATTTGACTCAAAATAAGCGGATAATACGCTAACTCATCTCGTCAGTTTGTTTTTGAAGATAGGTGCTAATTATAAGCCAATTCATTAGCTTTATTAATATAATAATAATACTATATATTATATAAACATAGTACTATGAATATGAAAAATATAAGTGATTATTATTATATCTTGTTAAAGTATAAAGAAATATTTAAAAGACCAGGAAAAACTACTCTTTAATCCAATTATCTTTTTAAAAAAATTAAATATCCTTACATGGAAAGATAATTTGGAGAAATAAATATTTATTTTCTGACAATTCGAGTTTTCTCTCATTTGAAAAATATTATTGGTTTTCTATGATAAATAGTTTGACAACCTTTTAGACATGAAATTTGATCAGTTTTACACAAATTTCTTAATCGAAAGCATATTTATTCAAATTTTTCTTCTCAGAAGTTAAATTATATAAATACGAATGTAAACGAGTAGACTTGAAACTCAAAACAACAGAAGTAAAGTAAATCTAGCTCAACTCTCGAACTGGCTCACGGGTTTGGATTCTAGCTCAGGTTATAAGTTTAAGTTGGGATCTTGAGCTCATTAATTGTTAATGAGCTCAAATTCATATTGTTATATAATAATCATCACTAAAAATATTAATATAGTTGTAAATTCTAAGAATAAGAAAAAAAGATTAATATAATTTTGGTTCATGAACCCATTAACAATAAAAAAAATTCAACTGAACTCGTAAAAAAGTCCAGTTCAAGCTCGAAAATCCCTTAGCTCGATCTAAGTTCAGGGTTGGCTGCCCTCAGTTTACATAGCTCAATATGCAACATGATCCAACAACAAACCGTAAAAACAACTTGTAAAAAAAGACTTGTAACAAATTCAACATGCCTAAACTATTATGGAAATTGACTTTAGAAAGAAGGTTGAATTGCAAAAAATATTGAGTACCTTTTCCCCCTCTTTTCTTTTACCACATCAAAGCTTTGATGAGGTCCTTAACTCAATCAATTACCAAAAGTTTTGTCGTTGAATTGAACCCTTTGTCCCCTAATCTTGAATGATTATGTACATGCTTTTTGCTTTGTAGTGTGTAAATGATATCCCCTTTAATAGTTTTCTTTAGAGAGAGTTTAGGGGGCCCTTAATAGACCATTTGATATTTTAATAGGGGAATCCTTTGAGTTGAGTCTTGTCAATTAATTGAATGCTCGAAGACTTGTCGATCATTCATTGGATGTGGCTTCGGAATTTGGACTAAATGTATGTGCCTAAATTAAATTTTGGGGTGGATTCCATTTTAACCCTAATCATAATATCTCTAATTATGAGTTCTATCGATTTACTTTCCCATTTGTATACAGTTTCAGAATCTAGGGTAGGTGCTCATATTTTTACCAAAAGTTAGAACCGATAGTACCTGTACAACTCGAATATTTTAAATCGTACAGCAGTTTAAACATCATGTTTCGATCGTTCTCCTATCATGATAATTATTGCTTCTCAACATTTCTCCTTCCAATAAATGCACTCCTTGCAACTCATGGTAATCAAACACATATTCTAGGTTCTGATAACACTTATAGAATCAAACTCTTACTGCTCTATCAAAAGTTTAAGTTAATGGTAATGGTGCAACTCAAATCTTTTAAACATACAGCAGTCAAAGCGCCACGTTTTAATCGCGCTCCTACCAGAGACAATTATTGCTTCCAAACAAGGACTTTTTGTTTTATTTTGGTGCTTCTTGGGCTACTGCTTAAATGAAGGCGTAAACAAATTGAATCGAGCATAATATTAAGAAACATTTAGGACTCGAGTTCAAGCTCGAACAATTTAAACTTTTTTTGTTGGATTTCTCGAATTAAAGCTCGACTCAAAATATTCAAACATGTTTTCGAGTGCTCTAACTATTGCTTAAAAATAAAACCACGAAATATACTTGTTGAATATAAAATAAAACCACGACTCATACCAATGACCTCGCTCCAATATCAATTGTTATGATCAAGAGCTTACTACTAGGCCAAAAACTAGTTGTTAGCAGATGTGCAACTTTATTTTCTTAGATAATGGCAGCGGTGACAGGTGGACATGATGTTCCTACACCACGTGGGTGACAATGGTCGGGCTTGTTATGCCTTGACGATAGATGAGTGCACCTTCGTGCACATTCGCACAGAAGAATTACTGAGTATACCACTCCCAACACGACTCTTAAACTTTCAAATAAAATAATTTGAGCTCGAATTTTGCTCGAAAAAAGTTCGAACATGTTCGAAGTCGATACAAATAAAAAATTTCTCATACTCGAAAAAATTCACGAGCCAGCTTGACTCATTTGCACCCCTATTCTTGAATCTTATTGATAATTGTCTATAGTCAATTTTTTTACAGAAATTTAGAAGAAAATTAAGGATCTCTATTTTTTCTTTCTATGGTCATTTTGCTAGTGGGCTCAGTATCCGGCGCCTATTGTGATAATAAAGATGTTCTGAGTTCTAATAGTCTTAATGCATTGGATCAATGAAATGGGCTCAAGTACCATTTGATTGGACCGTCTCAGCCTGCATTGTAATTTTGGGCTTAGTGTGGTCATGTACCTGAATCCATTTAAAGTATTGGGCTTTTGTAAGGAGGTGAAGCTTTAATGCGCTAAATGATATTATGTAACATTAAGGTTGGCAGTTATAGTCAACTTTCTATTTTAAATTTGTCTGTAGTTTTTATATATGTTACACATACATATGCAACACAAAATATAATTTCCACCCTTAATTTTTTTTAAAATTTTAATTCCACGTATGTAACATCTATACTGTATATATAGACTAGCATTTTAGTACACACATTGTGTGGTATGCACAATAATAGATTAATCATAAATTTATATTTGATAATATAATATTTTACACTACATATTAAAATGAGGAAAAATATCACAAAAAAAAATATATTATAAAAATTAAAATACAATAAAATAATGGATTATTTTAAACAAATTTCAGAAAAGATAGTAATATTTTTCACCGTAAATAGCACTGAAGTTTTAAAAATCTAACAGATACCTTAGGAAAGAACAGGAAAAACTTGACCCTGAGACCTTCTTGCTTAATATATAAAAGAAAAATAAATATACAAAAGCAAAATAAAACAAAAAAAATATTTATATCTATTTATATAATTATTTTAATTAATTATGTGAGGGCCCGATCCTAATCGTACTTTTAATTATCACACAATGATGATCATTTGCGTAAACAGCTGAAGATTAGTTTCAAAAGTTCCAAAGCTTGGCCCAAAATTTTTTCGATAATATTACATATATCAAATTACTTTCCCTCAATACAGAAAATATAAGCAATGTCATTTTCTCATTCAACATCAGTTCATACAATTCATAAATCATACAACAACCAAATTTCTAGACACTTCATACTTAAAAAATACATCTACTCGGGGCATACCCTGTGAGTAAAATAATTCTTTGAAAGTGTTTAACAAATAACTGCGACGCAAAACATAAAATACATAAACCTGAGCTCGCTCTCAAGGAGATCCGGTACTCCTACGTACCTTTCTTCCAAAAAAATTGAGGTGTTGCAGGACTCTATCCCCTGCGTTGTGTTGCCACCTGGGAAGGCTTTACACAATTGCACAACTCAATATTAGAAGCCAAATCATAATCCATTACCAAATAACTAACAAAATAACCAAAAATCCCATTTTTCATATCTCGTGATCGATCGCCCGAGGGTGCCGATCGATCACGAGATTTTACTGCCTGCATATTCAAAATTCGCTAATCAGCGATCGATCGCCAGGTTAACCGATCGATCGCCCCAACTTGGCAATCGATCGCCAAATGTTCATGTCCGAAAAAATAGCTCGCGATCGATCGGTGGAACGTACCGATCGATCGCGGATGTCTGTAAACGCGATTTTCTCCATTTTCACACCTTTCACCTTCCCAATCCATACAAACTCTAATCCCTTTCAACCCAACACAATATAAACCTCAAAACACAACATAATTAACATTAATATATACAAAACTCATAAATCAACACACTTACATCACATTCAAAACAAACCCTCCATTTACCCCCAAAAACATAACCCAATACTTTCTTAAACATGTTCAAACATAAACAATGGAGGTTCCTTACCACTTGAACCTCAAATCCTACGAAAGAATCAAGCACTACAAGCTTTGAAATTCTCCTCCTTTTCCAAGAGTTTAGGCGATGAAGTGGGGGGTTTTGGGGGAGGATTTTGTGTGTTAAGAGTTGTGTGGTGGGAAGTGAAATGAGGGGTAAGGATATGGTATAGTAGTATGATAGTGGGTTTAGTTTGTGTCCTAGTATTTAGTATGATGTATTAAAATATTCTTACTTGATATTTTAAAAGCATTTACCATAAAATGCTCCATAACCACAATTAACATGATTTTCCTCATTATTTAGAACCAATCTATACCATGCCAAAAACACAATTCCGCACAGTGCACCACATGCACCTTGAAATGTACACCCAGTTCATGCCCACCGCATACTACACATTTCCCGACCCCATAATAACAATAACACCATAATAATCTCACAATTAACATTAAAACCATAAAGCACATGATTAATTCCACGGATATCACAATATTCCCCTACTTAGAAAATTTCGTCCTTGAAATTTGCATGCACTTAACAATCCAAATCAAAACGTAAATTCATATACCAGAAAACAGTTCCGGATAGTGCTGCACACCATATGTTGCTCCGTCTCCCACGTGGCCTCCTCGACACCACTGCGATCCCACTGAACTTTGACCGTCGGTATCACCTTGCTCCGAAGTCTACGATCCGCTCAATCCAGAATTCAGACCGGCCATTCAACATAGGACACATCAGAATCCAACTTCTGAAGGTTGCAACACATGAGATGGATCCGGCTCATACTTCCTCAACATAGACACATGAAATACGTCATGAATCTCAGACAATGACGGTGGCAGAGCCAAGCGGTAAGCCAAAGTACCAATGCGCTGCAAGAACTCAAACGGTCCAATGTACCTCGGAGATAATTTTCCGCGCATTCCAAACCGCACCACACCTCTAAAAGGTGAGATCTTCAAAAAGTCCTTGTCGCCCAACTGAAACTCCAACGGTCGTCGCTGTTTATTAGCATAGGCTTCCTGCCTATCCTGGGCTGCTTTCATTTTCTGTATGATCACTTTCACCTTTTCTTCCATCTCCCGGATCAGTTCTGGTCCTCTGACCGATTTACGATCCAAATCGTCCCAGTACAACGGTGATCGACAACGCCGACCATACAAGGCCTCAAATGGAGCCATCTGAATGCTCGTCTGGTAGCTATTGTTGTATGAGAATTTCACCAAGGCCACTGAATTCTGTCACGCATAGTCAAACTCTAGTACACAAGCTCGCAACATATCCTCGAGCATATGTATAGTACTCTCGGTCTGGCCATTTGTTTGGGGATGGTAAGCCATGATCAATCTTACATCAGTTCCCAAAGCCGATTGAAGACCTTTCCTAATATGAGACGTAAACCAGGGTCTCAATCAGACACAATAGAAACTGGGATCCCGTGCAATCTCACCACATCCCGAATGTACAACTGAGCCATCCTCAAGTATGTGAAGGTCATACTGTCATGCCTGGGGATTAATGGTGTTCGGTGTGGTAATGATCCTTAATGTATTTTAATTGTGGTAATTATGAATTAATTGCGGTATTGGGACTCCTGGGGATTTTAAATCCGGTATTTGGAGTCGTTGGATCCAAGGGATGAGATTGTATTCTCATCGTGGTGAAAAACCTTGGAATTTGGTTTTTGGTGGGATTTGGGGTCCGGGGTACTTTGTATTGGGCTGATAATGGAAAAAGAGATTGTGAGGTAATTATTGGAAACAGATGATTTTTAATAAGTCATCATGTATTTGTGGAAGGATTGGTATTTTGGAGTTTTGGTACTCTCTATACCAAGTAGACTCGGTATTCCGTCATTTGGCACGGATTCCTTCCCTCTCTCCCCTCTCTCTCTACGCCTAACCCTTCCCCCATTTCCCCTCTTTTCTCCCTTGGAGGAGAAATCGTTGGTAGCTTGGCTCGGGAGCCGGTTTTCTCGAAGATAATCAGGTATTAATCTTCCCCTCGTCCTTGTCTTCGATTTGGTAGTAGTATTGTTGATTTTGGTTGAGTATTATGTTAGATTTGGATTTGTGGATTTTTGGGTAAAAATCTTAAAGTTTGTTATTGGAGTTTTTATCGAGTTTTAATGGAGTTTTTGAGGTGTTCAAGGTGTTTGAGGTGTTGGTTTTGAGTTTGGGTGTCAAAAACACCATGGAAGCTCGAGTTTTTCGGAAAATCGCAGGTCGCGATCGATCGCGGAGGGAGTGCCGATCGATCGCGACGAGCAGCTGGAATTTGGTGAAGATGTACAGTGATGGCAATCGATCGCAAGGTCTCGACGATCGATCGCGAGCGGGTTGGCGATCGATCGCGGAGACTCACGATCGACCGCGATAAGGCGCTGGTTGGCCACTGGTTAGGGGCGATCGATCGCGATAAAATCAGCGATCGATTGCCGCTCGAAGGTTGATGTTTTTTCAAAAATTTTGGAAAAAGTCGAGATTTTGGAAACGGGGTTTAATTAGCCGATTTTTGGGGCAATGTCTACATTCCAATGAGAATGCTATACTTTTAAAATGGTTGGGTTGGAGCCAAAGATTAATAAAACGGAATTCTCGGTTGAGTTTTTGGCTATCTTTTAAACTTATAAAATGGAATATTTTGGGTATTATGCATGCTTAGCAGGGGGGCTTGTATATTGATAATTGTCACGGATTGACGATAGGGGTTGGAAGTTGTGAGCGTGCTTGGGTACGTAGTTGCATGCCTATGTTTAATTGTGAGTTATTTGCATGTTAGCACTTAACTCATCGGGTCGTGAGACTCAGGTAAGGTTGGACTCGAACTACGGAATTATAAGGTACGTATGACGTACGAGCATAGCCCTTTATTATAATTGCAATTGTTGAGTGCATGGTACACTATGTTGCAATAAATGTATATGGAAATGCATGGTATATGGTATTAGCAATAAATCGATGTTGAAATGCATGGTATATGGTATTAGCAATAAATGGATGTTGAAATGCATGGTATATGGTAATTGATATAAATGGATATATATATTGGAAATTATATGGTGCCGCTTTTGAGTGAGCAATGATTGGGATGTTGTCGCCATTGAGCGACCATCGGTTATGATGCCGCTGCTGTTGAGCAAGCGTGGGGTTAAAATGCAGCTATTGTGGAGCGAGCAATGAAATAGAAACATGGAATCATTGGTTAGATATATGCGATATCTACGGTCCTTTATTTAATGATTTAACCATATTTGATTATGGAACTGGCATGGCAGAAATGATATTAGTTAATCTATGTGGTGATTAACTGGCTTTGGGAATTTGATGAGTTTGGTTATTTTGAGAACATGGACAATACTGGGGATCCCGGATGAGGATGATACTGTTAGTTCCGGATTTCAAAGATGACAAAACGGATCAGAACGGATCGATGAAAAACAGATCAGACCGATCAAAGCCGTTAAACCATGACAAAAGCAGATCAGACTAATATGGTCTATCGCTAAAATCAGAACGGATCGATGAACATCAGCCTGACCAGATCGAAGCTTCAGATCGATCTCAACAATAATCAGATCATAGTAGACAAGGTTGAATAAGCTTTCTCTTCAGTTCGAATCACTAACATCTATTTATTGAAGCATTTAATGTTGCAATTAATGCTGAAAAAGACCAAGGACTGAAGATTACCGTAAAAGGTAAGAAGACAAAGAAGAGCTTACCTGACAGTCGCCGAAAGCATGAACCAGAATGGCAAGTGCCTAAAAGAATAAGACTGTAGCTTATTCAGAGTTTGAGCAGAGTCAAGAGTTGCACAGAAAAGGAAATAATGTCGTTGATACAATCAACTATATAAGGATGCAACTAAAGAGCTCAAAGAGACGACTGATCGATCAAGAAACGAAAAGAAAGAAAAACAGCACAAGCCTACAACTTCAGATATTCTTGAGCAGAACCACTTTCAAAAGATATTCATTTTATCAGTCTGCTCAAAAGTTTTCATAAGCACAGCATATTGTAATATTTGATCATCATAGGATCATTGTGTGCACAGACAAGATCATTCTGTCTTGTGTATTCTTTACGAAGATAGAGAAGTTAGAATCATTTGTAACTGTTAGACAGTGTGTGTCTGAACAGATCGAGAGACTAGGAGTTTCAGTCTGGTAGTGAGGTAAATCCAGCTGAATCGGGTTTGTACAAAAGGATTGTATAAATCAAAGTCTTCTAGTGGAATCCTTCCTTAATTGGAAGAAGGGGAGACGTAGAAGGATTACACCACCGTCGAACTTCCAGAAACACATTTTGTTTTTTATCATTCTGCAATCGTTATACTCTCAAAGCCATCGAGCCGTTCTTACTAGTCTAAGAACAGACCATTCCGCACTAAAATATTCAGTGGTCTGTTCTGCAGAAAAGTTGATTAAGAAATAGATTTCCTTCACTAACCCGAGAGAAATAAAAAAAGGATTTATTTTAAAGGAGTGTTCATTCACTCCCCCTCTAAACACTCCGGACCGATCCTAACAAGTGGTATCAGAGCAGGTCGTCTTAATCATCAAATATACTTCGACTGATGACATCATTCAACAAGATTCCTATGTTCTTAAAAGAAGACTATGATGATTGGAGAATCAGAATGCAAGCTCATCTGGCAGCATAGGATGACGACATGTGGTTCGTCATCACTGATGGACCAATGAAAATTCTGAAAGACAATACAGTAGCCGCCATTACTAGTGGTGAACCCCAAATGGTCGAAAAAGATAGATCCCTCTGGACAAATGAAGAAAGAAAGAAAGCAAATCTAGACAACGTAGCCAAAGACATCTTGTTCAAGACGTTGGACAAGAATATGTTCAGTAAAATCAAAATGTGCTCAACTGCTAAAGAAATTTGGGAGAAGATAGCACAACTATGTGAAGGGAACGATCAGACTAAGGAAAACAAGCTGACTGTTGCTCTACAAAAATTGGAGAGCATAAAAATGAAGATTGGTTATCAATGAACTAAATGGTCTGGGCAAGGAATACTCTAACAGAGAGATTGCTCTGAAAGTAATGAGAGCATTGCCAAAAGAGTGGGATGTCAAGACTATTGCAATGAGGGAGTCTAAAGATCTGAACAAAGTTGAACTTCATGATCTGTTTGCAGATCTTAAGGCATATGAGTTCGAACTAATCACCAGAGGTGAAGCAGAGCCATTCATCTCTCAAACAAATAAAGCACTTGCAGCCATTCCAGACCAGACCACCCCCTCAACAGATCATTCTATCGAACAGATAAGTAATGATGCTATGTCAATATTTATCAAGAAATTTGGTAAATTCATGTCTAAGAACAAAAGGAATTTTAAACCTTCTCATCACTATAAATCTAGAAAAGACGATGTTGTTAATGATCAGGCTTGCTACAATTGTGGTAAGACCTGACACTTTATTGCAGATTGCACCAGACCAAAGAAAGATGAACTAAAAGAGAGGCATCGTGATGACAAGAAAAGGAAGCACTACAAAGATCATAAAAATCATCATGGGAAGTCCCAAAAGGTTCTGGTAGCAGAAGAAGGCAACAACAAGTGGGCTCAGACAGACTCAGAATCAGAAAGCTCCGAATATTCATCCAGCGAAAGCGAAGAGGATATTCAATGTCTAATGGCAGACGAAGAAATGAGTCAAACAGACGAGGTATTCGATCTTGACTCAAATGAATTCACACGTGAAGAGCTTATGTCAGCACTGCAAGACATGGCTAATGATTATAGAATATTAGCTGAATCTTTTGAGAAAACTAAAGCTAAAGCCAATGATCAAATAGATGAGCATATCAAACCAAGCTGCTCTGAGCTAGTTGAATGCAATAATCTAAAGATCGAGCTGAATAAGCTGAAAATCTCTTACGATCAGCTCCATGAAGAAAACAAGAGAATTAGCACACAAAATGCTAAGCTTTCTCATATTTTCAAAACATGGACAAAATCAAGAGCATCACTGGAAGAATTGCAAGAGGTACAAAGAAATGTCGGTGATATCACCGGCATAGGCTTTGACATCAATGATTGCACCAAAGATAAATCTGAATCGTTGCTGGTAAAGAACAAAATCAAACAGATGACATTTGTTAGATCCAACACGGTATATGAAACCGAAGTGCCTACAATTCAAACGGGAGTCTCCTTCGGGGATCAAGGTTTGAGAAAAGGAATTGGATATGTTAACCAAGCCAAAGAAAAGGCACCAGCAAGCTTTGTGTCTATCAGACCAAACCTAAAGGTGCAAAATCTAAGGCAAGGAAGACCATCCAACTACTTTAACTCAAAACCAGTTCAACGAAGATATAGATTACCTCATAAGAATCAAAGGTTTCCATATCCAACACATTATCACACACAACATCGAAACAGATCAGCTCACATCACACCAGACACACACAAGCCATTAAAGCTGATTCAGGTGTGGGTTCCCAAAGGGCTAATCCGTTCTGGACCCAAGTAGGATTGGGTACCAACAGTAATTATGCTTGATGACAGGTACTGAAGAAACAAGCGTCGGACTGGTACTTAGACAGTGGGTGTTCTCGTCACATGACAGGAAACATCGAGCTGCTGTCTGAAGTCACAGAATGTACTGGACCCAAGATCATCTTTGGGGATAACTCAAAGGGTAAGACTGTGGGCAAGGGTAAGATTATCCATGGTAATATTACTATCAATGATATGCTATTAGTTGAAAATCTATGCTACAATCTGATTAGTATAAGTCAACTATGTGATAATGGTTATGCTGTAGAATTTCACAAACACACTTGCACTGTTAAAACGTCAGACGGTATGACTATGCTTGTAGGAATCAGAAATGGAAATACATATAAGATTAACTGGAACTTTGCCCAAACTGATAATCATACTTGCTTCATCACGAATAATGATAATAAACACTGGCTATGGCATAAACGCTTGAACCATCTCAACTTTAAGACTATCTCTAGCCTGTGTAAACATGATTTAGTTGTCAGTCTGCCCAAGATCGATTTTGCCAAGGATAAGATCTGTGAAGCTTGCCAAATGGGCAAACAGATCAGATCATCCTTCAAAAACAAGAATGCCAAATCCTTCTCACGCTGCTTAGAACTATTACATATGGACTTGTTTGGTCCTATACCAATAACAAGTTTAGGGGGAATGCGGTATACTCTTATTGTTATTGATGATTACTCACGTTTTACATGGACTATATTTTTGAGCAGTAAAGATCAGACCGGTCCGAAGTTGATCAAGTTGCTGAAACGCACTCAGAATGAGAAATCTTCAAGCATAGATAGGATTTGAAGTGACAAAGGCACTGAATTTTCAAATCAGAATCTTGAATCCTTTCTAGAAGATCAAGGAATTAAGCATGAATTCTCAGCTGCTCGAACTCCTCAACAAAATGGAGTTGCAGAACGAAGGAACATAACGCTTAAGGAGGCAGCAAGGACAATGCTTACAGATTCTGGTATTTCCCAAAAGTTCTAAGCAGAAGCTGTAAATACTGCATGCTATACTCAAAATTGATCCATGATTAATAAGAAGTTAAATCTAACTCCATATGAAGTATGGACAGGTAACATACCGTCTATCTCTCACTTTCATGTATTTGGTTGCAAATGTTTCGTTCACAATAATGGTAAGAATCATCTTACAGCATTCGAAGCTAAATCAGATAATTGAATATTCTTAGGATATTCATCCAATAGTAAAGCATTTCATATCTTCAATAATCGAACCTTGACTGTAGAAGAATCAGTTCATGTAGTGTTTGATGAATCTTTATGTATTGAGGGTAACAATGAATCAATTCAAAATCAGATGGAAAATATCCATCTCGAAGCTAACAGTGATGATGAGATTGTAGCTAACAGGTCAAGAGATAATCCACCGGAACCTGAAGTTCTTCCAGATCGAGCTGATCCGGAAGTTCTGAATTCAATATTAAAGCAGATGCTGATAATGTTGCTACTACTAATCCATCCGGACCAGATAATCCAGAATCAAGCTATCGATGGACAAAGAGACATCCACCTGATCTAGTAATTGGAAGTCCTTCTGCTCCCATAAGAACCAGAGGACGGATGATGGATGAATTCACTCACGCCGCTTTCATATCTAATCTAGAGCCCAACCAGATTGATGAAGCTTTGACTGATTATAACTGGATAAAAGCCATGCAAGAAGAGCTTAATCAATTTGAACAAAATCAAGTACAGAGTCTAACCCCCAGGCCAAGTGGTCTGCCTGTTATTGGAACCAGATGGGTTTTCAGAAACAAGCTAGACGCAGATGGAGTTGTGGTTAGAAACAAGTTCAGACTGGTGGCACAAGGCTTCCGACAAGAAGAATGAATTGACTTCGATGAATCTTTTGCACCAGTCGCCAGACTTGAAGCAATCCCAATATTTCTTGCATTTGCTGCTTTTAAAGACTTCAAAGTATATCAAATGGACGTAAAGAGTGCTTTTCTTAATGGTAAGCTTCAGGAGAAAGTCTACATTGAGCAACCTCTTGGATTTCAGAACCACTCATTTCCAGATCATGTATATCTACTGAATAAAGCCGTATATGGACTGAAACAAGCTCCAAGAGCATGGTATGATACTCTGTCTCAATTTCTTCTGGACCACGATTTTCAGATCGGCTCAGTGGATAAAACTTTATTTAAATTTATTAAGGGGGAACATACCTTATTAGTTCAAATTTATGTTGAGATATTATTTTTGGGTCAACTAACCCCAAACTCTGCGAGAAATTCTCTAAGTTAATGCAGGGACAGTTTGAGATGAGTATTATGGGAGAACTTTCATTCTTTCTAGGTTTCCAAGTCAAACAGCTCAGCAATGGTATCTTTATCAATCAAACCAAGTATACCAAAGAGCTTCTCAAGAGATTCGGAATGGAGACTTGTTCAACTGCGTCAACTCCAATGAGTCCTTCTATTAAGCTAGATAAAGACGAATGGGGAACAACAGTGGAAGTAACCATGTATCGAGGACTGATCGGATCGATCTTATATCTTACAGCGAGCCGACCTGATATTATGTTCTCAGTTTGCATGTGCGCTAGATTTCAGTCAGATCCAAAGCAATCACACTTTATTGCTTCTAAGCGCATTCTTAAATACTTTAAAGGATCTCAGAATGTTGGTCTTTGGTACTCCAAAGATTCAAATTTCAGTTTAGTTGGATATTCAGACGCTGACTATGCTGGGTGTAAGATTGATCGCAAAAGCACCAGTGGAACATGTCAATTTCTAGGTGAAAGATTGATATCATGGTTTAGCAAGAAGCAAACATCAATCGCCACGTCTACAGCTGAGGCAGAATATATTGCCGCTGGAAGCTGTTGCGCTCAAATGCTCTGGATTTAACATCAGCACAAAGACTATGACATTCAAGCTGTTGAGTCTCCGATATTTTGTGACAACACCAGTGCCATTGCTATAACGTATAATCCAGTTTTGCACTCTCGAACAAAGCATATTGATATCAGACATCATTTTATTCGAGATCACGTTGGCAAAAAGGAAATTCGGATTGAGCATATTTCAACAGACCAGCAAGCAGCAGATATCTTCACCAAACCACTCCCTGAGGCTAAGTTTAATTATTTTTGTCAAATTCTGGGTTTAATAGACTTATCTTGATATTTTAGAGGTATCTTACTTTTCGCTTTTAAAGATTATATACTGGCACAGATCGATAATACAACGATCAGAAAGACACAGACCGGTCCGAACTTTCAGACCGATCTCTGTCAAATCTGATATTATCCCATGATCTGTCTGGTCAACCAGTCTTTAATAAAGTAATTGTGTAAAATAGCCCGGACTGATTAAATTTTAACCGCCTTATCTCTCTTTCATCCTGACCGCTTATTTTGAATTACTTAAATATCAGTCATCGAGATACAGACACGTGCCCTCTCTCTCCTATTTAGCGGGCTGAACATATCACTTTCATTTCACTTGTTACGAATTACTGCTGTCTGTTTCTAACTTTCAAATATTTCCAATTTCTTCGCAATCTTCTTTACATACTCAAATGACCACTATCACTCACAACTCTCTCTCTGTTGAGTTTAATGAAATCTACAGGGCTGAAGATCCAGAAATGGTCTCCATGTTCAAATCCTTGGAATCTTCTGGATTAAGAAACTTTCTGGAATGCGGGACGGTGGTTTACTAGTCGGAGATTCGAGAGTTGTTCGCCAATGCTGTGTCTCAGAAGACGTTCATCTCCACCTCCGTCAAGGGCAAATCTTTTGATATTTCTCAGTCGACGCTGTCAAAGACCTTTGGTCTTCCCAACACCGGACTGACTGATTTTGGCCACATTCCTCAAGCCACTGTCACCGATCTTCAGGGGAAAGTATCCATTTTTGGCCACAGACTGCAGCCATCCTTCAAGAAGAAGGAAATGTTGTTTCATTTCCAAGTTCTCTGCGAGATCGTTGGCAAGCCACTATTAGGAAAAGCCGGAAGCTATGACGCCGTCACTATCGAAAAATTCCGGGCCATGGCTGCTATTTACTCCGGACAGAAAATGAACTGGTCCGCGATTTTGTTTGGAGTTCTGCTGGAAACAGTCATTGCCTCCAAATAGGCTGTCTGCTTTGCTGTTCCTCTAAGCAAGCTATTGGAGACACTGGACATCGAGCTGGGGAAGCCATCTGCTCTAAGCCCCTTCAAAATTCTCAACCCCAAGGGTTTGGCACTACTTAAGTCCAAAAGTGCTCCACCCACTCCCTCTGATCTGGTGACTGTTAAGATTGAATAGGACAAGAACAGGTTGCTGCTAGAAAACCTCGACGCAAGCTCAAACTGACAATCCAGACTGACTCAGAGGAAACTCAGTCTACTCCTTCATCTCCAGCAAAGCCACCTCCAAAGAAGCCAAGAACCCAGATCACCAAGCCCATATCAACCATCAACATCAAAACCCTACCTACCTTGCCATCAACAAAAGCCACCCCTGCAACCCCAACTCCAACTCAACCTTCAACAGTTCCATCCACTGTACCCAAAGTCACCATCCAAGTCCCTTATGCCATCCCTGTGGTCAAAGGCATTGTTATCACAGAATTGGGAGACTACACTCAATCAGGGATCAAGACCTCGTCTCCCATTGGCAAAGGCAAGGCAGTTCTCACTGAACCCCTCTCTTCCAAACCCAAGTCAGCCGCTCAAACTGCAATTGACATCGCCATGGAAGATGTTGAAGAAAAAGTAAAGGAGCTTACTGTGGTGTTTGATGAATATGTTGCATACAGAACGATCAACCACTTTGATCTGTTCGTCGGCAAGCTGAAGAGACTCCACAAGATGGAACAAGAAGTCCTTAAAGGGACAAAAACTGATGATGTGCGGATTGCGGTACATCGCAAAGACTTGTTCCAGGCTAACCACAGGCTCAGACTAGCAAATCTACTCTTTGCCAAAAAGGCGAATTTCGATGCCAACAATCCGACTGCCAAAGATGATGGAGCTGTCATTGCTTAGATGGAGATGGATATTCATGCTCTTCAATTGGCTGTTCGTTTTCAACGACAGAAGCTCAACATATCCACTCCAGTTCCCAGCCCGGATCACCCATCTGCGAGCAAGACTTTGGACGAACCATTCTTTGAGCCAATTCCTTCTGGTACAGCGGAGCAGCCACTGACTAATGCTCCGTCTGCCGTAGAGACTGAAGCCATGGATCTCTTGCTGGACTCTCCAACAACTTCCATCCCTCTGACATCCTCAGTCTCCCACATTCAGCACAGTCCAACCGCCGACCATACGACAGTTGTCTCACCAGATTTTGTCGATCCGGATTTGGTGGTGTCAACAGTTTTTGCATCTTTACAGGTTGAGGAGCCTACCAGACATATCACTCCTCCAGATCAGTCTGCTGAAGATTTGGCATTTTCGGAAGACTTCTCTTCGGACTTGGTTACTTTGATCCAGTCCGAAACACGCCACTCTGCCGTTTCGACAATCGTACCAGTTGAAGCAGCAATTGATCTACCCGAGTCACCATTTGATCACTCTCCAAGCCATCTCTCTGATGATGCCCCATCTCTGGCCAAGTCACTTCAACTCCTTTCTGATAACTGTCTATCTCTATCCCAACGAGTCATAGAAGTTAATCAGAGTCAGAGGGCTACATTCTTGGATTTTGAGTCCTTCAAAGAGAAGATGACGGCCAACATTAGCAGTATTCAGCGCGGACTGAATGACATGTTCTCTCAGCAAGCTTCATATAAAAACAGCCTGAGAAAAGAACAGATCGAGCTGGCCACTGAAGTTCGGTCTTCCGTCGCAGAGTCCCTTATTGCTCAAGACACTCGTCTTGATGCTATCAGCGCTCAGCTCGCACAGATCGTCGATTTTCTTCAAGAGATTGCTGCTGACAAAAAGGGGGAAAAGAGAAAGGATTTCAAGCCAGCTCAGTCTTCAGCAAGGAAATAGATGTCTATATAAGTCAGACATGTCTGTAAATGTATATCAGATTTTTATTCAATAAAAATCAGAGTTCTTATCTAAGTCTTAGTTCATTTATTTTGAACAAAAATGGCTTAATCGATCCGAACTACAATTTAACTATGTTCATTTATTTTGAACAAGAAAAATTAATTGATTCTCAAGTATACGCTTCAGAACTCTTAAACGACTGAATAAGAAGACATAGAAGCTAGGTTTTGTCATCATCAAAAAGGGGAATTTGTTAGTTCTAAAGGCAACTATTGGATACACTACGAATTATGCAGAGGGATGTTGATTGATCAAGATAGGATTTGTCCCTCCTATATAACAGGAGAAGTGTTTGGGCCCTTGATCAAGTAAGACTAAAATGCATGGCCGTGCTCGAATGAGTCGATATGTGATATCGAGCTTATTCGTTTATTCTAGTTCTACTTGGGGATCAAGAAATAGAGATTGAATATACGAGTATGACTATTCCATGACTCATGTTCAATCTAAATACATGGACAAAGGGATTAAGTTACATGGAATAATATTATCATAAGTTCTAAGGTTATGTCGAGTCAATGACATTCTTGTAATTTGGGTAGCCTTGATGTGTTGCTAGATACCGCTCATTGCTTGTGACATAAAATGAGATTTTATGTTACTGCAAACATTACAAGATCCTATCGGGTCGCACAAAAGATTAAATCGATAAAGGGAATTAAATTCATTGGATGAATTAAATAATTAAGAAGAGTCTTAATTACTTGATTATAAGGATTTAATTAAATCATGGGTTTGGGCCTGTGAGACTTTAAGAAAGTCTTGAAACTTAATTAAATTTTATAATATATAAACAAGGTTATAATTAATTGTTTAATATACAATTCATGAAACCTAAAAGCTACTCTAGCTCTCTCTCTCTCTCGGCCGCCACGCAAACAAGCATCACCGCCGCCGCCGCCGTCGTGTGGTGTTTTCTTTTTGATTGGTCATTGTTGATCGGTTTTGAACCGTGAGTTCAGCTTTGGTTCAAGAATAAGTCTAGCAAATTGTTCTTGAACGTCCCTTGTTCGATTTGATCGTGTGGATACCGTAGAGGCAAGATCTTGGAGATGTTGCTCGTGACTCATGACTTGGCATCGTTTCTGCATCAAACGCGCTACAAGGGAGAGACTCTTTAATCATTCCGATATGAATACTCTGTATAGGTCCTCGGTTAGGAATCCAATTTTATTTCCGCTGCGCACTTGTGTTTTGGATTCCTATCAGAGCCGTGTACAAAGCTCATATCGGAATTATGTGGTTAATCGTTTAATCATATTTTGATTTATATTGCATGCTTTAAAACTGTATATTCATATATAATATGGAATAAATCGAGTTTGTGAAATCATCGTATAATTGTATTTGATATAAATTGGCGAATTGTTGTATATGATACAAGAAGGCGAAAAATCGAACCTTGAAGCTTGATGGTTCGGCCACCACCATCACAAATGACCCACGGCTGCCACATGAGGGCTAGGGTTTTCGAACCCTTGGCTCGAGATGGTCTAGCCGTTGTGGCTCATAGTTGTGCATGGAGGTGTCGAAACATGGCTAGGGTTTAGAACCCTTTAGGCTCGATAAAAGTCATATGCGGCGCATGTAGGTTCAATCCATGTTCACGAAAATTGAAGGTTGGCGGTTACCTCCACATGAGAGCTAGGGTTTTTCGAACCCCTTGGCTCGAGATGGTCGAGCCGTCACCGTCATGAATCGTGCATGGAAAGAATGAGACGGCTAGGGTTTCGAACCCTAGCGGCCGCCGCTTGAACACACGGCTTATGGACCGTGACTTGGGCTAGGGTTTCGAACCCTAGGCTCATGCATGGTCCAACCGTGTGGTAATGGTCCTAGAGCCCTTATAGTCCATGGCTTGTGACACGCCAAGTATTCGTGGCATGTGATGTCCCGAGCGTACGATAATTTTCATAAAATTTTATTTTACAGTTTTAATTAGAATTAAATTTTAAAATGTTTAGAATATAATTAATTAAATGTTATAGCATGTTATATGTGTTGTGTGAGCATGGTGCATGGTAATAGCCCTATGACCTATTAGATAGGATTTTGTGAATGTTTGTAATTTAATACGACCTGTGAGTCGTGCCTTCTCTATTTTTCTATATGTTATCCCTCCCCTATGTTCCCCTCGAATGTGACTCAAGGAATTCTATATATCTTATAAATGTTATATAGTATAGTTTATTTCATTGATGGAGATCAACGAAGACGGACCATGGTGCTGGGATGAGAAGGCCATTCCCAAAAGGGAGTCAAAGAGGTGCTTGGAGAAGTAACCTTCGGTGGACTTTTAGGATTTTCTCATTGGCTTGAGAAAATCGCTAGTATGGGCTATAACCATGTCACATTTACTTTATGTTGATGTATGAGATGCATGTTTACTGTTTTATTTAATATTGATGCTTGATATATATATATATGTAGATATGTATATACTCATATATGTACCAGACATATTTTCAGTATTAATAAAATCATGAGATCAATAAATCCCTCTTATAATATTAAGTTTTAAGATGCATTCCAATTAAAAATACTCGTCAAGACTTCGATTGAACATGTGTGGGTTTGCCAAAGCAAAGCACCGTGACAATCAAAGTAAGACGCGAAAGGATAAAAGTGATATCCGTGTTATTTAAAATTGGGTTCGACTTAACTAGTGTTATCTCAATAGGATTGGGAACCTAGAGGCATGTGGTTGGAAAATAATTCATTAGATGAATTTGAACAAAGCGTTGTTCGTCCAATCATCCAAGAATTGCATGTGATTGTAATTGACAAAGAGTTGTCTACCTAAATAACCGAGTCTTGGGCGATTAGCCAAAGCTAACTCAAGATTAAGTGAAATATGGATCGTGGCCCACTAACGTTTTCGAGGGTTGATAATTTTAAACAAAATAGTGGGAGTGCCATTTAATATAAGACCATATTAAATGATTAAAATCATAAACTTATTTTGCATATTTATATATTGTAGATATCCATGGCAACCAACGTTACAAGCACACTATCGTTACGATCGGTCCTTGAGAAGGACAAACTTAATGGGACAAATTTCCTAGACTGGTATAGGAATTTGAGGATTGTCCTCAAACAAGAAAAGAAGCAATATGTCCTAGAGGAACCCTTACCTGCTGAGGAACCTCCCTTGACGGCTGCTAAAGCCGATAAAGATGCTTACAAGAAGCATCAAAATGACGCACTTGATGTTTGGTGCCTTATGCTTGCCACCATGAACTCTGAGCTTCAGAAGCAACATGAGGAAATGGAGGCGTTCGATATGATCGAGCATCTAAAGCAGCTGTACCAACAACAAGCAAGACAAGAGAGGTATGACGTCTATAAAGCGTTATTCCAGTGTAGAATGGTAGAAGGAAATTTGGTTGGAACTCATGTACTCAAGATGATTGGGTACATTGAGAATCTGGAGAAGCTGGGTTTTCCATTGGACCAAGAGTTGGCCACTGACGTGATCTTGCAATCGTTGCCTGAAAGCTTCAGTCAATTTGTCTTGAATTACAATATGATTGAAATTGAAAAGACTCTACCACAGTTGCTTGGCATGCTGAGAACTTTTGAAGCTAACAGCAAGAAGTCCAAACCTACAAATGTTCTTATTGTGAATAAGAGCAAGGGAAGGGCTAAAGCAAAAGGCTTAAAGAAGAACAAGAAAGTCCTTGTCAAATCTAAGCCTCATACTGCTGCACTTAAGCCAAAGGGAGGAGTGGCAAAAGAGGGGAACTGTTTTCATTGCGGTGAGACCGGACATTGAAAAAGAAATTGCAAAGTTTATCTGGAGGATCTTAAGAAGACGAAGGGAAGTGTGACTTCCACTTCAGGTATTTTTGTTATAGAAGTCAATTTATCTACTTCTTCATCATGGGTATTAGATACTGGATGTGGATCTCACATTTGTGTTAATGTGCAGGATCTTAAAAGGAGTAGGACATTGGCAAAAGGCGAAGTAGATCTCCGAGTAGGAAATGGAGCAAGAGTTGCTGCATTAGCTATACGAGATTATTCATTATCTTGCCTTCCGGTTTATCTTTATATTTAAAAGACTGTTTTTATGTGCCTTCAATTACTAGAAAAGTTATCTCTATTTCTTGTTTGGACAAGTTTGGATTTTCATTTATTATAAAGGACAATTGTTGCTCCATTTATTTAAATGATATGTTTTATGCTATTGCACAAATGATTAATGGTCTTTATGTATTAAATCTTGATATACCAGTCTATAACATAAATACTAAAAGGATTAAGAATAATGATTCTAATCCAGCTTATCTCTGGCATTGTCGCTTGGGCCATATAAACGAGAATCGCATATCAAAACTTCATAAGGATGGAGTATTGGATTCATTTGATTTTGAATCATATGAAACATATGAATCTTGTTTAATGGGCAAGATGACTAAAGCTACTTTCAAGGGACATGTTGAAAGAACAAAAGATTTATTGAGTCTCATACATAAGTGATGTATGTGGGCCAATAAGCACACATGCTAGAGGTGGTTTTCAATAATTCGTTACATTTACCGATGACTTCAGTAGACATGGGTATGTGTACCGAATGAAACATAAACATGAAACCTTTGAAAAGTTCAAGGATTTCAAGAATGAAGTACAAAACCAACTTGGTAAAAGTATCAAAATCCTTCGATCAGATCGAGGAGGTGAATACCTAAGCCAAGAGTTTCATGACTATCTAAAGGAGTGTGGGATAGTCCCACAACTCACTCCTCCGTATACTCCACAATGGAATGGTGTATCCGAAAGGAGGAATCGAACCTTGTTGGACATGGTTCGATCAATGATGAGTCATGCAGATCTTCCGATATCCTTTTGGGGACATGCTTTAGAAACAGCAATATTCATACTGAACCGTGTCCCATCTAAATCAGTGGAAAAGACACCATATGAGATATGGACTGGGAAACGTCCTAGTATGTCTTTTATGAATATTTGGGGTTGTGAGGCTTTCGTGAGACGTCACGCCTCTAACAAACTTGGACCCAAATCTGATAAGTGTTTATTTGTGGGGTATCCTAAGGAAACGAAAGGATACTATTTCTATTATCCCACCGAGAACAAAATGGTTGTTGCTCGGACTGGTGTCTTTCTTGAAAGAGAATTTATTTTTAGAAAAACCAGTGGGAGACATATAGAACTTAGTGAAGTTCAACCGCAAGAAAACATTGAACATGAGATTGAGATGAAAACAGAGCAGTCACCATAAGCTGTTGTGGATGAAGTGCCTGCTCAAGAGACACAAGCCCAGCGTAGATCTGTAAGAGAACACCGGGAGCCACAGAGATATGGATTTCTTGTGACTCAACAAGGTGACTTACTACTTATTGATGAGGATGAACCGTCATCTTATCAAGAAGCTATAATGGGCACTGATTCTGAGAAATGGCAAGAGGCCATGAAATCTGAGATGGAATCCATGTATCCAAACCAAGTATGGACTTTGGTTGACCCACCTGAAGGGGTGAGACCCATAGGGTGCAAATGGATTTTCAAGAAGAAGACCGACATGGATGGTAATGTACAAACCTTCAAAGGTCGACTGGTAGCAAAAGGTTTCAAACAAATTCATGGCATTGACTATGATGAAACTTTTTCACCAGTTGCCATGGTTAAATCCATTAGGATCTTACTTGCAATAGCTGCATTTCATGATTATGAAATCTGGCAGATGGATGTCAAAACAGCTTTCCTTAATGGAAATCTGCTTGAGGATGTGTACATGACACAGCCCGAGGGTTTTGTCGATCCAAAGGATGCTGGAAAGATATGCAAGCTACAACGATCCATTTATGGATTGAAGCAAGCTTCTCGGAGTTGGAATCTTCGTTTTGATGATGCAGTCAAAGAGTTTGGTTTCATCAAAAACGTAGATGAACCTTGTGTCTACAAGAAGGTCAGTGGGAGCATAATTATCTTCATAATATTGTATGTAGATGACATACTTCTAATTGGGAATGATATCCCTGCCTTACAATCTGTAAAGATTTGGCTAGGGAATTGCTTTTCTATGAAATACTTGGGTGAAGCCACCTATGTATTAGGAATCAAGATCTATAGAGATAGATCGAGAAGATTACTTGGCCTAAGTCAAAGTACATACATAGACAAAGTGCTAAAACGGTTTAGCATGCAAGAATCTAAGAAAGGATTCGTGCCTATGACGCATGGAATACATCTCTCGAAGGATCAGTGTCCTTCAACACCAGATGAGAGACAACGCATGAGTAAGATTCCATAGGCGTCAGCTATTGGATCTATCATGTATGCCATGATATGTACTCGTCCCGATGTCTCGTATGCTTTGAGCATGACGAGCAGATATCAAGTTGATCCAGGTGAATGTCACTGGATTGCAGTCAAGAATATCCTGAAGTACTTGAGAAGAACTAAGGATACATTCTTGATTTATGGAGGTGAGGAAGAGCTCAATGTAATAGGTTACACTGATGCAAGTTTCCAAACCGACAAAGATGATTTTCGATCGCAATCAGGATATGTGTTTTGCCAAAATGGAGGTGCTGTAAGCTGGAAGAGTTCAAAGCAAGAGACAGTAGCCGATTCTATAACTGAAGCTGAGTATATTGCTGCCTCAGATGCAGCAAAGGAAGCTGTTTGGATCAAAAAGTTCATTTCTGAACTTGGGGTGATGCCTAGCATATTAAATCCGATAGAACTTTATTGTGACAACAATGGAGCCATCGCATTGGCTAAGGAACCTAGATCTCACCAAAGATCCAAGCACATACTTCGGCGTTTTCATTTCATTCGAGAAATCGTTGAAAGAAGAGATGTTAAAATATGCAAAGTACCAACAGATGATAATGTATCTGACCCATTGACGAAGCCACTGTCACAGCAGAAGCATGATCGTCATACTAGATCTCTAGGCATTAAGTATATGTCTGATTGGTCTTAGTGCAAGTGGGAGATTTGTTGGGATATGCCCTAAGATAAGTCATTAGATGATTGTTTATAACATACAATGTATTATGATTTTATTAATGGCAAATCATTATTATATCTTATTCGAATATCTGTGCAATATAAATTGATATATAAGTTAATGTCCTTAGAATAATATTGTATTGTTCTTAAAGATTGTCCCTAGTCAAGTATTATCATGAATAAGGATAATGATAATGCATTGAGACTAGTATGTTTTGATTGATGAATTAATTCATGGATATGAGATATCAAATCAAAACATGGGTACATGTTAGAGAACAATGTACTGGACAGACCTACCAGGAGAATGCTACATGGATAGTTATATGAGTGTCATAAGCAATTCTCATAGTGATAATAATGTATGTAATCCTTACGACTTGAGATCATCAGAGATCCCAACATAAGGAGTTATGTATCTTGATATTGTCAAATGTTACCTGTAACAGGGTAAACTATAAAGGCAACTATTGGATACACTACGAATTATGCAAAGGGATGTTGATTGATCAAGATAGGATTTGTCCCTCCTATATAACAGGAGAAGTGTTTGGGCCCTTGATCAAGTAAGACTAAAATGCATGGCCGTGCTCGAATGAGTCGATATGTGATATCGAGCTTATTCGTTTATTCTAGTTCTACTTTGGGATCAAGAAATAGAGATTGAATATACGAGTATGACTATTCCATGACTCGTGTTCAATCTAAACACATGGACAAAGGGATTAAGTTACATGGTTAATATTATCACAAGTTCTAAGGTTATGTCGAGTCAATGACATTCGTGTAATTTGGGTAGCCTTGATGTGTTGCTAGATACCGCTCATTGCTTGTGACATAAAATGAGATTTTATGTTACTGCCAACATTACAAGATCCTATCGCGTCGCACAAAAGATTAAATCGATAAAGGGAATTAAATTCATTGGATGAATTATATAATTAAGAAGAGTCTTAATTACTTGATTATAAGGATTTAATTAAATCATGGGTTTGGGCCTGTGAGACTTTAAGAAAGTCTTGAACCTTAATTAAATCTTATAATATATAAACAAGGTTATAATTAATTGTTTAATATACAATTCATAAAACCTAAAAGCTACTCTAGCTCTCTCTCTCTCGGCCGCCACTCAAACAAGCATCACCGCCGCCGCCGTGTGGTGTTTTCTTTTTGATTGGTCGCCGTTGATTGGTTTTGAACCATGAGTTCAGCTTTGGTTCAAGAATAAGTCTAGCAAATTGTTCTTGAACGTCCCTTGTTCGATTTGATCGTGTGGATACCGTAGAGGCAATATCTTGGAGGTGTTGCTCGTGACTCGTGACTTGGCATCGTTTCTGCATCAAACGCGCTACAAGGGTGAGACTCTGTAATCATTCCGATATGAGTACTCTGTATAGGTCCTCGGTTAGGAATCCAATTTTATTTCCGCTGCGCACTTGTGTGTTGGATTCCTTACAAGTTCCGGATTTCAAAGATGACAAAACGGATCAGAATGGATCGATGAAAAACAGATCTGACCGAACCATGACAAAAGCAGATCAGACTAATATGGTCTATCGCTAAAATCAGAACGGATCGATGAACATCAGCCTGATCAGATCAAAGCTTCAGATCGATCTCAACAATAATCAGATCAGAGTAGACAAGGTTGAATAAGCTTTGCTCTTCAGTCTGAATCATTAACGGCTATTTATTGAAGCATTTAATGTTGCAATTAATGCTGAAAAAGACAAAGGACTGAAGATTATCGTAAAAGGTAAGAAGACAAAGAAGAGCTTACCTGACAGTCGCCGAAAGCATGAACCAGAATGGCAAGTGCCTAAAAGAATAAGACTGTAGCTTATTCAGAGTTTGAGCAGAGTCAAGAGTTGCACAGAAAAGGAAATAATGTCGTTGGTACAATCAACTATATAAGGATGCAACTAAAAAGCTCAAAGAGACGACTGATCGATCAAGAAACGAAAAGAAAAGAAAAACAGCACAAGCCTACAACTTCGGATATTCTTGAGAAGAACCACTTTCAAAAGATATTCATTTTATCAGTCTGCTCAAAAGTTTTCATAAGCACATCATATTGTAATATTTGATCATCATAGGATCATTGTGTGCATAGACAAGATCAGTCTGTCTTGTGTATTCTTTACTAAGATAGAGAAGTTAGAATCATTTGTAACTGTCAGATAGTGTGTGTCTGAACAGATCGAGAGACTAGGAGTTTCAGTCTGATAGTGAGGTAAATCCAGCTGAATCGGGTTTGTACAAAAGGATTGTATAAATCAAAGTCTTCTAGTGGAATCCTTCGTTAATTGGAAGAAGGGGAGACGTAGAAGGATTACACCACCTTCGAACTTCCAGAAACACATTCTGTTTTTTATCATTCTGCAATCGTTATACTCTCAAAGCCATCGAGCCGTTCTTACTAGTCTAAGAACAGACCGTTCCGCACTAAAATAATCAGTTGTCTGTTCTCCAGAAAAGTTGATTAAGAAATAGATTTCCTTCACTAACCTGAGAGAAATAAAAAAGGATTTATTTTAAAGGAGTGTTCATTCACCCCCCCTCTAAACACTCCGGACCGATCCTAACAGATACCATTCAGGGAGTATCATTTAAAATCATGACAATTACATTCTATAAATTATGAATTGTAATATTATGATTATTGGATTGGTGGTATTGGTATGCTCACCCCGTGTGAGGGCTGTCTCTGTTGGGGCAGGTGATACAGGTGCAGCAGTAGCTTGGGAGTTGAGCTCGGGCTGTTGATTTGAGGTACTTCCAGGATTGAAGTACCAGAGCTGGTTGAATAAGTATGTAGATCTAGAGTTGAGATCGAGCTGTGCATGGGAGGTGCTTCCAGGATTGAAGTACCAGTAACGCTATTTGGTAGAGTACCTTATAAATTAGATACACACTTATTCATTTGGTGCTCTCATGTGAGCACGTTTTTACGTGTATATGGAATGTATAAATGGGCAATGGTTTTTCTCTCTTCATTTATTGTTGTATGCAATTAAATACGGAATTGCTAAATGAACTGAGAGCATATTAGTGTATTATGTGGGTGCATGCTATGTAAGAGGTTGTGGTTGGGGAATTTGGACATTATGTGGTTCTAATGCAAGAAATTTTCCGGATAGTATGAACTTATACTTGCATATGGTTTCCTGGCATGGATTAATACACTAATATGGGTTAAGGGCTCGGGAGTCCTTACATATACTGTATGGAATAAAGTGAGACACCTTCATCAGCCTGTCCACAATCACCAAATGGCGTCAAATCCCAAAGCCATCCTCGGCAAATGGGTCACAAAGTCCATGGATATGTGCTCCCACTTCCATTTAGGTATCTCCAAGCTCTTCAATTCACCACCAGGCCTCTGCCTCTCTGTCTTCACCTATTGATAGATCAAACACCTCTTAACGAATGTTATAACATCTCGTTTCATCCGCTTCCACCCGAATTGGTCAAACATATCCTTATACATTTTCCGTCCGCCCGGATGAATACTAAATCTGCTGTTGTGAGCTCGCTGCAAGATTTCTTGGCGCAGCTCCGGCACACTTGGGACCACCCAACGGTTACCGAGCCTCAACTTACCTTCCTCTGCAATCCTGAATTTCGATGGTTGTCCTCGAAGGACCAATGCTATCAATCTCTGTGTCTCATCAACTTACTTCTGAGCCTTTCTGATATTCTCAAAAATGTCTGGCTCAGCTAATAATGTTGATACATGTACAGGTGATGCAGACACATCAAAGTCATAACCCAACTGACAATAGGAACTCAACAAAGCTGAAAAATGAATGATATCCTCCACTGTGCACTCCACTTTCCGATTCAAAGCGTCAACTGTCAAGTTAGCCTTCCCGGGATGGTACTCTATCTTGCAATCATAGTCCTTTAGTAAGTCCATCCATCGCCTCTGCCTCATGTTCAACTCCGCCTGAGTAAATAAGAACTTCAGGCTCTTGTGGTCCGTGTACATGGTAAATGACGTACCATACAAATTGTGCCGCCAAATCTTTAAGGCAAACACAATAGCGCCAATTCCAAGTCATGAACTGGATACCTAGTCTCATGCAGCTTCAGTTCGCTCGAAACATAAGCCACCACATGCTTATCTGCATCAACACGCATCCCAAACACTGTAGCGATGCATCTGTATAGGACGAACCTCTTGTTCTCTGTGGGAATCACCAACATGGGTGCAGACGTCAGTCGATGCTTCAATTTCTGAAAACTTTGCTCGCAAGCCTCAGACCAATAAATTGGCACTCCCTTCTGAGTCAACTGCATCAATGGTTTGGCAATCTTAGAAAATCCCTCGACGAAGCGTCGATAGTACCCAGCCAAACCAAGAAAACTCTGAATCTCGGGCACAGAGATAGGAACAGACCATTCCATTACTGCTTCTACCTTCCTGGGATCACTGATATCTCATCTCTGGAGATGACATGACCCAGAAATACCACACTTTCCAGCCAGAACTCACACTTACTGAGCTTGGCAAATAACTGATTATCCCGGAGAATCTGAAGCATGGTACACAAATGCCTCACGTGCTCCTCTTCACTTCTAGAATAGACAAGAATGTCGTCAATAAGTACTATGACGAACTGATCCAGATACGGCTGAAACACCTGATTCATAAGACTCATAAAGACAGCCGGGGCGTTCGTCACTTCGAACGGCATGACCAAGAACTCGCAGTGTCCATACCAAGTCCAAAATGCTGTCTTCTGAACATCCTCGTCTCTAACCCGAATCTGATGGTAATCTGACCTCAAGTCAATCTTGTTATAAAGCTTCGTGCCCTGCAACTTATCAAACAGATCATCAATCCGTGGAAGAGGGTACTTGTTCTTTACCGTCACTTTATTCAACTACCGGTAATCGATGCATAAGCGCATCGAACCATCTTTCTTCTTTACAAATAAGACCGGTACACCCCAAGGCGATACACTAGGACGTATGTATCCCTTGTCAAGAAGTTCCTGCAACTGCACCTTCAGTTCCCTTAACTCCGTTGGTGCCATTCTATAAGGGGCACGAGAAATAGCAGACGTCCCTGGTAATAACTCAATCCCAAACTCAACTTCCCTACTCGGCAGAAAACCTGGAATCTCTTTCGGGAATACATCGACAAATTCCGCAACCACATGTATCTCCTCGATTTTTAGCTCTTTCCTCTTTTTTGCAACATCAATAGCATAGATGAGATAGCCCGTATGTCCACACTCCAGTAGTCGTGACCTTTTGATAGCCAATACCAACGGAATCTTCGGATAGCCAATACCAACGGAATCTTCGGACGAGAACCACTTCCATAAAATATCTATTGAATCCCCTGATCAGGTCGGAAGCGAACCGTTCTTTGTTGGCAATCAACCACTGCCTGATATCTGCTCAGAATATCGATGCCCACAATGCAATCGAAGTTCGTCATTCCCAGTACAATCAAATCAGCTTTCAGATCATTGCCCTCAAAATAAATGAGGTAGTCAGATAACATCCAATCAACAATCACATACTTCTTGGTGGGTGTCAAGACCATAAGAGGCGTGGGCAATGGAGACGGGCACATATGATGTCTTTCCACAAAATTCGTAGACACAAAGGAAATGGGAGTCACCTGTATCTATCAAAATAAAAACGGGGTATGTAAACAAGTAACACTTACCAGCAATCACTTCCTCTGGGAATGCCTCGGCCTGCTCCCTCGTCATGCGTACACTTGCCCCTGAGGTGGTCCAACTGTGATAAGTGTCGTTTTTACACTTATTCAGATGCGATTTTCTAATGGTTTTCGTGTTGATTCTTGGATTATTTTCCGGTTTTTGGTATATCTTTCGATATTCAGGAATCAATGTTGAAGTGAATAAAAGTAGAGGAAATGAGCCAAAAATGATGAAAAAGGACCGAACCGAGCGAACGCGTAAAAGCCGGGAAAGGAAGAAAATAACAAAAGAAAATAAATAAATAAATAAATCAAGCTCGATCGATCGAGAATCAATTCTCGATCGATCGGCTTGGGCTGAACATTGGCGATCGATCGAGCTGTCTGCTCGATCGATCGGCCGGAAGAGTTTGCTGAAAAATAAATTCCTTATAGAGTGTGTGTCCAACAAGGGAGTCCATGATTCCTATCCCTCTATATTTATACACGAAAATCACAACCATAATCAGACTTTTTAACCTAGGAATAGCCTTCACTCCTCCATACTCCATATCACCTTCATCCACCATCACCACTTCATCCTAGGAATTGGAACAAGCCAACAAGAGAATAGAGGAGCACGATCGAGAAAGAAGCGAGGAAGGATCGAGAATCAACGAAGAAGTTGACTTGGGAGTTTTCTTTTACTTTTCTATTCTTGTTTTAAATGAATAATTGTATATGTTGTGTTTTTGATGATTGAGAAATATCAATAACATAGTTTTTCCTATTGATTTTGAGATTGAATTCATATATCTTCTATGTGCATGTTTTATTGTTCTTCATGCTTTTGAAGGATTGATCCCCTTTGACTGATAATTTATTATAATTGAGATCGAGAGATAAAATTATAATACGATATAGTAATTCATGCCGTGTGTTAAGTTTAGATCGAGAGATAAAATCACATACGAGTTATAGCTTTAGGTTAATCTAAAGTTAGTGGTTTTTCATAAAGCGCATTCGATATCAAATTGTTAATTAAGTGAACGAGAGTTACTTGTTGCAATTTTGATGTTAGATTTAAAATAGCTCGAGAGAGTATATCGAATAAATTCGGAAAACCTGTCACCTTAGAGATGCATGGAGAAAAGAATTGTAAGGGTTGGGTTAGTTAAATCATTGTCTTGATAATTCTTTCTTGTGGACTTTTCTCGTGATCGTCGATTGTTTTGGTTGGATTAGAGTAGTTTAATTTTGTTTATTTAGTTTATTAATTAATTATCGTAGGTTAAATATAGTTTAAAGAAGTCTTATTTGGTACTTGCTTGTTAGTCCCTGTGGGTTCGACAATCCGTATTCTTCCTATCTATACTAAAACTTGACACCGTGCACTTGTGGTCTAAAATCACTACACTGGAATTAATTGTTTAAAATAAAAGCGATCACACTGTCCGGCCTCCCGATGGTCGAGGCACAACCGGTTGCCTCCGTTGTACTAACCTGTCATCAAATATTGCTCTGTTCCCCCTGAAATCTGACTGTCATCCACGGGTAGGAAAATATCGAGCAATGTGGTCCATCTTGCCATAACTATAACATGCCGAGCAGTCACACATCGAGTGACGTCCTCCACAATAATCGCATCTTGTTTCCACCGTCCTACTCGCTTGTGTTGCTCCCCGATTGGTCGGTGCATTACCCCTTCGATCTCCCGACCTTCGGTCATTAGATCGCTTCCCACTGAATCGGGAAGATGAAGAAGCCCCATGAGACTTAAACTGTTCCCCTCGTGGTCCCAGACTGTCAGACGTCGGCCTCTGAGATGGCACATATGGGGGTACATCATCCTTGTAAGCACTCACCCCAATTTCCGCTAGCTCTGCTCTTATAAGTGCATCATCAAAAGAACTAGAGTTATTAGAAAGAACCCTATCAAACAACTCCGGTCTCAATCCCTTCAGAAAATGCCTCATCTTGGCATGTCCATTTCTAGCAATATGAGGGTCATACCTCAAAAGGGATGAATACTGTAGAGCATAGTCGGAAACTGTCATGTTGCCATGCTTCAAGTTAGTGAACTCGTCTTCCTTTAGTTGTCTCGCCGTCGCTGAGAAATATCGACTCAAAAATCGAGTCTGGAACAAACTCCAGTCTACCAATATCCCTTGAGCTCTCAATTCCATAACAGTTGTCTTCCACCACATGGAAGATTTCTTAGCCAGTTGGAATTCCGCCAGTCTCAACCAAGCAGTCTTGGCACATGGTGCCGATACAAATATATGCTCAACTCTCTCAAGCCATTCTTCTGCTTCTTCCTCAGTCTCAGTTCCCTCAAATCGAGGCGGATGGAAATCAAATTATAAGTTAAATCTTCTATCCTCATCTCTAATTTATTTAAGTCTATAGTATTATTAATTACATCCTTCTTCTACTCATTCAATAAGATAAAAACATCTTCACAATACATTAATTCATCTTCTTTATATTTGGTTATAGCTTCTATATCCCTGTATAATTGTTCCCAAAAGTCATTATTCCCCGGGCAGTAATAGCTGTGCAATACGTTCCATGCCCACAACTGGTGGCAGTAGCGGATTAGTCTGTGCAATACTCACAATTATACTCATTGCATCTCCCACCCCTTCATTCAGGTTCCAAGTTTCTGGCTGCCATGCTGTAATACAGGGGTTAACAATAATAACACCAGAACAATTCATGTAATACATCGGTAGTTAACATGAATAATAATTCTCCAAGCATGTTAGTATAACACATATATACTCAAATATGCACCACATGCATGAACATGCTCATAAGTGAACACCTATTCAACTTGTTCATTAAGTCTACCCTTCGCTCATCCCTGGTTCTCTAGCCACTGCTCTGATACCACTAATGTAAGGCATGGCTACCTTAAGTGTGGAAAAAGTGCATTAAGAGAGCTAAACATGCATTCATCAGAGTATAAGGGTTCATTTTGATGCTTTGAACTTAGGGATTACAGTGCCAAAATAAAACTTCCAAAATGAATTAGTTGCATTCCCACAAATGAATGTAAAGGCTATATGTTTACTCTACCCTGTGTAGAAACTATACAGGAGAATTCCTGTCCTGCCATACCAGTAGCACTCCTCACACAGCTCACTGCAACAACCATGTCCTTAGCCCTCCATGCCAAAAGCTCCTACAGGAACAACCCCAAACCATGAGCATATAATAACCCATATCCACAACAATATGATTATAATGTGTAAATGCATACATCGTAATTACAAAGCAATTCCTATATTCCAATGCATTTAAAACGCTCCATTTGGTTATCCCTGTACCATAACTCATAATCATAATCAATGGATTATAATACGGTTCCACAAATGTCATGACATACATTCAACACACCCACACTAATCACCCATCATAGTCTTGTTATAACAGTGTATTTTAATGCACATCTCTTTGTCATGACCGCGTCACTAATACCCCTCGCTTCGACATATCAGCGGCATCGAATAACCTGCTTTAATGTGACAGCGACATTTACCATCGCTTCAAGATATTAGCGGCAAATATTCTTTCCTCGCTATGATATGACAGCTGCAAGTATTCTCTTATCGCTTCAAATGAAAGCGGCAAAGCATTAAAATCATCACTCGAGTATAACAACGACTATCTATGATATGCACCAAGCATCCAATATATATATATATATATATATATATATATATATATATATATATATAAATATATATATATATATAATCCAGAATGCATAATCCAAAATGTACAAATAAATTTTACCATTTGGTGCCCGTACGTACCTTTCTTCAAAAAAAAATATGAGGTGTTGCAGGACTCTATTACCTGCGTTGTGTTGCCACCTGGGAAGGCTCTACACAATTGCACAACTCCGTATTAAAGCCAAATCATAATTCATTACCAAATAACCAACAAAATAACCAAAAATCCCATTTTTCATATCTCGCGATCGATCGCCTGAAGGCGCCGATCAATCACGAGATGTTACTGTCTGCATATTCAAAATTCGCTTATCAGGAATCGATAGCCAAGTCCGGACGATCGATCGCGAGGCTCACCGATCGATCGCCCCAACTTGGCGATCGATCGCCAAATGTTTCTATCCGAAAAAATAGCTCGCGATCGATCGGTGGAACGCATCGATCGATCGCGAATGTCTGTAAACGCGATTTTTGCCATTTTCACACCTTTTTCACCTTCCCTAATCCATACAAACTCAAATCCCTTTCAACCCAACACAATATAAACCTCAAAACACAACATAATAAACATTAATATACACAAAACTCATAAATCAACACACTTACATCACATTCAAAACAAACCCTCCATTTACCCCCAAAACCATAACCCAATACTTTCTTAAACATGTTCAATCATAAACAATGTAGGTTCCTTACCACTTGAACCTCAAATCCTAGCAAAGAATCAAGCACTACAAGCTTTGAAATTCTCCTCCTTTTCCAAGAGTTTAGGCGATGAAGTGGGGGGTTTTGGGGGAGGAATTGTGTGTTAAGAGTTGTGTGGTGGGGAGTGAAATGAGGGGTAAGGGTATGGTATAGTAGTATGATAGTGGGTTTAGTTTGTGTCCCAATATTTAGCATGATGTATTAAAATATCCTTACTTGATATTTTAAAAGCATTTACCATAAAATGCACCATAACCACAATTAACATGATTTCCCTCATTATTTAGAACCAATCTAAATTATACCATGCCAAAAATAAAATTCCCCACAGTGCACCACATGCATCCTGAAATGTACACCCAGTTCATGCCCACCGCATAACTACACATTTCCCGACCCCATAATAACAATAACACCATAATAATCTCACAATTAACATTAAAACCATAAAGCACGTGATTTGCCAGGGATATCACAAAAGGCACGGTTGAACAAACACAATTTCTCGTGGAGACCCATCGAAGAGTTTTTTTTCTAATAGTATTGGTGAGTGTACTCATTTATGTTGGATTTATAAATAATGTCCCATTTCACATTAAAACCTTGGATGAAATTAATCTTAGATTCAATATTTGGATTATCTAATAATGTTAATATTTTGAGTAAGACTTGTGTTATTCTGTTTCATGTGGTTGTGCTTTTGAAAGTCTGAATATGGATAGAAGTTGGATTAAATTGCTGAGGTCAAGTGACATACACAAGAACGATGTGCAATTTTTTTCTCTAAATTTTGCATTTTTGAATACTGATGATGATTTGATTTTGTATCCTTGTAAGAAGTGTAAAAATGGTATATGCGAAGAACGAGAAATTGTGGAAGTTCATTTGCTTACCAAGACATTTTGGCATTTTCCTTTAAAGCGAAAGTTACAGAGACTATTCATGACATCTTGTGCCTTATCTACCCACTGACGTTCCTTAACGCTAATTTTATCTACAGCGAAGCTCAAATTATCCGGACTTCAAGCACAAAGATAATGGGGAAGCATTATGGGTTGAAGGTAGGTATAATCCACCGTGGGTGAAATCACAGCTTGATGTACTCGATTCAAGATGGAGTCATTCCACGAGCAAAATTCCAGTACGAATGTAAACTTTATGGTTGTCAATAGTCTTATGGTTGTCAATAGTCTTGGGCCTTTTTAGCTGCTTATCATTCTGATTTCCAATATGAACATTATATGATATGCTCATAAACCACATTCAATTGGGGATTAGTGTGTGACATTTTGACGCCAAACGAATAATTCAATTGTTTATACTTTCTTAATTTTGGGAATGGGGTTTATGCCATTTGTTCATATATACCCCTGGAGAAGTAGATATAATTTAACCACTTTTTCTATAGACCGTGTTATATTTTCTTAAATAATAGTTCCAGAGTGGATTTCATGGCTTTTGTTGTGCTGGCAAATGCATTCAGGTTTTATACGTAGCCATACATCATTCTATATCTTGTGAGATTCGGAAATTGAATTTAGTTTTAGAACAGGAGAAATACTTGGTTGGTTGTGTGTGTGTATATAATGATGTATGGCTACGTATAAAGTGTTTATTTCATTGTGACTGAATATCTGTTCTGCATATAAAATGGAAGGTCATCTGAATTCTTCTTCTTTTTCCCTCGATTCTTGGCCAAAACATCAATGAAGATTTTGATTGAGTTATTTCATGTCACATTGGACTTTAATATCACCAACTGAATACCATTGCAAGATTTGCAATATTATTACATTTGTGCTGCATTATTTAAACTGTTGAAGTAAGTAGTTTAACTTTAGATGAAACCACATTTCTACAAATTTCTTAACCCAATTGACATCACATATAGTTCAGCCTAGTTTTATCATAAATGTTTCTATGAACATATCATTTCATATTTAAATAAGTATTTGAAATACGGGAAAGAAATACCATTCATGTAATATTTCCAAAGGGGTTGCAAATGGATCTGCGGAACGAATGGGGCGCGCGTTGGAAGAAGCGGTTTGTTACCGAGCCGTCTTATTGGGAATAACAAGAGCATCTAACTATTTAAAATATAGTTATTATTTTTGTCTTGAGTTTCTATTGATTTATGTATATGTCTTCAAATGTCTTGGCTCCTTTTCTTTAATATGTATCTTGTTGAATCAGATAGATAATGGCTGTTTTCAATATGAAAGATGATTGACTATGATCTTAATTTGTTCAGGCCATTTTGTAAGAAGTGGATTTCATAGCTGTAAGTGATAATATTACAGGAAATTTGAATATCTCTGATTTTCAGGGTTAGTCCAGATTTTAATACTTCATTGCAAACGCCTTTATTGAGGTGATAATATTACAGGAAATTTGTGAATATTAAGCAATTCAGTCTCCAAACTATACCTAAATGGCATTTTGTTCTCTGCTCTGCTCTATTAGACTAGGTGATAATATTTTTCTTACCCACAACAACTATTTATGTAGGTTGGAACAACAGCTTCTTTGAAAAGCATGTTTGATACTTCCAAAATTGTCGTAAGAAGTTTCATTGAAAGCTTAAACCCGTCAAAGTTTGTAGGCAACAAAGAATGAGGAGTTAATTGGTGCGAAGTGGAATTTAATGTAGCAATGGAATTTGAAGAGTCGTTAATCCGGTCCACAGGAAATATTAAAACTATTGGACAAGCTATTGGAAATAGTATTGCTTGGCTAAAACATCTGGTACTCAATCATAAGCTTTAGTATGAATGTGTTTCTGTTTTTCACGTTTATGTTGTCATGTTAATGTACTTTTCATTTATATGATTTGTGTAGGTTGTAATAGATGAAGCATGGTAAGGAAGCTGAAAGTTTCTTGGGGAGATTATATTAGCTTTATTTTGGTTGAATTGATTATCACTATAGATTGTGTGATGCCCGGGAATTAATGGTGTAAATCCCGGTGTGGTAATGATACTTAATGGATCTTAATTGTGGCAATTATGAATTAATTAAGGTGTTGGGACTCCTGAGGATTTTAAATCCTGTATTTGGGGTCGTTGGATCCAAGGGTTGAGATTGTATTCTCATCGCGGCGATAAACCTTGAAATTTTGTTTTTGGTGGGATCTGAGGTCTGGGGTGCTTTGAGTTGGGGCTGGTAATGAAATTTGAGATTGAGAGATAATTATTTAACACAGATGGTTTTTAATGAGTCATGATGTATTTGTGGTGGACTCAGGATTTTGAGCCTTGGTACTATATATATTCCAAGTGGACTCAGTGTTCAGGGATTGATTCATTCTCCTCTCTCTCCCCCTCTCTCTCCTGCGTTTCCCTCCCCCATATCCCAAACCCCCCATTTTTCTCCCATGAGCAAAAATTGATGGAGGCTCGGATAGGGAGCCGGATTTCTCGAAGAAAAGTTGGTAATCTTCTTCCCCTCGTCTTTACCTTCGTTTTGATTATGGTATTGTGGATATTGGTTAAGATTTGTGTTGGTTTGGAATTTGGGGATTTTTAGTTAAAAATTCAAAGTTGTGTCTTTGATGTTTTTATTGGTTTTAAAATATAGGGGGTATTGGTTTTGAGTTTGGGTATGAAAAACACCATTGAAGCTCGAGTTTTTCGGAAAAACACAGGTCGCGATCGATCGCTGCTTGGCGCCGATCGATCGCGACGAAATTTTGAAATTGGAGGAGATGTACAGTGCTGGCAATCGATCGCAAGGGGTTTGGCGATCGATCACGGAGACTCGCGATAGATCGCGAGAGGGTTCTGTTGGTCACTGGTTCACACGATCGATCGCGATAAAATCGGCGATCGATCGCGGCTTGAAGAAGTGGGTTTTTTTCAAAACTTTATTAAAAGTTGGGATTTTGGTAATGGGGTTTAATTAGCCGATTTTCGGGGCAATGTCTACATTCCAATGGGAATGCTACACTTTTAAAACGGACTACTCAATTGTACTTTTGGCTATAAACTTATAAAATTGAATATTTTGAGTAGTATGCATGCTTCGCCCGGGGTCTTTTAAAATGGTAAATCGTCATGGATTGACGATATATTTGGAGGTTGTGAACGTGCTTGGGCATGTGGTTATATGCTTATATTTGATTGTGAGTTATTTTATGTGGTAGCACATAATTCACCAGGTCGCGTGTCTAAGGCAGGGTTGGATTTGGACTACGGAATTATAAGATACGTATAACGTACGAGCATAATCTTATACCTTATTGCAATTGTTAAATGTATGGTATATTGTATTAGCAATAAATGAATATGTGGTATATTGTATTTGCAATAAATGAATATGTATTGGGAATTATATGGGGCCGCTTTTGAGCGAGCAATGATTGGGATGTTGTCGCTGTTGAGAGAACATCGGTTATGACGCCACCGCTGTTGAGCATGCGTGAGATTAAAATGCTGCTATTGTGGAGCGAGCGATGAAATAGAACTATGGAACCATTAGTGAGATATATGTGATATCTGTAATCATTGTTTAATGATTTGGTTTTATTGTTTATGGTATCGGTATATGGGGAAACAGATTAGTTAATCAATGTAATGATTAACTGGCATTTGGGAATTTGATGGTTTCGGTTATTTTGAGAACATGAACATCACAGGGGATCCCGGATGAGGATGATGCCATCCAGGGGGTATCTTTTAAAATTCATGGCATTTACATTCTGTAAATTACTGTTATGTATAGTGATCATTGGATCGGTGCTATTAGTTTGCTCACCCCGTGTGGTGGCTGTCTCTGTTGGGGCAGGTTGAACAGGTACATCGGTAGCTCCAGAGTTGAGATCGAGCTATGGATTGGAGGTGCTTCCAGGATCGAAGTACTAGTGACGATATTGATCACAATATTTTATACATTAGATACACATGCCTTCATTTGATGCTCGCATGTGAGCACTACCATATGTGTATATGGGTTGTATAAAAAGGTAACGGTCTTTCTCTTTTCATTTATGTGTTGCATGCAATTAATTAAGGAATTGCTAAATGAATTGAGAATATGTTAGTGTATTACAACATGCATACTTAAGGGTTTATTGGTATGGGGGATTTGTACATTATATGGGATAATGAAAGAAATTTTATAATTGGTACATTATGCTATGGTTGCTTGTGTTTCCCCCTGATTACATGATTGTATGCACTAAATACATGGATTAATACACTATTCGTGAGTTAAGGGCACGGGGTCCTTACATGTTGTCAAAGCTTTGTTTAGTTTTTTTTGTAATGACTTTGATAGTTTGAAGATTTTAATCTAACTTTATTTTAGTTTTATTAGATTTTTGTTATTTGTGGTAAAAATGTGATAGAATTTTGTGACACGATTCAAGAATATTAAAAAAATATTTGTTGTTATTTATTTATATATATATAAGCAAGAAAAATGAAAAACAAGAAGAAAATTTTGTTCGAAATATATAGTGTCACTTCTCGTTAATATTATGCATGCCATCATATCAATGTTTAGTGACACTTTATTTTATCACTAAATGAGTTAATTAAGTTAGTTATTGAACTATTAAATGACTGTAAATAGTACCACATGATATACTTGTTATGATGTTTTTTTATGTTGGTACATGCATCGCTATAACTCATGGAAACTTATAGAAACACTCAACTATGAGACGCAATAAGCAAGCGTCGCTAAAGAAAAAACGTCATTATATCAACATTTCGTGACGCTTATTGGCACCATTAAATCTATTTTTTTAGTAGTTATGAATGTATGTAAAGATTACAGTGTAGCGCAGAGGAGCCCCCACTGCTTCAACCTGCACCACCACCACTCTCCCGCCGCTACAATCCACTCTCCCGCCGCCACCAGCACAACCAACACTACCTGTAGTTACTGTGACACCCCACAAAAAACTTGAACACATAAAAAAAGTCAATGGCTGGAGCGAAAGTTTCATCTTCACGAGCTCACGGTGGCCGAAACAACGTAATTCCTCAACTATTTTATTAAGCATTATTAATGAACTGGGAAAGGAGAAATGTATATAAAGGGTATTTTAGGATGTTTAAATAATAAAAGGTTATATTGTATAATATTGAGTAAAAATAGTTATTTTTAAAAATTGGGTATTAAGATATGGTAGAATAAATAATTTCTCTTATTTTGATCTGGTTTGGTTTGGTCTATGATGTACGGACACTCCTAAAAATTATTATGTGTCGTGTCAGACACTTCTAGGACATCGACACATCTTGCAGGACCGCAACTCTTAATCTCATAATTATTGCGTTTATCATCGTCATTGGTGTATACATTTATAACATTAGGAAATTCTCATTACATGCTTCGTAATTATGATATGACCTTTATAAAATTTTCACCAGAATTTTCCCGACACGAATACGATTATCATAGTTATACACTTCACTTCATGAAGCACTACTGTAATCCCTCAAACATAATTACCCAAATTAAATTGAGTTTATTGTAATAATGAAGAGATAATTGGGATTGAATACCATTTTTATTTGAACTCGGTTTCGATAATAAATCCAGTGTGGTTGAGAATTATGATCGAATAATAATTATTGTATTAGTAATTGATTTAAATGAATCATATGGATTATGAATATATTTGTGAGTAGAAATTGTATGGTAATTATTGAAGTTGATCAATAATCAAGGGGCTTGAAATAATAATTTGGGGTGAAAGTGTAGTGTGAATTAAAGTTGAGGACTTAATTGGAAAATGAAATAATATAACTAATTTCTTCTTCACACATTACACCCCAAACACACACAAAATCAATACACTTTCTCAAACCCTTTTCTTCCCCGTTTCTCCCAAATTGCTTGGATCAAAGGTTGATCATGATAGAAGTGGCTTACTTTAATTGTGTTGAGGTAGGCATTTGAAGCTATTATTGTGTTGATTATTGAATTAATAGAGATTTGGGGGTTATGATTTATTATGGGGAAATTATGTAAGTGAATGGGTTGTTGTTATGGTTGAGAAAACATGTTTTTATTTTGGTGTTTTAGTGTGTATTGATGAAGTATTGAAAGAATAATGAGGTGTTGTGAGTATCGGATGGGTTGTATGCTGGAAAATGGTGTTTTATCGCTGAAACTAGGCTTGGAGCTCGGTCCCTGTAAAAGGAGCGATCGATCGCTGAAGTGGGTAAAAATTTGTGTTGCTGAATAGTGTCAGAGATCGATCGCTGGTAATGTAGAGATCGATCTCTGAAGATGAATAGTGTTAGAGATCGATCGCTGGTAATGTAGAGATCGATCTCTGAAGATGAATAGTGTTAGAGATCGATCGCTGGTAATGTAGAGATCGATCGTTGGTAATGTAGAGATCGATCTCTGAAAGCAACATTTTGGCAAAAATGCTTCTAGCGTCAAAAATCGATCGCTATAATGATAGAGATCGATCATTGTCCTAAAAATTGTGAAAATTTATTATTTTGGGCATTTTGAGATATGAGCGTGATGGCCGTGAATTATTGATACTAATCACGGTGTGGTAATAATCCTTAATGGATTTTAACTGTGACAATTGTGTATTAATTGTGATTTTGGGACTCCCGGATATTTTAAATCCTGTTAATGGAGTCATTGGATCCAAGGGATGAGATTGTATTCTCATCGTGGTGATAACCTTAAAATTTGGTCTTTGGTGGGATTTGGGGTCCGGAGTACTTTGTACTGGGACTGGTAATGGGAATTGAGGTTAGAGAGATGATTTTTTTGAAAACAGATGATTTTTAATGAGTCATGATGTATTTGTGGAAGGATTGGTATTTTCGAGTTTTGGTACAATATATACCAAATGGACTCGGTGCTCCGTCATTTGGACGAATTCCCTCTCTCTCTCCCTCTCTCTCTATGCGCCCAAACCCTTCCCCCATTTCCCTCTTTTCTCCCTTGGAGGAGAAATCGTTGGTGGCTTGGCTCGGGAGCCGGATTTCTCGAAGATAATCATCTTCCCCTCACCATTGTCTTCGATTTGGTGGTGGTATGATAGTTTTTGGTTGGTATGGAGTTTGTGGATTTTAGGTCAAAATCCAATGTTGAGTTTTTGGAGTTTTTATTGGTTTTAAATGGTGTATTTGAGGTGTTGAAGGAGTATGGGATGTTGGTTTTGAGTTTGGGTGTGAAAAACACCATGGAAGCTCAATTTTTTTGGAAAATCGCAGGTGGCGATCGATCACCGAGGAGGGGCGATCGATCGCGACGAACAGCTCGATTTTTGGTGACGAAGAATAGTGCGGGCAATCGATTGCGTGGCCTCGGCGATCGATCGCGAGGATTGGCGATCGATCGCGAATGAGCACTGGTTTGGCCACTGGATGGAGGCGATCGATTGCGATGTTATAGGCGATCGATCGCCGCTTGCATATTTTTATTTTTTAAAAATTTTTTTGGAAAATGTTGGGATTTTGAAATCGAGGTTTAAATGGCCCGTTTTCGGGGCAATGCCTACATTCCACGGGGAGTGCCATAATTTTAAATGGATTGGTTGGAGCCAAAGTTAATATAACGGATTTCTCGATTGAGTTTTTGGCTATCTTTTAAACATATGAAATAGAATATTTTGGGTATTATGCATGCTTAGCCGGTGGGTTTTTATTTTTGTAATCGTCATGGATGGACGATAGGTTTGGAAGTTGTGAACGTGCTTGTGCACGTGATTGCATGCCTATGTTTAATTGGGAGTTATTTGCATGTTAGCACTCAACTCATCGGGTTGTGGGACTCAGGCAAGGTTGGACTCGAACTACGGAATCATAAGGTACGTATGACGTATAAGCATAGCCCTTTAATATATTTGCAATTGTTGAGTGCTTGGTACACTGTATTGCAATGAATGTGTATTGAAATGCATAGTTTATGGTATTTGCTACAATTATATATATATGCATTGGGATTTATATGGTGCCGATTTTGAGCGAGCAATGATTTGGGATGTTGTCGCCTTGAGCGAACATCGGTTATGACGCCACTGCTGTTGAGGATGCGTGAGAACGAAATGCCGCTATTGTAGAGCGAGCAATGGAATAGAACTATGGAACCATAAGTGATGTATATGGAATACTTGTAATCATTGTTTAATGATTTGATATTATTGATTATGATATCGGTATATGGCAAATGAATTGTTAATCAATGTAATGATTAACTGGCACTTGGGAATTTGATGGTTTCAGTTATTTTGAGAACATGGACAGTGCAAGGAATCCCAGATGAGGATGATACCATCCAGGGAGCATCCTTTATATTTCATAGCATTTACATTTTTGTAAATTATGAATTGTGTTATTGTGATTATTGGATTTGGGATATTGGTATCCTCACCCCGTGTGGGGGCTGTCTCTGTTGGGGCAGGTTATTAGGTACATCGATGGCTTGGAGTTGAGCTCGAGCTATGGATTTGAGGTGCTTCCAGGATCGAGGTACCAGCGACGGTATTGAGCATGATACTTTATACATTAGATACACGTATACTTATTCGATGCTCGCATGTGAGCAGTAGTATGTGTATATGGATTGTATAAAGAAGGCAGTGGCCTTTCTCTTTTCATTTATGTGTTGCATGCAATTAATTACGAATTGCAAAATGAATTGAGAGCATGTTAGTGTATGTATAAGGGTGCATGCTATGTAAGTGATCTTGGTTGGGGGAAATTGAATATTATGTGAATCAAAAGCAAGAAATATTCTGGATAGTATATGATGTTACACTTGCATATGGCTTTTTCCCCATGCTTATATGATTGTATGCACTAATTGCATGGATAATACACTAATAACGGGTTAAGGGCACGGGGGTCCTTACATTAGTGGTATCAGAGTAGTGGTTTGCTCTTTGGGGCTGTTGAGGGCCTGGAACATGCTGATAGGAATGGATAGCACATATTTATGCATGATAGTAGTTAGTGTTGTGTGACACAACTATTTTGCTTATGTGCATTTATGATATGTGATCATAGTGGAACAAGTATATGTCATGACATCTATGGAATCATAATATAATCTGTTGATTATGATTGTGAGTTGTGGCACAGGAACAACCAAAGGGAGCATTTTGAAATGCATTGGGATACAGAAAGTACTTTGTACTCATAATTTATGCATTTACTCATTATAATCATATTTTGGTGAATATTGATTATTATATGCTCATGGTTTGGAATTGTTCCTGTAGGGACGCTATGACATGAAGGGCTAAGGCCAGGGTTGAAAGACACGAAACGGTAACCTGCATTTTATATACAACATGGATTATGCATTGTGGTTGTATATATATATTGGAGTGATGATTTTAACGCTTTCCGCCAAATGTTGAAGCGAGGGTGTTGCCGCATGTCAAATTTGAGCGAGTTGCATTAAAATACACTCATTGTGGTTGTATATATTGGAGTGATGATTTTAATGCTTTGCCGCCAAATGTTGAAGCGATGGTGTTGCCGCATGTCACATTTGAGCGAGGTGCATTAAAATACACTCATGGTGATGTATATTGGAATATGTAATATGCATTGTGTTGCAGGTATAGATGGAATGCTTGGTGAATATCCCATGAGTCGTTGTTATGGATGAGTGATGATTTTAAATGCTTTGCCGCTGTCACTTGATGCGATGATAGAATACTTGCCGCTGTCATATCGTAGCGAGGAAAGAATATTTGCCGCCAAATGTTGAAGCGAGGGTATTGCCGCATGTCGCATTTGAGCGAGGTTATTCTATGCCGCTGATATGTCGAAGCGAGGGGTATTAGTGCCGCGGTCATGACAAGCGAGGTGTGGTAATAATCCTTAATGGATTTTAACTGTGGCAATTGTGTATTAATTGTGATTTGGGACTCCCGGGGATTTTAAATCCTGTTAATGGAGTCGTTGGATCCAAGGGATGAGATTATATTCTCATCGTGGTGATAACCTTGGAATTTGGTCTTTGGTGGGATTTGGGGTCCGGAGTACTTTGTACTGAGACTGGTAATGGGAATTGAGGTTAGAGAGATGATTTTTTTTGAAAACAGATGATTTTTAATGAGTCATGAAGTATTTGTGGAAGGATTGGTATTTTTGAGTTTTGGTACAATATATACCAAATGGACTCGGTGCTCCGTCATTTGGACGAATTCCCTCTCTCTCTCCCTCTCTCTATGCGCCCAAACCCTTCCCCCATTTCCCTCTTTTCTCCCTTGGAGGAGAAATCGTTGGTGGCTTGGCTCGGGAGCCGGATTTCTCGAAGATAATCATCTTCCCCTCACCATTGTCTTCGATTTGGTGGTGGTATGATAGTTTTTGGTTGAGGTTTTGGTTGGTTATGGAGTTTGTGGATTTTAGGTTAAAATCCAATGTTGAGTTTTTGGAGTTTTTATTGGTTTTAAATGGTGTATTTTGAGGTGTTGAAGGAGTATGGGGTGTTGGTTTTGAGTTTGAGTGTGAAAAACACCATGGAAGCTCGAATTTTTCGGAAAATCGCAGGTGGCGATCGATCGCCGAGGAGGGGCGATCGATCGCGACGAACAACTCGATTTTTGGTGACGAAGAACAATGCGGGTGATCGATCGCGAGCGGGTTGGCGATTGATCGCGAATGAGAACTGCTTTGGCCACTAGATGGAGGCGATCGATCGCGATGTTATAGACGATCGATCGCCGCTTGCAGATTTTTATTTTTTTTGAAAATTTTGGAAAATGTTGGGATTTTGAAATCGAGGTTTAAATGGCCCGTTTCCGGGGCAATGCCTACATTCCAATGGGAGTGCCATACTTTTAAATGGATTGGTTGGAGCCAAAATTAATATAACGGATTTCTCGATTGATTTTTTGGCTATCTTTTAAACATATAAAATGGAAAATTTTGGGTATTATGCATGCTTAGCCGGGGGGCTTTTATTTTGGTAATCGTCATGGATGGACGATAGGCTTGGAAGTTGTGAACGTGCTTGTGCACGTGATTGCATGCCTATGTTTAATTGGGAGTTATTTGCATGTTAGCACTTAACTCATCGGGTCGTGGGACTCAGGCAAGGTTGGACTCGAACTACGGATTCATAAGGTACGTATGACGTACAAGCATAGCCCTTTAATATATTTGCAATTGTTGAGTGCTTGGTACACTGTATTGCAATGAATGTGTATTGAAATGCATGGTTTATTGTATTTGCTACAATTATATATATATGCATTGGGATTTATATGGTGCCGCTTTTGAGCGAGCAATGATTTGGGATGTTGTCGCTTTGAGCGAACATCGGTTATGACGCCACTGCTGTTGAGGATGCGTGAGAACGAAATGTCGCTATTGTAGAGCGAGCAATGGAATAGAACTATGGAACCATAAGTGATGTATATGGAATACTTGTAATCATTGTTTAATAATTTGATATTATTGATTATGATATCGGTATGTGGCAAATGAATTGTTAATCAATGTAATGATTAACTGGCACTTGGGAATTTGATGGTTTCAGTTATTTTGAGAACAGGGACAGTGCAAGGAATCCCGGATGAGGATGATACCATCCAGGGAGCATCCTTTATATTTCATAGCATTTACATTTTTGTAAATTATGAATTGTGTTATTGTGATTATTAGATTTGGGATATTGGTATGCTAACCCCGTGTGGGGGCTGTCTCTGTTGGGGCAGGTTATTTGGTACATCGATGGCTTGGAGTTGAGCTCGAGCTATGGATTTGAGGTGCTTCCAGGATCGAGGTACCAGCGACGGTATTGAGCATGATACTTTATACATTATATACACGTATACTTATTCGATGCTCGCATGTGAGCAGTAGTATGTGTATATGGATTGTATAAAGAAGGCAAGGGCCTTCTCTTTTCATTTTTGTGTTGCATGCAATTAATTATGAATTGCAAAATGAATTGAGAGCATGTTAGTGTCTGTATCAGGGTGCATGCTATATAAGTGATCTTGGTTGGGGGAAATTGAATATTATGTGAATCAAAAGCAAGAAATTTTCTGGATAGTATATGATGTTACACTTGCATATGGCTTTTTCCCCATGCTTATATGATTGTATGAACTAATTGCATGGATTAATACACTAATAACGGGTTAAGGGCACGGGGGTCCTTACAATGAGCTTGTATAGTCGACTTTTGACGATGATTATGACTTTTGGGGAAGTTTTATTAACAATGGGATAATGTTACAAGTATTGAACCTTATAAATATATTTACTACTCGATCGAGTTAATTGACAACTCAAGTTAATAAATGATAAAATGTGATGATTTGAGTAGTATAAGGAGTACGAATAATCGTGACTGATTATGGTAGGAAGCATGATGATTTTGTATGACATATGTGGTATAGTTATGAGAACTATTGTTGTGAAATTAATATTGAAATGATATTCAATATAGATGCTTCACGAGCCTCCTGATTTAGAGAATGCCAAAATCTTGTGGTTGACTACCAGGTACGTGTGACGTACGAGCATAGGTAAATATATTATTGTTATGTGTAATGAATAATATATTCGTGTGGTGTTGGAATTAGTACGTAGAGACGTACCAGTTTTGAATGTTATACGCATTAATCTAATTGTTGAGTAATGTGTTGGTTAGTATTGGGAGCACCAATGAATGGTGCTGAGATTTCTTGTGCTGACGCTATTGAGCGTGTTGTTGATTATAATGCTGTCACTATTGAGCGTGCGATGGTTATGGTGATGCCGCTATTGAGCATGCAATGAGTTATGATATTGATGCTAGTGAGCGAGCGAGGTGATATCATGAGATATAAAGTGTAAATTGGTAATTGAAATGAATGTGATGTCAATAAATCATTGTTTTAATGATTTAACTTATTGTCGATCATTGATTATTGTCGATTATGGGATTGACAATTGTAATTATCAATTATGGATTGATGATGTGGTATTGTGAGAACAGGAACAGTGCAGGAGATTGCTTATGGGCATTGTGTACTAAGGGAGTATTCCTTTATTCTACAATATTGTGTTCGGTAAATTAGTAATTGTGTATGTGTTGATATTGTGATTATGTTACTGGTATGCTCACCCACGTGGGGGCTGATTCTGTTGAAACAGGTAAAGCAGGTACGTCATTGGCTCGGGAAATGAGTTCGAGCCTTGGAACAAGGATGCTCTTGGGAGCTACGTATCAGTATTGGTATAGAGTATGTGTCCTATACAAGTAGATACACAATTATTTGGCAATGCTCTTCTGTGAGCACCGTGATGTGTATATGAGTTGTATAAGTATTTTAATTGTTCTCTTTTCATTTGAGTGTCGCCTACAATTTAATTGAGAGTAAATTGCATTAATGAATCGAGAATACGATTAGTGCATTATGTAGAGTGTATAACTTAATTATGTTGAACAGAAACTGTATTTATGGGAAGATCATGTCCAAAATTTTATAGACTCATATTGTGAGTATGTGGCGTGTGAAAGGAGAGCTTCCCTAATGTGATAATTATGATACACCTATGATGATATAATGCACTGATGATGAGGTTAGGAGTTCCTACATCAATGGTATCAGAGCAGTGGTTTGCTCTTTGGGGCCGTTTGAGGGACTAAGGATGTATTGGTAGAAATGAATAGCACATAATTTACGCATGATTGCAGTTGAGACCAACGTGACATGACATTTGTATATATGCATGTGCATAGTGTGATATGAAATCATGAACAAAAAAATTATGTTATTGCTAACCATTGTGGTTACGGGATCGTATGTAATACGATGAATGTGATAGTGAGAAGTTCCGGTAATGTCAATAAATATACGCACTAATGGTGGTAGTGTTCGAGGGGTACTAGAAGCTGGTAATTTACATAATAGTATATTGTTGCTTGACTTCTGTAGTAGCAATAATGAGTCATTAAATGAACGACGAGTGATGTACTAGACTGATAGAATTCAGTGTTGGTAGTAACTTGAGTTGTTGATAATGAAAGAATGCATGAATTTTTGAGATTGTGCATATGTTGTATATATATTTATTTACAGTGCTAAGAAGTTTAATTTTTGTAGGAAATCAAGAAACGAGAAATGAAATATGGATGTGTAATGACAAGGAATGTGACAGTATGATATTGTCGTTATGGGACAAGGGACGATGTGATAACCGGGTATGGTTATGTTGTGAATATGAGAATGCAGGTATATGTAAAATTGTACACATGCATTGATATTGAATTGTCATAATGATATTCGTATTGTCACTCAGATATTTGAGAAATAAGTGTGAAATGGGAGCAAAGTGCTGCATGTGATATGAGTCACCTCTTGAGTCCGAAAGGAGCAATGTGATGCATTCATGTGAGTCACCTCTTGAGTCCGACAGGAGTAATGTGATGCATGTGATGCGAGTCACCTCTTGAGTCCTAAAGGAGCAAAGTGATGCATACATGTGAGTCACCTCTTGAGTCTGAAAGGAGCAAAGTGAAGCATACATGTAAGTCAACTCTTGAGTCCACGACAATACCATTGGTATATCAAAACGGTGGGTATTATTATTGTACCATCATGTATTGATGATGAGTATTATTGTACCGCTATTGTGTTAGCGATGAGATGTGTCATTGTGGGCAATGCACCGCTATTGTGTTAGCGATGAGATATGTGTGCCATTGTTGGTGATATACCGCTATTGTGTTAGCGATGAGATGTGTGCCATTGTCAACGATGTACCGCTATTGTGTTAGCAATGAGACATGTGTGCCATTGTGGCAATGTACCACTATTATATTAGCGATGAGATATGTGTGCCATTATTGGCGAAGCACCACTATTGTATTAGCGATGAGATATGTGTACCATTGTTGGCAAAGTACCGCTATTGTATTAGCGATGAGATATATGTGCCACTGTTGCCGAAGTACCGCTATTGTTTTCGCGATGAGATATGTGCGCCATTGTTGGCGAAGTACCGCTATTGTGTTAGCGATGAGACATGTGTGCCATTGTGGGCAATGTACCGCTATTGTATTAGCGATGAGATATGTGTGCCATTATGGGCAATGTACGGCTATTGTATTAGTGATGAGATATGTGTGCCATTGTTGGCGAAGTACCGCTATTAGCGATGAGATATGTGTGCCATTGTTGACGAAGTACCGCTATTGTATTAGCGATGAGATATGTGTGCCATTGTTGGCGAAGTGCCACTATTGTATTCGCGATGAGATATGTGTGCCATTGTGGGCGATGTACTGCTATTGTGTTAGCGATGAGACATGTGTGCCATTATGGGCAATGTACCGCTATTGTATTAGCGATGAGATATGTGTGCCATTGTGGGCAATGTACCGCTATTGTATTAGTGATGAGATATGTGTGCCATTGTTGGTGAAGTACCGCTATTGTATTAGCGATGAGGTATGTGTGCCATTGTTGATGAAGTACCGCTATTGTATTAGCGATGAGATATGTGTGCCATTGTTGGCAAAGTACCTCTATTGTATTCGCGATGAGATATCTGTGCCATTGTGGGTGATGTACCGTTATTGTGTTAGCGATGAGACATGTGTGCTATTGTGGACAATGTACCGCTATTGTATTAGCGATGAGATTTGTTGGCGATGTACGGCTATTGTCTTAGCAATGAGAATATGTGTGTTGTTATTGTCGATAGGCATTATATGTGCTAAAGGTGTAACATGTGTATGCGGTGAGGTGACTAAGCTGTGAGTCGCTTATCTCATAGTGTGTTTGCTATACTAAGATTATTAGTATAACTAGTGTGTTTGATAGACACTGATGTAATTGTCCTGGAATCATATAGAAATGTGGTTGATACAGAACTAATCAGAGGATATTGTGATATACGGGTGTGTTGTGGTAGATATATGGGTGCTACGTATATGTTCTTGTGGATATACCACGAGTAGCTGGGTGCTACGTATATATTGTGGTGGATATACCACGAGTAGCAGTATGGTACGTATGTATATCCATATGCGATGGATAGACCACGGGTGGCTTGTGTGCTACATTACTCCGGAAAGAGTAGAGCTGATGTGATACCCGGGAATTAATGGTATTAATCCCAGTGTGCTAATGACCCTCAATGGATTTTAATTGTGGCAATTATGAATTAATTACGTTGTTGGAACACCCGAGAATGTTAGATCGGGTATTTGGGATCGTTGGATCCAAAGGTTGAGATTGTATTCTCATCGTGGTGAAAAACCATGGAATTGGGTTTTTTGTGGTATCTGGGGTCCGGGGAACTTTGTATTGGGGCTGGTTTTGGAAATTGAGATTGGAGAGATAATTATTGAAAACAGATGATTTTTAATGAATCATGATGTATTTGTGGAGGAATTGATATTTTAGAGCCTTGGTAAAAATGAATAATTTCCCCCTCTCTCCTCTCATCCATGTCTCTCTCTTCCCCCCCAAACCCCTCTTTTTCTCCCTTTGGTAAAAATGGCTGAAAGCTTGGCCTGGGAGCCGGATTTCTCGAAGAAAAGTTGGTAATCTCCTTCCCCTCGCCTTTATCTCCGATTTGATTGTAGAATTGTCGATTTTGGTTAGGATTTGAGTTGTGAATGGAATTTGGGAATTTTTGGTAAAAATCCAAAGTTATGTTTTTGGTGTTTTTATTGGTTTTAAATGGAGTATTGGAGGTGTTGAAGGTGTATGGGGTGTTGGTTTTAAAGCTCGAAGTTTTCAGAAACCCGCAGGTCGCGATCGATCGCGGCTTGGCGCCGATCGATCGCGACATGTTACTGATTTTGGAGTGACGATGAATAGTCGCGGCGATCGATCGTGAATAATGGGCGATCGATCACGGGGGTCTTGGCGATCGATCACGAGATCGGGCGATCGATCGTGACATGTTTTTTTTTCGGGCAGTAGGTTCTGGCGATCGATCGCGAGGAGGTGGCAATCGACCGAAGCCCTGTTTCCTTTGATTTTTCAAAATTTTGGAAAATATCGGGATTTTGGAATCGAGGTTTAACTAGCCAATTTTCGGGACAATGTCTACATTCCAATGGGAATGCTATACCTTTAAAATGAAATGGTTGGAGCCAAGTTTTAATAAAAAATTGGAATACTCGATTTAGTATTTGGTTAACCTTTGAACACATGAATTGGAATATTTTGGGTATTATGCATGCTTAGCCCGGAGTCTTTTAAAATGGTTAATTGTCATTGATTGACGATAGGTTTGGAGGTTGTGAGCGTGCTTGGGCACGTAGTTGCATGCTTGTGTTTAATTGTGAATTATTTATTTGTTAGCGCATAATTCATCAGGTCGCGGGACTCAGTCAAGGTTTGGTTCGGACTACGATCATAAGGTACGTATAACGTACGAGCATAGACCTTTATATTATTGCAATTGTTGAATGCATGGTATATTATGTTTGCAATAAATGGAAAGGCATTAAGAATTATATGGTGCCGCTTTTGAGCGAGTAATGATAAGGATGTTATCGCTATTGAGTGAACATCGGTTATGACGCCGCCGCTGTTGAGCGTGCGTGAGATTAAAATGCCACATTGTGGAGCAAGCGATGAAATAGAACTATGGAACTATTAGTGAGATGTATGGAATATCTGTAATCATTGTTTAATGATTTGATTTTATTGATTATAGTATCAGTATATGAGGAACAGATTTGTTAATCAATGTAAATATATTTATAAGGTTCAATACTTGATGAAGTATTGAAAGAATAATGAGGTGTTGTGAGTATTGGATGGGTTGTATGCTGGAAATGGTGTTTTCTCTCTGAGATTGGGCTTGGCGATCGGTCCCTGTAAAAAGAGCGATCGATCGCTCGAAGTGGGTAAAAATTTGTGTTGCTGAATAGTGTCAGAGATCGATCGCTGGTAATGTAGATATCGATCTCTGAAGATGAATAGTGTCAGAGATCGATCTCTGAAAGAAAATTTTTGGCAAAAATGCTTCTATCGGCAGAGATCGATCTCTATAATGATAGAGATCGATCATTGTCCTGAAAATTGTGAAAATTTATTATTTTTGGGCATTTTGAGATATGAGCTTGTATAGTCGACTTTTGACGATGATTATGACTTTTGGGGAAGTTTTATTAACAATGGGATAATGTTACAAGTATTGAACCTTATAAAGATATTACTACTCGATCGAGTTAATTGACAATTCAAGTTAATAAATGATAAAATGTGATGATTTGAGTAGTATACGGAGTACGAATAATTGTGACTGATTATGGTAGGAAGCATGATGATTTTGTATGACATATGTGGTATAGTTATGAGAACTATTGTTGAGAAATTAATATTGAAATGATATTCAATATAGATGGTTCATGAGTCCCCTGATTTAGAGAATGCCAAAATCTTGTGGTTGACTACCAGGTACGTGTGATGTACGAGCATAGGTAAATATATTATTGTTATTTGTAATGGATAATATATTCGTGTGGTGTTTGAATTAGTACGTAGAGACGTACCCGTTTTGAATATTATAAGCATTAATCTAATTGTTGAGTAATGTGTTGGTTAGTATTGGGAGCACCAATGAATAGTGCTGAGATTTCTTGTGATGATGCTATTGTGTGTGTTGTTGATTATAATGATTGCCGCTATTGAGCGTGCGATGGTTATGGTGATGCCGCTATTGAGCGTGCAATGAGTTATGATATTGATGCTAGTGAGCGAGCGAGGTGATATCATGAGATTTAAAGTGTAAATTGGTAATTGAAATGTATGTGATGTCAATAAATCATTGTTATAATGATTTAACTTATTGTCGATTATAGATTATTGTCGATTATGGGATTGACAATTGTAATTATCAATTATGTATTGATGATGTGGTATTGTGAGAACAGGAACAGTGCAGAAGATTTCTTATGGGCATTGTGTACTAAGGGAGTATTCCTTTATTCTACAGTATTGTGTTCGGTAAATTAGTAATTGTGTATGCGTTGATATTGTGATTATGTTACTGATATGCTCACCAACGTGGGGGCTGTTTCTGTGGGAACAGGTAAAGCAGGTACGTCATTGGCTCAGGAAATGAGTTCGAGCCTTGGAACAAGGATGCTCCTGGGAGCTACGTATCAGTATTGGTATAGAGTATGTGTCCTATACAAGTAGATACACAATTATTTGGCAATGCTCGTCTGTGAGCGACGTGATGTGTATATGGGTTGCATAAGTATTTTAATTGTTCTCTTTTCATTTGAGTGTCGCCTGCAATTTAATTGAGAGTAATTGCATTAATGAATCGAGAATACGATAAGTGCATTATGTAGAGTGTGTAACTGAATTATGTTGAACGGAAACTGTATTTATGGGAAGATCATGTCCAAAATTTTATGGACTCATATTGTGAGTATGTGGCATGTGAAAGGAGAGCTTCTCTAATGTGATAATTATGATACATCTATGATGATATAATGCACTGATGATGAGGTTAGGAGTTGGGGTCCTACAACTATGCATGTTCTCAACTCATTATGTAATTTTGCTCTCAAATAAATTGCACGCAACGCTCAATCTCAAAATATTTATACAAACCATATACACATATCACGATGCTCGAACGAGCATTTAACAAATACATGTGTATCTATTTGTATAAAAAGGCATTACTATATATCAATACTGGTACTTCGCTCTAAGGAGCATCCTCATTCAAAGGCTCGAACTCATTTCTCAGCACTAATGTCATACCTATTATACATGTTTAAACAGAAACAGCCCCCCCATACGGGGTGAGCATATCAATAACATATCATATTATCAACGAATACAATATTAATAATTAACAATATATAATACTGTAAATTAAGGGAAATACTCCCTGAATACTTCATAATCAAATGAGCTTTTTCCCAAGTTGTTCCTCTTCTCAAAACATCTAAATTCATCAACTCCAAAATCAATTAAATCATCACTACAATGATTTATCATACTCATATTCATAATCATCAATTCCATGATAATAAATAATATATCGCAACAATGATTTGCTATAATCACATACATTTCAATTATCAATTCACTACTTAAATATCATAATATCACAATCTCATCATATGACCTCGCTAGCTCAATAGCGGAGCATTATATCACATCCCAAGCTCAACAGTGGTGGCACATAATCCATCGCAGGTTCAATAGAGGCATCACAATAACCTATATCACCACTCATTGGTAATCTCAAACACATGTCATCACTTTACTCAACAAATATGTCAACAAGATCATCTTTAATGCATGCATGTCTTTATGTACTAATTCAGACACAATAAGAACATATTATTCATTAAACATAACAATAATATATTTACATATGCTCTTACGTGACACGTACCTTAAGGTCAACGACATGATTTAGACATTCTCGACAACCGGAGGCTCATACAATATCTATATTGATATCAATTCAATATTAATGTCTCACTAATAACCCTCAACAATATCATCATAAATATTATAGATTTGTCATGCCACCTATCATACTCATTCACAATTTATCGTATTCCGTATATTACTCAAACCATCACATGTACCCATTATTCATTCAAGTTATCAATTAACTCAAGCATGTAGGCCACATCAAACGATGGTTCAATACATATTGATCGCTATTTATTTAAACAGAAAATTCCAGTGTAGCGATTTTATACCGCAAGAGCACGATGTCAAGTTTTAGTATCATGTTATGAAAAGTAGAGATGTCGTACCCACAGTAGCAATTATCAAATTTAATTAGCCTAACTATATTTAGCCTACGATTATTAAGTTAAACCTTAATTAAAATAAACCCATAAAATTAGCCAAACCAAACAAGCTAGCGATGAAAATCGATGGAAATTAATAGAGACGAATATCAAGACTTTGGTTCACCCACAATTCTCCTATTAGTTAAGACTTCAAATTCTATGTTCTAAGGTGATGAGTTTTCTGATGTTATCCAATATACTTTGGTCAAGTTATATAAAGCTAATATTAAAATGTAACAAGTCAATGGTCATGCACTCATTTAACATTCAATATTGCATAATCTCTATGAAAACTTCTAGCTTTCGATCTTGGTAAATCTATAGCTATCACACATGTGCTAGATTTTACGTGGTCAGTTTCAATCTATAACCGACTGTATGAATTCTCTGGTCAAATTATAATATCGTCTGGTCAAGTCAATTATAATTACTAACATCAATTCAAAGGTAGCTAATCCTTTAAAAGCATTAAAAACATAATCATACTCAAAGAATTGTAGAAAAATCAATCAAAAACTCAAACTTGAATCATGGGTTCATACACGGGATCCCCTAGTCTCGATAATTAAGTTAGCAAACTACCATCATCAAAAATGAATGCAAAAACTTGTTTAACAACAAATCCAACATTCCAAATCTAAAATAAATAACTATCAAGAGTTTAGAAATACTAAAGATGCTACCCGTCGACTCCTTGCTTCGTTGTGTCGTCCCGTCTCTTCGATTCCAGCTTGCTCTTCAATGGCTTGAGGTTGAATGGAGGTGGAGGCTGTGTTTTAGGGCGTAAAACTGTAATATCAGGAATAATTATAAATTGTCAAATGGATTTAATTATGATGTTTATATGGTGTGTCGAGATTTAATTCTTGGATATCAGCGTTTGGACCGGAGTTGGGATAATTAATTCCGAGATTGAATTTATAATGTTAATTAAATTCAAGGAGATTCTTAAATTCTTGGGAATGTCATTTTGGTCCCGGATTTGAATAAGTAATTCCGGGTTGAACTTGTATCATAAATTAAATCTAAGAGGGTGGTTTCTTGCAATAATAAAATAATTATTGTTTTTTTGAGAGTTAAATTAAAATAATTAATTTTGGGATGAAAGATAATTGACTGGTGTATATTTAAATAAAGGCTTGGACCTAAAACACTCATTCTCTCTATTCTCCTCCACTCCATCTCGTCTTCACTCTCTTTTCCTCACTCTCACGACCAAAAAAATGCGCAGCAAGGGGGACGATGATTCCAAGGAATTTTAGAGACTTCATCAGGATTTTGAGTGATTTTTATCTCTTTCTCGTAATGGTCCATTTCCCCTTGTATTTTGGTTTGGGCTCGACTTTTCCTGCTGTTTTTGGGGAGACATCACTGTCGATTGTTTTTGTGGTTTAATGCTGGAAGTCTTTGATTCTCGTTTAATCACCTTATACCTTTATTGGGTTGTGTATTAGATGTATTATTCATTAATTAAATGGTTGTAAAAATCCCTTCACTGCAACTCGCTTCTTCCCTGTTTCTGAACGTAAATCAGCCTGCCATGTCGTGAACAAGCTGTGTGTTTGGGTTCTGTTTACTGCTTCTGTGTCGAATGAATTGCTAATGCATTTGGTTTTGTATCCTGCTGCTGTGTCGATATAGTCACCATTACATTTTGTTCTTCCTGTTGCTGTGTCGATCGGTTTTGCTATATTATTTTTAAACAAAAGATATTTCAAAGAATAGTGTGAAGCGATTCTACCGCAAGTGCACGGTTGTCAAGTTTTAGTATAGTGAAAATTAAGTACGGGTTGTCGAATCCACAGGGACTAAAGTATAAGTACCAAATAAGATTAGAGAAATTATATTTAGCCTACGATTTCAGAAGTTGATTAACTAAAGTAAACTTAAACGATGGAATGAAAATTAAACAAGAAACAATAAAATGAATGGTTCCAGATATGCGAAGGCAAGTCACTCGAGAAAATTACCAAGCTCGTCGTTCAACTATGTTATCTTTAATGATTCAACTGAATTATCAAATTATCAACCAATTGATTCTAAAGGTGAAAGGTTTTCGCTATTATTCGATACACTCTCTCGAGCTGTAAAGAAACTAACATTAAATTAGAATAAATCACTCTCGTGCATCTATTTACTAATTCAACATTGCATAAATTGTCAAAACCTTGTTACTCTAAATCTCTCGATTCTAAGTTCTCACGTATGCGATATCATCTCTCGATCTCAATCGTAACATACATCATAAATTAATGGAGCGTGTTACAACGTTATCTCTCGATCTCGGTTATAACTCTCAGATTCAATCAAAGCTAGCTAGACTTTGATCTACACAAACAATTAATTTATGAACAATAGTAATCAATGCGCTCAAACACAATTGAATCAATAATCAAACACAACGAAACTAAAACCCGATAAAATAAACTAGATTTAATTCAAATCAAATACATAAGAGTTTAATTGTCTCTCGACCTCAAAAACATCAAATGGAATTGAAAATCAAAGAAATCAAAGTTTAGAAATACGATAAACGGTGGATGAATCCGTGCGTTGCACCGTGATTTCTTCTCTTGCTCCTTCCTTGCACTCCGGAATAGATTGGCTCGACTTTGGACGAAGAACGGAGATTGAATCTCCTTCGGCGGCGTTAGGCGGCGGCTAGGGCTGCTTATTCTCGACCTAAATCACGTCTGGTATCGTCCCCCTTGATATGGAAGTGATTTATCCTTTTATACCTCAAAAATCATTTCAAAAATGGAAGATAAGATTTTCCCGGATTTGCGTCTCGATCGATCGAGATTTGCGTCCGATCGATCGATGCACTATTCAAGTCAGCCTTTGAAACTCACTGCCTCGCTCGATCGATCGAGATTTTCTTCCGATCGATCGAGACTTTGATAAAATTAGCTCTGAGGTTACTGCCTCGCTCGATCGATCGAAAAATTGTTCCGATCGATCGAGACTTGAAATTCTTTTCTTCTCAGCACACTGTCTGGCTCGATCGATCGAGACAAAATCTCGATCGATCGGGATTCCAAAAATCTCACTTCCTTAATTTCAACTCTTTCTCGCCTCGATTTCGCCAGTTATCTTCATATTAGCTCATTTCTTCCACTTCCGATCTATTTTCCTGAAACAAACGAATAAACACCAAAAAGCATAATATCATCCATGAAAAAGTACGGAAAATGGGAAGAAATTACAGTTAAAAACACTTAAAATCGCCTATCACTATGGAATTTGTTTCAGGCTGATATGCTCGTATTTATGATTGTGCCCAGCTGGTCGACTACTGCATTGAGATTCCAACACCGTTTTCCCTTCTTATTCTTGCTAATTCATGTGTATTCTTGCTGTGCGGTTAAGATTGAGCTGCTAGTTTTGATTTTCTCTGTTACTCCTTGGTTCCAACTGTGTTTTCACGGCCTTGACATTTTTGAGATGCTGAATGGAGTTGCATTTTATTCTTGGCCGTGAGTTATGTTTCAATTGTTGGGTTTTCATGTGAGTTTGACCATCCGTGAGTCTTATGTGTTTATTCCATCGTGGCTGTGTCCAGTTGATACTAATGGGTTATTTGTAAGCTTCATTTCAGCAGTGGACCTTGTCTAGCGGTTCTTTGTTTTCCATTGCCATAGTCCACCTGCCATTCTTAAATTTTTGGCTGTGAGTTTCAGTAAATTTGGTGCAGAATCGGTGGATTGATTATTTAAATGATAGTTATATAAACTAGCTTTATGATTACACAAAGGGGTAGTATCGATTAGTTTGATTAGTGTACGGAGCTCATTTTAGTGAGTTGTTGTTCGGTAACGTTGAACTGAAGATGAGTAGTATATAAATTATATCAGGTGTGTTGTAAGCGAACTAATATTAAGTTGGTGATTTTGATATAGATACTCCATGAGCTTCTGGACGACGAGGGCAGCTTAATCTTGTGGGCGACTATAAGGTATGTACGTGGTGATGTACGAGCAGGTATAATATGAATTATTTCATATTCCAGTATTCATATATTGTTGAATTGTGCTGACTAAATAAATGGGAACGAATATGTGAATTGAGCTTGATATATGTGGTATGGTGGACACGTAAGTTTACGTGGTCCGGATATTGACTGAATATAAGGGGACGGATATGTGAATTGAGTTTGATATATGTGGTATGGTGAACACATAAATGTACGTGGTCCGGATATGGAGTTGGGTATGGATGCCTTCGGCATGACCAGTATGAGAAAGTGTTCAGTGAGATAGATTGATAGACATAACTGCATTGATATGGAATTATTTATGATTGAACATAAATAATAGATTCTTGTTGTATTGAATTCATCGTGTGGTTGAGTATCATATTTTCAGTGACGATACTAAACTTGATGTTATGAAAGCTTGTAAGTTTGAAACAGGAACATTGTGTGGAAGCTATACAGATTCAGAACTTTACAGGGAGTATATTTTATAGATTTTCAATACTCTTGAATTGTGATATTATGATCTTATCATGATCTTTATGCCTTGTTATGATATGGGTAGTGTGATGTTGGTATGCTCACCCTGTGTGGGGCTGTTTCTGTTGAAACAAGTATTACAGCTATAAAGTCATTTTGGCATAGCAAGCTCGAGCTTGGTTGGACAATATTGCTTCCTGAAGCGTAGAGTGAGATTGAGTAAATGGTATACATTATTTATGCAACTGATGAGTATTCATTATTTGTTGCTCGCATGTGAGCACTTGGAGTCGTGTATATGGACTGTATAATGGTGTTGAAGTCCACTTATTATATCTACTTAGTACTATGTTTTCCCTGGCTGGGAACTTACTTATGTTCTTTTAGTATTGTGTTTTTCCCTGGCTGGGAGTTAGTTTTAGTGATGTGTTATATTTTCGGATAGCCCAAATTATGGGGAGACTCTGCCCAAATTTTTATAGAAGTCATGGGGATTATGGGAAGCATGTAATGTTTCTTTTAAAGAATGAATTTTTTTTTATCCACATACGACGTCATGGATGCACTAATGACGAGTTAAGGAGTTGGGGTCTTACATTAGTGGTATCAGAGCAGTGGTTAGCTCTTTGGGCAGTTTGAGGACTTAAAAATATGTTGAGAGGATTGTATACCACACACTTTTATGCATGATTGTGGTTTTCTGTTATTGTGACATGACGTTTGCGTAGTTATGTGCATTTTATGATATGAAGCAATGAAAATTGGTGTTATTGCTAACCATCGTGATTGCAGGATCGTATGAGATACGAAGAACGTAATATTATAAATAATTAGCAACGCCGATGATCATACACACTGAAGGGGGCACTGTTGAAAAGGCACGAGTATGGTAACTCGTTTTATTTATATCACGGAATTGATTATGTGAAAATAAAATGGAAATGTACTGTGAGATGCACGATGAATGACATGCCACGCTGACAGTAATTAATGTTGTGATAAGTGGACGTTGTTGCTAGTAGAGGGATAAAAGCGCTTTATTGAGTTGATTTTTGTGTACATGTTATGTATATGTATGTGCAGTGCTGAGAAATCTGATTTGCAGGAGAAATCAGAAAATGACATATGATAACTGAAGATAGGAAATGGTAGGCAGTACTGTGCTGTTGGAGTATGACAACAGATGATGTGACAATCGGGTATGTGTATGTCATTTACATGATGACATAGGTGTGACAATGTATTAGCACTGATTCAATCGTTCCTGTTTATTGTATAACGTATTGATGATTGGTGATCCTTGTGGATGTGTTTATTTAGAGGTCGCCACTAGAGTGTGCGATGTGATCATGTTGTGAGAATGTAGAGTGGGGTCACCGCTGAGGCGAGTGATGTGTATATATGATTTGTGGTCACCGCTGACGAGCGAGCAATGTGATATGGGTCTCCACTGATGAGTGAGCGATGTGATATTGGGTCACCACTGGCGAGTGAGTGATGTGGTCGCCGCTGACGAGCGACCGATGCGATATTGGGTCACCACTGAGGAGTGAGCGATGTGATTCAGGTCACCACTGGCGAGTGAGTGATGTGGTCGCCGCTGACGAGCGAGCTGTGTGATATTGGGTCGCCACTGAGGAGTGAGCGATGTGATTCGGGTCACTACTGACAAGTGAGTGATGTGATTGCCACTGGCAAGCGAGCGACGTGTATATTTCAGGGACAATGCTAGAGAGAGCATGTGACATGTATATTGATATTGAGTCGTTGCTAGGGAGAGCATGCGATGTGATTATTGTCGGGATCGACACTATTGAGAGTGTGCAATGTATTTTATGTGCCTCCACTAAAGAGGGGGGTGATGAATATACGTTGATTTAAATTGATCTTGTTGACGTATTGTAATATTCAAATGTACAGGTGAAAGCGATCATGGAGAGAGTGGATGAAGAGACATTATTGTTTTCGTTCATTTTTATTGCAGTGGATGCAATAGCGGGGTGTGATTGATACCGATATATTGATGACATTTATTGGCGAGATGATGGTATGATTATATTGTGATATTTGAAATTTATAATATTTACCGCTATCATGTCGAAGCGATGGAAATATTCTGAATGCCGCTGATATGTCAAGGCAATGAATATTTTTGGACGGTCATGTTATTGATGATGAGTATATCAATTGTGTATTGATATGAAATTATATTTTGTGGCATATTTATGTTGAAAACAGGGACAGTTTTAAGGATCAAGTGTGGATCCACTGTGTACAGTAAGTGTTATTACATCTTGTTGTTTTAAGAATGTAATTTTATGCATCGTGATTATGGATATTATATGTATGCCAGTAGTGGAGATGACATTGTGGATGCCCGTATTGACGATGAGATTATGCATGCCAGTGTTGGCGATGAGTATTGATATATTGCTGTTGCGTTAGCAAGAAACATCTTAGTACCGCTATCGTTATTAGCGATGAATATTGTTGTACCGCCATTGGGCGATGAGTATTGTGTACTGCGTGAGGCGATGAGTATTACGTACCGCCGTAGTGAAATGAGTATTGTTATACTGCTATTGTGTTAGCAATGAATATTAGGGTGCTGCCATTGGGCGATGGATAGCTGCTATTATGTTAGCATGAGTATTAGTGTACTGTTATTGTGCTAGCGATGTATATTGATGATGTGTTCATTTCAGATAGCTGTGGACATTGTGTTATTGTTGTTCCTTGGGTACACGAGATGTAGCCCCAAGAGGATATTGAAACCAGAGGAACAAGGAGTTGAGGTAAACTATTACGTTTGGTTTGACAGGTGAATATATCTTAATATATGTTGATAGATACTGATTGCATTATCTCAGTTGAGTCATATTTATTTTGAGAATCAATTGTACAGATGGAATAACAGAAAATTATAATCGCTTGAGATTTTATTATTACTGTGAAAAGCATGCTAGATTGGTATATTGTAGGATTAGTAGGTGAACGTGATCATGTTGACATGAGATTAATGGGTACATCACGGGATGACGTGGGATCACTATGAATGTCGTGTGTGGACATATGATCATTGTGAACATTCATGATTAATAATTTATTATGTTTCGAGGATGAGTTAAAGATTGAAATGAATTGCGTCATTGAGGCATGCAATTGATTTTTATGTTGAATTTCAATCATCCAGATATGTGATAGTATGTTGTAGCATGATGTGTATAGGATTGCGTGAAACTTTTGACGCAGGGAATTAATGTTTGATGATGGAAATATTATGAATATCAAAATGCATAAATGACAAGGTACGTGGTTATGTTATGAGTATTTGAGAAATACTAATGAATTTATTTTGTACTTGTCCCATGGCAGATGATGGTTGGGTGGTGTAATGTGGAAAGATTGATACTTAAGAGCATGCGAGTATTGCGATGAGCATGATACTATGGTGCTATTGTGTATTGTAGATGATTTCATCTACAAAGGTATGACACGAATTAACCGATATTGATGTTGATACCTTGTTTTAGATGGAGTATAATCGTGACATAGGAATATTGATTTTCATCATGATTTGATATTGATGATCTATGGTTGTTGGTGCGTATAATGTGGATATATGTATGTGAGAATTACTAATGGGTTTTCTAGTAATTACTTTGAACCAGATAATAGCCATGAGATGATATATGAGATGTTGATGCGTAAAGGCTCAAGAGTACCGTTACTTCATACGGACGATGGTGGTGATGTTAGTATAAATTGCATACATTTGCAACAACACATGTATGAAGTTATTTATACGATAAAGGTTGGTGTATTGTCATACATTTCTTATATACACATGATATGCATGGATTGCATGATTTAGAGATTATATGATGTGTAGTATGATGAAAGTAAACTATGACGGATTAAGGTTTTGTGCAAGGAAACTGTACCGATGGAAGTACGCAGGTATTGAAGTATGACAAAGAGGCTTGATGATTAAACACCGTAAGTGTTGACTTTTACGAATTAATGGCACTTGATAATTGTTAACATGTTGATACTAATCTTCGAATGATGCTAGTGTGCTAGTAACGATAATTTATAATATCATAATGAAGATTACATAATGGCTAAAGTACGATGATGGTAATTTCATGAAGATTTACATGAATAAGTGTATTCATATATGATAACACATTGAATTTTAATGTTGGAATATGGTAAAGTGATGTGAATTGCAGTCTTGCGATCGTTGGTGTAATGCGGCACATGTGTGAGCCGTGATGATTCAGATGGCTGTCATCCAACAGGTGATCAGGTCACTATCTTGAGTTGTATAAGGTATGTAAATTTTACAGTTTACTTTTATGGTAAGCATGCATTTTAATTTCGAGGTCGAAATTTTATTAGGTGGGGAGAATTGTGATATCCGGAATAATTATAAATTGTCAATAGATTTAATTATGATGTTTATATGGTGTGTCGAGATTTAATTCTTGGATATCAGCGTTTGGACCGGAGTTGGGATAATTAATTCCGGGATTGAATTTATAGTGTTAATTAAATTCAAGGAGATTCTTAAATTCTTGGCAATGTCGTTTTGGTCCCGATTGAATAAGTAATTCCGGGTTGAACTTGTATCATAAATTAAATCTAAGAGGGTTTTCTTGCAATAATAAAATAATTATTGTTTTTTTGAGAGTTAAATTAAAATAATTAATTTTGGGATGAAAGATAATTGAATGGTGTATATTTAAATAAGGGCTTGGACCTAAAACACTCATTCTCTCTATTCTCCTCCACTCCATCTCGTCATCACTCTCTTTTCCTCACTCTCTCGACCAAAAAAATGCGTAGCAAGGGGGACGATGATTCCAAGGAATTTCAGAGACTTCATCAGGTTTTGAGTGATTTTTATCTCTTTCTCGTAATGGTCCATTTCCCCTTGTATTTTGGTTTGGCTCGACTTTTCCTGCTGTTTTTGGGGAGACATCACTGTCGATTTTTTTTGTGGTTTAATGCTGGAAGTCTTTGATTCTTGTTTAATCACCTTATACCTTTATTGGGTTGTGTATTAGATGTATTATTCATTAATTAAATGGTTGTAAAAATCCCTTCACTGCAACTCGCTTCTTCCCTGTTTCTGAACGTAAATCAGCCTGCCATGTCGTGAACAAGCTGTGTGTTTGGGTTCTGTTTACTGCTTCTGTGTCGAATGAATTGCTAATGCATTTGGTTTTGTATCCTGCTGATGGGTCGATATAGTCACCGTTGCATTTTGTTCTTCCTGTTGCTGTGTCGATCGGTTTTGCTATGGAATTGGTTTCAGGCTGATATGCTCGTATTTATGATTGTGCCCAGCTGGTCGACTACTGCATTGAGATTCCAACACCGTTTTCCCTTCTTTTTCGTGCTAATTCGTGTGTATTCTTGCTGTGATATCCCCGAAATGATTAAGTGTTATTTAAACATTAATCATTGTTGTGAAAATTATGGTATTATTTCTTGTGTTGAATTAATAATATTGGGAAATGCATGTGAGGGTACATGTGTTATATGTTGGGATTTTGGGGTTGTGGCATGATTATTTGGGGTGTGTGTTGTTTGTTTTGGTAAAGCATTTTTTTAAATGGGAGTTGAAGTATTTTATTGAGAAAATACTATAAAATATCATGTGAGGATATTTTAATACATCGTGCTAAATACCGGGACCAAAACATAACACATCACTTAACCCACCACTCAACCACCCCCCTTGACCCATACCCTGCTGCCAGTTTCTTGCCCATGCCTCTTGTCCCATCTCCCACTCCACCTTGTCATAGCTGGAACACCTCCAATCCTCTCCCATTTTTCGTCCAACACCTGATAAGTAAGAAAAGAAGGAGATCCACCATTTTTATTGCCTGGAAAGCTTCCCAAAATCGGAGCAAAAAGGGGTGAGAAACCATTTCTGGGTTTGAATTTAAGTTGTTTAAGTTCATACTTTTATTTGTGTAAATATGGCATGTTAGCTTAGGTTTCTTAAAACCTTCGATTTAAATGCTTACATGGTGTTATTATGTAGCTCTCAGTATTTTTCCTTATGTATATTACATGTTTTATGTTGAGGAAATAAGCATGTAAAGTAGAGTGTTCGGAAATCTGGGTAGGAGTATGCCTTGTTTTTCTGAAAAATGTGGACTGGGAGTGTTTTTGAGGAGGTGATATTATGCATGTTAGATGGGTTTTAGGGTAAACCTTTGATGTGAAAATATGCATGGTAGTTTTGTGAAGCCTTTGGCATTTTTATTCGAGCAATATTCATGACTTATGTGGTAGATTTCATTGCTTGAAAGTGGGTACTCAAAAATCTGGGCAGGAAGACAATGCCCTGTTTTTCGGAAAAGTTGGTTGAGTACTGATGTTATAGGGTGCTTTTAATGCATGTGGGTTTGTGGTTGGGGTACATATCTTGTATGATTACACTCAGGGTAGTGTATTGTAACTACTAGCATGTTTGTTTGGGCATGTTGTGTGTCTTACATGTTAGAACGAAAGGTATGAAAATCAGTGTTAGAGCATTCTGGAAAATGTCGCGCACAGACCATGTGGCGATCGATCGCCACAAAAGGGGCGATCGATCGCCGACGTCCAGTAGCCAAAATCAAAGGCACGTGATCGATCGCCATGGATGGCGCGATCGATCACCATGGGACAGTAGAGTCTGGCGATCGATCGCCAAGTGGTAGCGATCGATCGCCAGAAGCAGAGTTATGAAAAATTGATTTTTTGTTGGATTTTGATTTTGGACTATAAATTGACATCTCATATTGTGTTGTACACTGGTGTAGAGCCTTCACAGACGGCTACACAACGCAGGGGATAGAGTCCCACCACACACTACATTTTGGAAAGGTACGTAAGCGACGTACGGGCATCCCAACGGTAACATGTACTTTATGTTTGTCTTTGACACATGATGAATGCAATGTGATGCATTAAGATTATGATACATGTTATTATGCATTGTTGTTGCATATTATGCATTGTGTTGCATATTGTGATGTGGAATAAAGAGGTGTATTCCACGAGTCAGGGCGATCACAGTTAAGTTTTAAATGCTTACGCTTTACCGCTAAAAATGTGGAGCGGGAGGGGGGAGGCTCGCTTGCACATGGAGGCGGGGTATACCATACTGAGCGAGGATGAGATACCGCTAGTATGAAGAGGCGAGGATGAGATACCGCTTGTTTCGAGATTATGAAAGCGAGGAAGCATTAAAATAACTGATGATGACTGACTCAAGAAAAAGAGATGATATGTCATGACTTTTATTTATGAAACCATATGTTCATATAGTGATTTGTTTATGAATTATGGTACATGATACAGGGACAACCAATAGGCGTTGTAAATGCGATGAAAATACAGGAAGTGTTTTGTATTTATGATTATGCATTTACGCCTTACGTATTCATATTGTGTTGTATATGAATAGCTATGTGCTCATGTGTTGGGGGTTGTCTTTGTAGGTGCTTTTGCTAAGGAGAACTAGGGTCGGGGCTGATACTTTGAGCTGTAAGGAGTGCTACTACAATAGCAGGACAGAGTTCTTTTGCGTAGTCTCTACAAGTAGTAGAGTAGAACTATAGTATCACTCCTATTGTTTTGAGAAATGTAACTATTATCTGTTGAAAAATTTTATGGGTACATGTGAACTGTAAGCTCAAAATGTCAACACGATTAAATACTCTGATATTGAAATGCTTAGTTCTCATAATTGCACCTTACATTATGTTTAAGTATCGGGGTCTCACATTTAGTGGTATCAGAGCAGTGGTTAGATAACCAGGGAAGAGTGAGGGGTAGCCTTTAAAGACAAGTTAGTTAGGTATTCATTGTTGGGCATGTTATGCATGTGATGCATATTTTTGTATAAGTGTTATACTAACATGCTTTGAATATAATACTCTTGTTATCTAACGGCTTATATTATGAACTGCTTTTGGTATTGTTGTTAACTCTTGTGTTGCAGCATGGCGGCTATTAACCCGGAGAACCTCAATGAAGAGGTAGGGGATATGGGCAGTATGAATGCTAGTGTTGCTCATATGAATCCTTTACCGCCACCTGCTGTAGGAGTGGAGCCCAGTGCATAGATGTTATTACCAGGGGAGCTCAGTTTGACACAGTTTCTGAACTTCCGTCCACCCATGTTTGAGGGGACCGAGTCTGGAGAAGGGACCGAAGAGTGGCTAGAACGGATAGAGCAGATACTTGTGACTGCGCCCTGTGCACGTACCGCATGGCTGAGGTTAGCCGAGTTTCAGATGGCGAAGAAGCCTTCTATGTGGTGGAAGACCACTTTGATGGAGCTAAGGGCTCAAGGTATGGTAGTGGACTGGACTGTATTCAGGACCCGGTTTCTTAACCGATATTTTTCTGCAGCTCCCAGACAAGTAAAGGAGGACGAGTTCACTAATTTGAAGCAGGGCAACATGTCAGTTTCGGACTTTGCTTTGCAGTATTCCTCACTGTTGAGGTATGTCCCCCATATCGCTGTGAGCAGCCATGCTAAGATGAGGCATTTCCTGAAGGGACTGAGGCCAGAATTGTTTGATCGGGTTGTTTCCAACAACCCCACCTCTTTTGATGACGCCCTGACTAGGGCAGAGCTGGCAGAGATTGCAGTGGGAGCATATAAGGACGTTGTACCCCCTTTCGTGCCATCACAGAGGCCTGTTACTGATAGTTTGAAACCACGAGGGGATCAGTTCAAGGCTCGTGGAGCCTCATCATCTTCCAGGTTTAGTGGGAAGAAATCTCAGGGTCAGAAGCAAAGCAATCGAGGACCTACACAGGGGAGTAAAGCAGGAGGGGACAGGTGTGACCGCTGTGGAGGATTTCACTTGTCACGTGACTGCCGAGGCTGTTATGTTTGTGGCAAGGTGGGCCACTTAGCTCGGAATTGCCCCAATCGGGCAAGTCAGGCAGACTCAGGGCCGAATAGGCCAAGATTTGATGCTAGGACGGCACCACCGAGGCAGCAGTTTGTGCCTCGACCACAGGGAGGTCAGGCGACAGGATAACCGCAGGGACAAGTGTATGCACTGACTAGGGAGCAGGCTGAGGCAGCCCCGGAGGAGGTCATTGCTGGTACGTGTCATTTATTTACGTACCCTGCATTTATTTTGGTAGATACAGGTGCTTCTCATTCTTTTGTATCTGTTGCTTTTGTGGAGAGATATCACTTGTGCTCGTCTCTGTTACCCACGCCTCTCATGGTCTCGACACCCACGGGAAAGCATGTGATTGCGGACCGACTGTTATCTGATTGCCTCATTTATTTTGAGGGCAATGACCTGAGGGCCGATCTGATTCAGTTAGAGATGACAGATTTTGACTGCATTATCGGCATTGATGTGTTGAGCAGATACCGAGCTGTGGTAGATTGCCGACAGAGGATGTTACATTTTCTATCTGATCAGGGGTTCCAGTGGACTTTTTATGGGGACGGCTCCCGTCCAAAGATTCCAGTGATCTCAGCGGTTAAGATGTCGCGGTTATTGGAACGTGGCCACACTGGGTACCTTATTTATGCCGTGAATGCATCAGAAGAGAAGGAAGTGAGAGCCGAGGACATTCCAGTTGTGGCGGAGTTCATTGATGTGTTCCCAGATGAGATTCCGGGGTTTCCGCCTATCAGGGATGTTGAGTTTGCTATTGAGCTGCTACCAGGGACTTCTGCTATTTCTCGTGCCCCGTACAGGATGGCACCGGCGGAGCTGAGAGAGCTGAAGGTACAGTTACAGGAGCTCCTTGACAAGGGATACATTCGTCCTAGTGTATCGCCTTGGGGTGCACCAGTCTTGTTCGTGAAAAAGAAGGATGGTTCAATGCGTCTGTGCATTGACTACAAGCAACTGAACAAGGCCACAGTGAAGAACAGGTATCCACTTCCGAGGATTGATGATTTGTTCGATCAGCTTCAGGGTACAGAGGTGTACTCGAAGATAGACTTGAGGTCTGGCTATCATCAGGTGCGGGTTAGAGCTGGCGATGTCCAAAAGACGGCTTTTAGAACTCGGTATGGGCACTACGAGTTCTTAGTGATGCCATTCGGAGTGACAAATGCACCTGCAGTTTTTATGAGCCTGATGAACAGAGTATTTCAGGAGTACCTCGATCAGTTTGTGATCGTATTCATTGATGACATCCTTGTTTATTCAAGGAGTGAGGAGGAACATGCCGATCATTTGAGGACAGTACTTCAGATTCTCAGAGATCATCATTTGTACGCCAAACTCAGCAAGTGTGAGTTTTGGCTGAGCAGTGTATCATTTTTGGGCCATATCATATCACGAGAGGGGATATCAGTAGACCCGAGGAAGATAGAGGCAGTTATGGATTGGTCTGCCCCTACTTCAGTAGTGAAATTCGAAGTTTTCTTGGTCTGACTGGCTATTACCGACGTTTCGTCGAGGGTTTCTCAAAGATCGCCAAGCCACTTACACAGCTGACTCAGAAGGGAGTTCAATTCCTTTGGTCGGAAACTTGTGAGCAGAGCTTCCAGGAGTTGAAGCACAGATTGACTTCAGCGCCAGTTTTGGTGATTCCCAAGGAGAACAAAGGGTTCGTTCTCTATACCCACTTATCGCTACAGGGCCTAGGATGCGTACTGATGCAGGACAGACATGTAGTGGCTTATGCTTCTAGACAGTTAAAGCCACACGAGACGAGGTATCCGGTCCATGATCTGGAGCTAGCAGCCATAGTGTTCGCCTTGAAGATATGGCGACACTACTTATACGGTACCTCATTCACCATCTTCACTGATCACAAAAGCCTGAAGTTCTTGTTTACACAGGCTGAGCTGAACATGAGGCAGAGGAGATGGATGGATCTGCTGAAGGATTATGATTGTGAAATCCTATACCATCCCAGGAAAGAAAACTTGACAGCTGACGCTTTGAGTCGGAAGGTGAGGAGCACAGCAGAGGATGCCATGTGTCTATCAGCTATGTTGGGCTCCTACTGCCATTTGGGATTTGATTATGATGTGTCTACTTCACCAGTACAGGTTTTGACCCTGTTAGCTGAGCCTGTTATTTATGATCACATCAGGAAGGCTCAGTGGACCGATGCAGAGGTTCAGAGATGGGTGTCAGTGGTTCATTCAGGTCAGCCATCGAGATTCAAAGTGGCTGAGGACGGTTCTCTGAGACTTGGTGACAGATGGGTGGTTCCAGATACACCCGAGTTGCGTCAGGGTATATTACAGCGAGCTCATTGCAGCAGGATGAGTGTCCACCCGGGCGGGAAGAAGATGTATAAGGATCTACGCAGCCAGTTCTGGTGGAGGCGTATGAAACAAGATTTCACCTCATTCATCAAGAGATGTTTGATCTGTCAACAGGTGAAGGCTGAGAGGCAGAGGCCTGGAGGTGAGCTAAGGAGCTTGGAGATACCACAGTGGAAGTGGGAGCACATATCCATGGACTTCGTGACCCACTTACCAAGGACTGTTTCGGGTTTCGATGCTATATGGGTAGTCGTCGACAGATTGACTAAGAGTGCTCATTTCATTCCATACTGTATGACCTTCTCGTACTTGAGGATGGCACAATTATATATCAGAGATGTGGTGAGACTGCATGGGATCCCTGTTTCGATTGTGTCTGATCGAGATCCGCGGTTTACATCTCACTTTTGGGAGGGTCTTCAGTCAGCTCTAGGTACAGAGTTGAGGTTGAGCACAGCCTATCATCCACAGACAGACGGACAGACCGAGCGTACGATACAGATGCTCGAAGATATGTTGAGGGCTTGTGTGCTGGAGTTCGACACTTCATGGCAGGACTCGATAGCCTTGGTGGAGTTCTCTTACAATAATAGCTACCAGACAAGTTTACAGATGGCTTCTTTCGAGGCCCTCTATGGTAGGCGTTGTAGGTCACCCTTGTGTTGGGATGACGGGGATCGCAAATCAGTCGGAGGACCAGATTTGATCCGGGAAATGGAAGAAAAGGTAAAAGTGATAAGACAAAAGATGAAGGCAGCTCAGGACAGACAGGCAGCGTATGCCAATCAGTGGCGAAGACCGTTGGAGTATCAGTTGGGCGACAGAGTCTTTCTGAAGATCTCACCCTTCAGGGGTGTGGTACGGTTTGGTATGCGGGGGAAGTTATCCCCGAGATATGTGGGGCCGTACGAAATCTTGCAGCGTGTGGGTACTCTGGCTTACCGGTTAGCTTTACCGCCCTCTCTGTCTGGTATTCACGATGCATTTCATGTGTCTATGTTGCGGAAGTACGAGCCAGATCCTTCTCATGTGTTGCAGCCTTCTGAGGTTCAGATTGAGTCAGATGTTTCCTATGTTGAGCGGCCTATCAGGATTTTGGATAGGGCAGATCGCAGACTGAGAAACAAAGTTATTCCTATGATCAAGGTTCAGTGGGATCGTAGGGGTGTCGAGGAGGCCACGTGGGAGACAGAGCGACACATGGTGCAGCACTATCCAGAGCTGTTTTCTGGTATGCGTTTATGTTTTGTTTTACTTCGCGTTGGTAAGCATGCTGATTTCGAGGACGAAATCTTATAAGTAGGGGAGTATTGTGATATCCCCGAAATGATTAAGTGTTATTTAAACATTAATCATTGTTGTGAAAATTATGGTATTATTTCTTGTGTTGAATTAATAATATTGGGAAATGCATGTGAGGGTACATGTGTTATATGTTGGGATTTTGGGGTTGTGGCATGATTATTTGGGGTGTGTGTTGTTTGTTTTGGTAAAGCATTTTTTTAAATGGGAGTTGAAGTATTTTATTGAGAAAATACTATAAAATATCATGTGAGGATATTTTAATACATCGTGCTAAATACCGGGACCAAAACATAACACATCACTTAACCCACCACTCAACCACCCCCCTTGACCCATACCCTGCTGCCAGTTGCTTGCCCATGCCTCTTGTCCCATCTCCCACTCCACCTTGTCATAGCTGGAACACCTCCAATCCTCTCCCATTTTTCGTCCAACACCTGATAAGTAAGAAAAGAAGGAGATCCACCATTTTTATTGCCTGGAAAGCTTCCAAAAATTGGAGCAAAAAGGGGTGAGAAACCATTTCTGGGTTTGAATTTAAGTTGTTTAAGTTCATACTTTTATTTGTGTAAATATGGCATGTTAGCTTAGGTTTCTTAAAACCTTCGATTTAAATGCTTACATGGTGTTGTTATGTAGCTCTCAGTATTTTTCCTTATGTATATTACATGTTTTATGTTGAGGAAATAAGCATGTAAAGTAGGGTGTTCGGAAATCTGGGTAGGAGTATGCCTTGTTTTTCTGGAAAATGTGGACTGGGAGTGTTTTTGAGGAGGTGATATTATGCATGTTAGATGGGTTTTAGGGTAAACCTTTGATGTGAAAATATGCATGGTAGTTTTGTGAAGCCTTTGGCATTTTTATTCGAGCAATCTTCATGACTTATGTGGTAGATTTCATTGCTTGAAAGTGGGTACTCAAAAATCTGGGCAGGAAGACAATGCCCTGTTTTTCGAAAAAGTTGGTTGAGTACTGATGTTATAGGGTGCTTTTAATGCATGTGGGTTTGTGGTTGGGGTACATATCTTGTATGATTACACTCAGGGTAGTGTATTGTAACTACTAGCATGTTTGTTTGGGCATGTTGTGTGTCTTACATGTTAGAACGAAAGGTATGAAAATCAGTGTTAGAGCATTCTGGAAAATGTCGCGCACAGACCATGTGGCGATCGATCGACACAAAAGGGGCGATCGATCGCCGACGTTCAGTAGCCAAAATCAAAGGCACGTGATCGATCGCCATGGATGGTGCGATCGATCGCCATGGGACAGTAGAGTTTGGCGATCGATCGCCAAGTGGTAGCGATCGATTGCCAGAAGCAGAGTTATGAAAAATTGATTTTGGACTATAAATTGACATCTAATATTGTGTTGTACACTGGTGTAGAGCCTTCACAGACGGCTACACAACGCAGGGGATAGAGTCCCACCACACACTACATTTTGGAAAGGTACGTAAGCGACGTACCGGCATCCCAACGGTAACATGTACTTTATGTTTGTCTTTGACACATGATGAATGCAATGTGATGCATTAAGATTATGATACATGTTATTATGCATTGTTGTTGCATATTATGCATTGTGTTGCATATTGTGATGTGGAATAAAGAGGTGTATTCCACGAGTCAGGGCGATCACAGTTAAGTTTTAAATGCTTACGCTTTACCGCTAAAAATGTGGAGCGGGAGGGGGGAGGCTCGCTTGCACATGGAGGCGGGGTATACCATACTGAGCGAGGATGAGATACCGCTAGTATGAAGAGGCGAGGATGAGATACCGCTTGTTTCGAGATTATGAAAGCGAGGAAGCATTAAAATAACTGATGATGACTGACTCAAGAAAAAGAGATGATATGTCATGACATTTATTTATGAAACCATATGTTCATATAGTGATTTGTTTATGAATTATGGTACATGATACAGGGACAACCAATAGGCGTTGTAAATGCGATGAAAATACAGGAATTGTTTTGTATTTATGATTATGCATTTACGCCTTACGTATTCATATTGTGTTGTATATGAATAGCTATGTGCTCATGTGTTGGGGGTTGTTTTTGTAGGTGCTTTTGCTAAGGAGAACTAGGGTCGGGGCTGATACTTTGAGCTGTAAGGAGTGCTACTACAATAGCAGGACATAGTTCTTTTGCGTAGTCTCTACAAGTAGTAGAGTAGAACTATAGTGTCACTCCTATTGTTTTGAGAAATGTAACTATTATCTGTTGAAAAATTTTATGGGTACATGTGAACTGTAAGCTCAAAATGTCAACACGTTTAAATACTCTGATATTGAAATGCTTAGTTCTCATAATGCACCTTACATTATGTTTAAGTATCGGGGTCTCACACTTGCTGTGCGGTTAAGATTGAGCTGCTAGTTTTGATTTTCTCTGTTACTCCTTGGTTCCAACTGTGTTTTCACGGCCTTGACATTTTTGAGATGCTGAATGGAGTTGCATTTTATTTTTGGCCGTGAGTTATGTTTCAAATGTTGGGTTTTCATGTGAGTTTGACCATCCATGAGTCTTATGTGTTTATTCCATGGTGCCTGTGTCCAGTTGATACTAATGGGCTATTTGTAAGCTTCATTTCAGCAGTGGACCTTGTCTAGCGGTTCTTTCTTTTCCATTGCCTTAGTCCACCTGTCGTTCTTAAATTTTTGGCTGTGAGTTTTAGTAAATTTGGTGCAGAATCGGTGGATTGATTATTTAAATGATAGTTATATAAACTAGCTTTATGATTACACAAAGGGGTAGTATCGATTAGTTTGATTAGTGTACGGAGCTCATTTTAGTGAGTTGTTGTTCGGTAACGTTGAACTAAAGATGAGTAGTATATAAATTATATCAGGTGTGTTGTAAGCGAACTAATATTAAGTTGGTGATTTTGATATAGATACTCCATGAGCTTCTGGACGACGGGGGCAGCTTTATCTTGTGGGCGACTATAAGGTATGTACGTGGTGACGTACGAGCAGGTATAATATGAATTATTTCATATTCCAGTATTCATATATTGTTGAATTGTGATGACTAGATATATGGGAATATGTGAATTGCGTTTGATATATGTGGTATGGTGGACACGTAAGTGTACGTGGTCCGGATATTGACTGAATATAAGGGGAAGGATATGTGAATTGAGTTTGATATATGTGGTATGGTGAACACATAAATGTACGTGGTCCGGATATGGAGTTGGGTATGGATGCCTTCGGCATGACCAGTATGAGAAAGTGTTGAGTGAGATAGATTGATAGACATAACTGCATTGATATGGAATTATTTATGATTGAGCATAAATAATAGATTCTTGTTGTATTGAATTCATCGTGTGGTTGAGTATCATATTTTCAGTGATGATACTAAACTTGATGTTATGAAAGCCTGTAAGTTTGAAACAGGAACATTGCGTGGAAGCTATACAGATTCAGAACTTTACAGGGAGTATATTTTATAGATTTTCAATACCCTTGAATTGTGATATTATGATCTTATCCTGATCTTTATGCATTGTTATGATATTGGTAGTGTGATGTTAGTATGCTCACCCTGTGTGGGGGCTCTGTTTCTGTTGAAACAGGTATTACAGCTATAAAGTCATTTGGCATAGCAAGCTCGAGCTTGGTTGGACAATATTGCTTCCTGAAGCGTAGAGTGAGATTGAGTAAATGGTATACATTATTTATGCAACTAGATGAGTATTCATTATTTGTTGCTCGCATGTGAGCACTTGGAGTCGTGTATATGGACTATATAATGGTGTTGAAGTCCACTTATTATATCTACTTAGTACTATGTTTTCCCTGGCCGGGAACTTACTTATGTTCTTTTATTATTGTGTTTTTCCCTGGCTGGGAGTTAGTTTTAGTGATGTGTTATATTTTCGGATAGCCCAAATTATGTGGAGACTCTGCCCAAATTTTTATAAAAGTCATGGGTATTATGTGAAGCATGTAATGATTCTTTTACAGAATGATTTTTTTTTTATCCACATACGACGCCATGGATGCACTAATGACGAGTTAAGGAGTTGGGGTCTTAGAAAAACTGAGCAAAAATCCTTTAAGTCGTCCATGTCCATCCTTTTATAGTGGGAGCAGAGTTTACCAATTTTTGGACACAAATCCCAACAAGGAAACAAAATCTCAATTTTTTCGCGTCTCGCGATCGAATGTCGGTGAATTGCCAATCGATCGCCAAAACTTCCTGCCTTTTATTTTCCGAAATCTGAATACTCGTGATCAATCGTCGAGAAATGGCGTTCGATCGCCAAAATGTTCTGGACGAGCGCGATTGATCGCGAGAAAATGGCGATCGATCGCCAAAGCTAAAATTTTGTTGCTCAATTTTTCTCATGCGCGATCGATTGGTGATTATATCCAAGATCGGTCGCGAGCTTTAATCTTCTTCAAACCCGAGATTTCGATCCTTCCTTCAACGTGTTCGTTCGGTTTGGTCCTTTATTATCATTATTTGCTCATTTCCTCCACTTTTATGCACTTGGACCTAGACTCTTGAAATCAATGAAAATATAGCAGAAAGCGTAAAATCGTCCAGGAATCCATATAAAAACATCTAAAATTCACAGAAAAATAAGTGTAAAAATCGTACTTATCAACTCCCCCAAAATCTCAAGACTTTAGTTGAGATGGGGATTAATTTCATCATGTAATATAACTGCAATTTTAATTTATTCATTTCTTAAGGTAGAACTCAATTTAAAAAAAAATCAGTTGCTTAAGGACACAAGTCATACTTTAATTCACATTTAGAAGTGAGAAATATTCTGAGACGACATGCAACAGTAACGCATGCAACAACAGTAAATACTCCCCCAAACATAAAGTGTGCAATTTCCTCAATGTACTAGGGAGATAAAATAAATAGGAAAAAGCACGTACATGTGACGACGATCGTCAGTGATCGTTGTCCTCCTCGTCGTTAGCTGGTAAGGGGTATGGTGGGAAGACTGGTGGTTGTGTAAATTGAGCGCCAGGAATTGCTGAGCTAGTACAGATGTCCATTTAGAAGTAATGTTCATGTATTCCATTTGGCGTTGGTGCATCATCAGTTGATCCTGGCGCATGTCAGCCTGCTCCAGGCGAGTGTTAGTGATCTCGTGTTATAGGGATGCGAGAGTAATGGTGGTGTCAGATGAGGATGGTCCTGGTATGGCACGAGTGGTCGAAGGACGAGAGGTGCTCTCTTGTGGCCGGAGGATGGTGGCGGGTTTGCAACCACAATGGGTGCCTTGGGTGATATGATTTCCTCAGTGGGGTCCCAGACAACATCCGCTCAATTGCACAAGGTTGTAATGGTGTGAGGGCACGATCCTAATGTGGTGTTTAATTAACATATAATGATTAATTTGCTAAACAGCGGAAGATTTATTTCAAAGGTCTTATCAAATGACCCTAAAATTTTTCACTTTTAGGTGATACAGTTTACAGTGCCTACAGGTTCGGTAAATAGCTATTACAGTTCATATCACTGCTACCTGTCCAAACACTAACTGTCCATCATAAAATCAAAACATCATATGTAAATCTCAAGTCAGAGATGTTCTCATCATTTATTCTACATCATCATCCGATAAGCACCTGTCAGTGCTAACAGATAGAATTCTCAAAATTATATGCAACTCAGCATATTATATTACTCAAAAATCTGATATCCAGCTACCCCTGCTTCGTAATTCATTACATGCCTAAAATCTCATAATCTAACATGTAATCATAGCAGGCAAGAGCATATGTAAGGACCCTAGTCCCTTAAAAGCGGATAAAAGGCGTAATAGAGCTAAACATGCATATAAGACTATAATGTTCGTGTTGATGTATTGAGCCGTTAAGGTTACATGCCAAAATAAAATTTCCAAAAGGGATTAATTACATTCCCAACCAATTGAATGTTAATCCTATAGTTTTACACTACTAGAGTAGAAACTATACAAAAGAATTAGGCCTGCTATGCCAAAAGCACTCCTCACTGGCTCACCGCATCAACCCGCCTCAGCCCGTACGCCCAAAAGTACCTACAGGAACAACCCCAAAACCATGAGCATGTATGTAAACCATATTCACAATAATATGATCATACTTCAATGCATAAACCGTAAATGCAAATCACTTCCTGTATTTAACACATATAAAGAAGCTCCTTCGGTTGTCCCTGTACCATAATTACAATCAATTGATTATAACACCAATAATGTATGTCATGACATGCATCCATTCCATGTATACCAATGGCCAATCCCGGTCTTATTATATCAGTGGCATAATACCCCTCGCGTTACATGACAGCGGCATTAATACCCCTCGCTTCGACATATTAGCGGCATAATATCCCTCGCATCAACATGACAGCAGCATTATCCTTCGCTTCGACATGTTTGCGGCAAATATTCTTCATCGCTATAATATGACAGCGGCAATTATTCTACCATCGCTTCGACATGAAGGCGGCAAGTATTCTTCATCACTGTAATATAATCTCGACCCACAATCACATGCAACCATAATGCATATTCCAATCATGTATGCAACCATAATGCATAATGAGACCATATACGCAACCATAATGCATAACCAATTTATAGCGTAATAAATACGTTTTACCGTCCGATGCCCGTACGTCTCACTACGTACCTTAGTTCCAAAAGTGGAGATATAGTGGACTTTATCTCCTAAGCTGTGTGGCCACCTGGGATGGTTCTACACATTCACACAAATCAATATTAGGAGCCAATAATAGTCCAATATAAAAAATTCGACAAAAAAATACCCAAAAATGCCAAATTTTGTCTTTCGCGATCGATCGCCAGTTACGGGCGATCGATCGCGAAACCTTACTGCCCGAAGCCAAAATTTTCACCCTTCGGCGATCGATCGCCACACTTGGCGCGATCGATCGCCAGCCTTACCGATCGATCGCCAAGATGTGGCGATCGATCGCCAAATGCCCTTGGAGCCTACTGCCTGTGCGCGATCGATCGCCTGAAATGGGCGATCGATCGCCAACCCTGTAACCCGAAAATCCTCCATTTTTGCTCCAAAATTTATCTCCAATCCATACCCACTCTTCTACCTTCAAACCAACAACATCAAACACATAATAACTTTCAAAATACACCTTAACCATCCCAAAAATCCAACATTCAACTCAAATAATACCAACCCATAAAAACCCATTTCAAAACCATACAAAACCACAACAAACTCAATCCAAACACAACAAAAGCAACAAGGAGGCATCCATACCTCTTGGGGACTCCAAATCACCCAATAAATTCCACAAACCAAACTTTTAGACAGATTTCTCTTCACCTCTTTACCAAATTTCGAAAATGTGAGGTAGAGAAGGGTTTTGGATGAGTTAATTGGGAAAGTAGAAAATGAAGGTATAAGGGAAGGGGGGGGGGGGGGGGGGTTTGTGGTATAAGTGTGTTGGGTTTAATTAAATTACACCCCACAATTCCATGGTGTATAAAACACCCCAACATGATATTTTAAAAGGCATTTTACCATAATGCACCAAAATCACAATTAAAACATGATTCACCCAAATAATTACAAACCATTTCATTTAAACCATTAAAATCCCCAATTACTCAACATGCATAACATGCACCTCGAAATGCTCTATCGGGTCACTCCTACCATGTGACTAAGCAATTCACCAAGATAATTAATGCCAACACAGATATTAATTATCACCATAAAATCACATAAACTTAATTAACGCCCAAATGCAATTAATTATTTCGGGGATATTACAATACTCCCCTACTTATAGGATTTCGACCCCGAAATCGCATGCACTTACCCAAAACGAAACCAAACATAAACTACATACCATAAAATAACTCCGGGTAGTGCTGCATCATGTGCCGCTCCGCCTCCCACGTGGCCTCCTCGACACCCCTGCGATCCTACTGAACCTTGATCATCGGTATCACTTTATTCCGGAGTCTGCGATCAGCCCTATCCAAAATCATGACTGGTCGTTCCTCATATGATACATCAGGATCCAACTGAATCTCAGAAGGCTGCAATACATGCGACGGATCCGGCTCATATTTCCGCAGCATAGATACATGGAACACGTCGTGAATACCAGACAACGACGGTGGTAGTGCCAAACGGTAAGCCAAGGTATCGATGCGCTGCAAAATCTCATACGGTCCCACATACCTCGGAGACAATTTACCACGCATACCAAATCGAACCACACCCCTGAAAGGTGAGATCTTCAAAAAGACTCTGTCTCCCAATTGAAATTCCAACGGTCTCCGCCGTTTATTCGCATAAGCTGCTTGCCTATCTTGGGCTGCCTTCATTTTCAGACGGATAACCTTTACCTTATCCTCCATCTCTCGAATCAACTCGGCTCCTCCCACTACTTTACTGGTCAAGTCATCCCAGTATAACAACGACCTACAATGCCTACCATACAAAGCCTCAAACGGAGCCATCTGAATACTCGCATGATAGCTGTTGTTGTATGAAAACTCTACCAAGGCTAAAGAATCTTGCCATGAGGCATCAAATTCTAGTACACACGCCCGTAGCATGTCCTCAAGCGTATGTATAGTGCGCTCAATCTGACCATCCGTCTGGGGATGATAGGCCGTACTCAATCTTACCTCAGTGCCCAAAGCTGACTGCAAACCTCCCCAGAAATGAGATGTGAACCGCGGATCTTTGTCAGACACAATAGACACTGGAATCCCATGCAGTCTTACTATGTCCCGGACATACAACTGAGCCATCCTCAAGTATGTGTACGTCATACTGTAGGGGATGAAGTGAGCCACCTTCGTCAGCCTGTCAATGATCACCCAAATGGCATCACAACCTGAGGTAATCCTCGGCAAGTGGGTCACAAAGTCCATAGATATGTATTCCCACTTCCACTCCGGTATCTCTAAGCTCCTCATTTCGCCACCGGGTCTCTGCCTCTCTGCCTTAACCTGCTGACAGATCAAACACCTCTTGACAAAAGCGATCACATCGCGCTTCATCTGCTTCCACCAGAACTGATCGCATAAGTCCTTATACATCTTCCTCCCTCCTGGGTGAATACTGAATCGGCTAGTATGAGCTCGCTCTAAGATTCCTCTACGCAACTCCGGCGTACATGGAACTACCCATCGGTTACCGAGTCTCAAAGAACCGTCCTCAGCCACTCTGAACCTCGATGGCTGACCCTGAAGTGCTAATGATGTCCATCTCTGAACCTCATCATCTGTCCTCTGAGCTCTCCTGATATTCTCATAGATATCTGGCTCAGCCAATAAAGTCGATACCCAAATCGGCGATGCGTCCACATCGAAGTCATAGCCTAGATGGCAATAAGAAGTCATCATAGCCGACAAATGCATGACATCTTCAGTAGTGTTCTTCAATTTCCGACTCAAGGCGTCTGCCGTCAAATTCACCTTCCCCGGATGGTACTCAATCTCACAGTCATAGTCTTTAAGCAGATCCATCCATCTCCTCTGACGCATATTCAATTCCGCCTGAGTGAACAAGAATTTCAGGCTCTTATGATCCGTATATATGGTAAAAGATGTACCATACAGATAATGCCTCCATATCTTCAGGGCAAAAATAATAGCCGCCAACTCCAAATCATGGACCGGGTATCTAGCCTCATGCGGCTTCAACTGCCTCGATGCATAAGCTACCACGTTCTTATCTTGCATCAATACACATCCCAAGCCCTGAAGTGATGCGTCAGTATATAGAACAAACCTCTTGTTCTCCGTAGGAATCACTAATACCGGTGCCGTCGTCAATGCTTCAACTCTTGGAAACTCTCCTCGCAAGCATTAGACCAAAAGAAGGGCGCTCCCTTTTGAGTCAATTGAGTCAGTGGCTTAGCAATCTTAGAAAAACCCTCGACAAAGCGTCGGTAATAGCCAGCCAAACCAAGAAAACTCCGAATCTCGGGCACAGAAGTGGATGCAGCCCACTCCATCACCGCCTCAATCTTCCTGGGGTCCACTGAAATCCCACTGCTAGATATGACATGCCCCAGAAATACCACACTACTCAACCAAAACTCACACTTACTGAGTTTGGCATATAACTGGTGATCTCTAAGGATCTGGAGCACTGTCCTCAAATGTCTCACATGCTCTTCCTCGCTCCGGGAGTAGATGAGTATATCGTCAATAAACACAATGACGAACTGGTCCAGATAGGGTTGGAACACCCGATTCATCAAGCTCATAAAGACAGCCGGGGCGTTCGTCACACCGAACGGCATTACCAAGAACTCGTAGTGCCCATACCGAGTCCGAAATGCTGTTTTCTGCACATCCTCCTCCCTGACCCGTATCTGGTGGTACCCGGATCTCAAATCAATTTTGCTACACAGCTTCGTGACCTGCAACTGATCAAATAAATCATCAATCCTCGGGAGAGGATACTTGTTCTTTACCGTGGCCTTATTCAGTTGCCGGTAATCGATGCACAAACGCATTGAGCCATCTTTCTTTTTCACAAAAAGAACTGGTGCGCCCCATGGCGATACGCTAGGGCGTATATATCCTTTATCAAGGAGTTCCTGTAATTGTTCCTTCAGTTCTCTTAGCTCTGCCGGTGCCATTCGATAAGGAGCACGAGAAATAGCGGATGTCCCTGGTAATAACTCAATCCCAAACTCGACTTTCCTAGTCGGTGGGAACCCTGGAATCTCCTCCGGAAAGACATCAGCAAATTCTGCTACCACTGGCACATCCTCAACCTTTAATTCCTTACCCTTTCCCAACATGTCCACGGCATAGATGAGGTAGCCCGTGTGTCCACGTTCCAACAATTGGGACATCTTGATCGCCGAAATCAACAGGCTCTTCGCACGAGATCCGTTGCCATAAAAGGTCCACTGAACTCCCAAACCAGATCTGAACCGAACTGTCCTCTGCCGACAATCTACCACTGCCTGATATCTGTTCAGAATGTCGATGCCCACAATGCAGTCGAAATCTGACATACCCAAAACAATCAAGTCTGCCTTTATCTCATTGCCCTCAAAATAAATGAGGCAGTCCATCAGAAACCGGTCAGCAACAACTCTCTTCCCAGTGGGTGTCGAGACCAATAGAGACGTGGGTAACGGAGACATGCATATATGATGTCTCGCCACAAAGTCCGCAGACACGAAGGAGTGTGAAGCACCTGTGTCTATCAAAATAAAGGCGGAATATGTAAATAATAGGCATGTACCATCTATAACCTCCTCTGGAACTGCATCGGCCTGCTCCTTGGTCAATGCATAGACCTGTCCCTGAGGTGGCCCCATCGCCTGTCCTCCCATCTGACGAGGCACCATCGGTGGCCTCTGCTGCACTGTACCACTAGAAAACCTCCCTCGGCCTTCCCTGAGATCCGTTTGTCCTTCCCGGTTGGGGCAACGCCGAGCAATGTGGCCCGACCTGCCACAAATGTAGCACACAGAACAATCTCGCATCAAATGTGGCCCTCCACAAAAGTGGCACTTGACATCTCCAGCTCTACTAGCTTGAGTCGGTCCCCCATAAGTAGATGCACCACTCCTCCGATCCCCTTGCTTTCGGCCCTCCGGCCGCCTTCCGCTAAACCGAGAAGAAGAAGAAGTCCCCCGTGACTTAAAAGATCCTCCTCGGTGCCTCAGATTTTCAGATGTTGATCTTTGTGATGGAGCTGGTGAGGGTATGGCCTCAGGATAAGCACTCACCCCTATCTCTGCTAACTCCGCTCTAACCAGTGCATCATCAAAAGATTTCGGGTTGTTAGAAATGACCCGATCAAATAATTCCGGTCGCAGCCCCTTCAGAAAGTGCCTCATCTTGGCATGTCCATTTGTAGCAATATGTGGAACATACCTCAATAAGGACGAGTAGTGCATGGCGTAGTCCGAAACTGTCAGGTTCCCTTGCTTCAGATTTGTAAATTCATCCTCCTTAGTTTGCCTAGCCACGGCAGAGAAGTATCGGTTTAGAAACCGAGTCCGAAATAAAGTCCAGTCGATTACCATGCCTTGTGCCCTCAATTCCATTATAGTCGTCTTCCACCACATGGAAGCCTTCTTTGCCAGTTGGAATTCCGCCAGTCTTAACCAAGCCGTCCTAGCACACGGCGCGGATACAAAAATCTGTTCTAGTCTCTCCAGCCACTCTTCGGCCTCTTCTCCTGTCTCTGTTCCTTCAAACATGGGTGGGTGGAAGGTCAGAAATTGAGTCAGGCTAAGCTCCCCTGGTAACAGTAATTGAGCAACCGGTTCCATGCCCACAACAGGTGGGGGTAAAGGATTTGCCTGACCGATGCTAGCATTCACGCTCCCAATATCACCCACCTCCTCGTTGAGGTTCCCCGCATTCATAGCCGCCATGCTGTAACACAAAGGTTAACAACAATTCCAAACAATATATATGCTAAACCGTTATACAATATGAATGACAAGCATGTTAGTATAACAATTGTATACATAAATATGCACCACATGCATAACATGCCCCAAATGTAAACACTTAGCCAATCATGCTAAGGCTACCCTTCACTAGTTCCCGGGTTCTCTAACCACTGCTCTGATACCACTAATGTAAGGACCCTAGTCCCTTAAAAGCGGATAAAAGGCGTAATAGAGCTAAACATGCATATAAGACTATAATGTTCGTGTTGATGTATTGAGCCGTTAAGATTACAGGCCAAAATAAAATTTCCAAAAGGGATTAATTACATTCCCAACCAATTGAATGTTAATCCTATAGTTTTACACTACTCCTAGAGTAGAAACTATACAAAAGAATTAGGCCTGCTATGCCAAAAGCACTCCTCACTGGCTCACCGCATCAACCCGCCTCAGCCCGTACGCCCAAAAGTACCTACAGGAACAACCCCAAAACCATGAGCATGTATGTAAACCATATTCACAATAATATGATCATACTTCAATGCATAAACCGTAAATGCAAATCACTTCCTGTATTTAACACATATAAAGAAGCTCCCTCGGTTGTCCCTGTACCATAATTACAATCAATTGATTATAACACCAATAATGTATGTCATGACATGCATCCATTCCATGTATACCAATGGCCAATCCCGGTCTTATTATATCAGTGGCATAATACCCCTCGCGTTACATGACAGCGGCATTAATACCCCTCGCTTCGACATATTAGCGGCATAATATCCCTCGCATCAACATGACAGCGGCATTATCCTTCGCTTCGACATGTTTGCGGCAAAAATTCTTCATCGCTATAATATGACAGCGGCAAGTATTCTACCATCGCTTCGCATGAAGGCGGCAAGTATTCTTCATCACTATAATATAATCTCGACCCACAATCACATGCAACCATAATGCATATTCCAATCATGTATGCAACCATAATGCATAATGAGACCATATACGCAACCATAATGCATAACCAATTTATAGCGTAATAAATACGTGTTACCGTCCGATGCCCGTACGTCTCACTACGTACCTTAGTTCCAAAAGTGGAGATATAGTGGACTTTATCTCCTAAGCTGTGTGGCCACCTGGGATGGTTCTACACATTCACACAAATCAATATTAGGAGCCAATAATAGTCCAATATAAAAAATTCCACAAAAAAATACCCAAAAATGCCAAATTTTGTCTTTCGCGATCGATCGCCAGTTACGGGCGATCGATCGCGAAACCTTACTGCCCGAAGCCAAAATTTTCACCCTTCGGCGATCGATCGCCACACTTGGCGCGATCGATCGCAAGCCTTACCGATTGATCGCCAAGATGTGGCGATCGATCGCCAAATGCCCCTGGAGCCTACTGCCTGTGCACGTTCGATCGCCTGAAATGGGCGATCGATCGCCAACCCCTGTAACCCGAAAATCCTCCATTTTTGCTCCAAAATTTATCTCCAATCCATACCCACTCTTCTACCTTCAAACCAACAACATCAAACACATAATAACCTTCAAAATACACCTTAACCATCCCAAAAATCCAACATTCAACTCAAATAATACCAACCCATAAAAACCCATTTCAAAACCATACAAAACCACAACAAACTCAATCCAAACACAACAAAAGCAACAAGGAGGCATCCATACCTCTTGGGGACTCCAAATCACCCAATAAATTCCACAAACCAAACTTTTAGACAGATTTCTCTTCACCTCTTTACCAAATTTCGAAAATGTGAGGTAGAGAAGGGTTTTGGATGAGTTAATTGGGAAAGTAGAAAATGAAGGTATAAGGGGGGGGGGGGGGGGGGGGGGGGGGGGGGTTTGGGGTATAAGTGGGTTGGGTTTAATTAAATTACACCCCACAATTCCATGGTGTATAAAACACCCCAACATGATATTTTAAAAGGCATTTTACCATAATGCACCAAAATCACAATTAAAACATGATTCACCCAAATAATTACAAACCATTTCATTTAAACCATTAAAATCCCCAATTACTCAACATGCATAACATGCACCCCGAAATGCTCTACCGGGTCACTCCTACCATGTGACTAAGCATTTCACCAAGATAATTAATGCCAACACAGATATTAATTATCACCATAAAATCACATAAACTTAATTAACGCCCAAATGCAATTAATTTTTTCGGGGATATTACAGCATATAAAAACACATAACATGCACAAACAATTTTATTTGTGACTAGACTTGGTGTCCTAACTCTAGTTCGAGCATATCCCAGATTATGCTCATATACCATAATGTGAGGGCCCGATCCTAATGTGGTGTTTAATTAACACATAATGATTAATTTGCGTAAACATCAGAAGATTTATTTCAAAGGTCTTATCAAACGCCCTAAAAAAATTTCGCTTTTAGGTGATACATATATACTGATACTTAAAATATGTAATTCCGATTTCCAATTCAAGATGTTGATCATAACATAAATTATCAGGTATATCATCAACCAGTACTAGAATAATTAAAATACAGATACTCGGGGCATACCCCGATAATTTAAAACATAAGTAAAAATATTTTAACAACTACTGGGACTCAAAACATAAAATGTAAACCTGAGCTCGCTCTCAAGGAGATCCGGTATACATCGATGCTTAACCTCGAGCATCCGCAGTACGTCTACATGTGCCACCTGTCATGCCCATACAACAAGACATGACAGCCCCCACTACTGGGGTCAGAACCCAGTACGAGAAATAAATAGATCATGTCAAGTATGACAAAGTATCATGCAATGCATACCATGTATGAATGCTATGTATGAATTGGTATAAAGAATCGAATCTCAAGATACCAAATATCGGAGTCCAAAGGAAGGTATCATCAAATAACGTCAGCTCGAGCAGAGGGTGACAACACACGCACATTGCGCTAGGAGACTCATCCTATGTGTTGTGCTCGTCCATCCCTCGTGTATAGGTCCGGTAGCAACGCGCGTGACTACAGTCGCTACCTAAACTACTTGTTATCGCCATGCCCTGTCGTCCCCGACACTCAGAGTGAATCAACTCAGTCATAATCATGGATATCAAAGAATTGATAGATCAGTATGATATGCCCATGAATCATTTATGCATAAAATGACATATGCAACTCAATATATCATGCAATCTCATGTAATTTCACATATCGTGTAATCCAAGACATTCATCATATCATATAGTCACATAAGAAATCATATAGTGACAATTAATTCATATAAATCAAGTAAGGCATAAAAGGTCATAGAGTAGTATCGTTGCACGCCTTTGCCAGACGTCATGATAACGTACCTCATAACCCAAGCTGATCTACCGAGTACTCCTCAGATCAACCCCGGAATCTATTAACCTGGTCATGTAAATTCCAATTGACACTAAGTGTTCAAATAGTGCATTGAATCAAACCTAACTTAAAAATATGACACTTATTGATTTTCCTATATTTTCAGCCTGACCCATTTTCGTAGAAAAATTGCTATAATTCCATACATCATCAAAACGACTTGATTCTAGTGCTCAAAGTTTAGAAACTCAAAATATTACATTTCATAAATTATGGTGTCAAGCTGGTTCGACCATCTAAGTGGGGTTTGAACACTAAAACCATAGCATTTAAAAATTTGTTTTCCATCTTGAGCAATGTTAGTAAAAATGTTGTAACTCTTTCGTTTCAAATCCAAATTGAGTGATTCTAGTGGCAAACGATAGCCAACTCAATGTAATAAAATACTTATGTCTGGACAATATCCATAATTCCTAGCCAAAAATGCTCAGGAACTCAAAGAACACAATGCATGGCATTTTCGCCCACATGCAGGACATAGATTGAACACTTAAAGTATAAAAATTCATAACTAATTGAACTAAGTCCGAAATGAGTCATCTTGTTTTTTAAATTCAATAAAATCAAAATATCTACAAATTATATTTGAAGACCGACATCAAATTCGAACAATAAATTTGTCAAAAGTTAAGAATTCTACACTGTATGTGCATTTACAGTACATGCAGAGTCGAATATGTCACTACATAGTAAAATAAGCATATCTCACTCATTTCAAATCCAAATGATCTCAAATTTAACCATAGGACGACAATTCATATATCTACAACTTTTGTATTCGACCCTACAGCATGATTTTCGAACTAAGAGAAGCAACCTAGCATTCATGTACTCACCTGTTCGAAAATGTCTGAAATGATGAGAAGAACTCGCCTCTTACGGCTGAGAGAGAAGGACGACGCAAAGAGGGAGAAAAGATAGAATGAGGCGGGCCGATGAGTGTGGGAGGAGAGAGAACAATGTGGGTTATGAGTTAAACTCTATCCCTAGTTTAGATTAAATCCCCACTACACAAAATAATATTATTTCTTCTCAATTTGGTTTACACAAATAATAATTTATTTATCATTCCCAAGACTCATTTGAACCCGGAGTTATTTGTTCATCTCCCGCCAAAATATTAACCCAAAGAATTTATGAATCTCCTTGTATTTAATTAACATTATAAATACAATCCGGAATCATTTATCCTAACTCCGCTCCCAATAAAATTCCCGATAGCTGAATTACGTAATTATCTTATAATTATCGCAATTATCATCAAATAAATAATTTGTTTATTCTGGGAATTACAATTCTCCCCAACTAACAAGATTTCGCCCCCGAAATTTAAATACATGCTTATCATAAAAGCCAACAGTAAAATTTACGTACCGTTATACAACTCAAGATAGTGACCTGACCACCTGTTGGATGACAGTCATCTGAATCATCACGGCTCACACATGTGCCCCATTACAGCAACGATCGCAAGACTGCAATTCACATCACTTTACCATATTCCAACATTAAAATTCAATGAGTTATCATATATGAATTCACTTATTCATGTAAATCGTCACGAAATTACCATCATCGTACTTTAGCCATTTTGTACTCTTCATTATGATATGATAAATTATCGTTACTAGCACACTAGCATCATTCGAAGATTAGTGTCAACATGTTAACAATTATCAAGTGCCATTAATTCGTAAAAGTCAACACTTACAGTGTTTAATCATCAAGCTTCTTTGTCATAATTCAGTACCTGCGTACTCCCATCGGTACAGTTTCCTTGCACAAAATCTTAATCAGTCATAGTTTACTTTCATCATAATACACATCATATAATCGCTAAATCACGCAATCCATGCATATCATGTGTATATAAGAATGTATGACCCGTCTCATGTTTTACAGCCTACTGAAGTGGAGTTGGATTCAGATGTATCCTACGTTGAATGACTGGTCAGAATTCTGGATCGTGAGGATCGCAGATTACGAAGTAAAGTTATACCGATGGTCAAAGTTCAGTGGGATCGTCGGGGTGTCGAGGAGGCTACGTGGGAGACGGAACGGCATTTGATGCAGCACTACCCGGAACTATTTTCTGGTATGATTTATGTTTAGTTCTTTTGGGTAAGTGCATGCGATTTCGAGGACGAAATCTTATAAGTAGGGGAGTATTGTGATGCCCCGAAATTAATTAATGGCAATCTGGACATTAATTATGTTTATATGATGAATTATTGCGATGATTAAGTTATTTGTGGAAAATGAAGTGTTAACATGATTTAATTGTGTTGATTTTAATTATGAGGAAAGTATGGATTTAATGAAGTTGGTTGCATTTTTGTAAATGCATTTAAAATACCATGTTAGGGTATTTTATACATCATGTTAAGTATTGGGGTGCAAATTTAATTAAACCCTTATAATCCCCACTACCCCACCTTTTAACTCACTTTCCCCTTTATACTCTAAATCCCCAAATCAACAACCCAAAACCCTTACCCCCCCCCCCCCCCCCCCATTTTCGTCCATGGCTTAAAAGAGGAAGAGGAATCCTTCCAAAAATCTTGATTTGTGGATTTTGTTGGGAGATTTGGAGTCCCCAAGAGGTATGGATACCTCCTTGATGTTTTTGTAAAGTTTTATTTGAGTTTGTTATGGTTTTGGAGGGTTTTGAAATGGGTTTGTTTGGGTGTATGTTATTTATGATTGTGGTATGATTTTTGAAGTGTTTTATGTGGGTTTTAACGAGTTATGATGATGTTAGTGTGGTTAGAAAGTTTGGGTTTTTATGGTATGGGATTGAGCTTGGAAAATGCTCAAAAATGGCGAAAAATCGTGCACCAGCAGGTGGCGATCGATCGCCTGAAATGAGGCGATCGATCGCCGATGGCCAGTAGCCATTTCACGTAGTAGGTGATCGATCGCCTAAAATGAAGAGATCGATCGCCGCAAGGCAAAAGAGCGAGGCGATCGATCGCCTCGTGCAGCGATCGATCGCCGCTGTTTAAAACATGGCAAATGATGATTTTTGATGAATTTTTGGTATTTGGCTATTATTTGGCTTCTAATATTGATTTTTATGGTTGTGTGGAACCATCCTAGGTGCCAACAACATCAAGAAGATAGAGTTCTTCAATTTCTCCACTTTTGGAATTAAGGTACGTAAGAGACGTACGGGCATCGGACGGTAAACCATACACCTATACTATGATCATGCTATGATTGTATAAGTATTTACGACGTTATGACGATGATTATGATAAGTAAGTTTATAATGATGACGTGTATGATGAATAAAGATGACAAGATGTTTACGATGATGTTATGATAAGTAAGTTTATGATGATGATGTTTATATGATATTTAATAATGATACGATGTTTATGAAAGGGTAAGATGCCCATATGGTAAGATGCCATACGATGTTTATGAAAGGGTAAGATGCACATATGGTAAGATGCCATGCGATGTTTATGAAAGGGTAAGATGCCCATATGGTAAGATGACATACGATGTTTATGATATGGTAAGATGCCATACGATAGGGTAAGATGCTCATATGCATGAATGTAAATCAGGGTCAACAAAAAGAAGTTAACAAATAACCAGCACATTTACTTAACTAAGATTTCGTACATTTACTGTTATATTTTGTTATGATGTTCATAAGATGATGATGCTATAAGATGATGATGCTATAAAATGATGATGCTTATATGATGATGATGTTATAAAATGATGATGTTTTGCAAGATGATGATGTCTATAAGTTACTATGATGTTTTACAAGATGATGATGTCTATAAGATGCTATGATGTTTATGATGATGATTATGATAAGTAAGTTTATGAAGATGATATGATGTTACTATGACGATTATGATAAGACGATGATGCTTATAAGATGATGATGTATGTATAACTATGCTATTTAGAATGGTTGAATGTCCGATGGTTATTATGGGCAAACGAGGAAGGTACTTGCCGCTCACATAACTAAGCGAGGGGGTACATCCGCTATCAAGGTGTAGCGAGGGGTATCATCCGCTAAGCGAGGGGGTACATCCGCTGAACAAAGAGATACATCCGCTATCAAGGCGTAGCGAGGGGTATCATATGATATGTTATGTCGAGCGAGGGGGGCCAATTGTGCCGCTGTCATAATAGAACCCGGACAGTCCCATTTCTAATTAACATAGTTTGTTGTGAGCATATATGCAAAGTATGATTTTAATCATTCATGTCAAGAACTAATGATTATATGCATGGCTATGAAACAGGGACAACCAAAGTGGGTTAATGCGATTAACCAGGAAGTATACGTTACCAATTACTTTCATGCATTTGTTTATATGCCATTACCTTATGATGTTAAGTAATGATGTACATGCTCATGATAGGTTGTTCCTGTAGGCACACCTATGGATTTGGAGGGCTATGGGTCGGGTTGAGGCAGTGAGCTTCGAGGAGCATTGTGAATTAGGATGCAGGATTTCGTATAGTCTCTACTCTAGGAGTAATTAGCTTTTGAAGTTTTATTTTGGCCTGTAATCCTATTAGCTCACGTAATAATCGGAACCATAAACTGTCTGTGATGCATGCTTAGCCCTGACTATGTCTTGATTATGATGTTAAGGTAGGAAGGCCCTACATTAGTGGTATCAGAGCCAGGTTAGAGAACCCGGGAATGAGTGAAGGGTAGCCTTAGCAATAAGTTGGCTAGGTGCTTACTTTTAAACATGTTTTATGCATATGTTGCATATGAAGTATATGATGTTGTACTAACATGTTTTGTTTCTCTAACGATGTATTATATGAACTGCTTTTGGGTATTGTTGTTAACCCTTGTGTTGCAGCATAGCAGCAAATGCTGAAGTAAGTGATGCGATTTCATATGCACTTCTTCGTCGCCCATGCCTCTTGTGGTCTCGACACCCGCTGGAAGAAGTTTGATAACTTATCAGATTGTTTATGACGGCCTCATTTATTTTGAGGGTAAAGAGCTGAGGACAGACTTGATTGTTCTGGGAATGTCAGACTTCGAATGCATTGTGGGCATCGATGTACTGAACAAGTATCAGGCAGTTGTGGACTGCAGACAAGGACTGTCCGATTAAGTTCTGATGTGGGAGTCCAATGGACATTCTATGGGGGATGGTTCCCGTTCAAGGATTCCATTAATATCTGATGTCAAGATGGCACAGTTATTGGAACGAGACCATAAAGGATATCTCACCTATGCTGTTGATATTACTGAGAAGAGGGAAGAATTAAAGGTTAAGGATGTGCCCGTAGTGGCGGGGTATCGTGATGTCCTTCCGGAAGAGATTCCCGGATTTCCCCACCGACGAGAGATGTCGAGTTCGGGATTGAGTTACTACCGGGGATGTCTGCCATTTCTCGTGCCCGCATAGGATGGCACCAGCGGAGCTAAGGGAGTTAAAGGTTCAGTTGCAGGAGCTCCTTGACAAGGGCTATATACACCCTAGCATATCGCCCTGGGGTGCACCAGTCCTATTTGTCAAAAAAGAAAGATAATTCGATGCGGTTGTGCATCGATTGCAGACAACTGAACAAAGCCATAGTGAAGAATAAGTATCCGCTTCCGGGGATTGATGATTTGTTTGATCAGCTGCAGAGTACGAGGCTCTACAGTAAGATCGATCTGAGATCGGGGTATCATCAGATTCGAGTTCGAGAGGATGATGTACAGAGTACGAGGCTCGATTGTCACATCATCTGTTGTCATAATCCAACAGCACAGTACTGCCTACCATTTCCCGTCCTCGGATATCATATCTCATTTTCTGATTTCTCCTGCAAAACTAGATTTCTCAGCACTGTACATACATATACATAACATGTACACAAAACTCAACTCAATAAAACGCTTTTATCCCTCTACTAGCAACAACGTCCACTTATCATTAACATTAATTATCGTCAGCGTGGCATGTCATTCATCACGCACCTCACAGTACATTTCCATTTTATTTCCACACAATCAATTCTATGATATAAATAAAACGAGTTACCGTACTCATGTCTTTTCAACAGTGCCACCTTCAGTGTGTATGATCATCGGCGTTGCTAATCATTTATCAATATTACGTTCTTCGTATCTCATACGATCCTGCAATCACGATGGTTAGCAATAACACCAATTTTCATTGCTTCATATCATAAAATGCACATAACTATGCTGACGTCATGTCACAATGACAGAAAACCACAATCATGCATAAAAGTGTGTGGTATACAATCCTCTAAACATATTTTTAAGTCCTCAAAATGCCCAAAAAGCTAACCACTGCTCTGATACCACTAATGTAGGACTCCAACTCCTTAACTCGTCATTAGTGCATCTATGACGTCGTATGTAGATAAAAAGTTTCATTCTTTAAAAGAATCATTACATGCTTCACATAATCCTCATGACTTATAAAAATTTGGGCAGAGTCTCCCCATAATTTGGGCTATCCGAAAATATAACACATCACTAAAACTAACTCCCAGCCAGGGAAAAACACAATACTAAAAGAACATAAGTAAGTTCCCGGCCAGGGAAAACACAGTACTAAGGAGATATAAAAAGTGGACTTCAACACCATTATACAGTCCATATACACGACTCCAAGTGCTCACATACAAGCAACAAATAAATTGTTAGGATCGGTCCGGAGTGTTTAGAGGGGGGGTGAATGAACACTCCTATTAAAAATAATCCTTTGTGATTTCTCTCGGGTTAGTGAAAGAAATATGTTTCTTAATCAACTTATCTGCAGAACAGACCACTGAATATTTTAGTGCGGAACGGTCCGTTCTTAGATTAGTAAGAATGGCTCGATGGCTTGAATAGTATAACGAGTGCAGAATGATAAAAGACAGAATATGTTTCTGGAAGTTTGAAGGTGGTGTAATCCTTCTACGTCTCCCCTTCTTCCAATTAAGGAAGGATTCTACTAGAAGACTTTGATTTATACAATTCTGTTGTACAAACCCAATTCAGCTGGATTTACCTCACTACCAGACTGAAACTCCTAGTCTCTCGATCTGTTCAGACACACTTTGTCTGACAGTTACAATTGATTCACTTCTCTATCTTAGTACAGTATACAAAAGATAGACTTTAGTCTATGCACACAATGATCCTAAGATGATCAAATATTACAATATAATTGTGCTTATGAAGATTTTTGGCTCGAGAATGTCTGAGCTTGTAAGCTTGTGCTGTTTTGCTTTCTTTTGCGTTTTTCGATTTTTCAGACTATCTTGAGCTTTTCTGTTGCATCCTTATATAGTTGTGTGTACCAACGACATTATTTCCCTTTATGTGCAACTTTTGATTCTGCTCAAACTCTGAGTAAGCTACAGTCTTATTCTTTTGGGCACTTGCCATTCTGGTTCATGCTTTCGGCGACTGTCAGATGAGCTCTTCTTTGTCTTCTTACCTTTTATGGTAATCTTCAGTCCTTGGTCTTTTTCAGCATTAATTGCAACATTAAATGCTTCAATAAATAGCCGTTAATGATTCGGACTGAAGAGCGAAGCTTATACAACTTTGTCTTATCTGATCTGATAATAGTTGAGCTGTTCTGAAGCTTCGATCTGGTCAGGCTGATGTTCATCGATCCGTTCTGATTTTGCGATATACCATATCAGCTTTTTCTGCTTTGAGCGATCGATCTGGTCAGCCTGATTTCTATCGATCCTTTCTGATTTGTTTTGTCATCTATAAAATCCGGAACTAACAAATTCCCCCTTTTTGATGATGATAAAACCTAGCTTCTAAATCTTTTTATTCAGTCTTTTAAGAACTCTGAAGCGTATATTTGCGGATCAATTACTTCTTCTTGTTCAAAATAAATGAACACATTTAAGTTGAAGTTCGGATTGATTAAGCCATTTAGTTCAAAATAAATGAACGAGGACTTAACTAAGAACTCTGATTTTTATTGAGCAAAAATCTTATATACAATTACAGACAAGTCTGACTTATATATAGACCTCTACTTTCTTGCTGAAGACTGAGGTGGCTTGAAGTCCTTTCTCTTTTCCCCCTTTTTGTTAGCAGCAATCTCTTGAAGAAAGTCGACAATCTGGGCGAGCTGAGCGCTGATAGCATCAAGACGAGTGTCTTGAGCAAGAAGGGACTTGGCGACGGAGGCTCGAACTTCAGTGGCCAACTCGATCTGTTCTTTTCTCAGACTGTTTTTATATGTAGCTTGCTGAGAGAACAGATCATTCAGTCAGCGCTGAATGCGTAATGTTGGCTGTCATCTTCTCTTTGAAAGATGCAAAATCCAAGAATGTAGTCCTCTGACTTTGATGAACTTCTATGACCCGTTGAGAGAGAGACAGACAGTTATCCAAAAGGTGTTGAAGGGACTTGGCCAGAGATGGAGCTTCATCAGATAAACGGCTTGGAGAGATATCAGATGACGATAAGGCATGATCAACTTCTGCGGCAATTGGTATAAGTGAAGTCATAGCAGATTGGCGTGTTTCGGACCGGATCAAGGTGACCAAGTCCGATGAAAATTCCTCTAAAAATGCCATATCTTCAGCAGATTGATCCGGAGAAGTGATAGGTCTGGTAGGCTCCTCAACCTGTAATGCGGCAACAACAGTTGACATCACCAGATCCGGATCGACGAAGTCTGGGGAGATGACTGTTGTATGTTTGGCGGTTGGACTGTGCTGAAGTTGGGAGACTGAGGGTCCAACAGGGATGGAAGTTTTTGGAGAGTCCAGCAAGACATCCATTGCTTCAGTCTCATTTGCAGACGGAGCATTAGTCAGTGGCTGCTTCGCTGTCTGCTTCGCTGAATCAGAAGCGATTGGCTCAATGAATGGTTCGGCCAATGTCTTGCTCGCAGATGGGTGATCTGGGCTGGGAACTGGAGTGGATATGTTGAGCTTCTGTCGTTGAAAACGAACAGCCAAGTGAAGAGCATGAACATCCATTTCCAGCTGAGCAATGACGGCACCATCATCTTTGGCAGTCGGATTGCTCGGATCAAAATTCACCTTCTTAGCGGCAATGAGCAAGTTTGCCAGTCTGAATCTTTGGTTAGCCTGGAACAGATCTTTGCGATGCACAGCAATTCTGACGTCATCAGTCTCTGTCCCCTTAAGGACTTCTTGTTCCATCTTTTGGAGTCTTCTCAGCTTTCCAAAGAACAGATCAATGTGGTTGATCGTTCTGTATTCAACATATTCGTCAAATACCACAGTGAAATCCTTTACCTTTTCTTCAACATCTTCCATGATGATGTCGATGGCTGTTTGAGCGGCTGATTTGGGTTTTGAAGAGAGGGGTTCAGTGAGGATTGTCTTGCCTTTGCCGGTGGGAGATGAGGTCAGCAATGCCTTTGACCATAGGGATGGCAGAAGGGACTCGGATGGTGACTTTGGGTACAGTGGTTGGAGCTGTTGAAGGTTGGGTTGTAGTTTGGGGTGCAGGAGTGGCTTTTGTGGAGGGCAATATAGGTAAGGTTTTGAGAGGTAAGGTTTTGAGAGGTAAGATTTTGATGGGCTTGGTGATCTGGGTTCTTGGCTTCTTAGGAGGGGGCTTGGCTGGAGATGAAGGAGCAGACTGAGTTTCCTCAGAGTCAGTCTGGATAGTCAGTTTACGCTTGACTCGAGTCTTTCTAGCAGCAGCATGTTCTTCTCCTAGTTCAATCTTGATGGCCACCAGATCGGAAGAAGTGGGTGGAGCACTTTTGGACTTTAGTAGTGCCAAACCCTTGGGGTTGAGAATTTTAGAAGGGCTCAAGGCAGACGGCTTCCCCAGCTCGATATTCAAAGTCTCCAAAAGCTTGCTGAGGGGAACTGCAAAGCATACAGCCTGTTTGGATGCGATGACCGTTTCAAGCAAAACTCCAAACAAGATCGCCGACCAATTCATCTTCTGGCCGGAGTGAATAGCAGCCATGGCCCGGAATTTCTCGGCAGTGACAGCGTCATAGCTTCCGGCTTTGCCCAATAGTGGCTTGCCAACAATCTCTCACAAAACTTTGAAATGAAAGAGCATTTCCTTCTTCTTGAATGATGGCTGCAGTCGGTGGCCAAAAATGGATACCTTCCCCTGAAGATCAGTGATAGTGGCCTGAGGAATGTGGCCAAACTCAGTCAGTCCGGTGTTGGGAAGACCAAAGGTCTTTGACAGCGTCGACTGAGAGATGTCAAATGATTTGCCCTTGACGGTGGTGGAGATGAACGTCTTCTGAGACACAGCATTGGCAAACAATTCACGAATCTCCGACTCGTAAACCACCATTCCGCATTCCAGAAAGTTCCTTAATCCAGAAGACTCCAAGGATTTGAACATGGAGACCATTTCTGGATCTTCAGCCCTGTAGATTTCATTGAACTCAACAGATAGAGAATTGTGAGTGATAGTAGCCATTTGAGCATAATGAAGAATACGGAGAAATTGAAAAATATTTGAGAGTTGGAAAACAGACAACAGTAATTTGTAAAAAGTGAAATGAAAATGAAGTGTTCAGCCCGCTAAATAGGAGAGAGAAGACGCGTGTCTGTATCTCGATGACTGATACTAAAATAATTCAAAATGAACGGACAGGATGATAGAGAGATAAGGCGGTTAAAATTGCAATCAGTCCGGGCCGTTTTAAATAATTACTTTATTTAAAGATTTGTTGACCAGACAGATCATGGGATAACATCAGATTTGACATAGATCGGTCTGAAAGTTCGGGCCGGTCTGTCTTTTTGATCATTGTATTATCGATCTGTGCCAGCATATAATCTTTAAAAGCGAAAAGAAAGATATGTCTAAAATATCAAGATAAGTCTATTAAACCAAGAATTTGACGGAAATAATTAAACTTAGCCTCAGGAAGTGGTTTGGTGAAGATATATGTTGCTTGCTGGTCTGTTGAAATATGCTCGATCCGAATTTCCTTTTTGCCAACATGATCTCGAATAAAATGATGTCTGATATCAATATGCTTTGTTCGAGAGTGCAAGACTGGATTATACGTTATAGCAATTGCGCTGGTGTTGTCACAAAATATCGGAGATTCAACAGCTTGAATGCCATAGTCTCTGAGTTGATGTTGAATCCAGAGCATTTGAGCGCAACAGCTTCCAGCGGCAAGATATTCTGCCTCAGCTATAGATGTGGCGATTGATGTTTGCTTCTTGCTAAACCATGATATCAATCTTTCACCTAAGAATTGACATGTTCCACTGGTGCTTTTGCGATCAATCTTACACCCAGCATAGTCAGCGTCTGAATATCCAACTAAACTGAAATTTGACTCTTTGGAGTACCAAAGACCAACGTTCTGAGATCTTTTTAAGTATTTAAGAATGCGTTTAGCAGCAATAAATTGTGATTGCTTTGGATCTGACTGAAATCTAGCGCACATGCAGACTGAGAACATTATATCAGGCCGGCTCGCTGTAAGATACAAGAGCGATCCGATCAGTCCTCGATACATTGTTACTTCCACTGTTGTTCCCCCTTCGTCTTTATCTAGCTTGATTGAAGGACTCATTGGAGTTGATGCAGTTGAACAAGTTTCCATTCCGAACCTTTTGAGAAGCTCTTTGGTATACTTGGTCTGATTTATGAAAATACTATTGCTGAGCTGTTTGACTTGAAGACCCAGAAAGAATGAAAGTTCTCCCATCATACTCATCTCAAACTGTCCCTGCATTAACTTAGAGAATTTCTCGCATAATGTGGGGTTAGTTGACCCAAAAATGATATCGTCAACATAGATTTGAACTAATAAGGTATGTTCCCCCTTAATAAATTTAAATAGAGTTTTATCCACTGAGCCGATCTGAAAATTGTGGTCCAGCAGAAATTGAGACAGAGTGTCATACCAGGCTCTTGGAGCTTGTTTCAGTCCATATGCTGCTTTATTCAGTAGATATACATGATCTGGAAATGAGTGGTTTTGAAATCCAAGAGATTGCTCAATGTAGACTTCCTCCTGAAGCTTACCATTAAGAAAAGCACTCTTAACGTCCATTTGATATACTTTGAAGTCTTTAAAAGCAGCATAAGCAAGAAATATTCGGATTGCTTCAAGTCTGGAGACTGGTGCAAAAGATTCATCGAAGTCAATTCCTTCTTCTTGTCGGAATCCTTGCGCCACAGTCTGGCCTTGTTTCTAACCACAACTCCATCTGCGTCTAGCTTGTTTCTGAAAACCCATCTGGTTCCAATAACAGGAAGACCACTTGGCCTGGGGGTTAGACTCCAGACTTGATTTTGTTCAAATTGATTAAGCTCTTCTTGCATGGCTTTAATCCAGTTGTAATCAGTCAAAGCTTCGTCAATCTTTTTAGGTTCCAGATTAGATATAAAAGCGGTATGAGTGAATTCATCCATCATCTGTCATCTGGTTCTTATAGGTGCAGAAGGACTTCCAATTACTAGATCAGGTGGATGTCTCTTTGTCCATCGATAGCTCGATTCCGGATTATCTGGTCCAGAAGGATGAGTAGTAGCAACATTATCAGCATCTGCCTTAACATTAGAGTTTAGAACCTCCGGATCGGCTCGATCTGAAGGAGCTTCATTGCCTTGATCCGATCTATCTGGTACTTCAGGTTCCGGTAGATTATCTCTTGACCTGTTAGCTACAATCTCATCATCACTGTTAGCTTCGAGATGGATATTTTCCATCTGATTTTGAATTGATTCCTTGTTACCCTCAATACATAAAGATTCATCAAACACTGCATGAATAGATTCTTCTACAGTTAAAGTGCGATTATTGAAGATGCGAAAAGCTTTACTATTGGATGAATATCCTAAGAATATCTCATTATCTGACTTAGCTTCGAACGCTGTAAGGTGATTCTTACCATTATTGTGAACGAAGCATTTGCATCCAAATACATGAAAGTGAGAGATAGACGGTCTATTACTAGTCCATATTTCATATGGAGTAAGATTCATCTTATTGTTAATCATAGACCGATTTTGAGTATAGCAAGCAGTATTTACAGCTTCTGCCCAGAATTTTTGTGAAATTCCAGAATCTGCAAGCATTGTCCTTGCTGCCTCTTTAAGCGTTCTGTTCCTTCGTTCTGCAACTCCATTTTGTTGAGGGGTTCGAGCAGCTGAGAATTCATGCTTAATTCCTTGATCTTCTAGAAAGGATTCAAGATTCTGATTTGAGAATTCAGTACCTTTGTCACTTTGAATCCTATCTATGCTTGATGATTTCTCATTCTGAGTGCGCTTCAGCAGCTTGATCAATTTCGGACCGGTCTGATCTTTACTGCTCAAGAATATAGTCCATGTAAAACGTGAGTAATCATCAATAACAACAAGAGTATATCGCATTCCCCCTAAACTTGTTATTGGTATAGGACCAAACAAGTCCATATGTAATAGTTCTAAGCAGCGTGATGAGGATTTGGCATTCTTGTTTTTGAAGGATGATCTGATCTGTTTGCCCATTTGGCAAGCTTCACAGACCTTATCCTTAGCAAAATCAATCTTGGGCAGACCGACAACTAAATCATGTTTACACAGGCTAGAAATAGTCTTAAAGTTGAGATGATTCAAGTGTTTATGCCATAGCCAGTGTTTATTATCATTACTCGCGATGAAGCAAGTAGGATTATCAGGTTGAGCAAAATTCCAGTTAATCTTATATGTATTTCCATTTCTGATTCCTACAAGCATGGTCATACCGTCTGACGATTTAACAGTGCAAGTGTGTTTGTGAAATTCTACAGCATAACCATTATCACATAGTTGACTTATACTGATCAGATTATAGCATAAATTTTCAACTAACAGCACATCATTGATAGTAATATTACCATGGACAATCTTACCCTTGCCCACAGTCTTACCCTTTGAGTTATCCCCGAAGATGATATTGGGTCCAGTACATTCTGTGACTTCAGACAGCAGCTCGACGTTTCCTGTCATGTGACGAGAACACCCACTGTCTAAGTACCAGTCTGATACTAGATTCTTCGGTACCCAATCCTACTTGGGTCCAGAACGGATTAGCCCTTTGGGAACCCACACCTGTATCAGTTTTAATGGCTTGTGTGTGTCTGGTGTGATGTGAGCTGATCTGTTTCGATGTTGTGTGTGATAATGTGTGCGATATGGAAACCTTTGATTCTTATGAGGTAATCTATATCTTCGTTGAACCGGTTTTGAGTTATAGTAGTTGGATGGTCTTCCTTGCCTTAGATCTTGCACCTTTAGATTTGGTCTGAAAGACACAAAGCTTGCTAGTGCCTTTTCTTTGGCTTGGTTAGCGTACCCAATTCCTCTTCTCAAACCTTGATCCCCGAAGGAGACTCCCGTTTGAATTGTAGGCGCTTCACTTTCATATACTGTGCTGGATCTAACAAATGTCATTTGTTTGATTTTTTTCTTTACCAGCAACAGTTCAGATTCATCTTTGGTGCAGTCTTTGATATCAAAGCCTATGCCGGTGACATCACCGACATTTCTTTGTACCTCTTGCAGTTCTTCCAGTGATGCTCTTGATTTTGTCAATGTTTTGAAAATATGAGAAAGCTTAGCATTTTGTGTGCTAATTCTCTTATTTTCTTCATGAAGCTGATCATAAGAGATTCTCAGCTTATTCAGCTCTATCTGTAGATTATTCCACTTACCTAGCTCAGAGCAGCTTGGTTTGATGTGCTCATCTATTTGATCATTGGCTTTAGCTTTAGTTTTCTCAAATGATTCAGCTAAAATTCTATAATCATTAGCCATGTCTTGCAGTGCGGACATAAGCTCTTCACGTGTGAATTCATTTGAGTCAAGATCGAATACCTCGTCTGTTTGATTCATTTCTTCGTCTGCCATTAGACATTGAATATCTTCTTCGCTTTCGCTGGATGAATATTCGGAGCTTTCTGAATCTGAGTCAGTCTGAGCCCACTTGCTGTTTCCTTCATCTGCTACTAGGACCTTTTGGGACTTCCCATGATGATTTTTACGATCTTTGTAGTGCTTCTTTTTCTTGTCATCACGATGCTTTTCTTTTCGTTCTTCTTTCTTCGGTCTGGTGCAATCTGCAATAAAGTGTTCGGTCTTACCACAATTGTATCAAACCTGATCATTAACAACATCGTCTTTTCTCGATTTATAGTGATGAGAAGGTTTAAAATTCCTTTTATTCTTAGACATGAATTTACCAAATTTCTTGATAAATAATGACATAGCATCATTACTTATCTGTTCGATAGATCGATCTGTTGTGGGGGTGGTCTGGTCTGGAATGGCTGCCAGTGCTTTGTTTGGTTGAGAGATGAATGGCTCTGCTTCACCTCTGGTGATCAGTTCGAACTCATATGCCTTAAGATCTGCGAACAGATCATGAAGATCAACTTTGTTCAGATCTTTAGACTCCCTCATTGCAATGGTCTTTACATCCCATTCTTTTGGCAGAGCTCTCATTACTTTCAAAGCAATCTCTCTGTTAGAGTATTTCTTGCCCAGACCAATTAGTTCATTGATAATACCAGTAACTCTTTCATCAAACTCGTTTAGAGTTTCTCCAATCTTCATTTTTATGCTCTCAAATCTTTGAAGAGCAACAGCCAGCTTGTTTTCCTTAGTCTGGTCGTTCCCTTCACATAGCTGGGCTATCTTCTCCCAAATTTCTTTAGCAGTAGAGCACATTTTGATTTTACTGAACATATTCTTGTCCAACGTCTTGAACAAGATGTCTTTGGCAACGTTGTCTAGATTTGCTTTCTTTCTTTCTTCATTCGTCCAGAGGGATCTGTCCTTTTCGACCATTTGGGGTTCACCACCAGTAATGGAGGCTGTTGTATTGACTTTCAGAATTTTTATTGGTCCATCAGTGATGACGAACCACATATCGTCATCCTGTGCTGCCAGATGAGCTTGCATTCTGATTCTCCAGTCATCATAGTCTTCTTTTGAGAACATGGGAATCTTGTTAAATGATGCCATCAGCTCAAGTGTCTTTGTGATGATTAAGACGACCTGCTATGATACCACTTGTTAGGATCGGTCCGGAGTATTTAGAGGGGGGGGGGGGGGGGGGGGGTGAATGAACACTCCTATTAAAAATAATCCTTTGTGATTTCTCTCGGGTTAGTGAAAGAAATCTGTTTCTTAATCAACTTATCTGCAGAACAGACCACTGAATATTTTAGTGCGGAACGGTCCGTTCTTAGATTAGTAAGAACGGCTCGATGGCTTGAATAGTATAACGAGTGCAGAATGATAAAAGACAGAATATGTTTCTGGAAGTTCGAAGGTGGTGTAATCCTTATACGTCTCCCATTCTTCCAATTAAGGAAGGATTCCACTAGAAGACTTTGATTTATACAATCCTGTTGTACAAACCCAATTCAGCTGGATTTACATCACTACCAGACTGAAACTCCTAGTCTCTCGATCTGTTCAGACACACTTTGTCTGACAGTTACAATTGATTCTCATTTCTCTATCTTAGTACAGAATACAAAAGATAGACTTTAGTCTATGCACACAATGATCCTAAGATGATCAAATATTACAATATAATTGTGCTTATGAAGATTTTCGGCTCGAGAATGTCTGAGCTTGTAAGCTTGTGCTGTTTTGCTTTCTTTTGCGTTTTTCGATTTTTCAGACTATCTTGAGCTTTTATATTGCATCCTTATATAGTTGTGTGTACCAACGACATTATTTCCCTTTATGTGCAACTTTTGATTTTGCTCAAACTCTGAGTAAGCTACAGTCTTATTCTTTTGGGCACTTGCCATTCTGGTTCATGCTTTCGGCGACTGTCAGATGAGCTCTTCTTTGTCTTCTTACCTTTTATGGTAATCTTCAGTCCTTGGTCTTTTTCAGCATTAATTGCAACATTAAATGTTTCAATAAATAGCCGTTAATGATTCGGACTGAAGAGCGAAGCTTATACAATTTTGTCTGCTCTGATATGATAATAGTTAAGCTGTTCTGAAGCTTCGATCTGGTCTGGCTGATGTTCATCGATCAGTTCTGATTTTGCGATATACCATATCAGCTTGATCTGCTTTGAGCGATCGATCTGGTCTGTCTGATTTCTATCGATCCGTTCTGATTTATTTTGTCATCTTTAAAATCCGGAACTAACATAAATGAATGCCAATTAAATGCATAAATAGTGTATGCCTTCAACCCATATTCAAACTACACTCCCGAGAGCAGCATGTTCAACGAGTTCGAGCTTACCATCCCAAAACGCCGTAGTACATGTCGTAACTGTTCTACCTGGTTCAACAGAAACAGCCCCCACACAGGGTGAGCGTACCAACATCACACTACCCATATCATAACAATGCATAAAGATCATGATATACAATTTAAGAGTATCGAAAATCTATAAGATGTACTCCCTGTGAAGTTCTGAATCTGTATAGCTTCCACGAAATGTTCCTGTTTCAAGCTTACACGCTTTCATAGTATCAAGTTTAGTATCGTCACTGAAAATATGATACTCAACCACACGATGAATTCAATACAACAAGAATCTATTATTTATGCTCAATCATAAATAATTCCAAATAAATGCAGTTCTGTCTATCAATCTATCACTCAACACTTTCTCATACTAGTCATGCCAAAGGCATCCATACCCAACACCATGTCCGGACCACGTACATTTACGTGTCCACCTACCACATATAACCAACTCAATTCACATATTCGTTCCCTTATATTCAGTCATCACAATTATTCACATATTCGTTCCCTTATATGCAGTCATCACAATTCAACAATATATGAATACTGGAATATGAAATAATTCATATTATACCTGCTCGTACGTCACCACGTACCTTATAGTCGACGACATGAAAAGCCACCTTTGACATCCTGAGACCGTTGAGTATCTCTATTGAATATCAATTCATCAACTAGTTCATTAATAATACAATTGATATCATTTATATGCATTTCAACTTCAGTTCAATATAATTTCGCCATTATACTCAATCTCAATTATCATTCCCCATATACCACAAAAACAAGCCATTAATTCGAGTTATCACTAACTCAAGTATGTAATAGTTACATACTAAGGTTCAAAATATATAACCTTAACTCATTGTTCAAGAATTCCTCAAAACATAATCATCATATAAAATGAGTGTGCAACTCATAAATATTCATCTAATTCAATTTTAACATCCATTATCAGGTTAGAATAAGATTCCCAATCTTTTATCTCATATATTCGCACACAACTCACAAACATCTCATACCATTGCCCAATCACTCACCAAGACACTATAATGCTTTTAAGTTGGAAAGTGCAGGATTTTCACCACCAAATGATCAAGGCTTTAGGCCAACACTTGGACACCATTTAGATATATTATCAAACACCTCATGAGCATGAAAATTGAACCTAGAACAACATCATAATTTTGAACAAAATAGCAATAACTTTTAAACCCAACACCATATGATTTTTTCGAACCATTAATGCAATAGGAATTTGAACCACGTAACATCAGAGATTTACACACACACACACATCGCAGCAAACGCACGCACTCAGCACCACCACACACGCACGCATGCACACACTAACTCGCGCCTCACACACCCACTAACACTTAGTAACAAATCTTCAACATATTTCCCAACAATCAAGATATTAGCACCAAAATAGTAGCAGAAATTCGAGTCTTAATTAGCAAATTTTCAAACCAACTTACAGCAGAATAATCGAACCACTTACAACATGTTTTTAGACCCAAAATGCAGGAAGATTCATCACACATCATATTCTCTTAAACCCCATTCGAAACAAAACAGCAAGAAATCAAACCAGAAATAGCATAGATTTCGAACCAAAACATCAAAAGATTTTCATCCAAAACAGACTATTTTTTCGACCCTACATCATGATTTTCGAACTAAGAGAAGCAATCTAGCATTCATGTACTCACCTGTTCGAAAATGTCTGAAATGATGAGAACAACTCGCCTCTTACGGCTGAGAGAGAAGGGCGACACGAAGAGGGGGAAAAGATAGAATGAGGCGGGTCGATGAGTGTGGGAGGAGAGAGAACAATGTGGGATATGAGTTAAACTCTATCCCTAGTTTAAATTAAATCCCCACTACACAAAATAATATTATTTCTTCTCAATTTGGTTTACACAAATAATAATTTATTTATCATTCGCAAGACTCATTTCAACCCGGAGTTATTTGTTCATCTCCCGACCAAAATATTAACCCAAAGAATTTATGAATCTCCTTAACATTATAAATGCAATCCCGGAATCATTTATCCCAACTCCGCTCTCAATAAAATTCCCGATAGTTGAATTCCGTAATTATCTTATAATTATCGCAATTATCATCAAATAAATAATTAGTTTATTCTGGGCATTACATATATTCCAAAGTCTGGATAATCCTCTCAGTCTATCCATCAGTCTGGGTATGATAAGCAATACTTATTGCTAATTTAGTACCCATGACATTCTGAAAATAGTTTTCGAATTCTGATATTATCCTCGGATCACAATCAGATACAATTGTTACAAAATACTCACTGTATCTAAACCACATTATCCACATCTCAAACATGTCATTTTCTCATAGACATATAGACTATTATATGAAATCAATATCTTGTATTGAATAGTCAATCAATTCCGACTCAACTTGTTTCACAATCTCTGTTTGATCTAAACAATTTGAGCTATAAAACTCAAAACTAGAAATTTCCTTATATTCATTGTGGTACTTACAAATTCTGTAGTATCTCATTGGTCTCGTCTTTTTATCTTAACCTACTGACATGTCAAACAATTTGCCACGAAATTTCTAAAATTTCTTTCTTTATACCATCCCGTCAGAAATAGAATCTCAAGAATGATACATCTCATCATTCCCAGAATAACACTATGACATCTATAGTGTGCTTTCTGCAGTAATACTTCTTTCGAATCAGTAGGATTCGATGCTATTTACTGATTGTTCAATCGCAACCCGCCACTAAATTGCATACTAAAATCTAGTTGGTTGATGAGACAGAACCAATTTCTTCACTCAATATCTGTATGGCTCTGTCCTTCGAGTTCTTCTGATCATCGAAATCAGAGGTGACTCAAACTGCAAAGCATATATTCATGCTACCATTGCACCTTGCACTTTTAGGTTCAATGCATATGCTGCTAGTTTCATTTTCCCTGAATGATTTTGGCTATCAGAGTCAAATTCTTTTATAAATCTAGTCATCACTTCTATCTTATGTTCAACTTTGACTGAATAATAGATATTTTAAACTCCTAAAATCAGAGTATATCATGAATTCCTCGCCATACAGATAACGTTGCCACATCTTCAAGGTAAAAATAATAGCTACAAGCTCAAGTTCATGAATAGGATGTTAGGATCGGGGTAGTGTTTAGAAGGGGGGGTTGAATAAACACTAGATACAATTTCGATTTCTTTTTCTGGTTAACTGTAAACTGTTAAGTATTACAGTTGCTTCTCAATATCAGGCAAGTCAGTAGACACTTGTTATAGTGCGGAAGACGTCTACAAAACTTGTGAGGAATAAAACTGAAGTAATAAAGCAATAAACAAATAACACGAGAGTTGTTTCTGGAAGTTCGAAGCACAACGCTTCTACGTCTCCCCTTCTTCCTTTGCAGGAAGGATTCACTAGAAGACTTGGTTTACACTTTTACAGTATACAACCTTCTTAGGCACTAACACACTTGGCCTAAACTCCTAGCAATCACACTCTTCTTAACTTTTGATTACAATGAATTCTATGACACTCTTTTACAGAATACACTTTCAAGCTTTGAGAGTTTTTGAGCAACAGACTTCAATTGCAGATAATCTATCACAGATTCAGTTTGCTGTTTTTCTGCTCTTTGCTGAACGTTTGAATATCAGTAGTTTGGCTTTCTTGTTTGCTTTGAAGTATATCTCTTAGTTGGAAATCGCTCAGCACCTCTTCATTCTCTGCTTGGATGTATTTATAGGTTTGGATGTCCAACGGTAGCCTTTCTGAATATGGAAGAGATTAGCTTTCCAATTTCATATTGTCTTCTTTCCTATTTTGTAAAGCAACGGCTCTTTTCACTCTGACGGTAATGGTGGCGGAGATATAGCAGGGTGCGCCGCTCTGTTGTACCTTTGTCAGAGAATGTTGTACTGATTTTGTCTCGTTGCTTAGTGCTCTAACTGGAAGCTCAGACTTCTGCTGGTTCTCTTTGTTCAACTGGTCGTTCATCCTCTTATGACCAGTTGATGTCCTTGTACAGTGAGAGACTATTCAGTTGATAGTTGTCCAGTAGATGTCCATCCAGTTTAAGTTTATCCGGTTGATAGCTTGCACGGTTGATGTCTTCATCCGGTTGATGTCTATCTAGTTGATGTCTTAACCAGTTGATGTCTTAGCCAGTTGATGTCTTGTCCGGTTGATGTCCATCCAGTTGATGTCTTATCCAGTTGATGACTTCATCCGGTTGGTGTCCATCCAGTTGATGACTTATCCAGTTGATGACTTCATCCGGTTGATGTCCATCCAGTTGATGACTTCATCTGGTTGATGTCTTCTCCGTTTGATGTCCATCCAGTTGGTGACTTCTTCCGGTTGATGTCCATCCAGTTGATGACTTTATCCGGTTGATGTCTTCTCCGGTTGATGTCCATCCAGTTGGTGAGCATCCAGTTTATGTCTTCACCCGGTAGGAGTCTTTATCCAGTTGGTCTTTAATATCCGGTTTGTAATTACCAAAACTTTAGAAATCGTTTTCCCAACAATTTCCCCCTTTTTGGTAATGACAAAACTAAGTCATGATCTATTTCCAGTTTGAGTAAATAAGATGAGAATCCTGAAATTACTTGAAGACATGATGGAAAAGAAATTTTCATTAAATATAAGCAGATTACAAGTTGTAATCAAACTGGACAATTGAGAGAGATTCATCTTTATTTAAGATGAATTCTAATAACTTGACTAGAATCTAAGACCAATTTAGTTTACATAATTCAGCTGATACATGACAAATCTTTAAACAAGTATTGTAGACCCGGAGAGCTTCGATCCACCTGGTGTCAGAGAGGAAGAGCTCGATCCACCTTATTTCAGAGAGGAAGAGCTCGATCCACCTTGTTTCAGAGAGGACCTAATAAAAATACTCTATCTCTGCCGGTCTACCTTGTTTCAGAGAGAAGGTCGGGAAGAGTCATACGTATATTCATCAGGCAGCTTCCATGGTTCATGGATTCACCTAATGAGAATAGTCTATCTCTGTCTTCCCCCTTTTTGTCATCAGCCCCCAGACATCTGCTGTTAGTAGTTCCTGACTGATGAGGAGCACCAGAACAGGATCAAAGCGCTGAAGCTTAACAGAGCTGGGTTAGATAAGTAATCAACCCATGAGGGGTTGATTTAGATAAGTAATAAACCCATGAAGCGGAAAAAGATCTAACAGAAAACCAGGGAATTTTGAATAGCTTGAAAGTAAGCATGTTGAGTGAATGTGTGTTCTGTGAACAAACAAGAGTCGCTATTTATAGAAATGAAAAGGTTGCAATTAATGTGAATGTATTTAAGTGGATCAGTAAATACAAAGAAAAAGTCAACAAAAACAGTAAATAGATAAGAGTAATTAAAGGAGGAGTCAGAAAATGATACTATTTGCGCCCGAACCAATGTTTGGAATAGTCGCGTTTTTCGGCAGGCGGTTGGCGTGGACTCCGAGATCTTGGTTGAGCAGTTGGTCTGGACTGAGTGGGTGCTCCAGTTGCAGGGGATGAATGAGCAGCTGAACTTGAAGCTCGCTGCGTTGAGGGAGCAGTTCGGCTGGGTTCAGGTAATCTGCGAATAATTTGAGGAGCTGCAGGCAGGCTGTTGCAAATATCTTGAATTTGAGAGGAAAATGCTGCCTGCATAGTGGTCAACTGATCGGTCAATGTTTTCTTGGCGTCGTCAATCTTTTCTCCAAGAGCCATTGAGGTGGCAGCATGAAGAGATTCATTGTTTTGATTGATCTGAAGACGCGCCTGGCCAATTCTAGTAAAAGCATCTGCCACTGCATTCTCAGCAAATGTTTGAAGTCTGGTGATAGTAGTCGTTAAACTACTTAAGTCCCGGTAGACTTGCTGGAATTGTGAGTCCGTGTGCTGCTGATGAGTGCCTAGAATGAGAGTTGTAGTTCATTCTTCCTGTTTAAGCTTATGAACATCGCTTGCTAGTGCTGATATGGCAGTGGATAGATTGGCTAGCTATGCAGCAATGTTCAGAGGCTCGTCCATAGGGTTGGTAAAGACAAAAAAGTCTTCAGAAAGCTCTTGAACCATGGACGGATCTGCAGCAGTCAGTGGAGCATCAGTAGTAGGGACAAGAGCGCTGAGATGAGCATCGTCAACTGCAGTGGAGGGCAACATAGAAGCTTCAACAATTGGTGCAGCTGTAGACTCTGAGATGGTGACAGCCAATTGGGCAGTTTCTTCATTTGGTGGAGCAGCCAAAGTAGTAGTGGGTTGATCAACCACAGCAGCTGACATCTGGGTGTGATCATTTGAGTGTGAAGACTCGCTGGATTCATGATTGGCAGAGGATATAGTAACCTGCTGAACCACTGTCTGTATGACTGCATCCACATTGGTGTGATCAACAGCTATTGGTTGGGGCTGTTGATCATTGTGAGAGCTGGGAGGAGAGGAGACGCTGAGAGCAGTTGGAGAGGAGAGTTCTTTAACCGAGGAGGCTGCCTCCAAGGCAGTTGGTGCGGCCTCCTCTCCAGGGGAAGTAGTCTCCAGAGCAGTAGAAGTGGGCTCCACAGAAAATGGGACAATCTCCAAATTTGCAATGACGGAGTGTAGATCCTGCTGATCAGGGCTGGCAACAGTTTCAGTAGTGGAGCAAGAGTGAATCCCAGTGGATATGCGAGTATCATGAAGAGCAAGCTCAGCCATTTCGAGCTTGGGTCCAAGAGCATTTAGAACAGCTCTATCATGATTCGCTGTTCCCGAATTACCGTCAAATTGTTGAAGGCGAGTTTCAACCAGGGCCTGAAGTTCACCCACATAGATCATCAGGCTGAAAACATCTCGCAGCTTCAAGCTTGTTTCAGGGTCTGAGATTTGAAGATATGCTAGTATTTTGTTCTCATCTGCTCTAGCCTGATCCAGAATTTGATCAAAATCATCTAATCGAACCTTGATACGGGCCTTTACCCATCGATCAAAAATCTCCAACTGTGGTTGCAGTTTGGCTTCCAATGTATCCATTACCATTTGAATCTCGAAGGCAACAGGAGTGGACACTGGAGCCGTAAGAGATTTTCCTTTTCCAGCAGGGGTGGTCTTGGGATGACAGTATGGACATAATGACTTGGGTGTCCTGAAGCTGATAGAGCCTGGTGCTTGCTGAGTGCTCAACAGTGCTGACTGAGTGTCAGCTGGAACCACTGAAGGAGAAGGCACCATGGCTAAGGAAGCAGGTGGTTCCTCAGTTGAAGGGATGGCAGGGCTGGGTTCCCTGGCAGGATTTACATCTGTAGGACCGGCGGAGGAGATAGTGTCGGAGGCTGCGATGTCTAGCTGTCGGGCGGTCTGAGGAGCAGCTTTTCGTGTTCTTGGCTTCTTAGGAGGGGGAGGAGGGGGAGAAGACTCAGCGGATTCCGATACAGTCTGTTCAGAGTCACTTATAACCTGAGTCAAGCGACGCTTTGTCACTCCGCCTTCTCTGCCACTTCGTTGGCAATGAAGCTGAAGATACTTGTGAGTGATGAGCCTCCCTGGATGAAGGTGAGAAAGAGCCCCTGTCTTAATGTTTTTGCTCTCAAAAAGACTGCTGAGTGGGAGAGCAAAACCTGATTGACCCTTGCCAGATGCTACCAGACTAGTCAGTATTTGAAATAACACAGCTGACCAGTTTATCTCCAACCCTTTGCATATAGCGCTCATAACGTCAAACTTTTCAGGGGTAATCATATCAAATGATCATGCCTTACATAGGAGCCCCTTGGAGATTATGTCCGCCAGTTGTCTATAGTGACTCTTCATCAATACTTTCCGGAAAGGAGGACGTGGAAGGCGATGAGTAGAGTCCGAGACTGTGAGACGCATCTCTTCTCTTAGTTCTGCCGGAATAGTCGAGAAATCAGTGAGTCCGGTAGAGGGTAGGCACATGTGAGTGGCAAATTCTGGTTGGGTGATGGTGACTGATTGTCCAGAGATGGATGCCACCACGGTGTCATCCACAACATTGGCAGTAGCAAAGAACTCTTGTAGTTCGTTCTTGTAAAAGGAGGGGGTCTGGCTCAGGATTACCAGCAGTCCGGAGGTGTCCAGCCTTTGTATCAACTCCTTGGTTTCTTCATCAGAGGATGTGGATATTGAATGAAAATCGACGTGAATAGCATTGGTGATGAAACTCGGCTGAACATTCTTCGACATTTTGAGTGAGTAAGAGGAAGAAGCAGCAGCAGTTTGTTAGAGTAAGCTTTTCTGAAAGAGAAAAATAATCGCAGTGATTTGTTGGAGAAGAAGAGTAGTGAAACTAATGGCGGTGAAAAAGGAAGTATATGTAACGTCGTACTGTAGATGAGCGGACACATGTATACGTGGCGATCATCTAACGGTTTAAAAGATATAACAAATAAATAAAAGAACAGGATTTAGGCGGGAGTGAAATAATTTATTTTTAACCAAAAGTAATTTTGAATTCCGACGTTCATTAGGTTAATAAGTATCGAGGGTTATTTTTGTCAAAGCATATTTGGTAACATCAACTGGTATGTAGGGTTCGACTGGTAGGAAAACATCCACTGGTTGTGGAGTCCTACTGGTTCGGATACACCTACTGCAGCTGACCATTGTATTACCAGCTGAGCTTAAATAACCATGATAGAATTATAACAGAAATTCCCCCTAAATATATGCACATAAACTAACTAATTCCTCCTGAATTCATTACCCAAACCAAAATAATCAAGAAGTAATTTCAATTAAACCAAGAATATTTCGAAAGTAAGAAAACTTAGCGTCCGGTAGGGGCTTTGTGAAGATGTCTGCTGCCTGTTGTTCTGTAGAAATATACTCCAGCCGAATTTCTTTCTTCATGACATGATCTCTGATAAAATGATGACGGATGTCAATATGTTTAGTACGAGTATGAAGAACTGGATTGTATGTTATGGCAATGGCAGATGTATTGTCACAGAAAATAGGAGCCTCTGTGGACTCAATTCCATAGTCTCTGAGTTGTTGCTGAATCCAGAGCAGTTGAGCACAGCAGCTTCCAGCAGCAAGGTACTCTGCTTCTGCAGTGGAAGTTGCAATGGATGTCTGTTTCTTGCAACCCCATGATATCAGTCGATCACCAAGGAATTGACAATACCCACTGGTGCTTTTCCTGTCAATTTTGCATCCAGCATAGTCAGCATCTGAGTATCCAATAAGATTGAAGGTTGAGTCTTTTGGATACCATAGACCGACATTCTCAGTGCCTTTCAAATATTTTAGGATTCTTTTAACTGCAGTGAAGTGCGACTGCTTGGGATTTGCTTGAAACCGGGCGCACATACATACTGCAAACATAATATCTGGTCGGCTGGCTGTCAAATATAGTAAAGATCCAATTATGCCTCGATACATTGTAACTTCGACTGGTATTCCTGAATTATCCAAGTCGAGTTTGGCAGATGAGCTCATTGGTGTAGCAGCAGCTGAGCTGGTACTCATTCCATATTTCTTTAGTAGCTCTTTAGTGTATTTAGACTGATTGATCAGGATTCCTTCACTAGATTGCTTGACTTGCAATCCTAAGAAAAATGATAGTTCTCCCATCATGCTCATCTCGAACTGGTCCTGCATAATTTTAGAGAATCTTTCGCACAATTTTGAGTTAGTACTTCCGAAGATAATATCATCAACATAAATTTGAACAAGCAGAGTATGGTCTCCCTTTGTAAATTTAAAAAGGGTCTTGTCCACCGTGCCAATAATAAAATTGTGTTCTGTCAAATATTTTGATAAAGTTTCATACCAGGCACGGGGAGCTTGCTTTAGACCATACAAGGCTTTATTGAGACGGAAAACATGAGATGGCTGCTGATGGTTTTCAAATCCAGGAGGTTGTTCAACATAGACTTCTTCCTGGAGTTTGCCGTTAAGAAATGCACTCTTAACATCCATCTGATAGACTTTAAAGTCTTTAAACGCAGCAAATGCAAGAAATATGCGAATTGCTTCTAGTCGAGCTACAGGGGCAAAGGTTTCATCGAAATCAATGCCTTCTTCCTGTCTGTAGCCCTGTACAACTAATCTTGCCTTATTTCTGATTACTGTACCGTTTTCGTCTAATTTATTTCTAAACACCCATTTGGTGCCAATTACAGTGTGATGCTGTGGTCGTGGTACTAGATACCATACTTTGTTTCGCTCAAACTGATTTAGTTCTTCCTGCATTGCTTCTACCCAACTTGGGTCTAATATAGCGTCATCAATCTTCTTAGGTTCTATATGAGATATGAATGCAGCATGAAGAAATTCATTAATCATTTGTCCTCTGGTGCGTAGAGGAGCAAGAGGGTTACCGATGACCTGCTCAGGTGGATGATCCTTCTTCCACCGGAGCGAAGGTCCAAGAGGATTGAGTTCTTCAGTTGACTGGATGTGAGTAGGCAAATCAGAGGTTCTGATTGACTCATCTTTCTCATTAGTTCCTTCTACTGCAGCAGGGGTAGATGCAACTGTTTCATTTGTAGCTGGCTGCAGTGCTTGTTGGTCAGCAGACTCCTCTGCTTGAGTTTCAGGAACTTCTGGTTCTAAGGAGCAGTCAGTCCTGCTTCTGTAATCAATCTCATCATCAACATTTTCGTCAATGTAAGTGCTTTCCAGTCGATTACTCAAGTTGTTGATTTGTTTATCAGATAGTGTACAGTCAGTAGGTTCATCAAATTTTACATGCACTGATTCTTCTACATTAAGAGTTCTATTATTAAATACTCTGAATGCCTTACTAACTGTAGAATAGCCAAGGAATATTCCAGCATCAGATTTGGCATCAAAAGCGGTGAGATGAGTCTTTCCATTGTTGTGAATAAAGCATTTGCAACCAAACACATGGAAATAGGAAATATTTGGCTTACTGCCATTCCAGATCTCATAAGGGGTTTTATTTGCTCGCTTATTAATCATTGATCTGTTCTGCGTATAACATGCTGTGTTGACAGCTTCTGCCCAAAATCTCTGCGATATTTCTGATTCCGCGAGCATAGTTCGCGCAGCTTCTTTCAAAGTGCGGTTCCTACGCTCAGCAACTCCGTTTTGTTGAGGAGTTCTAGCTGCAGAGTATTCGTGTTTAATACCAAGGTCATCTAGATATGATTCGAGTGATTGATTGGTGAACTCAGTACCTTTATCACTGCGAATTCTATCTATCCCACACGATTTCTCATTTTGGAGTCTTTTCAGTAATTTGATCAGCTTTGGAGTAGCCTGATCTTTGCCACTTAGGAACAAGACCCACGTGAAACGAGTGTAATCGTCTATTACCACTAGAGTATACTTCATTCCCCCTAGACTTGTTACTAGTATAGGACCAAATAGATCCATATGCAGCAACTCTAGGCACCGAGAAGAAGATTTACTCCCTTTGTTCTTAAAGGAGGATCTGATTTGCTTACCAAGTTGGCATGCTGCACAGATCTTGTCTTTTGAGAACTCAATTTGGGGCAGTCCAACAACTAGATCAAGTTTACGCAGACTGGCAATAGTTTTAAAGTTTAAATGACTCAACCGTTTGTGCCAAAGCCAATTTTTGGATGAATTCAGAGCAGCTAAGCAAGTAGAAGAGATAGGCTGATTAAGATTCCAATCAATTTTATATGTGTTATCATGCCTTCTACCTACAAGTAGTATACTACCATCAATAGATTTGATTGTGCATGAGTGCTGATTGAATTCTACGGAATGACCATTGTCACACAATTGACTTATGCTAATCAAGTTGTAGCATAGATTTTCAACTAAAAGAATATCTTTAATGATGATGTTACCGTAGATAATCTTACCCTTACCCATGGTTCTACCTTTCGCGTTGTCTCCAAAAGTTATTCTGGGTCCGGTGGAGTCCACCAGTTCAGACAATAAGCTCTCATTCCCTGTCATATGTCTAGAGCACCCGCTGTCCAGAAACCATTCTGAGCTCCGAACTGGATGCATTCTAGTTTCCTGCAATTAAAGCGATAGAATGATTGGTACCCAATCCTACTTGGGTCCTGGTAGGATTATTCCTTTCGGAACCCACACTTGTATGACCCTGAATGACTTAGGTCGGTGTGTGTTCTGAAATGTGTGTGCATTAATAGATATAGGTGATGATTTTGACTGTGGAGTGTGATAATATGTGTATGCATGTGCTTTTGGTTTGTAGTTCCTGTTATTTAGCATATACCTCTTCTGGACAGGTTTACAGTTGTAGTACCAGTTGGGTTTAACCTCTCTAGCTGCTCGACCAGTGGGTTTAAGTTCATTTCTGAACTTTTGCCTCGGTTTAGCCTCTTTGAGTGGTTCTACATAACCGATACCTCTGTGCTGTGCCTGTTCCTTGATGAGTGTTGCTTTAACAGGTTCTTTAACCAGTTCGTAAGGGTCATATACTGTGCTAGATCTTACAAAGTTCATTGATTGAACCTTGCCTTTTGTTAGACACAGTTGAGGTTCATTACCAGATGAACTGCTGTCATTGCTATTATAGCCTATGCCTGTTAAATCACCAGCAAGCCTTATAGACTCAAGCATTTCATCCTTTCTGGTAGTCGACACATTCCAAGTGCTAACCAGTTTGCTAAGTTTCTGGTAAGCATTCTTGGCTTCATCTCTTTCCTTCACTAGGAGACTGGCTGTTTCCCTTAGGCAGTTCAACTCCCTTGATTGTTCACAATCAAGCTTGTTTTCATGCGTTTCAGTTTGGGTTGTATGCTCAGTCTTATAGCTTTCAAAAGATTCATATAGCGTCCGATACTCATTTATCATGTCCTGCAATGCATTGGTGAGTTCACTATGTGTAAATTCAGATAGGTTTGATTCATGTACCTCATTTTCATTATTTGCCATTAAGCAGTGGACTTCCTCGTCTTCACTCTCGCTGGATGAGCTAGTTAACTCTTCTGATTCTGATTCAGAATCAGCCCATTTGCTCTTACTTTCTTCTGCCATCAAGACCTCTTGATCTCTGTCCTTTTTGGATGATCTTCTGGTTTCTTTGGATTTTCTGTAATCCCTGGATCCTCTTTTGTGATCATCCTTCTTGGGTTTAGGACAGTCTGCAATGAAGTGCCCTGGTTTGAGGCAGTTGAAGCATACTCGCTCTTCCTCTTCTGAATTTCCTTTGGAACTCTGCCTCCGAGGATATGATTGATAAGATCTCTGATTCTTCTTCATGAATTTCCCAAATTTCTTTACAAACATTGCCATAGCATCATTACACATCTTTTCTGGAGTCATTTCTGTAGGAGTAGGCAGAGACTCCGATGCAGTGAGAGCTTTTGTTGGTTGACTGGTACTTGGTTCATCTTCAACCCGAATGCCTAATTCGAATTCATAGGCTTTTAAATCAGCAAACAGATCATGTAGATCTATTTTGTTGATGTCCTTCGATTCTCATAGCAATGGTCTTGACATCCCATTCTCTTGGTAGACCTCTCATTACTTTGAGAGTGACTTCTCTGTTGGGTAACTCCTTACCCAGACTGTTTAGTTCATTGATTATTCCAGTAACTCTTTCATCGTACTCGTTGAGAGTTTCTCCATTTATCATTTTGATATGCTCAAACTTCTGTAAAGCCATAGTAAGCTTGTTTTCTTTGGTTTGATCATTTCCTTCACAGAGTTGAGCAATCTTCTCCCAGATTTCTTTGGCTGTAGGGCACATCTTTATTTTGTTGAACATATTTTTGTCCAAAGTTTTGAACAGAATGTCCTTAGCAACGTTGTCTAGATTTGCTTTTTTCTTGTCTTCATTTGACCATTGAGATCTTTCCTTTTCTACCATTTGTGGATCACCACTTGTGATAGAAGCAACCGTATTTATTTTCATGATCTTCAAAGGTCCTTCAGTGATTACATACCACATATCATCATCTTGAGCACTTAGATGTGCTTGCATACGGATCCTCCAGTCATCATATTCATCTTCTTGAACATTGGAATCTTGCTGAATGTGGCCATCAGTTTTTGGTAAATGGTAATTTCTCAAGATTGAGAAGACCTAAGCTCTGATACCACTTGTTAGGATCGGGGTAGTGTTTAGAAGGGGGGGGGGGGGGGGTTGAATAAACACTAGATACAATTTCGATTTCTTTTTCTGGTTAATTGTAAACTGTTAAGTATTATAGTTGCTTCTCAATATCAGGCAAGTCAGTAGACACTTGTTATAGTGCGGAAGACGTCTACAAAACTTGTGAGGAATAAAACTGAAGTAATAAAGCAATAAACAAATAACACGAGAGTTGTTTCTGGAAGTTCGAAGCACAACGCTTCTACGTCTCCCCTTCTTCCTTTGCAGGAAGGATTCACTAGAAGACTTGGTTTACACTTTTACAGTATACAACCTTCTTAGGCACTAACACACTTGGCCTAAACTCCTAGCAATCACACTCTTCTTAACTTTTGATTACAATGAATTCTATGACACTCTTTTACAGAATACACTTTCAAGCTTTGAGAGTTTTTGAGCAACAGACTTCAATTGCAGATAATCTATCACAGATTCAGTTTGCTGTTTTTCTGCTCTTTGCTGAACGTTTGAATATCAGTAGTTTGGCTTTCTTGTTTGCTTTGATGTATATCTCTTAGTTGGAAATCGCTCAGCACCTCTTCATTCTCTGCTTGGATGTATTTATAGGTTTGGATGTCCAACGGTAGCCTTTCTGAATATGGAAGAGATTAGCTTTCCAATTTCATATTGTCTTCTTTCCTATTTTGTAAAGCAACGGCTCTTTTCACTCTGACGATAATGGTGGCGGAGATATAGCAGGGTGCGCCGCTCTGTTGTACCTTTGTCAGAGAATGTTGTACTGATTTTGTCTCGTTGCTTAGTGCTCTAACTGGAAGCTCAGACTTCTGCTGGTTCTCTTTGTTCAACTGGTCGTTCATCCTCTTATGACCAGTTGATGTCCTTGTATAGTGAGAGACTATTCAGTTGATAGTTGTCCAGTAGATGTCCATCCAGTTTAAGTTTATCCGGTTGATAGCTTGCACGGTTGATGTCTTCATCCGGTTGATGTCTATCTAGTTGATGTCTTAACCAGTTGATGTCTTAGCCAGTTGATGTCTTGTCCGGTTGATGTCCATCCAGTTGATGTCTTATCCAGTTGATGACTTCATCCGGTTGGTGTCCATCCAGTTGATGACTTATCCAGTTGATGACTTCATCCGGTTGATGTCCATCCAGTTGATGACTTCATCCGGTTGATGTATTCTCCGTTTGATGTCCAGTTGGTGACTTCTTCCGGTTGATGTCCATCCAGTTGATGACTTTATCCGGTTGATGTCTTCTCCGGTTGATGTCCATCCAGTTGGTGAGCATCCAGTTTATGTCTTCACCCGGTAGGAGTCTTTATCCAGTTGGTCTTTAATATCCGGTTTGTAATTACCAAAACTTTAGAAATCGTTTTCCCAACATAGGATATCATGATTCTTTCAGCTTAAACTATCTCAAAGCATATGCAATCATCTCCTCATGATGCATCAGAACGTATCCCATCTGTTTCATTTTTATAAAACCTGATTTCACATTCATCTGACCAAACGAAACTTCAAATTTCTTCTTGGTCAACTGGTTCATAGATCAGGCTATACTAAAATAAAAGCCTGTAATAACTGGCCAAACTCGTAAAACTTTGTATCTCGAGTACACTGATCGGTCTTGGCCAAATTATTACTACCTCTAATTTACTGGGATTAACAGGTACACGGTGAGCTGGTATCACCTATCCCAATGTAACACTCAATTCAATCAAGATTTACACTTCGATAACTTGGTATACAATTTTGAGCTTCACGAAGCGTCTGAATAACCAATCGTATATGTTCTTTGTGGTTCCTTTCGAATCTCGAATACACTAGTATACCACTGATGAATATGATTACAATTCCACCCAAAAAGTTATGGAATACTTTATTCATCAAATTCAAAACTCTACTGGTATAGTTGTCAGACTACAAGGCATTACCAAAAATTCAAAATGCCTATATATTGTTTGACTAATTGCCTAAAGAACATTTTCTCTTCTGACTCGAACTGATGGTAACCAGAGTGAAATCGTTCTTCTTATACATCAAAGTTCCTTACAACTGATCAATTCTTGATCTTAGGCAGTGGGTATTTATTCTTGACAATTGCCCGATTCCACTACCTTTGTCGATACACATCTTCATAATATCATCTTTCTTCTTCACGGACAATGTTGATGTTTTCCTCAAGTGACATACTCAGACATATGTACTCGTATCAAGGAGATTCTGCAACTATTCTTCTGTATCTGTCAACTTTGCTGATGACATTCCGTACAGTACTTTCGATATCGAATCTATTCCTGGCATCAACGAACAAATAAAATCAATTTCCTTCTCTAGTGAAAAATCTTTTATTTCTTCAGGAAAATCTTGGTAAGTTTCTTACCACTAGGATATCAGTCAACATCGATTCTTCCTGATCAGCATTAACTGCTTATGATCAAATATCCTTCATTTTCCAAGTATTGCAACCACAATTATTTCCATAGCTGATACTATCAGTATCTTAGTTTGCTATTCGTGGCTGTAAACATTACATTTGGAGCCACAATACGTCGAAAATTCACTACACCATAAAACATCTCTAATACTTCCAAACTTATCAAAGTATCTATGCCCTCGATACAATCAAAATTATATCTCGGCAACACCATTAAATTCACATCCAAAATGCTATCATCAAACTGTAAGCTACAGTTCACTATTACAAGTGTGGATAGTAAAATCATCTCGGCTGGTGTATTTTCCAAATCATAATAATCAATGCACATTTGATGCAATGTATGAAAACAATGCTTTTGTCTCAATAAAACTTGTGCATTGTGATTAAATACATGACATGTATCTGCGATCACTAAGTACTGAAGCATCTATAACCGTATCCTCTATCAAGGTATACTCTATGGTCTACAAGTAACTAACTGCTGCTGAAACTGAGTGGTCGAAAAGAATAACCACTCTGTTAACACCCCTAGCTCAGGGTATTTGTTGTTATGGCTGCATCTGTTCCTGAGCACGTAAAGCACATGCTCTGACTAGCCAAAATCAATAACAGTTCCTTTTATTATTTCACCAGGATCAGTAGATACTTATATCTACAACGATCTCGAAAAGATATGGTATTCTACAATCTCTTAATACCTCTAGAATTACTAGAGCTGAAATAACTGAAATGATACTTCTGAAACTGTTCTAAGACTACTTGGATTATTCCAAATGATAGTCACTTCATTAACATTTAATCCAGTCCCAGCTACTCCGCACCATATCGGTGTCTTATTCTTCAGCCGACACACTTCTAATTCTCATCTCTTCGCTAGTGAATAGCTATCGAGATTAAGCACATTCTTCCATTTCTCAAATCCACGATAATCAATTATCATTTTTCATGTAATCAGCATGGTTTTCTCTCTTTCCCGTGTCAACAAGAGGGAAAAACTCGTCATCGCTACAATTTCTCTAGGTACTCTCATCTAGAAGAGTTCATATTGTAGTATTTATTCATAATTTGGACATATAAATTGGAACTGAATTACGACAGTCCCCATATCCAAGTTCTCATTCAAACCAATTATAGTTGTTTCTTACAACAACTATATTCTATTCTTCAATTAAATATCACTATTTTCAATAATCTCAAGTTCTAAATCATCATCTCGACGTGCACATGTTTTGACGTAAACTCATACGTATTACCCTGATCTTTCAGACTCAAATTCCTGATGTCAATCGACAAAATGCGTTTTAACTAGTTCTAGTGTCACCACACTATGCACAAGTATTAAATCCCAAGAGATAAATAAAATTTCCAATCATGGACGCATTATCACTAAGTTATAATTCACGAACAGTTTACAGTTTCTACAGGTTCGCTAAATAGCTATTACAGTTCATATCACTGCTACCTGTCCAAACACTAACTGTTCATCATAAAATCAAAACATCATATATAAATCTCAAGCCAGAGATGTTCTCATCACTTATTCTACATCATCATTCGATAAGCACATGTCAGTGCTAACAGATAAAATTCACAAAATTATATGCAACTCAGCATATTATATTATTCAAAAATCTGATATCTAGCTATCCCTGCTTCGTAATTCATTGCATGCCTAAAATATCATTATCTAACATGTAATCATAGCAGACAAGAGCATATAAAAACACGTAGTCAATTACATGTACAAATAATTTTATTTGTGACTAGACTCAATGTCCTAACTCTAGTTCGAGCATATCCCAGATTATGCTATGATACCATAATGTGAGGGCCCGATCCTAATGTGGTGTTTAGTTAACACATAATGATTAATTTGCGTAAACAGCGGAAGATTTATTTCAAAAATCTTATCAAACGGCCCTAAAAAAATTTCGCTTTTAGGTGATACACATATACTGATACTTAAAATATGTAATTACGGTTTCCAATTCAACATGTTGATCATAACATAAATTATCAAGTATATCATCAACCAATAGTAGAATAATTAAAATACAGATACTCGGGGCATACCCCAGTAATTTAAAACATAAGTAAAAATATTTTAACAACTACTAGGACTCAAAACATAAAATATAAACCTGAGCTCGCTCTCAAGGAGCTCCGGTATACATCGATGCTTCACCTCGAGCATCCGCAGTACGTCTACATGTACCACCTGTCATGCCCATACAACAAAGACATGATAGCCCCCACTACGAGGGTCAGAACCCAGTACCATAAATAAACAGAGGGTGACAACACACGCACATTGCGCTAGGAGACTCATCCTATGTGTTGTGCTCGTCCATCCCTCGTGTCTAGGTCCGGTAGCAACGCGCGTGACTACAGTGGCTACCTAAACTGCCTGTCATCGCGGTGCCCTGTCGTCCCCGACAATCAGAGTGAATCAACTCAGTCATAATCATGGATATCAAAGAAATGATAAATCAAGATGATATGCCCATGAATCAGTTATGCATCAAATGGCATATGCAACTCAATATATCATGCAATCTCATGTAATTTCACATATCGTCTAATCCAAGACATTCATCATATCATATAGTCACATAAGAAATCATATGGTGACAATTAATTCATATAAATCAAGTAATGGCATAAAAGGTCATACAGTAGTATCATTGCACGCATTTGCCAGACGTCATGATACAACTCATATCAACGTACCTCATAACCCAAGCTAATCTACCTAGTACTCCTCAGATCAACCCCGGAATCTATTAACCTGGTCATGTAAATTCCAATTGACACTATGTGTTAAAATAGTGCATTGAATCAAACCTAACTTTAAAATATGACACTTGTCGATTTTTCTACATTTTTGGCCCGACCCATTTTCATCGAAACATCGCTATAATTTTATACGATATCAAAATGACTCGATTCCAGTGCTCAAAGTTCAGAAAGTCAAACTATTACATTTCATCAATTATGGTATCAAGCTGGTTCGACCATCTAAGTGGGGTTTGAACACTAAAACCTTGGCATTTAAAAATTTATTTTCCATCTTGAGCAGTGTTAGTAAAAAAGTTGTAACTCTTTCGTTTCAAATCCAAATTGAGTGACTCTAGTGGCAAACGACAGCCAACTCAATGTACTAAAATACGTATTTATGGACAATATCCGTAATTCCTAGACAAAAATGCTCAGGAACTCGAAGAACACACTGCATGGTATTTTTTCCCACATGAAGGACATAGATCGAACACTTAAAGTATAAAATTCATAACTAATCGAAAATAAGTCCGAATTGAGTCATGCATTTTTTAAATTCAAGAGAATGAAAATATCTAAAAATTTTATTTGAAGACCGACTTCAAATTCGAACAATAAATTTGTCAAAAGTTAATAATTCTACACTCTATGTGCATTTACAGTACATGCAGAGTCGAATCTGGCACTGCATAGTAAAATAGGCATATCTCACTCATTTCAAATCCAAATGATCTCAAATTTAACCATAGGACGAAAACTCATATACCTACAACTTTTGTATTCGGCTCAAAGTAAAATTCCGAGACTAAGTAATTTGAAATTTCGAAATCATCTACTGCATGCAACATCAACTTTCTGCAGATTCTGTTTTAACAAAATGACACCAACATTTTTGTGATTCTTCCTATATTTTTGACCTAAATTCCATAAAATCCAACTAAAAAATATAAGAACAAGTTCATACCCTTGAAGACCCAAAATTTTCCACCATGGCTCCTTCCTAGCTTGAACTCCTCCAAACTTGCTTCAAAATTGAAAATTCTTGTACCTAACTAACACTATTGCCTTGGGGTTTCTAAATTACCAATTGCATGTAGCAATTGCAAGAGAATTTTGTGTTAAAAGATGGCTTGAATTTTTGAAATTTTGATGAGAGAAGGAAGAGAATTTGATGGAGTGTTCTAGTTTAAGAGAGAGAAATTGTTAGCTAAAAATTTGAACCCAAAAATTTGAAATGACATGCATGTAGGCGTGAGATTCTAGGCTTCAAAGCATGATTTTTATATATTTGATGTATTATGGAATCCATGTGTCAATACATCACTATCTTTGAAGATTAATGGTCCAAAATCATGTATTAAACATGAGTTAAATTAATTAGTGGCATGTTTTCTGCAAGTGCCATGTGATCATGCACATGCTCATGTACTAAAACACGTTCCACTAGTTGGTTGACTCATCGTGGTCCGGAACACCTTAATTCAAAGTCTATACTTTTAATTATCCGGGTTTGCTTAAACATCGTTAATCCGGATTAATTAGCATCGGGGCCTAACAAATGGTGTAGGGACAAGGCATGCCAGAAGTGGGAGGTCCACGTGTATAGTTCCGGATGGATGTCTCCACAATGTGTCTGAGGAGTCAACCCGGTAAACGATGGCATATACTAAAGCAACTCAGTCCTTAGTAACCTCATAAGTATGAGTCGATGGCATGGCACGTGCTACAATAAAGGAGAACCAAACCTTGGCCTCCTCTTTCAACTCAGATATCAGCACCGGCTGTGGCTTGCCATCGGCTGCTAGTCCCCAGTACGTGCCCTCCACACAGATGGTGGTTAGGATCTCATCATAATCAATGTGGTGCTTAATGTAGACCGAGTAGTAATCTTCCCTGATGGTTGGCATGTGGTAGAGGCTATTGATAGCGGTGTAATCAAAAGGAATGGGTTGTTGCCGGACAGTGACTTTGCTAGCATCAAGATGGGTCTTTGTCCGTAGATTGGAGTAAAACTCCCGTACAAGAGGGTCCACAACATCGTGTGGTTGCTGGAACAATGTGAACCAGTCGTCTCATCGCTTCTCTAATCACGACATAGTCTAGAGTACCGATATCCATCCCCGCTCCCTAATGAGAGGTTTTTTCTGGTATATTTCAAAAAAGTCGGCAGCTTCCTTTTTGCTAAACTTTAATGAATCAACCTCTTGCGAAGAGGAAGTTACTGCTTCTGTTTCTTTTATGTGTCATACCTTTGACAAGAGATACACCACCACTCCCACAACAACAAAATCCAATGTAATTGAAAATCACCGAACACCACATAATCTAGTATCCTTATGCATGAAGATAATCATTATCCAATAACAAGATTAAACAACTTTCCCCCAAACTCAGCAAGAGCACAGTCCCAATTCAACCAATATTCACAAAGATATACTTATTTTTCAACACCCAAGCATTTAATGTAGCACATATGATTAATCCAAAATACCTCAAACAAATCAAAAATTGTATGCTAGGTAGTTCTTAGCTTGCCATGTCTTCCACTTGAAGTGTAGGGTGACCAAATCCACTTCTCCCTTGGAAATTCCTGTAAATAATCGAACTTTGATGTGAGAATTGATGATTGTGTTCGAAAATTTGAAAGAAAGGGAATAGTTTGGGGTTGAATTGGTGAAAAAGGGGAAGAATTTTGTGAATTGGGGAGAAGGGTTCGAGATTTGAGTGTGTGAAGTGTGTGTGAGAAGTGTTGACTTTGTTTTAAAAAAAAAAAATTTTAACTCCGCGATCGATCGCGAGATTTTTCTGGAACACTACGATCGATCGTGGTGAACTGGTGATTGATCGCCAAAACTCACTGCCAGTTTTTGCATTTGTTTTTTCAGAAAAAATTCGTCTACTCCCGAGATTCGTTCTTTCACACCCACTCTGCAAAAAGAAACAAGGAGTCATTCCTAGAAACAAAATTTGCACAAACTAACAATGAATTTAAAAATGAAGAAAAAGGAGAAAATGGTGTTCTTGATTTATAGTCCAAAGATGGACTTTTGACCAATTACGCTTAGGAGTCAAAATGGACAGTGGTGGGCGGACTGAAGTCATGCCCATGATAGTGCTTCAGTCTTTGTCCATTGACTGTAAATGTTCCCTTCGTTGGATCACTGATCTCAATGGCACCGAATGGGAATACTCTAGTTACCGTGAATGGTCCATACCATCTAGACTTCAACTTGCCTGGAAAGAGCCTCAATCTGGAGTTGAATAGCAGAACCAGATCTTCTTCTTGGAAATCTCGTTGACTGAGCAGAACATCATGCCACTTTTTGGTCTTGTCCTTGTAGATCTTTGCATTCTCATAAGCTTGGTTCCTAAACTCTTCCATTTCGTTCAAGTGTAGATGACATTTGTCACCTGTAGCAGTTAAATCAAAATTCAGACTTATGATTGCCCAATATGCCTTATGTTCAAGTTCTACTGGAAGATGACATGTTTTTTTTTCCAAAAAACTAATCTATATGGTGTTATTGTGACAATAGGTGTTTTAAATGCAGTTCTTAAGCCCATAAAGCGTCATCTAATCTCAAGGACCACTTTTCTAGATACATTGACCATTTGTTTTTCAAAATTCACTTCACTTCTCTATTAGACACTTCCACTTGTCCGCAAGTTTGTGGGTGGTAAGGAGTTTCAACCTTGTGGGTGACACCATATTTGCTTAAAAGTTTTTCAAAGAGTTTGTTGCAAAAGTGTGACCCACTGTCACTAATGATTGCTTGAGGGGTGCCAAATCGAGTAAAAAAGTTCTTTTTCAATAATTGCATCACCACTCTAGCATCATTAGTGCATGAAGCTTCAACCTCAACGCACTTTGACACATAATCGACCGCAACAAGTATATAATAGAACATGAATTAGGAAATGGTCCCATAAAATCTATGCCCCAAACATCAAATAATTCACATTCAAGAATACTGTTTAGGGGCATCTCATATTTCCTAGAAATATTTCCCGTTCTTCGACATTTATCACAAGCGGAAACGTACCTGTATGCATCCTTAAATAAGGTGGGCCAATAAAAACCAGATTCAAGTACCATTGCAGCAGTTTTGGTTAGACCCATGTGTCCCCCTACCTCTCGGTCATGACAGTGGCTCGTGATAGACTCCATCTCCTCCTCCAGAACGTACCTCTTAGTCATGTTATCTGCACATACCTTGAACAGAAATGGATCTTCCCACATGTAATGCTTAACGTCAGATAAAATTTTTTTCTTTTGATAATAAGTCAATTGTGGGAGGACACCGCTCACAATATAATTCACAAATTCCGCATGCCAACGTAATGTTTGGACTTGAAATAGTTGTTCATCAGGAAATTTTTCATTTATCGCATCTATTTCATGTTCATGCTCGTCATTCTCATTAGTGATCCTAGATAGGTGATCTGCCACTACGTTTTCTACACCATTCTTATCTTTAATTTCCAAGTCAAACCCTTGCAATAAAAGAATCGATCGAATCCAACGTAGTTTAGGTCTTTTTAATCAAGGCGATATTTGAGTGCAGACTGATCAGTGTACACAATTACTATGGACAGGCAAAGATAGGAATGAAACTTGTCAAAAGCAAATACTACCGCTAGTAATTCATTTTCAGTGGTAACATAATTCTGTTGTGCCTCATTTAAAGTTCTAATAGCATAGTGAATGGTGTGAAATACCTTGTTCCTCCACTGTCCCAGTACCGCCCCCACTGCAGTGTAACTAGCATCGCACATCAGTTCAAATGGGAGATCCCAATCAGGTGCTACCAACATTGTGTTGTTATCAACCTGACCTTCAACGTATTGAACGCCTGCAAACAATTAGAGTTGAAGTCAAATGGTGCATCCTTAGTCAATAAATGAGAAAGAGGTTTTGAAATTTTAGAGAAGTCTTTGATGAATCTCCTATAAAACTCGGCATGTCCTAGAAAACTACGAACTCCCTTTACCAACATTGGTGGGGTAGCTCTTGTAACACTTGGATTTTTGCTCGGTGAAATGGAACTTCAGCCATTTCAACACCAAATTTGTCTCTTCAAACCCTGTCAAAACTAAATCAAGATTATGCAGACAAGAATCAAATGATTGTCCAAACACAGAAAAATCATCCATGATCTCTAGAAAATTTTCTACCATATCATGGAATATAGACATCATATATCTTTGGAACATAGCAGGTGCGTTACATAACCCAAATGACATTCTTCTACATGCAGATGTACCATACGGACAAGTGAAAGTGATCTTCTCTTGGTCCTCAGGAGCAATAGCTATATGATTATATCCCGAATAACCATCTAGGAAGCAATAAAAATCATAACCTGCTAGTCTGTCTATCATTTGATCAATGAAGGGGAGGGGGAAGTGGCTTTGCGTGTAGCCTCAATTAACTTTCTATAATAAATTCAAACTCTCCAACCAGTGTCTGTTCTAGTAGGTATTAATTCATTATTTTCATTGGTAATAACAGTCATACCTCCTTTATTAGGCACATATTGCTTTGGACTGACCCATGCACTCTCAGACATAGGATAGATAATACCTGCATCCAGTAGTTTTATGACCTCGGCCTTTACTACCTCTTGAATCTTTGGATTCAATCGGCGTTATGGTTGCACCACTGGTTTGTAAGCATCCTCCATCAGAATTTTATGCATGCACGTTGATGGACTTAACCCCTTTATGTCCGCCACTTTCCATCCAAATGCTTGTTTATGCTCCCGTAAAATCCTAAGAAGCTTTTTCTCGCCTGTACCTGTCAAAGATGAAGACACAATTACAGGTAATGAATTACTAATATCCAAATAAACATACTTGAGATGAGATGGTAGAGGTTTTAGTTCAAGAGTTGGTGGTTCTTCAATTGAAGGATTTTGTGGTTTGATGCCCCTTTGCCCCAACTCTCCAAACTTGTTCATTGCATGTCCTGTATGAGGGAGATTATCATTCAAATGAGCTATTATCTCCTTCAACTCACCACTTTCATCCAGCTCATACATGTCATCGACCAAGCCTGCTTCTAAGCCATCCTTGTGTGATTCCTGAAACATCAAGACAACATATCAACAATATCAACACTGAAACACATATGCTCATCATGTTGATGTTTTATAGCTTTAAAGACATTAAAAGTAACTTGTTCTCCTACACGGATGATCAGTTTCCCTTGATGAACATCGATCAATGCCTTCCCAGTAACTAAAAATGGTCGCCCCAATATCAGTGGTGTGTCCAAATCTTATTCCATGTCCAAAACTAGGAAATCCATCGGAAAGATAAATTTGTCAACCTTTACTAGAACATCTTTGATGATTCCTCTCGGGTATGTAATGGACCTATCGCCAACTGTAGTGAAACCGTGGTTGGTTTTGACTCTCCAAGATTAATACTTGCACCTAAATCACATAAAGATTTTGCAAAAGAAATAGACCCAATAGTGAAAGGTATAGAAAAACTCCCTGGATCTTTTAACTTTGGAGGTAATTTGCTTTGCACGACTGCAGAACACTCCTCAGTTAACTTTATTGTTTCATGCTCACCCAACTTCCTCTTATTCGATAGAATATCCTTCAAAACCTTAGCATAACTAGGCATTTGAAGCAAGGCATCAGCAAATGGAATATTTATATGTAATTTCTTAAAGATCTCTACAAACTTAGCAAAACTAGCATCTACCTTAGCCCTTTTTAATGCCGCGGGAAATGGGATAGGGATTTGTACCTGCTTGGGTGGTGTGATAGGTGAAGTAGTAGTAGTAGACTTACCCTTGTCGCATGGTTGGTTCTCATTCTCGTTCTCATCAATGTCGTGCTATTCCTCGGTGTTTTCAGTTTGCAGACCAATCTCTTTCCGCTCAGTGAAATTTCTTTTGCTTGCTCCTTCGGATTCTTTTCAGTATCGCTAGGCAGTGTCCCTTGCTTCCGTCCAGCTAATAAAGTTGTCAATTGTCCCACTTGAGTTTCCAAGTTCTTATTTGAAGCATCCTGATTTTGCATCCTATTATCCGTTAATGTCATGAACTTGGTCAGCAACTCTTCCATGCTTGGCTTCGGTGGATAACCCGGTGGAGGTTGTGGATTTAGGACATTCTTTTGGTTCGACCAAGAGAATTTTGGATGATTCCTCCACGATTGGTTATAGTTCTTGGAGTATGAGTTACCCTGTGGTGGTCTATTTCCTACAAAGTTAGCATTTTGAGTAGTTTGAACAAAAGGATTACATGTCTGGCATTCCGTGCTCGGATGGTTGCCTCCACATAATTCGCATATGGTCACTTGAGCTTGCATCGTTGTCATGCTCAACCTATCCAATTTCTCGTTCAAAGCCTCTAAGTAAGCAGCCATCAATGTCAAATCATAAACTTGATGTACCGCAATTGGCCGCTTTGGCACGTTCCTCTCAGACTGTCATTGATAGTTATTGGAAGCCATCTCTTCAAGAAGTTCATAGGCTGCTTCGGGCGTTGGTCTCATGATGGTACCTCATGATGCTGCATCAATCACAGAACGATCAACAGAAAATAGACTGTTATAAAATGTTTGTACCTGCAGCCAGATAGGGAGGCCATGATGTGGACATCTTCTCAGTAATCCTTGAAGTTTTCCCAAGCTTCGTATAATGTCTCCTGATCATGTTGATTGAATGTGGTGTGTCATTGCGCATCTTTGCAGTCTTTGATGATGGGAAGTATTTGGACAGAAATAACTGCACCATCACATCCCACGTAGTGATAGAACATGCAGGCAATGAATGCAACCAACTTTTAGCTTTGTCTTTTAAAGAGAAAGGAAACTATCTTAACCTGATGGCATCGTAGTAACACCATTATGCTTAAACGTATCGCAGATATCCAAAAAGTTGGAGATGTTGGCATTGGGATCATCAGTGGCCGATCCTTCGGATTGCGCCGATTGTTGGATCATCTGAATAATTGCCGGTTTGCTCTCAAAATTATTAGCTTACACCATCGGTCTAGTGATGCTAGACATAATGCATTGGAACGTAGGTTGTGCATAGTCCATCATGGATCGTGTAATTGGCACTTCCTCGTTGTGATGCTCACGTTCACCATTCCCCCCTTGATTGTTCTCAGCCATCGCTCGAGCTTCTCTCCGAAGTCTATGGCAAGTTCGTTCAATCTCTAAGTCGAGTGACTCTAATATAGGGTTGTCACTCCACCGTTTATTAATTCAATAATTGTTACTCAATCATAATTTTTAACCACACTAGATTTATCAAACAGAGTCCATATGCAAAATGACATCCATTCATAATTACTCATTAATCATTACATTAAACTCAATTTAATTACGATAATGAAGTTCTAGGCATCACAATTCTCTCCTACTAATAAAATTTCGTCCTTGAAATTTAAATTTACACACACATCTCAGAAGTGCAATGATTCAGATGGACCTAGTCAATTCAAGATTCAACACACATGAATACAATGACATACTTGGTGCACTACATCAACACCCTCAAACTATTATTCATACAATGCATTATACCCTGATATTGTTTTTTTTAAGGAGGCAACATATACAATTATCTTATTATATCAAGCGTCATGAAATTAACATCATCACATTCTTAAGCATACAACAACTTTCATGAACGTATACTCATTTGTTGGGTTTACGACACCACCATTGAATGAATGCTCCAGGATTCATCTCGCAACAATGTTTTTCACAGTTCACCAAATTTTAGCTCGTATTTGCCTTTTACTATCATTTCTTATTATGAAGGAAAGAATCTACATGGTCCCTCAATTGACCAAGTCATACTTTCTCACTACCTCATTTCATTACATTTTAAATTTCGTAGTCTTATAGAATTTTACCTCCAAGCTAGAGCATAACCACACTCTCGGGTTTCAGTGTTAGACAGAGTTCTTATAAGACTATAAAATTCTTATGCCACACATGCACGCTCTTTCATTATGAACCAATAGGCATTGCATCTTACACAATATCACATTTTTAATTGTCTCATGCATTCAACACATATATAGAACATATTTTGTCTAATCAACATTGCTAACTCCATTGTTCATCTACATCAATACTCATTTACCAGCATTCCATTACTATTTATCATCTTGGATTAGTGTCAACACACTACCAATTATTATCCATCACGTTTGAATTCTTACAGGCCCATAAAGAAATGTGTACATCATCTCAGTTATGCTTCCGTGATAGACGATTTCTTAAAGAATTATTTATTATCTACACACCGTTATCACAACATTGGTCGATATTTAGAACTATATCATTTTCACCTTCAAAGGTCTCGACAGAAATGGCTATCCTTAGCCCCAATTTCAACCATACACCAATATTTAATATCTTTCAATTTCATACAGTTGCATAATCATTTCATAAAATTGCAATAATTAGATAGCATCAAACGCTAATTCCTCATAGTTTCAACATTTAACGCTTTTCTACCATCGACGACTCTCATAATTAAAGTATTTCATATTCGTATGTCTTTTTCATTATTCCCCATATATTTTCTTCATTTCCACATCATATAAAAATCAACAACATTACATATTACATTTACCTCATGCAATGTAATTAGCCATCATAATCCACAATATCTTTTCCACATATATCTCCTACTAAGTTTCTCAATATCAACATTATAAAACTGCAGCAATATAACATTGTATAACATACCTGTGTAGATGCAATCATCAACAAAGTATATCAGCACCATAGTATCATGCTCATTACAGTAATCATATGCTTTAAAGCATCAACCTCATCACGTCTCATCACCCATCTATCATCTGGTGTAAAAATAAGTACTAGAAACAACATCATTAGTGCTTCTCTATATGCATATCGTAATCACACACCCTGTCAGTTATGCATTTCTGTATACATATCATGATACAACATATTACCCCATATATGTGATTACATTCAATACGAAATCAATTTCATCTCTCAAGAACTCCTTTCAATCACTAATTAGTATTCAACGTGATTATACTATTTCATGAATTCTTAGACATCAGTCTCATCTTATAATATCATCTAATCAATATCTGATGCCAATTAATTACTAGAACATCCATTAGTAATTACCACATGTGTATATCATCATTATATACATCTCAGTCACTAACTCAATTTTAAAACATAATAAATCATTTAATCGTGAATGTTAGGTATTCTCATAATGACATTATTATATTGTTCGTCACATTGTATCTAACTCGTCATTAATCATCACATTATTTATCATAATTGTCATTATACACAGAGAATGATATCATAACATCATACCAATTTGTGACATTCACGATAATTCCACGTCAACGCGTGACGTTCACACTGATCACATGTTTACTCATGGCATTCATAGTGACCCCACGCCATCTCGTGACATTCAATGTCATCCGGTGACATATTCATTAATCTCATTCTCGCATTATTACATTCAACTTAGCATAATATGATTAATAAATCATAAATCTCACAATATACAACACAATCATGCCTTCACAAAATAAATATCATTCAAAGTGATTATTATTACCCCATCGTTACCTCGTTGCTGCAACAATAATAAATGAAATCAATACTATGTTTCATTTCAATTTTATTATCGACTCTTCCACATATATAATCGATTCTCATAAATCAATAACATAACTCAAATTAACATATACCAACATCTTAAACAAAATAAAATGGTTTACCTCGACACCTCGATCTCTTGGACCATTACAACATCCTCTTGGGCTTAGATCGCATGTACCCAAGTAATAATAATATGGGTGTGTATAACACAAAGTTCACTGCTATCTGCAATCAACATATCATCAATGTTTTGTCGCTAACACAATAGTAGTATAAAAATACTCATCGCACTACGGTGGTACAGAATAATCATCACCCCCACGGCGGTACACAATACTCATCGCCCAACGAAGGTAAGCAATACTCATCGTCCAACGATGGTACACAATACTCATTGCCCAACAATGGTACACAATCAACACCCCCCGCTTCGACATATCAGCGGCATAATCAATACCCCTCGTGTTGGGGTACAACAATTGACTTTGCTGTGTGATCGATCAAAACGTGGTAATTGTGATGTTGTACGTTTTAAAATATTTGAGTTGCACCACTACCATCAGGTATAACGTTTGGTAAAAAGACAAGCGCTTTTGATCCTACAATTGGTATCAGAGTCAAGATCACGTGTTTGATTCCCATGAGTTGCAAAGAGTGTAATTATTTTAGTTGCACTGTTACCATCAGCTATAGATTTTGTTAAAGCGGTAAGTGCTTAATCATACACCTCGCTTCGGCATATCAGCGGCATTCATAACACCCTCGCTTCGACATATCATCGGCATGTTCCTCCCTTTGATATGACAATGGTAGCGCTTATCGTGTACGCCCAAATTAACCATTCTTCAGTTAATAGCAAAAATATGTAGTAGCAGAAGTAGGGATCGATCCCACAGGGAAGGTAAATTTATTTCGTGCCAAAAACGAATAGTAACAAGGGGGTTTTAGGATGAATGATTACTACTAAGCAAATTCTAAAATTAAACTAATTAACGAGATTAACTAAGATGATTTAAACTTATGAAAGCAAAGCGATTCTTGGTTTCCAGGTAACCGTACTTTTGGAAAATTATCTTTTGGTCATCAAATCAAAACATTCGAATTCTTTGATTATCTATCGACTGGAAATTCAATTCCTACTCATCTTATTCGTAGTCAAAGAGAAAACAGCATTCGATTCAACCCTTACCAAATCTCTAATCACCACTACAGCCGTTAATGATTAAATCAATGATAATTTTCAAAACTAATGAGTTCGATAAATCTAATCAATGAAAACTACAGCCGTTAAAATTGATCACTCAACCGTTTCTCCTAAGAATTCAATAACACCTACAGCCGGTTAATTATTAATCTCAGTTGTTTCTTAACAAACTATCGATTATGTAATTGAATATTAGGTGATCGGTCTAATACACAAACACAACAATCATGGAATTTGAAATCTGAGAAACAAATTGAAATCGAAATCTAATTCAACAATCAAACCAAATTCTCATAAAAGATTCAAATCCAAAAGTAGGTATCCCTTCAACCAAGAATCAAAGGGTTTTAGCCTAGCATAATTAAATCTAAAAACAATAAAAATTCGATGGAAAACATTAAATAAATAAAGGAAAGAAAGTTACTAAGATAAATCACGATTCCGGCTTGTCGATTCCGGTTCCGTTCTTCGTTGTTCTTGAAGAAAACTTGAAAGAAAATTAATCTAAAATCTCAAATTATTCTCAAAGTAAGAAAAACTATCAAAAACTGCTGCTAATGAGGCTTAGCCTCGAGTTTTAGGGTATGAGAGTGATAAAAATGGGATACAATCTTTTAAACATGGTAAAAGACTCAATTTCCTAATTTCCGGACTCTTCGGCGATCGATCTCCTGATGTGTGGCGATCGATCGCTAGTTTAATTTTTTTGAGGCGATCGATCGCCACTTTATCGCGATCGATCGCTGGGCTCCAGTAGACTTTGGCGATCGATCGCCTGGCATTCACGATCGATCGCTGACCCGTGAGTTTTGTTGCAAAAGTTTCTGTCCATAGGCGATCGATTTCCTCTTCCAGGCAATCGATTGCCACCTCCAAAATTACATTTTTGCCCTTTTCTTGATCAACTTTGAGTCCTTGTCATATCCATGTCTCTTCTTGGTCTTTACACATCATTTTTAGCTCGTTTTCTTCGATTGTACCTACAATTACACAGATATACGATTAGCTAGCATACGTATCAAATTATCTATCAAAACCTACCAAATCGTAGACAATTAAGCACTAAAGATGTGTCTATTTCTAGTCACATCAGACAACGGCAAGTATTATATTCCCGTCGCTTCAATATGACAACGCCAAGTATTCTCTTCCCATCGTTTTGATATGACATGAATATCACAATAATCTCAATATATTCAGATCAACATAATATTTCACAATCTCCACAATCCCTACTACGTTATATCAGCGGCTCAATAATATCCATTGCTTCGAAATATCGATGGCTCAATTGCTATCCCTCGCTTCGACATACCAATGAATCGCGCTACAATATGACAACGGCAAATATTATGATCCGTCGCTCGATAAGACAGTGGCAAATATTATGATCCATTGCTACTCGATATTATCTTAGCATCCCAATTATCTCAATATACTTCTATGCATATCGACATTATAAAGTATTCTATTTTCATATATTACGATAACAATTCAATAGCAATGCATTGTATAAATTAACATATACCTACATTCTCATTATCACAACGTAACCATACCGATCATCACATCATTTATTGTCACATATCAACAGCACATAAAAAACCTCAACTACCTTAGACAAACTTAATGAAGCAATAGAGTCCAAATAGGATAATCAAAGTAAGGTCTAAGTTGATTACATTGAGCATTTGAGGAGTTACCAAAAGTTCAAAATAAAAAATAGATACATTTCTAAAAAATGTGAATGTAATGACTAGTATTTACATATTACTTGTAGTTCAATATCCACTTCTCAAAAGTTGCTTCAATCTTGTTATACTGGTAGTTCTATTCCTCAATTTGCTCACCCAATCAACCATTGCCTTAGAATTTCCTTGCCAAAAGACCCTATAGGAAACAACCCATATTACATGAGCATGAATACAACATTCATTATTACTAGCAATCATATAATAAAATGCATAGTACGATAGTACAAAAATACTCCCTTTATTTAATGCATTAATCAATCTTTCCTTGGTTGTTTCCCGTTTTACAACTCATAGTTATATTCATTAAAATGTAATTCAATCTTAACTATTCAATTATCATGACATTATCACCAAATCATAGCGAATATAGTATTGCACAACCCGTTATATCACCAGGATTCATAATACCCTTGCTTTGTGTAACAACGACAAGTATTCTATTTCATAATATCCCTCACTTCGTGTAACAACGGCAAGTATTTTATTTCATAATACCCATCACTTCGTGTAACATCGGTAAGTATTGTATTTCATAATACCCCTCGCTTCGTGTAACAGCGACAAGTATTCTATTTCACACTTTGATATAACAACGACGCTTTAACAATTCAAGTTCTATATGAATTCGCTCAAGCACCTAACATTCATACTTTAACATGTACATAATTTATCATCGATGCTCGAACGTCTCTACGTACCTTTTCCACCAAAAGCAATGATATATCAGAGCTTATCCTCTCCGTTGTCCCGTTTCTTGGAAAGGCTCTACACAATCCAACAATCACATATTAATAGCTAGAAATACTTGTTTCAAAATCCCAAAAACAATAAGAATTTTTACAAATTTTACACTTAACGATCGATCACCTGAAACTCGCGATCGATCGCGAGATGTTCATACTTTGGTGCCAAGCTACGCTCTTCCACGATCGATTGTGACGAAGTTGTCAATCGATCGCGGAGCTATCCATCACCCAGAATTTGGTTCGAATGCGCGCGATCGATCATAAAATCCATGTCTATCAATCGATGTGCTCTGTAGGTGCGAAAAATCGCCATTTCACACACATATCCCATTCCAACACATAAATTACTATAAACCACCAATCCCTTAAACAAAATACACCATAACCTCTCAACACATTATTAACAACTCAAACTTTGAAAACTCAACAATTTAATCCAACATAAATCATAACCACGATTTCCCCAAAACATTAACTCTACTCATTCTAACAAAAATCTAATAACTTCAAAAAACTAAATCTTCTTACCACTTTATCTTCAATCCAAGAAAGATAATTGCAATCCAAGCTCCACCACAAGTTGTAGAAGTGAGTGAAGAAAGGTTTTGGGAGAGTTAAAGAGAGGAGTAGGTGTAGTAGTGTGAAGTGTGTGAGTTGTAAAGGATGCTAGCATAAGTTTGCATAATATAGCAATTGCAACAATTAACTCAAGACCTATAAACACAAAATACACTAACATGCCCAATTATTCATGCCTTTCTAAATTACTTAATCAAGTCTTAATTGGACTTCTTCAAATTCATCAATTCAAATTAATTCTTTCATGCAACCTGTAACTTATCACAATTCATGTCATTGCATACCAGATTTATCTCAAAACAGAACCTAATCACTATCCTGTAATTATCTCATAGTTACAATTGACAAATCATAATGCACATAATCAATTATTGAATATCACATTACTCCCCCTGCTAAATAAATTTCGACCTCGAAATTATATGGATACTCATCATCATCATCAACATAAAAAAAAATAAATTCACATAACAGACAACAGTTCTGGATATTGATGCATCATATGTCGCTATGTCTCCCATGTGGCCTCCTCGACGCCCCTCTTGTCCCATTGAACTTTAACCATAGGTATTACTTTGTTTCTCAATCTACGATCTGCTCGATCCAGGATTCTAATCGGCAGTTCGACATATGATACATCAGAGTCCAACTGCACTTCCGTAGGCTGTAGTACATGAGATGGATCAGGTTTGTACTTCCTCAACATCGATACATGAAACACATCGTGGATACCAGCTAACGATGGTGGCAGAGCCAAACGGTAAGCCAAAGTGCCACTACGTTGTAAGATCTCATAAGGGCAGACATATCACAGTGACAGTTTCCCTCGCATCCCAAACCGCACAACACCCCTGAAATGTAAGATTTTCAAAAATACTCAGTCACTTATCTGAAATTCTAACGGTCATCGCCGTTTATTAGCATAAGTTGCATGTCTATCTTGAGCTTCTTTCATCCTCTACCGTATCACTTTCACTTTCTCCCCCATTTCCCACATCAAGTCTATCCCTCCTACTGATATACGATCCCCGTCATCCCAACACAGTGGAGACCTAAAATGTCGACCATATAAGGCTTCAAATGGAGCCATCTGAATGCTCGCCTTATAGCTATTATTGTACGCAAATTCCACTAAGGCTATTGAATCTTACCACGTAATGTCAAATTCCAATTCACAAGCTCGTATCATATCTTCAAACGTCTGTATGGTATGCTCTTTCTGAGGATGGTATGATGTACTCAACCTTATCTCAGTCCCCATAACCGACTGTAAACCTTCCCAGAAATGAGAAGTAAATCTCGGATCTCGATCAGATAAGATAGAAACCGGCACTCCATGCAATCTCACTACATCTCGAATATATAGCTGGACCATCCTCAAGTATGTGAAAGTCATATTGTAAGGTATAAAGTGGGCTACTTCTATCAGTCTGCCCACGATCACCCAATGGCATCGAATCCCGAAGTATTTCTTGGCAAATGGATCACAAAATCCATACATATATGTTCCCACTTCCATTTTTGCACTTCTAATCTCTTCAAATCACCTCCAGGCCTTTGCCTCTCCGCCTTCACTTGCTGACAGATCAAACATCTTTCTACAAATTCCATTACATCTGGCTTCATCCGTTTCCACCAGAATTGGCCACACAGGTCTTTATACATCTTCTTATCACCCGGATGGATACCGAATTTGCTGCTATGAGCTCTCTGTAAAATTTCTTGTCATAGTCTGATGTACTAGGGAACACCCAACGATCACCAAGCCTTAAAGTGCCACCGTTAGCCATCCCAAATCTCGACGACTGTCCTTGAGAAACTAGTGTTACCCATCTTTGTATTTCATCATCTGATCTTTGAGCTCCTCTGATGTTCTCAAAATCCAGTTTCGATAATAGTGTTGACGCAAGTACAGATAATGTAGACACATCGAATCGTACCCAACTGGCAGTAGGAAGTCATCAAGGCCGACAAATGAATGGTATCCTCAGCGGTATACTTCACCTTTGCAACTCAAGGCATCAGCTGTCATGTTAGCCCAACCTGGATGGTATTATATCTCATAATCATAGTTCTTTAATAGAACCATCCATCTCTTATGTCTCATGTTTAACTCTGCTTGGGTAAATAAAAATTTCAGGCTCTTATGGTCAGTAAATATGGTAAATGTCGTACCATACAAGTAATGCCGCCAAATCTTCAAGGCAATTATAATAGCTACCAAGTCCAAATCATGAACTGGATATATTGTCTCATGCGGCCTCAGTTGTCTTGAAGCATATGCTACTACATGCTGACCCTGCATCAACACGCAACCCAAGCCTAGTAATTATACATCAATACAAAGGATAAACCTTACATTCTCTATGGGAACCACTAAAACAGGTGCAGTCATCAACCGATGTTTCAGCTCCTAAAAACTCTGCTCAAAGGCCTCAGACCAATAAGATGGTATTCCTTTCTGTGTCAACCGTGTCAGCGGTTTAGCAATCTTCAAAAACCTTTCGATAAAACATCTGTAATATCCCGCCAAACCCAGAAAGCTTTGAATCTCTGGCACAGAGGTAGGTGCGGACCACACCATCACTGTTTCCACTTTTCTGGGGTCGATTGAGATCCCATTTGGCCCAATATCCAACCAAAATTCACACTTGCTGAACTTGACATTTGTTATCTTGAAGAACCTGAGGTACCACATGTAGATGTCTCACGTGCTCTTATTCACTCCCGGAATATATCAAAAAATCGTCAATGAATACAATAACAAACTGATCAAGGTATGGTTGGAATACTCGATTCATCAAACTCATAAAGATAGATGGGGCATTCGTTACTCCGAACGGCATGACTAAGAATTCATAATGTCCATAACGAGTCTGAAATGATGTCTTCCGAGCATCCTCCTCTCTGACTCGTATTTGATGATAACCAGACCTCAAATCAATCTTTGAATAAATAGTGGTTCCTTGCAACTGATCAAACATGTCATCTATATGTCGGAGATGATACTTATTCTTTATCGTCACTTTGTTCAAATGTCTATAGTCAATGCACAATCGCATCGAACGATCGATCACGGAGCTATCCATCACCCTTTTTTTTGTTCGAATGCACGCGATCGATCGCGAAATCCATGCCGATCGATCTCTGTAGGTGCGAAAAAATCGTCATTTTCACACACATCCCATTCCAACACATAAATTACTATAAACCACCAATCCCTTAAACACAATACACCATAACCTCTCAACACACATTATTAACAACTCAAACTTCAAAAACTCCACAATTTAATCCAACACAAATCATAACCAAGATTTCCCCAAATCATAAACTCTACTCATTCTAACAAAAATCTAATAACTTCATAAAACTGATTCTTCTTACCACTTTATCTTCAATCCAACAAGATAATTGCAATCCAAGCAACACCATAAGTTTTAGAAGTAAAGAGTGAAGAGGGGTTTTGTGAGAGTTGAAGAGAGGAGTAGGTGTAGTAGTGTGAAGTGTGTGAGTTGTAAAGGATGCTAGCATAAGTTTGCATAATATAGCAATTGCAACACTTAACTCAAGACCTTTAAACACAAAATACACTAACATGTCACCATGCCTTTCTAAATTACTTAATCAATTCTTAATTGGACTTCTTCAAATTCATCAATTCAAATTCATTCTTTCCACGCAACCTATAACTTATCACAATTCATGTCATTGCATACCAGATTTATCTCAAAACCGAACCCCATCACTATCTTGTAATTATCTCATAATTTCCATTGACAAATCATAATGCACATAATCAATTACAGAGTATCACATCATAGTATTGTCCACCATTTCCTGTCCTCAAACAGCATATCTCATTTTCATTTTCTGATTTCCATTTAAATAAGTTACCGGCTTACTGCACTCCTCAAACAATATCACCCTCAGTGCGTATGTTCATTGGTATTGCCGGTTGTTTCTCAATATCACGTTCTTCGTATTCCATATGATCCTACAACCATTATGGCTAGCAATAACACCAATTTTCATTACCTGGTATCATACTATGCATATAAGTGTATAAATGTCCTGTTACACTGACACAAAACCGTAATCACGCGCCAATTATGTGCTAGTCAATTCTGTCAACACACCTCTCGGCCCTTAGATAGCCCAAAGAGTTAAGCACTAGATAGCCCAAAGAGTTAAGCACTGCTCTGATATCACTAATGTATGACCCCAACTCTTAATCTCATCATTTGTGCATTTATCATCATCATTAGTGTATTCAATTATAACATTAGGAAAATCTCATTACATGCTTGTAATTATGGTATGACCTTTATAAAGTTTTCACCAGAACTTCCCCAACACGAATATGATTCTCATAGATATACACTTCACTTCATGAAGCACTATACATGTTCTCAATTCATTATGCATTTTGCTCTCAAATAAATTGCATGCAAAGCTCAAATGAAAAAGAAATCTCAAAATATTTATATAAACCATGTTGGGGTTCAACAATTGCCTCTGCTTTGTGATCGATCGAACACGTGGCGTTTGTGTCAGTGTATGGTTGAAAAGATTGATGTTGCGCCATTACCCTTAACTATAGTTATTGGTAAAGCGGTAAGCGCTCGATCCTATAATTGGTATCAGAGCCAAGGTCGCGTGTTCGATTCCCATTAGTTGCAGAGAGTGCAATTATTGGGGGAGGGATTGTTGGGGTTCAACAATTGCCTCTGCTTTGTGATCGGTCGAACATGTGGCGCTTGTGCCAGTGTATGGTTGAAAAGATTGATGTTGCACCATTACCCTTAACTATAGTTATTGGTAAAGCGGTAAGCGCTCGATCCTACAATTGGTGTCAGAGCCAAGGTCTCGTGTTTGATTCCCATGAGTTGCAGAGAGTGCAATTATTGGGGGAGGAATTGTTGGGGTTCAACAATTGCCTCTGCTTTGTGATCGGTCGAACACGTGGCGCTTGTGCCAGTGTATGGTTGAAAAGATTGATGTTGCGCCATTACCCTTAACTATAGTTATTGGTAAAGCGGTAAGCGCTCGATCCTACAAACCATATACACATATCACGATGCTCACAAACAAACATTGAACAAATAAATGTGTATCTATTTGTATAAAAACACATTACCCTATACAAATAGTGGTAGCTCGCTCCAAGGAGCATCCTCATTCAAAGGTTTGAACTCATTTCCCAGCACTAATGTCATACATATTATACCTGTTTCAACATAAACATCCCCCGACACGGGTGAGCATATCAATAACATAATCTAAATATCAACGAATACACAATTAATAATTTACAAAATATAATACTGTAAATTAAGGGAAATACTCCTTGAATCCACCATAATCATATGAGCTTTTTCCCAAGCTGTTCCTCTTCTCAAAACATCTAAATTCATCAACTCCAAAATCAATTAAATCTTCACTACAATGATTTATCATACTCATATTCATAATCATCAATTCCATGATAATAAATAATATATCGCAAGTGATTTGCTATAATCACATACATTTCAATTATCAATTCACTACTTAAATATCATCATATCACAATCTCATCATATCACCTCGCTAGCTCGATAGCGGCGCACTATATCCCATCTCACGCTCAACACTGGTGGCATTATAATCCATTGCACGCTCAATAACGGCATCACAATAACCTATATCACCATTCATTGGTGATCTCAAACACATGTCATCACTTTACTCTGTCAAAAAGATGATCGTCCGTGCATGTACGTCTTTACGTACTAATTCAAACACAGTAAGAACATGTTATTCATTAAGAACAACAAATATATTTACCTATGCTCGTATGTCATACGTACCTTAAGATCGATGACATGATTTAGACATTCTCGACAACCAGAGGCTCGTACAGTATCTATATTGAATATCAATTCAATATTAATGTCTCACCAATAACCCTCGACAATATCATCATAAATCTTATAGATTTGTCATGCCTCTTATCATACTCACTCCAATTTATCGTACTCTGTATATTACTCAAACCATCACATTTATCCATTATTCATTCAAGTTATCAGTTAACTCAAGCATGTATGACACATCATACGATGGTTCAATACATATAACCTCATTTCAGCGTTAAAGACTTCTCTAAATATCATAACCATCACATAAATCAATTGACACTTTAGGAGTGAAGTTTATTCATTTCAATGTCTCAACACTAATTCAATATGAGTATCTCTCGCTCCCTATTTACTTTTAAAAAAAAATCGACGCCGCAATCGATCGCTACTAGCCAGCGATCGATTGTTGGCCTTCAAAATTTTGAATCCAACCTTCGGCCTTCCGCGACCGATCGGCCTGTTTCTCACGATCGATCAGCATGTTTCTATTAATCTTCAAGAAAACTATTTTTCTTCGAGGGATCGATCGCTCCATGCCTAGCGATCGATCGCTAGGCCCTGTTTCAACCAAAACTTGAGATTTTCATATACAATTCAAACACAACACATACAACTCCTTAAATCCTTCAATACTTCAATAAAAACATACTAAAACACTCACAACTCAAATAAAAAACCCACATCCTAAACCATAATTTTATCACTAATAATCCAACACCACAACAACATAACTCAAGATACATGAACAATAAGAAGCAAAAAACATTAAAGACCCCATTACCCTTTCAATAAATCAAGTGAAATCAAGAATCAAAATCCTCTTGTGGGGAAGTAAGGAAGGAGGCAATAAGAAGGGGAAGGGAAGGGTGTGTGTAGGTTTGTGAAGAGGGATCGTATTATTGTTGTCATTTTGCAAATTTACTCCCTCAACTTCACTCCACATTTTCACCCCAAAAATTATTTAACCACAATTCCATAATTATTGTTTAACTTCAATAATTACACTCAATTCAACTCATGATTACTTTCGTAACTTCACATGATTCATCTCCATAGTTTATTAATTCAATAATTATGACTCAATCGTAATTTCCAATCACACTCGATTTATCTCAAAACGGAGTCCACATGGAAAATGACATCCAATCATAATTACTCATTAATCATCATACTAAACTCAATTTAATTACGATAATGAAGTTGTAGGCATCACAAACCTCGAACACGCCTCGAACAAATGTCGAACACAACATGTGGCTTGTCCTTAATTATTTTAATAAATCGGACATGCGTGTAGGACACGGCCAAGGGGTGGGTCTGACACGAAAATGAAATATTTGGGGGTTAATTGTACAATTTAAAATATTTTTGACTAAGATAAATTTAGATGTATTTGTTAAACTTTATGTTAGTTGAATAAATATACATTTGGTGTTAGTATGGGTGATACTATGATGCTTTCAGTGACATGCATTTATTTATACACATCTTGAATTTGGTAAATATATTTTGGTGTTATATTTAATTTGAATATGCTTACTAAACTATGTTAATTGAAGTAATCATTTGGTGTTAGAATAGATGATACTATTATGATTTCAGTGACATGCATTTATTTATAAGCTTCATGAAATTGGTAAGAATATTTTTGTTGCGTTTACATAGTTTTAGAATTTAAAAAATGTGACTTATAATATTTTGTATTGTTTACATGTAATATTGCATGCATAAGCACACATGCATGAGGCAACATTGATTTCAATTTCCAAGGAAGTGTATAATAAGTGTGATTTTTACACTTATATTTCTAGGATTTTTGATTTTTTTTAATATTGATTCCTACGTGATATTATGTGCTTTTGTATTTTTGTATGTTTCAGGAATTAAGGTCGAAGTGCATAAAAGTGAAGAAAATGAAATAAAAATGATGGAAAATGACTCAAAGGAGCAAACAAATCAAAGAAATGACGAAAGTTTGTGTTTGGAAGAAAAAGTGACTAGTGATCGATCGGTGGTTATTTACAAATCGATTGGTCAATGACGATATATGAGCAACAAAATTGAAGAATACCGATTGATCGGTAGCTTTGTAGCTATTGATCAGTAAATGACCTAGCTAAAGGAAGAAATTACCGATTGATCGGTAACCTTCTTAGCGATTGATCGGTAATCGAGAAAATCTAAAAAATTACATTTTCAAGAGTTTGAAGTCCATAAGGACACTACCTCATTCATCCTCTATAAATACCACATAATGCACGACCCAAGGCATACTTAGACCATATTTCTAACCTAGAGTCAGGCTCCCTCCATCTTTCAAGCAGCTAAGCAAGGAACAACCAGGAGACGAAAGACGAGCGATGCACGGAGTCCATACCAAGTGTTTATTAGTATTTCTAAACTATTGCTAATTTGATTTTTAGTTTTTTGATGTTGTTTATCCTTGAATACATTATTAAACATCTTTCTATGAATATGTATGCTAAGTTTATTTTATCAAGGCGAGGGGATCCTATGTTTGAAACTTTGATTTAATTATTAGTTTTTGATTGATTACATATGATCTTTGTGCATGATTTATGATCTTAGTGCTTTCAAGGATTGATCACACATTGAATTGATATTAGTTATTATAATTGAGATCGAGAGATGATATTATAATACGAACTAGTAAATTATGCCGTGGATTTCAGATTGAGATCGAGAGATGAGATCAAAGACACGTGTGATAGTCATAGATATCTAGTGTCAAAAGCTAAAACTCACAAATCTTAATGCGATATCGAATTGTTAAATAAGTATGTGAGAGTGACTAACTGCAATTTGATATTAGATTGAATATAGTTTGAGAGAGTATATTGATAAAATTGGAAAACTCGTGACCTTTAGATCATATGGATAATCAATCGACACTACATTTGTGAACCAAAGTCTTGTTTTTGTGTGCTTGTTTTGATTGGGAGTTTGAATTTTTATTTTACTTTTAATATACATAATTTTCATCTATTGTTCGTAGGCTACGATCCCTGTGGGTTCGACACTTGACATGCAACGATAGAATTTATTGTTAAATAAAGCGGGATCAAGTTTTTGGCACCGCCGATGGGAGCGCGGTTGCATTTGTAGTGCTTTATGTCGATGATATCCTAGTCATTGTGAATGATATTGGATTAATGAAATCGAATGAAGTATAGTTATCTACTAATTTCTCCATTAAAGATTTGAGATAAACATCATATGCTTTATATAATGATCTATAGGGATAGATCTAAGAGGATGTTTGGGCTTTCTCAATTGATCGCTTTATTTTTAAACAAAAGATATTTCAAAGTGTAGTGTGAAGCGATTCTACCGCAAGTGCACGGTTGTCAAGTTTTAGTATAGTTTAATTGAAAGTAAGGGTTGTCGAATCCACAGGGACTAACGTATAAGTACCAAATAAGATTAATAAAATTATATTTAGCCTACGATTAAAGAAGGTGATTAACTAAAGCAAACTTAAACTATGGAATGAAAATTAAACAAGAAACCATAAAATGAATGGTTCCGGATATGCAAAGGTAAGTTGCTCGAGAAATTTATCAAGCCCTTCGTTCAACTGTGTTATCTTTAATGATTCATTTGAATAAGCAAATTATCAACCAATTGATTCTAAAGGTGAAAGGTTTTCGCTATTATTCAATACACTCTCTCGAGCTGTAAAGAAACTAATATCAAACTAGAACAAGTCACTCTCGTGCACCTATTTACTAATTCAATATTGCATAAATTATCAAAACCTCGTTACTCTAAATCTCTCGATTCAAAGTTCTCACGTATGCGATATCATCTCTCGATCTCAATCTTGAACATACTTCATGAATTAATAGAGCGTGTTACAACGTTATCTCTTGATCTCGATTATAACTCTCAGAATCAATCAAAGTTAGCTAGGCTTTGATCTTAACAGGCAATTAATTCATGAACAATAGACATCAATACACTCAAACACAATTGAATCAATATATCAAACACAATGATACTAAATCTCAATAAAATAAACTAGAATTATTTCAAATCAAATACAAAAGAAGTTTAATCATCTCTCGACCTCAAAAACATCAATTGAAAATTAATATGAAATAGATCAGAGTCTAGAAATACGATAATCGGCGGAATGAATCCGTGCGTAGCACCAAAATCTCTTCTCTTGCTCCTTCCTTGCACTCCAGAATTGAATGGCTTTGGCTCGGACGAAGAACCGGAAGAATGGATCTCCTTGGCGGCGGCTAGGCGGCGGCTAGGGTTCTTCTTTTCGTCCTCAAATATGGTCTGATATGATCCCTTGAGATATGGAAGAGATCCCCCTTAAATCACCGAAAATCAATTCAAAAATGGAAGATAGGATTTTTCCGGATTTGCGTATCGATCGATCGAGATTTTCCTTCGATCGATCGGTGCACTGTTCACTTCAGTCTTTGGAACTCACTGCCTCACTCGATCGATCGAGAATAATTCTCGATCGATCGACTCTTCAATAAAATTGGTTCTGAAGTTTCTGCCTGGGTCGATCGATCGAGAATTATTTTCGATCGATCGAGACTTCGATTCATTTTCTGCTCAGCACACTGCCTGGCTCGATCGATCGAGAATCCGAAAATCCAACTTCTTCATTTTGGTCTCTTTTTCGCCTCGTTTCGCCCGTTTTCTTCATTTTAGCTCATTTCTTCCACTTCCGACCTATTTTCCTGAAACAATCAAATAAACACCAAAAAGCATAATATCATCCAGGAAAAAGTACGAAAAATGGGAAGAAATTACAGCTAAAAACACTCAAAAGTGGACACTAGTGATTTAATGTAAACAAGGTAAGCTTGAAAGGCTCAAACGTTCCAAAAATCGCCTAGATCATTTCCAAGTCAAGTTCATAACTATAAAATTTCGCCTCAAAGTGTCATCATCAAATAAGTTCTAAGGTACTCTAAGATGCTCAACAACAATTCATCAAGTTCACAAAGATTTTCACTACTCCAAATGCAATTTACAAGATTATTGTTGGGATATGCCCTAAGACATGTCATTAGATGATTGTTTGTGACATACAATGTATTATGATTTTATAAATGGCAAATAATTATTATATATTATTCGAATATATGTGCAATATGAATTGATATATAAGTTAATGTCCTTAGAATAATATTGTATTATTCTTAAAGATTGTCCCTAGTCGAGTATTAACATAAATAAGGATAATGATAATACATTGAGACTAGTATGTTTTGATTGATGAATTGTTCATGGATATGAGATATCAAATCAACACATGGGTACATGTTAGAGAACAATGTACTGGACAGACCCGCCATGAGAATGCTACATGGATAGTTATATGAGTGTCATAAGCAATTCTCATAGTGATAATAATGTATGTAATCCTTACGACTTGAGATCATCAGAGATCCCAACATAAGGAGTTATGTATCTTGATATTGTCAAACGTTACCTGTAACAGGGTAAACTATAAAGGCAACTATTGGATACACTTCGAATTATGTAGAGGGATGTTGATTCATCAAGATAGGATTTGTCCCTCCTATATAATAGGAGAAGTGTTTGGGCTCTTGATCAAGTAAGACTAAAATGCATGGTCGTGCTCGAATGAGTCGATATGTGATATCGAGCTTATTCGTTTATTCTAGTTCTACTTGGGGATCAAGAAATAGAGATTGAATATACGAGTATGACTATTCCATGACTCGTGTTCAATCTAAACACATGGACAAAGGGATTAAGTTACATGGTTAATATTATCACAAGTTCTAAGGTTATGTCGAGTCAAAGACATTCTTGTAATTTGTGTAGCCTTGATGTGTTGCTAGATACCGCTCATTGCTTGTGACATAAAATGAGATTTTATGTCACTGCCAACATTACAAGATCCTATCGGGTCGCACAAAAGATTAAATCGATAAGGGGAATTAAATTCATTGGATGAATTAATTAATTAAGAAGAGTCTTAATTAAATGATTATAAGGATTTAATTAAATCATGGGTTTGGGCCCATGAAGCTTTGAGAAATTCTTGAACCTTTAATTAAATCCAATAGATATATGATAACAAGGTGATTAATTAGATTAATCCTACAATTCATAAAACCTAAACCTAGCCATCACTCTCAAGCTCTCGGCCGCCAATATCCTTGCCACCGCCGCCGTGAGCTTTTGGTAGTCGATTGGTTGCCATTAATCGGTTTCGAACCGAGCGTTTGGTTTTGGTTCAAGAATAAGTCTAGCAACTTGTTCTTGAACGTCCCTTGTTCGATTTGATCGTGTGGATACCGTAGAGGCAAGACCTTGGAGGTGTTGCTCGTGACTCGGAATTCGTTGGACGTGGTGCTTCGTGGATTCTGCTTAAACACGCTACAAGGGTTAGACTCTTATTATTTCTATTCCGATATGACCACTTTGTATAGATCCGCGGTTCTAGTAATCCAAAATTTTAAATTCCGCTGCGTTGTATGCTTGTTGGATTACTTACAATTATGACTCAAATGTGCTTAATAAATTCCTCATCTTTGATATGCTAATCACCACAAGATATTCACAAACAAGTTTTACAATCATCACAAGTTGATATGCATAGTGAGATTAATATCATCATGGAATAGAGACAACTACTATGATTTATTCTTTTCTCACTAATTGAACTCATTTTAAAGAAAATTTTTGTTGGTACTCAAAGAACGATACAATTCAAAGAAAATCATGACACAGTAATTCACTCTCCCAAACTTAATTCATGCATTGTCCTCAATGTAATTGGATGGAAAATAAACAAAGCAGTTACCGTTGACAACGACCATCAGTGATCGTTGTCACATTCCTCGTCAGCTCGTGGGGCATATTGTTGGTACATATCACAGCACGCATGGAGTCTCTCACCAAAATCAAAAAATCAAAAAAAAAAAACAAAAAAAAAAAAAAACAAACCAAAACAAAGCAAAGGAATAAGAAAAAGTTCTTGATTTATAGTCCCAAGCTAGACTTTTTACCATGTAAGCTCAAGTGCCGCAAGGGGCAATGGGGACGATTTTCCATCCTCCATGTGGCAATGTCGTATCCACTTCTCTTTCACCGTGAACAGCGCCCCGTGGTAATCTCTCAGATTGATAGTGTACATGATAGGACATCGATCACTTTGAAAGGTCCAGCCCATTGTGAGTCTGACTTCCATGAAAAAAGTCGCATCTTTTTCCTATTCATTTGAACCAAATCACCCACATAGAATTTGCCTCATTTTTATGGCCACTCGATGTGACCTCCAACTTTGTCTAACAGAGTATCAATTATATTGATATTAAAACATCGGTGCTCAGTGTGTGTAGTGTTCAAAGCTTTGAACATATCAAAATAACTTGATCCCCCCTACTCGGAGGATCAACTTCCTTTCTTGGATATTGATTAATGCCCTTCCAGTTGCTAGGAACGCTCTTGATAGGATCAATGGAATGTCAGCATCTTCCTTTATGTCCAACACAATGAAATCCACTGGAATGGAATTTATCAACCTTGACTGGTACATCCTCAACTATCCCATGAGGGTACTTGATGGACTTGTCCGCCATCTACAGTGACACGTTAATCGGTTTGAGCTCTCCTAAGCCCATCTTCCTGTAAACAGACAAATGCATTAACTTGACACTTGACCCCAAATCACATAAAGATTTCTTAAAAGAAACAGAGTTGATTTTGCAAGGTATAGTGAAACTCCATGGATCCTTTAAGTTTGGAGGTGAATCATTTTGAATGATAGTAGAACACTCCTCAGTTAAATTTATCCTCTCATGCTCTCCCAGTTTCCGCTTTTTTGACAGAATCTCCTTCAAAATCTTAGCATAATTTGGCATTTGCCGTATAGCATCAATGAAAGGTATCTCAATGTGGAGATTCTTTATCAAACCTAAAAACTTAGCAAATTTAGCATCTATTTTTGCTCTCTTATATGCAGTAGGGAATGTGAGTGGAACATCTACCTTAGCAGGTGTGATGGGTGTAGTGGTCTTAGTAGACTTACCTTTATCGCGTGTTTGATCCTCTTCTTGCTTGATGTCTGCCTCGCCTTTTAACTCAACGTGTACAACCTTCTTCTCAGTGACCTCCTTTCCGCTCCTCAATGTGACGGCATTGACTTGCTCCCTAGGGTTCGTCTCAGTGTCACTAGGTATGGTTCCTTGTGCTCGTCCGGCTAGGATTTTTGCAAACTGTCTCACTTGGACTTCCAAGTTCTTTATCGACGCCTCGTAATTGTTCATCCTTGTTTCAGTCGATGATATGAACTTGGTTAGTAGCTCCCCCATGCTTGGCTTTGGTGCATATCCCGGTGGTGGTTGGTGATAGTTCATCGGCCCCGTATTGTACATATTTGGGTAGGGGTAGGTCGGTGCTGGTCGGTTCCCTACAAAGTTAAAAGATTCATTAGTTGTAACAAAAGGGTTACCTACTTGACATCCAGTGCTCGGATGTCCTCATTGGCAATGCTCGCATGTAACAGCTTGGACTTGCATTGCATGCATGCTCAAACTATCATTCTTCTTGTTCAGCGGTTACAACTGGGCAGCTAGGGCAGTGACTTCACTCACTTGATGTAATCAGGCTTGCTTATTTGGCACGTTCCTTTCGCACTGTCATTGACAGCTTAGCGATCATCTCCCCCAACAGCGTATATGCCTCCTCGGGCGTCTTTCTCATCACCGTACCTCTTGATGCTGCATCAATCATAGAACGGTTATCAATAAATAAATTGTTATAAAACGTTTGTACCTGTAGCCAGATAGGGAGGCCTTGATGTGGGCATCTCCGCAGTAGGTCTTTGAAGTGCTCCCAAGCCTCGTATAGTGTCTCTGGATCGTATTAGACAAAAGTTGTGATATCATTGCGCATCTTGGCCGTCTTGGATGGTGGAAAGAAATTTGACAAGAACAATTGTGCCGTCCCATCCCATGTAATAATAGACCCTGCAGGCAACGATTGTAACCAAGATTTAGCTTTATCACGTAAAGAGAATGGAAACAAACGAAACCTGATGGCGTCATCAATAACGTCGTTATTCTTGAATGTATCGCAAATCTCCAAGAAGTTGGAGATGTGGGCATTTGGATCATCAGTAGCTGCTCCCCCAAACTGGACCGAATGTTGGATCATCTGTATGATAGCAGGCTTGATCTTGAAATTGTTAGCCTGGATGGTTGGTTTCGTGATACTAGACAATGATCCATGGAATGAAGGTGGGCGTAGTCCATGAGTGATCTTGCAACTGGTGGTACTGGAACCTCCTTGTTATTAGCCATTAGTGGTCTCGCTTGCCTTAGCTTCTTTTGACAAGTGCGTTCGATCTCGGGTCAAAAGGCTCAAGTGTAGGCTAGCTACTCCTTAGCATGCACCAAGAGATAACAACCTACAAAGATTTACACAAGAACAAAAACAGTAGAATAGGAGAGAAGGTCAAAACAAAACAAAAAACCAAAAAATAACTATAAAAAAAAGACTAAACTACAGTCAACTAATCTCATATGATATTATTTAAACTAGTCCCCGGCAACGGCACCAAAACTTGATCGCTATTATTTTAAACAGTATTTTCCAGTGTAACGATTATGTACCGCAAGTGCATGTGTCAAGTTTTAGTATAATGATATGAAAAGTACGAGTGTCGAACCCACGAGGACAAGGAAATAAGTACCAAATTCAACTAGTTTAACTATATTTAGTCTATGATAACTAATTGTGATGCACTGACTAATTAACTCAATAATCAACACTAACAAACAATAGTGAATAAGAATAGAATCAATAGAGACAATTATCAAGACTTTGGTTCACCCATGTAATTCCCCATAATTCGCCTATTAGTTAAGAATTGAATTCAAACGTTCTAATGTGACGAGTTTTCCTAATGCACTTGTTATACCTTGGTCCTGCTATAACAAATCTAATACTATCGTTACAATAAGCTACTCTCATATCCTTATTGAACAATCAATATTGTATGTCGATCTATGAAAACTACTAGCCTTTGATTACTAGATATCTATTATTATCACACGTGTATTTGACTTCATCTCTCGATCTCAGTTTGAAATCCACGGCATAAATTACTATATCGTATTGCAATTTTATCTCTCGATCTCAATTACAATAAATTATCGTTCAAGGATGGCCAAACCCTCAAAAGCATGAAGAACAATAATCTATGCACTTCGATATGTAAGAATCAATCAAAAACCTTAAATTTGAATTATGGGTTTATACAAAGGATCCCCTAAGTCTTGACAACAAACTTAGTCAACAATCTCCATCAAATATATTTGCAACATTCTAAACATCAAAATCTAATGAAAAATATAGAACTAGAGTTAGAAATACGGAAATAACGAGTGGCGTTGACACCTTGCGTTGCCCCGTCGTCTCGTCTCTTTCATTGCGTCTCTTCTTCAATGGTTTTGTGGTGTATGGATGGTTGGAGGGGATGATGAATGATGGAGGTTGTGTATTGTAGGTTAATTATGAGCCCAAAAGTCTGAAAAACGTCCAAAATAATTCTATATATAGTTGTGGAGGAGATTGGCAGTTATTGGACTCAAAATAACTTGATAAGGAATAAAATCTCGAGTTTATCGGGTCTGGCGATCGATCGCTACAAAGTGCCGATCGATCGCGAAATGTTTCTGCCCCGAGGTGATCGAACGCGACAAGTATGTTGATCGATCGTGAGTCCTGGATTTCAACAATTTGTGATTTCGCCCTTCTTTTCCGTGTTTGCTCTGTTTGGTCCTTTTTCATCATTTATAGCTTATTTCATCCACTTTTATGCAATTGGGACCGAGATTCCTGAAATATACAAATATATACCAAAACATGTAATATTTTCTAGGAATCACTACAAAAACACCCCTAATCTCATTTCAAATTAAGTGTAAAAATCACACTTATCTGTATGATCATGGATTCTGATGTTATAGGATGAATCAGTCTCTTCGGGTAAATCCCATACAAGTGCTGAGCAAGAAACACCCCGAACAGAGAGCCTCAAACGCAAGTTACCTGAGCATTGTCAATACCTGCTCGGCTTATTGGTCAAAGTATAGCGGAAGACCTGGACATAACTGACAATCAACGAGTGCAGACGAACGTGAGTTGATGACGAGCAAATTTCTCAGACACGTCTTGAGCCAATAACACCACAATCGAGGAGATCGTGTCCCGTATTTTACGGTCCTTAACACTTCAGCACTATAAATACAAGCATACGGTGCCATTTCCAGGGCTTGGACTTTCTGTGCAAGAAAAGTCTCCGAAGAGAGTATAATTTTGTTCTTGCGTCCTAGGTAAATTCATTATCAAAATATTGTGTCAAAATCCTGTAACAAATCAACGTTTATAGTGAAAAGTTTACACTGGACAATGTCTCATGGTTTTTCCCTTTATTTTGTAGGGTTTTCCACGTAAAAAATTGTGGTGTCTCTCATATATTTTTATTGCACTTTTTCTACCAAAACTAAGAAATTTTGAGATCACATCAGATACGATGAGAGCTGTGAGAGTAATGAGAGATCGGTTTGATGTATCATCCCGAATACCATGAGAGCTATGAGAGCGATGAGAGATTTACGAAAGACGTGAGAGTTATTAGAAATCAGTCCAAGATTATGTTCCTAGTAACATGAGAATTAAGATATCTTTTATTGACTCAGATCTAATGAGCTTTATTTGCTAGGAATGTCTATTGGTTCATTTTTGTCGATGTGGGTCATCTCAGGATGACTTTGTTTTTTGTGCTGATGCTCGCTTACCTTGGCCTCAGTTATCGGTTCGGCCTCAGTTATCATATCATACTCGGTTACCTCGGCCTCATTCATACCTTGGCCTCGGTTATCAGTTCAGCTCGGTTACCTCAGCCTCGATTATCAGTTCAGACTTGGTTACATGGTTATCAGTTCGGGCTCGGTTACCTCAGCCTCAGTTATCAGTTCGAACTCAGTTACCTTAGTCTCATTCATACCTCGGCCTCGGTTATCAGTTCATACCTCGACCTTGGTCTCATACCTCAGCCTCGGTTATTAGTTCGGACTCACCTCGATCTCAGTCATACCTTAGCCTCGGTTATCATTTCATACCTTGGCCTCAGTTACCTTGACCAGAGCTATCAGTTGGAACTCAATTACCTCGGTGATGTGACTAGAAATAGACACATCTAGTATGCTTAATTGTCAACGATTTGGTATATTTGGATGGATAAATTGTATGCTACCTAATCGTATATTTGTGTAAATGCAGGAAAAGGTGAAGAAATCAAGCTAAAATGATGAAAGAAGGAGTAAAGTTGAAGAAAAGAGGAAAAAACCGGAATCCAAGACACATGTTTCTCTTTTCTCCTCAAACTTCTCTATGTTTGAGCCATGTTTTGGAAATGTAGTCCATAGAAATTGTAGAACTTTCTGTTATCTTAACGTGGATAGCTGATTCATTGAATTCGGAGTTTGTACGAGAAAGTTACAGCCAAAATACGAAACTCGCCAGAAAAATGGAGGACAGGCGTAATTACGCCAATGCTACGGCAATTGAAAAATATGAAAAAATAAAATAGACGTGTTTACACCACTTTGACATGTAAATACGCCAGAAACGCGGGAAGCCATAATTTTGGCACGTCATCGCCAGCAGAGTTTTGGAAAGTTTGGATTCTTGATTCCTTTCCTTCCTACATGGGCTCTAACCTATCCCATCAGCCTCCCCTACATATAGAACTCGAAAATCAGACCTTTGGACTATTAGGGAGAGTAGGTAGAATAGTTTTAGACTATATTTATATTTTCTTTTCAATTATTGTTGAAGAACGCTATGAAGATCGAAACGAAGGCGGGATTGACGACCTCGACGAGCAGATATTGGATTAGTTTTCCTTCATTTGTTTTTATTTACTGCTTTATCTTAGATTATGTATAGCTAGTTTTAATTCTTGGTTGAGGAAGACAAATCCTTGAATTTTATTTATTTTCGGGAGATTCTTACGCTTTTGTTTATCGATTTTATTGAATATCATTGTTTTTCTGATTTTGTTGATATGATTGGTGTTTGTTTATTGGATTGACAACATGATAACTTGCATGTAATCTAATGCTAAATTTGATAATTGTTTGATAAGCAACTAAGATTGATAATTGCCTGTTGTTGGTGTTATTAAATTCTTAAGGAAAACAATTGACTAAATTTATTTGAACCGCTTGTGTTTATATGATTTAGATTCATCGCTCACTAGTTTTGAATGGTGTCATGATTTTAATCTTGAATATGCATATATAGATTGATTGATTGATGAAAGTTAAAATAGGATGCTTGGACTAATTGACTATGAATAAGGTGAGGGATGAATTAGATTTCCAATTGATGATATTCAAGTAAAATTGAGTCTTTTGTGAATTGATGAAATAGATGATAATATCCAAGGTAGTCGACCGATACCAAGAATCGCTTTCATTAGTTAATCTTTGTTTTTCATTTTAATTAGTATAATTCAACCTCACAACCCCATCCTTTATTATTCTTTTGTTTTGATTTTCATTAACACAAGAATTCACACCTCCTCGTGGGATCGATCCCTACTCACGCTACTACATTATTGTTATCAATCTTGAGGATTGAGTGGGGTTAATTTGGGCGTACACGATAAATGCTACCACTCGGTCTTAATGGCACCTCGGCCTCGGTTATCAGTTAGTACCTCGACCTCAGTCATACCTCGGCCTTAGTTATCAGTTCGGACTCGGTTACATTGGCCTCGGTATCAGTTCGTACTCGGTTACCTCGGCCTTAAACATACCTGGGCCTCGGTGATAATTTTCGGCATACGCAAATCAATCATGCCGTTTTTCTTGTAGGTAAAGTACGATTATACGGAAGAATGTGCTAATTTATCAGTCTGTTAATCCCGACCCATATTGCATCGAAACTTCTATTCGATTTGGGCGAGTGAGTCACAAAGTTCGGAACATAACATTTAGTACGCTCCCAATTCCACTGTGACACTTCTAAAAATTGAAACATAACATTTAGTTTCATTCGTTTTCCACTTTAACCTCTTGATAGGTTAAATATTTGCTCACACATTCTGAAATTTTCTTTTCATATTTTGCCGAGAGTGTCTCCTTGAGGTATATCTTACAGTTTTCGAATGGATACTGATAGGACCGCGGTACCTCGTGAAGTAATCATTTCTTCTAGTTTGTAAGATTCGGTACAATCAATTTGTTACTCTTTTGTCATCCAACTACAAGAAGACACATTGAAATCTAGATGGTTGACATGACATCGCTTGTTCTCTCAACAATGAATGTTGAAATCTTATTCTTGAGCCTTCAAATCATTGAGATAAACAGTGGCTCAAAAAAGCAAAAGTCGATACAATAAAAAGCCTCTTCGTGGCTAAAATATCCATAAGGATGCATATAATTTGTCGTAATTCAGTCATACATGCATAGATGTTACCTTGTCATTGATAAGTGTGGATTTTACACTTATTTTATTATGATTTTGTAGTGGTTTTTGTAGTGATTCATGGACAATATTACGCGTTTTGGTATATGTTTGTATATTTCAGGAACTAGGTCCAAGTGCATAAAAGTGGAGGAAATAAGCTAAAATGATGAAAAAGGATCAAACAAAGAAAACACGTTGAAGAAATGACAAAATCAATAAAAGTTGAATTTCAAGAGTGGCGATCGATCGCCAGTTCTCACCGATCGATCGCCGCGTTCCAGAAACTTTTGGCGATCGATCGTCGTTACGTAGACTTTGAAAAATAAAAGGCAGAATACATTGGCGATCGATCGACCACTTCTCGTGATTGATTGGCAGACCCGAAAAAATCAAGATTTTGTTTCCTTGTTGGATATTTTGTGTCCAAAATATGTTAAACTCCTCCACCGCTATTTAAGGCATGACTTGGACGAAAAGAGGGACTTTTGTCTCATATGTTTCCCTACAACATCAGCCTCCACCACTCTCCATCACCCAATCTTCATCCATACACCACACCATTGAAGAAGAAGACACACCGGAAGAGACGGGACGACGGAGCAACGCAAGGAGTCAACACCTAGCGTTATTTAGTATTTCTAAACTTAGTTCTACTTTTATTCTCAGATTCTTTCATATTCATCTGAACAATTGAAACCCTGATTCTTCTTGATCAATTAGTAGTAGACTTGGCTATCTGCGGGGATTGCACATGCAACGCCTGCTATGGCCTGCCAAAACCCAAGAAACTTAAAATTCATTCATATTGGTTGATCTGGGACAAAAATTATCACTGCCCCTATTTTACTTGGATCGACTGATCTTTCGAGTAAAATCTCAAGATCCAAAAACATAACTCAATCCAACCAGAAATTATACTTTGATTGTTTAGTATATAATAGGACTTCTCGAAGTGTCTAAAGATATATTCAACAAGTGTTCCCTATGATCTTTCTTGGTTCTTAAATACACCAATATGTCATCAGTTCTATGAACACTGATGCTATTATCGTCAAACCAAAATGCTATATTCAAAATTTAAACTGCCCAAATATCTGGTCATAAACTGTCTTAGGAATATCTTCCTTACTGACTCTAAGCGGAGTGAAGATTTATTTATTTTTCTAAACTGCTACTCCTTTAAGTTAATCGAATAGATCATCAATTCTAGACAACAGGTATTTATTCGTGACATTAACTTGATTATGCTACTGGTACTCGATGCATATCGTCATCGTACAATCTTTCTTTTACACAAAAGAACAAGTGCTCCACATGGTGACATACTCAAACGTGTGTAACCTTACTCAGAAGATTCCGCAACTGCTCTTTCAATTTCTTTGAATTCTGTTGATGCCATCTCGTACAGTGTTTTAGCAACTAGCGTCGTACCTAGCATCATGTCAGTGTCCAAAACGATTTCCCTCTCTGGTGGGGAATCACGAAATCTCATCTGACTAACACATTAGGAAGTTCTCTATAACATCGAATTGTATGGTAATTGATGCTCTTCCTTAGTGATATCAATCCTTTTATTCATATATCCTTAAGTATGCCTAGCCTGGCACACTAGGCCATAACAATTTCTCGTTGAACCATTATATGATCGAAACCATATTGTACTCTTGAAACAATTACAGTATCTCGGTAATCCATGCAAGTATCCAATCGGATTCGTCTGCTGGTAGCACCATCAAGTTCTTGATCATGAACTCTCATCATACTATATACCACAGTTAATGCAACGTAACTCATTTGAGTGAATCTATCAGCTGATGTGATAATCAAATACATCGTTCAATGCGATCCAAATTAAACATATACTTGCGATCACACTTCCTGAAATCTTTCTAACTTGATCCTCTATCCAAGCAAACACCTGGCTTGCTGAGGTTTTCGAAAATAGTTGTGGAGTATTACTCCCACTCTTCGATTAACTGGACTACTGGTGGAACTGAGTGTATCAAAACCGAGAGCCACTTTCAAACACCACCTCCATAAAATAGTATCTGCTATTGTGGTCATATTCATCCCTAATGATTAACTTTGGGATACTACTCTATCTGACCAAAGTCCTACAAAACTTTCAAAACTCTACATATTGATCAGTAGGTTGTCTTTATCCTCAATTATCCACAAGATCTAGCAATGACCCATAATCACTCCCAGAACCAGTGGTTCCAAATGATTTGATTTAATATCTTCTCAATCTTCATACGTTTCGATTTAAACCTTTGTGGTTTCTAAAATTGTTGCGGCCTCTGCTGTTATTGATATACTATTGGAGCTACTATTGAATTGCTCCAAACATCAAATATTTGGCTTCTGAGATAACTGAGGAATAACTAAGTACTTCATCTAATCAATTAGATATCAGCTTTCGATCTATCGGTTAAACTTATTCAAATCGGAGCCTCACTAGAAAGATTCTATCGTTACAGGTTCTTCTATAATACTACAAACGGATTCTTCCTCCTTTTGTGAGAGACCAACCTCAAGGGTCCAACTCCGAATGTGCTAAAGGAAAGATTCTGATTGATTGGATTCACTCGATAAGATCCAATAAGATGAAGTTTACGATTTGCCCTTGCCCCAGAGTCAATAAAATTGGGTAGGCACAAATACGGGGATCAAGATACTATATTCGCAATATAGTGCTACGCATAGCTAAAAATTTCCAGAAAGAATTAGATGGAAATCATATTCTGGAAGAGAGATACGACGATCCTCGTATTCAAGTTCTCGATTGGCTAAGAATTCGGCTTTACGAAATTGTTTAGACGTAATACATGACTCAATGTATCATTTGTCATAAATCATTGCCTCATCAGTCTCTAATTCCCATTGTTATTTGACAACGCGTGAAGGTTAATCCTCAAAAGGATAATAACTCATTACTTATCTATGTCAGGCATAGGCTATTCTACAAATTAATGATTCAGTTAATATTTAGGCCTATACATATTACATCCATACCTTCTAACCTTATCGATCACTTCAATGCTATAAACAAAGATTCATCCCATAATAAAAATAGCATTGTGTCAAAATTATAGACCATTAACAAATAGATTAATATTCAGGTCTACTATAAGTACAGGCTTAACTTCATATATAGATCATTAACAAACTCAGTTAATATCCAGGCCTTCCTAAATTTACATGCATAAACTCAATTATCTATCATGAGGTCATATCAAAGAAAACAGATAATAGCATATAAAAGCATGTAGTCAAACACATGCGCAAACATTTTATTCGTACCTAAACACACGTGTCCTAAGTCTAATTCGAGCACATCCAGATTATTCTCTAATACCAACTGTGAGATCTCGGTCCTAATCAGGTGCTTAATTATCACATAATGATTAATTTATGTATACAACGGAAGATTTGTTTGAGGTTTCTTGTCAAATGGCCCTAAAAAATTTTCGCTTTTCAATGATACATTTATAATGAGACTTAAAATATATCTAGTTATGTATTCAGTTCACAGATAATACATCATCCATGATTCAACTCGACAAGTAAAATCTTAAACTACATACTTTTACGTACTTAATACTCGGGGCATTCCCCGGGAAAGAACCATAGTTTTAAAAATATTCACTAGGACCAGTGACACAAAACGTAAAACATGAACCTGAGCTCGCTCTCAAGGAGCTCCGGTATTCATCGATGCTTCCTCTCGAGTATCTGTAGAATGTCCACCTGTACCACCTGTCATGCTTATACAACAAAGACATGACAGCCCCGCGAAGGGGGTCAGAACCCAGTACGAGAAACAGGTAAAATCACAATGGACGACAAAGTAACATGTGATGCATGTCGTGCATGAATGCAAATGCGTATGAGGTGTAAGGACCCTAGTTCCTTAAGTGCGGATTAAAGGTATAATTAGAGCTAACATGCATTATCAGAGTTTAAATGTTCGTGTTGAGACTTTGAGCCTTAAGAATTACATGCCAAGTTAAGGACTGTCAAAAGGATTAGTTACGTCTTTAAACAAATGAATGTTATTCCCTATAGCTTTACACTACTCTTAGAGTAGATACTATACAAAATAAGCCAGTCCTTCCTATCAAAAGCGTTCTTCACGAGCTCACCGCCTCAACCCACCTTAGTCCCTTTTATCATGCCAAAATGTACCTACAAGGACAACCCCCAAAACATGAGCATATAATAATTCATATCCAACACAATATGAATATAAGGCGTAAATGCATAAACATAATAAAACACTTCCTGTTTTTCCCATGCATTTTAAACGCTCCCTTTTTGGTTGTCCCTGTACCATAACTCATAATCGAATCAATGGATGATATTATGGTTTTAAACAAATGTCATGACATATTTCAATTCCTCAAATCCTCAAACCAATCCCTAGTCCGTTTATCACAATGTATTTTAATGCCCCTCGCTTCACATATAAGCGGCATAGAATAACCTCGCTTCACATATAAGCGGCATAGAATAACCTCGCTTCAATGGACATGCGGTACTCCCACCCCTCGCTTCACATTTTAGCGGCAAATATTCTTTCCTCGCTTCATATGATAACCTCGCTTCAATGTGACATGCGGTACTCCCACCCCTCGCTTCACATTTAGCGGCACAAAATAAATAGCGGCAAGCATTAAAATCATAAAGGTGATAACCATGACTCATGGGATGTGCGCCAATAATCATCATATGCATATACAATCATCATGCATAATTCAACATGTATTTGCATCCACAATGCACAATTCCATATATACTCACATCCACAATGCATAATCAATGAGTATAATAGATACATGTACCGTTGGGTGCCCGTACGTCTTCTACGTACCTTTCCAAAAAGTGGGATTTGGTATGACTTCACTTCCTTGGTTGCGTCGCCACCTGGGATGGTTCTACAAAATCACACAACCCAATATTAGAAGCCAAATAATAGCCAAATACCAAAAATTTGTCAAAAAACCACATTTCCCACTATTCTGCTGTTGGCGATCGATCGCTACATCGAGGCGATCGATCGCGAGCCTTGCCGATCGATCGCCAGACCTCAATGGCTCGCGGCGATCGATCGCGCCAAATATGGCGATCGATCTCCTGCTACCCATTTCGCCACTTGCCCTCGGCGATCGATCGCGCCATATATGGCGATCGATCGCCACTTGCTATGTGCGCGATTCTTCACCATTTTTGAGCATTTTCCAAGTTCTACCACATACCCTTCAAACCCAAACATTCCAACAACTCAAATATCATCATAACTCACTGAAACCCACATAAAACACTTCAAAAATCATAACCCAACCACATATAACACATACCCAAAAACAAACCCACATACCCAAAAACAAACCCACATAAAAACCCAAAATGCTAACCCATTTCAAAAGCAAACACCATAAAAACTTTAGGAAGGGTTCCATACCTCTTGAGGACTCGAAATGTGAGGGCCCGATCCTAATGTGGTGTTAGTTAACACATAATGATTAATTTCAAATGTAAACAGCGGAAGATTTATTTCAAAGGTCTTATCAAATGGCCCTAAAGTTTTTTCGCTTTTAGGTGATACATATATAGTGATACTGAAAATACGTAATTCCAGTTTCCAATTTAACATGTTGAGCATAACATCCATATCAAGTATATCATCAACCAGTAGTAGAATAATTAAAATACAGATACTCGAGGCATACCCCGGTAATTTAAAACATAAGTAAAAATATTCTAACAACTACTGGGACACAAAACATAAAATATAAACCTGAGCTCGCTCTCAAGGAGCTCTGGTATCTCTCGATGCGTCGCTGTAAGCATCGTCACCATGTCCTCCTGTAAAGCCTGTCATGCCCGAACAATAAAAGACATGACAGCCCCCACAAAGGGGGTCAGTACCCCAGTACGAGAAATAAATCAATCATGTCAAATGACAAAGTATCATGCAATGCATACCATGTATGAATGCGATGTATGAATGGGTACAAGGAATCGAATATCAAGATACCAAAATCGGAGTCCAAAGGAAGGTATCATCAAATCATCAAAGCTCGAGCAGAGGGTGACAGTATACGTACATTGCGCTAGGAAAACTCATCCTATGTACGTTACTGCATCCAGCCCTCGTGTCTAGGTCCGGTCGCACCTGCACGTGACTACAGTTACTACCTATACTGCCTGTCATCGCCATGCTCGTCGTACCCGACTCTCAGAGTAAGTCAACTCAGTCAAATCATGGATATCAAAGGAATGATAGATCAATATGATATGCCCATGAATCATTTATGCATCAAATGACATATGCAACTCAATATATCATGCAATCTCATGTGAAAATATATACAAATCATGTAATTTCACATATCATGTAATCCAAGACATTCATCATGTCATATAGTCACATAAGAATCATAGAGTGACAAATAAGTCATATAAATCAAATAATGACATATAAGGCCATACATTAGCATCATTACACGTCTTTGCCAGACGTCATGATAAAACTCATTTCAACGTACCTCAAACCGTTAGCTAATTACCAAGTGATCCTCGACTCAATCTTAGGATTAATAAACCTGGCCATAACAGTTCCAAATACAACATAATGTCACATACTAGCCTTAAACATATCAAAATAAAACTCAAACTCAGACCCAAAACCAATTCTCTAAATTTCAGCCTGCGCAATCATAGAGATCGGCTCATAACTTGTCCGATACTTAATAAAATCACATGGGTCCAATTTATTTTCAAATATAACTCAAAAATGACCATTTCATCAGTTCAACTCATCTTCAAATTCGTTCATTTAGCCTAGGTAAAATGGCCAAGAACAATCTGATTGAAAAACAGGACTATTTACCAAATTCCAGCCTGACCCAGAGATAGATCGAGAAGATTTTGGCCTAAGTCAAAGTACATACATAGACAAAGTGCTATAATGGTTTAGCATGCAAGAATCTAAGAAAGGATTCGTGCCTATGACACATGGAATACATCCCTCGAAGGATCAGTGTCCTTCAACACCAGATGAGAGACAACGCATGAGTAAGATTCCATATGCGTCAGCTATTGGATCTATCATGTATGCCATGATATGTACTCGTCCCGATGTCTCGTATGCTTTGAGCATGACGAGCAGATATCAAGTTGATCCAGGTGAAAGTCACTGGATTGCAGTCAAGAATATCCTGAAGTACTTGAGAAGAACTAAGGATACATTCTTGATTTATGGAGGTGAGGAAGAGCTCAATGTAATTGGTTACACTGATGCAAGTTTCCAAACCAACAAAGATGATTTTTGATCGCAATCAGGATATGTGTATTGCCTAAATGGAGGTGCTGTAAGCTGGAAGAGTTCAAAGCAAGAGACAGTAGCCGATTCTACAACGGAAGCTGAGTACATTGCTGCCTCAGATGCAGCAAAGGAAGCTGTTTGGATCAGGAAGTTCATTTCTGAACTTGGAGTGGTGCCTAGCATTAAGGATCTGATAGAACTCTATTGTGACAACAATGGAGCTATCGCATTGGCTAAGGAACCTAGATCTCAACAAAGATCCAAGCACATACTTCGGCGCTTTCATTTCATTCGAGAAATCGTTGAAAGGGGAGATGTTAAAATATGCAAAGTACCAACAGATGATAATGTATCTGACCCATTGACGAAGCCATTGTCACAGCAGAAGCATGATCGTCATACTAGATCTCTAGGAATTAGGTTTATGTCTGATTGGTCTTAGTGCAAGTGGGAGATTTGTTGGGATATGCCCTAAGACAAGTCATTAGATGATTGTTTACGACATACAATATATTATGATTTTATTAATGGCAACTCATTATTATATATATTATTCGAATATCTGTGCAATATGAATTGATATATAAGTTAATGTCCTTAGAATAATATTGTATTATTCTTAAAGATTGTCCCTGGTCAAGTATTATCATAAATAAGGATAATGATAATACATTGAGACTAGTATGTTTTGATTGATGAATTGTTCATGGATATGAGATATCAAATCAACACATGGGTACATGCTAGAGAACAATGTACTGGACAGACCCGCCATGAGAATGCTACATGGATAGTTATATGAGTGTCATAAGCAATTCTCATAGTGATAATAATGTATGTAATCCTTACGACTTGAGATCATCAGAGATCCCAACATAAGGAGTTATGTATCTTGATATTGTCAAACGTTACCTGTAACAGGGTAAACTATAAAGGCAACTATTGGATACACTTCGAATTATGTAGAGGGATGTTGATTGATCAAGATAGGATTTGTCCCTCCTATATAATAGGAGAAGTGTTTGGGCTCTTGATCAAGTAAGACTAAAATGCATGGCCGTGCTCGAATGAGTCGATATGTGATATCGAGCTTATTCGTTTATTCTAGTTCTACTTGGGGATCAAGAAATAGAGATTGAATATACGAGTATGACTATTCCATGGCTCGTGTTCAATCTAAACACATGGACAAAGGGATTAAGTTACATGGTTAATATTATCACAAGTTCTAAGGTTAATGTCGAGTCAATGACATTCTTGTAATTTGGGTAGCCTTGATGTGTTGCTTGATACCTGTGATATCCCCGAAATAATTATATGCAATTTTGGGCAGTAATTATGTTTATGTGATTTTTATGGTGATAATTAATATATGTGTTGGAATTAATTATCTTGGTAAAAATCTTAGTCACATGGTATGCGTGACCCGGTGGTGCATTTCGGGGTGCATGTTATGCATGTTGGGAAATTAGGGGTTATTATGGTTTGTTTATGGTAATTGTTAATTATTTGGTCAAGCATGGATTTAATTGGGATTTTGGTGCATTTTTGTAAAATGCTTTTAAAATATCATGTTGGGGTATTTTATACATCATGCTTTTGTTTAGGTATACATTTAAATCCCATATGATGTAAGATAGCAAATGAGCCACTTGCATCCCTTTACATCCCATCCTTCCCATATCAACTTTATGTCCCTAAACCCCCTCCATTCATCCAAAGATCTGCCATTTTCGTTTCTGAAACAAGAGGAGAGGTGAAGGCTTTAAAAAAATGGTCATTTTGTGATTCCTTGCTAGAAGCTCAAGTGGTAAGCTTTCATTATTGTAAAGCTTTGTTGAGTTTTGGTTTGTTTTGTAGCTTATCTTTGGGGTTAAAAGGGTGGATCTTGGTCCAACATGTTGTTTATGTTTGGAGGATGTATTTTAATGTTGTTTTGTGGTTTAATGATGTGTTGGGTGGTTGATCTTTGTTATATATGAGTTTAAGTGTTAGTTGGAGCTCATACATGGAGGATTCTCGCAGGAACAGGGCTGCTCGATCGATCGAAATAAGGGTCCGATCGATCGAGCAGGGCAGAGCCTGGCCAAGGCATGAAATGAGCTTACCGATCGATCGGGGAAAAAGTTCTGATCAATCGATGCGAAGTCTCGATCGATCGGTAGAGGCAGAACATGGATGCCATTTTTGCTTAACTTAGCGATCTATCGGGGCTTGGGAGCCGATCGATCGCAAGGCATAAAATGTGGGTTTTGGGATAATGTCCTATATGATGATATTTTTGGTAATGGTTCATTTATTGGCTTCTAATATGGATTCATATAATGGTGTAGAACCATCCCAGGTGCCAACGACATCGAGGAGATAAAGTTCTTCAACTTCTCCACTTTTGAAAAGGTACGTAGTCAGACGTACGGGTATCGGACGGTAAAACGTATTTATTACGCTTTGAATTGGTTATGCACTATGGTTGCACACATGGAATTTATTATGCATTTTGGTTGCATATGTGGTCTTATTTATGCATCATGGATTGCATACATGGTTTGGTCATGCATTTTGGTTGCATGTGTATATGGGATGCATTTGTGCATGTGATTGTGAGTCGGGATTATATTCCAGTGATGGAGAATACTTGCCGCCAGTGGCGTAGCGATGTGAATACTTGCCGCTGTCATACCGTAGCGATGAGAGAATATTTGCCGCTAATATGAAGCGAAGAACACGACCGCTGTCATATTTATAGCGAGGGATATTAGTGCCGCTGGTATTGTCTAAGCGATGGGTATTTCCGCTGTCATGTTAACGCGAGGGGTATTATGCCACTGATATAATAAGACTCGGGATACATGGAAATCGGTGCATGTCATGACATACATTATTGGTATTATAATCTATTGATTATGATTGTGGTACAGGAACAACAAATGGAGCTTTTAAATGTATTAAATACAGGAAGTAAATCGTATTTTCGGTCTTGCATTTAAATTACAATCATATTATTGTGAATATGATTTATATACATGCTCATGGTTTTGGGGTTGTGTCCTGTAGATACTTTTGGGCGGACGGGCTAAGGCGAGTTGATGCGGTGAGCTAGTGAGGAGTGCTATTGCTAGCAGGCATTCTTTTGTATAGTATCTACTCTAGGAGTAGTGTAAAGCTATATGATTAACATTCATTGGTTGGAAATGTAACTAATCCCTTTTGAAACTTTATTTTGGCACTGTAATCTAATAGCTCAAGGCATCAACACGATTTTTATACTCCGTTTATGCAAGATAATGTTATTTACGCCTTTAATCCTCATTTAAGGAACTAGGGTCCTTACAATACCGCTCATTGCTTGTGACATAAAATGAGATTTTATGTCACTGCCAACAATACAAGATCCTATCGGGTGGCACAAATTAAATCGATAAGGGAAAATTAAATTCATTGGATGAATTAATTAATTAAGAAGAGTCTTAATTAAATGATTATAAGGATTTAATTAAATCATGGGTTTGGGCCCATGAGACTTTAAGAAAGTCTTGAACCTTAATTAAATCTTATAATATAAATACAAGGTTATAATTAATTTTTAAAGATACAATTCATAATCACATAACCTAGCCTCCACTCTACTCCATTCGGCCGCCTCTTTCTCTCATCAAAACCTCACGGCCGCCGTCGAGTTCTTGTGAGAAGAGATTGGTAGTCGTTGGTCGGTTTTGAACCGGGAGTTCAGTTTTGGTTCAACAATAAGTCTAGCAACTTGTTCTTGAACGTCTTCGATTTGATCGTATGGATACCGTAGAGACAAAGGTGCAAACTTTTGTTTGTGACTCGAGGTGCTAGAACGTGGAATCTGCTTCAAACACGCTACAAGGGTGAGACTCTTTTATTATCTCTATTACGATATGACCACTTTGTATAGATCCGCGGTTTTAGTAATCCAAAATTTAAATTCCGCTGCGTTGTATGCTCGTTGGATCACTGACAATAGGAAGTCATCATGGCTGACAAATGGATGACGTCCTCAGCAGTACTCCTCACTTTTCGGCTCAAGGCGTCTGCTGTCAAGTTAGCTTTTCCAGGATGGTACTCAATCTCACAATCATAGTCCTTGAGTAAGTCCATCCATCTTCTCTGCCTCATATTCAGTTCTGCCTGGGTAAATAAGAACTTCAGGCTCTTGTGATCCGTGTAGATGGTAAACGACGTACCATACAGATAATGCCTCCAAATCTTCAGGGCGAAGATGATAGCCGCCAATTCCAAATCATGGACTGGATATCTAGTCTCATGCAGCTTCAACTGCCTCGATGCATAAGCTGCCACATGCTTATCTTGCATCAATACACACCCAAGGCCCTGAAGCGATGCATCAGTATAGAGGACAAACCAAGTGTTCTCCGTAGGAATCACCAACACAGGCGCCGTCATCAACTGGTGTTTCAACTCCTGGAAGCTCTCCTCACAAGCTTCTGACCAAAAGAATGGTACTCCTTTTTGGGTCAACTATGTCAACGGCTTGGCGATCTTTGAAAATCCTTCGACGAAGCGTCGATAATAGCCAGCCAAACCAAGAAAACTCCGTATCTCGGGCACAGAAGTGGGTGCAACCCACTCCATCACAGCCTCAATCTTCCTGGGATCCACCGATATCCCACTACTAGATATGACATACCCCATAAACACTAGACTGCTCAACCAAAACTCACACTTGCTGAGCTTGGCATACAACTGGTGATCTCTGAGAGTAGATGAGTATGTCGTCAATAAATACAATGACGAACTGATCAAGATATGGTTGAAACACTCTGTTCATCAAGCTCATAAAGACAGCTGGGGCGTTCGTCACACCGAACGGCATCACTAGGAACTCATAGTGCCCATAACGAGTCCGAAATGCTGTCTTCTACACATCCTCCTCTCTGACCTGAATCTGGTGGTACCCGGATCTCAACTCAATCTTGCTATATAGTCTGGTACCTTGCAACCGATCAAACAAATCATCAATCCTTGGGAGAGGATACGTGTTCTTCACCATGGCCTTATTCAGTTGCCGGTAATCGATGCACAACCGCATCGAACCATCCTTATTTTTCACAAAGAGAAGCGGTGCGCCCCATGGCGATACGCTAGGGCATATATATCCTTTGTCAAGGAGTTCCTGCAACTGCTCCTGTAAGGTGCACGAGAGATAGTGGATGTCCCCGGTAATAACTCAATCCCAAACTCGACGTCTCTAGCCGGTGGAAATCCTGGGATCTCCTCCGCAAACACATCAGCAAACTCTGCTACCACTGGTACATCCTCAACTCTCAACACTTTATTCTTTCCTGACGTGTCCACGGCATAGATGAGATAGCCCGTGTGACCACGTTCCAACAACTGGGACATTTTGATTGCCGAAATCAACGGAATCTTCGCACGAGAGCCGTTTCCATAAAAAGTCCACTATATCCCCAAATCATATCTGAACTTTACTGTTCTCTGCCGATAATTTACCACTGCCTGATATCTGTTCATAATGTCAATGCCCATAATGCAGTCGAAGTCTGACATGCCCAACACTATCAAATCTGCCTTCAACTCGTTGCCCTCAAAATAAATGAGGCAATCCGCAAGAAACTGTTAGGATCCAACATGCAATATGCAGCGGAAATAAAAACTATGGATTCCCAAAACCGAGGACCTATACAAAGTATTCATATCGGAATGTAAAGGATTCTTACCCTTGTAGCGTGTTTGATGCAGAAACGATGCTAAACCATGAGTCACGAGCAAAACCTCCAAGATCTTGCCTCTACGGTATCCACACTATCAAATCGAAAGGGTGTTCAAGAACAAGTTGCTAGACTCGTTCTTAAACCAAGAATGAACTCACGGTTCAAAACCGATCAACGACGACCAATCAAAAACCCAAAACACCACGGCGGCGGCGGCGGCGGCGGCGATGATGGTGTTTTAGGTGGGCGGCCGAGAGCTCTTTAGGTTTTGTGATAAAAGGATTAATCTTTTTTAATCACCTTGTTATCAAATTATATATGTTAGATTTAATTAAGGTTCAAGACTTTCTTAAAGCCTCATGGGCCCAAACCCATGATTTAATTAAATCCTTATAATCATGTAATTAAGACTCTTCTTAATTAATTAATTCATGCAATGCATTTAATTTTCTTTATCGATTTAATCTTTTTGTGCGACCCGGTAGGATCTTGCAATGTTGGCAGTGACATAAAATCTCATTTTATATCACAAGCAATGAGTGGTATCTAGCAACACATTAAGGCTACCCAAATTACAAGAATGTCATTGACTCGACATAACCTACGAACTGCGATAATATTAACCATGTAACTTAATCCCTTTGTCCTATGTGTTTAGATTGAACACGATGTTAGTAATCCTAAGAGCATACAACGCAGCGGAATAAAATTTTGGATTACTAAACCGCGGATCTATACATAGGGATTCATATCGGATAAAGGATATACGAAGGTCTCACCCTTGTAGCGTGTTTGAGCAGATTCCTCGGAGCAGCACCACTTCAAACGTCTCCTTCGAGTCACTAGCAAAACTTGTCAAGTTTTGCCTCAACGGTATCCACACGATCAAATCGAAAGGGATGTTCAAGAAAAGGTTGCTAGACTTATTCTTGAACCAACAAAACCTCACGGTTACTATAACCGAGCAAGGACGGCCGTGAAGATCAAGGCGGCGGCGGCGATGATCTTCGAACAAGCGGCGGCCGAGAGCTTGAGGAGTGGAGTCTAGGTTTTGATATCAAGCAATGATATGAAAGTATGATTAACAATTAATCAAAACCTTGTATTTATATTATAAGGCTTTAATTAAGGTTCAAGACTTTCTTAAAGTCTTATGGCCCCAAACCCATGATTTAATTAAAACATTTTAATCACTTAATTAAGACTCTTCTTAATTAATTAATTCATCCAATGAATTTAATTTCCCTTCTCGATTTAATCTTTTGTGCGACCCGATAGGTTCTTGTAATGTTGGCAGTGACATAAAATCTCATTTTACGTTACAAGCAAATAGCGGTGTCTAGCAACACATCAAGGCTACCCAAATTACAAGAATGTCAATGACTCGACATAACCTTTAGAACGTGTGATAATATTAACCATGTAACTTAATCCCTTTGTCCTTCGTGTTTAGATTGAACACGAGTCATGGAATAGTCATACTCGTATATTCAATCTCTATTTCTTGATCCCCAAGTAGAACTAGAATAAACGAATAAGATCGATATCTCATATCGACTCATTCGAGCATGGCCATGCATTTTAGTTCTCACTTGATCAAGGGCCAAACACATCTCCTGTTATATAGGAGGGACAAATCCTATCTCGATCAGTCAACATCCCTCTACATAATTCGTAGTGTATCCAATAGTCGCCTTTATAGATTACCCTGTTACGGGTAACGTTTGACGATATCAAGATACATAACTCCTTATGTTGGGATCTCTGATGATCACAAGTCGTAAGGATTACATACATTATTATCACTATGAGAATTGCATATGACGATCATATAACTATCCATGTTGCATTCTCATGGTGGGTCTGTCCAGTTCATCGTTCTCTAACATGTACCCATGTATTGATTTGATATCTCATATCAATGAACAATTCATCAATCAATACATACTAGTCTCTATGTATTATCATTATCCTGATTCATGATAATACTTGACTAGGGACAATGTTTAAGAATAATACAATATTATTCTAAGGACATTAACATATATATTTATTCACATTGCACAGTTAAAAGAATAATATATAATAATGAATTGCCATTCATAAAATCATATTACATTGTATGTCATAAACAATCATCTAATGATATGTCTTAGGGCATATCCCAACAAATCTCCCACTTACACTAAGACCACTCAGACATATACCTAATGCCTAGAGATCTAGTATGACGATCATGCTTCTGCTGTGACAGTGGCTTCATCAATGGGTCAGATACATTATCATCTGTTGGTACTTTGCATATTTTAACATCTCCCCTTTCAACGATTTCTCGAATGAAATGAAAACGCCGAATTATGGGCTTGGATCTTTGGTGAGATCTAGGTTCCTTAGCTAATGCGATCGCTCCATTGTTGTCAGAATAGAGTTCTATCGGATCTTTAATGCTAGGCACCACTCCAAGTTCAGAAATGAACTTCCTCATCCAAACAGCTTCATTTGCTGCATCCGAGGCAGCAATATACTCAGCTTCCGTTGTAGAATCGGCTACTGTTTCTTGCTTTGAACACTTCCAGCTCACAGCACCTCCATTTATGCAATACACATATCCAGATTGCGATCGAAAATCATCTTTGTCGGTTTGGAAGCTTGCATCAGTGTAACCTATTACATTGAGCTCTTCCTCACCTCCATAAATCAAGAATGTATGCTTAGTCCTTCTCAAGTACTTCAAGATGTTCTTGACAGCAATCCAGTGACCTTCACCTGGATCAACTTGATATCTGCTCGTCATGCTCAAAGCATACGATACATCGGGACGAGTACATATCATGGCATACATGATAGATCCAATAGCTGACGCATATGGAATCTTACTCATGCGTTGTCTCTCATCTGGTGTTGAAGGACACTGTTCCTTCGAGAGATATATACCATGTGTCATAGGCACGAATCCTTTCTTTGATTCTTGCATGCTAAACCTTTTAAGCACTTTGTCTATGTATGTACTTTGACTTAGGCCGAGAAGTCTTCTTGATCTATCTCTATAGATCTTGATTCCTAATACATAGGTGGCTTCTCCCAAGTCTTTCATCGAAAAGCAATTCCCTAGCCCAATCTTTACAGATTGTAAGGCAGGGATATCATTCCCAATTAGAAGTATGTCATCTACATACAACACTAGGAGAATGATTACGCTCCCACTGACCTTCTTGTAGACACAAGGTTCATCTTTGTTTTGATAAAACCAAACTCTTTGATTGCATCATCATCAAAACGGAGATTCCAACTCCGAGAAGCTTGCTTCAATCCATAAATGGATCGTTGTAGCTTGCATATTTTTCCAGCATCCTTTGGATCGACAAAACCCTCGGGCTGTGTCATGTACACATCCTCGAGCAGATTTCCATTAAGGAAAGCTGTTTTGACATCCATCTGCCAGATTTCATAATCATGAAATGCAGCTATTGCAAGTAAGATCCTTATGGATTTAACCATGTCCACTGGTGAAAAGGTTTCATCATAGTCAATACCATGAATTTGTTTGAATCCTTTTGGAACCAGCCGACTTTTATAGGTTTGTAAGTTACCATCCATATCGGTCTTTTTATTTGAAAATCCATTTGCACCCTATGGGTCGTACCCCTTCAGGTGGATCAACCAAAGTCCATACTTGGTTTGCATACATGGATTCCATCTCAGATTTCATGGCCTATTGCCATTTCTCAGAATCAGTGCCTATTATAGCTTGTTGATAAGATGACGGCTCATCCTCATCAATAAGTAGTAAGTCACCTTGTTGAGTCACAAGAAATCCATATCTCTGTGGCTCTCGGTGTTCTCTTACAGATCTACGCTGGGCTTGTGTCTCTTGAGCAGGTACTTCTTCCACAACAGCTTGTGGTGCCTGCTCTGTTTCCATCTCAATCTCAGGTTCAGTGTTTTCTTGTGGTTGAACTTCACTAAGTTCAATTTTTCTCCCACTGGTTTTTCTAGAAATAAATTCTCTTTCAAGAAATACACCAGTCCGAGCAACAACTACTTTGTTCTCGGTGGGATAATAGAAATAGTATCCTTTCGTTTCCTTAGGATACCCCACAAATAAACACTTATTAGATTTGGGTCCAAGTTTGTTAGTGGCGTGACGTCTAATGAAAGCCTCACAACCCCAAATCTTCATAAAAGACATACTAGGACGCTTCCCAGTCCATATCTCATATGGTGTCTTTTCCACTGATTTAGATGGAACACGGTTCAGTAAGAAAATCGTTGTTTCTATAGCGTGTCCCCAAAACGATATCGGAAGATCTGCATGACTCATCATTGATCTAACCATGTCTAACAAGGTTCGATTTCTCCTCTCGGATACACCATTCCATTGTGGAGTATACGGAGGAGTGAGTTGTGGGGCTATCCCACACTCCTTTAGATAGTCATGAAACTCTTGGCTTAAGTATTCACCTCCTCGATCTGATCGAAGGATTTTGATACTTTTGCCAAGTTGGTTTTGTACTTCATTCTTGAAATCTTTGAACTTTTCAAAGGTTTCATGTTTATGCTTCATTAGGTACACATACCCATATCTACTGAGGTCATTAGTAAATGTAACGAAGTATTGAAAAGCACCTCTAGCTTGTGTATTTATTGGTCCACATACATCACTATGTATTAGTCCCAATAAAACATTTGCCCTTTCAACATGTCCCTTGAAAGGGGCTTTAGTCATCTTGCCCATTAAACAAGATTCGCATGTTTCATATGATTCAAAATCAAATGAATCTAATACTCCATCCTTATGAAGTTTAGATATGCGGTTCTCGTTTATGTGGCCCAAGCGACAGTGCCAGAGATAAGTTGGATTACAATCATTATTTTTAATCCTTTTAGTATTTATGTTATAGACAGGCATATCAAGATTTAATAAATAAAGACCATTCACCATTTGTGCACTAGCATAAAACATATCATTTAAATAAATAGAACAACAGTTGTCCTTTATAATAAATGAGAATCCATACTTGTCTAAACAAGAAATAGAAATAATGTTTTTGGTAATTGAAGGCACAAAATAACACTTTTAAAATCAATGATAAACCGGAAGGCAAAGATAAATAATAATCTCCTATAGCTAATGCAGCAACTCTTGCTCCATTTCCAACTCGGAGATCAACTTCGCCTTTCGCCAACAATCTACTCTTTTTGAGGTCCTGCACATTTACACAAATGTGAGATCCACATCCAGTATCTAATACCCATGATGAAGAAGTATATAAATTGACTTCTATAACAAAAATACCTGAAGTGGAGGTCACACTTCCTTTCTTTAGATCCTCCAGATATACTTTGCAGTTTCTTTTCCAATGGCCGGTCTCACCGCAATGGAAACAGTTCCCTTCCTTCGCTATCCCTCCCTTTGGTTTCAGTGCAGACGACTTTGGCTTAGATTTAACAAAGACCTTCTTGTTCTTCTTGAAGTTCTTAGCTTTAGTCTTTCCTTTGTTCTTATTCACAATAAGAACATTAGTAGGTTTAGACTTCTTGATATTTGCTTCAAAAGTTCTAAGCATGCCAAGTAACTGTGGTAGTGTCTTCTCAATTTCAATCATATTGTAATTTAGGACAAATTGACTGAAGCTTTCAGGCAACGATTGCAAGATCACGTCAGTGGCCAACTCTTGGTCCAAAGGAAAACCCAGTTTCTCTAGATTCTCAATATACCCAATCATCTTGAGTACATGAGTACCAACCAGACTTCCTTCTACCATTCTACACTGGAATAACGCCTTAGAGACGTCATACCTCTCTTGTCTTGCTTGTTGTTGGTACAATTGCTTAAGATGCTCGATCATATCAAACGCCTCCATTTCCTCATGTTGCTTCTGAAGCTCAGAGTTCATGGTGGCAAGCATAAGGCACCCAACATCAAGTGCGTCACTTTGATGCTTCTTGTAAGCATCTTTTTCGGCTCTTGTAGCCGTTAGGGGAGGTTTCTCAGCAGGTAAGGGTTCCTCTAGGACATATTGTTTCTTTTCTTGTTTGAGGACTATCCTCAAGTTCCTATGCCAGTCTAGGAAATTTGTCCCATTTAATTTGTCCTTCTCAAGGACCGATCGCAGTGATAAAGTGCTTGTTACGTTGTTAGTTGCCATGGATATCTACAATACAAATATGCAAAATAAGTTTATCATTTAATCATTTAACATGGTCTTATATTAAATGATACTCCCACTATTTTGTTTAAAAATATCAACCCTCGAACCCTTTAGTGGGCCAAGATCCATATTTCGCCTAATCTTGAGTTAGCTTTGGCTAATCGCCCAAGACTTGGTTATTTAGGTAGACAACACTTTGTCAATTACATCACATGTAATTCTTGGATAGTTGGACGAGCAACACTTTGTTCAATTCATCAAATGAATTATAATCCAACCCATGCCTCTAAGTTCCCAATCCTATTGAGATAACCTAGTTAAGTCGTACCCAATTTAAAGTATAACGGATATCACTTTTATCCTTTCGCGCCTTACTAAGATTGCCACGGTGCTTTGCTTTGGCAAACCCACACATGTACAATCGAAGTTTTTGACGAGTACTTTTAATTTTGGAAGGCATCTAAAACTTAATATTTTAGAGGGATTTATTGATCTCATGATTAGTTTGATAATTTAAAATATGTCCACTACATATAGTTGTATACATATCTACATATATGTGTAATACAATTATCAATCTAAAACATAAGATAAATCATGCATCAACATACATAATTAAACGTGACATGGTTATAGCCCCTACTAATGATTTTCTCAAGCCAATGAGAAAATCCTAAGAGTCAACCTAAGGTAACTTCACAAGCACCTTCCTTTGGCTCCAATTTGTGAATGGCCTCCTCATCCCGGCACGATGCTCCATCTTCATTGATCATCATCAATAAAATAAACTACACTATTTACAAGATATAGAATTCCTTGATTCACATTCGAGGGGAACATAGGGGAGGGATTACATTTAGAATGAAATAGAGAAGTCACGACTCGCATGTCGTATTATAAATTACAAACATTCACAAATCCTATCTAATAGGTCAAAGGGCTATAACCACGCACCATGCTCAAACAACACATAAAGCATGCATTAACATTTAATTAATTAAATTCTAAATATTTTAAATTTGATTCTAATTAAAACTGTAAAATAGAATTTTGAAAAATTATCGTACGCTCGGGACATCACATGCCACGAATAAAAAAACGACTAAACCATGAACCATCATGATTCGAATCATCATAGACCATGGCTGGACCAATCATGGGCCTAGGGTTCGAAACCCTAGCCCATGGCCGAACCATGGCTCGGGTGCGGCGCCGCTAGGGTTCCAAACCCTAGCCTCCAAGCACCATTTTGTTTTTCATCGAGCCAACATGGTTCGAAACGTCGGAATTCATGAGTCACAAGCCACGGTCCAACCATGCACGGTTCATGACGGTGGCGGTTCAACCATCTCGAGCCAAGGGTTCGAAAAACCCTAGCCCTCATGTGGTGTAGCCTCCAACACGTATGATTTCGAGACTCATGGTCCGAACCATTATCGAGCCATAAGGTTCAAAAAAAACCCTAGCAAATGAGCGACGATGGCCGAGCCCATGCACGGCTACTAGGGTTCGAAACCCTAGCCGTCATGAGCTAGCCGTCACGAGCCAATGGGTTCTAAACCCTAATCAAGTTTCGACACTTCCATGCACAATTATTAGCCACAACGGCTAAACCATCTCGAGCCAAGGGTTCGAAAACCATAGCCCTCATGTGGCTAGCCGTGTGTCATTTGTGATGGTGATGGCCGAACTCTTGTGAATTATGGTTCGATTTTCGCCAATTTATATCAAATATAATTTACGATGATTTTCACAAATTCGATATTAACATATCATATATGTTCATACAGTTTTAAATAGCATGCAATATTAATCTAAATATGATTAAACTATTTAACCACATAAATCCGATATGAGCCTTGAACCTGGCTCTGATACCACTGTTAGTAATCCTAAGAGCATACATCGCAGCGGAATAAAATTTTGGATTACTAAACCGCGGATCTATACATAGGGATTCATATCGGATAAAGGATATACGAAGGTCTCACCCTTGTAGCGTGTTTGAGCAGATTCCTCGGAGCAGCACCACTTCAAACGTCTCCTTCGAGTCACTAGCAAAACTTGTCAAGTTTTGCCTCAACGGTATCCACACGATCAAATCGAAAGGGATGTTCAAGAAAAGGTTGCTAGACTTATTCTTGAACCAACAAAACCTCACGGTTACTATAACCGAGCAAGGACGGTCGTGAAGATCAAGGCGGCGACGGCGATGATCTTCGAACAAGCGGCGGCCGAGAGCTTGAGGAGTGGAGTCTAGGTTTTGATATCAAGCAATGATATGAAAGTATGATTAACAATTAATCAAAACCTTGTATTTATATTATAAGGCTTTAATTAAGGTTCAAGACTTTCTTAAAGTCTTATGGGCCCAAACCCATGATTTAATTAAAACCTTTTAATCACTTAATTAAGACTCTTCTTAATTAATTAATTCATCCAATGAATTTAATTTCCCTTCTTGATTTAATCTTTTGTGTGACCCGATGTGTTCTTGTAATGTTGGCAGTGACATAAAATCTCATTTTACGTTACAAGCAAAGAGCGGTGTCTAGTAACACATCAAGGCTACCCAAATTACAAGAATGTCAATGACTCGACATAACCTTTAGAACTTGTGATAATATTAACCATGTAACTTAATCCCTTTGTCCTTCGTGTTTAGATTGAACACGAGTCATGGAATAGTCATACTCGTATATTCAATCTCTATTTCTTGATCCCCAAGTAGAACTAGAATAAACGAATAAGCTCGGTATCTCATATCGACTCATTCGAGCATTGCCATGCATTTTAGTTCTCACTTGATCAAGGGCCAAACACATCTCCTGTTATATAGAAGGGACAAATCCTATCTCGATCAGTCAACATCCATCTACATAATTCGTAGTGTATCCAATAGTCGCCTTTATAGATTACCCTGTTACGGGTAACGTTTGACGATATCAAGATACATAACTCATTATGTTGGGATCTCTGATGATCACAAGTCGTAAGGATTACATACATTATTATCACTATGAGAATTGCATATGACGATCATATAACTATCCATGTTGCATTCTCATGGTGGGTCTGTCCAGTACATCGTTCTCTAACATGTACCCATGTATTGATTTGATATCTCATATCAATGAACAATTCATCAATCAATACATACTAGTCTCTATGTATTATCATTATCCTGATTCATGATAATACTTGACTATGGACAATGTTTAAGAATAATACAATATTATTCTAAGGACATTAACATATATATTTATTCACATTGCACAGTTAAAAGAATAATATATAATAATGAATTGCCATTCATAAAATCATATTACATTGTATGTCATAAACAATCATCTAATGATATGTCTTAGGGCATATCCCAACACACGAGTCATGGAATAGTCATACTCGTATATTCAATCTGTATTTCTTGATCCCCAAGTAGAACTAGAATGAACGAATAAGCTCGATATCACATATCGACTCATTCGAGCACGGCCATGCATTTTAGTCTTACTTGATCAAGGGCCCAAACACTTCTCCTGTTATATAGGAGAGACAAATCCTTTCTTGATCACACAACATCCCTCTACATAATTCATGGTGTATCCAATGATTGTCTTTATAGTTTAACCTGTTACAGGTAACATTTGACAATATCAAGATACATGACTCCTTATGTTGGGATCTCTGGTGATCTCAAGTCGTAAGTATTACATACATCATTATCACTATGAGAATTGCTTATGACGTTCATATAACTATCCATGTAGCATTCTCATGGTGGGTCTGTCCAGTACATCGTTCTCTAACATGTACCCATGTGTTGATTTGATATCTCATATCTATGAACAATTCATCAATCAAAATATACTAGTCTTAATGCATTATCATTATCCTAATTCATTATAATACTTGACTAGGGACAATCTTTAAGAACAATACAATATTAGTCTAAGGACATTAACTTATATATTAATTCATATTACACAGATACACGAATAATATATAATAATGAATTGCCATTAACAAAATCATAATACAATGTATGTCATAAACAATCATCTAATGAGTTGTCTTAGGGGATATCCCAACAGAAACTGATCGGCAACAACACTTCTTCCAGTGGGTGTCGAGACCATGAGAGGCGTGGGTAATGAAGACGTGCGCATATGGTGTCTCTCCACAAAGCCAACAAATACAAAAGAGTTGGAGGCACCTGTATCTATCAAAATAAAAGAAGGGTACGTAAATAAATGGCATGTACAGGCGATCACCTCCTCCGGGGCTACCTGGGCCTGCTCTCTGGTCAGTGCATACACCTGCCCCTGGGACGGTCCCACTATCAGACCTCCCGATGGTCGAGGCATAATCTGCTGCCTCTGATGCATTGTCCTGTCCTCAAATCTCGGCTTGTTCCCTTGAAAATCTGACTGTCCTCCCCGAGTGGGGCAATACCGAGAGATGTGGCCCATCTTGCCACAACTGTAACAAGCAGGGCAATTACTCGAAGAGTGTGGCCCTCCACAATTGTCGCACCTTGTCTCCCCCGATCTATTTCCTTGCATAGGCCGCCGGCTGGCCGACCAATTGCTCTACCTGTTCTCTTGCTTCCGATTAAAAGGTTTCTTTCCACTGAACCGAGATGATGAAGAAGCACCACGAGGCTTAAATGACTCTCCTCGGGGCCTCAAGCTATCAGTAGCTTGCCTCTGCTGTGGCATGTGTGGGGGTACAGCATTAGGGTAGGCCCCAACTCCGATCTCCGCAAGTTCTGCTCTAGTAAGAGCATCATCAAAAGAAGTGGGGTTGTTGGTGATAACCCGGTCAAATAACTCCGGCCGTAACCCTTTCAGAAAGTGCATCATCTTTGCAAGTCCGCTTGTGGCAATATGAGGGACATACCTCAGCAACGAAGAATAGTGCATAGCATAGTCTGATACTGTCATGCCTCCTTGCTTCAAGTTTGTGAACTCATCTTCCTTTATCTATCTCGCAGCCGCAGAAAAATACCGGTTCAGAAACCGGGTTCTGAAGAAAGTTCAATCAATTAACATACCCTGAGCCCTCAGTTCCATCACCGTGGTCTTCCACCACATGGAAGGTTTCTTCGCTAGCTGGAACTCCGCCAACCTCAGCCATGCCGTCCTTGCACAAGGAGCAGACACAAATATCTGTTCCAGTCTCTCAAGCCATTCCTCAGCCTCTTCCCCTGTCTCTGTCCCCTCAAACCGGGGGGGGGGGGGGGTGGAAAGTCAGAAACTGAGTTAAACTGATCTCACCAGGTAGTAACAACTAAGCCACAGGTTCCACACCTACAGCTGGTGGAGGTAAAGGGTTTGTCTGACCAATGCTCGCATTAACACTGCCAACGTCACCTACTTCTTCATTGAGGTTCCCCAAGTTCATAGCCGCCATGCTGTAACACAAGGGTACTTCTTCATTGAGGTTCCCCAAGTTCATAGCCGCCATGCTGTAACACAAGGGTTAACAACAATTCCAAAACAATAATATATATATATGTTATGCCGTTAGGTAACAGGAATGATAATAAGCATGTTAGTATAACAGTATATACATCAATATGCGCCACATGCATAAACATGCCCCAAATGTAAGCACCTAGCCAATCATGCTAAGGCTACCCTTCACTCGTTCCCGGGTTCTCTAACCATTACTCTGATACCACTAATGTAAGGACCCTAGTTCCTTAAGTGCGGATTAAAGGCATAATTAGAGCTAACATGCATTATCAGAGTTTAAATGTTCGTGTTGAGACTTTGAGCCTTAAGAATTACATGCCAAGTTAAGGACTGTCAAAAGGATTAGTTACATCTTTAAACGAATGAATGTCATTCCCTATAGCTTTACACTACTCCTAGAGTAGATACTATACAAAATAATCCTGTCATTCCTATCAAAAGCGTTCTTCATGAGCTCACCGCCTCAACCCGCCCTAGCCCCTTTTATCATGCCAAAATGTACCTACAAGGACAACCCCCAAAACATGAGCATATAATAATTCATATCCAACACAATATGAATATAAGGCGTAAATGCATAAACATAATAAAACACTTCCTGTTTTTCCCATGCATTTTAAACGCTCCCTTTTTGGTTGTCCCTGTACCATAACTCATAATCAAATCAATGGATGATATTATGGTTTTAAACAAATGTCATGACATATTTCAATTCCTCAAATCCTCAAACCAATCCCTAGTCCGTTTATCACAATGTATTTTAATGCCCCTCGCTTCACATATAAGCGGATAGAATAACCTCGCTTCAATGGACATGCGGTACTCCCACCCCCCGCTTCACATTTTAGCGGCAAATATTCTTTCCTCGCTTCATATGATAACCTCGCTTCAATGTGACATGCGGTACTTCCACCCCTCGCTTCACATTTAGCGGCACAAAATAAATAGCGGCAAGCATTAAAATCATCAAGGTGATAACCATGACTCATGGGATGTGCACCAATAATCATCATATGCATATACAATCATCATGCATAATTCAACATGTATTTGCATCCACAATGCACAATTCCATATATACTCGCATCCACAATGCATAATCAATGAGTATAATAGATACATGTACCGTTGGGTGCCCATACGTCTTCTACGTACCTTTCCAAAAAGTGGGATTTGGTATGACTTCACTTCCTTGGTTGCGTCGCCACCTGGGATGGTTCTACACAATCACACAACCCAATATTAGAAGCCAAATAATAGCCAAATACCAAAAATTCGCCAAAAAAATCACATTTCCCACTATTCTGCTGCTAGCGATCGATCGCTACATCGAGGCGATCGATCGCGAGCCTTGCCGATCGATCGCCTCGTTGTAGCGATCGATCGCCAGACCTCACTAGCTCGCGGCGATCAATCGCGCCAAATATGGCGATCGATCGCCTGCTACCCATTTCGCCACTGGCCCTCGGCGATCGATCGCGCCATATATGGCGATCGATCGCCACCTGCTGTGTGCGATTCTTCACCATTTTTGAGCATTTTCCAAGTTCTACCACATACCCTTCAAACCCAAACATTCCAACAACTCAAATATCATCATAACTCACTAAAACCCACATAAAACGCTTCAAAAATCATAACCCAACCACATATAACACATACCCAAAAACAAACCCACATAAAAACCCAAAATGCTAACCCATTTCAAAAGCAAACACCATAAAAACTTTAGGAAGGGTTCCATACCTCTTGAGGACTCCAAATCCTACCAAAAATCTCACAAACAAGGATTTTGAGAAGATTTCTCCTTCCTCTTTTGCTCAATTTCGAAAATGTGAAGTGGGTTAGGGTTGGGAATGAAAATTGGGGATTTTAAAGTGATGGGTAAAGTGAGGTGGGTATAGTGGGGTAATGGCTTATAAAGGCTAATTAAAATTGCACCCCAATAATTACCATGATGTATAAAATATCTCAACATGGAATTTTAAAAGCATTTTACAAAAATGCAACAAACTCCCAATAAATTCATACTTTCCAAATAATTAACAACCAACATGAATAACCCATGCTAAAACCCAGTTTTCCCAACATGTACAACATGCACCCTGAAATGCACCCCCGGGTCACGTCTACCATGTGACTAAGCATTTCATCAAGATAATTAATTCCAACACATAAATCAATTATCACCATAATTAATCATATAAACATAATTAATGCCCAAATTGCAAATAATTATTTCGGGGATATCACATGAGGGGTATCAAAATCTCCAATATCAAGATCTCAGGAGCCCAATGAAAAGATCATCAAGCTCGAGCAGGGCGTCGACACGCTCGTCGCTACGGCATCTCTCTCAGTCGAGCCATCGGCGGTCCATCATCCCTCGTGTCTGGGCGACGTCGGCACACTAGTCGCTACGGCATCTCTCACTCACTCATCATCCCTAGACACGCATCACATATACCAAGAAAATGATATAGGCATCAACGAAAGAATCGATAGGATCAACATGGTGACGTGCTCAATGTCCATGTGTGTCAATGCGTCATGCAATATCATAATCTCATGTGATGCATCTCAATATATCATGTCATCATATATCATGCAGTTTAATGTATCATGTAATGACATACTGCAGTTCAACATGTCATATAGTCACATATGTAGCAAGTAATGACAAGTAAATCATACCCCGGGAACATCACATGTCTTTGCCAGACATCGTGATAGAACCAGTTTTCTACGTACTGTAGACCAATGCTAAAACTATCATAACAGTTCCAAATACAACATAATGTCACAAACTAGCCTTAAACTTATCAGAGTAATACTCAACTTAGACCAAAAAACAAATTCTCTAATTTCAGCCTACGCAACCGCAATGATCGGCTCATAACTTGTCCGATACTTAATAAAATCACATGGGTACAATTTAGTTTAACAGCTAACTCAAAAATGAACACTTCATCAGTTCATTCGTTCATTTAGCCTAGGTAAAATGGTCAAGAACGATATGCTGGGAAAACAGGGCAACTCACTCTTTTCCAGCTTGACTCATTTTGGTAGAAAAAACATAGTAAATTCATATGACGTCCAAATGACTCGATTCTAGTGAGGAAATCTCAAAATCTTGATGTACTACATTTTCTATTTCGTGTCCATAAACTAGTTCTTTCATCTTAAGGCACATGCAAAGCAAAGTATGTTGTTTTTAAAATACACATCCATTCTATTTCGACAGAGTGAGCATTTCTAGGAAAAAAATGCATATCTTACACAAGTAAACTCCAAATCATGTGATGCCAATTTCTAATGCAAGCTAACTCAAAGTTTTTCAACTTTCATTCAGACACCATGGTCAAAATCATAGCACATTTTGCCCAGATTTACAACGAACACACTGCATGTGAAACCCACCTACATGCATGTTCCAGATTGTGCACCTTGTGGTAGGAACATCATAACTCATTCATTTTAACTCCAATTTAAGTCCGTTTTTTTTTTTACACTGGAGACAATTTAACTATCTACAACTTTTATTTGAAGACCGAGATCAAATTCGAAAGGAAAATTTGTCAACAAGTTTGAAATTCCTCACTGCATGTGTATTTACAGTTCATGCAGAACCCACACTTGGCACAGTTTAGTAAAATGAGCATATCTCACTCATATTAAGTCCAAATTGTCTCAAATTTCGGCCACGGAAAGAAAACGCAAAAATCTATAACACTCTAAGTCATGCAAAATCTAAGTAAATCGAAAATTCAAACCCATCTACTGCATGCAACATCATTTCTGTAGATTAATCCTGACAGCAACTTCTCTTGTCTTAACTCATAATTTTCGACCCAAATGTAAAAACAATGATAATAAAACTTGAAAAGAAGGGTTATACCTCCCAAGATCTTCAATGTTTGAGCACTAACCAACACCCACTCCAAGATTCTGTCAAGAGATGATGCCCTTCCAAGATTTACATGCCCCTTTTATCTCCTAATCTTGAATCTCTTTGGAGTACCATGCTTCTCCAACCTTGGGGCTCTCAAATCTTCACTTGCATGTGGTTTATAGCCACAATTTGGGTCCGAATTTGGGGAGGAAAGGCTGCTTCGAAATGGAGGAGGGAGGATGTTGGGATATGCCCTAAGACGTGTCATTAGATGATTGTTTATGACATACAATGTATTATGATTTTATAAATGACAAATCATTATTATATTATTCGAATATCTGTGTAATATGAATTGATATATAAGTTAATGTCCTTAGAATAATATTGTATTATTCTTAAAGATTGTCCCTAGTCAAGTATTATCATAAATCAGGATAATGATAACACATTGAGACTAGTATGTTTTGATTGATGAATTAATTCATGGATATGAGATATCAAATCAACACATGGGTACATATTAGAGAACAATGTACTGGACAGACCCACCATGAGAATGCTACATGGATAGTTTATGAGTGTCATAAGCAATTCTCATAGTGATAATAATGTATGTAATCCTTACGACTTGAGATCATTAGAGATCCCAACATAAGGAGTTATGTATCTTGATATTGTCAAGCGTTGCCTGTAACAGGGTAAACTATAAAGGCAACTATTGGATACACTACGAATTATGTAGAGGGATGTTGATTGATCAAGATAGGATTTGTCCCTCCTATATAACAGGAGAAGTGTTTGGGCCCTTGATCAAGTAAGACTAAAATGCATGGCCGTGCTCGAATGAGTCGATATGTGATATCGAGCTTATTTGTTTATTCTAGTTCTACTTGGGGATCAAGAAATAGAGATTGAATATACGAGTATGACTATTCCATGACTCGTGTTCAATCTAAACACATGGACAAAGGGATTAAGTTACATGGTTAATATTATCACAAGTTCTAAGGTTATGTCGAGTCAAAGACATTCTTGTAATTTGGGTAGCCTTGATGTGTTGCTAGATACCGCTCATTGCTTGTGACATAAAATGAGATTTTATGTCACTGCCAACATTACAAGATCCTATCGGGTCGCACAAAAGATTAAATCGATAAGGGAAATTAAATTCATTGGATGAATTAATTAATTAAGAAGAGTCTTAATTAAATGATTATAAGGATTTAATTAAATCATGGGTTTGGGCCCATGAGACTTTAAGAAAGTCTTGAACCTTAATTAAATCTTATATATAAATACAAGGTTATAATTAATTGTTTGATACAATTTTATATCACATAACCTAGCCACACAAAGCTTGACGCTCTCGGCCACCACAAAGCCGTGACCTAACCGCCGCCACCTTTGGTCATTTTGTGTTTCCGGCCATCTTCATTCGATTTAGAATCGTGTGTGGTTATTGTTCCGGTTTAAGACTAGTCTAGCAACTTGTTCTTAAATCCCCTTTTCGATTTGATCTTGTGGATACCGTAGAGACAAAGGTGCAAACTTTTGTTTGTGACTCGTGGTGCTACAACGAGGATTCTGCATCAAACACGCTACAAGGGTGAGACTCTTATTATCTCTATTCCGATATGAACCCTTTGTATAGATCCGCGGTTTTAGTAATCCAAATTTTATTATTCCGCTGCGTTGTATGCTCGTTGGATTACTTACAATGGTATCAGAGCCGTGTACAAAGCTCATATCGGAAATTATGTGGTTAATTGTTTAATCATATTTAGATTTATATTGCATGCTAAAAAACTATATATAATCATATATGATATGAGTAAATCGAGTTTGTGAAATTATCGTAAAATTATATTTGATATAATTGAAGTTTATTGTATGCGATACATGAAGGCGCAAAACCGAGCCCATAGCTTGATGGTTCGGCCACCACCATCACATTGACCCACGGCGGCCACATGAGGGCTAGGGTTTTTGAACCCTTGGCTCGATATGGTCTAGCCGTTGCGGCTCATGTTCGTGCATGTAGGTGTCAAAACATGGCTAGAGTTTGGAACTCTTTTGGCTCGATAAGTTTTTGAAACCATGCAAGATGGTTCGATCATGGTCCACGGAAATATGAGGGTTGACGGCTACTTCCACGTGAGAGCTAGGGTTTTTCGAACCCATTGGCTCGAGATGGTCGAGCCGCCACCGTCATGAATCGTGCATGGTTGGACCGTGGCATGTGGCTAAGATTTTCGAACCATGTGGCTCGATAGACACCAAAACGGCGCAAGTCATGGCTAGGGTTTTGGAACCCTAGCGGCGCCGCATGGTCACAAGGCTTTGGACCGTGACTTGGGCTAGGGTTTCGAACCCTAGGCCCATGCATGGTCCAGCCGTGTGGTTAGATGGTTCGGACCCATTTGGCTCATGTTTTGAGTCGCATTTAGTTTCGTGGCATGTGATGTCCCGAGCGTACGATAATTTTCCAAAAAAATTATTTTACAGTTTTATTGGAGTTATATTTTAAAATGTTTAGAATTTAATTCATTAATTGTTATAGCATATTTTATGTGTTGTTTGAGCATGGTGCATGGTTATAGCCCTATGACCTATTAGATAGGATTTTGTGAATGGTTGTAATTTAATACGACCTGCGAGTCGTGCCTTCTCTATTTTTCTGAATGTATTCCCTCCCCTATGTTGTGATGTCCGGGATAATTAATAATTATTTATTTGGATTTAATTATGATATTTTTATGATATCTCAGGATTTAATTTTTGGGTATCGGATTTTGGAGCGTAGTCGGGATAAATAATTCCGGGTTGAATTTATAATGTAAACTAGAATCAATGGGATTCTTAATAATAATGTTATTATCATTTGAGTTTGAGATTTAATTGGAATTTTAATCAATGGATGAGATGATAATTAGATGGTGTTTATTTAATCTAGGGTTAGATTAAAAGACACACACATACACCACTTTTCACACAATAAAATCGGCTACCCTCTCCTTCCCCAAACCCCAAACTCGTCGCCCCTTCTCTCCCGCCGGTAGGGCTCGGTTTTGGCCATGGAATTCGATTTATTTTGCCATGAAATTGTTGGGTATGAAGTTTCCTAACATCCTACACCTTTTACCTCTCTTGTATTCGATTTTTTTGGTTGAGTTTTGTGGGTTTTGTGTTCGAAAATTTGAGATGTAAATGTTTGAAATTTGTGGTTGTGTTGGGGGCGAAATTATTACTTGTTTTGGGGCTAATGATTTTTGAAATTATTGCTTGTTTTGTGGCTGCCCTATATTTCAAAAATATGGCTATTTTTGAGGCTTGTAAAAGATGCTTTTATGATGTTTGATAAAATGCTTGAATGGTGTTCTAATGTTCGTTAAAAGCCTTACTAATGGTGTGGTGAATAGCAACATTTATGGCTCATAATTTGAGAGTATTCTAATTGGATTTAACATTTGTTTTGAAGGATGAAGATTGTTTTATTGTTGTATGTGGATATATGTTGTGATTTGTGGTTAGATGAAGTATTGTCAATGAAGAATGATAACTTGAATTGGTATAGCGGGTTAAGGCGGTTATGTGACTCACTTTATTGAATGATTAATTGTTAGAAGGAAAATGTTGAGTTTTGTCTTGGCTTAGTATTATTGTTGGTTAAAATAAATGAAGATTAAATCATGCATGGAAGGTGTTTGTTAATATGCTTAAAGGAGATTCAAGTGTGGGTCTAAGTCTTGTTAGTGGGGGAAAATGACTAACTTCTATGGCTTGTAGCCATTGTGATATTTGGTGGGTGTTGGGCTATGGTATGAGGTGTGTTACAATTGGAAACATGTGTAGTGTGTAAATAAATGGGTTAGATGCATGCTAGTATGTATTATAACATGGAATAGTGTTATAGTGATATTTATGCTCAAATGGATATCATAGCATGTATTATTGATTTATGTCACCTTATTGAGTCACTAATCTTAATAGTGAGTTCTAAATCAATACTTGGGAATCCAATGCATCTTTAATTTGTTAAAGTTGAATTTAATCAAATAAATGACCTTATGTTGGGATTAAGGGAATTGGATTAAAGGGTAGAATCTCTTATCTACATGGACCCTTTCTTTCCTGTCTTGGTTTGAATCACTTCGGCGTTTGTTTGGATGTTTGGAACATGTTAATTGGCTAAATTTAGTTTTGTTGTTGGGTGGTTAGATTATGTGATATTATGGGCATTACTTTATGAATGAATTAATAAGAGATTTTGTGCATCAAATATTGGTTATGAGATAACCATTATACCTTTAAGTTTATGTAGAGCCTTCTTGAGCTCTTGGACAACAAGGAGGGTGACTTGACGGTAAAAACAGATTATAAGGTACGTAGTGACGTACGAGCAGGTATAATATGAATTATTTCATATTCCAGTATTCATGTATTGTTGAATTGTGATAACTGAATATAAGAAAATGAATATGTGAACTGAGTTGATATATGTGGTATGATGGACACGTAGATGTACGTGGTCCGGATATGGAGTTGGGTATGGATGCCTTTGGCATGATCGATATGAGAAATGGTTGAGAATGAGATTAACGTACAGGCAGAGTTGCCTTCGATATGAGACTCGTTATGATTGAGCATAAATGATGAATTGTGATTATATTGAATTTATTGCATTGATGAGTTTCATGTTGTGATTAACGATACTGAATTTGATGTTTATGAAAGCATGTGAGACTGAAACAGGAACAGCTAGTGGAAGCTATGCGGATTCCGAACTGTACAGGGAGTACATTTTTATGGATTTTAAATACTCTTAAATTGTTATATTATGAATTAATTATAATTGTTATGCATTGTCATGAATATGAGTATCGTGACAAGATATGCTCACCCGTGTGGGGGTTGTTTCTGAAACAAGTACAACAGGTACTAAACTACTTTGGGATATTGGTTCGAGATCTGTTGGATCATGCCGCTTCCAGAAGCATAAGCGTATATGAGAGTGGGTAAATAGGATACGCTATTTATTCAGTTAGATTTGGTATTCATTTATTTGTTGCTCGTATGTGAGCAATTGGAAGCATGTATATGGACTGTATAAGGGTGTTGAAGCCCACTCCTGATGTCTTCCTAGTATGGTGTTTTCCCTGGCTGGGAACTTATTTAGAGTTTTGTTTTCTTTTAAGTATTGTGTTTTTCCCTGGAATTATATTGGTGATGTGTCTTACTTTGGGATAGCTCAATTTTATGGGGAGACTCTGGCCAAATTTTTATAAAAACCCACAATATAAAAGTGGTATAATGGGGATGGTAATGGGCGAAATCTTTGAGTCTATTTGTTGGTAGAGATGATCATATAATGTTGAACATTATTTAAGTCATGAGATTATGGGAAACATGAAATGATATTTTTAAAGAATGAAAAATTTATACACATACGACGTCATAAATGAACTAATGACGAGTTTAAGTGTTGGGGTCTTACATATGCTCCCCCTCGAATGTAACTCGAGGAATTCTCTAAATCATGTAATTGTTATATAGTTTAGTTAGAGTTTTATTGATGGAGATCAATGAAGATGGACCATGGTGCCGGGATGAGAAGGCCATTCACAAAAGGGAGCCAAAGAGGTGCTTGGAGAAGTTACCCTTAGGTTGACTTTTTAGATTTTCTCATTGGCTTGAGAAATCTTTAGTTGGGGCTATAACCATGTCACGTTTACTTTATGTTGATGTATGAGATGCATGTTTACTGTTTTATTTAATATTGATGCCTATATATATATGTAGATATATATATATTCATATATGTACCGGACATATTTTCAATATTAATAAAATCATGAGATCAATAAATCCCTCTATAATATTAAGTTTAAGATGCCTTCCAATTAAAAATACTCGTCAAGACTTCGATTGAACATGTGTGGGTTTGCCAAAGCAAAGCACCGTGACAATCTTAGTAAGGCGCGAAAGGATAATAGTGATATCCGTGTTATTTAAATTGGGTTCGACTTAACTAGTGTTATCTCAATAGGATTGGGAACCTAGAGGCATGGGGTTGGATAATAATTCATTAGATGAATTTGAACAAAGTGTTGTTCGTCCAACCATCCAAGAATTACATGTGATGTAATTGACAAAGTGTTGTCTGCCTAAATAACCGAGTCTTGGGCGATTAGCCAAAGCTAACTCAAGATTAAGTGAAATATGGATCTTGGCCCACTAATAGTTTCGAGGGTTGATAATTTTAAACAAAATAATGGGAGAGTCATTTAATATAAGACCATATTAAATGATTAAAATCATAAACTTATTTTGCATATTTATATTGTAGATATCCATGGCAACCAACAACGTTACAAATGCACTATCATTGCGATCGGTCCTTGAGAAGGACAAACTGAATGGGACAAATTTCCTAGGCTGGTAGAGGAATTTGAGGATTGTCCTCAAGCAAGAAAAGAAGCAATATGTCCTAGAGGAACCCTTGCCTGCTGAGGAACCTCCCTTGACGGCTGCTAAAGCCGATAAAGATGCTTACAAGAAGCATCAAAATGACGCACTTGATGTTGGGTGCCTTATGCTTGCCACCATGAACTCTGAGCTTCAGAAGCAACATGAGGAAATGGAGGCGTTCAATATGATGGAGCATCTAAAGCAACTGTACCAACAACAAGCAAGACAAGAGAGGTATGACGTCTCTAAAGCGTTGTTCTAGTGTAGAATGGTAGAAGGAAGTCTGGTTGGAACTCATGTACTCAAGATGATTGGGTACATTGAGAATCTGGAGAAGCTGGGTTTTCCTTTGGACCAAGAGTTGGCCACTGACGTGATCTTGCAATCGTTGCCTGAAAGCTTCAGTCAATTTGTCTTGAATTACAATATGATTGAAATTGAAAAGACTCTATCACAGTTGCTAGGTATGCTGAGAACTTTTGAAGCTAACAGCAAGAAGTCTAAGCCTACTAATGTTCTTATTGTGAATAAGAGCAAAGGAAGGGCTAAAGCAAAAGGCTTAAAGAAGAACAAGAAAGTCTTTGTCAAAACTAAGCCTCATACTGCTGCACTTAAGCCAAAGGGAGTAGTGGCAAAAGAGGGGAACTGTTTCCATTGCGGTGAGACCGGACATTGGAAAAGAAATTGCAAAGTTTATCTGGAGGATCTTAAGAAGACGAAGGGAAGTGTGACTTCCACTTCAGGTATTTTTGTTATAGAGGTCAATTTATCACTTCTTCATCATGGGTATTAGATACTGGATGTGGATCTCACATTTGTGTTAATGTGCAAGATCTTAAAAGGAGTAGGATATTGGCAAAAGGCGAAGTGGATCTCCGAGTAGGAAATGGAGCAAGAGTTGCTGCATTAGCTATAGGAGATTATTCATTATCTTTGCCTTCCGGTTTATCTTTAGATTTAAAAGACTGTTATTTTGTGCCTTCAATTACTAGAAACATTATCTCTATCTCTTGTTTGGACAAGTTTGGATTTTCATTTATTATAAAGGACAATTGTTGCTCCATTTATTTAAATGATATGTTTTATGCTAATGCACAAATGATTAATGGTCTTTATGTATTAAATCTTGATATGCCTGTCTATAACATAAATACTAAAAGGATTAAGAATAATGATTCAAATTGTAAGGACCCCCGTGCCCTTAACCCGTTATTAGTGTATTAAGCCATACCATTAGTGCATATAATCATACTATCAGGAGGAAAACCATATGCAAGTGCAACACCATATGCTATCCAGAAAATTTCTTGCATTTAATCCACATAATATTCAAATTCCCCAACCAAGATTATTCATATAACATGCACCCTCATAATACACTAACATGCTCTTAGTTCATTTAGCAATTCCATATTTAATTGCATGCAAACCATAAATAAATAGAGAAGAGTCGTAGCCCATTTATACATTCCATATACACGTAAAATGTACTCACGTAAGAGCACCCAATGAACACGCATGTATCTAATGTATAAAACACTCTACTGGATACCGTTACTGGTGCTTCGACCCTGGAAGCACCTCCCAAGCGCAACTCGATCTCAACTCTGGATCTATGTGCCTATCCAACCAGCTCTGGTACCTCGATCCTGGAAGTACCTCTAATCAACAGCCCGGGCTCAACTCCAAAGTCGCTGCTACACCTGTAACACCTGCCCCAACAGAGACAGCCCCCACACGGGGTGAGCATACCAATACCACCAATCCAATAATCATAACATTGCAATTCATAATTTACAGAATGTAAATGCCATAATTTAAATGATACTCCCTAGATGCTAACACCCTCATCCGGGATCCCCTGTATCGTCCCTGTTCTCAAAATAACCAAACTCATCAAATTTCCAAAGCCAGTTAATCGTCACATAGATTAACTGATACCGTTCTGTTATGCCAGTTCCATAATCAGTATTGTAAAATCATTATATTAAAATATCGTAAATATCACATAAATCAATCCAATGATTCCATGTTCCTATTTCATTGCTCGCTCCACAATAGCGGCATTCTAAACCCTGCGCAAGCTCAACACTAACGGCGTCATAACCGATGGTTGCTCAACGGCGACAGCATCCCAAATCATTGCTCGCTCAAAAGCGGCACCGTATGGTTCCCATGTATAACCATTTGACACAAATATCATTTACCATTGCATATCGCTAGCCAATTATAGCAGATATCATGCACCATGCATTTCAACGCCGATTTGATGCAATTACCACCTACCACGTATTTCAATGTCCATATAATGCGATTATTACACACCATGTGTTTCAGTGTCCATTTAATGCAATTATCACATACCATGCATTTTACAGTTGCAACATTATAATAGGCTATGCTCATACGTCATACGTACCTTAAGTCTCCACAGTCCAAGCCAAACCTTGCTTGAGTCCCATTCCTCAAGAAGTATGTGCTAAAACACAAATAATTCACAATCAAACATAAGCATGCAACCACGTGCCCAAGCACGTTCATAGCTCCCAATCATATCGTCAATCCATGACGATTACCAAAATAAAAGCCCCCCGGCTAAGCATGCATAATACCCAAAATATACCGTTTAACAAGTTTAAAAGATAACCAAGAATTCAACCAGGAATTCCGTTTTATTAAACTTTGGCCTCAACCAATTTATTTTAAAAGTATAGCATTCCTATTGGAATGTAGACATTGCCCCGGCAACGTCCCCTTTATACCTCGGTTCCAAAATCCCGACATTTTCCAAAAATTCAAAAAAATCAAATTCCTTCGGGTGGCGATCGATCGCCACCTTTATCGCGATCGATCGCCACACTCCAGTGGCCAACCAGTGCATTCTCGCGATCGATCGCCGAGACCTCGCGATCGATCGCCAACACTATTCATCGCCTTCAAAAATTTGACTGCACGTTGCGATCGATCGCTACCCCTTGGCGATCGATCGCCACCTGCTATTTTCTGAAAAATTCGAGCTTCCATGGTGTTTTTGACACCCAAACTCAAAACCAACACCCCATACACCACCAACACCTCAAATACAACATTTAAACTCCATAAAACACTAAAATCAACATTTTAGATTTTAACCCAAAACCCCAAACACCAATCCAACCCCAAAGCTCAACCATAACACACCAAACCACTATCAAATCGAAGACAAAGACGAGGGGAAGAAACTTACCAACTTATCTTCGAGAAATCCGGCTCCCAGGACGAGCCTCCAACGATTTTGCTCATCAAAGGGAAAGGGGAAGGGTTTGGGGTGAGAGAGAGGCGTGAGGGAGAGGAGAGGAGAGAAATGGATTCCGAATGACGGAAGCCCGAGTCCAACTGGTATATATAGCAAAAATGCCCCAAAATACCAATACCTCCACAAATACATCATGATTCATTAAAAATCATCTGTTTTCAAAAACTCTCTCTCCAACATCAAATCCCCAGACTGGCCCCAACATAAGGCACCCCGGACTCCAAGTCCCACTAAAAACCCAACTCATAGATTTTCCATCAAAATGAGAATACAATCTCAACCTTTGGATCCAACGATCCCAAATGCCCGATTTAACAACCTCGGGAGACCCAAAACCGCAATCAATTCCTAATTGCCATAATTAAAATCCATCAATGATTATTACCACACCGGGATTAACACCATTAATCCCCGGACATCACACAAATCCAACTTATCTCTGGCATTGTCGCTTGGGCCATATAAACGAGAATCGCATATCAAAACTTCATAAGGATGGAGTATTTGATTCATTCGATTTTGAATCATATGAAACATGTGAATCTTGTTTAATGGGCAAGATGACTAAAGCTCCTTTCAAGGGACATGTTGAAAGGACAAATGATTTATTGACTCTCATACATAGTGATGTATGTGGACCAATAAGCACACATGCTAGAGGTGGTTTTCAATACTTCGTTACATTTACTGATGACTTCAGTAGATATGGGTATGTGTACCTAATGAAACATAAACATGAAACCTTTGAAAAGTTCAAGGATTTCAAGAATGAAGTACAAAACCAACTTGGTAAAAGTATCAAAATCCTTCGATCAGATCGAGGAGGTGAATACCTTAGCCAAGAGTTTCATGACTATCTAAAGGAGTGTGCGATAGTCCCACAACTCACTTCTCCGTATACACCACAATGGAATGGTGTATCCGAGAGGATAAATCGAACCTTGTTGGACATGGTTAGATCAATGATGATTCATGCAGATCTTCCGATATCCTTTTGGGGACATGCTTTAGAAACATCAATATTCATACTGAACCGTGTTCCATCTAAATCAGTGGAAAAGACACCATATGAGATATGGACTGGGAAACGTCCTAGTATGTCTTTTATGAAGATTTGGGGTTGTGAGGCTTTCGTGAGACGTCACGCCTCTAACAAACTTGGACCCAAATCTGATAAGTGTTTATTTGTGGGGTATCCTAAGGAAACGAAAGGATACTATTTCTATTATCCCACCGAGAACAAAGTGGTTGTTGCTCAGACTGGTGTCTTTCTTGAAACAGATTTATTTCTAGAAAAACCAGTGGGAGACATATAGAACTTAGTGAAGTTCAACCACAAGAAAACACTGAACATGATATTGAGATGGAAACAGAGCAGACACCACAAGCTGTTGTGGATAAAGTGCCTGCTCAAGAGACACAAGCCCAGCGTAGGTCTGTAAGAGAACACTGGGAGCCCCAGAGATATGGATTCTTGTGACTCAACAAGGTGACTTACTACTTATTGATGAGGATGAGCCGTCATCTTATCAAGAAGCTATAATGGGCACTGATTCTGAGAAATGGCAAGAAGCCATGAAATCTGAAATGGAATCCATGTATGCAAACCAAGTATGGACTTTGGTTGACCCACCTGAAGGGGTGAGACCCATAGGGTGCAAATGTATTTTCAAGAAGAAGACCGACATGGATGGTAATGTACAAACCTTTAAAGGTCGACTGGTTGCAAAAGGGTTCAAACAAATTCATGGTATTGACTATGATGAAACCTTTTCACCAGTTGCCATGGTTAAGTCCATAAGGATCTTACTTACGATAGCTGCATTTCATGATTATGAAATCTGGCAGATGGATGTCAAAACAGCTTTCCTTAATGGAAATCTGCTTGAGGATGTGTACATGACACAGCCCGAGGTGTTTTGTCGATCCAAAGGATGCTGGAAAGATATGCAAGCTACAACGATCCATTTATGGATTGAAGCAAGCTTCTCGGAGTTGGAATCTTCGTTTTGATGATGCAGTCAAAGAGTTTGGTTTCATCAAAAACGTAAATGAACCTTGTGTCTACAAGAAGGTCAGTGGGAGCATAATTATCTTCCTAATATTGTATGTAGATGACATACTTCTAATTGGGAATGATATCCCTGCCTTACAATCTGTAAAGATTTGGCTAGGGAATTGCTTTTCTATGAAAGACTTGGGTGAAGCCACCTATGTATTAGGAATCAAGATCTATAGAGATAAATCAAGAAGATTACTTGGCCTAAGTCAAAGTACATACATAGACAAAGTGCTAAAACGGTTTAGCATGCAAGAATCAAAGAAAGGATTCGTGCCTATGACGCATTGGATACATCTCTCGAAGGATCAGTGCCCTTCAACACCAGATGAGAGACACCGCACGAGTAAGATTCCATATGCGTCAGCTATTGGATCTATCATGTATGCCATGATATGTACTCGTCCCGATGTCTCGTATGCTTTGAGCATGACGAGCAGATATCAAGTTGATCCAGGTGAAAGTCACTGGAGTGCAGTCAAGAATATCCTGAAGTACTTGAGAAGAACTAAGGATACATTCTTGATTTATGGAGGTGAGGAAGAGCTCAATGTAATAGGTTACACTGATGCAAGCTTCCAAACTGACAAAGATGATTTCCGATTGCAATCAGGATATGTGTTTTGCCTAAATGGAGGTGCTGTGAGCTGGAAGAGTTCAAAGCAAGAGACAGTAGCCGATTCTACAACTGAAGCTGAGTACATTGCTGCCTCAGATGCAGCAAAGGAAGCTGTTTGGATCAAGAAGTTCATTTCTGAACTTGGGGTGATGCCTAGCATTCTAGATCCGATTGAACTCTATTGTGACAACAATGGAGCCATCGCATTGGCTAAGGAACCTAGATCTCACCAAAGATCCAAGCACATACTTCGGCAATTTCATTTCATTCGAGAAATCGTTGAAAGAGGAGATGTAAAGATATGCAAAGTACCAACAAATGATAATGTATCTGACCCATTGACGAAGCCACTGTCACAGCAGAAGCATGATCGTCATACTAGATCTCTAGGCATAAAGTATATATCTGATTGGTCTTAGTGCAAGTGGGAGATTTGTTGGGATATGCCATAAGACATTTCATTAGATGATTGTTTATGACATACAATGTATTATGATTTTATAAATGGCAAATCATTATTATATATTATTCGAATATCTGTGTAATATGAATTGATATATAAGTTAATATCCTTAGAATAATATTGTATTATTCTTAAAGATTGTCCATAGTCAAGTATTATCATAAATCAGGATAATGATAACACATTGAGACTAGTATGTTTTGATTGATGAATTAATTCATGGATATGAGATATCAAATCAACACATTGGTACATGTTAGAGAACAATGTACTGGACAGACCCACCATGAGAATGCTACATGGATAGTTATATGAGTGTTATAAGCAATTCTCATAGTGATAATAATGTATGTAATCCTTACGACTTGAGATCATCAGAGATCCCAACATAAGGAGTTATGTATCTTGATATTGTCAAACGTTACCTGTAACAGGGTAAACTATAAAGGCAGCTATTGGATACACTACGAATTATATAGAGGGATGTTGATTGATCAAGATAGGATTTGTCCCTCCTATATAACAGGAGAAGTGTTTGGGCCCTTGATCAAGTAAGACTAAAATGCATGGTCGTGCTCGAATGAGTCGATATGTGATATCGAGCTTATTCGTTTATTCTAGTTCTACTTGGGGATCAAGAAATAGAGATTGAATATACGAGTATGACTATTCCATGACTCGTGTTCAATCTAAACACATGGACAAAGGGATTAAGTTACATGGTTAATATTATCACAAGTTCTAAGGTTATGTCGAGTCAATGACATTCTTGTAATTTGGGTAGCCTTGATGTGTTGCTAGATACCGCTCATTGCTTGTGACATAAAATGAGATTTTATGTCACTGCCAACATTACAAGATCCTATCGGGTCGCACAAAAGATAAAATCGATAAGGGAAATTAAATTCATTGGATGAATTAATTAATTAAGAAGAGTCTTAATTAAATGATTATAATGATTTAATTAAATCATGGGTTTGGGCCCATGAGACTTTAAGAAAGTCTTGAACCTTAATTAAATCTTATAATATAAATACAAGGTTATAATTAATTGTTTGATACATTTTTATATCACATAACCTAGCCACACAAAGCTTGAAGCTCTCGGCCACCACAAAGCCGTGACCTAACCGCCGCCGCCTTTGGTCATTTTGTGTTTTCGGCCATCTTCATTCGATTTAGAATCGTGTGTGGTTATTGTTCCGGTTTAAGAACAAGTCTAGCAATTTGTTCTTAAATCCCCTTTTCGATGTGATCGTGTGGATACCGTAGAGACAAAGGTGCAAACTTTTGTTGTGACTCGTGGTGCTACAACGAGGATTCTGCATCAAACACGCTAAAAGGGTGAGACTCTTATTATCTCTATTCCGATATGAACCCTTTGTATAGATCCACGATTTTAGTAATCCAAATTTTATTATTCCGCTGTGTTGTATGCTCGTTGGATTACTTACAGAGGAGACAAGAGGAAATGTGTTGAAGTGAGAGAAAGAAATCTTGCCCCCAAAAGAAGTGATGGATGATTATTGCTTGTAGGTGGGGGTGGAGTGTTGCCAATTTATCCATTTTCTTGTACATGATGGCATGTGGTGCTCATTGATGTATTTCATGTCATGTACATGATGCTCCACAAGTCATGCCTTCAAAATATTTCTTCCAATATATTGTGTTAAACTCAAAACATATTAATTCGAAATCTTGATCTTAATGAATATGGGTTTTACGTAATCACGGTTAATCTGGATTAATTTATTACGGGGTACACCTCGGCCTCGGTCATCAGTTAGGCTTCGGTCACCACAGACTGAAAAAATAATTAAAAAAAACAAGGTCATGACATGACGTAAGCCCAGGGAAACCAGGGACCTAGCATGACGTAAGCCCCGGGAAACCAGGGTCTTGGCATTATATCAACCTAAACCAACCAAAGTTTTAATGTACTGATCTCCTTAACTAAATTAAAAATTTGAAATTCAAAAACCGACGCACATACAATTCTTATTTAATATTGAAGTCGAGACAACGAGATGCACTCTAGCTCGGCTAGAGGGGATGTTAGTGTTATACGTTTAATATTGCATGCACAAGCACATTAGTAAATATATGGTATCTTAAAGATAGTTCTACAAATCTTATTATAAATATTTACTATAGAAAAACAAGAATTCAATCACAAAACTCAATTTTGTGCTTCACAATTGATTTCTAGCTAATAAAAAAATTAAAAAAAATTGGTCGTGTTGTGCTTGCATATATCGTCTCTTATCTCACGAACCAAACGATACTTTATGATTTTGCATATATCACACAGTATGATATGCCTAATTAACCCTTTTGAGGAGAATATGCTGCGATATTAATGGCAGTGTGTTTGCATGAGCCAAGAAATCTACATTTTGCATAATATAGCTTTTGCACCGTCCGATATGCTCTACTACAAGTTTTATATTTACCGAATATTATGCTTGTTCTTCTGCTAAATATTTTAAATTTTCTTCTCTCTCAACTTAAATTTTAGCTAGTATCAGTAAATACCTACCTAGTTTAAATTTTTTTTCTTCTAAATCAATTCTCTCAATTCAATATATATATATATATATATATATATATATATATATATATAAAAGCATGTACTGATGTAGCATATGTATTTATACATTGATTAACTGAAAGCGTTCGTTACGTGTTATAAGAGTGCAAAAGGATGAATATTCAATCAACATGGTTTTTGAATGATTAATTAATAAATACTTCTAAAGAAAAATGTGGAGAATGAAAAAATAATATTATACATAGTATAGTAAAAGGAAATTAGTGGGTTATGTAATTCATTTAATGCGTCATTCGCACGCTCACATTGGTCAAATCAAATCGAATTCGAGTACGTTCAAAATGGATATTAGCTTTTATCCATATCAGCAAAATTGGGATCTCATTTTTTTCTTCTTCTTTTTTAGAAGAATTTTTTTCTTCTTTTTGATAGTCAGACAAAATAATATCCCATCATGCATGCTTGGTGAATCATATTAATATACATTCTATAACTTATGTTGTCTTATTATTGTTCACGTGCCGATTGGAATCCTTTTTATGGAAAAACAATTTTAAACAAAATTAACTTTAAAACAATAAAAAGTGAAAATCGTTTAATGGTAAATAGAATTCAACTTACGGTAACTTGATTTTTTTTTTGTTTTTTATAATATTTTTAAAATTGGCCATATTATGTATATATTTGTATGTGTGTTAGTGTACTATATACCCAATCTATACAAGAATATAATGGAGGGAGATTATATACTAATAATGTAGACATACATATTATATTTGATAGCAATAGATTCACTTATCTCCGATTGCATGCATTCGACAATTAACACAACTAGGTTTTTAAAAAAACACAATTAATGTGTGTTTGGCTCGAGGATTGGGTTGGACTGATAAAAAAATAGTAATCCTGTGTTTGATTCGATTTTATACCCAAAATAGTTATCATCATACTCTAAACCGAACTTGAACGCGCTAATGACGTCTAACATCAAATAGCAATATCTAAACATCTTTGCAAATTCGTTTTTTTTTTTCTTTTCATCTTGACCAATTTCATTGTCCTCATAAGCAAATATCCATATTAAGTAACTACAAAAAATTGTCTTTTGATCACAGGTTAAGAGTCGGTCACTCAAAAGTCATACTTAAAGGTTAAAGCATGTAGAACCTGTTGGAATAAACATATATAAATCAATGACGCATCAGAACAGATAATTATCCATCTCTTATGTAAAACTAGTATGAGATAATATTAAATAGAGAAACTAAAATCCAGCAAGCACAATCAAATCGAATGTAAACGACACAAACGATTTTAACTTGAGAACATCTCCGGTTGTGTACTGATGCAAGATAAGCATGTGGTAGCTTATGCATCGAGGCAGCTGAAGCATCATGAGGCTAGATATCCAGTCCATGACTTGGAGTTGGCGGCTATTATTTTTGCCGTGAAGATTTGGAGGCATTATTTGTATAGTACGTCATTTACCATATATACGGATCATAAGAGCCTGAAATTCTTATTTACTCAGGCGGAGTTGAATATGCGTCAGAGGAGATGGATGGATTTACTCAAGGACTATGACTGTGAGATAGAGTACTGTCCGGGAAAAGCAAACTTGACAGCAGACGCCTTGAGTCGGAAGGTGAAGAGTACTGCTGAGGATACCATGTATTTGTCGGGTATGATGACTTCTTACTGCCATCTGGGCTATGATTTTGATGCGGATACATCACTGGTACGAGTATCGACGTTATTGGCAGAGCCAGACATTTATGAGAATATCAGGAAAGCCCAGAAAATGGATGATGAGGTTCGGAGATGGTCATCATTAGCACTTCAGGGACAGCCATCAAAATTCAGAGTGGCTGAGGATGGTTATTTGAGACTCGGTAACCGATGGGTAGTTCCGTGTACGCCGGAGTTGCGTAGAGGGATCTTGGAGCAAGCTCATAGTAGCCGATTTAGTATCCACCCAGGAGGGAGAAAAATGTATAATGATCTTTGTGATCAGTTCTGGTGGAAGCGAATGAAGCGTGATGTGATTGCTTTTGTCAAGAGGTGTTTAATCTGTCAGCAGGTTAAGGCAGAGAGGCAGAGGCCTGGTGGCGAGCTGAGGATCTTAGGGATACCGGAGTGGAAGTGGGAGCACATATCTATGGACTTTGTGACCAACTTGCCGAGGACTACATCGGGTTGTGATGTCATATGGGTGATCATTGATAGGCTGACGAAGGTAGCTCACTTCATTCCCTATAGTATGACGTACACATACTTGAGGATGGCTCGCCTATATGTCCGGGAATAGTGAGACTGCATGGGATTCCAGTGTCTATTGTATCTGACAGAGATCCACGGTTTACTCTCATTTTTGGAGAGGTCTTCAGTCAGCTTTGGGTACTGAGGTGAGGTTGAGTGCAAGGACCCTAGTTCCTTAAGTGCGGATTAAAGGCATAATTAGAGCTAACATGCATTATCAGAGTATAAAAGTTCGTGTTGAGACTTTGAGCCTTAGGAATTACATGCCAAGCTAAGGACTTTCAAATGGATTAATTACATTCTCTAACAATGAATGTTATTCACTATAGCTTTACACTACTCCTAGAGTAGACACTATACAAAATAATCATGTCCTTCCTATCAAAAGCTTTCTTCACGAGCTCACCGCCTCAACCCGCCTTAGCCCTTTTATCATGCCAAAATGTACCTACAAGGACAACCCCCAAAACATGAGCATATAATAATCCATATTCAACACAATATGAATATAAGGCGTAAATGCATAAACCGTAATAAAACACTTCATGTTTTTCCCATGCATTTTAAACGCTCCCTTTTGGTTGTCCCTGTACCATAACTCATGAGTATAATCAATAGGTTATTTAATGGTTCTATACATGTCATGACATAACACCATTTCATATGCACCAATCACCCATCCCTAGCCTGTTATAATAGTGTATTTTAATGCACATCGCTTGTCATGACAACAGCATTAATACCCATCGCTTCGACATATTAGCGGCATTGAATAACCTCGCGCAAATGCGACATGCGGCAACACCCTCGCTTCAACATTTGGTGGCAAATATTCTTTCCTCGCTACAATATGACAGCGGCAAGTATTCTATCATCATTTCGAGTGACAGCGGCAAAGCATTAAATTCATCACTCTATATAACCATGACTCATGGGATGTGCACCAACAATCATCATATGCATATACAATCAGCATGCATAAATCATCATGTATTTGCATCCACAATGCACAATCCCATATATACTCGCATCCACAATGCATAATCAATGAGTATAATAGATACATGTACAGTTGAGTGCCTGTACGTCTTCTACGTACCTTTCCAAAAGTGGGATTTGGTATGACTTTACTTCCTTGGTTGCGTCGCCACCTTGGATGGTTCTACACAACACACAACCCAATATTAGAAGCCAAATAATAGTCAAATACCAAAAATCCAACAAAAAAACATAATTTCCAACTATTCAGCTGCTGGTGATCGATCGCTATATCGAGGCGATCGATCGCGAGCCTTACCGATCGATCGCTTCGATATAGCGATCGATCGCCAGACCTTTCTACCTCGCGGCGATCGATCGCACCATATATGGCGATCGATCACCTGCATCAGATTTTTCGCACTGTCCTTCGGCGATCGATCGTTGCATTTGTAGCGATCGATCGCCACCTGCTGTGTGCGCGATTCTTCACCATTTTTTAGCATATTCCAAGTTCCACTACATACACTTCAAACTCAAACATTCCAACAACTCAAATACCATAATAACTCCATAAAACCCACATGAAACACCTCAAAAATCACAACCCAACCACATACAACACATACCCAAAAAAAACAAACTCATATAAACCCCAAAAATGCTAACCCATTTCAAAACCAAACACCATTAAAACATTAGGAAGGGTTCCATACTTCTTATGGACTCCAAATCTCACAAGAAATCTCACAAACCAAGCTTTTGTGAAGATTTCTCCTCCCTCCTTTGGAAAATTTCGAAAATGGGAAGAGGGGTTAGGGTTGGGGTGAAGTTGTGGATTTGGTAAAGTGAAATGTAAAGTGGAGGTGTAGTGGGGTTAGGGTTGGGGTGAAGTTGGGGATTTGGTAAAGTGAAATGTAAAGTGGAGGTGTAGTGGGGGTAGTGGGGGTATAAAGGTGGTTTATAATAAAGCATGTACCCCAACAATTACCATAATGTACAAAATACCCCAACATGATATTTTAAAAGCATTTCGCCAAAATGCACCAAAATCTCAATTAAATACATGTTTTCCAAAATAATTGCCAACCATTACAATTAAATCATGATAACACCCAATTTCCCAACATGCACAACATGCACCCTGAAATGCACCCCCGGGTCACGCCTAGCATGTGACTAAGCATTTCATCAAGATAATTAATTACAACACATAATTAATCAACACCATAATTAATTACATAAACATAATTAATGCCCAAATTGCAATTAATTAATTCGGGGATATCACAATACTCCCCTACTTATAAGATTTCGTCCTCGAAATCGCATGCACTTACCCAAAATGAAACTAAACATAAATCACATACCAGAAAATAGTTCCTGGTAGTGCTGCACCATATGCCGCTCCGTCTCCCACGTGGCCTCTTCGACACCCCTGCGATCCCACTGAACTTTAATCATAGGTATCACTTTGTTCCGAAGTCTGCAGTCTGCTCGATCCAGAATTCTAACAGGCCGTTCCACATAAGATACATCGGATTCTAACTAAACCTCGGAAGGCTGTAATACATGCGACGGATCCGGCTCATACTTCCGCAACATAGACACATGGAACACATCATGTATACCAGACAAAGAAGGTGGCAAGGCCAGTCGGTAAGCTAAGGTGCCAATGCGCTAAAAGATCTCGTACGGCCCAACATACCTCGGAGACAGTTTCCCGCGCAATCCAAATCGCACAACACCTCTGAAAGGTGAGATCTTCAAAAAGATCTTATCCCCAACTGAAATTCTAACGGTCGCCGCCGTTTATTTGCATAAGCTGCCTGTCTGTCCTGGGCTGCTTTCATTTTCTGCCTTATCACCTTTATCTTTTCTTCCATTTCCCGAACCAGTTCCGGTCCTCCGATTGATTTACGGTCCAAGTCATCCCAACACAAGGGTGATCTACACCGTCTGCCATAAAGGGCCTCAAAAGGAGCCACCTGAATGCTCGTCTGGTAGCTATTGTTATAAGAAAACTCTACCATGGCCACTGAATCCTGCCAAGAAGCATCAAACTCCAATACACAAGCCCTCAACATGTCCTCGAGCGTTTGGATAGTACGCTCGGTCTGGCCATCCGTCTGAGGATGATAAGTAGTACTCAACCTAACTCCAGTTCCCAAAGCTGACTGAAGACCCTCCCAAAAATGAGATGTGAATCGTGGATCTCGATCCGACACTATAGAAACAGGGATCCCATGCAATCTCACCACATCTCGAACATATAACTGAGCCATCCTCAAATAGGTGAAGGTCATACCATAGGGAATGAAGTGAGCCACTTTGGTCAATCTGTCCACAATCACCCAAATGGCATCAAAACCCGAGGCACTCCTCGGCAAGTGGGTCACAAAGTCCATGGAAATGTGCTCCCACTTCCACTTTGGTATCTCCAAGATTTTTAACTCGCCACCAGGTCTCTGCCTCTCTGCCTTAACCTGCTGGCAGATCAAGCACCTCTTAACGAAAGCGACGACATCACACTTCATTCTTTTCCACCAAAACTGATCACGTAGATCCTTATACATCTTCTTCCCGCCTGGGTGGATACTAAGCCTGCTACTATGAGCTCGCTCCAAGATCCCCTTATGCAACTCCGGCGTACTTGGAACCACCCAACGGTTACCCAATCTCAAGGATCCATCCTCAGCCACCCTGAACTTCGATGGCTGATCAAGATATACTAATGATAACCATCTCTGAATCTCATCATCTGTCTTCTGGGCTCTCCTGATATTCTCATAGATATCTGGCTCAGCTAATAAGGTCGATACATACACTGGTGATGTATCTATGTCAAAGTCATAGCCCAGATGGTAATAGGAAGTCATCATGGCTGATAAATGTATGACATCCTCAACAGTACTCCTCACTTTCTGGCTCAAGGCTTCTGCTGTCAAGTTAGCTTTCCCAGGATAGTACTCCATTTCGCAATCGTAGTCCTTGAGTAAGTCCATCCATCTCCTCTGCCTCATGTTCAGTTCTGCATGAGTAAATAAGAACTTCAGGCTCTTGTGGTCCGTGTAAATGGTAAACGACGTACCATACAAATAATGCCTCCAAATCTTCAGGACAAAGATAATAGCCGCCACTCCAAATCATGGACTGGATATCTAGTCTCATGCGGCTTCAACTGCCTCGATGCATAAGCTACCACATGATTATCTTGCATCAATACACATCCAAGACCCTGAAGCGATGCATCAGTATAAAGAACAAACCTAGTGTTCTCCGTAGGAATCACCAATACAGGCGCCGTCGTCAACCGGTGTTTCAACTCTTGGAAGCTTTCCTCACAAGCCTCAGACCAAAAGAACGGTACCCCTTTTTGGGTCAACTGTGTCAACGTCTTGGCGATCTTTGAAATCCTTTGACGAAGCGTCGATAATAACCGACCAAACCAAGAAAGTTCCGTATCTCAGGCACAAAAGTGGGTGCAGCCCACTCCATCACAACCTCAATCTTCATGGGATCCACTGATATCCCACTGCTAGATATGACATGCCCCAGAAACACTACACTGCTCAACCAGAACTCACACTTACTGAGCTTGGCATATAACTGGTGATCTCTGAGAATATGGAGTACTGTCCACAAGTGTTTTACGTGCTCTTCCTCGCTCCGGGAGTAGATGAGTATGTCGTCAATGAACACTATGACGAATTGATCAAGGTATGGTTGAAACACTCTGTTCATCGAGCTCATAAAGACAGCTGGGGCGTTTGTCACACCGAACGGCATCACTAGGAACTCATAGTGCCCATACCTAGTCCAAAATGCTGTCTTCTGCACATCCTCCTCTCTGACCCGAATCTGGTGGTACCCGGATCTCAAATCAATCTTGATATACAGCTTTGTGCCTTGCAACTGATCAAACAAGTCATCAATCCTTGGGAGAGGATACTTGTTCTTCACTGTGGCCTTATTCAGTTGCCGGTAATCGATGCACAACCGCATCGAACCATCCTTCTTTTTCACAAAGAGAACCGGTGCGCCCCATGGCGATACGCTAGGGCGTATATATCATTTGTCAAGGAGTTCTTGCAACTGCTCCTTCAATTCCCTTAACTCCGCCGGTGCCATCCTGTAAGGTGCACGAGAGATAGCAGTTGTCCCCGGTAATAACTCAATCCCAAACTCGACTTCTCTAGCCGGTGGGAATCCTGGGATCTCCTCCGGGAACACATCAGCAAACTCTGCTACCACGGGTACATCCTCCACCCTCAACTCTTTATTCTTCCCCGTCGTGTCCACGGCATAGATAAGATAGCCCGTGTGACCACGCTCTAACAATTGAGACATTTTGATCGCTGAGATTAGTGGAATTTTTGCACGAGAACCGTTGCCGTAGAAAGTCCACTGTATCCCCATATCAGATCTGAACCGAACTATTCTCTGCCGACAGTCCACGACTGCCTGATATCTGTTCAGAATGTCGATGCCCACAATGCAATCGAAGTCTGACATGCCCAACACAATCAAATCTGCCTTCAACTCATTGCCCTCAAAATAAATGTGGCAATCCGCAAGAAACTGATCGGCAATAACATTTCTTCCAGTGGGTGTCGAGACCATAAGAGGCGTGGGTAACGAAGACGTACGCATATGGTGTCTCTCCACAAAGCTAACAAATACAAAAGAGTGGGAGGCACCTGTATCTATCAAAATAAAAGCAGGGTACGTAAATAAATGGCATGTACCAGCGATCACCTCCTCCGGGGCTGCCTGGGCCTGCTCTCTAGTCAGCGCATATACCTGCCCCTGGGACGGTCCCACTGTCTGACCTCCCGATGGTCGAGGCATAATTTGCTGCCTCTGATGCACTGTCCTGTCATCAAATCTCGGCCTATTCCCTTGGAAATCCGAATGTCCTCCCCGAGTGGGGCAATATCGAGAGATATGGCCCATCTTGCCACAACTGTAACAAGCTGGGCAGTTGATCGAAGAGTGTGGCCCTCCACAGTTGTCACATCTAGTTTCCCCCGCTCTGTTCACATGCATAGGTCCCCGGTTGGCCGATAGATTGCCCTTCCTATTTTCCTATTTCCGGTTGAAGGATTTCTTCCCGCTGAACCGAGAGGATGAAGAAGCACCACGAGGCTTAAATGACTCTCCTCGTGGCCTCAAGCTATCAGTAACTTGCCTCTGCTGTGGCACATGTGGGGGTACAGCATTAGGATAGGCCCCAACTCCGATCTCCGCAAGTTCTGCTCTAGTAAGAGCATCATCGAAAGAAGTGGGGTTGTTGGTGATAACCCGGTCAAATAGCTCCGGTCGTAACCCCTTCAAAAAGTGCCTCATCTTTGCATGTCCGTTTGTGGCAATATGCGGGACATACCTCAGCAATGAAGAATAGTGCATAACATAGTCTGATACTATCATGCCTCCTTGTTTCAAGTTTGTGAACTCATCTTCCTTTATTTGTCACGCAGCCGCAGAAAAATACCGGTTCAGAAACTGGGTTCTGAAGAGAGTCCAATCAATTAACATACCCTGAGCCCTCAGTTCCATCACCGTGGTCTTCCACCACATGGAAGGTTTCTTTGCTAGTTGGAACTCCGCCAACCTCAGCCATGCTGTCCTTGCACAAGAAGCGGACACAAAAATCTGTTTCAGTCTCTCAAGCCACTCCTCAGCCTCTTCCCCTGTCTCTGTCCCCTCAAACTGAGGCGGGTGGAAGGTCAGGAATTGAGTCAGACTGAGCTCACATGGCAATAATAGCTGAGCTACCAGTTCTACTCCCACAGCTGGTGGTGGAAAAGGATTTGTCTGGCCTATGCTTGCATTAACACTGCCAACGTCACCTACCTCTTCATTGAGTTTCCCGAAGTTCATAGCCGCCATGCTGTAACACAAGGGTTAACAACAATTCCAAAACAATATATATGTTATGCCGTTAGATAACATGAACGATAATAAGCATGTTAGTATAATAATTTATACACCAATATGCACCACATGCATAAACATGCCCAAATGTAAACACCTAGCCAATCATGCTAAGGCTACCCTTCACTCATTCCCGGGTTCTCTAACCACTACTCTGATACCACTAATGTAAGGACCCTAGTTCCTTAAGTTCGGATTAAAGGCATAATTAGAGCTAACATGCATTATCAGAGTATAAAAGTTCGTGTTGAGACTTTGAGCCTTAGGAATTACATGCCAAGTTAAGGACTTTCAATGGATTAATTACATTCACTAACAATGAATGTTGTTCGCTATAGCTTTACACTACTTCTAGAGTAGACACTATACAAAATAATCATGTCCTTCCTATCAAAAGATTTCTTCACGAGCTCACCGCCTCAACCCGCCTTAGCCCTTTTATCATGCCAAAATGTACCTACAAGGACAACCCCCAAAACATGAGCATATTATAATCCATATTCAACACAATATGAATATAAGGCGTAAATGCATAAACCGTAATAAAATACTTCCTGTTTTCCCATGCATTTTAAACGCTCCCTTTTGGTTGTCCCTGTACCACAACTCATGAGTATAATCAATAGGTTATTTAATGGTTCTATACATGTCATGACATAACACCATTTCATATGCACCAATCACCCATCCCTAGTCTGTTATAATAGTGTATTTTAATGCACATCGCTTGTCATGACAACGACATTAATACCCCTCGCTTCGACATATTAGCGGCATTGAATAACCTCGCGCAAATGCGACATGCGGCAACACCCTCGCTTCAACATTTGGGGGCAAATATTCATTCCTCGCTACAATATGACAGCGGCAAGTATTCTATCATCGTTTCAAGTGACAGCGGCAAAGCATTAAATTCATCACTCTATATAACCATGACTCATGGGGTGTGCACCAACAATCATCATATGAATATACAATCATCATGCATAAATCAACATGTATTTGCATCCACAATGCACAATTCCATATATACTCCCATCCACAATGCATAATCAATGAGTATAATAGATACATGTATCGTTGGGTGCCCGTACGTCTTCTACGTACCTTTCCAAAAGTGAGATTTGGTATGACTTTACTTCCTTGGTTGCGTCGCCACCTGGGATGGTTCTACACAATCACACAACCCAATATTAGAATCCAAATAATAGTCAAAAACCAAAAATCCAACAAAAAAACATAATTTCCCACTATTCAGCTGCTGGCGATCGATGCTATATCGAGGCGATCGATCGCGAGCCTTACCGATCGATCGCTTCGATATAGCGATCGATCGCCAGACCTTTCTACCTCGCGGCGATCGATCATGCCATATATGGCGATCGATCGCCTGCATCAGATTTTTTGGACTGTCCTTCGGCAATCGATCGCTGCATTTGTAGCGATCGATCGCCACCTGCTGTGTGCGCGATTCTTCACCATTTTTTAGCATATTCCAAGTTCCACTACATACACTTCAAACTCAAACATTCCAACAACTCAAATACCATAATAACTCCATAAAACCCACATGAAACACCTCAAAAATCACAACCCAACCACATACAACACATACCCAAAAAAAACAAACTCATATAAACCCCAAAAATGCTAACCCATTTCAAAACCAAACACCATTAAAACATTAGGAAGGGTTCCATACCTCTTATGGACTCCAAATCTCACAAGAAATCTCACAAACCAAGCTTTTGTGAAGATTTCTCCTCCCTCCTTTGGCAAAATTCGAAAATGGGAAGAGGGGTTAGGGTTGGGGGTGAAGTTGGGGATTTGGTAAAGTGAAATGTAAAGTAGAGGTGTAGTGGGGTAGTGGGGGTATAAAGGTGGTTTATAATAAAGCATGTACCCCAACAATTACCATGATGTACAAAATACCCCAACATGATGTTTTAAAAGTATTTCGCCAAATTGCACCAAAATCTCAATTAAATACATGTTTTCCAAAATAATTGCCAACCATTACAATTAAATCATAATAACACCCAATTTCCCAACATGCACCCTGAAATGCACCCCCGGGTCACGCCTAGCATGTGACTAAGCATTTCATCAAGATAATTAATTCCAACACGTAATTCATCAACACCATAATTAATCACATAAACATAATTAATGTCCAAATTGCAATTAATTATTTCGGGGATATCACAATACTCCCCTACTTATAAGATTTCGTCCTCGAAATCTCATGCACTTACCCAAAATGAAACTAAACATAAATCACATACCAGAAAATAGTTCCGGGTAGTGCTGCACCATATGCCGCTCCGTCTCCCACGTGGCCCCTGCGACACCCCTACGATCCCACTGAACTTTAATCATAGGTATCACTTTGTTCCGAAGTCTGTGGTCTGCTCGATCAAGAATTCTAACAAGCCGTTCCACATAAGATACATCGGATTCTAAACGGATGATGAGGTTCGGAGATGGTCATCATTGGCACTTCAAGGACAACCATCAAAACTCAGAGTGGCTGAGGATGGTTTCCTTGAGACTCGGTAACCGATGGGTAGTTCCGTGTACGTCGGAGTTGCGTAGAGGGATCTTGGAACGAGCTCATAGTAGCCGATTTAGTATCCACCCAGGAGGGAGAAAAATGTATAATGATCTTTGTGATCAGTTCTGGTGGAAGCGAATGAAGCGTGATGTGATCGCTTTTGTCAAGAGGTGTTTAATCTGTCAGCAGGTTAAGGCAGAGGGGCAGAGGCCTGGTGGCGAGCTGAGGAGCTTAGGGATACCGGAGTGGAAGTGGGAGCACATATCTATGGACTTTGTGACCCACTTGCCGAGGACTACTTCGGGTTGTGATGCCATATGGGTGATCATTGATAGGCTGACGAAGGTAGCTCACTTCATTCCCTACAGTATGACGTAGACATACTTGAGGATGGCTCAGTTGTATGTCCGGGATATAGTGAGACTGCACGGGATTCCAATGTCTATTGTATCTGACAGAGATCCACGGTTTACATCTCATTTTTGGGGAGGTCTTCAGTCAGCTTTGGGTACTGAGGTGAGGTTGAGAAAGGCATATCATCCCCAGAAGGACGGTCATACTGAGCTTACTATACAGACGCTCGAGGACATGCTACGGGCTTGTGTATTAGAGTTTGATGCCTCATGGCAAGATTCTTTGGCCTTTGTAGAGTTCTCTTACAACAATAGCTATCAGGCGAGTATTGGGATGATTTGACCAGTAAAGCAGTAAGAGGACCCGAACTGATTTGGGAAATGGAGGATAAGATAAAGGTTATCCATCAGAAAATGAAGGCAGCCCAGGACAGGCAGGCAGCCTATGCAAATAAATGGCAGAGGCCGTTGGAGTTCCAGTTGGGAGACAGGGTCTTTTTAACGATCTTGCCTTTCAGAGGCGTTGTGCGGTTTGGTATGTGATACGTGTCATTTTTGCACTTATATTTCTATGATTTCTCGTTTTATTTTACGGTGATTCTTGGATGATATGACGCTTTTTGGTATTAATTTGCATGTTTCAGGAATCTTAGTGAAAATGTGAGAAAATGGAGAAAAGGAGTAAAAAGATGATAAAAAGTGCATAAAAGTGATAAGATTCGAATTGGGACACACGTGATTTGATTCTCGCATATTTCTCGCACGATCGCACATTCACAATTCACGTGATACCAAATCCACATCGCAAATATATCAAAGTTCACGTGACATCATGCAGATAGGGACAAAGAAGGAAAGATATGTTGCATGGAAAGAATGATTTTTTTTATTCATAAGATATTATTTATCACATATCAATTGGATTGGAGGAGAATAAAACAAGGAAATTCTTGGGTTCTTTGACCAACACTATATTTAGGGGAATAAAATATTGAGATAGATATTTGAATTAAAGAAAAGATTGGCCGAGAATTAAGGAGGACTTGATAGAAGATATACGCCCAATCAACTCATGCCACGTGGATTTCTCCATCTAAAATCAACTCACACGCCAAAGCCCTTCCGGGAGAGCAACCAATCAGATTTCATCTTTTCTACACAAAGAACCACACGCCTCTTTGACAGCTTTTTCATAACCTCACTCCACCAATCACCTTCTCCCTTAACCAATAAACTCACGCCTCTTCTTCCGAAAACAAAAAAAACTCACGCCCCAACATCCATCTCATCACACGTCCAGACCATCTTTCCTCCTACACCAAACTCACGGCCAACAGCCTTTCTTCCCCATCCCTAACCTTCAACCTTTTACCCTATGACTTTGGAACAACTCCAACAAGGCGATTAAAGAAACGATCGAGAAGGAAGCAAGAGAAGGAGCGAGGATCTACAACCGGAGTCGACGCTGGGAGTTTATTCTTACTTTTAAACTTTAGTTTTGTTTTGTTTTGATTATATCATGCTTGGATTGTTGCAAGACATGTTTGAGTATTGGTATTTATTTATGAGTATGAACTAAGTTTATTTATCAAGTCTATGCAAACCTTTGTTATGAACCTATGATTTGATGATTTGATGATTGAATTCTTATAGTTCTTTGCGTATGTTTTATGTTCTTCATGCTTTTAGAGGATTGATCACCTTTGAATGATGTTAGTATCGTAATTGAGATCGAGAGATGATTTTATGATACTGAATTAATAACTCATACCATGGATTTCAGACCGAGATCGAGAGATGACGTCAAATACATGCGTGATAGCCATAGATATCTAGTAATTGAAAGCTAGGAGTTTTCATGGATCTTATGCAACATTGAATTGTTAAATAAGTGAACGAGAGTTACTGCAATTCGGTGTTAGGTTTAATATAGCTCGAGAGAGTGTATTAGATAAATTGGGAGAACTCGTCACCTTAGAAATATTTGAATATTCAATCGAGAATTGTAGGGAATTGCATTGGTGAGCCAAAGTCTCGATAATCTTCTTCTAGTGAATTTTTCTCGTTTACTTTTATTGACTTGGTTGGATTAGTAGTTTATTTTAATTAATTAGTCGTTAATTATAAATTAATTTCGTAGGTTAAATATAGTTAAAAGTATCTTATTTGGTACTTACTTGTTAGTCCCTGTGGGTTCGACAATCCGTATCTTCCTATCTATACTAAAACTTGACACCGTGCACTTGCGGTCTAAAATCGCTAGATTGGAAATAATTGTTTAAAATAAAAGCGATCAAGTTTTTGGCGCCGTTGCCGGGGACTAACTTTAGTAATATCATACGAGAAGCTTTGACTGTAATTTAACCATTTTTCCCTTTGTATATATTTATTTCGAAAAAAAAAGTATTAAATTATTTTGTTTGTTTGTCTTGTGAGGTACTTGGAGATGCTACATCAACAAGCCTTCACAAGCTTTGCCCAACAACATTCAGAGCCGTTTTACGCAGCGTGGGGGAGATTCAATGAATTGACAGACACATTCCGGTATCACAACTTTTCGAACTATAATCTTCTGCAATATTTCTTCAAAGGGTTGGATGCACAGACACGAGAGTGGGTATTCAGCGGAGCACTGGTGACTGGGAGTCCCCTGGTTGATAGAGATGAGGACAGTGTGTTGCACCTGTTCAATGATATGGCGGACTTCGATTATCACTGGCATTGTGATCCTTCACTACAAGGTTGGAGTCACCAATACCCACCGGAGCCTCACTACCCTAATGATACGCCCCAACCATTTGAACATTACGAAGAGAGGAGAGATAGTTCTGCAGACGTCACGACTCAGTTAGAGGATACCTTAATAAGATTCATGGCATCAACTGAGAACAGTTTGGAGTGCCTATCCAACTCTATGTGCCACCTGGAGCAGCAAATGGCGGTCCTTATGGAAACAATTTCAACTAGCTGCCAGGAGGAAGAGACGAAAGCTACAAAGGCGACGAATCGAGTTTGGTTATATGATGATGAACACTCAACCAAACAAGTTTGGGGGAGTGATCATACTCATGTGGAAAAGTCAAGGGAACTTGAGCCTCTTCAAGAGATTGAGCCTACTTCAGAGATGTTATCCGAGGAGTTCCCATGTGAAGATGAGTCTAGTGTGATATTGGAGAAGGAAGAGACTTTCGAAGATTCTGATTGGAGCCCATCGATGGAGACATGTTCTATGCCATATGTGGATCCGTATTTTCCATCGATGCCAACTTCACCGCACTACATCCTCCAAGATATGAAGCCAAGTCAAGAATCATTCTCACGTACCTACCAATTCAAGATTGTTGTTGGAGCGAAGAGCTTACACTGTTACAATCATGCCAATCTTGAGGGCATACTGAATGAAGACCCATTTGTTGTATCCTATGATACTTACTATGGGTGGCAGCCGCTCTTTGATGGTTGCTTCTGATGGTCAAGCTGACGACTAGAAATCAGCGCTTCTTGGGAGGCAACCCAAGCGTATCCTTTTGTTATTTAGTTTTGTTATTTGATTTTCACTTTTTGTTTTTCGTTTTGTTTATCTCTCGAGTCGACTATTTTATTTGCATTCTTCTTTTGCTAAGTACTTAATTGGAGTGATGAACCCCTACAGCAGTGGAGCTTTCAAAAGCCAATCTTCCTCAACCCTCATACAAGCCTCTTGATGAGGGGAGTTACTTTTTCCCTTTTGATTCTTTTAAACATTGAGGGCAATGTTTTATTGAAGTTTGGGGGAGTGGCTTGCATGTTTTACTTGTTTTATCCACATGTTGTGTGCCTAATTGACACTTGAATCGTCCGATTATTATGAGTTACAAAAAAAATTTTATGAGTTCAAACTTGAGAAAAATAATGAATTATAGTAGTGACTATTCAATGAGGTTTTTGATCTCCCTATGCATATGAACTTGAATTTTGATGATTGTTGGACTTGTACATGAATATCCTAATTTGAGTTAGCATGTCAAGAATGAGGAATATTCTGAGCACATTGAGTCATGATCTTGTGGATTGCATGTTGAATAGTGATAAGTATTGTGAACTTGATAATTTGTCTTGAGCATCTTAAAGTACCCTAGAAATTATTTGATGATGACACTTTGAGGCGAAATTTTATAGTTACAAACTTGACTTGGAAATGATTTAGGCGATCTTTGACACGTTTGAGCCTTTCAAGCTTACCTAGTCTATATCAATCCCTAGTGTCCCATTTGAGCTTTATTGAAAAACAATGGTTTATGCATTGCATATAATTAAGACCCCATTCGACATTCTTGGCAAACTCATTATACCTACCCTTTTTATGAGCCTAAATTGAAAATTTATCTTTACCCTAAGGGAGTATAACAAATATCATTCGATGCATTTGAATTGTTATATCTTAATGAGCTTATTGAAAAAGATTGATGAATGAGAAAAAGAGTAAAAAGAAAGAGAAGAAAAAGCCTTGAGAAAAGATTAAATGAATAAGACCCAAAGTGGCCAAGGCTAGAAAAAAGAAGAGGAGCTCGAAAATATGTGCTAAAGAAGTGAATTTAATAAGTTATACTCTCTTCTTTGTGCTTATCCTATCTTTTCTTTGAAGCCAACACCAAAGGCCTTACATTACAAGCTTAAAAAGTCCTTTTGATCCAAGTCTAGGGAGTAACTATCATTAGTGGAGAAGTTGTTTGAAAATAGGCCTATGGGGTGCTTGATGATAATCTTGACTTTGAGTTGATTAACATGATTTGATCTTGAATATATGCATGAAACTTGAGATTGAATATAGCACACACACACGTTCCGATTTTGAGATGTGTTGCTTGAGTTAGGAGAAAACAAGTATTGTTCAACTTTTGTATATATGTATGAGATTTCTGAGAATATGCAAGTCATGAAATAATTGTTTCAAGTATCGAGAATGAACTCTACCTTGTGATTTTAATGCTTAATCGAGGACGATTAAGTGATAAGTTTGAGGGAGTTGATACGTGTCATTTTTGCACTTATATTTCTATGATTTCTCGTTTTATTTTACGGTGATTCTTGGATGATATGACGCTTTTTGGTATTAATTTGCATGTTTCGGGAATCTTTGTGAAAATGTGAGAAAATGGAGAAAAGGAGTAAAATGATGATAAAAAGTGCATAAAAGTGATAGGATTCGAATTGGGACACACGTGATTTGATTCTCGCATATTTCTCGCACGATCGCACATTCACAATTCACGTGATACCAAATCCACATCACAAATATATCAAAGTTCACGTGACATCATGCAGATAGGGACAAAGAAGGAAAGATATGTTGCATGGAAAGAATGATTTTTTTTATTCATAAGATATTATTTATCACATATCAATTGGATTGGAGGAGAATAAAACAAGGAAATTCTTGGGTTCTTTGACCAACACTATATTTAGGGGAATAAAATATTGAGATAGATATTTGAATTAAAGAAAAGATTGGCCGAGAATTAAGGAGGACTTGATAGAAGATATACGCCCAATCAACTCATGCCACGTGGATTTCTCCATCTAAAATCAACTCACACGCCAAAGCCCTTCCGGGAGAGCAACCAATCAGATTTCATCTTTTCTACACAAAGAACCACACGCCTCTTTGACAGCTTTTTCATAACCTCACTCCACCAATCACCTTCTCCCTTAACCAATAAACTCACGCCTCTTCTTCCGAAAACAAAAAAAACTCACGCCCCAACATCCATCTCACCACACGTCCAGACCATCTTTCCTCCTACACCAAACTCACGGCCAACAGCCTTTCTTCCCCATCGCTAACCTTCAACCTTTTACCCTATGACTTTGGAACAACTCCAACAAGGCGATTAAAGAAACGATCGAGAAGGAAGCAAGAGAAGGAGCGAGGATCTACAACCGGAGTCGACGCTGGGAGTTTATTCTTACTTTTAAACTTTAGTTTTGTTTTGTTTTGATTATATCATGCTTGGATTGTTGCAAGACATGTTTGAGTATTGGTATTTATTTATGAGTATGAACTAAGTTTATTTATCGAGGCTAGGCAAACCTTTGTTATGAACCTATGATTTGATGATTTGCTGATTGAATTCTTATAGTTCTTTGCGTATGTTTTATGTTCCTCATGCTTTTAGAGGATTGATCACCTTTGAATGATGTTAGTATCGTAATTGAGATCGAGAGATGATTTTATGATACTGAATTAATAACTCATACCATGGATTTCAGACCGAGATCGAGAGATGACGTCAAATGCATGCGTGATAGCCATAGATATCTAGTAATTGAAAGCTAGGAGTTTTCATGGATCTTATGCAACATTGAATTGTTAAATAAGTGAACGAGAGTTACTTACTGCAATTCGGTGTTAGGTTTAATATAGCTCGAGAGAGTGTATTAGATAAATTGGGAGAACTCGTCACCTTAGAAATATTTGAATATTCAATCGAGAATTGTAGGGAATTGCATTGGTGAGCCAAATTCTCGATAATCTTCTTCTAGTGAATTTTTCTCGTTTACTTTTATTGACTTGGTTGGATTAGTAGTTTATTTTAATTAATTAGTCGTTAATTATAAATTAATTTCGTAGGTTAAATATAGTTAAAAGTATCTTATTTGGTACTTACTTGTTAGTCCCTGTGGGTTCGACAATCCGTATCTTCCTATCTATACTAAAACTTGACACCGTGCACTTGCGGTCTAAAATCGCTAGATTGGAAATAATTGTTTAAAATAAAAGCGATCAGTATGCGCGGGAAATTGTCTCCAAGGTATGTTGGACCGTATGAGATTTTGCAGCGCATCGGTACCTTGGCTTACCATTTGGCGTTGCCACCGTCGTTATCTGGTATTCACGATGTATTCCACGTATCTATGTTGCGGAAATATGAGCCGGATCCGTCACATGTGTTGCAGCCTTCTGAGGTACAGTTAGATTCTGATGTGTCCTATGAGGAATGGCCAGTCAGGATTCTGGATAGAGCTGATCGCAGACTTCGGAACAAAGTGATACCGGTTGTCAAGGTTCAGTGGGATCGCAGGGGTGTCGAGGAGGCCACGTGGGAGACGGAGCGGCATATGGTGCAGCACTACCCGGAACTATTTTCTGGTATGTGATTTATGTTTAGTTTTGTTTGGGTAAGTGCATGCGATTTCGAGGGCGAAATCTTATAAGTAGGGGAGTATTGTGATATCCCCAAAATAATTATATGCAAATTGGGCATTAATTATTTTTATGTGATTATTTATGGTGATAATTAAATTATGTTAGAATTAATTATCTTGGTGAAATGCTTAGTCACATGGTAGGCGTGACCGGGTGGTGCATTTCAGGGTGCATGTTATGCATGTTGGGAAATTGGGGGTTATCATGGTTTTATTGTGATAGTTGATAATTATATGGTAAAGCATGGATTTAATTGGGGTTTTGGTGCATTTTGGTAAAATGCTTTTAAAATATCATGTTGTGGTATTTTATACATCATGCTAATTATTGGGGTGCATATTTTAATTACAACCCCTTTATACCCCACTACCCCCCACTTTACCCATCACTTTACCAATCTCCAAATCACTCTTCCAAACCCTATCCCCAACCCATTTTCGAAATTGGCTTAAAGGAGGAGGGGAAATCCTTGCAAAAGCTTGGTTTGTGAGATTCTTGGTGAGATTTAGAGTCCATAAGAGGTATGGATCCCTCCTTGATGTTTTTATGGTGTTTGGTTTGGATTTGAAATGGTATCGGTTGTTTTGAAATGGGTTTGTTTTGGGTTGGTATTATTTTTGGTTGGGTGTTGGATTTTTGGTAGTATTGTGGTGTATTTTGAAGGTTTTTGGTGGTTGTATGTTGTTGGTTTGATGGTATAAGTGTTGGTATGCTTTGGGAAGAGTTTGAGGTGCAATAATGGTGAATTTTCGAGGTGCAGACAACACGATCGATCGCACGCGGACAGTAAGCGACCGCTGTGTCTGGCGATCGATCGCCATGATGGGGCGATCGATCGGTGAGGCGAGCGATCGATCGCCTCAAAAATGGCGATCGATCGCCTAGCGCCAGAAAGTGGCATTTCGGGCTGCTGGACCTCGCGATCGATCGGGGCTCCACAGCGATCGATCGCGAGATGCCAGAATGGTGTATTTTGATTATTGTTGTGGGATTTTTGGTATTGTACTATTATTGGCTCCTAATATTGGTTTGTGTGAATGTGTAGAACCATCCCAGGTGGCAACACAGCCTAGGAGATAAAGTCCACAGCACACCATATTTTGGTACAAAGGTACGTAGTGAGACGTACGGGCATCGGACGGTAAAAACGTATCTTTTACGCATTGAATCGGTTATGCATTATGGTTGCACACATGGAATTAATTATGCATTATAGTTGCATACATGGTCTTGGTTGTGCATCATGGTTGCATACATGGGTTGAATATGCATTATGGTTGCATGTGTATATTGGATGCATTGGTGCATGTGATTGTGAGTCGAGATTATATTCCAGTGATGAAGAATACTTGCCGCCTTCATGTCGAAGCGATGATAGAATACTTGCCGCTGTCATATTATAGCAATGAAGAATATTTACCGTAAATATGTCGAAGCAAAGGATCATTCCGCTGTCATATTACTATTGCGAGGGATATTATGCCGCTAATATGTCGAAGCGATGGGTATTAATGCCGCTGTCATGTAAACGCGAGGGGTATTATGCCACTGATATAATAAGACTGGAAATGGCCATTGGTATACATGGAATGGATGCATGTCATGACATACATTATTGGTATTATAATCTATTGATTATGATTGTGGTACAGGGACAAACAAAGGGAGCTTTTAAATGTATTAAATACAGGAAGTGATTCGTATTTACGGTTTATGCATTTAAATTACTATCATATTATTGTGAATATGGTTTATATACATGCTCATGGTTTTGGGGTTGTTCCTGTAGGTACTTTTGGGCGGAAGGGCTAAGGCGGGTTGATGCAGTGAGCTTGTGAGGAGTGCTCTTTGTAGCAGACATAATTCTTTTGTATAGTCTCTACTCTAGGAGTAGTGTAAAGCTATAGGATTAACATCCAATTGGTTGGGAATGTAATTAATCCCTTTTGGAAACTTTATTTTGGCACTGTAATCTTAACAGCTCAAGGCATCAACATGAACTTTAAACTCTTTAGATGCATGTTAGCTCTATTTACGCCTTTAATCCACACTTAAGGAACTAGGGTCCTTACAGTGAGTGGAGTTAAAATGCCGCTATTGTGGAGCGGGCTATGAAATAGAACAATGGAATCATTGGCTAGATATATGTGATATCTGTGGTGCTCCATTTGATGATTTAATCATATTTGATTATGAAACTAGTATAGCAGGAATGGTTTTAGTTAATCAATGTAGTGATTAACTGGCTTTGGGAATTTGATGGTTTTGGTTATTTTGAGAATAGGGACAGTACGGGAAATCCTACGTGGTAACGATACTATACAGGGAGTATCCTTTACATTACAGTTTTATATTCTGTAAATTTACGTACTGTGATTATTGGAATGTTGGTATTGGTATGCTCACCCCGTGTGGGGGCTGTCTCTGTTGGGACAGGTGGTACATGTGCAACAATGGCTTTGGAGTTGAGCTCGGGCTGTTGACTCGAGGTACTTCCAGGATCGAAGTATCATAACCGGTTGAATAAGCATAACGGTAGATCCGGACTGGAGATCGAGATATAGATGGAAGGTGCTTCCAGGATTGAAGCACCAGTAACTGTATTTGGTAGAGTATCTTATACATTAGATACACGTTTATTCATTGGGTGCTCTCATGTGAGCACGTTTTTACGTGTATATGGAATGTATAAATGGGCATGGTTTTTCTCTCTTCATTTATTGTCTGAATGCAATTAAATACGGAATTGCTAAATGAACTGAGAGTACGTTAGTGTATTATGAGGGTGCATACTATGTAAGTGGTTTTGGTTGGGGAAGTTGAATATTATGGGATTCTAATGCAAGAAATTTTATAGATAGTATATGATGATATGCTTGCATGTGGTTTTCTTCCCATGATAATATGATTGTATGCACTAATGGCATGGATTAATACACTAATAATGGGTTAAGGGCACGGGGGTCCTTACATTAGTGGTATCAGAGTAGTGGTTTGCTCTTTGGGGCTGTTGAGGTCCTAGGAACACGTTAATGGAATGGGAAGCACATACTTATGCATGATGGTAGTTAGTGTTGTGTGGCACAACTATATTGCTTATGTGCGTTTATGATATGTGTTCATAATGGGAATATGTTTTTGCTAACCATGGTGGTTGCAGGGTCATATGGGACATGGATTATGCATTACGGTTGCATATTGGAGTGATGATTTTTATGCTTTGCCGCTAAATGTTGAAGCGATGGTGAATTCCGTATGTCACATTTGAAGCGAGGTGCATTAAAATACACTCTTAACAATGTATATTGGTATATGGGTTATGCATTGTGGTTGCATAGATGGCATAGCGATGTGAATACTTGCCGCCTTCATGGCGTAGCGATGTGAATACTTGCCGCTGTCATACCGTAGCGATGAGAGAATATTTGCCCCTGGTATGAAGTGAAGAACAGGACCGCTGTCATATTATAGCGAGGGATATTATTTTCCGGTGGTATTATCTAAGCGAGGGGTATTTCCGCTGTCATGTTAACGCGAGGGGTATTTCCGCTGTCATGATTAAAACGAGGAGTAATGGTGCCGTTGTCATACCGTAGCGATGAGAGAATATTTGCCGCTGATATGAAGCGAAGAACACGAACGCTGTCATATTATAGCGAGGGATATTATTTGCCGCTGGTATGTCGAAGCGAGGTAGCGATGAAGGATATTTGCCGCTCATATGAAGCGAAGAACACGACCGCTGTCATATTATAGCGAGGGATATCATGCCGCTAGTCTATTGGCGATGGTTTATACCGCCGGGTATCTATATAGCGATGGTATATTCCGCTAGTTTATTGGCGATGGTTTATGCCGCCGGGTATTCATAGTGATGGTTTATTCCGCTATTCTATTGGTAATGGTTTATGCCGCCGGGTATCTCTATAGCGATGGTTCATTCCGCTACATCTATTGGCGATGGCTCATACCGCCAGGTATCATATAGCGATGGGTCATTCCACTACATCTATGGCGATGGTTCATACCGCCGGGTATCTCTATAGCAATGGTTCATTCCGCTACATCTATTGGTGATGGCTCATGCCGCCAGGTATCATATAGCGATGGGTCATTCCGCTACATCTATGGCGATGGTTCATACCGCCGGGTATATATATATATATATATATATATATATATATATATATATATATATATATATATATAGCGATGGTTCATTCTGTTATTCTATTGGCGATGGTTCATACCACCGGGTATCTATATAGCGATGGTTTATTCCGCTAGTTCTATGGCGATGGTTCATGCCACCAGATATATATAGCGATTTTTTGTGCCGCTGATTCTATAGCGATGTTTTATGCCGCTGACTCTATGGCGAGGGATAATGCCGCTGATTTTATAGCGATGGGTTCTGCCACTATCTACATAGCACGGGATTGTACCGCCCACGAGCTATGGGTGTTGATTATGTACCACTATTGGACGACGGAGACAGGTATGCCGCTATTTTATTAGCGATGAGTTATGGTATATTGTTGTTTAGTTAGCATTATTGTGGATACCATGTGTTGTCATATACCGTCATGTGTTTGACGATGAGATTATGGATGTCATGTATTGACATGTACCGTCACGAGTTGACGATATCATTTTGGATGTCATATGTTGACATATACCGTCAAAGGTGACGATGACATAGCGGATGTTCTATGTAGACATGTAGCGTCGTTTTGATGAATAATACGTCTGGGCGTATGTATTTAGTCATATGGTTTGAGTGCCGATGGTGAGCACAAGGTGGTGTCTACGTCACCGGTTGACGAGACCGTTACGCCGAGCAAGTTTGCTCGATGAATTATTGGATGCATTGTACCGGTGAGGGTACCGCATCACGTATTTGAAGTAAATATTTTACGAGTAGTGGAACCTTTGGGTATACTCTTTGGGATGACTAAGGCCATGTGATTGGTGGTAAGAGTAGTTATTGAGGAAACTACTCGCTTTTGTCGTTGTGACGTGGGGTAGACATGGTCACACCCACCCTGAGGGTTTGGAATAAGTCCTAATGGATTAGGATTGCACCGTGGTTGAGCAAGGACACCGGGATGTCCATTATGCTTTGGTGTTTTAGAGAAATATTGGGTGATGACCCACTACTCTAATGGTTTGTACGATATGGCATACCGGGATGGAACATATGTCACGTTGGTAGGTTGGTATAAGCCTATGGAGGCAGCGATTTGCTAGCCAGGTATTGTTGCAGTGATATAGTGTGCTTGTTGTAGCCATTATACTGCACGTTGGGACCGAGTTTGGTGAATCGTATGATGATATGATGAGGACTTATGGTAGACTTGGTAGTCGCTTTGTGGCACAAGGTTCGAGGTAGGAAATACCTCACGAAGACGTTTTACGTCGAATGTTTTGAGGGACTTGTACCGAGACAGCTCAATTTTGTTGGAAGTACCAACACGAGTGTCAACAAGTCGTTGTTAGCTATGGTTGCGCATCCTTGCATGTGGAATGCAATGGGGAAACGCAATTGAAATTGTGAGATATAGTTAGTGGGGTGACACTACTATATTGATTGTATCCCTTGGAGATTTGAATTGTATTGTCATGAAGACAGCTGGTATCGATCGTGGGTTGATTGTGAATTAGCCATGGTAAGCATTACTGGTGTTGGACTGAGTAATGGCTTTTTATTTTCGAGAGACGTACGAGGAGACGTGTCCGGGGAAATGCTCGAATTTGTGGAGTACTATGTCATTAGTATAGAGCATCGTTAGAATGAGTATACATGGCGTATACGGGTTTTGATTTGGTAATAGTGGCTTTGATGCAATATTCTAAACCAGTTGGGTATTTCTAGGTTCCAGGATATATTTTGGTATAAATATATCCATGTTTTCGGAACGGTGGTTCGAGGTTGGAAGGTCATGGGTTCATGACACTTTCCTTGCGAGGAAGGTGATATTTATATACCTATCAGGAATCTTTGGAAGATTCGTTGAATTGGTTTATGTGGTGTTGATGTTGGAATCACACCCTTTGATTTTGGTTTGTCAATCATCATTCTCCGTTGAATGAGAAAGATTGAGGATTGACAGTTGAGGTTGTGACTTTTGGGGTAATATTGGTGATACCCGAGTCAATTGCATTGAGTATGCAGGTAGTATTGGTACTGTAAGGACCCTAAATCCTTAAGTGCGGATTAAAGGCATAATTAGAGCTAACATAAATTATCAGAGTAAAATGATCGTGTTGAGACTATGAGCTTTAAGAATTACATGCCAAAATAAGGACTATCAATGGATTAATTACATTCCCAATCTAATGAATGTTATCAACTATAGTTTTACGCTACTCCTAGAGTAGACACTATAGAAAAGCAATCCCGTCCTTCAATTCCCAAAAGTATTCTTGACAAGCTCACTGCCTCAACCCGCCTTAGCCCCTTCTTATCATGCCAAAAGTGTACCTACAAGGACAACCCCCAAACATGAGCAATAATATCATTCATATTCAACACAATATGAATATAAAGCGTAAATGCATAAATCACAATAAAACACTTCCTGTTTTTCCCATGCATTTTAAACGCTTCCAGTTTGGTTGTCCCTGTACCATAACTCATGAGTATAATCAAATAGATTATTTAATGGTCCACACATGTCATGACATAATACCATTTCATCATCACCAAATACCAAACACCAATCCCTAGTCTGTCCATCACAATGTATTTTAATGCCCCTCGCTTATTTACATATAGGCGGCATAGAATAACCTCGCTTCAATGGACATGCGGCGCTCCCACCCCTCGCTTCACATTGAGTGGCAAATATTCTTTCCTCTCCCTATATGATAACCACGCTCAAATGTGACATGCGGCGCTCCCACCCCTCGCTTCACATTTAGCGGCAACAAATCAAATAGCGGCAAGCATTAAAATCATCAAGGGATGACCACGACTCATGGGATGTGCACCAATAACCATCATATGCATATACAATCATCATGCATAATTCAACATGTATTTGCATCCACAATGCATAATCCCATATATACTCGCATCCACAATGCATAAACAATGAGTATATTAGATACATGTACCGTTGGGTGCCCGTACGTCTTCTACGTACCTTTCCAAAAGTAGGATGTGGTAGGACTTCACTTCCTTGGCTGTGTTGCCACCTGGGATGGTTCTACATATTCACACAATTCAATATTAGAACCCAATAATAGTCCAATACCAAAAATCCTACAAAAATAATCAAAAACATCATATTTTGTGTCTCGCGATCGATCGCTGCAAAGGGACGATCGATCGCGAGATCACACTGCCCGAAACCAAATTTTTATTCTTTCGGCGATCGATCGCCACATTTGGCGCGATCGATCGCCACCCTCGCCGATCGATCGCCCAAATGTGGCGATCGATCGCCATAAGCTTCTGGAGCGTACTGCCTCCTCGCGATCGATCGCCAAAAACGGACGATCGATCGCCGAGCCCTGTGTCGCGAAAAATCGTCATTAATGCTCCAAAACTCCATTCCAATCCATACCAACTCCCCTACCAACAAACCAAAAACATTAAACACATAATAACCTTCCATATACACTTTAAGCACCTCATAAATCCAATATTTAACCAAAACCACAACAACCCAAAACAAACCCATTTTAAACCATTTCAAATCCAATCCAAACACAACAAAAATAATAGGGAGGTATCTATACCTCTTGGGGACTTCAAATCTCCCAATAAACTCCACAAATCAAACTTTTGGAAGGATTTCTCTCTACCTTTTTGCTCCAACTCGAAAATGAAGAGGGAAAAGGGTTTGGGTGGTGATTTGGGGAAAGTAAAGTAAAGGTATGGTGGGGGGTTGGGGTATAAACGGGTTGGGTTTTATTAAAATGCATTCCACAATCCCATGGTGTATAAAACACCCCAACATGATATTTTTAAAAGCATTAATCCAAAATGCACCAAAATACCAAATAAATGCATGTTTCACCAATAATCGACTAACAACCCATGTAAGTCATTAAAACACCCAATTACCCAACATGCATCACATGCACCCCGAAATGCATTCCCGGTCACGCCTACCATGTGACTAAGCATTTCAACATGATAAATAAATACAGCACATAATTAATTACCACCATAATTAATCATATAAACACAATTAAGGCCCAAATTGCAATCAATTATTTTGGGGATATCACAATACTCCCCTACTTATAAGATTTCGTCCTCGAAATCACATACACTTACCCCAAAAAGAAACTAAACATAATCACATACCAGAGAACAGTTTCGGGTAGTGCTGCACCATATGCCGCTCCGTCTCCCACGTAGCCTCCTCGACACCCCTGCGATCCCACTGAACCTTGATCATAGGTATCACTTTGTTCCGAAGTCTGCGGTCTGCTCGATCCAAAATTCTAACAGGCCGTTCCACATAAGACACATCGGATTCTAACTGAACCTCAGAAGGCTGCAACACATGAGATGGATCCGGCTCATACTTCCGCAGCATAGACACATGAAACACATCATGTATACCCGATAAAGAAGGCGGCAAAGCCAGTCGGTAAGCTAAGGTGCCAATGCGCTGCAAAATCTCGTACGGTCCAACATACCTCGGAGACAGTTTCCCGCGCATCCCAAATCGCACAACGCCTCGGAAAGGCGAGATCTTCAAGAAGACCTTATCTCCCAACTGAAATTCCAACGGTCTCGGCCGTTTATTTGCATAAGCTGTCTGTCTGTCCTGGGCTGCTTTCATTTTCTGCCTTATCATCTTTATCTTCTCTTCCATTTCTCGGATCAGTTCCGGTCCTCCGACCGACTTGCGGTCCAAGTCATCCCAACACAAGGGTGATCTACACCGTCTGCCATATAGGGCTTCAAAAAGAGCCATTTGAATGCTCGCCTGGTAGCTATTATTATAAGAGAACTCTACCAAGGCCACCGAATCTTGCCAAGAAACATCGAACTCCAATACACAAGCCCTCAACATGTCCTCGAGCGTCTGGATAGTACGCTCGGTCTGGCCATCCGTCTGAGGATGATATGCAGTGCTCAATCTAACTTCAGTTCCCAAGGCTGACTGAAGACCCTCCCAAAAATGAGATGTGAATCGTGGATCTCGATCTGACACTATGGAAATGGGGATCCCATGCAATCTCACTACATCTCGAATGTACAGCTGCGCCATCCTCAAAAAGGTGAAAGTCATGCTATAGGGGATGAAATGAGCTACCTTAGTCAATCGATCCACAATCACCCAAATAGCATCAAAACCTGAAGCACTCCTCGGCAGGTGAGTCACGAAGTCCATGGAAATATGTTCCCACTTCCACTTCGGTATCTCCAAGCTTTTCAACTCGCCGCCAAGTCTCTGTCTCTCTGCCTTAACCTGCTGGCAGATCAAGCACCTCTTAACAAAAGAGACGACATCAAACTTCATTCTTTTCCACCAAAACTGACCACGCAGATCTTTATACATCTTTTTCCCGCCTGGGTGGATGCTAAGTCTGCTACTATGAGCTCGCTCCAAGATCCCTCTACGCAACTCCGGCATACTCGGAACCACCCAACGGTTACCCAATCTCAGGGATCCGTCATCGGCCACTCTGAATTTCGTTGGCTGACCAAGATGTACTAAAGATAACCATCTCTGAACCTCATCATCTGACTTCTGAGCTCTCCTGATGTTCTCATAGATATCTGGCTCAGCTAACAAGGTCGATACATGCACTGGTGATGCATCTATGTCGAAATCATAGCCTAGATGGCAATAGGAGGTCATCATAGCCGACAAATGGATGACGTCCTCAGCAGAACTCCTCACTTTCCGGCTCAAAGCGTCTGCTGTCAAATTAGCTTTTCCGGGATGGTACTCAATCTCACAATCGTAGTCCTTGAGTAAGTCCATCCACCTTCTCTGCCTCATGTTCAGCTCCGCCTGAGTGAATAAAAACTTGAGGCTCTTGTGATCCGTGTAAATGGTAAATGAAGTACCATACAAGTAATGCCTCCAAATCTTCAAGACGAAGATGATAGCCGCCAATTCCAAGTCATGGACTGGGTATCTAGTCTCATGCGGCTTCAACTGCCTCGATGCATAAGCTACCACATGCTTATCTTGCATCAATACACACCCAAGGCCCTGAAGTGATGCATCGGTATACAAAACAAATCTGGAGTTTTCTGTAGGCATCACCAATACTGGCGCCGTCGTCAAACGGTGCTTCAACTCCTGGAAGCTCTCCTCACAAGCTTCTGACCAAAAGAATGGTACTCCCTTCTGGGTCAACTGTGTCAACGGCTTGGCAATCTTCGAAAATCCCTCGACAAAGCGTCGATAATAACCGGCCAAACCAAGGAAACTCCGAATCTCAGGCACAGAAGTGGGTGCAGCCCACTCCATCACAGCTTCAATCTTCCTGGGATCCACAGATATCCCGCTGCTAGATATGACATGCCCCAGAAACACTACACTGCTCAACCAAAATTCACACTTGCTGAGCTTGGCATACAACTGGTGGTCTCTAAGAATCTGGAGCACTGTCCTCAAGTGTTTCACTTGCTCTTCCTCGCTCCGAGAATAGATGAGAATGTCGTCGATGAACACGATGACGAACTGATCAAGGTACTGCTGAAACACTCTGTTCATCAGACTCGTAAAGACCGCTGGAGCATTCGTCACGCCGAACGGCATCACTAGGAACTCATAATGTCCATATCGAGTCCGAAATGCTGTCTTCTGTACATCTTCCTCCCTGACTCGAATCTGGTGATACCCGGACCTCAAATCAATCTTGGTATAAAGTCTGGTACCTTGCAACTGATCAAACAAATCATCAATCCTTGGGAGAGGATATTTGTTCTTTACTGTGGCTTTATTCAGTTGCCGGTAATCGATGCACAACCGCATCGAACCATCCTTCTTCTTTACAAAAAGGACCGGTGCGCCCCATGGCGATACGCTCGGGCGTATATATCCCTTATCAAGGAGATCCTGCAACTGCTCCTTCAATTCTCTCAACTCTGTCGGTGCCATCCTGTAAGGTGCACGAGAGATAGCGGATGTCCCTGGTAACAACTCGATCCCAAACTCAACTTCTCTTTTGGGTGGAAATCCTGGGATCTCTTCTGGGAATATATCAGCAAACTCTGCTACCACTGGTACATCCTCAACTCTCAATTCTTTATTCTTCCCAGACGTGTCCACGGCATAGATGAGATAGCCCGTGTGGCCACGTTCCAACAGCCGAGTCATCTTGATTGCTGAAATCAACGGAATCTTCGCACGAGAACCGTTGCCATAAAAAGTCCACTGAATTCCCGAATCAGGTCTGAACCTCACTGTTCTCTGCCGGCAATCTACCACTGCCTGATACCTGTTCAGAATGTCAATACCCATGATGCAGTCGAAGTCTGACATGCCCAACACAATCAAGTCTGCCTTCAACTCGTTGCCCTCAAAATAAATGAGGCAATCTGCCATAAACTGATCGGCAACGACATTTCTTCCAGTGGGTGTCGAGACCATGAGAGGCGTGGGTAAAGAAGACGTGCGCATATGGTGTCTCTCCACAAAGCCCACAGATACAAAAGAGTGGGAGGCACCTGTATCTATCAAAATAAAAGCAGGGTACGTAAATAAATGACACATACCGGCGATCACCTCCTTCGGGGCTGCCTGAGCCTGCTCTCTGGTCAGTGCATACACATGTCCCTGGGTCGGTCCCACTGTCTGACCTCCCGATGGTCGAGGCACAAACTGCTGCCTCTGGTGTACTGTCCTGTCATCAAATCTCGGCCTGTTGCCCTGAAACTCTGACTGTCCTCCCCGAGTGGGGCAATACCGAGAGATGTGGCCCATCTTGCCACAGCTATAACAGGCAGGGCACTTACTCGAAGAATGTGGCCCTCCACAATTGTCGCACCTTGGCTCTCCCGGCCTATTTCTTTGCGTAGGCCCTCGGTTGGCTGACCAATTGTTCTTCTTGCCCTCTTGCTTCTGCCCAAAGAATTTCTTCCCAATGAACCGTGAGGATGAAGAGGCACCACGAGGTTTAAATGGCTCTCCTCGGGGCCTCAAGCTATCAGTAGCTTGCCGCTGTTGTGATGCTTGTGGGGGTACGGCACTAGGATAGGCTCCAACTCCAATCTCCGCAAGCTCTGCTCTTGTGAGAGCATCATCAAAAGAAGTGGGGTTATTGGTGATAACCCTGTCAAAAAGCTCCGGTCGCAACCCCTTCATAAAGTTCCTCATCTTCGCATGTCCGTTGGTGGCAATGTGTGGAACATACCTCAGCAACGAGGAATAATGCATGGCATAATCTGACACCGACATGCTCCCTTGTTTCAAGCTTGCAAACTCATCTTCCTCCGTCTGTCTCGCCGCCGCAGAGAAGTACCGGTTCAGAAACCGGGTTCTGAAGAGTGTCCAATCAATCACAGCACCCTGTGCTCTCAGTTCCATCACCGTGCTCCTCCACCACATTAAAGGTTTCTTTGCTAACTGGAACTCCGCCAGCCTCAGCCATGCTGTAACAACACAAGGAGCCGATACGAAGATCTGTTCAAGCCTTTTTAGCCACTCCTCAGCCTCCTCTCCTGATTCTGTCCCCTCAAACCGGGGCGGGTGGTAAGACAGAAACTGAGTCAAGCTGATCTCACCAGGTAGTAATAACTGAGCCACTGGTTCCATGCCTACTGCTAGTGGAGGTAGAGGGTTTGCCTGACCAATACTAGCGTTCACGCTCCCAACATCACCAACCTCTTCATTAAGGTTCCCCGCATTCATAGCAGACATGATGTAACACAAAGGTTAACAACAATTCCAAAACAAACATATATGTTATGCCGTTAGATAACAGGAATGATAATAAGCATGTTAGTATAACAGGATATACATCAATATGCACCACATGCATAAACATGCTTCAAATGTAAGCACCTAGCCAATCATGCTAAGGCTACACTTCACTCGTTCCCGGGTTCTCTAACCACTGCTCTGATACCACTAATGTAAGGACCCTAGTTCCTTAAGTGCGGATTAAAGGTATAATTAGAGCTAACATAAATTATCAGAGTAAAATGATCGTGTTGAGACTATGAGCTTTAAGAATTACATGCCAAAATAAGGACTATCAATGGATTAATTACATTCCCAATCTAATGAATGTTATCAACTATAGTTTTACGCTCCTCCTAGAGTAGACACTATAGAAAAGCAATCCCGTCCTTCAATTCCCAAAAGTATTCTTGACAAGCTCACTGCCTCAACCCGCCTTAGCCCCTTCTTATCATGCCAAAAGTGTACCTACAAGGACAACCCCCAAACATGAGCAATAATATCATTCATATTCAACACAATATGAATATAAAGCGTAAATGCATAAATCACAATAAAACACTTCCTGTTTTTCCCATGCATTTTAAACGCTTCCAGTTTGGTTGTCCATGTACCATAACCCATGAGTATAATCAAATAGATTATTTAATGGTCCACACATGTCATGACATAATACCATTTCATCATCACCAAATACCAATCATCAATCCCTAGTCTGTCCATCACAATGTATTTTAATGCCCCTCGCTATTTGCATATAGGCGGCATAGAATAACCTCGCTTCAATGGACATGCGGCGCTCCCACCTCTCGCTTCACATTGAGCGGCAAATATTCTTTCCTCGCCCTATATGATAACCACGCTCAAATGTGACATGCGGCGCTCCCACCCCTCGCTTCACATTTAGCGGTAACAAATCAAATAGCGGCAAGCATTAAAATCATCAAGGGATGACCACGACTCATGGGATGTGCACCAATAACCATCATATGCATATACAATCATCATGCATAATTCAACATGTATTTGCATCCACAATGCATAATCCCATATATACTCGCATCCACAATGCATAAACAATGAGTATATTAGATACATGTACCGTTGGGTGCCCGTACGTCTTCTACGTACCTTTCCAAAAGTAGGATGTGGTAGGACTTCACTTCCTTGGCTGTGTTGCCACCTGGGATGGTTCTACATATTCACACAATTCAATATTAGAACCCAATAATAGTCCAATACCAAAAATCCTACAAAAATAATCAAAAACATCATATTTTGTGTCTCGCGATCGATCGCTGCAAAGGGCCGATCGATCGCGAGATCACATTGCCCGAAACCAAATTTTTATTCTTTCGGCGATCGATCGCGCCAAATTTGGCGATCGATCGCCAACCTCGCCGATCGATCGCCCAAATGTGGCGATCGATCGCCATAAGCTTCTGGAGCGTACTGCCTCCTCGCGATCGATCGCCAAAAACGGGCGATCGATCGCCGAGCCCTGTGTCGCGAAAAATCGCCATTAATGCTCCAAAACTCCATTCCAATCCATACCAACTCCCCTACCAACAAACCAAAAACATTAAACACATAATAACCTTCCATATACACTTTAAGCACCTCAAAAAATCCAACATTTAACCAAAACCACAACAACCCAAAACAAACCCATTTTAAACCATTTCAAATCCAATCCAAACACAACAAAAACAATAGGGAGGTATCTATACCTCTTGGGGACTTCAAATCTCCCAATAAACTCCACAAATCAAACTTTTGGAAGGATTTCTCTCCACCTTTTTGCTCCAACTCGAAAATGAAGAGGGAAAAGGGTTTGGGTGGTGATTTGGGGAAAGTAAAGTAAAGGTGTGGGGGGGGGGGGTTGGGGTATAAAGGGGTTGGGTTTTATTAAAATGCATTCCACAATCCCATGGTGTATAAAACACCCCAACATGATATTTTTTAAAGCATTAATCCAAAATGCACCAAAATACCAAATAAATGCATGTTTCACCAATAATCGACTAACAACCCATGTAAGTCATTAAAACACCAATTACCCAACATGCATCACATGCACCCCGAAATGCATTCCCGGTCACGCCTACCATGTGACTAAGCATTTCAACATGATAAATAAATCCAGCACATAATTAATTACCACCATAATTAATCATATAAACACAATTAAGGCCCAAATTGCAATCAATTATTTCGGGGATATCACAGGTACTTAGGCATGTATATCAGTGTGTGTATACGAATGCCATCATTTAATTGTTCATTGTTGAGCATCGGATTAATATGCTTGGTTTGGCGAATCTCCGGTGAGAGATTGTAGCACCTTGAGATTGGTAATCTCGATGGCACGATGCATTCTGAGGAATGATCGTGAGGTTCGGTTTGATTTCCCTGGAGGAGGGATTGTCGTATTTTAAGCCATGGTAATTCATTTCAGAGTAAATTGATAACATCCATGTGTTAGGATTGTTGAATCCTAGGGTAAATGAGGGATGGCCATGTTTTGGATTTGTTAGGTGTCGTGGCTGACACGTGTGGCGGGAATGCAATTGATTTTCTTGCATGTCCTTTCGGGAACTTGAGACCTTGTGGAGTCTCGATGGTGTATTTGGACCAAGATATGATTTCTTGGAACATACGTATGTAGACATCTTTGGAGATGTGTTTTGTGTTTATCGGTGGCCTTGAGTGGCCCGATCCGTGTTGCAAGGTGGTGCAACTACTCCTTTGATGGAGATGAAATTGGAGAGCGGAAACCGGATATGGTATAAGTACATTGTAGTATACTAGTGGTTCCTTGGTAACGATGTATGGTTAACATCGTAGGCTAAATAATAAAGATATCATCGAGGCGATATCTATTTTGGAATCACGAATGATTCGTTTGATTTGCAGTTAGGGTTGGCTGACTGCTTTTGAGATGGTTAGCATTGTGGTATTCTTGGTTGGCCACTGGTTAGGGGCGATCGATCGCGATAAAATCAGCGATCGATCGCCGCTCGAAAGTTGGAGTTTTTTCGAAAATTTTAGAAAATGTCGGGTATTTTTGACACGGGTTTAATTAGCCGATTTGCGGGGCAATGTCTACATTCCAACGGGAATGCTATACTTTTAAAAAGGATTGGTTGGAGCCAAGGTTTAATAAAACGAAATTCTCGGTTGAGTTTTTGGCTACCATTTTAAACTTATAAAATGGTATATTTTGGGTATTATGCATGCTTAGCCGGGGGGCTTTTATATTGGTAATCGGCATGGATTGACGATAGGTTTGAGGGTTATGAACGTGCTTGGGCACGTGGTTGCATGCTTATGTTTGATTGTGAATTATTTATGAGTTAGCACATAATTCATCGGGTCGGGGGACTCAGGCAAGGTTGGACTCGAACTTTGGAATTATAAGGTACGTATAACGTACGAGCATATCCTATTATAATGTTGCAACTGTGAAATGCATGGTATATGGTAGTTGCAATAAATGGATATTGAAATGCATGGTATATGGTACTTGCAATAAATGGATAGTGAAATGCATGGTATACGGTAATTGGGATAAATGGATATACATTGGGAATTATATGTTGCCGCTTTTGAGCGAGCAATGATTGGATGTTATCGCTGTTGAGCGACCATCGGTTATGATGCCGCAATTGTTGAGCGTGCGTGGAGTTAAAATGCCGCTATTGTGGAGCGAGCTATGAAATAGAACTATGGAATCATTGGCTAGATATATGTGCTATCCGTGGTGCTCCATTTGATGATTTAATCATATTTGATTACGGAACTAGTATAGCAGGAATGGTTTTAGTTAATCAATGTAGTGATTAACTGGCTTTGGGAATTTGATGGTTTTGGTTATTTTGAGAACAGGGACAGTACGGGAAATCCTACGTGGTAACGATACTATACAGGGAGTATTCTTTACATTACAGTTTTATATTCTGTAAATTTACGTACTGTGATTATTGGAATGTTGGTATTGGTATGCTCACCCCGTGTGGGGGATGTCTCTGTTGGGACAGTTGGTACAGGTGCAGCAATGGCTTTGGAGTTGAGCTCGGGCTGTTGACTCGAGGTACTTCCAGGATCGAAGTATCATAACCGGTTGAATAAGCATAACGGTAGATTGGACTGGAGATCGAGATATGGATGGGAGGTGTTTCCAGGATCGAAGCACGAATAACCGTATTTGGTAGAGTATCTTATACATTAGATACACGTTTATTCATTGGGTGCTCTCATGTGAGCACGTTTTTACGTGTATATGGAATGTATAAATGGGCATGGTTTTTCTCTCTTCATTTATTGTCTGCATGCAATTAAATACGGAATAGCTAAATGAACTGAGAGTATGTTAGTGTATTATGAGGGTGCATACTATGTAAGTGATTTTGGTTGGGGAAGTTGAATATTATGGGATTCTAATACAAGAAATTTTATAGATGGTATATGATGCTATGCTTGCATGTGGTTTTCTTCCCATGATAATATGATTGTATGCACTAATGGCATGGATTAATACACTAATAACGGGTTAAGGGCACGGGGGTCCTTACACCTTGCTACCTTAAGTGTGGATTAAGTGCATTAAGAGAGCTAAACAGGCATTCAACAGAGTATAAGGGTTCATGTTGATGAGCTTAAGGATTACAGTACCAAAATAAAATTTCCAAAAAGAAATTAATTACATTCCCACAAAATGAAGGTAATGTTATAGATTTACTATACCCTGCGTAGAAATTATACAAAATTCATGTTCATCTCTACCGATAGCACTCATCACACTGCTCACTGCATCAACACTGGCCTTAGCCCTCCATGCCAAAATGCACCTACAGGAACAACCCAAAACCATGAGCATATAATAATCCATTTTCACCACAATATGATTATAATGAGTAAATGCATAACCATAAATACAAAACACTTCCTGTATTCCAATGCATTTAAAACACTTCCTTTGGTTGGCCCTGTACCATAACTCATAATCATAATCAATGGATTATATTACGGTCCCACAAATGTCATGACATATAACCTCCATTAATACCAATAACCAATCTCTAGTCTTGTTATAACAGTGTATTTTAATGCACCTCGCTTGTCATCATCGCGGCACTAATACCCCTCGTTTCGACATATCAGGGGCATCGAATAACCTCGTTTTAATGTGACATGCAGCATTTACCATCGCTTCAACATTTTAGCGACAAATATTATTTCCTCGCTACGATATGACATCGGCAAGTATTCTATCATCGCTTCAAATGACAGCGGCAAAGCATTTAAAATCATCACTCGAATATAACAACGACTCATGGGATGTACACCAAGCATTCAACATATATATGCAACTACAATGCATAATCCAACATGTATATGCAACCACAATGCATAATCCAACATATATATGCAACCTCAATGCATAATCCAATATGCATACAAAATACATGTTATCGTTTGGTGACCGTACGTCTTTCTACGTACCTTTCCAAAATATGGAATATGGTAGGACTTTATCTCCTTTGTTGTGGTGCCACCTTGGAAGGCTCTACACAATCACACAATCCAATATTAGAAGCCAAATAATAGTCCAATATCAAAAATCCCATCAATTTAACCAAAATCCAACATTACCCAATTCCATGCCTCGCGATCGATCGACCTCAGCTCGTGATCGATCGCGAGGCGCCCAAAATCAAGCACCAAAATGCTGCCTTTCTCGATCGATCGAGAAGCCTCACCGATCGATCGCGAAGCCGTCTCAATCAATCAGGAGTTTTGCTCGATCGATCGAGGAGACATTATCGCCCCAAAGATTTTCCCTGCCTCGCGCGCTCGATCGAGAGCTCCGCTCGATCGATCGCCGAGCCCTGCATTTGCGAGGAAACACCATTTTTGTGCTCAAAATCCAAGCCAACTCCTACTACTTCAAGTCCATCAACCCAACACATTATATACACCAATATTCAACACAAGAAACACCCATAAACACAAAAAAAAAAAAAAAAAATCAACAATCCAACAAAATATCATCACATAATAAAAACAACCCATTTTTCTCCCAAAACCATAAATCCAAAATCATTTCCACAAGTTTAAACATAACAAAGGGGAATTTCCTTACTCTTTAAGTTTCAATCTCCTTGCAAGAATCAAGATTTTACAAGTTTGAAATCTCCTCCTCTTCTCCTCCCTTGAAAACGATGGAATGGTGTGGGGAAAGAGGTTCTGAGTTTTGAATAAAATGAGTGGTGGTGGAGAGAGTAAAGGGGGGTATTGGTATGATAGTAGGTTTTAAATTGTGTTCAAGTATTTACATTATGTATTAAAATATCCATCACTTCATATTTTAAAAGCATTTACCAAAAAAATGCACCATACATGCTTTCCAAAATAATTAACATCCACCTCAATTAAACCATGCCAATACCCAATTTTCCCAACATGCATCACAAGCACCGTGAAATGTACTACCAGTTCATGCCCACCGCATAACTATACATTTCACCTCCATAATTAATTAACACCATAATAATCGCATAAACATAATTAATGGCCCAAATGCACATAATTATTTCAGGGATATCATAGCCGCCATGATTGAAAATTTGCCTCCATCATGGAAAGACTTCAAGAATTATCTCAAGCATAAAATAAAAGAGATGAATCTTGAAGGCCTTGTGTTTCGCTTGAGAATCAAAGAGGACAATAGTGTTTTCGAAGGAAGAAAAATTGGCAACAACGTGAAGCACGAGTGAACTTAGTGGAAAAACCCGCCGAAACAAAGCGCAAGTTTGACGGCATGGCCTCCAAATTTGGAAAGCCGAAGAAGTTCAAAGGCAAGTGCTACAAATGTGGAAAGCCCAATCACATGGCGAAGGATTGTCGCAATAAAGACGATCATGGGAAGGCTATGGAACAAGTAAATGTGACCGAAGAAGATCGTCTCTCAAATGATTTGGATGATCTACCGCTTAATTAGATTGTGTATATTTCAAAGTTGTACTCCAAGAATGGAGCAATTATAAATAAATGTAATTACGATATTTGTTGAAAGCAATAAAAATTTATGTTATTACTACCTGTATTGAATATTATGGTTTGTGGCATGATTGTTAGGATCATTTAGTTCGCAGCACAAATTGTAATGTTAAATTTATTGCTTGTGTGGGCACTAAGTTAACAAATCGTCATTCATTTGTTAGAATAAGTGTAACGTCTCTAGAGTTAACTCACAATGATGTTTGTGATAGAAATATTGTGCAACTAGAGATGTGAGAAAAGTAATTTGTTACTTTATTAATATTTGCACATGATATTGTTGTGACTTTTTTTTATGAAGCAAAACGAGGCCATTAAGATCGCAATAAAATTTAGCAAATGAGTTTTGCTATGGGAAATTGTGAGTAGATTATACTTGTGTTGTCTAAGAATTTGGCACTTAAGCTTGAATCTGCAAGACTATAAAATCTTGAATTCGAGTTTCTAAGCTTTGTATGCTTAAAACACAATTGATAAATCGAAGCCACAAATTTTGACTAGGCGTTGTAATATCTCAAATTGGTTCATTTTGAATTTCTAAGCAAGATTTAAAATCTTGAATTCAAGTTTTCTAAGTAAGTGAGCTTAAATTACAAATTGTGAACCAAGTAGAATATTATCCAAGTTTCAACTTTTGTAAGCAAGTACGCCTAAATCCAAATTTTTCAAGAATTAAAAACTTGAATTTGGATTTGTAAGACGATAACGCTTAAAACTTGAAGCACGAAAGTTTGAACGCCAGTGCACTTCGTTACTACCCGAAGTTGTGGGGGATTGCAATTCTAGGATTCAATCTGTGATGACCAGGGATTATAGATGTTAATCTCGGAGTGTTAATAACCCCTAAAGTTGTTTTACGTGGCGATTTGGAGTTTAATCACGGTGTTGGGCCTTCCGGGCTCGAATATTTGGTTAGTTGGGATCGTTAGATCCCGAGGTTGAGATTGTATTCTCATTTCGGTGTAAAACCTAAGAGTTGGGTTTTTGATGTGTCTCGGGATCTGGGGTGCTTTGTGTGGGCACCGGTAGGGGGTTTTGGAGTTAGAGAGAGAATTTTTGAAAACAGATGATTTTTAATGAATCATGATGTATTTGTGGGGCTATTAGTATTTCGCGGTATTTTTGCTATAAATACCAGTTGAACCCGAGATTTTAATTATTAGAACATTTTTCCTCCTCCAGCCCGTCTCTCTCTCCCCGCGCCCATTTCCCGTCTGCCCCAACCCCCACGCACAAAAGCGTTGCGCCCGCCGCCGTTCGGCGCGTCCGACCCGCCGTTGGCTTCGTCTCGTCCAGGCGCAGCTTCCCACACCAACAATTCGAAGTTTAGTCGCGAGTTGCGTTCGGATTTTGCAGAAAACGCAGACGCCCAAAATTCTAGGGTTCTTCGATTTTAAGCGTTTTTCCTTCCGATCTTCGTATGGGTAACCTTCCTTACCCCTTTTTCATGCTTCTCATGTAATTCCCTGTATTTTTTGGTGATGTTGGTTCGAAATATTTCCCTAATTTCGTAGGGTTTGAGTTCGAATTTTGGGGGTTTTGGCTAAGGGGCGGTGATTCTTGTTAGTGATCGATTAATTCATGTTTTAAATGATTTATGGTGTTTAATTGAGTTCGAATTGTGGAGTGAGGGTTCGAAAATCTTAGGGGAGTTCTTGAGCATTTTTCGTTGATGCCTCATTTGTTTCCCTCCCTGCATGTACCCTGCCCCGGGTCTTTTAAATGGTGAATTGTCGTGTGTTGACAATATTTTTGTATAAGGGTTATGGGTGTGCTTGAGCATGGGTTGCATGTTCGTAAATAATTGTGAATTATTTATCGTGTTAGCACATCGTTCCTCGGGGCTTGGAACTCGAGCAAGGTTTGGCTCGGACTTCGGAGATTTAAGGTACGTGCGACGTACGAGCATTACTATATATTAGAGCATTTTTTAAATGCATAATGTATTTTGATTTCATTGAATAATTGTGCATGAGGTTATATATATGTGTTGAGAAGCTATGGAGCGACCTAATCTTGATATCGCCGCCACGAGCGTGCGTGACACTAGAGTAGTATAACTCTCATAAGGTATATGGGGTACCGGATGTATATGACCATAGTAGGGCATTGAGATGCCTGAGAATGATCGTGGAATCATGTATTCATTATAAGACATTTGAGATGTCTAAGTATAATGGAAAATTGGTAAAATATATGCTAGGCATTTGAGCTATCTGTAATTGATAGCGAAGTTAAGAAATCAGTTTTTGATATTGAGATATTCATACTTGCATGTATAATGAATTGGGAATCACCATCTATTGATATTAGAGAATTGGGCATGCGATGAGTTAAATCAATGTTTTGATTAACTGATTTTTGAGATTTGATGAGTTTGATGATTGTGAGAACAGGGACAGTACACGGAATCCCGGATGAGGACGTTGCCATCCAGGGAGTATCATTTAAATTCATTAGTATTTACTTTTGTTGTAAATTATGAATTTCATTACTGTGATTATGGGATTTTGTGTATTGGTATGCTCACCCCGTTGGGGGCTGTCTCTGTTGGGGCAGGTGAATAGGTACATCGATGGCTTTGGAGATGAGCTCGAGCTGTTGATTGGATGTACTCCCAGGATCGTGGTACCAGGGCTTGATGGAGCACGGTATCGTACAGGGTACTTTATATACACCTGAGGGTTATATACATATTCATGATGCTCGCATGTGAGCACGATTATACTTGTATATGGATTGTATATAAAGGCATGAGCCTTTCTCTCTTTCATTTTATGTTGCATGCAATTAGAGGTAGAATTGTTAAATGATATGAGAGTCATTGGTGTATTGTGTGGGTGTTGAAACCCACTTTTGTCGTCTTATGTGTGGTGTCTTCCCTGGCTGGGAATTTACTTAGTGTTGTAGTATTCTGTTGAGTATTGTGTTTTCCCTGGCCGGGAATTATGTTATGTGATGTGCTTTTGTTTCGGGATAGCTCAATTTATGGGGAGACTCTGCCCAAATTTTTATAAAAGTCCACAATGTAAAAAGCGGCGTAATGGGGATGGTAATGGGCGAACTCTATTAGTCTATTTGTGGGGTCCTCGTTACTTAATCCATTATGTATCCAGTTAACATACATATGTGAGTCTGAATTAAGTAATATACCATGCACGGATTAAGAGTTCATAATATACCATGCACGGATGAAGAGTTCATACTAGATAAGTTGGTACAGTACCAAATCCTGAGTACAAAAACCAACTAAATATGTTTTCTACATAAACACGACATGTACATAAGCAACCTAGTCCAAAAGAACTCCTAGGCAGTGGTTCCCCTCGCAGCGGAAATCATGACTCACGCTCCCCACGTCTATGAGTCCCTACAGAAACATTCACAACGTGAGTATAGATAACAACTATCTCAGTGCAATATCAAAACACAATATCAATATCAATGATAAAGCACAATAAATCATATAACATAACGTGAATGTTCTGTCTCATGCATCCACCAATGCACCATGTCATGACATGTCTCAACACATACCCTATTATCACGAGACTAAAATGATATGCCTATTCAGCTCAATATGTCAGTGGAACCACCTCACATCTTCATATTAGCAGCACATATCATAGTACCGTCCTCAAATGATAATAGCCATAGCATATATCCAAAAACCGGCATATATCGCTATATAGCATAACCGAGCATATACCCAAACCAGACGTATATCTCTCTGTCACATAACCGAGCATATATCCAAACCAGGCATATATCTCTATGTCACATAGCCGAGCATATATCCAAACCAGGCATATATCTCAAATGCATAACCGAGCATATACCCAAACCAGGCGTATATCTCACATACATATGATATCCATGAATGTACAAGCATATGATACTACCAATCATATGATAACAACATAAGACAATTCATATGATATCAATCTCATAACATCATCACACAATATCTATACTCCGTACGTCAACACGTACCTGTACTGCGACACAAACGAGATAAAGCAGTTGTCAATAGCTAAGTGCCTCGTTGTCCTGTCCCCTGAGATGATGCTACAACAATGCCAACAATATATCATGTTATCATAGGCATTAAAATCAAATTCTACAAAAATATTTTATTTTTCAATATTTGAGCACTGGCGATCGATCGCCATCAGCACCGATCGATCGCCAAAACTCTCTGCCCCCTCGCGATCGATCGCAACAACTTGGCGATCGATCGCCACATTGCTCTGTTCATCGCGATCGATCGCGATAATTTCACCGATCGATCGCCATCCAATTTCACCGCCTTAAAATGTTACTGTCATCGGCGATCGATCGCTCACTCGCACCGATCGATCGCCGATGCCCAGAAAAGTGAGAGCATGGCGATTTTCAAGTTTATCTCCATGAATCTTCTCCTACACCTCATATTAAACCATGTCAACATGTTTCTTGCAATACCTAGGAACATATAAACATAAATCTAACATCATAGATTCCAATTCCTAGCATACAAACATGTTATGATTGTACACATGCACACTTGAGCTTTTCCTTCACATATATCAACATTAATGAATAATTCAAGTATACAACTATGAATTTCTTACCAAGAGGCTAAGAAATCACTTCACCCCACTTCCTAGCTCACTTCACAAGTGAAAATCCAAGCTTTGCCTACCAAAAGCTCTAAGGGTTTGGAGAGGAGCTTGTAGAGATTTGTAGGTGAAAGTGGTGTATTATGTGATTTTGCCTCCATCATGCACTTGATATAAGGTCACTAAGTCCTTAACTTACTTGATATCATGTCATTTGGAGATAATTACATGTTACATGAAATGAACTTCACATTCAAATGCAACTCCAAATTCACATGACATTCAAATGCCCACTTGCAACTCAAATACACATGCTCATGCACCTTCAATGCATACAAGTTCAAAGCATATCTTTACACTACATTTTATACATCATGTTTTCATGTTCTGAACCCCCATTAACATATCGCCAATTGATATAATTACACCATAATCATATCCTACGTGTATACAACAAATCGAGGCATTACAATTCTCCCCCACTCATTGAATTTCGTCCTCGAAATTGTAGATACATAATCATGCATATCACAATACGCAACGCAACAATACTACGACATGACAATAGGAAACATGATCATGTATGCAACAGTATCAGAAAACTGTAAAATCATACCAGTAAATAAATCCGGATACCGTTGCATCATATGCTGCTCCGTCTCCCACGTTGCCTCGTCGACACCCCTTCTGTCCCACTGTACTTTTACCATAGGAATCACCTTATTACGCAACCTGCGTTCAGCTCGATCCAAGATCATAACCGGTCGTTCCTGATACGACACATCTGTATCCAACTGTACCTCAGGTAGTTGTAAGACATGACTCGGATCTGGTTCATACTTCCTCAACAGTGACACATGAAAAACATCATGAATACTACTCAAGGCCGGTGGTAGTGCTAAGCGATATGCCAACGTACCAATACGTTGCAACACCTCATATGGACCAACATACCGTGGAGACAATTTTCCACGTTGACCAAACCGTACTACACCTTTAAAAGGTGAGATTTTCAAGAACACACGGTCACCAACTTGAAATTCAAGTGGTCTACGTCGCTTATTGGCATAAGCAGTCTGTCTATCCTGAGCAGCTTTCAGTTTCAATCGAATTACTTTTACTTTCTCTTCCATGTCATGAATCATATCCGGTCCATGTAAGGAAGACTGATCCACATCATCCCAATACAATGGCGATCTACATCGTCGCCCATATAAAGCCTCAAATGGTGCCATCTGTATACTAGACTGATAACTGTTGTTATATGAAAATTCGACTAATGGCAATGACTCTTGCCATGAGTTATCAAACTCTAATACACAAGCACGCAACATATCCTCTAGCGTTTGTATCGTACGCTCTGTTTGTCCATCCGTCTGAGGATGATATGCTGTACTCAACCGCACTTCAGTTCCCAACGCTGTTTGTAACCCTTCCCAGAAATGAGAAGTAAATCTCGGATCCCTATCCGATACAATGGAAACTGGAATACCATGTAGTCTTACTACATGTTGAATGTATAACTGTGCCATTCTCAGATATGTATATGTCATACAATATGGCACAAAATGAGATACTTTGGTGAGTCTGTCAACAATCACCCATATAGCATCGCAACCAGAAGACGTCCGTGGCAAATGAGTCACAAAATCCATCGTGATATGTTCCCATTTCCACTGAGGAATTTCCAAACTATGTAATTCACCTCCTGGTCTTTGTCTTTCCGCTTTCACTTGTTGACATATCAAACACCTTTTCACAAAGCTCAATACATCCTGTTTCATACGTTTCCACCAAAATTGGGTACGTAAATCATGATACATTTTCTTCCCTCCAGGATGTATACTGTATCTACTACAATGAGCACGTTGTAGTAGTTCGTGGCGTAGTCCCAATGCAGCAGGTACTACCCAACAAGTCTTGTATTTCAAAACTCCATCCTCTGCAAGTACAAACTGTGATGTTTGTCCTTGACTTATTAGTTCTTTCCAATGTTGTACCTCATCATCAGTCATTTGTGCCGTCCTGATTTTATCAAAAATATCGGGTTCAACTAACAATGTTGATACCCGTACCGGCACTGATTCCATATCAAAATCATAACCCAAAGTACAACAAGCAGTCATCAAAGTAGATAAATGAATCACCTCATCAGCCGTATGATGTACTTTTCGACTCAAGGCATCTGCTGTAAGATTAGCTCTTCCTGGATGATATTCAATCTCACAATCATAATCTTTCAACAGATCCATCCATCTCCGTTGTCTCATATTCAACTCCGCTTGAGTGAATAGAAATTTTAAGCTCTTATGATCAGTATATATGGTAAACGACGTACCATATAAATAATGTCGCCATATCTTCAATGCAAAGACAATGGCAGCCAATTCCAGATCATGCACTGGATATCTCATTTCATGTGGTTTCAATTGTCGTGATGCATAAGCCACTACATGTTTGTCCTGCATCAACACACAACCCAAACCAAGTAAAGATGCATCAGTATATAACGCAAACCTGTCATGCTCAGATGGAATGATCAAGACTGGAGCTGTAGTCAATCGATGTTTTAATTCCTGAAAACTATGCTCACAAGCCTCTGACCATTGAAATGATACTCCCTTCTGTGTCAAATGTGTCAATGGTTTGGCAATCGCTGAAAATCCTTCAACGAATCGTCTATAATATCCAGCCAAACCTAAGAAACTACGAATTTCTGGCACAGAAGTAGGTGCTGACCAATTCAACACTGCTTCCACTTTCTTTGGATCAACTGATATACCTTCCTCTGATATGACATGACCCAAAAATCCAACACTAGTCAACCAAAACTCACACTTACTGAGTTTGGCATACAACTGATGTGTCCTCAACAATTGCAACACCATATGCAAATGTTGAACATGTTCGGCATCACTCCGTCAATAGATCAATATATCATCGATAAATACAATGACAAATCGATCAAGGTATTCCTGAAACACACGATTCATTAAACTCATAAAGACAGCAGGAGCATTTGTCACTCCAAATGGCATTACTAGAAACTCATAATGCCCATAACGAGTTCTGAATGCTGTCTTCTGTATATCTCCTTCCCTCACACGTATTTGATGATACCCTGACCTCAAGTCAATCTTAGAATATATCCTTGATCCCTGCAACTGATCAAATAAATCATCAATACGGGGAAGAGGATATTTGTTCTTTATGGTTACTTTGTTCAACTGTCTATAATCAATACACAATCTCATTGTCCCATCCTTCTTCTTCACAAATAAAACCGGAGCGCCCCAAGGCGATACACTAGGACGTATGTACCCCTTGTCCAATAAGTCTTGTAATTGAGTTTTCAACTCTTTCAATTCAGTTGGTGCCATCCGATAAGGAGCCCGTGAAATTGCAGAAGTACCAGGTATCAAATCAATACCAAATTCCACTTCTCGTCTCGGTGGGAATCCAGGTATCTCATCTGGAAATACATCCGCATATTCTGCAACCACTGGTATCTCCTCCACTTTCTTTTCTAGTTTCTGTTCAGTTATATCAAGGGCATAAATCAAATAACCCGCATGTCCACGTTCTAACAAACGCGACATTCGGATTGCTGATATCAAAGGAATCTTTGCCCTCGATCCCTGGCCATAGAATAACCATTGATTGCCAGTATCAGACTGAAATCTCACTATTTTCTGACTACAATCCACAACAGATTGATATTTACTCAACACATCAATGCCAAGGATACAATCAAAATCTGTCATGCCTAACACAATTAAATCAGCCTGTAGTCCATACTCAGTCTCAAACTGAATATCACAATCAGACACACTCTGACAAGTCATCACCGTAGTTCCCATGGGTGTCGAAACATAAAGAGGCATCAACAGTGGAGACGAGCATATATGATACCGATCAATAAATGCTTGTGCAATAAAAGAATGTGATGCACCAGTATCAATCAACAGTAAAGCAGGATAAGTAAACAAAGTACACTTACCCGCTATCACATCATCAGGAGCTGCCTCTGCTTCCTCCCTGTTTAGTGCATACACCTGAGCCTGAGGTGTTCCTGTCCTCTGTCCTCCACCAGACTGTGGTACACCCTGTGGTCTCTGTTGTACTGTAGTCTCTGAAATGGGTCCTCTCCGCTGTTGTCCACCCACTTGAGTACAATCACGGATCACATGTCCGGGTCTCCCACAACGGAAACAAACTACGGGATTCAATTGAGGACAATCCCGTTTCAAATGTGGTCCACCACATTTAAAACATTGCACACCACTGCCACTACTACTACCTTGGAACTGTCCTTTAGATTTGCGATCACTCCCTTTTTGTGATCCAAAACGTTTTCCACTAAACCTAGATGAAGATGCACCACCTCGTGATGATTTAAATGGTTCTCCTCTAGGTCTCATACTGTCAGATGTAGGTGGTTGTGCTTGTCCAACATCCTTGTATACCCCTACAGCAATCTCAGCCATCTCGGCTCTAGTCAACGCTTCTTCATAAGATGTAGGGTTATTGGACATTACCCTATCAAATAATTCAGGCCTCAATCCTTTCACAAACTGTCTAATCTTGGCCTTTGTGTTGACAGCAATATGTGGCACATACCGGAGCAAAGAAGAATAATGCACAGCATAATCAGATACTGTCATTGCTCCCTGTCTCAAATTGGTAAATTCATCCTCTTTCCTCTGCCTTGCAGCAACAGAGAAATAATGTTCCAGAAACTTCGTTCGAAATACATCCCAGTTAACTGTGTGTCCTTGAGCCCTCAACTCAAGTACTGTGGACTTCCACCACAGCATCGCTTTCTTGGCTAACTGGAATTCAGCTAAACGTAACCAAGCAGTCTTGGCACACGGTGCTGACACAAAGATCTGTTCTACACGTTCTAGCCACTCCTCTGCCAGTTCTCCTGATTCAGTCCCCTCAAACCTGGGTGGCTGATAACTCAGAAACTGCGTCAATGTTAATTCTCCAGGCAACAGTACCTGTTCCACTGGTCCTTGTTCAATCGGTGGTGGTGGCACAGGCACCATCCTCACACTAGCATTGCCACTCATGGCATCCCCAACATCCTCATGTGGTACTCTGTCTGTCATAACTGTACAACAAGGATGAACAATAACATTCACAAGTATATAACATGTTAGAATAACATCATATGCCAAAAACTAACATGCTATTACCATTCTCAAAGTGTTTAGGTAACTCCCTAATACACGTCCTCTACCCATGTACACCCCGTTCTCGAACCACTGCTCTGATACCACTAATGTGGGGTCCTCGTTACTTAATCCATTATGTATCCAGTTAACATACATATGTGAGTCTGAATTAAGTAATATACCATGCACGGATTAAGAGTTCATAATATACCATGCACGGATGAAGAGTTCATACTAGATAAGTTGGTACAGTACCAAATCCTGAGTACAAAAACCAACTAAATATGTTTTCTACATAAACACGACATGTACATAAGCAACCTAGTCCAAAAGAACTCCTAGGCAGTGGTTCCCCTCGCAGCGGAAATCATGACTCACGCTCCCCACGTCTATGAGTCCCTACAGAAACATTCACAACGTGAGTATAGATAACAACTATCTCAGTGCAATATCAAAACACAATATCAATATCAATGATAAAGCACAATAAATCATATAACATAACGTGAATGTTCTGTCTCATGCATCCACCAATGCACCATGTCATGACATGTCTCAACACATACCCTATTATCACGAGACTAAAATGATATGCCTATTCAGCTCAATATGTCAGTGGAACCACCTCACATCTTCATATTAGCAGCACATATCATAGTACCGTCCTCAAATGATAATAGCCATAGCATATATCCAAAAACCGGCATATATCGCTATATAGCATAACCGAGCATATACCCAAACCAGACGTATATCTCTCTGTCACATAACCGAGCATATATCCAAACCAGGCATATATCTCTATGTCACATAGCCGAGCATATATCCAAACCAGGCATATATCTCAAATGCATAACCGAGCATATACCCAAACCAGGCGTATATCTCACATACATATGATATCCATGAATGTACAAGCATATGATACTACCAATCATATGATAACAACATAAGACAATTCATATGATATCAATCTCATAACATCATCACACAATATCTATACTCCGTACGTCAACACGTACCTGTACTGCGACACAAACGAGATAAAGCAGTTGTCAATAGCTAAGTGCCTCGTTGTCCTGTCCCCTGAGATGATGCTACAACAATGCCAACAATATATCATGTTATCATAGGCATTAAAATCAAATTCTACAAAAATATTTTATTTTTCAATATTTGAGCACTGGCGATCGATCGCCATCAGCACCGATCGATCGCCAAAACTCTCTGCCCCCTCGCGATCGATCGCAACAACTTTGCGATCGATCGCCACATTGCTCTGTTCATCGCGATCGATCGCGATAATTTCACCGATCGATCGCCATCCAATTTCACCGCCTTAAAATGTTACTGTCATCGGCGATCGATCGCTCACTCGCACCGATCGATCGCCGATGCCCAGAAAAGTGAGAGCATGGCGATTTTCAAGTTTATCTCCATGAATCTTCTCCTACACCTCATATTAAACCATGTCAACATGTTTCTTGCAATACCTAGGAACATATAAACATAAATCTAACATCATAGATTCCAATTCCTAGCATACAAACATGTTATGATTGTACACATGCACACTTGAGCTTTTCCTTCACATATATCAACATTAATGAATAATTCAAGTATACAACTATGAATTTCTTACCAAGAGGCTAAGAAATCACTTCACCCCACTTCCTAGCTCACTTCACAAGTGAAAATCCAAGCTTTGCCTACCAAAAGCTCTAAGGGTTTGGAGAGGAGCTTGTAGAGATTTGTAGGTGAAAGTGGTGTATTATGTGATTTTGCCTCCATCATGCACTTGATATAAGGTCACTAAGTCCTTAACTTACTTGATATCATGTCATTTGGAGATAATTACATGTTACATGAAATGAACTTCACATTCAAATGCAACTCCAAATTCACATGACATTCAAATGCCCACTTGCAACTCAAATACACATGCTCATGCACCTTCAATGCATACAAGTTCAAAGCATATCTTTACACTACATTTTATACATCATGTTTTCATGTTCTGAACCCCCATTAACATATCGCCAATTGATATAATTACACCATAATCATATCCTACGTGTATACAACAAATCGAGGCATTACACTATTGTTGTTAGGATGATGAACTTATAACATTGCATATTAAAGTAAATTTTGTAATTGCCATTCAATGGTAAAGTGTTGGGATCGGGGTAGTGTTTAGAAGGGGGGGGGGGGGGGGGGGGGGGGGTTGAATAAACACTAGATATAATTTCGATTTCTTTTCTGGTTAACTGTAAACTGTTAAGTGTTACAGTTGCTTCTCAATAACAGGCAAGTCAGTAGACACTTATTATAGTGCGGAAGACGTCTACAAACTTGTGAGGAATAAAACTGAAGTAATAAAGCAATAAACGAATAATACGAGAGTTGTTTCTGGAAGTTCGAAGCACAACGCTTCTACGTCTCCCCTTCTTCCTTTGCAGGAAGGATTCACTAGAAGACTTGGTTTACACTTTACAGTATACAACCTCCTTAGGCACTAACACACTTGGCCTAAACTCCTAGCAATCACACTCTTCTTATCTTTTGGATACAAGTGATTCTACAACACTCTCTACAGAATAAAACTTTCTAGCTTTGAGAGTTTCTAAGCAGCAGACTTCAATTGAAAATAATCTGTCACAGATTCAGTTTTGCGGTTTGTCTGCTCTTTGCTGAACGTTTGAAATATCAGTCGTATAGCTTTCTTGCTTTGAAGTATTTCTCTTAGTTTGAAAGTTGCTCAACCTTTCTTCATTCTCTGCTTGGACGTATTTATAGTTTTGGTTGTCCAACGGTAGCCTTTTTGTATATGGAATGGATTAGCTTTCCAAATACATGTTGTCTTCTTTCCTATTTTGTAAAACAACGGCTCTTTTCACTCTGACGGTAATGGTGGCGGAGATATAGCAGGGTGCGCCGCTCTGTTGTACCTTTGTCAGAGAATGTTGTACTTACTTTGTCTCGTTGCTTAGACTTCTGCTGGTTTCTTTGTTCAACTGGTCGTTCATCCTCTTAAGACCAGTTGATGTCCTTGTTCAGTGAGAGACTTTCCAGTTGATAGTTATCCAGTTTATGTCTTCACCCGGTTGATGTCTTCATCCGGTTGATGTCTTTACCAGTTGATAACTTTATCCAGTTGATGTCTTCATCCGGTTGATGTCTTTATCCGGTTGATGACTTCATCCGGTTGATGACTTCATACCAGTTGATGACTTCATCCGGTTAGTGTCTTTATCAGTTGATAGCTTGTCCGGTTGGTATCTATCCAGTTGATGTCTTCATCCGGTTGATGACTATCCAGTTGATGTCTTCATCCGGTTGATGACTTCATACCAGTTGATGACTTCATCCGGTTAGTGTCTTTATCAGTTGATAGCTTGTCCGGTTGGTATCTATCCAGTTGATGTCTTCATCCGGTTGATGACTATCCAGTTGATGTCTTCATCCGGTTGATGACTATCCAGTTGATGTCTTGTCCGGTTGATAGCTTGTCCGGTTGGTGTCTATCCAGTTGATGTCTTTACCCGGTGAGACTTTAATATCCGGTAGGTGTATTCACCCGGTAGGTCTTTAGCATCCGGTTGATCTTTAACATCCAGTAGGTGTTTGTAATCACCAAAACTTAGAAATCGTTTTCCCAACAATTTCCCCATTTTTGGTGATGACAAAACTAAGCAGTAATCGATTTCCTACTAGAGTAAATAAGATAAGAGTCCTGAAAATACTTGAAGACATCATGGAAAAGAAATTTTCATTAAATATAAGCAGATTACAAGTTGTAATCAAACTGGACAATTGAGAGAAATTCATCTTTATATAAGATGGATTCTTACACTTTGAATAGAATCTAAGACAAGTCTAGTTTTACATAAAATAGATGATACATGACAAATTTCTCTTTAAATAAACAAAGTAGACCGGAAGGCTTCGATCCACCTAGTTGCGGAGAGGAAGAGCTCGATCCACATTGTTTCAGAGAGAAGGTCGGGAAGAGGAAGAGTCATATGTATATTCATCAGGCAGCTCCTTTAGTTTTTATGGAATCGCCTAATAAGAATACTCTATCTCTGTCGAGAATACTCTATCTCTGTCTTCCCCCTTTTTGTCATCAGCACCCAGGCATCTGCTGTTTGTAGTTCCTGACTGATGAGGAGCACCAGAACAGGATCAAAGCACTGAAGCTTATCAGAGCTGGGTAAGATAAGTAATCAACCCATGAGGGGTTGATTTAGATAAGTAATAAACCCATGAAGCGGGAAAGGATCTAACAGAAAACCAGGGAATGAGAAATAACTTAAAAGTAAGCATGATGAGTGAATGTGTGTTAGGTGACCAAACAAGAACCTCTATTTATAGGAAAAACAAGGTAGCAATAAATGTGAATGCATTTATGTTAAATAGTGAATACAGAGAGACAGTCAATTTAACACAGTAAGTAAATAAGAGTAAGTAAGAGAGAGTCAGAAAATGATACTATTTGCGCCCGAACCAATGTTTGGAATAGTCGCGTTTTTCGGTAGGCGGTTGGCGCGGACTTCGAGATCTTTGTTGAGCAGTGGGTCTGGACTGAGGGAGTGCTCCAGTTGCAGGGGATGAATGAGCAGCTGAACTTGAAGCTCTCTGAGAAGAGGGAGCAGTTCGACTGGGTTCAGGCAGCCTGCGGATAATTTGAGGAGCAGCAGGCAGACTGTTGCAGATATCTTGAATTTGAGACGCAAACGCTGCTTGCATGGTGGCCAATTGATCAGTCAAAATCTTTTTGGCGTCGTCAATCTTTTCGCCAAGAGCCATTGAGGTGGCAGTATGAAGAGATTCATTGTTCTGATTGATCTGAAGACGCGCCTGGCCAATATGAGAAACTGCTTCTGCAACCGCATTCTCAGCAAAGGTTTGAAGTCTAGTGACAGTAGTAGTTAAACTACTTAGGTCAGCGTAGACTTGCTGGAATTTAGAGTCCGTTTGCTGCTGAAGAGTTCCTAAAATAAGAGTTGCAGCCCTCTCTTCCTGCTTAAGCTTATGAACATCATTGGTCAGTGCTGTAATAGCGGTGGAGAGATGAGCTAGCTGGGCAGCGATGTTTGGTGGCTCGTCCAGAGGGTTTGTGAAGACAAAGAAACCCTCGGATAGTTCCTGATCCATGGACGGATCGCCGGCAAGCATCGGGATATCAGCAGCAGGGGCAAGCGCATTGGGATGAGCAATGACGACTGCAGTGGATGGCAAAGTAGTAGCGTCAATATGAGGGGCCGCAGTTGAGGCGGAGATAGCTACATCCATAGTTCCAGTTTCTTCCACGTGCAGAGCATCCAGTTCAGCATTGGCTTGATCAATCCCAGCAGCAGACGCTTGAGTGTGATCATTGGAATGAGAGGATTCACTTGGTTCATTATTTGCAGAGGAGATGGTCACCTGCTGAACCACATTCTGAATAACTGAATCGACATTGGTGTGATCAACAAGAATTTGGTGGGGCTGTTGATCATGTTGAGAGCTGGGAGCAGGGGATGCTGCCTCCAAAGTAGTTGGTGTGGCGTCTGCTCCAGTAGGAGAGGTCTCCAAATGTAAGGACCCTAATCCTTAAGTGCGGAAAGAAGGCATAATAGAGCTAATAACAATGATCAGAGTATAAAAGAACATGTTGAGTCTATGAGCTTAAGAATTTACATGCCAAAATAAAGGACTACCAAAAGGATTAATTACATTCCAATCAATGAATGTGTTCACTATAGTTTTACGCTACTCCTAGAGTAGGCACTATACAAAAGAATCCTGTCCTTTCATCTACCAAAGATGCTCTTGAAGCTCACTGTCTCAACCCGTTCAAGCCCTTCTATCATGCCAAAAAGTACCTACAAGGACAACCCCCAAACATGAGCAATAATAATCATTCATATTCAACACAATATGAAGATAAAGCGTAAATGCATAATCAATATAAAACACTTCCTGTTTTCCCATGCATTTCAAACGCTTCCCGTTTGGTTGTCCCTGTACCATAACTCATGAGTATAATCAACAGATTATTTTTAATGGCCAAAACATGTCATGACATCATATACCATCTCAACAGTACCAAATATTGGTCACCATTCCCTAGTCTGTCCATCACAGTGTATTTTAATGCCCCTCGCTTATTTTCATATGGGCGGTTTAGGATAACCTCGCTACAATGGACATGCGGCGCTCCCACCCCTCGCTTCTCAGAGAGCGGCAAATACCCTTTCCTCGCCCCATATGACAACCACGCTCAAATGTGACATGCGGCGCTCCCACCCCTCGCTTCACATTTAGCGGAACCAATACAAAAAGCGGCAAGCATTAAAATCATCAAAGGATGACCACGACTCATGGGATGTGCATCCAATAATCATCATATGCATCTATCATCAATATGCATAAATTACCATGTATATGCATCCACAATGCAATACCACATATGGCATAAATCAACATGTATATGCATCCACAATGCAATACCACATATATACCCGCATCCACAATGCATAATCAATGAGTATATAAAATACATGTTACCGTTGGGTGCCCGTACGTCCACTACGTACCTTTCCAAAAGTGGAATTGGTCCGGCTTCAATTCCTCGGTTGTGTTGCTACCTGGGATGGTTCTACACATTCACACAACCCCATATTAGAAGCCAAATAATAGCCAAATACCAAAAATTTGACAAAATAAACCATTTTCCAAAATTCCACAGGCGGCGATCGATCGCTTCCCATTGGCGATCGATCGCCTCAAAATTTACACAGCGGCGATCGGTCGCCCCAAACATGGCGATCGATCGCCATTCCTTTGAAAAACCTACTGCCTCTCGGCGATCGGTCGCCTCATAACAGGCGATCGATCGCCTAACCCGAAATTTTGGTACTGCCTTGCGGCGATCGATCGCCCCATTTCAGGCGGTCGATCGCCTCGCACAGACTCGCGATTTTTCACCATTTTTGCATACCAAAACCTTCCAATCCAACCCAATACTCAAACCAACCAACCAACAACATAAATACCAACATGAACCACCAAAACATACTTCAAAACAAGTATAAATCCAACCTTTAAACAAAACCACAACAACCCTCACAAACCCATTTCAAAATCATTAAAAATCAAACCAAACTCAAACAAAACCTTACAAAATTAAAGCATGAGGTACCCATACCTCTTGGGGATCTCAAATCACCCAAAATGCTCCACAAATCAAGATTTTTGAAAGGTTCCTCTTCCACCCAAGGCTTGAGCTCGAAAATTTGGAGGGGAAGGGTTTGTGGATTTGATTTTTTTGGTAAAGGTAAAGTGATGGATGATAAAGGTGGGGTTTGGGTATATAAGAGGTGGGTTTTAATTAAAATGCATACCAACAATTTCATGGTGTATAAAACACCCCCAACATGATATTTTTCAAAGCATTTACTCATAATGCACCAAATATCAATTAAATACATGATTTCTAATCAATTGCTACCAATGGCAAATAAATCATGCTTCCAATAATATTTACCCGACATGCACCACATGCACCCTGAAATGCAACCCCGGGTCATCCTATCCACATGACCATGCATTTCCATAAGGTAAATAAATCCCAAAACATAATCAATTACCACATAATTAATCATGTAAACACAATTAAAGCCAAATAGCAATTAACCATTTCGGGGATGTCACAATACTCCCCTACTTATAAGATTTCGTCCTCGAAATCACATGCACTTACCCCAAAAGAAACTAAACATAAACTCATACCAGAGAATAGTTCCGGGTAGTGCTGCACCATATGCTGCTCCGTCTCCCACGTAGCCTCCTCGACACCCCTGCGATCCCACTGAACTTTGATCATCGGTATCACTTTGTTCCGAAGTCTACGGTCTGCTCTGTCCAGAATTCTAACAGGCCGTTCCATATAAGACACATCGGATTCCAACTGAACTTCGGAGCTGTAACACGTGAGACGGATCCGGCTCATACTTTCGCAGCATTGATACATGAAACACATCATGTATACCAGATAAAGAAGGCGGTAAAGCCAGTCGGTAAGCTAAGGTGCCGACGCGCTGCAAGATCTCGTACGGTCCAACATACCTCGGAGACAGTTTCCCGCGCATCCCAAATCGCACAACGCCTCTGAAAGGCGAGATCTTCAAAAAGACCTTATCTCCCAACTGAAATTCCAACGGTCTCCGCCGTTTATTTGCATAAGCAGCCTGTCTGTCCTGAGCCGCTTTCATTTTCTGCCTTATTGTCTTTATCTTCTCTTCCATTTCCCGGATTAACTCAGGCCCTCCGACTGATCTACTGTCCAAATCATCCCAATACAAGGGCGATCTACATCGTCTGCCATAAAGAGCTTCAAACGGAGCCATCTGAATACTCGCCTGGTAGCTATTGTTATAAGAAAACTCTACCAGAGGCACTGAATCCTGCCAAGAAGTATCGAACTCCAAAACACAAGCTCTCAGCATGTCCTCGAGCGTCTGAATTGTGCGCTCGGTCTGACCATCCGTCTGAGGATGATAAGCAGTACTCAATCTGACCTCAGTTCCCAAGGCTGACTGAAGGCCTTCCCAGAAATGAGATGTGAATCGCGGATCTCGATCTGACACTATGGAAACGGGGATCCCATGCAATCTCACCACATCTCTAATATATAACTGCGCCATCCTCAAGAATGTAAAGGTCATGCTATAGGGGATAAAGTGGGCTACCTTAGTCAATCTGTCCACAATCACCCAAATAGCGTCGAAGCCTGAAGCACTCCTCGGCAAATGAGTCACGAAGTCCATGGAAATGTGCTCCCACTTCCACTTCGGTATCTCCAAGCTTCTCAGCTCGCCGCCAGGTCTCTGTCTCTCTGCCTTAACCTGCTGGCAGATCAAACACCTCTTCACAAAAGCGACGACATCTGATTTCATTCTCTTCCACCAAAACTGACCACGCAGATCTCTGAACATCTTCTTCCCGCCCGGGTGGATGCTAAATCTACTACTGTGAGCTCGTTCCAAGATTTCCTTGCGCAACTCCGGCGTACTCGGAACTACCCAGCGGTTACTCAATCTCAAAGATCCGTCGTCGGCCCCTCTGAACTTCGTCGGCTGACCAAGATGCACTATAGACAACCATCTCTGAACCTCAGCATCTGATCTCTGAGCTCTCCTGATGTTCTCATAAATATCTGGCTCAGCTAATAAGGTAGAGACATACACTGGTGATGCATCTATATCAAAATCATAGCCGAGATGGCAATAGGAGGTCATCATAGCCGACAAATGGATGACGTCCTCAGCAGAACTCCTCACTTTCCGGCTCAAGGCGTCCGCTGTCAAATTGGCTTTCCCGGGATGGTACTCTATCTCACAGTCATAGTCCTTGAGTAGGTCCATCCATCTCCTCTGTCTCATGTTCAGCTCCGCCTGAGTGAATAGAAACTTGAGACTCTTGTGATCCGTATATATGGTGAATGAAGTGCCATATAAGTAATGTCTCCAGATCTTCAGGGCGAAGATGATGGCCGCCAATTCCAAGTCATGAACTGGATATCTGGTCTCATGCGGCTTCAACTGCCTCGATGCATAAGCCACCACATGCTTATCTTGCATCAGAACACATCCAAGGCCCTGCAGTGATGCATCAGTATACAGAACAAATCTGGAGTTCTCCGTCGGGATCACTAACACTGGCGCCGTCGTCAACCGGTGCTTCAACTCCTGGAAGCTCTCCTCACAAGCTTCTGACCAAAAGAAAGGCACACCCTTCTGAGTCAGCTGAGTCAGCGGCTTGGCAATCTTCGAAAAGCCCTCAACAAAGCGCCGATAATACCCGGCCAAACCAAGAAAACTCCGGATCTCAGGCACAGAAGTGGGGGCAGCCCACTCCATCATAGCCTCAATCTTCTTGGGATCTACAGATATCCCACTGCTCGAAATGACATGCCCCAGAAACACTACACTGCTCAGCCAAAATTCACACTTACTGAGCTTAGCATACAACTGATGCTCTCTGAGAATCTGAAGCACTGTCCTCAAGTGTTTCACATGCTCTTCCTTACTCCGGGAATAGATAAGGATGTCGTCTATGAACACGATGACGAACTGATCAAGATACTGCTGAAACACTCTGTTCATCAGACTCATGAAGACTGCTGGAGCATTCGTCACGCCGAACGGCATCACTAGGAACTCATAATGCCCGTATCGTGTCCGGAATGCTGTCTTCTGCACATCATCCTCTCTGACCCGAATCTGATGATACCCGGACCTCAAATCAATCTTGCTATACACCCTGGTACCTTGCAACTGATCAAACAAGTCGTCAATCCTTGGGAGAGGATACTTGTTCTTCACTGTAGCCTTATTCAGCTGCCGGTAATCGATGCACAGCCGCATCGAACCGTCCTTCTTCTTCACAAAGAGAACTGGTGCGCCCCATGGCGACACGCTAGGGCGTATATACCCCTTGTCCAAGAGATCCTGCCACTGTTCTTTCAACTCTCTCAACTCAGCCGGTGCCATCCTATAAGGTGCACGAGAGATAGCGGATGTCCCTGGCAACAGCTCGATCCCAAACTCAACCTCCCTAGCCGGTGGGAATCCTGGGATCTCTTCTGGGAATACATCAGCAAACTCTGCCACTACTGGCACATCCTCAACTCTCAGTTCTTTACTCTTCCCAGACGTGTCCACGGCATAAATAAGATAGCCCGTGTGACCACGTTCCAACAACTGAGTCATCTTGATCGCTGAAATCAACGGAATCTTCGCACGAGACCCGTTGCCATAGAAAGTCCACTGACTGCCCAACTCAGGTCTGAACTTCACTGTCCTCTGTCGGCAATCTACCACTGCCTGATATCTGTTCAGAACATCAATACCCAAGATGCAGTCAAAGTCTGACATACCCAGCACAATCAAGTCTGATCTCAATTCGTTGCCCTCAAAATAAATGAGGCTATCTGCCAAGAACTGATCAGCAACGACGTTTCTTCCAGTGGGTGTCGAGACAAGGAGAGGCGTGGGTAAAGAAGACGTGCGCATATGGTGTCTCTCCACGAATCCCACAGACACAAAAGAATGGGAGGCACCTGTATCTATCAAAACAAAAGCAGGGTACGTAAATAAATGGCACGTACCGGCAATCACCTCCTCCGGGGCTGCCTGAGCCTGCTCTCTGGTCAGTGCATATACCTGTCCCTGGGGTGGTCCCACTGTCTGACCTCCCGACGGACGAGGCCCAAACTGCTGCCTCTGCTGCACTGTCCGATCATCAAATCTCGGCCTGTTGCCCTGATACTCTGACTGTCCTCCCCGAGTGGGGCAATACCGAGCAATGTGGCCCATCTTGCCACAGACATAACATGCAGGACACTTGTTTGAAGGATGTGGCCCTCCACAATTGTTGCACCTCGGCTCTCCCGGTCTGTCCCCTTGCGAAGACCCTCGATTGGCCGACCAATTTCCCTTCTTGTTATCCTGCTTCTGTCCAAAGTGTTTCTTTCCACCATATCGCGAAGATGAAGAGGCACCACGGGGTTTAAATGGCTCACCCCGAGGCCTCAAACTATCATTGGTCTGCCTCTGTTGCGGTACTGGTGGTGGCGTGGCATAAGCTCCCACTCCTAGCTCAGCAAGCTCCGCTCTTGTGAGAGCATCATCAAAAGAAGTTGGGTTATTAGTGATAACCCGGTCATAGAGCTCCGGTCGCAACCCTTTCATGAAATTTCTCATCTTAGCGTGTCCACTGGTGGCAATGTGGGGGACGTATCTCAACAACGAAGAGTACCGTGTGGCATAGTCTGCCACTGTCATGTTCCCCTGCCTCAGACTTGTAAATTCATCCTCCTTTGTCTGTCTTGCTGCCGCGGAGAAGTATCGGTTCAAGAACCTGGTCCTGAAGAGCGTCCAATCAATCACAGCACCTAGTGCTCTCATCTCCATCACGGTGCTCCTCCACCACATCAATGGTTTCTTAGCCAACTGGAACTCCGCCAGCCTCAGCCAAGCAGTAATAGCACAAGGAGCCGATACAAAGATCTGCTCAAGTCTCTCCAGCCACTCTTCAGCCTCTTCTCCGGACTCTGTCCCCTCAAACCGGGGCGGATGATAAGAGAGAAATTGTGTCAAGCTAATCTCACCCGGTAGCAGCAACTGAACCACTGGTTCCATTCCTACAGCCGGTTGAGGTAGAGGGTTTGTCTGTCCAATACTAGCATTCATGCTTCCCATATCACCGACTTCCTCATTAGCAGCCATGCTGTAACACAAATGTTAACAACAATCCAAAGCAATATATATCATGTCGTTAGATAACAGGAGTGATATAAGCATGTTAGTATAACAGGATATACATCAATATGCACCACATGCATAAACATGCTCCATGTAAGCACCTAGCCAAACATGCTAAGGCTACCCTTCACTCGTTCCCGGGTTCTCTAACCACTGCTCTGATACCACTAATGTAAGGACCCTAATCCTTAAGTGCGGAAAGAAGGCATAATAGAGCTAATAACAATGATCAGAGTATAAAAGAACATGTTGAGTCTATGAGCTTAAGCATTTACATGCCAAAATAAAGGACTACCAAAAGGATTAATTACATTCCAATCAATGAATGTGTTCACTATAGTTTTACGCTACTCCTAGAGTAGGCACTATACAAAAGAATCCTGTCCTTTCATCTACCAAAGATGCTCTTGAAGCTCACTGTCTCAACCCGTTCAAGCCCTTCTATCATGCCAAAAAGTACCTACAAGGACAACCCCCAAACATGAGCAATAATAATCATTCATATTCAACACAATATGAAGATAAAGCGTAAATGCATAATCAATATAAAACACTTCCTGTTTTCCCATGCATTTCAAACGCTTCCCGTTTGGTTGTCCCTGTACCATAACTCATGAGTATAATCAACAGATTATTTTTAATGGCCAAAACATGTCATGACATCATATACCATCTCAACAGTACCAAATATTGGTCACCATTCCCTAGTCTGTCCATCACAGTGTATTTTAATGCCCCTCGCTTATTTTCATATGGGCGGCATAGGATAACCTCGCTACAATGGACATGCGGCGCTCCCACCCCTCGCTTCACAGAGAGCGGCAAATACCCTTTCCTCGCCCCATATGACAACCACGCTCAAATGTGACATGCGGCGCTCCCACCCCTCGCTTCACATTTAGCGGAACCAATACAAAAAGCGGCAAGCATTAAAATCATCAAAGGATGACCACGACTCATGGGATGTGCATCCAATAATCATCATATGCATCTATCATCAATATGCATAAATTACCATGTATATGCATCCACAATGCAATACCACATATGGCATAAATCAACATGTATATGCATCCACAATGCAATACCACATATATACCCGCATCCACAATGCATAATCAATGAGTATATAAAATACATGTTACCGTTGGGTGCCCGTACGTCCACTACGTACCTTTCCAAAAGTGGAATTGGTCCGGCTTCAATTCCTCGGTTGTGTTGCTACCTGGGATGGTTCTACACATTCACACAACCCCATATTAGAAGCCAAATAATAGCCAAATACCAAAAATTTGACAAAATAAACCATTTTCCAAAATTCCACAGGCGGCGATCGATCGCTTCCCATAGGCGATCGATCGCCTCAAAATTTACACAACGGCGATCGGTCGCCCCAAACATGGCGATCGATCGCCATTCCTTTGAAAAACCTACTGCCTCTCGGCGATCGGTCGCCTCATAACAGGCGATCGATCGCCTAACCCGAAATTTTGGTACTGCCTTGCGGCGATCGATCGCCCCATTTCAGGCGGTCGATCGCCTCGCACAGACTCGCGATTTTTCACCATTTTTGCATACCAAAACCTTCCAATCCAACCCAATACTCAAACCAACCAACCAACAACATAAATACCAACATGAACCACCAAAACATACTTCAAAACAAGTATAAATCCAACCTTTAAACAAAACCACAACAACCCTCACAAACCCATTTCAAAATCATTAAAAATCAAACCAAACTCAAACAAAACCTTACAAAATTAAAGCATGAGGTACCCATACCTCTTGGGGATCTCAAATCACCCAAAATGCTCCACAAATCAAGATTTTTGAAAGGTTCCTCTTCCACCCAAGGCTTGAGCTCGAAAATTTGGAGGGGAAGGGTTTGTGGATTTGATTTTTTTGGTAAAGGTAAAGTGATGGATGATAAAGGTGGGGTTTGGGTATATAAGAGGTGGGTTTTAATTAAAATGCATACCAACAATTTCATGGTGTATAAAACACCCCCAACATGATATTTTTCAAAGCATTTACTCATAATGCACCAAATATCAATTAAATACATGATTTCTAATCAATTGCTACCAATGGCAAATAAATCATGCTTCCAATAATATTTACCCGACATGCACCACATGCACCCTGAAATGCAACCCCGGGTCATCCTATCCACATGACCATGCATTTCCATAAGGTAAATAAATCCCAAAACATAATCAATTACCACATAATTAATCATGTAAACACAATTAAAGCCAAATAGCAATTAACCATTTCGGGGATGTCACACCAAAACAGTAGAAGTAAGCTCCACAGTAGGAGGGACAACCTCTAAATTTGCAATAGCCATTTGTAGATCTGGCTGATCAGGGCTTGCAACAATTTCAGAAGAGGAGCATGAATGAATCCCAGTGGATATGCGAAGATCATGAAGAGCAAGCTCAGCCATTTCCAGCTTGAGGCCTAGAGCGTTTAGAACTGCTCGATCATGATTCGCTGTTCTTGAATGTCCATCAAACACTTGAATGCGGGATGTAACAAGAGCTTGGAGTCCGCCCACATAGTTCATAATACTAAAGACATCACGCAGCTTCAAACTTTTCTCAGGTTCGGGGATTTGAAGATAGGTCAGGATTTTGTTTTCATCTTGCTTTGCCTGAGCCAGAATAGGATCGATATCATCAAAGCGAACCTGTACTCGAGCCTTTACCCAACGATCAAAAATCTCCAGTTGGGGTTCCAGTTGGGCTTTAACTGCATCCATGACCATTTGAATCTCGAATGCAACAGGAGTGGACACTGGAGCAATAAGAGATTTTCCTTTGTCAGCTGGAGTGGCCTTGGGATGACAGTAAGGACAAGTAGACTTGGGTGTCCTGAAGCTGATAGAGCCTGGGGCCTGCTGAGAGCTCACCTGAGCTGAAGAGGTGTCTATTAATGGAGCAGACACCATGGCTAATGCAGCAGTGGGTTCCCCAGTTGAAGGGATGACAGGGCTGGGTTCTCTGTCAGAAATAACACCTGTAGGTCCGGCAGAGGAGATAGTGTCGGAGGCGGCAGTGTCTCTCTGACGGGCATCTAGAGGAGCAATTTTTCTGGTCCTTGGCTTCTTAGGAGGAGGAGGAGGAGACTCAGCGGATTCAGAGACAGTCTGTTCCGAGTCACTAATGACTTGAGTCAACCGGCGCTTTGTTGCTCCACCTTCTCTGCCACTTCGTTGGCGATGAAGCTGAAGGTACTTGTGAGTGATGAGTCTCCCTGGATGAAGGTGAGAGAGAGCCCCTGTCTTGATGTGTTTGCTCTCAAATAGACTGCTTAGTGGGAGAGCAAAACCGGATTGACCCTTGCCAGATACGACGAGACTAGTCAGTATTTGAAATAACACCGCTGACCAGTTTATCTCCAATCTTTGCATATGGCAGTCATGACATTGAATTTCTCAGGGGTGATTATATCAAATGATCCAGCTTTACAGAGGATCCCCTTTGAGATGATGTCTGCCAGTTGTCGATAGTGGCTCTTCATTAATACCTTCCTGAAAGGAGGTCGTTGAATACGATGGTCAGAGTCCGACACTGTGAGCCGCATCTCTTCTCTTAGGTCTGCCGGAATAGTCGAAAAGTCAGTGAGTCCAGTGGAGGGTAGGCACAGATGAGTGGCAAATTCTGGTTGAGTGATGGTGACTGACTGCCCAGAGATGGATGCCACAACGGTGTCATCCACAACAGTTGCTGTAGCAAAGAATTCTTGTAGTTCATCCTGGTAAAATGAGGGAGCCTGGCTTAGGATCACCAATAGCCCTGAGTTATCCAGCTTTTGAATTAAATCCTTTGTTTCCTCATCAGATGAAGTATATATGGAGTGAAAATCGACGTGAACAGCATTTGTGATAAAACTCGGTTGAACATTCTTCGACATTTTGAATGATTGAGGTGAAGGAGCAGCAGCAATCTGTTAAAGGAAATTTTCTGAAAGAAACGATTGTTGCAGTAAGATGTTTGGAGAAGATGAAGAGAAGAGAAAACTAAAGGCGGTGAAAAAGGAAGTATATGTAACGTCGTACTGTAGATGAGCGGACACATGTATACGTGGCAATCATCTAACGATTAAAAAGATTTTAACCAAAAATAAAAGGACAGGATTTAGGCGGGAGTGAAATAATTTATTTTACACAAAAGTAATTTTGAATTCCGACGTTCATTAGGTTAATTAGTATCGAGGGTTATTTTTGTCAAAGCATATTTGGTAACATCAACTGGTATGTGGGGTTCGACTGGTAGGAAAACATCTACTGGATGCAGAGTCCTACTGGTACGAATACCCCCACTGCAGTTGACCATTGTATTACCAGCTTAGCTTAAATAACCATGATAAAATTAAAACAGAAATTCCCCCTAAATAAATGCAACTAAACTAACAAATTCCCCCTGAATTCATTACCCAAACAAAATAATCAAGAAGTAATTTCAATTAAACCAAGAATATTTCGAAAGTAAGAAAACTTAGCGTCCGGTAGGGGTTTTGTGAAGATGTCTGCTGCCTGTTGTTCTGTGGAAATGTACTCCAGCCGTATTTCCTTCTTCATAACATGATCTCTGATGAAATGATGACGAATGTCAATATGTTTAGTACGAGTATGAAGAACTGGATTGTATGTAATGGCAATGGCAGACGTATTGTCACAGAAAATAGGAGCCTCTGTGGACTCAATTCCATAGTCTCTGAGTTGTTGCTGAATCCAGAGCAGTTGGGCACAGCAGCTTCCAGCAGCAAGGTACTCTGCCTCTGCAGTGGAGGTTGCGATGGATGTCTGTTTCTTGCATCCCCATGATATTAACCGATCACCAAGAAATTGACAATATCCACTGGTGCTTTTCCTGTCAATTTTACATCCAGCATAGTCAGCATCTGAGTATCCAATGAGATTAAAAGTTGAGTCTCTTGGATACCATAGACCAACATTCTCGGTTCCTTTTAAGTATTTTAGGATCCTTTTGACAGCAGTGAAGTGCGACTGCTTGGGATTTGCTTGAAACCGGGCGCACATACATACTGCAAACATAATATCGGGTCGGCTGGCTGTCAAGTATAGTAAAGATCCGATCATGCCTCGATACATTGTAACTTCGACTGGTATTCCTGAATTATCCAAGTCGAGTTTGGCGGATGAGCTCATTGGTGTAGCAGCAACTGAGCTGGTACTCATTCCATATTTCTTCAGTAGCTCTTTAGTGTACTTGGACTGATTTATCAGAATTCCTTCACTAGATTGCTTGACTTGCAATCCTAAGAAAAATGATAACTCTCCCATCATGCTCATCTCGAATTGTTCCTGCATGATTTTAGAAAATCTTTCGCACAGTTTTGGGTTAGTACTCCCGAAGATAATATCATCAACATATATTTGAACTAGCAACGTATGATCTCCCTTTGTAAATTTCAAAAGGGTCTTGTCCACCGTGCCAATAACAAAGTTGTGCTCTGTCAAATATTTTGATAAAGTTTCATACCAGGCACGGGGAGCTTGCTTTAGACCATACAGAGCTTTATTCAGACGGAAAACATGAGATGGCTGCTGATGGTTTTCAAATCCAGGAGGTTGTTCAACATAAACTTCTTCCTGGAGTTTGCCGTGAAGAAATGCACTCTTAACATCCATCTGATAGACTTTAAAGTCTTTAAATGCAGCAAATGCAAGAAATATGCAAATTGCTTCTAGTCGTGCTACAGGGGCAAAGGTTTCATCGAAATCAATGCCTTCTTCCTGTCTGTAGCCCTGTGCAACTAATCTTGCTTTATTTCTAATTACTGTTCCATTTTCGTCTAATTTATTTCTAAATACCCATTTGGTGCCAATTACAGTGTGATGCTGTGGTCGTGGTACTAGATACCATACTCTGTTTCGCTCAAACTGGTTTAGTTCTTCCTGCATTGCTTCTACCCAACTTGGGTCTAATATAGCTTCATCAATCTTCTTAGGTTCTATATGAGATATGAATGCAGCATGAAGAAATTCGTTAATCATTTGTCCTCTGGTGCGTAGAGGAGCAAGAGGGTTACCGATGACCTGCTCGGGTGGATGATCCTTCTTCCACCGGAGCGAAGGTCCTAGTGGGTTGAGTTCTTTAGTTGACTGGATGTGAGTAGGTAAATCAGAGATTCTGATAGACCCATCTTTCTCATTGGTTCCTTCAACTGCAGTAGAGGTGGATGCCACTGTTTCATTGATGGCTGGCTGCAGTGCTGCCAGCAGACTCCTCTGCTTGAGCTTCAGGGATTTCTGGTTCTAAGGAGCAGTCAGCCCTGCTTCTGTAATCAATCTCATCATCAACATTTTCGTCAATATAAGTGCTTTCCAGTCGATTACTCAAGTTGTTGATTTGTATATCGGATGGTGTACAGTCAGTAGGTTCATCAAATTTTACATGCACTGATTCTTCTACATTAAGAGTTCTATTATTAAATACTCTGAATGCCTTACTAACTGTAGAATAGCCAAGGAATATTCCAGCATCAGATTTGGCATCAAAGGCGGTGAGATGAGTCTTTCCATTGTTGTGAATAAAACATTTGCAACCAAACACATGGAAATAAGAAATATTTGGCTTACTGCCATTCCAGATCTCATAAGGGGTTTTATTGGCTCGCTTATTAATCATCGATCTGTTCTGCGTATAACATGCTGTGTTGACAGCTTCTGCCCAAAATCTCTGCGATATTTCTGATTCCGCGAGCATAGTTCGCGCAGCTTCTTTCAAAGTGCGGTTCCTACGCTCAGCAACTCCGTTTTGTTGAGGAGTTCTAGCTGCAGAGTATTCGTGTTTAATACCAAGGTCATCTAGATATGATTCGAGTGATTGATTGGTAAACTCAGTACCTTTATCACTGCGAATTCTATCTATCCCACACGATTTCTCATTTTGGAGTCTTTTCAGTAATTTGATCAGCTTTGGAGTAGCCTGATCTTTACCACTTAGGAACAAGACCCACGTGAAACGAGTGTAATCGTCTATTAACACTAGGGTGTACTTCATTCCCCCTAGACTTGTTACTGGTATAGGACCAAACAGATCCATATGCAGCAACTCTAGGCACCGAGAAGAAGATTTACTCCCTTTGTTCTTAAAAGAGGATCTGATTTGCTTACCGAGTTGGCATGCTGCACAGATCTTGTCCTTTGAGAACTCAATTTGGGGCAGTCCAACAACTAGATCAAGTTTACGCAAACTAGCAATAGTTTTAAAATTTAAGTGACTCAACCGTTTGTGCCAAAGCCAATTTTTGGAAGTATTCTGGGCAGCTAAGCAAGTAAAGGAAGTAGGCTGATTAAGATTCCAATCAATTTTATATGTGTTATCATGCCTTCTTCCTATAAGTAATACATTGCCATCAGTAGATTTAATTGTGCATGAATGCTGATTGAATTCTACGGAATGACCATTGTCACATAATTGACTTATGCTAATCAAATTATAGCATAGATTTTCAACTAAAAGAATATCTTTAATGATGAGGTTACCGTAGATAATCTTACCCTTACCCACGGTTCTACCTTTCGCGTTATCTCCAAAAGTTATTCTGGGTCCGGTGGAGTCCACTAGTTCAGACAATATCCGCTGTCTAGGAACCATTCTGAGCTCCGAACTAGATGCATTCTAGTTTCCTGCAATTAAAGCGATAGACTGATTAGTACCCAATCCTACTTGGGTCCTGGTAGGATTAGTCCTTTCGGAACCCACACGTGTATGACCCTGAATGACTTAGGTCGGTGTGTGTTCTGAAATGTGTGTGCATTTATAAATGTAGGTGATGATTTTAGCTGTGGAGTGTGATAATATGTGTATGCATGTGCTTTTGGTTTGTAGTTCCTGTTATTCAGCATATACCTCTTCTGGACAGGTTTACAGTTGTAGTACCAGTTGGGTTTAACCTCTCTAGCTGCTCGACCAGTGGTTTTAAGTTCATTTCTGAACTTTTGCCTTGGTTTAGCCTCTTTGAGTGGTTCTACATAACCGATACCTCTGTGCTGTACCTGTTCCTTGATGAGTGTTGCTTTAACAGGTTCTTTAACCAGTTCATACGGGTCATATACTGTGCTAGATCTTACAATGTTCATTGATTGAACCTTGCCTTTTGTTAGACACAGTTGAGGCTCATTACCAGATGAACTGCTGTCATTGCTATTAAAGCCTATGCCAGTTAAATCACCAGCAAGCCTTATAGACTCAAGCATTTCATCCTTTCTGGTAGTCGACGCATTTCAAGTGCTAACCAGTTTGCTGAGTTTCTGGTACGCACACTCGGCTTCATCTCTTTCTTTCACTAGGCGACTGGCTGCTTCCCTTAAGCAATTCAACTCCCTTGATTGTTCACAATCAAGTTTGTTTTCAAGCGTTTTAGTTGGAATTGAGTGCTCAGTCTTATAGCTTTCAAAAGATTCGTATAGCGTCTGATACTCATTTATCATGTCCTGCAATGCATTGGTGAGTTCATGATGTGTAAATTCAGATAGGTTAGTTTCATGTACCTCATTTTCATCATTCGCCATTAAGCAGTGGACTTCTTCGTCTTCACTCTCGCTGGATGAGCTAATTGACTCCTCTGATTCTGATTCAGAATCAGCCCATTTGCTCTTACTATCTTCTGCCACTAAAACCTTTTGATCTCTGTCCCGTTTGGATGTTCTTCTGGTTTCCTTGGATTTTCTGTAATCCTTGGATCCTCTTTTGTGATCATCCTTTTTGGGTTTAGGACAGTCTGCGATGAAGTGCCCTGGTTTGAGACAGTTGAAGCATACTCGCTCTTCTTCTTCTGAATTTCCTTTGGAACTTTGCCTTCGAGGATATGATTGATAAGGTCTCTGGTTCTTCTTCATGAATTTTCCAAATTTCTTTACGAACATTGCCATCGCATCGTTACACATCTTTTCTGGAGTCATTTCAGTAGGAGTAGGCAGAGACTCAGATGCAGTGAGAGCTTTTGTTGGTTGACTTGTACTTGGTTCATCTTCAACCCGAATGCCTAATTCGAATTCATAGGCTTTTAAATCAGCAAACAGATCATGTAGATCTATCTTGTTGATATCCTTCGATTCTCTCATAGCAATGGTCTTGACATCCCATTCTCTTGGTAGACCTCTCATCACTTTGAGAGTGACTTCTCTGTTGGGTAACTCCTTACCCAGACTGCTTAGTTCATTTATTATTCCAGTCACTCTTTCATCGTACTCATTGAGAGTTTCTCCATTTATCATTTTGATATGCTCAAACTTTTGTAAAGCCACAGTAAGCTTGTTCTCCTTGGTTTGATCATTTCCTTCACAGAGTTGAGCAATCTTTTCCCAGATCTCTTTGGCTGTTGGGCACATTTTGATTTTGTTGAACATATTTTTGTCCAAAGTTTTGAACAAAATGTCTTTAGCCACGTTGTCTAGATTTGCCTTTTTTTTGTCTTCATTTGACCATTGAGATCTTTCCTTTTCTACCATTTGTGGATCACCACTTGTGATAGAGGCAGCTGTATTGATTTTCATGATCTTCAACGGTCCTTCGGTGATCACATACCACATATCATCATCTTGAGCACTTAGATGTGCTTGCATACGGATCCTCCAGTCATCATATTCGTCTTTCTTGAACATTGGAATCTTGCTGAATGAGGCCATCAGTTTTTGGTAAATAGTAATTTCTCAAGATTGAGAAGACCTAAGCTCTGATACCACTTGTTGGGATCGGGGTAGTGTTTAGAAGGGGGGGGGGGGTTGAATAAACACTAGATATAATTTCGATTTCTTTTCTGGTTAACTGTAAACTGTTAAGTGTTACAGTTGCTTCTCAATAACAGGCAAGTCAGTAGACACTTATTATAGTGCGGAAGACGTCTACAAAACTTGTGAGGAATAAAACTGAAGTAATAAAGCAATAAACGAATAATACGAGAGTTGTTTCTGGAAGTTCGAAGCACAACGCTTCTACGTCTCCCCTTCTTCCTTTGCAGGAAGGATTCACTAGAAGACTTGGTTTACACTTTACAGTATACAACCTCCTTAGGCACTAACACACTTGGCCTAAACTCCTAGCAATCACACTCTTCTTATCTTTTGGATACAAGTGATTCTACAACACTCTCTACAGAATAAAACTTTCTAGCTTTGAGAGTTTCTAAGCAGCAGACTTCGATTGAAAATAATCTGTCACAGATTCAGTTTTGCGGTTTGTCTGCTCTTTGCTGAACGTTTGAAATATCAGTCGTATAGCTTTCTTGCTTTGAAGTATTTCTCTTAGTTTGAAAGTTGCTCAGCCTTTCTTCATTCTCTGCTTGGACGTATTTATAGGTTTGGTTGTCCAACGGTAGCCTTTTTGTATATGGAATGGATTAGCTTTCCAAATACATGTTGTCTTCTTTCCTATTTTGTAAAACAACGGCTCTTTTCACTCTGACGGTAATGGTGGCGGAGATATAGCAGGGTGCGCCGCTCTGTTGTACCTTTGTCAGAGAATGTTGTACTTACTTTGTCTCGTTGCTTAGACTTCTGCTGGTTTCTTTGTTCAACTGGTCGTTCATCCTCTTAAGACCAGTTGATGTCCTTGTTCAGTGAGAGACTTTCCAGTTGATAGTTATCCAGTTTATGTCTTCACCCGGTTGATGTCTTCATCCGGTTGATGTCTTTACCAGTTGATAACTTTATCCAGTTGATGTCTTCATCCGGTTGATGTCTTTATCCGGTTGATGACTTCATCCGGTTGATGACTTCATACCAGTTGATGACTTCATCCGGTTAGTGTCTTTATCAGTTGATAGCTTGTCCGGTTGGTATCTATCCAGTTGATGTCTTCATCCGGTTGATGACTATCCAGTTGATGTCTTCATCCGGTTGATGACTTCATACGGTTGATGACTTCATACCAGTTGATGACTTCATCCGGTTAGTGTCTTTATCAGTTGATAGCTTGTCCGGTTGGTATCTATCTAGTTGATGTCTTCATCCGGTTGATGACTATCCAGTTGATGTCTTCATCCGGTTGATGACTATCCAGTTGATGTCTTGTCCGGATGATAGCTTGTCCGGTTGGTGTCTATCCAGTTGATGTCTTTACCCGGTGAGACTTTAATATCCGGTAGGTGTATTCACCCGGTAGGTCTTTAGCATCCGGTTGATCTTTAACATCCAGTAGGTGTTTGTAATCACCAAAACTTAGAAATCGTTTTCCCAACATAAAGTATCATCTGAGTTTCCCGAATGATTTTATTGAAAGCATGTGCCACACATAATGAATAATACACTAATCAAGGGCTAAGGGCATGGGGTCCTTACACAATCAGACTAAGTACCACATTTAGACAAGGACGAAAAATCTTGTGATTGAAGGAAAAGAGAGTTTCCTACGATATTTGAAATGTGGGGGGTACTTGGATTAACTAGAAATATGAAGGCTTAAGTGAAGTCATAACAAACGTCAAATAAGTGACATGAAGAGTTTGACAAATAATGTTGTCAAAAAGATCAACGAGTGTGATAAATGTGTACACTCCTAAGCATATGTATAGTTGTGTATTGATGATATGCTCTTTTGGAGAAGCAATTTAGATCAAGTAAACAAAGAAAAATGTGAACGAGACATTTTTTAAATGTGTGCATCAAGAACAATACTTAGAATTAAAGTTTCCAAGACATTTGAAGAATAAAAAGCTCAAGGATTAATTCGATTTTCAAATTTTAAGCTTTGTGTTTAAATTTCAAGTTTGCTAGAAATAGAATCTTGAACTTGTAATTTTTATGCGCTTAAAAAAATTTGAATTGTGAATTAAAGTTGAGTATTTCCTCTGGTCTCGAATTTTGTAAGAAATAACGCGTTGACACCGCTTAAAATTCGATGATAGAAATATCCTAAAAGGATAAAATGATGCAAAAGAGGTAATATGATTACCAAAACTGAACATATACTGTTGTGAAAAATTCTCCATGCAAAACATATAAAGCTCCTTCGGCCGAGTGGCTTTATAAGTTGTTAGAGAAAAATCTTGTGCATGCAACTAAAATATGTTGCGCTAATGCTATATGACAAAATAATCTCTAGTGGCATAATCATGAGTGATTATGTGAAACCGTGGATCCGCGTATAAATTGGTTAACCGAGAGATCATGTGGAAGTTTATCGAGGGGAATGGGGTTAAAACCCTATAATCAAAATCTCATAGTGGATACCCAACTTTGTTGACTGGAGATCTCAAGATCTAGGTTCAAAAGGGACAACTAAATTATGAGATTGTATAAACACCTTGGAGAATTAATCTCCGATCCATTCCTATGATAAGGGGTGTAGCCTGCAAAAGGGATACGATGATAAGCAAAAGGTCTTTAATGCCTAAGACATATTAGAAAAGTATAGGGGGATACTCTTTTAGGAGATCACCTACGTAAGTGCGAAGTGTGGCCGCTTCAAAGAATTAAAAGCACTTATGAAACCAAGCGTGGTCCATGGCCGAAACGGACACAACCATAAGAAACCAATACGAGGGTTAGAATTATTATGGTGTGGGTTGTTTACGCCAACGACTAAATAGTTCAAGACTATAAGTTCACTATTAAGTCAAGTAAATCCGATTGAATACTACTACGGAAGATTCAAAGCCGCAAGATGTCTCTTCAGATGCCATAATAGTTAGTTAAAAGCTCTCAATTGCATATATGCATTAATTTAATTCATGTGGGGATTGTTGGAAAATGAATTAAAAAATGAAAGAAGGAAAAAAAAATTTGATTGATCGATCGATCGAGCTGGCCAGATTTTTTTTTGTTTCTTTGGAACAGTAGCTCGATCGATCGAGCCTTGTTTCTGTTTCGTGAAATGGTGTGTCCATTCACGTTCGGGTGCGATTTTTCACGATATAGTGACTCTAGAAGGTGTCCATTTGGACTTGTTTTTTGGTTTACTATATATATACATATCCCTCACTTGATATTCATGAAATTTTAGAAATTCACATTATATAGAAGATCAAAATTTGAGTAATTTTTTGGATCTTCATCATTGTTGAATATTAAGCGCTTTTAAACCTTTGTGGTTTAAATGATTTGTGATTTGGAGTGTTCATATCACAAATCATAGTCGTTGTACATTGGGAGACAAATTGTCAAAGTAAACCGTTAGCACCATAGATGCAATATTGTCTTAAGGACAGAGATTCTAAATCTCGCCTCGACATTCTTACTAAAAAACTATTTGTTGTTTTGGTTTACTACTTTCCTAAGATACACACCCATTAATTTTGTACAACAAAGCTTTTGTAATATGGCTATATAACTCCCGATTCTCGATATCTTTATCCTACAGCCCATCGGCTGAGCTTTGGACAAGATATAAAATATGCAAGAGTCTGGCGAACTGACAATGAATTGGGCTTGTTGGCCTAAACTTTGTTTTATTCGTACTTTAATACGAGTTCGAGCATCCGGGAGCTCATGCATCCGGACTGACTAGTTAAGTATTTGGTAGAGTTTCACGGATTCTTCAAGAGGAATCAATCCCCTGCTAGTAGTAAGCCAATGCCTCTAATCCGAGGTATCCAGAGTTGGTGGTATGAGAATAAGTGGTACAAACCAATCGAGCCAGAAATTATTTGATTTGTATTCGAAATTATCGATTCAAGTCAAACTCAAACATGTAATCTTTTTTCGAACTCAACTTGAAATAGTCAACCATGTTTGCCAGCTATTCGAACTGTTACTCGAAAATAAAGGCTTGAAAGACTTAAAATATATTTCTTTAATGTAGATTATATTATATTAATAAAAGATTAAAATTGTGAGCATCTTTTGAATAATCGAAAAAAAATAATTTGGGCTCAAATCCAGCAACAATAAAAAAAAATTCTAACATGTTGATGTTCGACTCAAATTTAATAATTTCGAATATGAATAAAATATTTTTTGAGATACTTGTTTAACGTAAATTATATCATATCAATAAAAGATTAAAATTCATGAGCATCTCGTTAATTATCGAACAAAATAATTTTGGCTTGAATCCAGCAACAACAATAAAATTTGAACATCTTGAAGTTCAACTCAAATTTAATAATATCGAATACGAATAAAATATTTTTCACTCTGGCTCGATTCATTTATACCCAGACACTAGACTAGGTTGATCCTTTAAGTATGTTGTCAATATCAACCATCAATGATGTATACATTCATACCTTAATATCGATATATATCATTAATATATTTTCTGATGTTTGTGCTATTTATATAAAATTATTGGTACATCTTCTTAATTTTGGAAATAGTGATTTATATTATAACGTCGTAATTAGATTTTACATTACATAATCTATCCTAATAAAAAAATTTAAAAAAGATATAAACATACTTAAAAGCAAAGTAGTGAAATTAATATGTATATATATGCTTGTAATTTGCTTTTATTAACTTTACAAAAAAATGTGAGTGAAAGTTCTTTTTATACTATATGGAACAACTAGGCAGCATCTCAATTAGTTAAAATTAAACAAAAGAATCTCCAATCAATTAAATTCTGGGTAGTTAATAAACCAACAAAATAAGACAACAAAAATTAAGCCTTAAATTAAACACCATTGGTCCCCATAACAAAAGCTTGTCACTTTTCCGTTGTCAGCACCATCCATTTTCTAAATTTTCAAAAGTTCAAAACAATGTGCTCTCATAAATTTGAATAATGGTACTTGGGATTTCAATTTTTTTGTATATTTTCTCGAGTAAAATTATATGCTTCATTTTGTATTCCATTTTCTGCTACATAAATATATATTGCACAATTGACCCTTAATTTTCATTCTTTATCAAGTAGATCTTTACATAATTGAAATTATTATATTATATATAGTGGTGAATTACTTATAGACTTCTATTTAGTTTGAACAATAACGATTTCACCCTCTAATTTAAACAATAACGTATATCTTCAGGAGTGAACGTAGCTGGCCCCTACCCAAAAAAATTTGCATTTTGCTCCAAAAAATGCATTTTGCCCCACCTAAAATTATATTTTGACCCCATTAAAAAAAATTGATCTCCATTTTTTATGTATTTTTTCTCTTCTAAACAAATGTTCTAGATTCTCTCATGTCTATCTCCCCTGCTATGTTTTTTATGTCAAATCATATGGGAGAATTGCCATTTTTCTATATATATATTGTAAACTAGATGTGTGATATTGTAATGCAACTATTCTATAGGATTCATCCATTATTGTTCAAACTAGATGTCAAAATTGTAATAAATCTTTTTCGTAAGGGAGGATTCATATTCTCTAAGGATTCGAACCCATTAATCGATCATGTGCTTATTATCTATATTTTCCACAAATGCGTGTTTCCTTTTTTTCAGGGTGTGGCTCTACTTTCTTTAACCAGTGTGTTGTATACTTTCCTGCTTTTAATTATTTAAATTTTTTTTTGGTTGTTGCCAACCGTATCTTTCCTTTCTTTTCTTGTTCTATACTTTGAATTCTCATTTATTCAATACATATAATTTGTTGATCAATTCACTTGTAGATATCTTTGCTCTAATTCAGGTTAAAGCCATCATTCACCGATGGCTACTGAGACTGCTGTATCAGACCATCCTCCTGCTTCTGAGGTATTCTTATAAGTTGTTTGTTTCATGATTTTATTACTTCATAGGGACCCTTTTCTTCATCTTATTTGGTGATGATTTGTAGAGTTGTAAGTATATGTTCATGTTACTTTTTTTTTTTTAATTAGAATAATCAGATTGAACTTAAGCAGTAACACTCGTGGACTCAATGAAATTTGGAGCAAGATTGGCTTCAAGAAACTTGAAAAGTTTAAATGTTTCCTATTATGATAGTATTTGATGGATAAATCCTTGTTTCTTTGCCGGTTGTTTCAACTTTTATCATTGGATTCACTTTTACTAGGTAGTATTGGGAGTTCTGGTGCAGTGTGATCTGCTTGTTATATGTTCTTTGTCTAAATAGTAAACTGGGGAATCTCAAGAAGAAAGTTAATATAAAGATACCGTCGATGTCTAGTGAGAACCATCCAAGATTCAGTCATTTTACCGATGGTGAAAATTAGATGCCCTGGTATCACACACATAGAGGTTCCTGATCCGAATTCCGTAAAAAAAAATTCCCACATTCAAATTGTTTGGTACAGTAAAAAGATATCATATTCTCACACAAATGAATGGACTGTTTGCGTATGGTTTATGCCATCTTGAATAGACAATTTAAAGGCAGCTGGAAAATAGAATTGACTGATCTCTTTTTTGCATTAGAACTTTCAACCTGTTTACTTTTCATTATTAGATTCACTTTTTCTTTAATCTTGCTTTTTTTTGCATATGCTGACGACTTTTTCCCTATATAACAGGCGATTTCTTGCTACTCATTTTATTTTGAAATACTGAAGTATTACATTTAAATTTAAAATGCAGGAAAGTGAGAATGAACTGAAAAAATTTGAAACCGAAAAAGTTGAAAACCTGGAACCTGAGAATCCACATAGCGTAGCAGCCTCATTGGCTGAATCAGGACCGAAGATTGAGGAGAAGAAAACTGAACCTCCTATAGCCGAAGAAGGCAAGAAGATTAAAACAGATGAAAAGCCAAAAGCTGGGGATGTAGCTGAATCAACGATTCAAAAGGTCGAAGATAAGCAAGCTGAGTCTCCTTTGATTGAAGAGGGAACTAAAACTGAGGGTAGTCCCATCACAGAAGTGGCAAAAGAAACTGTTCTTGTCCCAGAAACAGCCAGCAATTCAAAACCCATTACTGGATGCAAATCAGAAGAGAAAATAGCAACTAAGACTGCTGCAGAAGCGGAGGAATCAAAAGCGGAATCCGTTGAAGAAAAGATGGAGGAACTGCCAAGGAAATTTGAAGAGTTACCTGCAGCAGAGGTCGAAACAATCGTGCCAAAAGATTTGAAAGTTTCAGAAATTTCAGAATCATTTCCTTCTGTGGAGGAGAGGCCAGTCGAGCAATCTGAACTTACTGAAGTAACTGTGAAAGAACCTACAGTACTTGACCCTGTGAAAAATGTAAATGTTGAAACTGGGATCGATAAAGATGTGAAAGTTTCAGAAAGTTCAGAATCTATTCCTTCAGTTGAGGAGAAGCCACTCGAGCAATCTGAAGTTATTGAACCAACTGTGAAAGAACCTACACTAGTCGACCCCGTGAAAGATGTCGATATTGAAACTGGGATCAATAAAGAGGATTCCAAGTTGCCTGCTGAAGTGGAAGCTGCTAAAGAGGAAACCATTGTGGTTGAAAGTTCAGATCAAGTTGAATCAGATACTCCTGAAACTAAAGTTCAAGAAAAAGATGTGGAGTGCTCTCCCTCTGATAAAGTTTCAAAAAAGACTGTTGAAACAAATGAAGAGAAAATCATCGAGCCCAAAACAAATGAAGCAGAAACTAAAGAAAAAAGCGTCGTAGCTGATGAACCATCGGCTGAATGTGAAGGAGATACAGAAAAAACAGCAGAATTGAAAGTTATTTCCAGGGATATCGAATTGGCCCCAGAAAATGAAAAGAAAGAAGAGACAGTAGCTTCAGGTGAAACCAACATAGCTGCAGAAGTGGGTGATAAGGCAGAAAAAGAAGAAACGATTACTGAGGCAGAAGTGAAGCAAGCGAAAAAAACACCAGTTACAGAAACCAAGTTAGAGGAAAGAGAAAAAAGTGGATGAAACCGTGAAAACTGATGTACAAGATTCAGAATGCAACAAGGATTATGAGGAAACAAAAACATCCCATGATGTTCTTAAAGAAGATGTACCGGTCAAGAGTCGAAAGCAATCAAACAGTATCATCAAAATGGTGAAGCATTCACTGGGGAAGGCCAAGAAAGCAATTACCGGGAAATCCCAGAACTCAAAAGCACCTGCAGCCTCAGAAACGAAGGATGATGTTATCAAATAGCGCATCAAAGTTCATAAACGCCATCAAAGTGAAAAGGGTTGGCGATATTATTCACTTTTTCTGAGTTATTCGTATTCTTGTTTGCTGTTTCGGATTGTCTATATGAATTATTAGTGTTTGCTCAGTCTTACGCTGAATGTTATTCAAACTAGGGATATTTCCTTTTTTGTATGTTTTACATCATTAATTTGGTGGTTTGTGTATTGATTCGAGACGAAATTTGATTTATTGACTGATGACTATATATACATTTCTGTTAGATGAGTGTATGTTGGTGTTCTTTTCTTACTTAAAGGCTTGCGGCAGCGGTTTCCTTTCTATATTATCCATAACAACAATTTGAATCTATGTTTCAATCTAAAAAGAGACTTATGCTTTGATTTGGAACACATTCTCTCCATCAAAAGTTGCAGCTTTCACTTGGCGGACGATTAGAGATCGAATCCCAACAAGACGAAACCTTACAAGGAGAAATATAATTTCTGGCTCGGCTTCAGTCAACTACATCTTTTGTCAGACAGAGGAGGAATCTACTCAACATTTGTTATTTCAATGTTCGGGATCTTATCTCTGTGGATGAAATGCTGAGATTGGTTAAGGAATAAGTTCTAGTTCTACCAGACAACACAGTGGGTCACTTCCTTCAACACAAGAGACTTTTGGCATCAAAAAAGTGGACTTAAAGGCTGGATGACTATCTAGGAAACGGTTATTTGGACGATGTGATTACACCGCAACAATTTGATTTTCAAGGACACGGAGAAAGAAGAAGACTAGATATTAGAATTAATTATTTTTACATCGTGGTTCTGGATTCGTTATAGTAGTAATTTCAATTTTCCGTAATCTCTGGTAGACTGGAGGAACGAAGCTGTTATTTATCTTTCCGCTTTTTAGTTTTTTAGGCTTTGATCGTTGCACTTTCTTGAACTCTCTTTAAAGTACATCTGGTACTTTTATTTTAATACTATTTATTTGCCTGATAAAAAAAAATGTATAAAGAAAAGAATGATCAAATATGATCCTCTAATACTCGGGAACTAAGTCACAAATGATATTTTATGCGGATGTGGCGGGTGCGGCAATTTCAAAAAAATTGAGCGTGAGTGCGCCTTAATGCGCCTATAAAAAAAATTATATATATATATAACACACCCTGATGAATAAGTTAAGCATACCTAATACACACCCTGTTTGCCAAACTTACACCATTTTTATATGATTTACAGTGTAATTCAAATATTTTATTGATCGCTCTTCAAATAAGATAATTATCATTCTCCGAAAAATATAGAGAATGAAAAATGAAAACCAATTATTACATGTGTGTTGCAAAATGCTTTGTCATAGTAGGATTTATTAAAAATGACTTACATTATTTCCGGAGATTAAGAATGTCTAACTAAGTTTAAGTTTACGATTTAGTAAAACTTAACACATGACTTAATAAAAGTTAGTCCTAAAGCGTTGTATGCGTACTCAATGCGCCAGGTTATGGCGTGTGCGTCAGTGCGCGACTTAGTACGTCAGTGCGCGACTTGGTAAAACTTAATGCGTCTTAAAGCGTCGTACAAGCACTCAATGCGTCAGTACGAGACCGGAGCGCCAGTACGCGAAAGGGGTAAGAGGATTATGTGACTTTAGCTCAGGAATCTTATATCTTTATGTTCCTCACGTTTACATGAAGCACCCAGACCTAGTATTAAGATGATACCTAGAATAACTAAAAAACTTCCAATTTCTTCAAACAGTAATACCTATCCAAGATGTATTAATTAGTAACATAATCAAGACTCACAAGCCTAGAGTGGTTCAAAAGTATATCATACTGTGTGATGGAATATGCAAAGCTGATACCAATGAATATCACACGAGAACTGAAATAAAACATCATGAGAAATATGGCATGCCACCTTTATGTACGAGGACTTGCAGCAAAATTATAGCCACATACATGCTTCTGGACATAAATCAGTGGTTTTCTTGCTTTCTTTATTTGAACAGATCAAGATAGCAATAATAGAACGGTGGGGGATTACATGTGCGATAAATTTACCAACTTTGACATTATCTAGATCTGTAGAGCAGGACTTTAATTATGATCGGAAGCACAGCATGACAGTGATCAATCAGCTTAGGTCCAGCTTATGTGTGGGTAAAATAAAAAACAAAATTATAACCATAAATGAAGGGATGAACCAGCGGCAAGCGAAACAACAATATGAAGTTCCTTGCTTCACTTCACCCTCTTGAACCTGGGATGCGTAGTAACAGTCGTTTAGGATCATATAGTGAATTCCAGTAACTGACATTCCGGCTAGGACGAATTGATTTTATATCCCCTACCTACTCCATAGACAAGAAGGGTGTATATCCTAGTGCTTCCATGGAGAAAAAACGTTTTTTTTTTCTGCCCATTTCGTCTTTTGGTTTCGTCTAACATGTAAAAAGGAAAATACCTGTGTGATTAATTCAGAAATAGTACTTATATTGCCATGATCTTCATTTTTAACAGCCAAAGGTCTTGTACAACATTATAACCGTGTTTAACTTCACTTCTCAATTCAAGAAATCTTGTTGAAATACATGGCACAGGTTCATACACATTTCAGCACCTACAAATTGGGAAGGACCTTTAACTGAAAAAATGTAAATTACAGAGTGGTTTCCAAACCAAAATTTGTGCTGCTAACATGGCTAACTTATATTTCAACCCGATTGCCAAATCCTACTTTCCTGGAACTTCTTAACCCACTAGTCATGTTGTTGAAAAGACATTACTAAAAAGGAAAAGATAGTGAATCTCTTACAAACAACAAAGGCCATGCACTTTGTAGGTCAGGCCTTACAACTGAATTCTGAAAACAATGATCATTATTATACCTTCACCTCATCTGCAAGCCAACAAAACTGAGACTTCAGAAATCAGAACAGTATAATATACATAAATAAATGCCGAGATAAAATGCTTGAAATCTCTTACATGCCAGCAACAGTAGTTAATTCATATTGTTAATCACAACCTGCATCAATAACAAGCCATTGGTTACTATAGCATAGACAATAAGACATGAACTGAAAGGCACGTGCAAGCAACCAAGTGGCTGCGTATTATGGCTCACCAGCTTCTTTGGTAAAGTCAATTGCAGATACTGAGGCAGATGCCATGAAATCAACATCTGTAGCTTGTTCATTACCTTGCACTATGGAGGGCTTATCTAAAACTTCCTTTGTAGTTTGAAGCTGCACCACATAAGTACAAAACATTGATTTCTTGTAGAAGAAATGAATCAAATGAAATCCAGCTGAGCGAGAAGTTCCGGAGCTAGTTAGATATCATGTAAATGCTTTGTTCGATTGGAGGAGCCAGGATGTATGAGAGGCATGAATATGAATTATCTTATATCACAAGATGTTCCGTGACTTGTTGGTTATTCCCTTATCTTCCCCTCCGATTCACTTGACCATTTAAAAAATTGGAAGTCTCACCAACCTTTTCTCTCCCCCTTTCAGACCACATAACTTTCAACTGAGATGAAAATCAACATTTTCATTCTCTCGTTTTCGAGTCAATATGAAAAATATCAACTACAACCTTCTTTCTAACAACATTTAACTCATACAAAAGAAAGGATCTACTACGGAATACGTCAGAACCTAGAAATCAATTCACCATTTCAAAGCTACATAAAACAGGTGCACACCAGGGAAATTGACCAAATAAATAATTTCCTTTGAAAAAAAATCATCATTGTCAACCACATTAACATTTACACATGATTAGCTTACATTTGATGAGAATTTCCATCAGTGATCATGCTTTTGCATTTCACAATCTTAGCAAGCACGATCATAATTTTCTTTTGACCATCCACAGCTCAAACAATTAAGTGCTCGTACTTGATCTATAGTGCTAATGCCCATACTAGTGCTCAAATTCCACCAGCTTTTCTGTCCGAAATAAATGGCTGAACATGATAGTTTTGCCAAAAACATAGTGAATGAAAGAACACCAACCTGATTAGATGCATGATTTCTTGAGTTGCTAGTTTCAGCATTGCCCATTATTTGAGAATTATTGTGTGTCAACGGATTCTCAGAATTCATTTTTGGAGATGTACTCGGTGGTTCATTGTGCTTCCCTATCATAGAGTTACTTGAGCCCCTTGCTGAAGCTGTTGGAGGCCGATTTAATGTAACCAAGGGAACTCTTGGGGCAGAATTTTGAAATCCTTGACTTGGAAAGCCATATACCGGAAAATTATGACCCGAAAGTCTTGGGAAATTGACGGGACCTGACATAGGATGTGGAAATTGTGCTGCTTGCATGGGAGGGACAGGAAAAATCGGACGTCCGGGTGTTCCACCACCATTCATGTCTAATATACTCGTTCCAAAACCCATTCCCATTCTCATATCCATGGGTGAAAAATGCGGTACATGAGCAGGATACATGTGTTGAATGCCCAGAGGTAACATCACTGGTGGCATACACAAACCAGCTCCCATGGACATAATCTGCATTCAAGAAGAAATGCACCAAGAATGGCAGACCATTTTACAAGCTTCAAACAGAAACATAATACCCTCAAATCATATTGATGAAGCTAAATGATTGATGAGTTGAACTATTGTAGAGAAAAAGAAAGGAAGCTAAAATTTCTTAATAATTTGAAAGAAATGACTACATAGGGAAGTGCAAAATATTCACCTTACCTGTACTTGAAGTTGAAGAGTCTTTAGATATTCAATGGCTTCATCAAGCATTGAAGCTTTATCCGCCTGACAGAATTGAAAGACACAAAACTGAGGGAAAATGGAAGCAAAAATTAACAAAAGCAGAAACCTTTGGCCAAAGTTCAGTCTGAAGTTCATATGTTTCTAGTCAGTTTCTAAAGAATGATATCCATATAAGGTAAGGGGTAAATTTAATTTAATTTCCAACTCAGCCATACAGCAGCAGCCTCCACCCAAACCAGTCAAGAATATAAAGAAAAACTGTTTTTACAGGCAATAGAACTTAAATCAATTGGAGGGAGAAGGCTAGACCGTACAAAACAAGGATCACATTGACAGATTTTATGTTTCTTACACTGATCAATTCGGTCTACCAAGCGCGAGCTATCGATAGAAAGATATTAAAGCAATCATGCTTTATAGAATGCATTACCTTGTTGCAATTGGGTATAAGTTCTTGTAAAGCACGCATTTTTTCATTGATCCTATCCCTTCGCCTCTGTTTACACATCATAAATGGAAATCACTTTACATGCAGAAACAAAAGCAAGTACACTCAATTAACATTTGGATTGTTCTGGCTCACCCGTTCTGAAAGATTATGCACTTCTGCTGCTCGGCTTCTCTTTGACCCAATACCTCCAGCAGAACTAGCCTTTTTAACCCCAACATTTTCAGTTTGAATACCCTGTGAATATAACAGTGAGAAATGGATAACCGCTAAAGTCACAGCATACTTCAGATTACGACTTACATCACTTCGGCATTCAGACTCCTCAATATCAAGAAATTTTCTTTTACAATTAGGCCTTTTTTCACAAGAAACTGTATCAGTGCAGTTGTCAGAGCCTACAGAGGACGAAGCAACCATATGCTCAACAATTTTCTCACTGTCTCGGACTCCTTTTAAAATGGAAGAATTACTTTGAATTATGGGATTGCCGTTCTTGACGGAAGAAAATTGGCAAAATTCTTCGGTGTTTTCAGCAGGAAATGACTCCTTAGGTGCCTCTGCCATATCTGGCCTTGAATTACCCATCATACAGATAGACGGCTGAACACGGAAGCTGATGCCCTTTTGTGAACTACTTAACCGTTCATCAGGCACGGATTTGCCAAGATTAGACCCACTAGAAACTGGCACCTTATCCTTACCTTCCACGCTTTCCTTTCCAGATGAAACTGCAGTTGGAATTCCATCATGGATTGGAGTTTTAGATTTGACAACGGGTGCTGGTCTTGAGAAATGGGAGAAGTTCAACAAATTATTATTTGGAAGCTTCATATTCGGCCACTCCACCTTTGTACTTACAGAATCATTTGCCAAATTTCTATCCTGAGCTGAATTCCCAAAGACAGTATCTGGATGGATACTCGTGCTATTGCTAATAACATCTGAAAATCGAGATCCAAGGGAGGCATCAGATGTCTGGCCCGGCAGAGGCGGCCATGAACTTAAAATATGATCTTTGGAAGACGAACCCTTCAAATCAATCCCATCACTGTGCAGATTGCTCACTGTATAATCATAACTACAAGTCTTATCCACTGATGCAATGGTATGGTGCATGGAATCTGCAACACCAGATGTTTCCGGTAAGACTTCAGAACAGTAATCATGTGGCAGAGAGTCATCGAATGGAAAATTTAACCATGGATCAATTTCATCATCTTGACTTAAATGCTGTTCCCCTGAAGGTACAACCAAAGAACCATCATTCAAGACTGTTTCAACTTCACCAAATTTTCCAAACCTTGAAACGATTGGATATCCTACACCAGCATCCCGAATTCTATGAGGATTAGACTGTGAACTGTGAACTATAGGGGTTCTTGCAGCCCTACTGGACTGACCTTGCATCATAACCTGCCCATTCTCCCATACTAGCTCAACTAGATCACCCTCCACTCTGCACACAATCCCACAAATATCTTGTAACATCATATTAACATACTCGAAATCCAAAACGCTACATGAAACCTATCTTCTCAATAAGGAAACAAGGATTTAATGACAAAAGGCAAGAAATACAATGAAAGTAAGCCTGAGCTTACCTGGAAGAGTTGTCGGTAGCACTTGTTTTAAGCTGGCCAGATTCAAGCTTTCCTCTAGCCATTCTTAAAAACTCTGACAGAGGCATGATGGACAAATAATGCAACTGGAACTCAAAATAGCTGAAAATTTAATCCGTTGAATACTGTTAATGGGGATTTTTGTTCTCAAGATCCACGAATGAACCAATTTTTCTAAAGGCCAACTGTTTGAAGATAAACTACATTAATAAGTGATTCAACATCAAAAATAATACAAGATATTTTTTAAGCTAAGCTTTAGGATGTATGCAAATATAGTTCATAAATAGAAAATACTCACCAACTAGCACCGCTAAATTCAGGTACTTATGTCACAAGCAGTAAAAAAATATAAAAAACGAAATCCACAATAAGAGTTAAAAAAAAAAAAAAAGATCAATTTCAAGAAAAAGTGAATTTAATTAAGTATAACAGAGATATTAAGAATGCTTAAAACTACCAAATTGAGCTTGTTCAAGCTAAAAAACATATTTTTAAGCAAATCCAACCATTCGGAGAGAAACCCACATGAGATTTGTTAAATTAATCAACTCATTATTTGTATCACTTAATCACGACACTTAATAAAACCAAACGAACTTCAAGAAAGAAAAAAAAAACCCACCTATTTAATCAGTTCTTCACCATTAAGTTCACAACTCCCAAAAGATACATAACCCCTTTCACGGAGAAATTATCGAAAACTCGAAAGATTTCCTTCTTTCTTCGACGTTTTCACCTGGAGCAATGGCGATAATTCTTCAATCCACCAAAAGATTTTGCTAATTCAAATGCATCACTCACGTTTCTCGGCATGAAGCTTTAATTTTCAGCTAACCACTACGTTTTGAGCTCGTATTAACTCATTTCTTGAAATACATACAGTAATATTCGTACTCGTATTAACTCATTTGTTGAAAATACATACAGTAATATTTGTATATATACACATATATTTAATTTAGGAACTCGTAGAGGGCGGCGAACGGCTTGCCAATTGGGAGAAGCGGAGCAAAAGAGCCAGGTGAAAGCTTGCAGTTTACTATATATAGAAAGCTTTTTAGCAGAACCCCAATTGCTAATTATTTAATAATTAATAAAGCTCTAAAAAATAATTTTGTAATATTTTGTAAATTTAAGGTAAACTTACTTAAAATCCCTCTACCCAAATATAATTTTATCATTCCTCCCTATATCAAAGATTCTTTATTTAAACTATCTTCTATACTTCTTTTCTTTATTCCAACTCACTATCAACCTCAAAAGACATAAAAGCTCTTACTTCAATTGCATAAAACTCCTTAAAGCTTTTAGAATATTACAAAAACACCCAAAATCTTATTTTTACTAATAAACAACTCATAATAAGGGTACGTAAATGCAGGGGCCTTAATGAACATGAAATCCTTCATTTTCTGTCATCTTGAGAGAACTCAAGAGCATACTTTTGCAAATGACTCACAATTCATGATGAATTGTTTAGCCCTAATCTTCCCTTATACAAAGAACAAGTGAAATAAATAACAGGCTCATCATGCTTCCGTATTACAATAAAATTTTAACAAACTGAAATATACAATTTTGACCATAACGGCAACGGGTGAGATGGGTTGCAAAGCCACCAGTCGAAAACTTAATGTCTCCAGACTGTTTTACGAATGGCTCATCACCATCCAACCTAGCCCTCACGCAAGGTTAGTCTGTCAGTTATCCGACTCCTTCAGAAACAGCATAGCACAACCCTAATTCGTTTTCTACCTTAGGGCGTAAGGTATGATCAAGATATAAAAATGATTTAAAGAAATCTGGGAGATAGATGGGCAACAACCTTCGTTTTATTCTGGAAATACTTATAATATCAATTATATTAAAACGTCTCTTTTGGGAGGAGACGGACTTGTTTAGCCTCTCATAAAGATGAGGCTTGACTTAAGAACACATAAAAAAACAGAACAATATTACAAACGATTACAAAAGAAAGAAATGAAATATTACCAAGCTATGAAAGTCGAAAGATTACAAAGCTTGGAGACTACAATTTTCATTCTCAGAAAACTATGGAGAATTTTCGATGTTCTTAGCTTCCTAAATGAGTGCCCTTATATAGGCATGAATCCGGACTTCGACTTCGGATATCAAATCTTGATAATTGTTGAGTGCGCCTGTGAGTGCGCCTTAACTTTCACGTTGTCTGGCATCTTTTGTCTGAGTGTGCCAACTTTTCTCTTGAGTGGTCCATTATTTTTGTCCGAGTGCGTTGAACAATATCCGCACCATCTTTTAATGGTCCACACATTTTTCTTTGTCGGGGAATCTTTACATTATTGGTTTTTGTGGTCCCCGCGCTTTAGGAAAACGGGCTCTCTTGTCAGCAGGTCTTTTGTCTCTTCCTGCCTCTCCTTTCCCTAAATTTGGTTTTTCTGCTCCGGGTATGCTTGGCAAATATGGTCTATCCATCGGCCAATGTGTGCCATGTTGCAGAATTTCCGGTAAGTTCTTTTCCCGCCAGAATCTTGTTTTTCCAAAGAGTTCTTCTTTTTGTTTTAAAAAGTTCTTCGGCAAATCTTGTGGATGTTCCTGTCATGGAATTCAGCATGAAAGTGTCGATGGCTGAATTCTGAAGGAACTTGAATGAGTATTTGGCTTTGTACATTTTCGTTAGACAAACCCAAATACCCCATGCACGCCTGCTTGAAACTTCATCTCCCATTATAGTCCCAGCCAAAATATACATTCTGGTAGCGCGATTTTTATATTTTTTAAGGAGTTTCCATTTGGTCATCTGAGCTTGATAAAATGAAAAGCTTCAATGAAGCCTTTCTTCGCTGGTTCTGGAGCATCACTGAAAAAATACAACTCCAAGATGTCTCCTCTGGCCAATGTGGATTATTGGCTGTTGGAACCGAAGAAGGGGGTGAATGAGGTTCCTTGGCTACTTTAGCGTTTTAAAATGAATTTGCAAAATAGTCGAGTTTAGCGCTGCGGAAGACTTTAAGTCAATCGACAAATAAACAAAATGAAGTAATAAATAAATGTGTAAATTAAATAAAGCGATAAATGACAAGAGAATTTGTTATAGAAGTTCGGCGATGAATCGCCTACGTCTCCTCTTCCCGGTTAGAAAAACCAACACTTGTCCTTTATAATAAATGAAAAACCAATCTTGTCCAAACAAGAAATTGAAATAATATTTCTAGTAATAGATGGCACAAAATAACAGTCATTTAAATCTAATAATAAACCAGAAGGTAAATTTAATGAATAATCTCCAATAGCTAATGCAGCAACTCTTGCTACATTTCCCACTCGGAGATCAACCTCGTCTTTCGCCAACAACCTACTCCTTTTGAGATCCTGCACATTAACACAAATGTGAGAACCACATCCAGTATCTAATACCCATGATGAAGAAGTAGATAAATTGACTTCTATAACAAAAATACCTGAAGCGGAAGTCACACTTACTTTTGTCTTCTTAAGATCTTCCAGATATAATTTGCAGTTCCTCTTCCAATGACCGGTCTCACCGCAATGGAAGCAGTTCCCTTCCTTAGCCACTCCTCCCTTTGGCTTGAGTGCAGAAGCATGAGGCTTAGACTTAACAAAGACCTTTTTGTTCTTCTTGTAACCTTTTGCTTTAGTCTTTCCTTTGCTCTTATTCACAATAAGAACATTAGTAGGCTTAGACTTCTTTGAATTTGCTTCATATGTTCTCAACATACCAAGCAATTGCGGTAGCGTCTTTTCGATTTCAATCATATTGTAATTCAAGACAAATTGACTGTAGCTATCAGGCAACGATTGCAAGATCACGTTTGTGGCCAACTCTTGGTCCAATGGAAAACCTAGCTTTTCAAGATTCTCAATGTACCCAATCATCTTTAGTACATGAGTTCCAACAAGGCTTCCTTCTACCATTCTGCACTGGAATAACGCTCTAGAGACGTCATACCTCTCTTGTCTAGCTTGTTGTTGGTAGAGTTGCTTTAAGTGCTCGATCATATCGAACGCCTCCATTTCCTCATGTTGCTTCTGAAGCTCAGAGTTGGTGGCAAGCATAAGGCAACCAACATCAAGCGCGTTGTGGGGTCCTCGTTACTTAATTCATTTTGTATCATGTTAACATACATATGTGAGTCTGAATTAAGTAATAACATGCACTGATTAAGAGTATCTTACTAGTTAAGTTGTTACAAATGTACAAAACACTAGTACAAAAACCAACTAACTTTTTCTACATATACATTACATGTAAAATTAACAACCTAAGCCAGTACAACTCCAATGCTGCGGTTCACCTCGCAGCGGAAGAAGACTCACGATTCCCACGTCTATGAAATCCTACAGAAACATTCACAAAACGTGAGTATAGATAAACAACTATCTCAGTGCGATATCAAAACACAATATCAATAACAATGATAAAGCACAATAAATCATTTAATGTGAATGTTCTGTATCATGCATCCACAAATGCACCATGTCATGACATGTCTCAACAATTTCCCTATTATCACGAGACCAAAATGATATGTCTATTCAGCTCAATATGTCAGTGGAACCACCTCACATCTTCATATTAGCAGCACATATCATAGTACCGTCCTCAAATGATAATAGCCAGAGCATATACCCAAAAACCGGTGTATATCTCTATATAGCATAACCGAGCATACCCAAACCAGGCGTATATCTCTCTGTTACATAACCGAGCATATACCCAAACCAGGCGTATATCTCTATGTAACATAATCAAGCATATACCCAATACCAGGCGTATATCTCAAATACATAACCGAGCATATACCCAAACCAGGCGTATATCTCTAACACATGATATCCATGAATGTACAGGCATATGATACTACCAATCATATGATATTAACATAACACAATTCATATGATATCAATCTCATAACATCATCACACAATATCTATACTCCGTACGTCAACACGTACCTGTAAAACGACACAAGCGAGATAAATCAATCGTCACTGGCTAATTGCCTCGTTGTCCCGTCCCCTGAGATGATGCTACAACAATGCCAACAATATATCATGTTATCATAGGCATTAAAATCAAATTCTACAAAAATATAACATTTTTCAACATTCTGACACTGGCAATCGATCGCTATTTCTCACCGATCGATCGCCATACTGTTCTGCCCCCTCGCGATCGATCGCCACTCCCTCGCGATCGATCGCCAAAATGTTCTGTTTCTCGCGATCGATCGCCATACTTTTCCCGATCGATCGCCACATACATTAACCACCTTATATTTTGCTCTGTCTCGGCGATCGATCGCCACAAAGCTCGCGATCGATCGCCGATGTCCAGAAAGTTCAGAACATGGCGATTTTGAGCTTATCTTCCTAGCTCTTCTCCTACAACTCAAAATTCAACATGTAAACAAGTTTCATGCAATCCCCAAGACCATAACAACATGTTTCCCCCATCTTACAATCCAATTACTAGCATATAAACATGTTATGATTCTTCACATGAACATTTTATATTTCACTTCACATACATCAACATCAATGACATAATTCAAGTGTAAAACTATGAATTCCTTACCAAGGTATTACAATTTCACTTCACACAACTTCCTAGCTCAATTCACAAGTGAATCCCAAGCTCAAACCAACAAGGACTTGAAATAGATGGAGAGGAGCTTGTGTAGTGTTTTAGTAGGTGTGTTTAGGTGAAGTATGTGATTTCACTTGGTATCCCTTAATAAAAGCACTTCACTTAATCATCATGCTAAGTCACTTTGATACATGGTCATTAGCTCCCTAAATCACTTGAAGTTAATGACATGTGAAATAACATGGACATGAAATGAAATTCAAATTCAAATGCAACTCCAATTTCCATGAAATTCACATGCATAATCAAAGGCTTACTAGTTCATGTTACTTGATATGTTACTCTTCAAATTATTATACACCACCATGATTCATTCTTTACCATATATCATTCCATACATGTATTCATTCATTCTTGGTTCCACCCGAACCCCCATTATCATACTGCCATTTGATATAATTCCACCATAATCATATCACACGTGTATAAAACAAATCGAGGCATTACAATTCTCCCCTACTCAATGAATTTCGTCCTCGAAATTGCATATACAAACATCATTATACATGCTTCATATAAGAACATATATGATATATGGAACATAAGAAACATGTATAAATCACATATCAACATACCAGAAAACAAATCCGGATACCGTTGCATCATATGCTGCTCCGTTCCCACGTTGCCTCTTCGACACCCCGTCTTGTCCCACTGTACCGTAACCATAGGAATCACTTTATTACGCAACCTGCGTTCAGCTCGATCCAAGAACATAACCGGTCGTTCCTCATACGACACATCTGTATCCAACTGTACATCAGGTAACTGTAATACATGACTCGGATCTGGTTCATACTTCCTCAACAGTGAAACATGAAAAACATCATGAATACTACTCAAGGCCGGTGGTAGTGTCAATCGATATGCCAACGTACCAATACGTTGCAACACCTCATATGAACCAACATACCGTGGAGACAATTTTCCACGCTTACCAAACCGTACTACAGCTTTAAAAGGTGAGATTTTCAAGAACACACGGTCACCAACTTGAAATTCAAGTGGTCTTCGTCGTTTATTGGCATAAGCAGCATGTCTGTCCTGAGCAGCTTTAAGTTTCAATCGAATTACCTTTACTTTCTCTTCCATTTCATGAATCATATCCGGTCCATGTAAGGAAGACTGATCCACATCATCCCAATACAATGGCGATCTACATCGTCGCCCATACAAAGCCTCAAATGGTGCCATCTGTATACTAGACTGATAACTGTTGTTATATGAAAATTCCACTAATGGCAACGACTCTTGCCAAGAGATATCAAACTCTAATACACAGGCACTCAACATATCCTCAAGCGTCTGTATCGTACGCTCTGTTTGTCCATCTGTCTGAGGATGATATGTTGTACTCAACCGCACGTCAGTTCCCAACGCTGTCTGTAACCTTTCCCAAAAATGAGAAGTAAATCTCGGATCTCTATCCGATACAATGGAAACTAGTATACCATGTAGTCTCACTACATGTTGAATGTACAACTGTGCCATTCTCAGATATGTAAATGTCATACAATATGGCATGAAATGAGATACTTTGGTGAGTCGGTCAACGATCACCCAAATAGCATCGCAACCAGAAGACGTCCGTGGTAAATGAGTCACAAAGTCCATTGTGATATGTTCCCATTTCCACTGAGGAATTTCCAAACTATGTAATTCACCTCCTGGTTTCTGTCTTTCCGCTTTCACTTGTTGACAGATCAAACACCGTTTCACAAAATTCAACACATCCTGTTTCATACGTTTCCACAAAAATTGGGTACGTAAATCACGATACATTTTCTTTCATCCAGGATGTATACTGTATCTACTACAATGAGCACGTTGTAGTAGTTCTTGACGTAGTCCCAATATCTCAGGTACTACCCAACAGTTTCTATATTTCAAAATTCCATCACTAGTAAGTACAAATTGCGATGTTTGTCCTTGACTTATCATTTCCTTCCACTGTTGTACTTCATCATCAGTCAGTTGTGCCGTTCTGATTTTCTCAAAAATGTCGGGTTCAACCAACAATGTTGATACCCGTACTGGCACTATTTCCACATCAAAATCATAACCCAAAGTACAACAAGAAGTCATCAATGCGGATAAATGAATCATCTCATCAGCCGTATGATGTACATTTCGACTCAAAGCATCTGCTGTAAGATTAGCCTTTCCTGGATGATATTCAATCTCACAATCATAATCTTTCAACAGATCCATCCATCTTCTTTGCCTCATATTCAACTCTGCTTGAGTGAATAGAAATTTTAAACTCTTATGATCTGTATATATGGTAAACGACGTACCATATAAATAATGTCGCCATATCTTCAATGCAAAGACAATGGCAGCCAATTCCAGATCATGCACTGGATATCTCATTTCATGTGGCTTCAACTGTCGTGATGCATAAGCCACTACATGTTTGTCCTGCATCAATACACAACCCAAACCAAGTAACGATGCATCAGTATATAATGCAAACCTGTCATGCTCCGATGGAATGATCAAGACTGGAGCTGTAGTCAATCGATGTTTAATTCCTGAAAACTACGCTCACAAGCCTCTGACCATTGAAATGATACTCCCTTCTGTGTCAAATATGTCAATGGTTTGTCAATTGCTGAAAATCCTTCAACAAACCGTCTATAATATCCAGCCAAACCTAAGAAACTACGAATCTCTGGCACAGAAATAGGTGCTGCCCAATTCAACACTGCTTTTATTTTCTTCGGATCAACTGATATACCTTCTTCTGAAATTACATGTCCCAAAAAGCCGACACTAGTCAACCAAAACTCACACTTACTGAGTTTGGCATATAACTGATGTGTCCTCAACAATTGCAAGACCATATGCAAATGTTGAACATGTTCTGCATTACTCTGCGAATAGATCAGTATATCATCGATAAAGACAATGACAAACCGATCAAGGTATTCCTGGAAAACCCGATTCATTAAACTCATAAAGACAGCTGGAGCATTTGTCACTCCAAATGGCATTACTAAAAACTCATAATGTCCATAACGAGTTCTGAATGCTGTCTTCTGTACATCACCCTCTCTCACACGTATTTGATGATATCCGGACCTCAAATCAATCTTAGAATAAATCCTTGATCCCTGCAAATGATCAAACAAATCATCAATACGAGGAAGAGGATATTTATTCTTTATTGTTACCTTGTTCAATTGTCGATAGTCAATACACAGTCGCATTGTCCCATCCTTCTTCTTAACAAATAAAACCGGAGCACCCCAAGGCGATACACTAGGACGTATGTACCCCTTGTCCAATAAATCTTGCAATTGAGTTTTCAATTCTTTCAATTCAGTTGGTGCCATCCGATAAGGAGCTCGTGAAATTGCAGAAGTACCAGGTATCAAATCAATACCAAATTCTACTTCTCGACTCGGTGGGAATCCAGGTATCTCATCTGGAAACACATCCGTATATTCTGCAACCACTGGTATCTCCTCCACATTCCTTTCTCTTTTCTGTTCATTTACATCAAGGGCATAAATCAAATAACCTGCATGTACACGTTCTAACAAACGCGACATTCGGATTGCTGATATCAGAGGAATCCTTGACCTCGATCCCTGACCATAGAAATACCATTGATTTCCAGTATCAGACTGAAATCTCACAATCTTCTGACTACAATCCACAACAGACTGATATTTACTCAACACATCGATTCCAAGGATGCAATCAAAATCTGTCATGTCTAACACAATCAAATTAGCCTGTAGCCCATACTCAGTCTCAAACTGAATATCACAATCAGACACACTCTGACAAGTCATTACTGTAGTTCCCATGGGTGTCGAAACATAAAGAGGCATCAACAGTGGAGATGAGCATATATGATACTGATCAATAAAGGCTTGTGCAATAAAAGAATGTGATGCACCAGTATCAATCAAAAGTAAAGTTGGATAAGTAAAAACAAAGTACACTTACCCGCTATCACAGCATCAGGAGCTGCCTCTGCTTCCTCCCTATTCAGTGCATACACCTGAGCCTGAGGTGGTCCTGTCCTCTGTCCTCCACCAGACTGTGGTACACCCTGTGGTCTCTGCTGCACTGTATTCTCTGACATTGGTCCTCTCCTCTGTTGTCCACCCACTTGAGGACAATCACGGATCACATGTCCTGGCCTCCCACAACGGAAACAAACTACTGGATTTAATTGAGGACAATCTCGTTTCAAATGTGGTCCACCACATTTAAAGCATTGCACACCACTGCCACTACTACTACCTTGGAACTGTCCCTTTGCTCTTCGGTCATCCCCTTTTCGTGGTCCAAAACGTTTCCCACTAAACCTAGATGAAGATGCACCACCTCGTGGTGATTTAAATGGTTCTCCTCTAGGTCTCATACTGTCAGATGTAGGTGGTGGGGCTTGTCCAACATCCTTATATACTCCTACAGCAATCTCAGCCATCTCGGCTCTAGTCAACGCTTCTTCATATGATGTAGGGTTATTGGACATGACCCTATCAAACAATTCAGGCCTCAAACCTTTCACAAATTGTCTGATCTTTGCTTTTGTGTTTACAGCGATATGTGGCACATACCGGAGCAAAGAAGAATAATGCACAGCATAGTCAGATACTGTCATTGATCCCTGTCTCAAATTTGTAAATTCATCCTCTTTCCTCTGCCTTGCAGCAACAGAGAAATAATGCTCCAGGAACTTCGTTCTAAACACATCCCACTTAACTGTCTGTCCTTGAGCCCTCAACTCAAGCACTGTGGATTTCCACCACATCATCGCTTTCTTAGCTAACTGGAATTCAGCTAAGCGTAACCAAACAGTCTTGGCACACGGTGCTGATACAAATATCTGTTCCACGCGTTCTAGCCACTCCTCTGCCAGTTCCCCTGATTCAGTCCCCTCAAACCTGGGTGGCTGATAACTCAGAAACTGCGTCAAAGTCAATTCTCCAGGTAACAGTACCTGTTCTACTGGCCCTTGCTCAATCGGTGGTGGTGGCACAGGCGCTATTCTTACACTAGCATTGCCACTCATGGCATCCCCAACATCCTCATGATACCCTCTGTCTGTCATAGCTGTAGATCAAGGGTTAACAATAACATTCACAAGTATATAACATGTTAGAATAACATCATATTCCAAATCCTAACATGATATTACCATTCTCAACATGTTTTCAAGTGTTTAGGTAACTCCCTAAGACACTTCCTCTACCCATGTTCATCCCGTTCTCGAACCACTACTCTGATACCACTAATGTGGGGTCCTCGTTACTTAATTCATTATGTATCATGTTAACATACATATGTGAGTCTGAATTAAGTAATAACATGCACTGATTAAGAGTATCTTACTAGTTAAGTTGTTACAAATGTACCAAAACACTAGTACAAAAACCAACTAACTTTTTCTACATATACATTACATGTAAAATTAACAACCTAAGCCAGTACAACTCCAATGCTGCGGTTCACCTCGCAGCGGAAGAAGACTCACGATTCCCACGTCTATGAAATCCTACAGAAACATTCACAAAACGTGAGTATAGATAAACAACTATCTCAGTGCGATATCAAAACACAATATCAATAACAATGATAAAGCACAATAAATCATTTAACGTGAATGTTCTGTATCATGCATCCACAAATGCACCATGTCATGACATGTCTCAACAATTTCCCTATTATCACGAGACCAAAATGATATGTCTATTCAGCTCAATATGTCAGTGGAACCACCTCACATCTTCATATTAGCAGCACATATCATAGTACCGTCCTCAAATGATAATAGCCAGAGCATATACCCAAAAACCGGCGTATATCTCTATATAGCATAACCGAGCATATACCCAAACCAGGCGTATATCTCTCTGTTACATAACCGAGCATATACCCAAACCAGGCGTATATATCTATGTAACATAATCAAGCATATACCCAAACCAGGCGTATATCTCTAACACATGATATCCATGAATGTACATGCATATGATACTACCAATCATATGATATTAACATAACACAATTCATATGATATCAATCTCATAACATCATCACACAATATCTATACTCCGTACGTCAACACGTACCTGTAAAACGACACAAGCGAGATAAATCAGTCGTCACTGGCTAATTGCCTCGTTGTCCCGTCCCCTGAGATGATGCTACAACAATGCCAACAATATATCATGTTATCATAGGCATTAAAATCAAATTCTACAAAAATATAACATTTTTCAACATTCTGACACTGGCGATCGATCGCTATTTCTCACCGATCGATCGCCATACTGTTCTGCCCCCTCGCGATCGATCGCCACTCCCTCGCGATCGATCGCCAAAATGTTCTGTTTCTCGCGATCGATCGCCAAAATGTTCTGTTTCTCGCGATCGATCGCCATACTTTTCCCGATCGATCGCCACATACATTAACCGCCTTATATTTTGCTCTGTCTCGGCGATCGATCTCCACAAAGCTCGCGATCGATCGCCGATGTCCAGAAAGTTCAGAACATGGCGATTTTGAGCTTATCTTCCTAGCTCTTCTCCTACAACTCGAAATTCAACATGTAAACAAGTTTCATGCACTCCCCAAGACCATAACAACATGTTTCCCCCATCTTACAATCCAATTACTAGCATATAAACATGTTATGATTCTTCACATGAACATTTTATATTTCACTTCACATACATCAACATCAATGACATAATTCAAGTGTAAAACTATGAATTCCTTACCAAGGTATTACAATTTCACTTCACACAACTTCCTAGCTCAATTCACAAGTGAATCCCAAGCTCAAACCAACAAGGACTTGAAAGAGATGGAGAGGAGCTTGTGTAGTGTTTTAGTAGGTGTGTTTAGGTGAAGTATGTGATTTCACTTGGTATCCCTTAATAAAAGCACTTCACTTAATCATCATGCTAATTCACTTTGATACATGGTCATTAGCTCCCTAAATCACTTGAAGTTAATGACATGTGAAATAACATGGACATGAAATGAAATTCAAATTCAAATGCAACTCCAATTTCAATGAAATTCACATGATTAATCAAAGGCTTACTAGTTCATGTTACTTGATATGTTACTCTTCAAATTATTATACACCACCATGATTCATTCTTTACCATATATCATTCCATACATGTATTCATTCATTCTTGGTTCCACCCGAACCCCCATTATCATACTGCCATTTGATATAATTCCACCATAATCATATCACACGTGTATAAAACAAATCGAGGCATTACACGCGTCATTCTGATGCTTCTTGTAAGCATCATTATCGGTTTTAGCAGCCGTTACGGGAGGTTCCTCAGCAAGTAAGGCTTCCTCTAGGACATATTGCTCTTTCTCTTGCTTGAGGACAATCCTCAAATTCCTATACCAGTCTAGGAAATTAGTCCCATTCAGTTTGTCCTTCTCAAGGACCGATCGCAATGATAGTGTGCTGGTTACTTTGTTTGATGCCATGGATATCTACAATATAAATATGCAAAATAAGTTTATGATTTTAATCATTTAATAAGGTCTTATATTAAATGATACTCCCACTATTTTGTTTAAAATATCAACCCTCGTAAACTTAGTGGGCCAAGATCCATATTTCACCTAATCCTGAGTTAGCTTTGGCTAATCACCCAAGACTCGGTTATTTAGGTAGACAACACTTTGTCAATTACATCACATGTAATTCTTGGATGGTTGGATGAACAACACTTTGTTCAAATTCATCTAATGAATTATTATCCAACCTCATGCCTCTAGGTTCCCAATGCTATTGAGATAACGCTAGTTAAGTCGAACCCAATTTTAAAATAACACGGATATCACTTTTATCCTTTCGCACCTTACTAAGATTGTCACGGTGCTTTGCTTTGGCAAACCCACACATGTTCAATCGAAGTCTTGACGACTATTTTTAATTGGAAGGCATCTTGATTTGACTTAATATTATAAGAGGGATTTATTGATCTCATGATTTTATTAATATTGAAAATATGTCTGGTACATATATGAATATATACATATCTACGTATATGTATATCAAGCATCAATATTAAATACAACGATAAACATGCATCTCATACATCAACATAAAATAAACGTGACATGGTTATAGCCCCAACTAATGATTTTCTCAAGCCAATGAGAAAATACTAGAAGGTCAACCTAAGGTAACTTCTCCAAGCACCTCTTTGGTTCCCTTTTGTGAATGACTTCCTCATCCCGGCGCCTTGGTTCATCTTCATTGATCTCCATCAACAAAATTAAACTATACTATATAACAATTACATGATATAGAGAATTCCTCGAGTTACATTCGAGGGGAAAGTAGGGGAGGGATAACATTTAGAAAAATAGAGAAGGCACGACTCGCAGGCCGTATTAAATTACAAACATTCACAAAATCCTATCTAATAGGTCATAGGGCTATAACCATGCACCATGCTCAAACAAACACATAAAACATGCTATAACAATTAATGAATTAAATTCTAAACATTTTAAAATTTAATTCCAATAAAACTGTAAAATAAATTTTATGAAATTTTCGTACGCTCGGGACATCACATGTCACGGATCCTCAGCCCAAAACCACGGCCAACCAACCACGCATGTGACTAGGGTTCAAAACCCTAGCCATCCGCGTGCGGTGGCGGCTTGGACCCGATGGGGTTTAGGGTTCGAAACCCTAGCCCACATGCGGCGGCAGCATGGCCCTTGATCGAGCCAAGGGTCCGAGACCCTTGTTCCAACCGGCGGTCGTGAGCTTCCTTGTGAGCCAATGGCTCGGTTTTGATTACGAATTATCATATACTTCGATTCGTCAATTATATCACATATAATTATTGCGATAATTCCCTCAAAATCCATTAATACATATCATATATGAATTAAACAGTTTTAAAGCATGCAAAAGATTCAAAACATGATTAAACAATTAATCACATAAATCCGATATGAGCTTTGTACACGGCTCTGATACCACTGTTAGGAATCCATCATACAATATGCAACGAAAAATAAAATTGGATTCCTACCAAAGGACCTATACAAAGTGATCATATCGAGATTGATTAAGAATCGTACCCTTGTATCGTGTTTGTAGCAGAATCCCCGTTGCAAGTCCACGAGTCACGAACAAAGATTTGCACCTTCGTCTCTACGGTATCCACACGATCAAATCGAAAGGGTGTTCAAGAACAAGTTGCTAGACTCGTTCTTAAACCAAAACGGAACTCACGGTTCAAAACCGAACAACGACGGCCGTTCAAAATCACCACAATACCACGGCGGCGGCGGCGTGCCTCGTGCGATTTTTGGGACGGCCGAGAGCTCTTTGGATGATGGCTATTAGGTATTGAAATAATTAACACTTAACTTCTTAATCAAAACCTTATTAGTATATATATATTGGATTTAATTAAAAGGGCTTTCAAAAGCCTTACTGGCCCATACCAATATCTTAATTAAATCCATACATCTAATACTTACAATTAAGACTATTCTTAATCAATTAATTCATCCAATGAATTATATCTCCCTTTAACGATTTAATCTTTTGTGTGACCCGATAGGATCTTGCAATGTTGGCAGTGACATAAAATCTAATTTTATGTCACAAGCAGTGAGCAGTATCTAGCAACACATCAAGGCTACCCAAATTACAAGAATGTCATTGACTCGACATAACCTACGGACTGTGATAATATTAACCATGTAACTTAATCCCTTTGTCCATTGTGTTTAGATTGAACACGAGTCATGGAATAGTCATACTCATATATTCAATCTTTTATTTCTTGATCCCCAAGTAGAACTAGAATAACCGAATAAGCTCGATATCACATATCGACTCATTCGAGCACGGCCATGCATTTTAGTCTTTCTTGATCAAGGGCCCAAACACTTCTCCTGTTATATAGGAGGGACAAATCCTTTCTTGATCACTCAACATCCCCTACATAATTCGTGGTGTATCCAATGATTGTCTTTATAGTTTACCCTGTTACAGGTAACGTTTGACAATATCAAGATACATGACTCCTTATGTTGGGATCTCTGGTGATCTCAACTCGTAAGGATTACATACATAATTATCACTATGAGAATTGCTTATGACGTTCATATAACTATCCATGTAGCATTCTCATGGTGGGTCTGTCCAGTACATCGTTCTCTAACATGTACCCATGTGTTGATTTGATATCTCATATCTATGAACAATTCATCAATCAAAACATACTAGTCTCAATGCATTATCATTATCCTTATTCATGATAATACTTGACTAGGGACAATCTTTAAGAACAATACAATATTATTCTAAGGACATTAACTTATATATTAATTCATATTACACAGATACTCGAATAATATATAATAATGAATTGCCATTAACAAAATCATAATACATTGTATGTCATAAACAATCATCTAATGAAAATATCAATATTAGTTTCTTTATAATTAGCGATAGATTGAATGAAAAATCACTAGGTTATCAATCTAATAAATAAACACAACATTCATGTTAACAAAAATCTGAAAATAATTGATATTCAAACAAAAATCGATTATTAAAAGCATAAATCTCACAAGTATTATAAATTGAAAGTTATTGTCTCCATCGACTAAGAATTAAAGAAGTTAGCTAACTCATACTCGAATTAAAACCAACAAACTATATTCTAGAAATCATAAACAAAATCTATGTAAAGAGTACTAGTGATAGGCACGATTTCGGAGCGTCAATTTCATATTCGTGTTTTGAAATCCTTGAAGTCTTCTTCAAAGTATGATAGAAAAATTGTAAAAACTAGTTCTAAGAGCTATCTGATGTATAATGAAGTGTATCTCGAAATATGGGTTTTGGTGGTTGAAATAATGTGGGGTCCTCGCTACTTAATCCGTTATGTATCAAATCATTATACATTTATGAGTAGGGATTAAGTACTAACACACACTGATTAAGAGTTTCACTATGTCAGTTATTACAACATTTACAAAAACCTGACATAAATACATCACATGTACATATGAACAACCTAAATAAGTTCAACTCCTAATCAGTGGTTCAGCTCGCAGCAGAAGTCGACTCACAATCCCGTCCTCCCAGGTCTAAGAGTCCCTACAGAAACAATCACACAACATGAGTATTGATAGACAATCATCTCAGTTCTGTATCAATAAGAAAACATCATATGATAAATAACCGTCGTAAAAGCGAAACTGTGATTGTTCTATATCATGCATCACAATATGTAACTATTTCATGACATGTCTCATCCATCATCCTGATATAACGGGACATATATGACATGCCTCTCAACTCAATAAGTCAGTGGCTCAGCCTTCACGTCCCATATTAGCAGTGCATATCATATTTCTTTCCTCACACGTTATAACAGCCAAAGCATATGCTCAACAAGAGCATACCTCTCATGCCAAAGCATATGCTCAACAGTAGCATACCTCTCATGGCATACCTCTTATGCCAAAGCATATGATCAACAATAGCATATTTCTCATGACATCAACCTCAACAATATGAATGTATATGATAAGTGTGATTTTACACTTAATTTGATATATAAGTAGGGGCGTTTTTATAGTGATTCCTGGAAAATAGTACGCGTTTTGGTATATATTTGTATATTTCAGGAATTCAGGTCCAAATGCATAAAAGTTGAGAAAATAAGCTTTAATTAATTAAAAATGATCAAATCGAGCACAACCGGATATTATCGGACAAGTAAGGAAATCAAGTGGGACACATTACTTATACATTCTGACGTGAGCAACACATATTTACGGGAGTGAGACTAACGGAAGAGATAAAACGTGAGAGGTGAGCGAATTCACACGATATCAGAAAGCCACGTGAGCAGCAACGGATTGGAGAAAAAAAGAGCAGCAAGTGACGTGAGAACAGGATTGAAGGAGAATAGATTAGAAAAGCGTTACTTACGAGCAGCAAGGAGAATAAGCGGATCTGAACAAAGAGACGTGAGGGAATAGAGGATATCGGATATATTAGAAAAGGAGATTGACGGGAACAAAAGAGTGGACGAGTTGGAGAGTTACGAAAGTAACATAAGTGAGCAGATATTATTACGTGAACAAGCTGATAAGAAAGGAGAATTTTATTCTTCACGGAAATATTTTCGTGAATTCCTGTCTCTATTTCATGAACAAAAGAGGTGAAGAAAATCTGGTGAAGGAGAAGCATGTACAGAAAGGAATTCCACAGATTCATTCTTCACGGACAGCACAAAAAAGCAGCGAGAGACGGATACAGATCGACGACGCGAATCATCATCGCTAGTTTATGCGTAATTCTAAACTTTGTTTCTATTTAATTTCTTTATGCTTTTGATGTTGAAAAACATGATTTTGCATTTGATTTTAATATGTTGCTAGGCTAAGTTTGTTATCAAGAATTAAGGGATCCCACGTTTTGAACCCATGATTTAAATTGAATGTTTTGATTGATTCTTATATATTTAAGTGCATAGATCATTGTTCTTCATGCTTTTAAGGGTTTGGCCATCCTTGAATGATAGTAAATTACAATTGAGATCGAGAGATAAAATCGGAATTCGATATAGTGATTTATGACGTGGATTTCAGGCTGATATCGAGCGATAAAGTCAAATACATGTGTGATAGCAATAGATTTACCAAAATCGAAGGCTAGAATTTTCATAGATCAACTTACAATATTAATTGTTCAATAAGGATACGAGAGTGGCTTATTGTTACGTTAGTATTAGATTTGTTATAGACGGACCAAGGTATAACAAGTGAATTAGGAAAACTTGTTACCTTAGATTGTTTGAATTCGATTATTACCTAATAGGCGAATTATGGGGGATTACATAGGTGAACCAAAAGTCTTGATAATTGTTTCTTTTGATTATTAATCTTATTCACCATTGATTGTTTGGGTTACACATTGAGTTATTTTGTCAATTTAGTTAATTAATCACAACCATTTTTCGTAGGCTAAATATAGTTAAACTAGTGGAGTTTGGTACTTATTTCCTAGTCCTCGTGGGTCGACACTCATACTTATATTATCATTATACTAAACTTGACACCGTGCACTTGCAGTAGAGAATCGCTACACTGGAAAATACTGTTTAAATTAATAGAGATCAAGTTTTTGGCGCCGTTGCCAGGGACTAGTTTTAATAATATCAAACGAGATTAGTTGATTGTAGTATAGTCATTCATTTTTCTTATTTTTTTATTTTTTTCTATTATCTCTATTCTTCTACTGTTTGTATTCTTTTTGGTTGATTGTTACAGGTTGTTATCTCTTGGTGCATGCTAAGGAGTAGCAACCCTACACTTGAGCCCTTTGATCCCGAGATCGAACGCATTTGTCAAAGGAGGCTAAGGCAAGCAAGAGCACACATGGCTAATACCGAGGAGATTCCGGTACCACCAATTGTAAGATCACTCATGGACTATGCCCACCCTGCATTCAATGGATCACTGTCGAGTATCACGAGACCAACCACAGAGGCTAACAATTTTGAGATCAATCCTGCTATCATACAGATGATCCAACATTCGGTCCAGTTTGGGGGAGCAGCTACTGACGATCCAAATGCCCACATCTCCAACTTTTTGGAGATTTCTGATACATTCAAGCATAATGGCGTTACTGACGTCGTGTGATGACCTGAGATTAGGGATGTTAATCCCGGAGTGTTAATAACCCCTAAAGTGGTTTTACGTGGCAATTGGAGTTTAATCGAGGTGTTGGGCCCTCCGGGCTCGTCTATTTGAGTAATTGGGATCGTTGGATCCCGAGGTTGAGATCGTATTCAAATTTCGGTGAAAACCTGTGAGTTGGGTTTTTAGTGTGACTCGGAATCTCGGGTGCTGGATGTGGGCACCAGTAGGGGGTTTTTGAGTTAGAGAGAGAGTTTTTGAAAACAGATGATTTTTAATGAATCATGATGTATTTGTGGGGATATTAGTATTTCGGGGTATTTTTGCTATAAATACCAGTTGAACCCGAGATTTTTATTATCGGAACCATTTTTCCCCCTTTCTTCCCTCTCTCCTCCCGCGCGCACACCCGATCCCCTTTGACCCCCGCGCGTAAAAGTCGTCGGCCAGCCGCCGTCCGGCCGCCGTTCGGCGCGTGCCACCCGCCGTTGGAATCGTCTCTTCCAGGCGCTTCTATACATACCAACAATTTGAAGTTTGGTCGAGAATCGAGCTCGGATTTGCCAGAAAAGCGTAGGGTTCGAAAACTGGATTTCATCCGATTTTTGGGACGCGATTTTGGTATGTTTTTGGTACGATTTTTCTGATGTTTTTGGGGCGTTTTAAAGCTGGTTTTGAGTCGATTATTTCAGACTTTTTGGTTCGAAAATATTGGTTAAATTTGGTTCGAATTTCAGCTCGATTTCGTGAGTTAGGGTTCGAATTTTGGGGATTTTGACAAGGAGTGATGATTCTTATTATGGATTGATTAATTCATGTTGTTGATGCATTATGATGCTTGATTGTGTTCGAATTTGAGGAATTGGATTCGAATTTAGGGCTTGGAATTCGAATTTTGGGGGTTTGGCATGTGAGGCGATTATTGTTGTTGTTAATTGATTAATTCATGTGTTAGATGAATTATGGTGATTATTTGGGTTTGATTTGTGTTGGTTGGGTTCGAATTATTGAAGGTGTTCTTGAGCAATTTTTCGATATGTTGCATTCGTTTTCCCTCCCTGCATGTACCCTGCCCCGGGTCTTTTAGATGTTTAATTGTCGTGTGTCGACAATATTTTGAGGGTTATGGATGTGCTTGAGCATGGGTTACATGTTCGTAAATAATTGTGAATTATTTATCGTGTTAGCACATCGTTCCTCGGGGCATGGAACTCGAACAAGGTTTGGCTCGGACTTCGAGGATTTAAGGTACTTTTAGCGTACGAGCATAGTTTAAATGATGTTTTTGCAAGTATGATGCATGATTTAAAATACATGAGATGTTTTACTATGATGGTACCGGGACTTGATTACGTTATGTTGATTCACATGGTGAAATGCTTAGTGCCGCTATGAAGCGAGCAAATGATGGGGTGTGGTTGCTACGGAGCAAACACCGATAGTATGATGCTACTTGAAGTAAGAAATGAAAAAGGTGGTATTTGATTAGATATCTAGGATATCTGTATTTTATTCCCTATTGGTAATGAATAAGAACAGAGACGTAGTTAATCAGAGAAGTGATTAACTAGTATCGGAAGTTAAGGAAATCTCAATATGATATCTAGAATTATGATAATTGCTAGATAAAGAAAGATGTTATGTAATTTTGTGAAATTGAAACTGGCTAGGGTTAACCAATATGATGATTAACCAATATGATGATTAACTGCATATTCAGGATTTGATGATTTATCTGTTTTGAGAACAGGATTATTACAGGGGTACGCTATGATGATGATGATACCATCCAGGAAGTATCACATATGTTCCACAATATTTACATTTTCGTAAATTATGTCTTATGTCATTATGATTATGAAATTGTGGAATTGGTATGCTCACCCCGTTGGGGGCTGTCTCTGTTGGGGCAGGTGAACAGGTACATCGATGGCTTTGGAGATGAGCTCGAGCTGTTGATTGGATGTACTCCCAGGATCGTGGTACCAGGGCTTGATGGAGCACGGTATCGTATAGAGTACTTATATACCCATGAGGGTTATATACATATTCATGATGCTCGCATGTGAGCAAGATTACTTGTATATGCGTTGTATATAAAGGCATGAGCCTTTCTCTCTTTCATTCTATGTTGCATGCAATTAGAGGTAGAATTGCTAAATGATATGAGAGTCATTGGTGTATTGTGGGTGTTGAAACTCACTTTTGTTGTCATATGTGTGGTGTCTTCCCTGGCTGGGAATTTACTTGATATTGCTGTTTTCTGATGAGTTTTATGTCTTCCCTGGCCGGGAATTATGTTATGCGTTGTGCTTTTATTTCGGGATAGCTCTATTTATGGGGAGACTCTGCCCAAATTTTTTATAAAAGTCCACAATGTAAAAAGTGGTGTAATGGGCGAACCCTGTGAGTCTGTTGTTGTTAGGATGATGAGCTTATAACACTGTATGTTAAAGAAAACTTTGTAATTGCCATTCAATGGTAAAGTATCATCTGAGTTTCCCGAATAATTTTATTGAAAGCATGTGCCACACATAATGATTAATACACTAATCAAGGGTTAAGTATATGGGGTCCTTACATTAGTGGTATCAGAGCAGTGGTTGCTCATTGGGGCTGTTGAGGGCCTAGGAAGTTATTGATAGCACATATTTATGCATGATGACATTAATGTTATACGACATGACTAATTGTTTATGTGCTTTTATGTTATGAAAAGTGGTATTGCTAACCATTGTGGTTGCAGGAATCGTGTGGAACACGATAGGATGGCATTAATAGTGATGTCTAACACTCTATATGCTACGTGCCAAGGAATCTGATTTTGGAAGAAAATCAGGGAAAAGAAAGATATGACGTATTGTCTGAGGACAGACTGGGTAGACAACCGACAGTGGAATACTTCGGTATGGTCTCAATTATTATTGAATATACTAATGCGTTTGTTCATGTAATGTTCAAGCAAGGAAAGTACGTAAGAAGCGTACGGCATGGGACGGTAACACCCTCCTAACTATGACTATATATTAATTGCATAAGTTTATGATGATGATGTTTATGATGATGATGCTTACGATGATAATTATGATAAATAAGTTTATGATGATAATGCTTATGATGATGATTTTGATAAGTAAGTTTATGATGATGTGATACGATGTTATGATGTGGTAAGATGCCACGGGGTAAGATGCACATATGGTAAGAGGCCATACTCCTATATTATGATCATACTATGATTGCATAAGAATTTACGATGCCATGATGATGTGTATAATGAATAAAAATGATAAGATGTTTAAGATGATGTTATGATAAGTAAGTTCACGATGAAGATGATTTTATAATGAATAAAGATGACAAGATACTTACGATGATGTTATGATAAATGAAGATGATATGACGTTTACGATGACGACTATGATAAGTAATGATGATGTTAATATGATGTTTATAGAATGATATGATGTTTATAAGGTGGTAAGATGCCATAGGATAAGATGCCCATATGCATGAATATGAACCAGGGAAACAGAAAAGAAGTTAATGAATAACTAGCAAGCTTACTCAACTATGATTTCGTATAATTACTGTTTTATCTCTAAGATAATGATGCTATAAGATGATGATGTTTATGTGATGATAATGTATGTTTAACTATGTTACTTAGAATGGTAGAATGTCCGGTGGTCATTATGGGCAAGCGAGGAAGGTCTTGCCGCTCACATAGCTGATGAGCGATGGGGTACATCCGCTATCAAGGTGTAGCGATGGGTATCATCCGCTGATGAGCGATGGGGTACATCCGCTATCAAGGTGTAGCGATGGGTATCATCCGCTGAGCGATGGGGTACATCCGCTATCAAGGCGTAGCGATGGGTATCATCCGCTGAATAAGAGATACATCCGCTATCAAGGCGTAGCGATGGGTATCATACGATGTGTTATGTCGAGCGAGGGGGTCAATTGTGCCGCTGTCATAATGGAACCCGGACAGTCCCATTTCTAATTAACATAGTTTGTTGTGAGTATATATGTGAATATGATGTTTATGATGATGTTTATGATGAGTAAAGATGATACGATGATTATGATGATGTTTATGATGATAGGATGCCCCATTCCGCTATTATGTGGATTTACGATGACTCATTTTTTAATGAGGATTGGCGATGATTTATGCCGCCGGATATGATGATAGCGATGCCTCATTCCGCTATTTTACGATGACTCACTCTTTTATGAGAATTGGCGATGGTTTATGCCGCCGGATATGTTAATAGCGATGCCCCATTCCGCTATTATGTGGATTTACGATGACTTATTCTTCTATGAGGATTGGCGATGATTAGTGCCACCAGATATGTTGATAGCGATGCCTCTTTCCGCTGTTATGTAGACAATGATTCAGGCTCAGGTGTATAGCGAGGTTTCATGCCACTTATTATATGACGAGGTATCATGCCGTCGATTCTATAGCGATGGATTGTGCCGCTATGTACTCAGCACAGGATTATGCCGCCTTCGAGCGATGAGTGCTGATTTCGCACTATTATCGAGCGACGGAGACAGGTATGCCGCTATCTTGTTAGCGATGAGGTATGAGATATTGCTATTTTATTAGCCTTATTGTAGCTGGCATGCGTTGATATACATGTTTTATTATGCCTATTTTACTAGCATGATGGTAGATGACATACGTTGATGTACATGGACCGTCACGAGTTGACTGGGTTGTTTAGATGTCATTGTTGACATGTATCGTCACTAGTTGACGATACCTTAGATGCCATGAGCGGGCATGTGTCGTCACGGGGTGGCGATGACGATGGTTTAGGAGATGTCTTATTAGACATGCATCATCGTTACGATGAACAATGCGTTGAGTTACGTTTTCAGTTGTATTCCTTGGGTGCCAGTGTCGGGCACAAGGTGGTGTGTGCGTCACCGATTAACGTGGCCCTTATACCGAGCGGGTTGCTCGAGGAATGGATGGACGCACTGTACATGTGATTGTACCGCAGAAATTGTTTGAGGGATCATATCACGAGTGGTGGTACCGTTGGAATGGCTTTTTGGCCATGTATTTTGACGACAGGAATAATCGTGGAGGAATTACTCGCTTTCTATTGATATGACATGTAGTAGACATGGTCACACCACCCATGAGAGTGTAAGATGGGTCCTAAGGAAGTAGGATCAGGTTATGTTAAGTACATGGGGACATTGGAGTGTCCAGGGTATGTCAGCATTGGAGGAATGTTGGGTAAAGACCCACTACTCTATTGATTTTCTTCCCATGGTATGGTATGCCGTGCGGAAACGTCCGTCTGATTGGTAGGGTTGAGGTGAACCTAGTGAGGCAACGACTAGTTTGTCTGCCGCGTGTGTGCAGCACCATGATGGGCTTGCTAGAGCAGTTATACTGCTCATTGGAACCAAGTTTGGCAAATCGTAAGGTGATACGAGGTGGATTGTGGTGGACTCTGGTAGTCACCACGTCATTTGAAGTTGAAGTTGAGTATGCCTCACTGAACGTATATATGTTTATGTTTAAATCTTGGTGAGACTTGTCTGGGACAGCTCATGATGTTGAAGTACCAACAAGAGAGTCATCAAGTCGTCGTTGATTTGGCCTGGGAATCCATGTATTTGGGATGCATTGGGTTTATTGCATGTCCTTTCAAATTTGAAACTCTGAGGAGTCTCGATTGTTTATTTATGATCAGAATGTGATTCTTAGGATATCCGGAGGTGGACATCTTGCGAGATGTCTTTTGTGTGAATCTGTGGCCGTGAGTTGCCCAAATTGAGTTGCAATGATGCGACTGCTCATTTGATGGAGGAGGTTTGAAAGTGGAAACCAGGTTTGGTATGTGTACACCGTGGAATACTAGTGTTTCCCTCGTAACGATGTATGTTAGACATCGTGAGTCATGATAGAGATGTCTTCGAATGATATCTACGATGGAATCGGGAGCGATTCGAGTCCTCGCAGTTTCAGTTGACTAACTACTTTTGGATTATTAGCGTTGAGTGGTGCTGACGCTCTTTGACGTTATGATGGATTTGGAAATCTATTCCACTCCAGAGCTTGACACGAGGTCAACGTTCTCACGGTTGAGGTGTCATTCAGGATGCGTTCTTACTGGTTGTATTAGAACGAGGGATGACTGTCCGATCTACAGTCGTAAGTATCGGTTGTTTTGCAGTCATGAGGGACTGACTTTTGGGATGACCCACATCGAGGTACGTTTTGCCTCTTGAGTGATATGTTGGTTTTGGTATGTCGCTCTGTTTCAGAGTTCGATGTGAGGTAAGTATTCTCGAGGTTTTTAAGACGATTCTGATATGGTCAGGAATCGAGGTTATGGCTTCATGTTGTTGTGTAGCCCGGGTGTTACGTGATACACCGGTGCTAATTTCGAGGACGAAATTCTTTTAGTGGGGGATATTGTGATGACCTGAGATTAGGGATGTTAATCCCGGAGTGTTAATAACCCCTAAAGTGGTTTTACGTGGCAATTGGAGTTTAATCGAGGTGTTGGGCCCTCCGGGCTCGTCTATTTGAGTAATTGGGATCGTTGGATCCCGAGGTTGAGATCGTATTCTCATTTCGGTGAAAACCTGTGAGTTGGGTTTTTAGTGTGACTCGGAATCTCGGGTGCTGGATGTGGGCACCAGTAGGGGGTTTTTGAGTTAGAGAGAGAGTTTTTGAAAACAGATGATTTTTAATGAATCATGATGTATTTGTGGGGATATTAGTATTTCGGGGTATTTTTGCTATAAATACCAGTTGAACCCGAGATTTTTATTATCGGAACCATTTTTCCCCCTTTCTTCCCTCTCTCCTCCCGCGCGCACACCCGATCCCCTTTGACCCCCGCGCGTAAAAGTCGTCGGCCAGCCGCCGTTCGGCGCGTGCCACCCGCCGTTGGAATCGTCTCTTCCAGGCGCTTCTATACATACCAACAATTTGAAGTTTGGTCGAGAATCGAGCTCGGATTTGCCAGAAAAGCGTAGGGTTCGAAAACTGGATTTCATCCGATTTTTGGGACGCGATTTTGGTATGTTTTTGGTACGATTTTTCTGATGTTTTTGGGGCGTTTTAAAGCTGGTTTTGAGTCGATTATTTCAGACTTTTTGGTTCGAAAATATTGGTTAAATTTGGTTCGAATTTCAGCTCGATTTCGTGAGTTAGGGTTCGAATTTTGGGGATTTTTGACAAGGAGTGATGATTCTTATTATGGATTGATTAATTCATGTTGTTGATGCATTATGATGCTTGATTGTGTTCGAATTTGAGGAATTGGATTCGAATTTAGGGCTTGGAATTCGAATTTTGGGGGTTTGGCATGTGAGGCGATTATTGTTGTTGTTAATTGATTAATTCATGTGTTAGATGAATTATGGTGATTATTTGGGTTTGATTTGTGTTGGTTGGGTTCGAATTATTGAAGGTGTTCTTGAGCAATTTTTCGATATGTTGCATTCGTTTTCCCTCCCTGCATGTACCCTGCCCCGGGTCTTTTAGATGTTTAATTGTCGTGTGTCGACAATATTTTGAGGGTTATGGATGTGCTTGAGCATGGGTTACATGTTCGTAAATAATTGTGAATTATTTATCGTGTTAGCACATCGTTCCTCGGGGCATGGAACTCGAACAAGGTTTGGCTCGGACTTCGAGGATTTAAGGTACGTTTAGCGTACGAGCATAGCTTAAATGATGTTTTTGCAAGTATGATGCATGATTTAAAATACATGAGATGTTTTACTATGATGGTACCGGGACTTGATTACGTTATGTTGATTCACATGGTGAAATGCTTAGTGCCGCTATGAAGCGAGCAAATGATGGGGTGTGGTTGCTACGGAGCAAACACCGATAGTATGATGCTACTTGAAGTAAGAAATGAAAAAGGTGGTATTTGATTAGATATCTAGGATATCTGTATTTTATTCCCTATTGGTAATGAATAAGAACAGAGACGTAGTTAATCAGAGAAGTGATTAACTAGTATCGGAAGTTAAGGAAATCTCAATATGATATCTAGAATTATGATAATTGCTAGATAAAGAAAGATGTTATGTAATTTTGTGAAATTGAAACTGGCTAGGGTTAACCAATATGATGATTAACCAATATGATGATTAACTGCATATTCAGGATTTGATGATTTATCTGTTTTGAGAACAGGATTATTACAGGGGTACGCTATGATGATGATGATACCATCCAGGAAGTATCACATATGTTCCACAATATTTACATTTTCGTAAATTATGTATTATGTCATTATGATTATGAAATTGTGGAATTGGTATGCTCACCCCGTTGGGGGCTGTCTCTGTTGGGGCAGGTGAACAGGTACATCGATGGCTTTGGAGATGAGCTCGAGCTGTTGATTGGATGTACTCCCAGGATCGTGGTACCAGGGCTTGATGGAGCACGGTATCGTATAGAGTACTTATATACCCATGAGGGTTATATACATATTCATGATGCTCGCATGTGAGCAAGATTACTTGTATATGCGTTGTATATAAAGGCATGAGCCTTTCTCTCTTTCATTCTATGTTGCATGCAATTAGAGGTAGAATTGCTAAATGATATGAGAGTCATTGGTGTATTGTGGGTGTTGAAACTCAACTTTTGTTGTCATATGTGTGGTGTCTTCCCTGGCTGGGAATTTACTTGATATTGCTGTTTTCTGATGAGTTTTATGTCTTCCCTGGCCGGGAATTATGTTATGCGTTGTGCTTTTATTTCGGGATAGCTCTATTTATGGGGAGACTCTGCCCAAATTTTTTATAAAAGTCCACAATGTAAAAAGTGGTGTAATGGACGAACCCTGTGAGTCTGTTGTTGTTAGGATGATGAGCTTATAACACTGTATGTTAAAGAAAACTTTGTAATTGCCATTCAATGGTAAAGTATCATCTGAGTTTCCCGAATAATTTTATTGAAAGCATGTGCCACACATAATGATTAATACACTAATCAAGGGTTAAGTATATGTGGTCCTTACACGTCGCCATCAGGTTACGTTTGTTTCCCTTTTCTTTAAAAGATAAAGCTAAATCCTGGTTACAATCGTTGCCTGCAGGGTCTATTAACACGTGGGATGGAATGGCGCGGTTATTCTTGTCAAAATTCTTTCCACCATCCAAGACGGCTAAGATGAGGAATGATATCACCACCTTTGCCCAATATGATCCAAAGACACTGTATGAGGCTTGAGAGCGCTTCAAGGATCTACTGCCGAGATGCCACATCATGGCCTCCTTATCTGGCTGCAGGTACAAACATTTTATAACGGTTTATTTATTGATAATCGTTCTATGATTAATGCAGCATCAGGAGGAACTGTGATGAGGAAGACGCCCGAGGAAGCTTATACGCTGTTGGAGGACAAGCCTGCTAATAGCTGTCAATGGCAGTCTGAAAGGAACGTGCCAAAGAAGCAAGTCGGAGTACATCAAGTGAGTGAAGTCACTGCCCTAGCTACCCAGTTGGAAGCACTGAACAATAAGATCGATAGTTTGAGCATGCATGCAATGCAAGTTCAAACTGTTACATGTGAGCTTTGCCAAGGAGGACATCCGACCGCTGAATGCCAAGTAGGTAACCCTTTCGTTACAACTAATGAAGCTGTTAATTTTGTAGGGAACCGACCATCACAGGCCTACCCTACCCAAATACATACAATACTGGGCCGATGAACTATACCCAACCACAACCAGGGTATGCACCAAAGCCAAGCATGGAGGAGATCTTAACCAAGTTCATATCGTCAGCTGAAACAAGGATGAACAATCACGAGGCGTCGATAAAGAACTTGGAAGTCCAAGTGGAACAGCTAGCAAAGATCGTAGCTGGACGAGCACAAGGACCACTATCTAGTGACACTGAGATGAAACCTAGGGAGCAAGTCCATGCTATCACATTGAGGAGCGGAAAGGAGGTCGCTGAGAAGAAGGATGTGCACGTAGAGTTAAGAGGCGAGGCGGACATCAAGAAAGAAGATGATCAAACACGCGACAAAGGTGAGTCTACTAAGACCCCTACACCAATCACACCTGCTAAGGTAGATATCCCACCCCCATTCCCCGCTACATATAAGAGAGCAAAGTTAGATGCTAAATTTGCTAAGTTTTTAGATTTGATAAAGAATCTCCATATTGAGATACCTTTCATTGATGCTATTTCCGAATAATGCTAAGTTATTAAAGGAGATTCTGTCAAAAAAGCGAAAACTGGGAGAGCATGAGATGATAAACTTAACTGAGGAGTGTTGTGCTATCATTCAAAATGATTCACCTCCAAAGTTATCCAGGGAGTTTCACTATACCTTGCAAAATCAATTCTAAATCTTTCAATAAATATTTGTGATTTGGGGTCAAGTGTCGATTTAATGCCTTTGTCTGTGTACAGGAAGCTGGGCTTAGGAGAACTCAAAGCGATCAATGTCTCACTGCAGATGGCAGACAAGTCCATCAAGTACCCCCATGGGATAGTTGAGGATGTACCACTAAAAGTCGACAAATTCACCATTCACGTGGATTTCATGGTGTTAGACATAAAGGAGGAGGTGGACATGCCATTAATACTAGGAAGACCATTCCTAGCTACTGGAAGGGCATTGATTGATGTCCAAGAAGGGAAGTTGATCCTCCGAGTAGGGGGGAATCAAGTTACTTATGATATGTTCAAAGTTGTGAACACTACACGCACTGAGCACCGATGTTTTAGTGTCAATATAATTGATACACTATCTGTTGATGCGATGCATGTTAAGAGTGAGAAGAAGGTGGAGGTCACATTGAATGGCCAACAAGAGGAGGTAATTTTTGTGTAGGAGACTCGGTATTAATGAATAGGAAAAAGATTAGACTTTTTCCATGGAAGTCTGACGTACCATGGGCTGGACCGTTCAAAGTTGTCGATGTTCTACCATTCGACACATTCAACTGAGAGATGACCACGGGGTACTATTTACCGTGAAAGAGAAGTGGTTACGACATTACCATATGGAGAATGGAAAATCGTCCCCTATTGGCCCTTGCGACACTTGAGCGTAAATGGTAAAAATTCCAGTTTGGGACTATATATCAAGAACTCTTTCCTATCCTTTGATTTGTTTTCAGTTTATTTTGGTTTGTTTTGTTTTTGTTTTTTGATTTTGGCGAGACTCAATGCGTGATGTGATGTGTTCCAACACTATACCCCATGAGCTGATGAGGAATTTGACAACGATCACTGACGGTCATTGTCAAAGGTAAATGCTTTGTCTCATTTTTCATGCCTAGTACATTGAGGACAATGCATGAATTAAGTTTGGGGGAGTGCATTTCCGTGTCATGCTTTTTCTTTGGAATTGTATCGACCAACGAAAATTTTTTCTTGAAAATGAGTTCAATTTGTAAGATAAGAATAAATCATAGTATTGGTCTCTATTCCATGATGATATTAGTCTCACTATGCATGTCAACTTGAGTTTTGATGATTGTAAGATTGTTTGTGAATATCTTGTTTTGAGTAGCATGTGAAAGATGATGAATATTTTGAGCACGTTTGAATCATAATCTTGTGAATTGCATTTGTAGTAGTGAGATTTTTTGTGAAATTAATGAATTGTTTTTTAGCATCTTTGAGTACCTTAGAACTTATTTGACGATGACACTTCAAGGCTAAATTTTATAGTCATGAACTTGATTAGGAGATGATCTAGGCGATCTTTGGACCGTTTGAGCCTTTCAAGCTTACCATGTAAACATCAATCTCTAGTATCCCATTTTGAGCCTAATTGAATAAGAATGGTGTTAGTTTAACATGCTATTAGCCCCTCATTCAACATTTTTTGGCGACTCATTATACCTACCTATTTGAGCTTAAATTGAAAAAAACTATCCTTGCCTTAAAGGGAGTATAATGATTCTCATTAGATGCACTTGAATTGCTACATTTGGATGAGCTATTGTTGAAAAATTGATGAATGAGGAAAAAAAAAAAAGAGATAGATAAAGCCTTGAAAAAAAAAGTGACTAAATAAGACCCAAAGTGGCCAAGGCTAAAAGAAAAAGAACAGAAGCTCAATTTTGTGCTAAAAATATGAATATTACATGTTTATACTCTCTTCTTTGTGTTACTCTATCTTTTCTTTGAAGCCAAACACATAGGCCTAACGTTACAAGCTTAAAAAGACCTATTGATCCATGTCTAGGGAATGACTACATTAGTGGAGAAGTTGTTTGAAAATAGGTCTATGAGGTGCTCAAGGATAATCTTACTTTTCATTGGCTAGCATGATTGATCTATGAAAATTGTATGGAACTTGAAAGTGACAATAACACACACACACGTTCTAATTTGGAGGCATGTTGCTTGATCTAAGAGAAAACACAACCTGTTAAACTTCCTGATTGATTCTTGTTCTGTAAGTGAGATGTCTGAGTTACATGATTGACTATGAATTGGTTTATTTGAGTATTCAATATTGAACTTTACTTTGTGATCTTATTTCTTGCTCGAGACGATCAAGCTTAAGTGTGATGTCCGGGGATTATGGTGTTAATCTCGGTGTGGTATTAATCCTTGATGGATTTTTAATTGTGGCAATTAGGAATTAATTGCGGTTTGGCATCTCCCGAGGTTGTTAAATCGGGCATTTGGGATCGTTGGATCCAAAGGATGAGATTGTATCCTCATTTTGGTGAAAAACCTATGAGTTGGGTTTTTAGTGGGACTTGGTGTCTGGGGTGCCTTATGTTGGGGCCAGTCTGGGGATTTGATGTTGGAGAGAGAGTTTTTGAAAACAGATGATTTTTAATGAATCATGATGTATTTGTGGAGGTATTGGTATTTTGGGGCATTTTTGCTATATATACCAGTTGGACTCGGGATTCCGTCATTTGGAATCCATTCCATTCCTCTCCTCTCCCTCTCACGCCTCTCTCACCCCAAACCCTTCCCCTTTCCCTTTTGATGGGCAAGATCGTTGGAGGCTCGTCCTAGGAGCCGGATTTCTCGAAGATAATAAGGTATTATTCATCCCCTCGCATTTATCTTCGTTTTGATAGTGGTTTTGTGGTGTTTGGGAAGGTTTTGTGTTGGATTTAAAGAAATGGGTTTTTAAAGAATTTTGGGTTGGTTGGTTTGAGGAGTTTTTATGGCGTTTATTTTGAGGTTTAATGTTGTAAGGGGTGTGAGGTTTGTTGTTGGGCAAAATTTTGCAAGAAAATTGCCATTCTTGGCTTTTACAGGTCGAGGTGATCGATCCCTAGGGCAGGGCGATCGATCGCCGCGACGTTGTTGGAAATTTCAGGAAGATGAACAGTGAGGCGATCGACCGCCTCAAATGAAGCGATCGATCGCCATGAGGCAGTAGCCATTTACGCCAAGAGGCGACCGATCGCCTGAAAAGGAGCGATCGATCGCCTATTCCTGTTTTCGCGAGGCGATCGATCGCCTGAAATCATGCGATCGATCGCCAATGCCTTATTTTGGGGAATTATTTCGTGTTGAGTTTTCGATGCATGCTTCGCCCCGGGCCTTTAAAAATGGTTAATCGTCATGGATGACGATATATTTGGGGTTTGTGAACATGCTTGGGCACATGATTGCATGCTTGAGATTAATTGTGGATTATTATCGTGTTTAGCATATAATTCTTCGGTCACGGGACCAAGGCAAGGTTTGGACTTGAACTACGGAAAGTATAAGGTACGTATGACGTACGAGCATAGCCCTTTAATATAATTGCAATTGTTGAGTGCTTGGTACACTGTATTGCAATGAATGTGTGTGGAAATGCATGACACATGGTATTAGCAATAAACGAAGATTGAAATGCATGGTTTATTGTACTTGCTTCAAATGTCTATATATACATTGAGAATTTCATGGTGCCGCTTTTGAGCGAGTAATGATTGGGATGTTGTCGCCTGTGAGCGAACATCAATTATGACGCCGCTGCCATCGAGCATGCGTGGGAAATAGAATGCCGCTATTGTAGAGCGAGCAATGACCTAGAGCTACGAAACCATAAGTGAGAAATATGGATTGTCTATAATCATTGTTTAATGATTTGATCTTATTGATTATGACATTGGTATATGGCTCATAGAATTGTTAATCAATGTAATGATTAACTGGCATTTGGGAATTTGATGATTTCAGTGTTTTGAGAACAGGGACAGTACAGGAAACCTCGGATGAGGATGATGCCATCCAGGGAGTATATTTTGTATTTCATAGCATTTACATTGTTGTAAATTATGAATTGTATTGTTGTGGTTATTGGATTGGGATATTGGTATGCTCACCCCGTGTGGGGGCTGTCTCTGTTGGGGCAGGTGGTACAGGTGTAGCAGCAGCTTTGGAGTTGAGCTCGGGCTGTTGATTGAAGTACTTCCAGGATTGAGGTACAAGAGCTGGATGGACAGGCGCTCAGATCAAGAGTCGAGATCGAGTTGCGCTTGAGAGGTGCTTCCAGGATCGAAGCACCAGTAACGGTATCCAGCAGAGTGTTTTATACATTAGATACACGCTCATTCATTGGGTACTCTTATGTGAGTACATATTACGTGTATATGGAATGTATAAATGGGCTACGGCTCTTCTCTGTTCATTTATGGTTTCACGCGATTAGATATAGAATTGCTAAATGAACTAAGAGTATGTTAGTGTATTATGAGGGTGCATGCTATATGGATAATCATGGTTGGGGAATTTGAATATTATGTGGTTTAAATGCAAGAAATTTTCTGGATAGCATATGGTTTTTCCCCTGATAGTATGATTATATGCACTAATGATATGGCTTAATACACTAATAACGGATTAAGGGCACGGGGGTCCTTACATTAGTGGTATCAGAGTAGTGGTTAGCTCTTTGGGGCTGTTGAAGGCCTGGAACATGCTGATAAGGATGGGTAGCACATATTTATGCATGATAGTAGTTAGTGTTGTGTGGCACAACTATTTTGCTTATGTGCATTTGTGATATGTGATCATAGTGAAACGATTATATGTCATGACATCTATAGAATCATAATATAACGTGTTGATTATGATTGTGAGTTGTGACACAGGGACAACCAAATGGAGCATTTTGAAATGCATTGGGATACGGGAAGTACTTTGTACTCATAGTTTATGCATTTACTCATTATAATCATATTGTGGGGAATATGGATTATCGTATGCTCATGGTTTGGGATTGTTCCTGTAGGGACACTATGACGTGAAAGGCTAAGGCCATGGTTGAAAGACACGAAACGGTAACCTGCGTTTTATATACATCATGGAATTATGCATTGTGGTTGCATGCTACATGTAGTGATGATTTTAATGCTTTGCCGCCAAATGTTGAAGCGAGGGGTGGGAGTGCCGGATGTCGCATTTGAGCGAGGTGCATTAAAATACACTCATGATGATGTATGTTGGAATATGGATTATGCTTTGTGATGCAGGTATGGATGAAATACTTGGTGAATATCCCATGAGTCATTGTTATGGATGAGTGATGATTTTAAATGCTTGCCACTATTTATTGTTTTGTGCCGCTAAAATGTGAAGCGAGGGGTGGGAGCGCCGCATGTCACATTGAAGCGTGGTTATCATATGAGGCGAGGAAAGAATATTTGCCGCTCAAATGTGAAGCGAGGGGTGGGAGAGCACCGCATGTCCATTTAAGCGAGGTTATTCTATGCCGCCTATATGTGAAGCGAGGGGTGGGAGTACCGCATGTTTTATTTGAGCGAGGGGCATTAAAATACACTACCATGACAATGACTAGGGATCGGCTATATTGATTGGCGATGGTTCATGCCGCCAGGTATATTGATAGCGATAGTTCATTCCGCTATATTGATTGGCGATGGTTCATGCCGCCAGGTATATTGATAGCGATGGTTCATTCCGCTATATTGATTGGCGATGGTTCATGCCGCCAGGTATATTGATAGCGATGGTTCATTCCGCTATATTTATTGGCGATGGTTCATGCCGCCAGGTATATTGATAGCGACGGTTCATTCCGCTATATGATTGGCGATGGTTCATGCCGCCAGGTATATTGATAGCGATGGTTCATTCCGCTATATTGATTGGCGATGGTTCATGCCGCCAGGTATATTGATAGCGATGGTTCATTCCGCTATATTGATTGGCGATGGTTCATGCCGCCAGGTATATTGATAGCGACGGTTCATTCCGCTATATTGATTGGCGATGGTTTGGCGATGGTTCATGCCGCCAGGTATATTGATAGCGACGGTTCATTCCGCTATATTGATTGGCGATGGTTCTTGCCACCGGATATATTGATAGCGATGTCTCATTCCGCTATTCTATTGGCGATGGTTCATGACGCCGGGTATTCTATTGACGATGATTCGTGCCACCGGATATTACATAGCGACGGGTCATTCCGCTACACCTATGGCGATGGTTCATACCGCCGGATATCTATAGCGATGTCTTATGCCGCTGACTCTATGATGAGAGATCATGCCGCTGATTCTATAGCGATGGGTTATACCGCTATGTGCGTAGCGCTGGATTATGTCGCCTACGAGCGATGGATGCTACTTGTGTACCGCTGGTGGACGATGGATACAGGTATTCCGCTATCTTGATAGCGATGAGGTATGGCGTATTACTTTTATTAGCATCATTGTGGATACTACATGTTATATACGTCATGTGTTTGACGATGAGATTATGGATGTCGTGTATTGACATGTACCGTCATATGTTTGACGATGTTAATTGGATGCCATATGTTGACATATGCCGTCACGGGATGACGATGACATAGTTGGTGTTCTATGTAGACGTGTAGCGTCGTTTTGACGATTATTACATTTATGTTATATATTGAGATGTATGGTTTGAGTGCTCTTGGTGAGCACATGGTAATGTCTGGGTCACTAGTTGACGAGACCATTATGCCGAGCAGGTTGCTCGAAGAATTATTGGGTGCACCGTACAGGGATAGTACCGCAGCACATTTTTGGTGTATATATTGTTCGAGTAATGATACCCTTGGGTATACTCGCTGGTTGGCTTAGGCCAAGTAATTGGTGGTAAGAGTAGTCATTGAGGAAACTACTCGCTTGTTGTTGTGATCTGCGGTAGGCGTGGTCACACCCACCCTGAGGGTGTGGGATAAGTCCTAATGGATTAGGATTGCTTTGTGGTTGAGCAAGGACACCGGGATGTCCATTATGCTTTGGTTTTAGAGGAATATTGGGTGATGACCCACTCCTCTAAATGGATGTTACGGTATGGTATACCGGGTGGTACGTATGAGACGTTGGTAGGCTTGATATGAGCCTTTGGAGGCAGCGCTTATTAGCCAGATATCGTGGCAATGTTATAGCGTGCTTTTGATTGCCGTTATACTGCTCGTTGGATTCGAGTTCAGTGAATCGTATGATGATACGATAAGACTTTTGGTAGACTTTTGTAGTCTCTTTGTGGCTTGATAATTGAGGCAGAGAATACCTCACGGAGACGTTTATACGTCAAATGTTTTAAGAGGCTTGTTTTGGGACAACTCAATTTTGTTGGAAATACCAACGTGAGCGTCGTCAAGTCGTTGTTAGCTCTGGTTGAGCATCTTTGCATATGGTATGCGACGGAAGTCACAATTGATTGTGTGGTATAGTTAGTGGAGTGACACTACTATATTGACTTTATCTCTTGGAGAGATTTGGGTTGTACTGTCATGGAGGCAGCTAGTTTTGGTGGAGGGTTGATCGTGAATCAACTAGGGTAAGCCCTACTAGTGTTGGACTAGGTAATAGCTTCGTACTTCTAGTGAGACGTTCGAGGAGACGTCTCTGGGGTGATGCTCGAGTGTGGAGTACTATGGCAATGGTACAGGGCATCGTTGTTTGAGTATACATGGCGTATACGAGTTTCGATTTGATGATAGTGGCTTCGATGCACTATTCCGAACCAAGTGCATATTTTGGTTCCGAGATATATGTTGGTATGTATATCCAGTTTCCCGGACGGTGGTTCGAGGTTGGAAGGTCATGGATTCATGACACTGCCCTTGTGGGAAAGGCGGTATTGTTATACCTGCCGGTTGAATCTTTTGGGAGATTCGTTACTTTGATTGTGTGGTGTTGATGTTGAAATCACACCCTTTGGCTTTGGTCTGTTGACCACTATTCTCCGTGGAGTGAGAATAATCGAGGCTTGGCAGTAGGTTTTGGGACTTTGGGTATGCTTGGAGATACCCGAGTCTATTGCTTTGAGTGTGCCTGTTGTGTTGGTGCTTGGACATGTATACCCGTGTGTGTATACGAATGTCAACTCTATTTTGTTCCTTGTTGATCGTCGGATTAGTGTGCTGGGTTTGATGAATCTCCGGAGGGAGATTGTGACAATTTGAGATTGGTAATCTCGATGGCACGATGTATTCTGAGGAATAATCGTGAGGTCCGTTTGACTTCCCCTGAGGAGGGATTGTCGTGTTTTGGACCCATGGTAGTTCTTGTTGGATAATTCGATAGCCTTCCTATTTTAGGATTGTTGAATCCCAGGATATATGAGGGATGGCCAGGATTCGGATTTGTTTAGTGTCACGGTCGACACGTGTTCGGGAATGCAATTGTTTGTCTTGCATGTCTGATAAGTGTGATTTTTACACTTAATTTGATATATGATTAGGGGTGTTTTTGTAGTGATTCCTAGAAAATATTACACGTTTTGGTATATATTTGTATATGTCAGGAATCTAGGTCCAAATGCATAAAAGTAGATGAAATGGGCTTAAAAATGCTGAAAAAGGACCAAACTGAGCAAATCTGGAAAAGCAGGGACCAAATCGCAAGAATGGAGATTTGAGGTTCGCGATCGATCGCCAATAACGAAGATCGATTGCCACCATCCAGAATGTTTCCGCGATCGATCGCCAAATGACGAAGATCGATCGCCAAACCCTGAAAAATCGAGATTTTGTTTCCTACTTGGTGATTTTGTGTCCAAACTTTGCAAAACTCCTCCACATTATATATAGAAGATTTTATGACATTTTTGGGGGGCTTTTGCACACATTTTCTGAGACCTAACAGCCTCTCCTCCATCCAAAGCAAGACCACAAATCATTGAAGAGCAAGAGCAACGCAAGGAACGAAAGAACGGAGCGACGCACGGAGCGACATCCTCGTTATCTTAGTATTTCTGAACTTAATATATTTTTATTTCAGATTGTGATGTTAAATTTGTTTAAAGACATGTTTTTGCATTATAATTTGATTATGGTTGTTGGCTAAGATATTTGTCAAGACATAGGGGATCCCATGTTTGAACCCTTGAGTTAATTAACGGTTTTGATTTAATTTCTATGATCTTTGCGCATAATTTATGTTTTTAATGCTTGTAAAAGATTAGCTACCTTTTGCATGATATTGGTAATCGTAATTGAATTGACCATAGGAGATTACGATACGACGTAGTAAATTAGGCCGTGGGTTTTAGGTTGAGACGGACCAAGTAAAATCTAGCACACGTGTGATAGCAATAGATTTACCAAAATCGAAGGCTAGTAGTTTTCACAAAGCGTTTTTTCGGTATTAATCATTCAATAAAGACACGGGAGTGATTTATTGTAGATTGGTGCTAGACTTGTTATAACCGGACCAAGGTATAACGAATGAAATAGGAAAACTCGTCACCCTAGAACATAGAACATTAAATCTTAATTAATAGACAACTTTTGGGGGATTACATTGGTGAACCGACGTCTTGATAATTCGTTTATAAATTCTCTTCAATTATCCATCACTGCTGGTTTGGTTAACTGTTGTGCTTAAGTCAATTTAGTTTGATAATCATTCCATAATCGTAGGTTAAATATAGAAATTCTAATCGATCGTGGTAATTGCTACTAGTCCCTGTGGGTACGACACTCCTTACTCTTAAACCATTATATTAAAACTTGACATCATGCACTTGAAGTAGAGAATCGCTACATTGAAATAACTGTTTAAAATAAAAGCGATCAATGTCCCCTGTGGAACTTGAGACCTTGTAGAGTCTCGATAGTGTGTTTTGGACCAAGATGGGATTTCTTGGAACACATGGTTATAGACATCTGTAGTGATGTGTTTTGTGTGGATTAGTGACCATGGTTTACCCGATCCGGATTGTAAGTGGTGCAACTACTCCTTTGGAGGAGATGGACCGGGAAGCGGAAACCGGATTTTCTGTGAGTATACTGTTGTATACTAATGGTCCACATCATGACGATGCGTGTCAGGCATTGTGGGTGAGTAGTGGATATCATTGAAAGATATCTATGTTAGAACCGATGGGGTTTTTGATTGATTTGCAGTCTTGATGGACTGACTTCCGGGACGATTCACATCGAGGTATGTTATTATCTTTCGAGTTTATATTGGTTTTGGCATTTGCTCTATTGTAGAGCTTGATGCGAGATTGGCGTTCTCGCAGTTAATGATTCGATTCTATTGTGGTCCAGAATCGGGGTTGTGGCTTTACCTTGTTTGTGTAGTCCTGGTACTACGTAGAGTATGCCGGTGCAAATTTCGAGGACGAAATTTTATTAGTGGGGGATAATTGTGATGTCCGGGGATTATGGTGTTAATCCCAGTGTGGTATTAATCCTTGATGGATTTTTAATTGTGGCAATTAGGAATTAATTGCGGTTTGGCATCTCCCGAGGTTGTTAAATCGGGCATTTGGGATCGTTGGATCCAAAGGATGAGATTGTATCCTCATTTTGGTGAAAAACCTATGAGTTGGGTTTTTAGTGGGACTTGGTGTCCGGGGTGCCTTATGTTGGTGCCAGTCTGGGGATTTGATGTTGGAGAGAGAGTGTTTGAAAACAGATGATTTTTAATGAATCATGATGTATTTGTGGAGGTATTGGTATTTTGGGGCATTTTTGCTATATATACCAGTTGGACTCGGGATTCCGTCATTTGGAATCCATTCCATTCCTCTCCTCTCCCTCTCACGCCTCTCTCACCCCAAACCCTTCCCCTTTCCCTTTTGATGGGCAAGATCGTTGGAGGCTCGTCCTAGGAGCCGGATTTCTCGAAGATAATAAGGTATTATTCATCCCCTCGCATTTATCTTCGTTTTGATAGTGGTTTTGTGGTGTTTGGGAAGGTTTTGTGTTGGATTTAAAGAAATGGGTTTTTAAAGAATTTTGGGTTGGTTGGTTTGAGGAGTTTTTATGGCGTTTATTTTGAGGTTTAATGTTGTAAGGGGTGTGAGGTTTGTTGTTGGGCAAAATTTTGCAAGAAAATCGTCATTCTTGGCTTTTACAGGTCGAGGCGATCGATCCCTACGGCAGGGCGATCGATCGCCGCGACGTTGTTGGAAATTTCAGGAAGATGAACAGTGAGGCGATCGACCGCCTCAAATGAAGCGATCGATCGCCATGAGGCAGTAGCCATTTACGCCAAGAGGCGACCGATCGCCTGAAAAGGAGCGATCGATCGCCTATTCCTGTTTTCGCGAGGCAATCGATCGCCTGAAATCATGCGATCGATCGCCAATGCCTTATTTTGGGGAATTATTTCGTGTTGAGTTTTCGATGCATGCTTCGCCCGGGGCCTTTAAAAATGGTTAATCGTCATGGATGACGATATATTTGGGGTTTGTGAACATGCTTGGGCACATGATTGCATGCTTGAGATTAATTGTGGATTATTATCGTGTTTAGCATATAATTCTTCGGTCACGGGACCAAGGCAAGGTTTGGACTTGAACTACGGAAAGTATAAGGTACGTATGACGTACGAGCATAGCCCTTTAATATAATTGCAATTGTTGAGTGCTTGGTACACTGTTTTGCAATGAATGTGTGTGGAAATGCATGACACATGGTATTAGCAATAAACGGAGATTGAAATGCATGGTTTATTGTACTTGCTTCAAATGTCTATATATGCATTGAGAATTGCATGGTGCCGCTTTTGAGCGAATAATGATTGGGATGTTGTCGCCTGTGAGCGAACATCAATTATGACGCCGCTGCCATCGAGCATGCGTGGAAATGGAATGCCGCTATTGTAGAGCGAGCAATGAAATAGAGCTACGAAACCATAAGTGAGAAACATGGATTGTCTATAATCATTGTTTAATGATTTGATCTTATTGATTATGACATTGGTATATGGCTCATAGAATTGTTAATCAATGTAATGATTAACTGGCATTTGGGAATTTGATCAGTGTTTTGAGAACAGGGACAGTACAGGAAACCTCGGATGATGATGATGCCATCCAGGGAGTATATTTTGTATTTCATAGCATTTACATTGTTGTAAATTATGAATTGTATTGTTGTGGTTATTGGATTGGGATATTGTTATGCTCACCCCGTGTGGGGGCTGTCTCTGTTGGGGCAGGTGGTACAGGTGTAGCAGCAGCTTTGGAGTTGAGCTCGGGCTGTTGATTGAAGTACTTCCAGGATTGAGGTACCAGAGCTGGATGGACAGGCGCTCAGATCAAGAGTCGAGATCGAGTTGCACTTGAGAGGTGCTTCCAGGATCGAAGCACCAGTAACGGTATCCAGAGTGTTTTATACATTAGATACACGCTCATTCATTGGGTACTCTTATGTGAGTACATATTACGTGTATATGGAATGTATAAACGGGCTACGGCTCTTCTCTGTTCATTTATGGTTTACACGCGATTAGATATAGAATTGCTAAATGAACTAAGAGTATGTTAGTGTATTATGAGGGTGCATGCTATATGGATAATCATGGTTGGGGAATTTGAATATTATGTGGTTTAAATGCAAGAAATTTTCTGGATAGCATATGGTTTTTCCCCTGATAGTATGATTATATGCACTAATGATATGGCTTAATACACTAATAACGGATTAAGGGCACCGGGGTCCTTACATTAAAGTTGGGGGAGTTGATAAGTGTGATTACACTTAATTTGATATATAATTAGGGGCGTTTTTAAAGTGATTTCCTGGAAAATATTACGCTTTTTGGTATATATTTGTATATTTCAGGAATTCAGGTCCAAATGCATAAAAGTTGAGAAAATAAGCTTTAATTAATGAAAAAGGATCAAACCGAGCACAACCGGATATTATCTGACAAGTAAGGAAATCAAGTGGGACACATTACTTATACATTCTGACGTGAGCAACACATATTGACGGGAGTGAGATTAACGGAAGAGATAAAATGTGAGAGGTGAGCAGAATTCACATGATATCAGAAAGCCACGTGAGCAGCAACGGATTGGAGAAAAAAAGAGCAGCAAGTGACGTGAGAACAGGATTGAAGGAGAATAGATTAGAAAAGCGATACTTATGAGCAGCAAGGAGAATAAGCGGATCTGAACAAAGAGACGTGAAGGAATAGAGGATATCGGATATATTAGAAAAGGAGATTGACGGGAACAAAAGAGTGGACGAGTTGGAGAGTTACGGAAGTAACATAAGTGAGCAGATAATATTACGTGAACAAGTTGATAAGAAAAGAGAATTTTATTCTTCACGGAAATATTTTCGTGAATTCCTGTCTCTATTTCATGAACAAAAAGAGGTGAAGAAAATCTGGTGAAGGAGAAGCACGTACAGAAAGGAATTCCATAGATTCATTCTTCACGGACAGCACAAAAAAGCAGCGAGAGACGGATACGGATCGACGACGTCAACATCGCTAGTTTATGCGTATTTCTAAACTGTGTTTGTTTCTATTTAATTTCTTTATGCTTTTGATGTTGAAAAACATGATTTTGCATTTGATTTTAAATATGTTGCTAGGCTAAGTTTGTTATCAAGACTTAGGAGATCCCATGTTTTGAACCCATGATTTAAATTGAATGTTTTGATTGATTCTTATATATTTAAGTGCATAGATCACTGTTCTTCATGCTTTTAAGGGTTTGGCCATCCTTGAATGATAGTAAATTACAATTGAGATCGAGAGATAAAATTAGAATTCGATATAGTGATTTATGACGTGGATTCAGGCTGATATCGAGAGATAAAGTCAAATACATGTGTGATAGCAATAGATTTACCAAAATCAAAGGCTAGAATTTTCATAGATCAACTTACAATATTAATTGTTCAATAAGGAAACGAGAGTGGCTTATTGTTACGTTAGTATTAGATTTGTTATAGCCGGACCAAGGTATAACAAGTGAATTAGGAAAACTCGTTACCTTAGATTGTTTGAATTCGATTGTTAACTGATAGGCGAATTATGGGGGATTACATAGGTGAACCGAAAGTCTTGATAATTGTTTCTTTTGATTATTAATCTTATTCACCATTGATTGTTTGGGTTACATATTGAGTTAATTTGTCACTTTAGTTAATTAATCACAACCATTTTTCCTAGGCTAAATATAGTTAAACTAGTGGAGTTTGGTACTTATTTTCTAGTCCTCGTGGGTTCGACACTCACACTTATATTATCATTATACTAAAACTTGACACAGTGCACTTGCGGTAGAGAATCGCTACACTGGAAAATACTGTTTAAAATAATAACGATCAGTATACCAACAATCATAGAGCTCAATCTCAATATAGATAAGCAACATCACATAATCAAACTCAATACTCATACGTCAACACGAACCTGTCGTGCGATACAAAATATATAAGTTCAGGCGTCAATAGTTAACCGCCTCTTTGTCATGTCCCATATGATGATGCTACATGAATACCAACAATGTATCATGTCAAAATAAGCTTCAATATCAAATTCCACAAAAATCTAACAATTTGCAACATAAATACCCTAGCGATCGATCGCCATTTTTCCCGATCGATCGCCAACAATTTCTGTTTCTTCGCGATCGATCGCTACTTCCTGCGATAGATCGCCAATCGATCGCTTTATTTCACAGATCGATCGCCAAGCCATTTCAGCGCCTTACAATTTTACTCTTCTTCGGCGATCGACGATCGATCGGCACAAGGCTAGCGATCGATCGCCGATGTCTGAATTTTTCAGACCATAGAGATTTTGAGCTTATCTTCATGGTGTAATTCTTCCAATTCAATTCCTTCTTTCAAAACATGATAAAGGCATAAAATAACATCATATGAGTATGTTTCCTTAACTAAACAACTCAATTCTTTCCTTTATATCATGTATAAATTGAAGAATTACCAAACTAAGGTGTTTCTATCCCAACTCAAACTAAACCATTACATAACAAGTAGATAAAACACATCAATATGACTCTTACCCACTAGAATTCACTTCTAGTTCACAAGCCTTTTGATTCTAAGCTTAATTCCAAGACAAGAGTGCAAGAGCAAGCAAGGGTTTGAGAGGAGCTTGTGTAGAGATTTGTGAGTGAGATGTGGTGTTTGTATGTGTTTCACAACTGATGTTACTTCATATATATATTCCAACTTTCCCAACAAATGCAAGGGAAATTCATGTCAAATTGTGCTTCATGTAGTCTACCATGCATCAAAGCTATACCTTCTTGATATAGTATTATTATTCAAACGTGTATCACAACTTACACATTAACATGATTTCATTATGCCCAATTATGTTAAGTTCCTTGCAACATACACATTCTTCCTTCCCTTCATTGCATCATTCATGATCGGTTCAAACCGAGTCCACATCAGGCAGTACTTCGTTCATAATTACGCCATAATCATAACAAACATGTTAACTTCATATCGTGGCATTACAACTCTTCCATACTAATTGAATTTCATCCTCGAAATTGTATATACATAACATGTACTCAACTATATGTGTAATTCATCACCAAATGCAATAACATATATACTTACCAACAATATGAACAGTATGAACAATTACATCATAACATACCAGAGAATAAATCAGGATACTGATGCATCATATGTTGCTCTGCCTCCCACGTTGCCTCCTCGACACCCCGTCTGTCCTACTGTACCTTTACCATTGGGATTACTTTATTTCGTAATTTCCGCTCTGCTCTATCCAAGATCTTAACTGGTCGTTCCTCGTATGACACGTCTGTATCCAACTGTACGTCCGACGATTGCAATACATGACTCGGATTTGGTTGATATTTCCTCAACAGCGATAATGAAATACATCGTGGATACCACTCAATGATGGCGGTAGTGCCAATCTATATGCCAACGTACCAATACGTTGCAACACCTCATGTGGACCAACATATCGTGGTGACAACTTTCAACGCATACCAAATCGTACCACACCTCTAAAAGGTGAGATTTTCAAGAACATTCTGTCACCAACATGGAATTCAGCGATCTACGTCGCTTATTAGCATAAGCGGCTTGTCTATCCTGAGCAGCTTTTAATTTCAATCTGATCAGCTTCACTTTCTCTTCCATTTCACATATCATATCCGGTCCACTGATAGAAGACTGATACATCATCCCAATGCAATGGCGATCTACATCGTCGCCCATACAGTGCTTCAAACGGTGCCATCTGTATACTAGTTTGATAAATATTATTGTACGAGGATTTAACTAATGGCAATGACTCTTGCCAAGAGTTACCAAACTCCAATACACATGCACGTAACATATCCTCAAGCGTTTGTATCGTACACTCTGTCTATCCATCTGTCTGAGGATGATACGTAGTACTCAATCGTACTTCAGTCCTCATTGCTAACTGTAGTCCTTCTCAAAAATGAGAAGTAAACCTTGGATCTCGGTTCGATACATCAAAACTCTTATTCCATGTAGTCTCACTACATTTTGTGTAATGCCTCGATATGAAGTATATATGGTTGATGTGATGATTGAGTAATTATGAGATAATTACGATATGATGTGGACTCGAGTTCGAGTCAAACTGAGTATGATAAGCATGTTACATATGTTGAGTTGAGAACATAGACATCTTTATGTATTGACTTGAAATGTTGGTGCATGTCTTGTGTCATAGTGGACAGGAGAACTTATATGCATGAGGTGTGTAGGAGGAGCATGAGTTACACATAGTTGGATCATGCATCTAACATGAATTTGAGAGGAATTTCACTTGCATTTGATTTGGAGGATATATCTACCAATATAAATCAGTCAAACTCACACTTCACCATAACTCACCTAGTAAATTCAAGTGTTTCTTGTTCTCTTGCACTTTTAGCTTGGATAATCAGCTTGGAAACTAGTCTTTTACTTGGAGTTGGACCTCTTTGGTAAGGAATTTATGTTTCTAAGCTTGTCCATGTAGTTAACTATGAGTTTTGTGAAGTTGACTACAAACTTATCTTGGTTGGAATTACTAGTTGATATCATGGAATTTAGTTGTTTAATTGATGAAACATGTTTTCATGATGTTAGGGTATGATATTAACAAGTTTTCATGATATGATGTGAAGTAGAAAAGAAGCACCAAGAAGATAAGCATGAAAACGCCATGTTCTGAAATTTTTGTTGTCGAGCGATCGATCGCTAGCATCATACTGATCGATCACTGAGATAGGGGAATGTTTAAGACGGTTTATGCTTGTAACGATCGATCGCTGCATGTGACCGATCGATCACGAGTTGTAGCGATCGATCACTAAAAAGGACCGCTCGATCGCTAGAAGGTCGTAGCATTTCATGAAAATCAAACTTTAATAGCGATTGATTGCTACCAAATACCGATCGATCGCAAGAGCAAGAGTACGAAAATGTGGTATTTTCTTGGTAGTTGTCTAATGAAATGGTTTATGACATCGTATATTGTTGATTTTCATGTAGCATCATCACAGGGGACGGGACAACGAGGTGGTTAAACATTGACGACTGACTTTATATATTTTGTGTCGCACTACAGGTACGTGTTGACGTACGAGTATTGAATACCGATTGATGTGATGTTGCTTTTATATGTTGAGATTACATTATATGATTGTTGGAATCATATGCATATGCATTCATGTTAATATGATGTTGATGCCATGAGAGGTATGCTCATGTTGAGTATATGCATTGGCATGCGAGGTATGCTTTTGTTGAGTATATGCTTTGGCATGCAAGGTATGCTCTTGTTGAGTATATGTGTTGGCATGAAAGGTATGCTCTTGTTGAGTATATGCTTTGGAGTGTTATAACATGTGAGCTGGATATATGATATATGCTGCTAATATGAAGATGTGAGGAGGTTCTACTGACATATTGAGCGGAAAAACAATATCATATTTGTGTCGTTATAACAGGATGATGCATGAGACATGTGATGACATATTTGCATTTGGTGATGCATGATACAGAACAATCACAGTTAAGATTTTACGATGATGATTTATCATACTATGTCTCTTATTGATATAGAACTGAGATGGTTGATTATCAATACTCATGTTGTGTGATTGTTTCTGTAGGAACTCATAGACGTGGAAGGACGGTATTGTGAGTCGATTTCTGCTGCGAGCTGAACCACTGATTAGGAGTTAAACTTCTTTAGGTTGTTCTTATGAACACGTGATGTATATTATGTCAAGGTTTTGTAAATGATGTAATAACTGACATAGTAAAACTGTTAATCAGTGTGTGATATCACTTAATTCCTACTCACATATGTTTAAGTACTTGTTACTTAACGAATTAAGTAACGAGGACCCCACAATAGTGGTATCAGAGCAGTGGCTCGAGAACTGGGTGAACCAGGGTAGAGGAAGTGACTTAGGGAGTTTCCTAATCACTTGAAAGCATGTTTATAACTGTGATATGTTATTATACTAACATGCTTATATATTTGAATGTTATTGTTAACCCATGTTGTGCAGCAATGGCAGACAGAATACCTCACAATGATGTTGGGGATGCCATGATTGGCAATTCTAGTTTTGGTTTGGCGCATGTGCCACCACCACCAGTAGGGCAAGGGCCAGTAGAACAGGTGTTGTTACCTGGAGAGTTGACACTAACTCAGTTTCTGAGTTATCAGCCACCTCGATTTGAGGGTACAGAATCTGGTGAACAGGCTGAAGAGTGGTTAGAACGTGTTGAATTGATTTTTGTATCTGCTCTGTGTGCTAAGTCAGCCTGGTTGCGTTTAAATGAGTTCCAATTAGCGAAGAAAGCGATGACGTGGTGGAAAGCGACATTTCTTGAATTGCGAGCTCAAGGGCAGACTGTGGACAGGGATGTATTCAGAACCCGTTTTCTTGATCACTATTTCTCTGTTGCTGCTAGGCAGTTGAAAGAAGATGAGTTCAATAATCTGAAACAGGGAACCGTGAAGGTATCTGATTATGCTTTGCAGTACCCTTCTTTGATGAGGTATGCACCTCATATTGCTGCAAACACGAAAGCTAATATCAGACAATTTGTGAAAGGCTTACGACCTGAATTGTTTGATAGAGTTATTTCAAATAACCCTACTTTGTTTGAGGAAGCGCTGACTAGGGCTGAGATGGCTGAGATTGGAATTGGGGCATACAAGGATGTAAGACAAACTCAGAAACCTACATCAGACAGTATGAGACCTAGAGGGGATCAATTTAAACCCTCACGAGAAGGTGCATCATCCTCGAGATTTGGTAGGAAATTTGATACTCGGAAAGGGGGCGAACGAGGTGCCATGGGACACTCACAAGGCAGCAATAGTAGTAGTAGTCGAGGCTGTAAATGTTTTAAGTGTGGAGGACCAAACTTGAAACACGATTGTCCACATATTGATGGTCCAATTTGTTATGGAAGTGGTAGGCCAGGACATATGATACGAGATTGTCCTCAAACTGGAGGACAACAGGCCAGAGGGAATGTGTCAGAAAGTACAGTGCAACAAAGACCACAGTTTGTACCTCGTACTGGTGGGGGACAGAGAGCAGGGCCGCCCCAAGTTCAAGTGTATGCACTGAACAAGGAGCAAGCAGAGGCAGCTCCTGATGATATGATAGCGGGTAAGTGTTGTTTATTTACTTATCCGGCTTTTATATTGATTGATACTGGTGCATCACATTCATTTATTGCACAAGCTTTTCTTGAGCGGTATCATATATGCTCGTCTCCACTGTTATGCATTTGTATGTCTCGACACCCATGAGAACTACTGTGATGACTTGTCAGAGTGTGTCTGATTGTTCTATTCGGTTTGATGATGATTATGGAATACAGACAGATTTGAGTGTGTTAGATATGACAGATTTTGACTATATTTTGGGTATTGATGTGTTGAATATATATCAAACTTTTGTGGATTGTTGTCAGAAGACAGTGAGGTTTCAGTCTGATAGTGGAAACCAATGGATCTTCTATGGACATGGATCGCGTGCAAAGATTCCGTTGATATCTACTATTCTAATGTCACGTTTGTTAGAACGTGGACATATGAGATATTTAATCTATGCTATTGATGTAACTGAAAAGAAAGTAGAACGAAGAGTAGAGAATATACAAGTGGTTGCAGAATACGTAGATGTATTTCCAGATGAGATTCCTGGATTTCCACCGATTCGTGAGGTGGAATTTAGCATTGAATTGATACCTGGTACCTCTGCAATTTCACGAGCACCATATCGAATGGCACCAACTGAACTGAGAGAGTTTAAAACCCATTTACAAGATTTACTTGACAAGGGATACATATGTCCTAGTGTATCATCTTGGGGTGCTCCGGTGTTGTTTGTCAAGAAGAATGATGGTTCAATGCGACTGTGCATTGACTATAGACAGTTGAAGAAGGTAACAATTAAGAATAAATATCCTCTTCCCCGTATTGATGATTTGTTTGATCAGTTGCAGGGATCGATGATCTATTCTAAGATTGATTTGAGATCTGGATATCATCAAATACGTGTGAGGGAAGAAGATGTGCAGAAGATAGCGTTTAGAACTCGCTACGGACATTATGAGTTTCTAATTATGCATTTGGAGTGACTAAAGCTCCAGTTGTCTTCATGAGTTTGATGAATCGAGTTTTTCAGGAATACCTTGATCAATTTGTCATTGTATTTATCGATGATATACTTATTAATTCTTGGAGTGAAGTAGAGCATGTTCAACATTTGCATATGGTGTTGCAACTATTGAGAACACATCACTTATACGCCAAACTCAGTAAGTGTGAGTTTTGGTTGAACAGTGTAGTATTTTTGGGACATGTGATCTCCAAATATGGTATATCGGTGGATACGAAAAAGATAGAAGCAGTGTTGAATTGGTCAGCACCTACTTCTGTGCCAGAGATTCGTAGTTTCTTAGGTTTGATAGGATACTACAGACGGTTTGTTGAAGGCTTTTCAAATATTGCCAAACCATTAACACAACTGACACAGAAGGGGGTACCATTCAGATGGTCAGAAGCGTGTGATCATAACTTTCAGAATTTGAAACATCGGTTGACCACTGCTTCGGTGTTGATTATTCCATCAGAGCATGACAGGTTTGCTCTTTATACTAATGCGTCATTACTTGGTTTAGGTTGTGATTGATGCGGGATAAACATGTTGTGGCCTATGCATCAAGACAAATGAAGCCACATGAAATGAAATACCCAGTGCACGATCTGGAGGTTCGCAGCCATAGTTTTTGCTTTAAAGATATGACGACATTATTTATATGGTACGTCTTTTACCATATACAATGATCATAAAAGTTTGAAGTTTTTGTTCACTCAAACAGAGTTGAACATGAGGAAAGGGAGATGGATGGATCTCTTGAAAGATTGTGATTGTGAGATCGAATATAATCCAGGAAGGGCTAATTTGACAGCTGATGCCTCAAGTCAAAAGGTATAATACACTGCTAATGATATGCTTGTCAGCTTTGATGACTTCTTGTTCTACATTGGGATATGAGTTTGATGCGGAGACAGTGCTAGTAAGGGTATCAACACCGTTGGTTGAACCCGATATATTTGAAAAGATAAGAATGGCACTAACTGCTGATGATGAAGTACAACACTGGAAAGAAATGATAAGTCAAGGACAAACATCTCAGTTTGTTATAGCAAGTAATTGAAGTCTGAAAAATGGAAAGTGCTGGGTAGTACCTGCTACATTGGGACTACGACAAGAACTACTACAATGTGCACATTGTAGTAGATATAGTATACATCCTGGAGGAAAACAATGTACAAAGATTTGCGTACACAGTTCTGGTGGAAACGCACGAAACATGATGTACTTGAGTTTGTGAGTAGATGTCTTGTTTGTCAACAGGTGAAAGCAGAGAGAAAGAGACCAGGAGGTGAATTGATGAGTTTAGAATTCCTCAATGAAAATGGGAACATATTACAATGGATTTTGTAACCCATTTGCCAAGAACTTCTTCTGGCTTTGATGTTATTTGGGTGGTAGTTGACAGATTAACGAAAGTAGCTCACTTCATACCGTACAATATGACGTTTACCTATTTTATAATGGCTCAGATGTATATTCAAAATGTAGTGAGACTACATGGAATACCAGTTTCAATTGTATCAGACCGAGATATGAGATTTGCTTCTCATTTTTGGGAAGGATTACAGTCAGTGACTGAAGTATGATTGAGTACAACTTATCATCCTCAGACATATGGACAGATGGAGCGTACGATACAGACGCTTGAGGATATGTTACATGTGGAGTTTGATAACTCATGGCAAGAGTCGTTGCCATTAACTGAATTCTCGTACAATAATAGTTATCAGACTATTATACAGATGGCACCGTTTGAGGCATTGTATGGGCGACGATGTCGATCGCCATTGTATTGTGATGTTGTTGATCAGTTTTCTCTAAGTGGACCGGATATGATACGTAAAATGGAAGATAAAGTGAAGCTGATCAGATTGAAATTAAAAGCTGCTCAGGATAGATAAGTTGCTTATGCAAATAAGCTACTTAGACCACTTGAATTCCAAGTTGGGGACATAATATTCTTGAAAATCTCACCTTTTAGAGGTGTGGTACGATTTGGTATGCTTGGGAAGTTGTCACCACGATATGTTGGTCCCTATGAGGTGTTGCAACGTATTGGTACGTTGGCATATAGATTGGCACTACCGCCATCATTGAGTAGTATCCATGATGTGTTTCAGGTTTCGTTGTTGAGGAAATATGAACCAGATCTGAGTCATATATTGCAACCGTTTGAAGTACAGTTGGATGCAGACATGTCATAAGAGGAACGATCGGTTAAGATCTTGGATCGAGCAGAGCAAAAATGACGAAGTAAAGTAATTCCAACGGTAAAGGTACGGTGGATAGACGGGGTGTCGAGGAGGCAATGTGGGTGACGGAGCAGTATATGATGCAGCAGTATCCTGATTTATTCTCTGGTATGTTTTTCTATGATTGTTCATACTGTTGGTACGTATCTTTGGTACTGCATTTGTTGCTGTAAGAAACATATAGTCATGTATATGTTTGTGTTGATTCATGTTATGTATATTCAATTTCGAGGACGAAATTCAATTAGTATCGGAGAAATGTAATGCCTCGATATGAAGCATATATGGTGGATGTGATAATTGAGTAATTATGAGATAATTATGATATATGTGGACTCGAGTTCGAATTAAACTAAGTATGATAAGCATGTTACATATGTTGAGTTGAGAACATAAACATATCTTTATGTATTGACTTGAAATGTTGGTGCATGTCTTGTGCCATAGTGGATATGAGAACTTATATGCATGAGGTGTGTAGAAGGAGCATGAGTTACACATAGTTGGATACTACTTTATCATGCATTTAACATGAATTTGAGAGGAATTTTGCTTGCATTTGATTTGGAGGATATATCTACCAACATAAATCAGATTCAAACTCACACTTCACCATAACTCACCTAGTAAATCTCTACACACTCCTCTCAAGTGTTTCTTGTGCTCTTGCACTTTTAGCTTGGATATCAGCTTGGAAACTAGTCTTTTACTTGGAGTTGGACCTCTTTGGTAAGGAATTTATGTTTCTAAGCTTGCCAATGTAGTTAACTATGAATTTTGTGAAGTAGACTACAAACTTATCTTGGTTGAAATTACTAGTTGATATCATGCAAAGAATTTAGTTGTTTAATTGAGGAAACATGTTATATGATGTTAGGGTATGATATTAACAAGTTTTCATGTTATGATGTGATGTAGCAAAGAAGCACCAAGAAGATAAGCATGAAAACTCAATGTTCTGAAATTTTTGCTGTCGAGCGATCGATCGCTAGCATCGTATCGATCGATCGCTGCGACACGGGAATGTTTAAGGCGGTGTATGCTTGTAGCGATCGATCGCTGCATGTGAACGATCGATCACGAGCTGTAGCGATCGATCGCTAAAAGGGACCGATCGATCGCTAGAAGGCCGTAACATTTCATAAAAATCAGACTTTAATAGCGATCGATCGCTACCAAATACCGATCGATCGCTAGGGTTAATTAGTTGGAGTGATCGATCGCTGGGATTGACCGATTGATCGCAAGAGCAAGAGTGTGAAAATGTCGTATTTTCTTGGTAGTTGTCTAATGAAATTTTTTATGACATCGTATATTGTTGATTTTCATGTAGCATCATCACAGGGGAGGGGACAATGAGGCAGTTAAACATTGACGCCTAACTTTATATATTTTGTGTCGCACGACAAGTACGTGTTGACGTACGAGTATTGAATACCGAATGATGTGATATTGCTTTTATATGTTGAGATTACATTATATGATTGTTGGAATCATATGCGTATACATTCATGTTAATATGAGGTTGATGCCATGAGAGGTATGCTCATGTTGAGTATATGCTTTGGCACGCGAGGTATGGTCTTGTTGAGTATATGCTTTGGCATGCGAGGTATGCTCTTGTTTAGTATATGTGTTACAATGAAAGGTATGCTCTTGTTGAGTATATTCTTTGGAGTGTTATAACGTGTGAGCTGGATATATGATATATGCTGCTAATATGAAGATGTGAGGAGGTTCCATTGACATATTGAGCGGAAAAGCAATATCATATGTGCGTCGTTATAACAGGATTATGAATGAGACATGTGATGACATAATTGCATTTGGTGATGCATGATACAGAACAATCACAGTTAAGATTTTACGATGATGATTTATCATACTATGTCTTTCTTATTGATATAGAACTGAGATTGTGATGCCCGGGGATTAATGGTGTTAATCCCGGTGTGGTAATAATCCTTAATGGATTTTAATTGTGGCAATTATGAATTAATTACGGTGTGGAGCACCCGCGAATGTTAAATCGGGTATTTTGGGATCGTTGGATTCAATTGGTGAGATTGTATTCTCATCGTGGTGAAAAACCTTGGAATTGGGTTTTTGGTGGGATCTGGGGCCCGGAGTACTTTGTACTGGGGCTGGTAATGGAAATAGAGAATGCGAGGTAATTATTGAAAACAAATGATTTTTAATGAATCACGATGTATGTGTGGAGGTATTGGTATTTTGGAGTCTTGGTACTATATATATACCAAGTGGACTCGGTGTTTCGTCATTGCACGAAATATCCTCTCTCTCTCTTCTCTCCCCCTCTCTCCTCGCTTCCCACCCTTTCCTCCCAAACCCCTCTTTTTCTTCCATTGAATAAATGGCCGGAAGCTTGGCTCGGGAACCAGATTTCTCAAAGAAAAGTTGGTAATCTCCTTCCCCTCGCCTTTACCTTCGTTTTGATTGTAGTATTGTTGTTTTTGGTTAAGGTATGTGTTGGGTTTGGATTTAGAGGATTTTTGGTTAAAATCCAAAGTTGAGTTTTTGAAGTTTTTATTGAGTTTAATTGGTGTATTGGAGGTGTTGAGGAAGTTAGGTGTGTTGGTTTTGAGTTTGGGTGTGAAAAACACCATTAAAGCTCGAATTTTTCGGAAACCCGCAGGTCGCGATCAATCGCGGCTTGGCGCCGAACGATCGCAACATGTTACTGATTTGGGAAGGCGATGAGCAGTAGCCGCGATCGATCGCAAAAAGTGAGCGATCGATCGCAGGGGTCTCGGTGATCGATCACGAGATGTGGCGATTGATCGCGGCTTGTTTATTTTCGGGCAGTGGATGTGGCGATCGATCGCGGCTTGGCGTCGATCAATCGCGGCACTGTTTCCATTTGATTTTTGAAAATTTTGGAAATTGTCGGGATTTTGGAATCAAGGTTTAAGTGGCCCATTTTCGGGGCAATGTCTACATTCCAATGGGAATGCCATACTTTTAAAATGCGTTGGTTGGAGCCAAAGTATAATAAAACGGAATTCTCGATTGAGTTTTTGACTATCATTTAAACTTATAAATGGAATATTTTGGGTATTATGCATGCTTAGCCGGGGGGCTTTAATTTCGGTAATCGTCATGGAGTGACGATAGGTTTAGAGGTTGTGAACGTGCTTGGGCACGTGGTTGCATGCTTATATTTGATTATGAGTTATTTATGTGTTTAGCACATAATTCATCGGGTCGTGGGACTCAGGCAAGGTCGGACTCGAACTACAAAATTATAAGGTACGTATAACGTACGAGCATAGCCCTTTTATGTAATTGCAATTGTTGAATGCATGGTACATTATATTGCAATAAATGGATAGACATTTGAATGATACGGTGCCGCTTTTGAGCGAGCAATGACTGGGATGTTGTCGCCTTTGAGCGAACATCAGTTATGACGCCACTCCTGTTGAGCATGCGTGAGAATAAAATGCCGCTATTGTAGAGCGAGCGATGAAATGGAACTATGGAACCATAAGTGAGATACACGGAATATCTGTAATCGTTGTTAATGATTTGATATTATTGATTATGATATCGGCACGTGGCATACGGATTTGTTAATCAACGTAACGATTAACTGACTATTGGGAATTTGATAGTTTTGGTTGTTTTGAGAACAGGGACAGTACAGGAAATCCCGGATGAGGATGATAGCATCCAGGGAGCATCTTTTATATTTCATAGCATTTACATTTTTGTAAATTATGAATTGTGTTATTGTGATTATCGATTTGGTGGTATTGGTATGCTCACCCTGTGTGGGGGCTGTCTCTGTTGGGGCAGGTGATTAGGTACATCGATGGCTTTGGAGTTGAGCTCGAGCTATGGATTGAAGGTGCTTCCAGGGATCGAAGTACCAGTGACGGTATTGAGCACCGTGTTTTATACATTTGATACACACATACTTATTTGATGCTCTCATGTGAGCACTATTATGTGTATATGATGTGTATAAGGAGGCACGGGCCTTTCTCTCTTCATTTATGAGTTGCATGCAATTATTTATTGAATTGCTAAATGAACTGAGAGCATGTTAGTGTATTAAAATGGTGCATTATATGTATGCGGACTTAGTTGGGGGAAACTAGACATTATATGGAATAATATAAAGAATTATATTATTGGCATGTTTTGCTATGATGATAAGTGGGTTTTCCCCTACATGTATGATTACATGCATTAAATAATTGGTTTAATACACTAATAACGGGATAAGGGCACGGGGGTCCTTACAGAGATGGTTGATTATCAATACTCATGTTGTGTGATTGTTTCTGTAGAGACTCAAAGATGTGGGAGGAAGGGATTGTGAGTCGATTTCTGTTGCGAGCTGAACCACTGATTATGAACTGAACTTCTTTAGGTTGTTCTTATGAACACATGATGTATATTATGTCAAGGTTTTGTAAATGCTGTAATAACTGACATATTAAAACTGTTAATCAGTGTGTGAAATTACTTAATTCCTACTTACATATGTATAAATATTTGTTACATAACGAATTAAGTAACGAGGACCCCACATTTTGAATATATAACTAAGTCATTTTCAAGTAGGTAAACGCCATACTGTACGGTATGAAGTGAGCTACTTTCGTCAGTCTGTCAACAACTACCCAAATAGCATCAGAGCCAGAAGAAGTCCTTGGCAAATGGGTTACAAAATCCGTTGTAATATGTTCTCATTTCCATTGAGGAATCTCTAAACTCATCAATTCACCTCTCGGTCTCTGTCTCTCTGCTTTCACCTGTTGACAAATAAGACATCTCTTCACAAACTCAAGTATATCATGTTTCATGCGTTTCCACCAGCAGTGTGTACACAAATCTTTGTACATTTCTTTCCTCCATGATGTCTAATGTAAGGACCCACGTGCCCTTAACCCAATATTAGTGTATTAACCACCGTGCTTAGTGCATACTATCATGTTAACAAAGGGAAAGTAATTACATGCAACTCTAGCATAAATGCCTTCTATAAAATTCCTTTACATTAATCGTATAATGTCTATACTTTCCCAACATATTCCATAAAACATGCCATGCACCTTTCAACATACACTAATATGCTCTCAATTCATTTAGCAATTCCACATTTAATTGCATGCTAACCGTAAATGAATAGAGAAAAGCCGTAGCCCATTTATACATTCCATATACACGTAATATGTACTCACATAAGAGCACCCAATGAATAAGCGTGTATCTAATGTATAAAACACTCTACTGGATACCGTTACTGGTGCTTCGATCCTGGAAGCACCTCTCAAGCGCAACTCGATCTCGACTCTGGATCTGAGTGCCTATCCATCCAGCTCTGGTACCTCGATTCTGGAAGTACCTCTAATCAACAACCCGAGCTCAACTCCGAAGCTGCTGCTACACCTGTACCACCTGTCCCAACAGAGACAGCCCCCACACGGGGTGAGCATACCAACATCCCAAATCCCATAATCACAATAATGAAATTCATAATTTACAATATGTAAATGCTATGAAATATAAAAGATACTACCTGGATGGCATCATCCTCATCCGGGATTTCCTGTACTGTCCCTGTTCTCAAAATAACTGAAACCATCAAATTCTCAAATGCCAGTTAATCACTACATTGATTAACGAATTCACTTGCCACATACTGACATTATAACAATAACATCAAATCATTAAACAATGATCACAAATACCCCATGTATCTCTTTTATGGTTCCATAGTTCTAATTAATTGCTCGCTCTACAATAGCGGCATTTCAGTCTCACGTGTGCTCAACAGCAGTGGCGTCATGACCGATGTTCGCTCAAAGGCGACAACATCCAATCATTGCTCGCTCAAAAGAGGCACCATGCAATTCCCAATGTATATACATCCATTTGTAGCAATCACCATTAAACATGTGTTTCAACATCCGTTAATACCCATTCATTGCTAAAACCATATGCCAGGCATTCCCATAAACATTTATTGCAATACAGTGTGTCATGCATTCAACAATTGCATTCAAAATAAAGGGACAGCTCGTACGTTATACGTACCTTATACTTTCCGTAGTTCAAGTCCAAACCTTGCCTTGGTCCCGTGACCGATGAATTATATGCTAAGCACGATAATAATCCACAATTAATCTCAAGCATGCAATCACGTGCCCAAGCACGTTCACAAACCCCAAATATATCGTCATCCATGACGATTAACCATTTTAAAAGGCCTCGGGCGAAGCATGCATCGAAAACTCAACACGAGATAATTCCCCAAAATAAGGCATTGGCGATCGATCGCATGATTTCAGGCGATCGATCGCCTCGCGAAAATAGGAACAGGCGATCGATCGCTCCTTTTCAGGCGATCGGTCGCCTCTTAGCGTAAATGACCACTGCCTCATGGCGATCGATCGCTTCATTTGAGGCGGTCGATCGCCTCACTGTTCCTCTTCCTGAAATTTACAACAACGTCGCGGCGATCGATCGCCCTGCCCTAGGGATCGATCGCCTCGACCTGCGAAAGCCAAGAATGGCGTTTTTCTTGCAAAATTTTGCCCAACAACAATCCTCACACCCCTTACAACATTAAACCTCAAAGTAAACACCATAAAAACTCCTCAAACCAAAAATTCCAAAACTCAAACCCAACCCATAAAACCACCAAACCACACAAAACCACTTTCAAATCGAAGACAATTACGAGGGGAAGAAACTTACAGACTTATCTTCGAGAAATCCGGCTCCTAGGACGAGCCCCCAACGATTTCGCCCATCAAATGGAAAGGGGAAGGGTTTGGGTGAGAGAGAGTGGCGTGAGAGGGAGAGGAGAGGAGAGAAATGGATTACAAATGACGGAACCCCGAGTCCAACTGGTATATATAGCAATAAATGCCCCAAAATACCAATACCTCCACAAATACATCATGATTCATTACAAATCATCTGTTTTCAACAACTCTCTCTCCAACATCAGATCCCCATACAGGCCCCAACATAAGGCACCCCGGACTCCAAGTCCCACTAAAAACCCAACTCAAAGGTCTTCCACCAAAATGAGAATACAATCTCAAATCTTTGGATCCGACGATCCCAGATGCCCGATTAAACAACCTCGGGAGATGCCAAACCGCAATTAATTCATAATTGCCACAATTAAAAATCCATCAAGGATTAATACCACACCGGGATTAACACCATAAATCCCCGGACATCACATATACTATATCTACTACAATGTGCACATTGTAGTTCTTGGCGTAGTCCCAAAGAAGCAGGCACTACCTAACGCTTTTCATATCTCACACTCCCATCACTTGCTATTCTAAAAGGAGATATTTTTCTTTGACTTATCATCAATTTCCAATGTTGTACTTCATCATCAGTAGTTTGTGCTCTTCTGATAACTCAAAGATATCAGGTTCAACCAACAGTGTTGATATCTTTACTGGCACTGTCACTGAATCAAACTCATAACCCAATGTACAACAAGAAGTCATCAACGCTGATAAGTGAATCATATCATTGGCACTATATTGTACCTTTCGACTTAAGGCATCAGCTGTCAGATTAGCTTTTCCTGGATGATATTCGATCTCACAATCATAATCATTCAAGAGATCCATCCATCGCCTTTGTCTCATGTTCAACTCTGTCTGAGTGAACAAAAACTTCAAACTTTTATGATCAGTGTACATGATAAAGGACATACCATATAAATAATGTCACCATATCTTCAACGCCAAGACTATGGCTGCCAACTCCAGATCGTGCACTGGATATTTCATTTCATGTGGCTTCAGTTGTCTTGATGCATATGCCACAACATGTTTATCCTGCATCAATACACAACCTAAACCAAGTAATGATGCATCAGTATACAGAGCAAACCTGTCATGCTCTGATGGAATAATCAACACCGGAGCAGTGGTCAACCGATGTTTCAATTCCTGAAAGCTATGCTCACACGCCTCTGACCATCTGTAAGGTACTCCTTTCTGTGTCAGCTGTGTTAATGGTTTGGCAATCTTTGAAAAGCCTTCAACAAACCGTCTGTAATATCCTGCCAAACCCAAGAAACTACGAATCTCAAGCACATAAGTAGGTGCTGACCAATTCAATACCGCTTCTATCTTTTTCGGATCTACTGATATACCATCTTTGGAGATCACATGTCTTAAAAATACAACACTGTTCAACCAAAACTCACACTTGCTGAGTTTGGCTTATAGGTGATGTGTTCTCAAAAGTTGCAATACCATATGCAAATGTTGGACATGCTCTGCTTCACTCCGAGAATATATCAGTATATCATCGATAAATACAATGACAAATTGATCAAGGTATTCCTGAAAAACTCAATTCATCAAACTCATGAAGATAGCTGGAGCATTGGTTACACCAAATGTCATAACCAAGAACTCATAATGTCCATAATGAGTTCTGAATGATGTCTTCTGCACATCGCCTTCCCTCACACATATTTGATGATATCCAGATCTCAAATCAATCTTAGAATAGATCATCGATCCCTGCAACTGATCAAACAAATAATCAATACGGGGAAGATGATATTTATTCTTAATCGTTACCTTGTTCAACTGTCGATAGTCAATGCAAAGTCGCATCGATCTGTCCTTCTTCTTGACAAACAATACCGGAGCACCCCAAGGCGATACACTAGGACGTATGTATGTATCCCTTGTCAAGTAAATCTTGCAACTGAGTTTTCAACTCTCGCAGTTCAGTTGGTGCCATGTGATATGGTGCTCATGAAATTGCAGAAGTACCAGGTAGCAATTCAATGCCAAATTCCACCTCACGACTTGGTGGAAATCCAGGAATCTTTGCACGAGATCCCTGTCCATAGAAGATCCATTGGTTTCCAGAATACAGTCATCAAACTGAATGGAACAATCCACAACCGTTTGATATTTACTCAATACATCAATACCCAGAATACAGTCAAAATCAGTCATATCTAACAAAATAAAATCTGTTTGTATTCCATAATCATAAAACTGAATGGAACAATCATACACACTCTGACAAGTCATCACAGTAGTTCCCATGGGTGTCGAGACATACAGAGGCATCAATAGTGGAGACGATGATATATGATACCGCTCAAAAAAAAATTATGCAATAAATGAATGTGATGCACCAGTATCAACCAATAACAAAGCCGGATAAGTAAATAAACAACACTTACCCGCTATCACATCCTCAGGAGCTTCCTCTGCTTGCTCCTTGTTCAGTGCATAAACCTGAACTTGGAGTGGCCCTGCTCTCTGTCACCCACCAGTACGAGATACAACCGTGGTCTCCGTTGCACTGTAATGTCTGATACACTCCCTCTAGCCCGTTGTCCTCCAGCTTGAGGACAATCGCGTATCATGTGTCCTGGCCTACCACAGCCATAACTAACTGGACCCTCAATACGTGGACAATCGCGACTAAAGTGTGGTCCACCACAATTAAAACATTTTAAGCATGTACTAATGCTACACTGCTGCCTTGAGACTGTCCTTTGGCAACTCGTTTGCCCCCTTTCCGAGTATCAAATCGTCTACCACCAAAGCTCGAGGAAGATGCACCTCCTCGTGATGATTTAAATTGATCCCCTCTGGGTCTCATGTTATCTTATGTAGGTTTCTGAACTTGTCCTACATCCTTATATGCCCCAATGCGAATCTCAACCATTTCAGCCCTCGTCAGCACCTCCTCAAATGAAGTAGGGTTATTAGAAATAACTCTATTAAACAATTCAGGCCGTAAGCCTATTACAAACTGTCTGATCTTTGCCTTAGTGTTTGCAGCAATATGCAATACAACGAAGAATACTGCAAAGCATAATCAGGCACCTTCATTGTTCCCTGTTTCATATTATCGAACTCATCTTCTTTCAACTGCCTTGCAGCAACAGAGAAAAATGATCCAAAAAGCGGGTTTGAAACACATCCCAATCCACAGTATGCCCCTGAGCTCGCTATTCAAGCAATGTCGCTTTCCACCACATCATCGCTTTCTTTGCTATTGGAACTCAGCCAAACGCAACCACGCTAATTTGGCACACGGTGCCGACACAAAGATCTGTTCAATACGTTCTAGTCATTCCTCAGCCTGTTCCCCGGATTCAGTACCCTCAAAGAGAGGTGGCTGATAACTCAAAAATTGAGTCTGTGTTAACTCTCCAGGTAAATACACTTGTTCTACTGGCCCTTGGCCTACTGGTGGTGGTGGTACAGGTGCCACACCAACACTGGCATTGCCACTCATGGCATCCCCAACGTCATCTTAAGGTAATCTGTCTGTCATTACTGCACAATAGGGGTTAACAACAACATTCAAATGCATAAAGCATGTTAGTATAACAACATATCACAGTTATCAACATGCTATCAAGTGATTAGGCAACTCCCTAAGTCAATTCATCTACCCTTGTTCACCCAGTTCTCGAACCACTGCTCTGATACCACTAATGTGGGTCCTCGCTACTCAATCCGTTATGTATCAAATCATTATACATTTATAGTAGGGATTAAGTACTAGCACACACTGATTGAGAGTTTTACTATGTCAGTTATTACATCATTTACAAAAATCTAACATGATTACATCACATGTACAGATGGACAACCTAAATAAGTTCAACTCCTAATCAGTGGTTCAGCTCGCAGCAGAAGTCGACTCACAATCCCGCCCTCCCACGTCTAAGAGTCCCTACAGAAACAATCACACAACATGAGTATTGATAGACAATCATCTCAGTTCTATATCAATGAAAAAACGTCATACGATATGCAAATATGTCATGACATGTCTCATCCATCATCCTGATATAACGGGACATATATGATATGCCTCTCAGGTCAATATGTCAGTGGCTCAATCTTCACGTCCCATATTAGCAGCACATATCATATTTTCGTCCTCACACATTATAACAACCAAAGCATATGCTCAACAAGATCATACATCTAATGCCAAATCATATGCTCAACAGTAGCATACCTCTCATGCCAAATCATACGCTCAACGGTAGCATACCTCGCATGGCATCAACCTCAACAATATGAATGTATACCAACATGGATGTATACCAAAATGATTCCAACAATCATATAGCTCAATCTCAATAAAGATAAGCAACATCACATAATCAAACTCAATACTCGTACATCAACACGTACTTGTCATGCGATACAAAATATATAAGCTCAGGCGTCAATAGTTAACCGCCTCTTTGTCCTGTCCCCTGTGATGATGCTACATGAATACCAACAATGTATCATGTCAAAATAAGCTTCAATATCAAATTCCACAAAAATCTAACATTTTGCAACATATAAACCCTAGCGATCGATCGCCATTTTTCCCGATCGATCGCCAACATTTTCTGTTTCAACCCGATCGATCGTTACTTCTCACTATAGATCACCAAAATGTTCTGTTCACTCGTGATCGATCACCATATTTCACCGATCAATCGCCAAGCCATTTCACCGCCTTATAATTTTACTCTGCTTCGGCGATCAATCGGCACAAGGCTAGCGATCGATCGCCGATGTTTGAATTTTTCAGACCATGGTGATTTTGAGCTTATCTTCATGGTGTAATTCTTCCAATTCAATTCCTTCTATCAAAACATGATAAAGGCATAAAATAACATCATATGAGTATGTTTCCTTAACTAAACAACTCAATTCTTTCCTTTATATCATGTATAAATTGAAGAATTACCAAACTAAGGTGTTTTTATCCCAACTCAAACTAAACCATTGCATAACAAGTAGATAAAACACATACACATGAGTTTTACCCACTAGAATTCACGTCTAGTTCACAACCCCTTTGATTCTAAGCTTAATTCCAAAACAAGAGTGCAAGAGCAAGCAAGGGTTTGAGAGGAGCTTGTGTAAAGATTTGTGAGTGAGATGTGATGTTTGTATGTGTTTCATAACTGATTTCACTTCATATATATATTCCAACTTTCCCAACAAATGCAAGGGAAATTCATGTCAAATTGTGCTTCATGTAGCCTACCATGCATCAAAGTTATACCTTCCATGTTGATATAGTATTTTTATTCAAATATGTACCACAACTTAAATGTACCACAACTTACACATGAACATGATTTCATTATGCCATGTTTAGTTCCTTGCAACATACACATTATTCATTCCCTTCATTGCACCATTTATGCTCGGTTCAAGTCGAACCTGAGTCCACATCAGACAGTACTTCGTTCATAATTATGCCACAATCATAACAAACATGTTAACTTCATATCGAGGCATTACAAATAATAGGTCAAAATCTTTTAAGAAAGGAGATAATCGAGTTTCCATAAAATTCAGGTCTCATCGGAGATCGATCGACCATCTTCCGCAATTGATTGCGGCTGCTGCACCTTTTATTTTTCAAACGTCTTCTCCGAACGATCGATCGCGCCTCACCTGCTAATCGTTTGAGAGTTAAGAATTTTTGTTACTTGGACATCGACATGGGGCGATTGATCGCCCACTAATTCTCGATTTGATCGCGAGCTCAAGATTTTGTTGCCCACCATCATCACACATGCTCGATCGTGCATCTGCTTGAGATCGATCAATGATCTTTTTGTCCATTTTCTTTTCTTTTTCGTCACTTCGATTCATCTTCATCTCTAAGTTATTTATTAACCTTAATTCATCGTCGTTAGCTCGTTTTCTTCATTTCAATCTAAATTCAAGAAAATATATGATTAGGAAATATATGTATCTAATTAACTATCAAAATACACCTAATCATTATCAATTAAATGCATTAAACATATCCATTCTAGACACATCACCAAACAACTGAGTTGCAATAGCTCTGGTCCTTGAAGTGTTTACATCGAGAGATTAGATATGGTTCACATATTTGTTTCTGGAAGTTTGAAGGTTGTGTAATCTTTCTATGTTTTCTCTTCTTCCAACCAATGGAAAGATTGCACTAGAAGATTTTGATTTATGCAAACTCGTTCAACAAATCCACTTCAGTTGAATTTCTAGCTACTCCACTGCCAAATAGCAGTGCAATCATCTAACTCTTAATCTGTACAAATAAATGTCTGACAGATACACAAATCATTATTTACATTAAGCTCACTTAATACAATTATAGAGTGTTTGTGATGCACATATGATCATATACATGATTTGATATTCTAATCAACGATGGTGTGTGCATTTGAGGTATACTCTCTACTAAGTTGATATGTTCTTTAGTGCTCCCTTAGGATCGATCTCTCTGAAATATGTTTCTGATGAGTTGTAAGATGAGTTGGACCGTCCTCATTTTTTTCTTTCTTAGTTCTTCAAGTTTTGTTCATTAGAAAAGTTAATATTCTCATTGGAAAGTGTCTGTATGAATTTTTCTTCGTCTTGTACTTTCTCTGACTTCCCAACGATCATATTGACTTTGTTGGCTTTCTGCAACTCCACAATTTTTTGACGTTGCTGGTAAGTCTCATGATATGATAATTTATTGGTTATAACTCAGCTAATATCTTGCTGATGATCACTTAGCTTATCTATTGTTACTTATATTCTGTAGATTACTCAACTGGTCTATATCTCAATTAGTTAAGTTGAATGATCAACTGATTTCTTCTGTTCAGCAATGTTGATTAAATTTGCTTCCACTGATTAGTTAACTAGCTTGTTCTTGGATAAGAACTACTGAGTACTTTGCTGCCATGACATAGATTAATTCTATTAATCCTCAGTTGTATTCAAGTCAACTGACCTGGAATGTTTGATCAATGCCGCTGATCCTTTTGATAGTTGATTCCACTGGAATGATCTTCAAACAACATTGCTAATACGCTTTTTGCGTTGCACACTTGAGCTGCAAATCATTAATTAATTATTAACAAAATGACCAAATACCAAAATTCAGATCAGTAGAATTCTCTCAATGCAACACCAGCTGTTTTCCAGTTCTTCCTAAACTAACTACTGCACATAGAGTAATTTATTTTTCAATTTATTTTTCAATAATTTAGATGTAGGAAATCACGATTAAATTAGGTTATTGAAAACAACTAAAGTATTATTTGAAAAATAGAAATATTATATACATATATATATATAATATAATATAAACGTATAATATTCATTTACTATCATATGTTTGGCCATCGTTATAAGATTGGATTTCTTTTTATTTTCCAGAAATCCATTTCTTTTTTCTTTTTTTTATAGTGATGGAGGTAAATTAATTTTTGCGCCAAACACAAGTATGACCCAACTGGAATTCAGGTTTTCCTAAATTGAACATGATCTTTTATCCATACCTGCAAGGCCGGGAGCTGCAGAGAATATCCATTTCTGATGGTGTCTTATCAACAAAACTTTAATAAATTTGATTGGTCCGTAAAATGTCAAAATTCTTAAATTTCAAATATTTAGGTACAAAAGAAAAAGCATAATTACAACTCGGTGGAGATTGTGTTCCACGCGCGAAGTTTGGAATGACAGTTTCCTCATAGGCTAATGTTAATGCCAAAGCAACATTTGTTTTTGCCAAAGCCATTTTAGGAAAATTCTCATTATACCCCTGAACACTTCAACTCTAATACAAGTAGCTATTGAACATGAAATCTCTCAGTTTCTGTCATCTTGAGATGAACCCAATAGCATACTTTTGCAAATGACTCACAGTTCATGATTCGAAGAAAACCGACCCATCATGCTTCCGTATTACAATAAAATTTTAACAAACCAATTAATACCATTTTGACTAAACTATTGCCGGGTACTCAATCAGGTTTTACGATGGCTCCTCACCACCAACCACATGATCGCAACCGATGGTTCTGTTAGAGAGCCCTCAAGCCTCTCATCAAGATGAGGCTTGACTCAAGAACACATAAACTTAAATCCAAACAGAACAATATTACAAACGATTACAAAAGAAAGAAAGAAAGAAAATATTACCAAGCTATGAAAGTTGAAGAATTACAAAGCTTGGAGCCTACAATTTTTATTTTCAGAAAACTATGGAGAATTTTTGATGTCCTTAGCTTCCTGAATGCCTTGGTATTTATAGAAGTCTGGAGGTGGATGTGAAATCCGGACTTCAAATCTTGTTTATAATCAGACGTCATTTCATGCGTCTTCCCTCTTGTTTGGTATCTTGTGTCCTTTCGACTTTCGGCTGAAGAGGTTGTCTTACCATTATGTTTTCTTTTTATAATGGCAGTGATCCTCATCAGAGTCACATGACTCTTGTTTCCCTGTGGTCCCTAGAAATTTGGTTTTTGCAGTCCGCGTGGGAATCTTCCACGTTTGCCTGGTCCTGTTTTGTCGTCTTTTTTCTGGTCCATTTTGATAGGAATCCTTTCCCGAACAGTGGCTTTTTCTGTTCTAGGCAGCTCGGGCAGATGTGGTCCTGCCATCTAACCACATGAGCAATGTTGCAGAACTTCCGGCCAGTTTCTTTGGTTGCCGGAATCTTGTTGTCCCATAATATTTGCCTCTTCTCTTCAAAGATTTCCTCAGCAAATTTTGTAGTGTGGCTCGTCATGGAGTTAACCATGAATGATTTGTTCCATCTTTTCAGGAAATTTTGAATGGATACTTAACTTTGTCCATCTCAGTGAGACAAACCCATAATCCCCAAGCTCTTCTGGTAGTAGTGTCGTCTTCTGTGAGCGGGGGAACTAGTGTTGTTCCTTCCGGCGGTGGTTTTATTTGGTCCATCGCCTTCCAGTTAGACCTTTGTAACTTCACGAAATGGAATCTGGGGTGAAGGCTTTTTCCTGTAATTTCTGGGACTGCGGTTAGGAATTTCAGCTCCAGAACATCTCCTCGTCCAAGTGTATGATTATTTTGCCATGAGTCATACATCCCGTCGTAGATCCAATCCGGTAATTTATGATTTCCGGAAAACTTGGTGTTGTGGTAAAGACTGAGACTAGGCAGCCAAAATCAAACCACTCTTGAACACTTTCTGGTTTGACACCATGATGCATCCACATTCTTTGATATTTTCCTGACCAGACCGCTGTTATTTTTCCAGGAATTACACCCAATCTTATATAGAGTTTCTCCCATGTTCTCTGATATTCCTGCAAATGGGGAGTTGGGGAAACTTTAATCTCGTCAGTATTAACCTTAGATTTGCCCGCCGATGGCCTAAGATTAATCTCTCCCTCTTTAACTCCTGAGGTGCTGGGTTGGCTTGATTCTTCAGATATCCGAGAGACCTGGGAATCAATTTTTCCTTCTGTATCTTCCCCAAAAGGATCAATACTAGGACTTGTAGCGGTGGTACTTGAATCCTCCACACCGGTTGATGAGCCCGGCTCTCTGAAACACGACTTTAGCTTCACTACTGAAGCATCCCGTCGGAGGGAAATATAAAGACTGTCACATAAACATGTGTGAGCCTGCATGGTAGCCTTCATAGCTAGTTGACCTTCGTGAGATCCAGTTATTGTACTTGACCCGCAACCTTATAATTTATCACCAGGCCGTTGATCTTCTTGTCTGGCTCCTCTAGATTTTCTCTGAGGTGCTTTGATCTCGTTATGATGGAATTAGCTTCACTCGCTTCCATCTCGCGTCAAGAAATCTGCAAGAATATTTTTATCATATTTTACAATGACAATATCATAATCTGTAAGGACCCCAAGCCCTTAACCCTTAATTAGTGTATTAATCATTATGTGTGGCACATGCTTTCAATAAAATCAATCGGGAAACTCAGATGATACTTTACCATTGAATGGCAACTACAAAATTTCTTTAATACTCAATGTTATAAGATCATCATCCTAACAACATATAGACTCATCAAGTTCGCCCATTACCATCCCCTTTTTGCCACTTTTTACATTGTGGACTTTTATAAAAATTTGGGCAGAGTCTCCCCATAAATTGAGCTATCCCAAAACAAAAGCACATCACATAATATAATTCCCGGCCAGGGAATACACAATACTCAACAGAATACAGAACACAAAGTAAATTCCCAGCCAAGGAAGACACCACACATAAGACGACAAAAGTTGGTTTCAACACCCACATAATACACTAACGACTCTCATATCATTAGCAATTCTACCCTTAATTGCATGCAACATATAATGAAAGAGAGAAAGGCTCATGACATTATATACAACCTATATACAAGTATAATCGTGCTCACATGCGAGCATCATAAATGTGTATATAACCCTCGGGTGTATATAAGTACTATGTACGATACCGTGCTCCATCAAGCCCTGGTACCACGATCCTGGAAGTACATCCAATCAACAGCTCGAGCTCAACTCGAAAGCCATCGATGTACCTGTTCACCTGCCCCAACAGAGACAGCCCCCAACGGGGTGAGCATACCAATACACAAAATCCCATAATCACATGAAATTCATAATTTACAACAAAAGTAAATACTAATGAATTATAAATGATACTCCCTGGATGGCAACGTCCTCATCCGGGATTCCGTGTACTGTCCCTGTTCTCACAATCATCAAACTCATCAAATCTCAAAAATCAGTAAATCAACACATTGATTTAACTCATAGCATGCCTGATTCTCAAGTATCAATAATTAATGATTCCAAATTCATTATACATACAAATATAGATATCTCGATATCTAATACTGATTTTCAACTTTGCTACCAATCACAGATAGCTCAAATGCCTAGCATTTATTTTACAAATTCTCCATTTCACTTAGACATCTCACATGTCTTATAATGAATACATGATTCCACGATCATTCTCAGGCATCTCAAATGCCCTACAATAGTCATATAAACCCAGTACCCCATATCTCTTATAAGGTCATACTACTCTAGTATCACGCACGCTTGTGGCGGCGATGTCAAGGTTAGGTCGCTTCATAGCTTCTCAACACATACATATAACCTTATGCACAATTATTCAATGAAATCAAAATACATTATGCATTTCACAAATGCTCTCACATAAGGTAATGCTCGTACGTCGTACGTACCTTAAATTTCCGAAGTCCGAGCCAAACCTTGCTCGAGTTCCACGCCCCGAGGAATGATGTGCTAACACGATAAATAAATTCACAATTAATTACGAACATGCAACCCATGCTCAAGCACACCCATAACCCTCAAAAATATTGTCAACACACGACAATTAACCATTATAAAAAATTGCTCAAGAACACCCTTCAATTTTCGAACCCTATTCTCACAAATCGAACCCAATTAAACACCATAATTCATCTAAACATGAATTAATCGATCAACAACAAGAATCATCATCCCTCGCCAAAAACCCCCAAATTTCGAACCAAACCCTACGAAATTCGAAATAAATTCGAACCAAAAATCACAAAATGGTAGGGAAAAACATGAGAAGCATGAAAAGGGGGGTAAGGAAGGTTACCCAATCGAAAATCGGAAGGAAAATCGACCGAAATCGAAGAACCCTAGAAATTGGGGATCGGCGCTTTTCTGCAAAATCCGGACGTAAATCGTGACGAAACTTCGAATTGCCGGTATAGAAAGGAGCGCCTGGACGAGACGAAGCCACCGGTGGGTCGGACGCGCCGAACGGCGGCCGGACGGTGGCGGGCGCACCGCTTTTGTGCGCGTGGGCTGGGGCGACGGGAAGGGCATGTACGAGGGGAGAGATAGGGTGACGAGAAAGGTGGGGAAAAAAAGGTTCCAACAATTAAAATCTCGGGTTCAACTGGTATTTATAGCAAAAATACCCCAAAATACTAATAGCCCCACAAATACATCATGATTCATTAAAAATCATCTGCTTTCAAAAATTCTCTCTCTAACTCAAAAACCCCCTACTGATGCCCACACAAAGCACCCGAGATTCCGAGTCACACTAAAAACCCAACTCATAGGTTTTCACCGAAATGAGAATACAATCTCAACCTCGGGATTCAACAATCCCAACTACCCAAATAAGTGAGCCCCGAAGGCCCAACACCGCGATTAAACTCCAAATTGCCACGTAAAACAACTTTAGGGGTTATTAACACTACGGGATTAACATTTATAATCCCTGGTCATCACGTAATCATAATATTGACATTCAGCTTGTCATCTTAAAACTCTAGCATTTTCTGGTTTTGATTCAATTTTATTTTTCCAAAAATACTTGACACTTGTATTATCTATTTTCAAGATAAATTTCTTTGCCAGTAAAAATAATGGCCATTTTTTGAAAGCCTTTCGAACTGCAAAGAACTCTTTCTCGTTGATGTGCCATCTGATATTTTTTTCTGTTGTCAAATAGACCGCTGCAATATCTGCATGGCACTTCTCCGTCTGGTGTGGCCTTCATGAGTACTGCAGCCCACCAATGATCACTGGCATATGTATATAATACCAGTTCATCCTCGTGGTTTGGAATTGTAAGTTTTGGTAGCTGCCTTCAAACTTCTTTATCCTGTTTGACATCTTGTCTGTGATCTTCATTCCACTCAAACCTAACGTCCTTTTTTAGTAGTGGACTGCACTTTCATGTGGTTCGCTAGGTTATTGATGAACATCCCAGCAAAATTAACAACTCCTAGAAAACTCTTAAGTTGCTTCAAATCCTTGAGATCATCCGGATATCCTTGCATTTTTTCAACGATATGGCTTTGCAAGATGATTCCTGATTCGTCAATCTCAATTCCAAGGAACTCGATTTGTCTTGTGGAAATTACTGTCTTCCTCTCGGAGAGCACTAATCCTTCCTTGTAACAAACATCTAAAAAGATTTCCAAATGTTTAAGATGATCTTTCATGTTTCGTGACGCGATAAGGATATCGTCAATGTACATGAACATGAAGCTGAAATAATCTTTGAAAAGATTGTCCATCTTCCTTTGATATATATGGGGAGCATTTGCCAATCTCATTGGCATGACATTCCAGATATAGTATCCCTGTGGTGTGGAGAATGTTGTTAACCTTTTGCTTGCTTCCTCCATCTTAATCTGGTAGAATCCAGATTTACAATCAAACTTAGAAAACACTTTGGCATTCTTGATGCTATTTACCAAATGTTCTTTGCTTGGGATATAATATCCATCGAATTCCAAGATCTCGTTGATGCCTTTGTAATTGATCACAAATCTTGGTCTTCCTCTTTTAAGTTCACCCTGATTTCGTATGAGAAATCCCGGATTGCTGTATGGAGAAACACCTGCTGAGATTAACTTAAGGTCTGATGTTCCTTACGTATCATATGCATATCTTTCTGATCTTCTTGGTTCATGGGGATCGGTTTGTACCTTACAAACTCATATTCTCTTCCAGTTTTCACCTCAAAGATGTTGTAAGCTCGTTCCTATCCCACCATGCTAGAGGATTATCATTGTAGTTACTATGAATCTTCCTTTTTACTTCTTCTAAAGTAATCTGCTCTTCGAGGGTAGCACCAGGTTGCATGGCTTCCTCACGTAATGCCTTTTTTAGGAACAGTAGGATCAATATTGACTTCTTCTTCATCTTCATCCCTATCTTCATTTTGTTCTCTGAATGACATCACATTTATATCATCAAAAGACATTTTTCTCTTTTGACCAATCCCTTGTTGCCTAAATTGAACAATCGCTTCACCAAATCTCCGCTGATCCTTCATCTTAGGGTGTCGAAGTTTTCCTTCATCACCACGCTTGTTGCGAAAACTAATGGGGAATTTTTGGTGAAACGCCTCCCGTAGTCGCAGCACAATAATCTTATGATCACAAAGGTTGTGAAAATAAGTCTCCTTGTCTCGTTCTCCTGAGTGAACCGCTTGAATGTCTGTAGGAAATTTTTTCCTAGCAGCATATCATCACATGTATCATGAAAATAAATAGGTGGAGTTTTGACTTTGTACCACGGGGTACCGCATGCTCCGCAAATGATTATTTCCGCTCCCTGGACTCCTTCATTAAGGATAAGGATCCGCTTGGAAAAGTCTCTTCCGGCAATGGCTGGTAACTTTTCACCAACCTCTTGGGGGAAGATATCGCGCCTGGCAGTACATATTCCAGCTCATGAGTCAATGTAAGCTGCAAAATATTTTGTCCAATACTTTGCATATAACATCCCGACGAAGATGTATATGGAGAATGGACTGGTGGTCATCTGATCCTATATCTCTTTCCTTCCACAGTGAATTCCATTCCGTCTTGCAATCTTTTCCAAGGTTTATGTTCCTCGAGAAATTCTATCCCTAAAATAAGATGTTCTGGGATTCTTCCTGCAGTTCCTGCAATTGTTAGATCAATTTCACCAATTTGAAAGTTTCTTTGATACCTGCCAACTGTAAGTTGTTGCAAATAGTAGAGGACATCACAAGGGAAGATATTATATTTCTCCGTATTGTCAAAAATTATCTGCACTTCTCCCCGGCCTTCTGGGCATTTCAGCTTTCCCGTTGTTTTGAATACATCAGGGATTTTTTGAATTTTGCTCGAGACTGCCTTCTGTTTTCCCCCCGGATAGTTGTTGATTAACCTATCCTATTGGAAAGACATCCTTCTTGGCTCGATCATAAGGCTCCTGTTTCTGTTTAGAACAGGTTGATCTTGTATCCTCATGTCGATCTCTTCTATTGTCGGAGTATCAATAATGTTCGGCAATACTGCTTTGGCGAAGTCTTCGAAGATTCTGGGGACTTCAATGAATGAGTATTCGAGAGAGTGTATGACACTTTGTAAGTGATCGAGTAAGGCATGTTCCCTTCTTTAATCAAATCACTTCGTTTAAAATCTTGATGAAGAGTTAGAACCTTGTTGAAATCTCGATCTCCCAAATTGTATGCAATTCTAGGATAGATGTTGAAAGCCATCTTTCCCACATACAAATTTCCTGCAACTGCTCCCAAACAAGAATCTTTTAGGTTCGGGATTCTCTTGTCAAAGATTGCCATATTGAGTGGCGAATCAATTCCTTCATTGAAAGTTGCCTTAATGATTACTCTAATGGCTCCAATATGAATCAATGAGAGCGTATTAGCAACTTCTCTTTTAACATTGTTCTTAATCTCTTGGATTTCTCTGTAGGGTATTAACTACATCTCAATTTGGTTTCCCGTGAATTCCATTGGGATCGCAAATTCACATGTTGTTACCTTATGGATAATATGATGCTTCCTGCTTCGAAGACCAATCATATCCATGGCTCTTTCATTGCTTTGATTGTAAATCCATCATACATCTGACGCTTTGGTTCTTCCTTCATGATCCTCATAAGGGTTTTATGATAAACAGTTGTTTAAAAGAATCCTGACGGGTCTTCTATGATCATGTGCTGAAGGAACTCTCCTTCATTCTGATTCTAAGCTGGATTCACCTCCATCATCAGAATAGATCTCCTCTTCGTAGATGCTTTCATCTGAGGGAATATCCTCAAATTGATATACCTGTACCAAATCTTGGAAATATACAACATCCTCAAATTCTTTGGTATGCTCGAACTGTCTTACTCCATGGCTTTGGTTTTCTGAACAATCTGTAGAGATATGTCATCTTGCTCCGCATGTCCAGCAGTTACAATCTTTGAATCTCTCATTTGCACGAGTATGTGTGCGTCTGAAAGTTCTCTGCGTTTGTGGTCTGCTAGAACTTGCTTGATTAGAACCTATTGACGAGGTTCTACTCCTTGTTGGTCTTGATCTTTGCCCAGATCTATAACTTCGGGCTTTCTGTTTCGACCAGAACTTTCATCATCCGTTCCTTCTTCCTGTCGGGCTTGGTCTTGACTCCAACTCCTTGACTCGGGTTTGAACATCTTGAAGGTTTCTAAGAATTTCCTCCTGGTGTTTAATCATAATCTCCACTCCATCTGACTCTGAATCTGATGGATCTGTGCAGGGACATGGTATTATAGGTAGTCATAACGCTGCACTGTCTTCTGGATTTCTCTAAGATCTTGGGATATCTTAGAAGAATCTGGTTCAATTTCTCGAAAGGATGGTTCTCCCATCCTATTCGTCTGTTCCGAATCCTGTTAAGAGGTTGGGATCTGGAATCATGTGATTGTGCTCAGGATGATCTCTCTCCTGGGCCTCGGTTAACTCGAGTTGTTTGAGGTACATCCTGTAGAGGTTCCTCGACAACTTCTCATGTTCTTGATACTGGCATATGCTAGATGGGCTAGCACCAATTTTCAGTAGAATATTCCATTTCTGGTTGAAGTGTTTAGCTTCGGTCAGATATACTTGATTTAGTTCTTCCAATTTCTGGAAGTACCACCTGTATGACTTGCACCACGAACATTCATTCGGATCCATAATAATTTATTGAATCGCTTGCACCACAAATTCATCCGGATCCATAATAATTTTTTGAATCGTCTCCTCTATATAGGTTACAAATTAATATTTAAAATATTATTATAATATTTCCAGAATAAACCAAGGATCTGATATCAATTTTAAATGGATCGCGTTGAAGTAAACAAGCTTAGTAAATTGCTTTAAGGGTGCGCTTGGTTCGAGGATAGGATAAGTTATGGATAGATTAAAAAGTGGATAATTGGTTGATAAGTAAACTAATGGATAAGTTATATTGTGTTTGGTTCATATGATTAATAAAGCATGATAAGTAATATTGTGTTTGGTATACTTGATAATTAGGTGTTATAGATTAATTTTATTCGTAAAATGACAAAACTAGCCTCAAATAGGTTTTGCACTTATTTCTATTATTTTATTTCAATTAAATTTAAAATAATCAAAATAAAATTATATGTAATTTAATTATTAATAATTTGTTAAATAATTAATTATTATTAATCAAATTATTTATGTAATTTTGAAATGAGCGTTCACTTTTGTTTTATGGCAAAGGATAAAAATGTAATTGTATCACATAATCATCCACACTGTTGCACAACAGGTTGCTAATACAAAGGACATGGGTGGGTTTAGTATGCAGCAATTAATAGCTCATATTCACATGCCTATAGGATTGACCATGTCTATTAAAAAACGAGCCGAACACAGGTTAAATGAATTAGTCACCACCAATCCTACTTAGTCATCCAAACCAAACACAGCATAAGGGTATTCATGAAATTTAAAAAAAAATTAATTTGGAATCAAGACTTCGTGCTTTGACATTAACAATATCCTTCCTCTAAAATAAAAAAGGTACGGTGCATTTTGTCCGTATTGTCTGCATTTTCCTGAAAATCTGTCATTTAAAAAGTTATCCTCTGAATTTGTTTATTTTATAATATTTATTTATCATTCCACAAAGGTTTAATATATTATCATGCTATATTCGATCCCACATAAACATTGTGTGAGATTCCATGTATTACAATTGTGTAATTGGCTAATTAACTTTGAAGCATATAAATTACATATAAATGAGAAATTATTAAATTATAATTTTGAGCATCTCATTTATTAAAAATGCCCGACAATATTTAATTTCAGGACAACGTAGGAATGCCAATATTTTTTGATGCTACTCCTAAATGTACTGTCTTGATGCATCCCATGGAGGCATGGGCGAATCTAAGAAATATATCGAGGGAGGACAAAAGTTAGTTACATAAAAATTAAACCAAAAGTTCAGGATAAACATTCGAGTTTAAATACTATAGATAAAAATCAATATGCAAATAATTACATAGCGATTATTTCAAGAAATAGACTTGCTTGATTTCAAGAAATAAGACACTAATAATACAATTAATACAATGCTCGATTAATTATTATTCAAGAAAGAGATTTTCTCGATTTTAAGAAATGCGAGAGCATGTTCTTTACATGTTTAAGATGCTTATTTCTGATAGAGAGTTATAAGATTACAGAGGTGTCAAGTGAGTTTTATGGTGAAATGTTTTTGGTAATTTATTGATATTATAAATTTGTCAATTGGTAAATTGTAAAGTATTACACTGCTAAATGTTATTTCGGATTGGAAGGAAATGAACATTAAATCAGTATCGTTTCATATTGAGAAATATTTGTTTGACAATGAAAATTGTCTTGAATGTTTATCCATGTTTACAGTTGGTGTTGGCAAATTGCATTACCAAAAAGAATAATTAATATTTATTACATGTGAACAAATTTTTGCAACCCATCTTTTCCATCTTTGAATGTGTGCATATATAACATATTATTGAATATATCACGGGCCGAAATATGTTGCGGCAACTATTTTTGGATTTTAAAACGAATCATTTTTAATAATATATAATTGTTTACTCTTTGACAAAATAAAATATAATCATATAAAAATTTAGACACAAAATAAAATGGAAAAATAATTCAATGTAATTACAATTAAACTAAAAATTTATGATATAATTTTATTTTTCTATCAAGTTTGATGTATAATATAGAGCATGGCAAAAATGATTATTATTATATTAATAAGGGGAATGTTAAGGGTGATATTTTATGGAGGGAAAAGCAACAAAAAATATAAAAATGGAATGTTTCCACCGAGTCTCGAACTTGGGGCGTAAATTCTCCCCTGCATGGAGGCCTGGATTACCCTCGGAGATTGTTACTTTTTTGGCTCCCTCATATGGTTCTATCTCATGAGGTGGATGATCCAAATTTAAATTCCATTGGTCCTATATAAAAAAATTGGGAGATTGATGTCTCATATGATAGCAAAGGTTAATTCTGCGCAGTCTTGTGTAAAAACTTAAAAATTTGCAAAAAAATAAAAATAAAAATTTAAACAATAAAAATGATATATTTTGCTCATTTAAAAAAAAAAAAATTTTGCTCACCCGAATCTAAAATCCGGGTTTGATTTGGATGCATGTATCTTGGAGTAAAAGATATGTGTGATTGGACCCAAAGATCCGTTGCTGTCTACGTGGACCCTCTATCCAGCAAGATAGCGATTCCACTTTGTTTGGATGCCTGCAAAGAAAGTGAAATGTCATAGGGAAATTGGGTCAAATTGGCGATTTAAATAATTTATTATACAGAAATTTAAAACTATATTTTAAGCAATCTCATGTTATCGAAAATAATTGTTGCTACTGCACAAAAACTCTACTATCCCTATCAACAGTTGTTTGTTCAAATTTATCGATGATATCCTTAAGAACAAGATTTTGATGTTATTATCCACATACACACTGATTAATGTATTCCCGTAAATCTATTATTGATATAGAATGTTTCACAATTAATGATAATGACATCCTAACAACATTGTTTTTAGGAACAATATCAAAATAACCGATAACATGATAGCTAGATCGACATGTCGTGACGAGACTTGCATAATCGCTGTTATTTATCTGTACACTATATATTAATGGAGAGACCATGATAGTGACCCATGGTTTCTTGGTATGGCACTACGATTACCATCATGCCCCCCAAGTATTATGTCAAATAACACTATTATCAAATGTGATAAATTGCCATAAAATCCCTACGAACAATATTATTTAAAAAACTATAAAATTACCATAATGCCCTCACTGTTATGTCAAATAACGATTTTACCAGATGTGGTAAATTACCATAAAATCCCTGCAAACTACATTTAAAAACAATGCAAACAATAATATTAAAAATATGGACTTCACAATTATATCATTTTTTAAAAAAATAGTGTATATGCACGCAACGTGTACATGTATTGTGCAATACGGTGGAGGATTACTCGGATCATTTCTTGGATTCCACAAAAATTCAAATTTAAGTAGGTTTAGGAATATCATCGAAATGTTATACAAGAAAAGAAAGATCTTGCACATTATCTGTAAACTGACAATATACACCAAAGTTAAAGCATCTTATTTTTTATTTTTACATACGACATATTTTTGCATGATATACTAAACAATTTTTCCATGTTACTAATTTGAGTGTAGTTGAAATTTTGCCAAAACATTCTTGGAACCTTCTAACGTGATTTATTCTTAGCTTCAAGCTATTGCCAACATCAATATATATATAAGGATTGTTTTTTTTTTGTCGATAGAAAATTATAACTTATTCCGATTTTATGGTATAAATCATTTGTATCATATAGTTGTTTAAGGGTCACGCTTCGATTATATTGTGTTATTCAACCAATCATTTAAAACAATAAGAATAATTATATATACAAACTTAAATTTTATTTTTTTTGAAAAAAAATATGATCCATTGATCCGTAGAAACCGGAGGCAGATATGATCTTTTTCAATAATTCTTTTAGCGATTTCTTTCAGGTTATACTTACAATTCACGATCAAGATGAATAAGAAAGAAGCAAAAGCACCCAACTTAGGAATAAGATATAATAGTCACATCTACCTGAAAACATAGAATATTTTTTTACGATAACTATGTTAACCAAAATTATTTCAAAATAACAAAAATACGAACTCCAAATTAAATTTATGAGTTGTAGATCCATTTAGTTTTTTAAATAGGCGTTTACTCCCCATTGATTTGAAAATGTGCAATTTACGCATCTATAATTTTCAAAATAGACAGTTTACCATATATATTTCTAAAATAAATAGTTTACTCCTTTGTGGTTTGTGAATAGGTACAAAATGCACCCTCCATATAAGGGGGTCGTGTGCTATGCATGGATGTAAACCACCTATTTACAAAATACAGTGAGGAAAACGTCTATTAGCGATATCACTGGGTGTAAATTGTCACTTACTCTAAATTTATAGATTAAAGAAATTACATCTCAATAAAATTGATATTTTTTTTGAAATAATGTCTACAACAATAATTAATTTAACTTGTATAATCCACGAAATTTTACTTATTGAATTGGGAAACCTAATTAATCAAACTATCATTTTATCTACTTGTTTATGTATGTTATTTGATTGGATTTTATAGGAATTGTAATTATTTTCGGAGAAATTTGGGGAAAAATGACAGTTGTATATTAAAACAATAAACATTGGATAAGCTCATGGGAGAAAATATTGGACATGGTTTGACCCTAGATGTGGTGCAGGCAAAACCATGGTTTTCATCAGGGGCGTAGCTCCCCATAGGGGTAAAGCCAGACATTTGTCTGTCAATATTTTTTTTAAAATAGTACAATTTTACCTGTAAAAAAATTTATTTGTAGTTAAAAAATATTATATGTTACCTACTAAAAATATTAATTAAGTTTTTGCCAACTTTCATGATTTTCATACTCATAAAAGGGTGGTAATTCAATTTCCAGAGATAATATAAATACACAGATATGGGCAGAACAGAAGATAATGTAAATTTATTTAAGTGGTGGGGTTGTGCTGTAGTATTTTATCAAGAAAGAAGTGTTTTTCTTTGATGTGAACAGTACGTGCACTCCACTGTCCCTGGCCACCAAAAGCATATTTTTGAGTCCATCTCAAACCCAAAACTTCATTTTAACACAATTTTTGCACCAAAATTGTCACGTCCCAAGCCCAGGCCGGCGCAAGCGCGACTGCACAATGGGCTCCTATAGCAACTACTTCGTATCCGTCCTCGCTATACGAAAATGGTTAACCCAAGTTGCTATAATAGTCAATTGTAAGCCTTTATAAACCACTTTAAATTTTCGTCCACAACCAATGTGGGACTGCAATCTCTGCACCAAACACAAAACACATCTCCAACCCATCTACTTCAAACTTTACTCCAAAAAGAATATTCCTTACAATATTCTTTTAAATTTCATTTATAATAATTATTTTTACAAAATAATTTAATTGTTTTAAATATATTTATTATAAATCTTAAATATATAAACAATTAATTAATGTATTAAAATAATTATTTTATTAGTTTATTTTATTTGTTAATTTTAATATTAAATAATTACAAAATTTGCAAAACTAAACTCACGATTTTGAGTTTCAAACCAATACATCAATTTAATTATCACATCCATAAAATAATCAACATTCTATATAAATAAAACTTTAAATCTAAAAAAATCAAAAAAAAAGAAAAGAAAAAGCTACGCTATTGCTACAGTGCTGCGCCATTGTTGGCGCAGCACTGTAGCGGGCGCCATCCTTAGCGCCGGGGATGTCGTCCCATTGGAGAAAGAACCGGGTTCAAAAATGGCGCCCAACGCCATTTTTAGCGTCGATTGGAGATTGCCTGAGAGTTTTGGCTACTGTGGTTCATGTTCCACGATCGTCGAAGACATGTGATCTTGCATTGATTCACTTTCTATTTCCACATAAAGTCCCGCTTTCACTCGGAGGCGGCACTTGTTTTATGTTGGTTCATTGATTTTTTTTATTTTAGCTTTATGTGGCTTTTATGGTTGCTGGTCTTTCTGCATTTTCATTTAATTGTCAAGTTGGCTAACCTTTATTAATACTAGCATCGACGCACATGCGTTGGGTGTGTAACATCATTCGGTTTATCATAACCCAAAATAAATATTGTTTCAGATTTGAAATTTAAAATAGTGGAGATGAAACAAACGTGATAGTGTAGGGCATAAAATTTTTGTTGGCGATTTTCAACGAAAGCAGGAGTAGTTAAGAGGGAGAAATGGATTTTTGGATTTAAAAAATCCGAAACCAATATTCAGAAAAATTGGGAAGACCAATAAATATGTGTAACAATAAAAAAATGTTTCAATAAAAGTGTTGGAGATAACATTTTTGGGTTTTTGAAAAAAGTTTCACCAAAAAAGATATCATATGACATCATAAGGTCTCTTGCATTATTATGCGGATCAGATAATTACTTTAACTGTTAAAAAAAAGCATATTTTTGATGTTTGATATCATTGCTTCTGTTATTGCGTTTCTAAAAAAACATATAACCAACCAGAAACAGATAAATAAGTCTGAGATGCTCTTTGCTACTTTAAATTAAGCATTCACAATTTTGTATTGAATTTGAAGTTCATTAAATTGTTTTTTGATTTTAATATTATACACACAATCATTTCGCTTAAACTAACTTTTTACGAATTAAAAAAAAAAAGTAACATATAAGTGTTCTGAATAAACATTTGCAAACATTAACAAATTGATGTCTAAAATGTTAGAAAAATACTAAACCATGAATTTTGAGATAAAGGCGTCCTACTCCATGAATATATGATGACCATGATAACAATCAAACCTCGGACGAAAATAGTAACTCAAGTATCAAACACATTTTAAATTTATAGATATGTTCACCAATCATCGATTAAAACTATGCTAAACGGGGTGAAACACATCAAGTATAGTTGAAGTCTTTTAACTCAGTAACAAGCAAGAATCCCACATGAATTTTACGTGAGATCCATGCAGCTAATAATTGTTGGAAATAATTATTTGGAAATAGGTGGGTCGCTCATGAGGCTAATCTGACCTGGATCCATTGGTTTTGAGTGGAATTAGAGGGGTAATTTTACTACTCCAACCCCCACTATTCCCTCTAACTTCTCATTATCTCAAAGAGGAGATAACAGTTTTTCATTCAACTCTCACAACATATTTCGCAAGAAAATTAAGCAATTTTCGTGTGAAAAAAGAGGCAAAAATTGGAAAAGCTATTTTAGTCAATCCTAGCATCAATATACCAGAGACAAATTATGCCATAAACTATGCATCGTTAGACCATGTAATAGTTTACCAAGTCCTTCCCGGATAGTAATTTCTGCAAATCAGTATCCTCTTAGCTGTTTGGACCGTGCAAAAATTTTAAGACCCACTATAGTTGTTTAAAGCAAAAAACTTGCATTTCTTTTTGAAAAAAGAATATAGAAATTCAAACTATAGTTGTTTATAGAGCAAAAAACTTGGATATTTCTGAAAAAAGAATACAGAATTCAAAACATTTCTCAATTTTAGTATGAACAACTCCTTTAGCCCCACCCTCTCACACATCTGGTACAAATCTGATTGTCACAATGAACGAATTTATGATGCTTTAAAAATTTCCGATACAACAAATTTCTTACTAGGACGGAAAAAGTTGCTCCCTTGATCATTCTTGCGGCACGGGGAGACGAGAAGTGAGGGCTATGAAGGGGGCAAAGGGCGAGAACCGTTCAATCTTGTTGGAGTTTATCCTTTGAACTGCCACTCCCTACGGCACATTGGGCAATGTTCTTGTGGAGTTTGGGAATTTACCCACTTCAATATGCAATGGAGATGGAAGGAATGGTTACAAGCACCCCAGACTGCAACATGAAATGCTAGTGAACACACTAATTGATTGAATCATCACTTCTAACAACTGACCCATCATAAAGAGAGTAAAATACGGGGATATAGGAAAACATCCATCGTCTCAATCCTGACTGGCAATGGATGTTAATGTCATAGGGGACACAATGAAACTTCAAAAAACTGACCGTTCTCATGGAGAAGAGTTAGAAATCAAGTTCAAGCATCAGATATATGTAATATCCAATAAAAACTATAGCTTTATGATTGTTTGAATGCAACTTTCAACAATTTTTTAACAATCTGATCCTTTGCCACCACTAATGGAAAAAAGAAGGATGAGGCTGCAATGCAATTATAGTCCCCATATCCTTTCAAAAAAAAAAAAGGAAGGAGAAAGGAAAAAAGTCACGGGGTTTTACGTGGTACAATCGAAAACAATGTGATTTTAACCAATTTTGAATACAAGTAAGTTCCATGATACATCTTTATTTCCCACAGTTGCATTAAGAGGTGCCATCCAACGTAGTTAAAAAATCGACCATTTAATGGCCTCAATGATATGTGATCAAATCCTTATAATTCTTTAACACAACATAGATATTTTCCTTGGACAAGTGAATGTGTTGAATTGGAAACAACATAGCAAAACTGTGCACAGAGAACGCATGACATCTAATAAAATCATTGCCATAACTACGCATGCAAGCCATAGTATACAAGGACTTTGTATCATATATAAAAAATTGAAGATCCTTAAACTCGGGAAATGAAGTAGTAATATTTAAGTACCATGCATAAGAGAAGCGATTCTTCATGAAAATCCTCTCGCCTAAAAATAATTATATAAAAATGCAGCAATAAATTATATCTTACTCAGAGGGCAATCATCCCCTGGGAGTTTACAATCAGGGCAACAACCATCAAAAGCCATCCTACAAATGCCACAAGTTTCATCTTGAGCATCCCATGTCCAGGAAGCAACCGCATGCCACCTAAAATTCATTGAAGAAGAACTCTAAGCTATTTGAATTGGCCGGTGGGGGGTGGGGTAGGAGGGGGGGGGGTAATAATAAAAGGATGTCAAAATCATACTCTATTCATCAGTCCAGGTGGTATTTGCAAATGATAGGATCAAGGAAAACTAAATCAGTACAAGGCTCAAATTTTAAATTACAGTCAAAGCAGTTGCTATAGGTAATACATCTGATTATGAATGAAAAGAGACAACAAAAGTCTTTTCACGCTAAAAAATATGCAACATTTGTATTAAAAAAGGTTGTCAAATTTGAGCAAATAAGAAAGATTTTAAAAGGTTTCAGGAATTTTACAATCCAGTATCCAAGTGAATGAAACAAAACTGTTAGTTTGATATCGGATAACTGAAAGAAATCATAGTCTGTGACACAAAGCAAGAATGGGGATTCATTTCTTGGAGTGTACAGGGAGCACATCGAAGGAGTTCTGGAAGAATATTTCTTTTCTTGAGTTGTATGAGAGAAAAGAGAGGATTGATAAGAACATCGTGTGTAGTGTTGTGATTTATGTACCCAGATTGTGAATCAATAAAGAATATATTTCTTTTCCCGTGGATGTAGGTCAATGTTGAGACCGAACTACGTACACTTGTGTTCTTGTGTTCCTTGTTACATTTCGTTTCTGAATTTCCGTTTAGATGTGTTTTTTCGTGCATGTTGGATTAAATTGCATGGTTGTCTGGTGATTCAAACTTCAAAGATTATTCTGCCAACATATATATATTGTATCGGATTACAGATACAAGAAAGATTGATACGTAATTCCTGGTCCATTTTCAACAATTGGTGCCGCCGTGTGAATCAAACACAGGATATGGGTTCAACCAAGTTCGACATAGAGAAGTTCTATGGACAAAGTGATTGTGGTTTGTGGCTGATCAACATGCGCGCAATTCTGGTTCAACAGGGGGTTGTCGATGCTTTGAAGGGCATTGAAGAACTCCTTACAACTCTAACGGACAAAGAGAAATCTGATATACTGGACAAGGCTCACAGTTCTATCATCCTAAGCCTAGGAGACAAAGCATTTAGAGAAGTTGCAAGGGAGAAGCCTGCAAGTGCGGTGTGGGTAAAGTTGGAACAACTCTACATGACAAAGTCTCTTGCAAATCGACTTTTCATGAAACAACGCTTATATTCCTTCAAAATGACCCAAGAAAAATCTGTCACTGCCCAAATCGATGAATTCAACAAAATAATAGACGATCTTGAAAACATCGATGTAAAGCTGGAGGATGAAGACAAGGCCCCGCTGCTTATGAATTCAATTCCTTCAAACTATGATCATTTCAAAGATGCCATGCTTTATGGTAGAGAACAAACCATTTCTTTAGATGAAGTACAATCTACGGTGAGATCCAAGGAACTACAAAGAAAGATCGAAGGGAAGGATTCAACTACAAGAGAAGGATTGATGGCACGATGAAGACTAGAAAAGCGTGATCAACGTGAACACAAATGGAACAAGAAACCAAGATCTCGATCAAGAACGAGCCAGGGAAGAAATTGGAACATGAAATGGGTCAAAACACAACTAAAACGCTATAAGTGTCAAAAGGAAGGGCATTTCAAACGTGATTAAAAGAAAAAAAAAAATTGACAAGAAGAAGGATGAGGATATTGCCTCTGTCGTCTCAGATGGATATGACTCTGCCGATGCACTAGTGGTGGGCCAATCTGAGACAGCAAAAGAATGGATCCTTGACTCTGGATGCAGCTTTCATATGTGTCCAAACAAAGATTGGTTCGAAGCTCTAGAACATATATAAGGTGGCATGGTACTATTGGGAAACACTAAAGGATGCAAGGTTAAAGGAATTGGTACAATCCGTCTTAAACTCCATGATGGGTCAGAAAAATGCTTCAGCAGGTCAGATACATACCAGAATTAAGAAGGAATCTAATATCTTAGGAGTTTAAAAAGGAGAGGTCATGGTTTTAAGCAGAAAACATGGTTCTTAAGGTATCTAAGGGATCATTAATAATAATGAAAGGCTTTAGGAAAAATGGTTTATACTCTCTTGAAGGAAACACTATAATAGGGCATGCTGCTGATATAACTAAGGATGAGGTGGACAAGGCCAAGTTATGGCATATGAGACTCGGACATGTGAGTGAAAGGGGCTTGGTTGAGCTTTCAAAACAGAACCTTCTTTGCGGTGATAGGATAGAACATTTGGATTTCTGCAAGCACTGCATATTAGAAAAGCTAAAAAGGGCGAAGTTCAACACTGGTATCCACAAAACATCAAGACCATTCGATTACATACATGCAGATCTATGGGGGTCCTCAAGATCTCAAACTCACGGAGGAGGCAGGTATTTCATGTCTGTCATTGATGATTTCTCAAGACGAGTATGGGTGTTTCATTCTGAAAAAACAAATCAGATGCATTTGAAACTTTTAGGTGCTGGTCTATTCAAACTGAAAATAGGACGGGGAACAAAATGAAGCACCTTAGAACTGATAATGGTCTGGAATTTGTATCGGATCAGTTCAATGTTTTTTGTAACAAAGCTGGGATACAAGGCATAAATCGTAGCAAATACTCCCCAACAAAACGGCTTGCCTGAAAGGATGAATATGACATATTGGAAAGGGTCAGACGCAGGGGACATAACCATAAATTTTTAATCCGGTGGGCAAAATTGTTTGAAGTACATATATAAATATAGAAAAGCACTAGTGTGTATATCAATCTCATGATTTACTTCATTTAAATTCCTAAGCTAAAAAACCGAATCATTGTATCAATATACATAATTCAAATAAAATATCAAAATTATTCAAATCCTACAAAAAAACAGAAACAAAAAAATAATCACTAATAAATAAAAATGGTAGTAACTTTTAACCTAAAATATAGGAAAATTTCAAAAAAGGCATATGTTATGCAAACTAAGTAGGTAAATTCCTACCAAAAAAACTTACTTATTCATGATGACAAAATTGTGGTTCGAAATACAAATATCTAATACACAATAAGTTGAGTTTAAACATTTTTATAATATGCATCTAATAATTAGAAAACACCAATATTGTCGAATAATATATTATTATTTTAATAAAAAAGCACAAATTTTATATTTTTACCCAAATCAACAAAATTCAGCATGCCGGGTAATTAACGCATATTTCCATGAAGTGTGCTTTGCCTAAAGATTTTGCAAAATTAATTGTGATTTGTAAAAAAATGTTTTTTTTTTTCTATTTGTAAAAAATATATTTTTTTAAACTACAATGACTGGGTTGGTTTAGTTTTATAAGGCCCCGAGATTTGATTAATGTTAATTAAATATAGTTTGTGACTTAATTAATAATTAATATGAAGATTAATTAATTAGAGATGAAATTGACAATATGAATGTCAATTGACAATGAAATCGGAACATGAGATAATTTTGAAATGGTAAATTAAACTCCGATAATATTTAAAAATAAATTATTAAAATGAAGAATTTAATGTTGTATTATAGTAGTGGATATAAATCCCAGATGTCGACTGTACATTTAGTATATCAGTACACCGGTGACACTCCAATGTACATAACTGGGTTAGGATACAACTATTAATGTGTTACATGTTTCATTTCCGTGGCACACACTAACGTGTAAAACACGCACACAAACCCTATCACTCTCTGTTTCTCCTGCTCGCGTCCGACCTTCGCCTGTAAATGGCGTGCACCCGCCGCCGTCCGACCTCCGCCCGACGAGTTCGACCTACCACCGTGTAGCCAACTCAATGGCGCAACTTTCCATACCAAACAATTGCCGTTCACCGTCGCGAAATCGTCGGATTTTGTCCAGGAAACAGCGAGTTCAACGCGGCTAGGGTTCTTCGAGTTTTTGCTCGATTCAGTCGATTCAACCATGGATTGGTTGAAATCCATGCATTGAAGCTTTTCTCCTCATCATGACCGACGTTTCCCCTCCGGTCTCCGCCCTTATCGCCGCCGTGAGACACCGTACCACCCCTGAAGCGTGCGGCTACTGTTCACGAAAAATGGGTAACCTTGATTTTGATTTTCCCAGCTTTTAGTTCGAATTTTAGCCTTCTTTGAGCTCTAATTGTTGGATAAAATATGATTCGAGTTTGGTATGATGTTGGAGCATCTTTCTGTCCAAAAATCTGCTAATTAATTGGTGTAAAGATCTTGCATGTTTGGAGCAAAATTCCTTGCTGCCGAAAATTGTCGAAACACTAGTATAAGAAGGATTGGTATATCGTCCCCTGCGTGACCTTACAACTTTGGTTTCAGTCCATAGAAAAAAGGATAAGAGCTAAATAGATCTAATACTTATGAGACTAAATAGTTGAAGGATGATTATGTGTTGTTATATGCTACTGAACTCTTAAGTATACCACCTTAAGATATAATAGCCTAAAGAATATAAATAGATTAAAAGGGAAATATGAGTAAATTAATGATTATACTTTGAGCTTAATCACTTAAATGTGATGAACAAGTTGAAATGGATTGTTGAAGCGAATTATTAAGACTCAAGTGTATTAATAACGAAACAAATGAAATAAAGTAAACAAATCGGAAGTAGTATGATTATAATTACTTTATTTTAACAAAATAAATGACATAGTATAATTGAATGAATAATTGGAATTGTGTAGATTTTATGAAATTCCCATACCGAAATGTCATTGAAGTGATCGAAGATATCGTGATTGGACAACTAGGAATAATGTATGTTGCGATCGGTAACATACGACATGTATCTGTATTATATGATACATGAGTTGCTGAAATTATGCGAACAGTGTGATATTACTTTGCTATTTGAATTTAGTTGAATTATGGAGCATTCATAGCATTCATAATTGGCATATTGATGTATAAAAAATAAATGTGTTGTTAACACACATCATTTTGATAAATATACATCGGTACATGACATACATATTGGATATTTCATATTGATCTTAGCAATCCTTTGATTCCATTTGATATTAATGAGATCTATAGTGTCATGGGGACGCTGGGCACGACGATGACAGTCAGTTTATGTAGCAACTGTAGTCATGAGTGTTGTCGCCGAACCTAGACATATGGGTGCTTAACGGGCCGGGTCAATCCGGACCCGGTGGAACCGGGCTAACCTGTTCCGAACTGGTCCGGAGCTGGTAAGATACCGGTCCGGATCGGTTCTACCATTCCGGAACCGGTATCTTACGGTTTCGGACTAAACGGATCCAGTTCCGGGTTGAACCGGAACCGGATCCGTTAATTTAAAAAAAATTAATTTTTTTTTAAAATTTAGATAAATATATTTGAGATTAGTTTACAAACAAAAAGGCCCATTAGCTCAATTGGTTAGAGCTTTAGAGTAGAAGACAATGGTCGCGTGTTCGAATCCTCCAAGCAACAATTTCCCTTGAATTTAAAAAAAAAAAAATGAAATGAAAAAAATCGGTTCTGGGTAGGAACCGGTAGAACCGGAATCGGATCGGATCGGACCGGGCTGCCCCGTTAAACACCCCTACCTAGACATGAGGGATGCTGGGCACATCACATGATGATTCTCCTAGCGTAATTGTGTGTGTCGCCACCCTCTGCTCGAGCTTGATATTGATTGATGATACATTTCTTTGGACTCCGATATTTTGGTATCTTGATATTCGATTCATTGTACCTTACATTCATTGCATTACATAGCATTGCATTACATCATATATCACATTTTACAGTTACATGTTGTAATTACTTGATAGTTTCATATTGGGCTTTGGCTCACCCCCAAGGGGGCTATTGTTATCTTTGTGTGTGGAGAATGACAGGTATCACAGGTAATCAGGATCCTAAAGAGGGAATACTCGATAGAAGCCATCTTGAGGTTGTTTTCTTTTGTCTATCCCAGTCGTGGATAATTAAATTATAACAGGGTGTGTTCTTGATCGTATAACTATATAAATTAAGTTTATTCAGTGCAGTCATGAATATTTGTGGTTATCCTGTTTTTGTTTACAGCTGATTGTATTATGTAAATATTTTGAGTATGAAATTTGTGTTGGAGACTTATTGTGCATGTTATGGTATGATGTAAATATTTTTAGTAAGGATTATGTGCTGAATCCCTATTGTGCATGATATGATATTATGTATTTACTTTCTGCACTGGGGATATTATTATTGTGTTTTCATTTTTTTGGTATGTCCCTCGTGCGTGGAGGTCAAGCCGAAATTTTTAGGACCACGTGTTGGTAAAATTTTAAATAATCTTCCGCTGTTTACAAATAAATAATCATTGTGTGATAATTAAACATTTGATTTGGAACGGGTCCTCACAATTTTTGAGCTTTTGGCATGTACTATTTTAACATTCTGCAGTTAAATTGAATGGGTAATCCGACCACTAAATTGAAGTGCTGATTTTCTGCTGGGCTATTGCCCAGCTTTGCCCCATAATAGTTACGCCCTTGGTCAGATGCATGCTTCTAATGCGAATTTACCAAAATCCTTTTGGGGGGAAGCTGTAATAACTGCTTGCTATTTGATAGACAAATGTCCATCCGCAGCAAATGGGTTTAAAACACCAATGGAATGCTGGAATGGACAACTTGCAGATTATTCGAAGCTCAAGGTATTTGGTTGCATGTCCTATGCACACATTAGGCAAGATAAATTAGAACCCCGAGCAAAGAAATGTATTTTCATTGGTTATCCACCTGAAGTTAAAGGTTGCATGCTTTGGAGTATAGAACCAGGCGAAAACAAGTGCTTTATAAGTCGAGATGTGGTGTTTGATGAGTCAAAAATGGGGGGTTTCCCCACTACCAGAACTACCAATGATTCAGAGGACAAAGTATGTGAAGAACTATCACAGTTTGAGGTGGAGTTCGAAGGGGGTATCAGATCCGAACCTGAAGCTCAAACTGAAGCACATCAAGAAGACCAGCAAGCAATGGTTCACACTTGACAATCTGATCAGTCAGAGAAATACCAACTAGTCAGGGATAGACTGAAAAGAACTATTAAACCTGCTGACCTGATCTATCATGCCTTTAATGTAGCAGAAGACATTGCATACACAGAGCCTAAAACATACAAAGAAGCCATGCTCAACAAGGAAAAGACCAAATGGAAAGAAGCAATGCAAGAGGAAATGGCCTCACTTAACAAGAACCAAACTTGGACCCTTGTTGATAGACCCAACAACCAAAGAGTAGTAGGCTGTAAATGGATTCATAAAAAATAGGAAAGGTATATCAAGGATTGACAATGTGAGATACAAGGCTAGGTTAGTGGCCAAAGGATTCACACAAGTCGAGGGGGTTGATTACAATGAGATATATTCTCCCGCTGCGAAACATTGCTCAATCAGGCTACTACTTGCACTGGTTGCCCAATATGATTTAGAATTAGAGCAGTTGGATGTAAAAACAACATTTTTACATGGTAAACTAGAAGAATCTTTATATACCAACCTAATGGATTCATACAGCCGAGGAATCAAGATAAAGTCCGCTTACTTCACAAATCTTTATATGGGCTCAAACAAAGTCCTAGGCAATAGTACAAACACTTTGATGATTTCATGATTAGGATAAATTTCACTAGTTGTAGCTATGACAACTGTATCTACTAATAAAGGAAAGGGGATTAAGTTATTGCCTACCTCCTCTTGTATGTAGACGATATGTTAGTGGCTAGTGAAAACAAGAAAGAAATTCAAGAAATTAAGAATATCCTGAGCAAGGAGTTTGAGATGAAGGACTTAGGAATAGCCAAAAGAATTCTTGGAATGGAAATAGTGAAAAATCGACAAGATAAACCTTTGTTTCTCTCACAAACTTCATATTTAAACAAAGTACTTCATCGGTTTAATATGCATCAATGATGCACGGACACTCCTAAAAATCACTCGGCACAGTGTCGGACATTCTCGGACACCGACACTTCTTGGACACTCCTCGGACACGCCACGTGGTGTGTCCTTAATTTTATTAAAAAATAAAATCAGACACTCGTGTCGAGCACTCCCCTTAAAATCGGACACCCATGTCGAACACGGACGATGGGCGTGTCCGACACAGAAATGATACTTTTGGGTGTTAATTGTATAATTTAAAAAGGTTTTGGCTAAAATAAAATTTAAATAAGTTATTTAAACTTTATGTTAATTGAAGTAATATACATTTGTTGTTAGTATGAATGATATTATGATGATTTCAATGACATACATTTATATACATTATTTTTGAATTTTGTACGAATATTTTTGGTATTATTTTTTATTTGGACATGTTTGTGAAACTTTATATTAATTAAAGTAATATGTATTTGTTAGTACGAGTGACGCTATGATGATTCCAGTGACATATATTTATGTATATGCTTCTTAAATTTGGTAAGAATATTTTTTGTTGATTTTACATGGTTTTAGAATTTAAAAGAATGTGAATTTTAGTATATATATATATATATATAAAGGCGTATCCGAAAATTTTGAAAATCCGTGTCGCCGTGTCCGTGTCGCGTCGTGTCAGTGTCCGTACATCATAGACATGCATGAATCAAAGTCTGTTACAACAACCTTAAGACATCACTTAAAATTGTCAAGTGCTCAATGACCCCATACAGAAGAAGATAAGGAAGAAATGCAGAAGGTTCCTTATGCAAGTGGGGTGTCTAATGTATGTGATGGTGTGCACTGTGCAGTAGACCAGATTTGGCATATGCCATGAGTGTTTCAGTCGATTTATGTCTAATCCAGGACGTTAGCACTGGGAAGCGCTGAAGTGGACACTTCGGTATATTAAAGGATATGCAAATCCTGGTTTAATGTTTGAGAAACAGGAAAAGGAGTCGGAACACATAATAGGATATGTGGATTCTGATTTTCCTGGGAGCTTGGACACAAGAAAGTCTTTGACAGGTTTCATTTCACTATATTCGGAACTTCGCAAATCTTCAACATGTTGTGGGCCTCTCTACTACAGAGGCCGAATACATTGTTGGCTATAAAAGAAGCAATGTGGTTACGTGGGATGATCAAGGAACTGGGTCTTAACGAGGAACTTATTAATCTTCATTGTGATAACCAAAGTACTATCCACTTGACCAAACATCAATCATTCCATGAAAGATCTAATATTGATGTGAAATTGCATTTTGTAAGGGATGTGGTAACTAAGGGACTGGTGAACATGGTTAAACTACCAACTGAGGACAACCTGGCTGATATGCTCACTAAGGCATTAACCACAACCAAGTTCAGATACTGCCTGAGCTTGGTGAATGCTAAAGCTAGGTGAAGCCCTGTTGGGGCAGATTGGAAAAGAAATATATAGAAGTAAATATATTCAAGTCAAGGTGAAGAATTGTTAGTTTGACTTGAATAGTAAAATGATTCAAAAGAGAATAACAATTGTCAGCCATTGTTTCTCAGATCTAGGAGAATCTAATCCAACTGTTACCTCTGGAAGTTGGGAACTAGCAGTTGAGATCAAGATTTTGTTATGGTAACTTCCCTGATATATCTATGAAAGGAGGGCCAAAGAGCTGAAAAAGGATATCGGATAATTGAGAGAAATCATACACAAGAGTCTGTGACACAAAGCAAAAAGGAGATTCATTTCTTGGAGTGTACAGGGAGCACATCGAAGGAGTTCTGGAAGAAGATTTCTTTTCTTGAGTTGTGTGAGAGAAAGAGAGGATTGATAAGAACATCGAGTGTAGTGTTGTGATTTATGTACTCAGATTGTGAATCAATAAAGAATATATTTCTTTTCAATTGAGACCGAACCACGTAAACTTGTGTTCTTTGTTATCTATATATATATATATCGGATTACGGATACAAGAATTATATATATTGGTTCATTTTCAACAATGAAACAAAACAATATGCTCCATAGAATTATATCCCACATTAACACAAAATATAAAGATCAGATTTTTCTGCAAACGAAAGACAACTCGTCTCATGTCAGTTACATCTATGCCATTAGTTTTCCACAACCTAAACACTCAACTATACAATTCAAGTTTTATGAACAAATGATTCAGGTAAAAATGAACAATCAATGTTAAAATCACAGACAAATCACACAAATTAATATAAAGTTAATTAAGAAAATCAAACCAAATCAACACACAATCAAATCAACCTTACTAGTATTTAATCATTTATTGGCTACAGATACTAAGTCTCACCTTTTGATACTACAAAATGAAAACAATTAAATTGAAAAAGGTAAGATTGTGTTCATGAATTTATGAATGAAGGATACGTAAAATCTTGACTTTCATTTCTTGTCTCCTGCAATATCAAAGACACGATTCAAACTATAAAAAATGCCAATCTTTCGATGGAACTTTTCTTGTCCACAATGTTCCAACTCCAACCAATTTCTATGATATATTCCGGGTATTTAGCAGCCAAAAATACAGAATATGAGCTTAACACCATTTGATTCATTAAGTTCTATCTCAGAAAGAATTTCAAAATCCACTAGTTTGAATTTGGGTATCAAGGAATCTATTCCAAACTCCAATCCTCAGTTTGAAGCACTCCAAAATAGAAAAAAAAAAAAAAGGAAAAGAAAATGTTTCAACAATCATTGTAAGGCAAGAGACGACACGGGTTAAGCTAATGAATTTAAAATTGGGAAAGAATACAGTTTCGAAAAGAAAAAAAATTCTCTCATTAACAAGCCAATCTTTCTCAAATGCAATTCATCAAACATCTGTCCATGAACCCTAGCTCATAAAAAATTTAAAATTTACGCTTACCCAGCAAACAGATCTGTTCCTAGCTATACATTTCGCAACAATTCAATATCCTTTCAATTAAAGTCGGATCGATGAGAAGATTTACCTGATTCAGTGTATACAAATGGCGAATCCAGCAATTGCTGATCGAGGGCTCGCGGTACACTCTTGTTTGTATTGCTGAGTGCGGGGGAAAACAAATTTATTTCTCCCGTCATTTTTTATATAGAATCTGTGATTTTTGTTACAAGTTCTCGAATAGAGGCCATCATAAAATGGGATTGGATGAGTATCAGTCTGGTTATTCTGGAGAAGTCGATTTTTGTTATTTCATATTAACATTTTGTCAGTTTTTTATATTTATTACATTTAAATTTATGTTAATCAATTCCAATCTCAAACTTTATTTTCATTCATTACTAAAGTGTCATTCTACCTAATTCATGCTTTCTGAATCCAAAACATGCTATAATTGTTGCAACACAAAATCCCGTACAAAGCGACAGGTGGATATGAGGGGCTGAACCCTATAGGTGCCAATGAGCTTAAGCCAATAGATGATAGATGACTGCACATTCGTACACGAGTGCACAGAAGGACTTGCTGGGCAAACACAGCTCCAAAAATCCCCCACCCCACCCCTCCCGAAAGTGCTTCTTAGGCTACTCGAACCCATGACATCGCTCTGATACCAATTGTTAGAATCAAGCGTTTATCACTAGGCTAAAAGTTATAGCTTGTTGTAGGAACGCAACTTTATTTCCTTATAGTGTCAGACAGGTAGATATGAGGGGATGCACTCTATAGGTGCCAATGAGCCAGACTGTTAAGCCAATAGACGACAGATGATCGCAGATTCGTCAACGCGTGCATTTAATAACTTGCTGGGCAAACACAACCCCAACTAACATCCTGGAACCCTTATTTAATTAGTCCATTTTTATAACTAAATTACCCTTATTTTACTAAATCTCTTGCGGTGTGATGTAAGCAGCTTTAGTTGTGTATATGAAGCAATTAGTTTTGTAAGATCCGAATCTGGGGATGTTGAATGATAATGAAACAGAAAGAGTTGGATTAATAAAGAAGAAGAAGAAGACGGAGAAGATTTAATGGTGGAACTGCGCATGGTTGCCGACGTTTTTTTTTTCTTTTTTTGGTTGTGGAAAAACGCAAATTAGTGCTTATAAATGTTGGGAGGAATAATTTTTTTTTCGTTCCTGTTTCATTAAATTACAGTACCTCAAGTCACATTTTATTTGCTGTAAAACTCACTCTTTAAGAACCCTTTTCGGTTATATTTTTTATATCGAATTATCAGGTAAGAATTCATCTGGGGTACTGCTGATTTTGGAGTATAAGTTACTCACATGGTTTAACAGATTCAAAGGCACCCCATGCTAGTATTTTAGTCCATGGATATGTTAATTTGTATAAACAATTTCAATTGGTTATACTTTGCATGCATTTGTTTACTGAACTTTCCCCTGGTTCTCAGTTTTTTCCGGTGTATTTACTTGAATGTCTACTTGTTTTCTTGATTCCATTGTTGTCTCTCGATTTTGATGTACTGATACAACTTGGAAAGATGATTCATCTTTATAATCATTTAATCTAGAAAGTTGTCTATGTTCTTGACTTCTTGTATTTGGTCATTTTATTTATGCAGCTCGCATTAGCAATTTTTGCAGACGAGAATCTGCTTATTAATTTTTCTTGTGTCTAGTGGTGCATCTAAATTACATATACCGCTAGACTCATGAGGTGCATGTGACCATGTGATGCATATAAATATAATATACATGCACCACATGAGTCTGGTGGTGCACGTAAATTACATGCACCGGATATTTTGTCATTTTGACATAAAATAGACCTAATTGAAAGCAAAATATTTTGGTGGACTATGCCGAAAAAATTTCTCCTCCTGAGCCTAAAATTTTCCCATTTTTCAAACTAATCAATTTGATTATTCATGTATCTAAATCAATCCATTCAATTTTAATCTCCATCATCACCCTTTTCTTTATTTATATATTTTCAAATGTCATAACAATGGAGTTATATTTTAAATCAGAAAACAATAATGTTTCTTTATTACAATATAAATAAGGTGATAATACATTATTCTTGTATATATATATATATTTTTTAGAAACAAGAATAATCAACTCGGAGTCTCTGAAATTACAATGTTGTGAATAAAATCAGGATAAACTGATAAACCAAAAGATGAAGTCAAAACATGTTTTGCCAATTGATGTGCTGCTTCGTTTCCTGCTCTCCGCACCATGTTCTTGATAGCTAATGTAAACAACTCCATCATACTCTTTATACAGAAAACAACTGGATCAGTATATGAGAGATATGATATTGGGGAATTCAGGGCATTTATTGCAGAATGCAATCACTTTCCAAGATTATCCAATCCCAACCATTTTGCTTTGCTAGTTCAAGTCTCTCCCGCAAAGCTAAAGTCTTTGCCGATTCAGGTGTAGCTGGGTAGTTGAAATTGATACCACTCCATGCCAGAAATGCACCCTTATGATCCAGTTATTAGACCAAAACCATCCGAATAGCCAAGATTAAAAACCGCCGCGTCACAGTTGATCTTAATATAACCAGGAGGCGGCGTTTGCCAACTTGTTGGACTACTGGATGCTTACTAGTATAACTAGGTACTCCCTTGGACAATCCAAACTTCCATCTGCGTCATACACAAGGTCCTCTCGCACTCTTTTGTTCCTAGCATGCCACAGAGTCCAACAGATCATCAATACCAGATCAAATTGTTCTCTACATAAGACAACCCTTAAATTATCAATCCAATCCAAAGTATCCGGACAATCTCTCGAAATATGTTGGTGAGGTATGTTTGTGCATGCCCAACAAAGACGAGCAAAGTGGCAATCTTTCATATGTAATGTTGATTCTGCCACTCCAGGGCATATACCACACTGGCTTTCTCCCACAATATGTCTTCTATGTAACGTTGCCAATGCCCGAATAGCTTCATGACATGCCCTCCACATGAAGATTTTAATTTTATTTGGTATCTTACTACGCCAAATAATCTTCCAATTCCTATCCACCTTTTGTTTTGAAGTAGAGCCACTAGCCATACCATCACATTTCTTTTATTCATGTGCAAAATGTTATGCGCTTCTTGCTAAAAAGCATGTGACTTAATGGTATAGATAAAATAAGCTTTGCATCCTCCTCAAAGAAGATTTTGTTAGCTTTGCATCCTCTTCAAAGAAGAGTTTGTTGATTAATCTCTTTCCAAACATGCATATCATCATCTATTAGTTCTTTCACTCTAGCATCAGTTCCAAACTCGAGGTTTGGTGAGAACACCTGGAATGTGGGAGCCATTTGTCTCCCCAAATACGAATCGTTGATCCATCCCCAACTCTCCACCTCATGCCTGCTAATAATAGGGATTTGGCTTTCATCATGCTCTTCCATGTAAATGAATTAGCAGATGAAGCATTAGCTTCCAGAAAAGTAGTCCCTGGAAAGTATTTAACCTTCAGGATTCTGCTCAGGAGACTTCTGGATTGGTTATGATCTGCCTTCCTTGTTTTGTTACCATGGCTATAATAAATGTTTTCAAATCCCTGATGCCCAAACTGATATGATCTTTGATGTCACACAATAAATCATATTTGATCCAGTGCATTTTGTTTGATCACACCCACCAGAACTTCATAATCATTGATTCTATGTCACGTATTATGTAATCTGGCAATAAGAAACACCCCATCATATACCCTGGAATTGTTTGAAGTATGGATTTAATAAGAATTTCTTTTGCCGCTTTTGATAAGTTCTTCCCCTCCATACCTTGCATTTGTGTCCAGATTCTATCACGTAAACCACCAAAGACCTCAGCCTTCGATCTCCCCACCACTGTCGACAAGCCTAGATATTTCTCATGTTTATCCACCACTTAATTGTCTAATAGGTTACTGATATGTTCCTTCACATCCTGCTTCATGTTCTTACTGAAAACCATGGTTGATTTCTGATAAGCCGCTGTCTCAGTTGCACGGCAAAAAAACATTGTGTCATCCGCGAAAAAGTAAATGGTAAACAGATGGACCTCCCCTGCATATTGCCACACCTTGTAGTCGGTCAAGGTGTTCCCCCTTTTTGATCATGGAGTTGAGTACATCTGCGATGAATAAAAGCAGGAAACACGACAACGGGTCACCCTGACGGATGCCTCTAGATGGATGAAAGGAAACCAAATTGTTCCCCATTCATAATCATTGAATAAGACACAGTACATACACACATGATTAGATCCACAAATTTCTTATCAAAACCTAGTCGTAACATAGCTCTCTCTAAGAAGCATCATTCAACTTTATCATATGCTTTACTCATATCAAGTTTAAGGGCCATGTATCCCGTTCCCCCCACCCACCCACCCAAAACTTTTCTTTTTAAGAAATGGTTGATCTCGAAAGACACTAGGATAATATCATTAATCAACCTACCCGGGACAAAAGTGGATTGGGATTCGGCAGTGATATCACACATAAGAGGTTTGAGGCGATTAGCTATTGCCTTAGCAGAGATTTTATATATGACATTGCTTAGACTTATTGGTCTGAATTGGGTAATGAGTTCAGGAGATGAGCATTTTGGGATGAGGATGATATGTGTGTAGTTAGTTTTATCCAAAAAATTTCCTTGGTTCAAAAAGTTCAATACACTTGTCGTGACCTCATGTTTCACAATGTGCTAGAATTTTTGGTAAAAAAGTGCAGGCATACCATCAGGCCAGGGATTTTAGGGGGTGCATATCAAAAAGAGCTTGGGTTACCTTATTTGGTGTGTACGATTGAAGTAGTGCTTGATTCATACTTCTGGTGACCTTAGCCTCAGTCGTACTCAAAGTGGCGTTCATTTCCTCATCTGAAGGGTTTCTAGATGTAAACACTTGTGTGAAGTAATTTAATGATATATCTTGCATGCCAGTAACATTATCATGCAAAGTACCATTCACATCTCTTAAGCCTCGGATGGTATTCGTTCTTTTCCTATGACTGGCTCGGGAATGGAAATACTTCGTATTACTATCACCCCACCCTCATCCATTGCGCCTTTACCCCTTTGTTTCCATATAACCTCTGCTTTATCTAAGGCCCTCTAGTTCATTCCTCAAAGCCTTATCCTCCTGAGTCACATCTATAGTTCGAAGTCCTGACTTTAACAAATCTCTCCTTCATCTCTTTGACTTGGCGCCTCACACTACCAAATTCAGTTTGGTTCCACCGAAGAATACCCAATCCACAACTTCGAATATTATCAATGATGGAATCCTGATTATTAATCCTGGTCACTGTTGTCCAGTGTCTTAGCACAGTCTCTTCGCAAGAAACAGATTTGATCCACATAGCTCGAAACGGAATGTGCTTTTTCCCCTCTTTTCAGGCCCTTTAGGATTCCCAAATTTAATATGATGGGATTATGGTCTGAACAGCGGGAAGGAAGATGATGGATTTGATAGTTTGGGTAATTCTGGAGCCAGAGGAGTTGGCTAAACCACTATCCAGACGTTCTCGGATTGTGTGAGGTGACTCTCTCATATTGCACCATGTGAACTTCGATCCAATGTAGTTCAATTCAAGAAGATGAAAGTCAGTGAGAGCTTCATGGACATTTGATATCCTCCAGTTTGGCAAAGGGCAACCTCCTTCTTTCTCATGGTAGTGTACGACTTCTTTGAAATCTCCCATGCACAGCCATGGTTTCTGGGAATCCCGATGTAACCTTCTTCGTAGATTCCAAGTATTCATTCTATGCGACGCTTCCGGATCACCATATATGCCAGTGAAACGCCAAGAATCATTGTTATCCTCATTGAAAACATGATCATCGATATGATTCTTAGAATAGTTTTGAATTAGAATAGCCGTGTCTTTAGTTCATAATAATGCAAGCCCTACTGATCGGCCTCGAGCTGGGACTGAAATACCAAACAAATTAAAATTTTCCTTTAACTTATCTACCTTATTTGCTGTAAGTCTCATCTCCATAAGGAAGAGGATGTGGGGATGATGTTCTCGGATATATTCTCTGAGAGCTTGAACTGCCCGAGGGTCCCTAAGGCCATGACAGTTCCAACTTAAGCAATTCATAATTCTCGGCGGGGCTGCGTCGATATGGCTCCTCTTAACTGGTCTGATAACGACATCGTGATCATTTTCTCCCATATCAATGTCTGTTCTCTTACCTTGTATTATAATATTCATTTCAATCATCCACTACCACTTGGTCTACCTCGTTTCTTTCCTTGCATTTGGATTGGTGTTTGGGTAACCGATTCTATAATCCTTTGTTGGCGCCCTAGATTATTTATGGTCCCAATAGTCTGAGAGAGTTCCTTACCCATTGCCATCTGGACTGCCTGGTCATTATCTTGAAGAATTTCCACATCATAAATTGTATTCTCAACATCAGATTTCGGGGAGATACCCTTTCCTTCATTAACACATCTTTCACATGTTATGCCTTGCGATTATTACATGCCCACAATTGTTAGCATAAATGTCCAGCAAGCCAAACGTTGGCCCGATGGGCATTATGGGCCCTAGCCCAATTAGCTAACTAATTGCAACTATAAATATGTCATTCTCTCTAGGGTTAACATAACACCATTCAATACACTCTCATAAGCCGTCATCACACTAGCACTGGTGCCGGCTTTGTAGATTTGGTCAGGTTGGTTGGACTCGAGGATCACAGACCATTCAATACACTCTCATAAGCCGTCATCACACTAGCACTGGTGCCAGGCTTGTAGATTTGGTCAGGATGGTTGGACTCGAGGATCACAACGTACAGATTGATTTCTCTGTTATCGGTAATTCCTTTCGTGCATTAATATTTATGATATTTGCATGTTTGTATATGAATGAGGCGCAATCGATCCGTCCCAGGGTCAGATTTGTTTATGTTTATTTCCCGCTGCGTTTGGATCTGACGCCGGGGTACTGAAACCCAACAGTGCTATCAGAGCCAGTTTGCTCTTTGATTCATGTATTTGAAAATTATTTTTTTATTAGATCGTTCCCAATCGATGCTAATCGTGTTCGAATTTTTTTGAAATTAAACAGTCCGAAAAAAAATCGATTCGCACTGTTCATCGTTTTTCAAAAAACTTCCGGCAGCTGCGCGCGGAGGCACACGCGGCGGAGAAGTGTTCTCCGCCACCGTGCGTCGCCTACGAATGACTGTGTGTCACTGTTCTTCACAGTCAGTGATTTATCGCCCAGAGTGAGTCGCGACCAAGCCACTGTATTTTTCCCGAAAACATTCGCGTCCGATTTGTTCTCCATCTTTTCGCGCCGAATTGCTGAATCTTGTAGAGAACTCGATGTGCGCGGCTCCAGATCGGCGAGATGAAGGCGGCGGCGCGGGCTAGGGTTTCTGAAACCCTAGCCGCCGCATTGTCATGGTGGGGAAGGAGATGAACAGTGCATTTGCCCTAATTTTTAATTTTTAATTAATTTTTTTTTTTGATGATCGAAATTTCGATTTTGGTATGAGTTTAATTATTAAATTTTTATTTTTGGATCCAAATTGGTTTGGAATCTATAAATTAATTTTGGGACATTTTAGATATTTTTTCGGATATTAATTTTGAAATAACAAATCCTAAAAAAATTAATTATTAAAAATATGATTTTTAATTTATTATATGTAAAATAGAGATTTTACAAATTAATTGTAAATTAAATGAACATGTTTCATTTAATTTATTTTCAATTAATATTATGATTTGAAAGGTAAAATAGAGATTTTATCAATTAGTTGAAATTTAATTAATTAGAAATTACATAAAATTATTTAATTTAATTTGTTAATTTTATTTTCAATTAATGATGCGATTAGTGGGGAAACAATAGAATAAATTAATTATTCTGCTGTAATTACATGTGATGCGATTAGTACAATTACATATGATGTAATTGTTTAGTTTAATGTTTAATTACATATAATGTGAATGTATGGTGGATGATTACGGGCCTTGACCAATATGTTTATGTTTTAGGTTTTATTGTTTCATTATAATTGTGATTTTGGTTATCGGGCCTGCGAGCCTGCTCTCTCTATTTTTCTGATGTATCCCACCCCGGATTTGTATCCCTATTCTCTTGTTTACACGATTTAAATGTAAAATCTTTAGAATTAGTAGGAGATCAAGATTGAAGACGGAGCCCCAAGAATCAAGACTTGTATGATGGAAACAAAATGTAATAGGATTGCATTGCATACCTGCATCACCTTAGACAAACTTGTGATCCACGTATGGCTCACGTGGATCAATTAGGAAAAGGTCGTAATCGTCCATATTTATTTTTATTATGCATGTGATGTATGATAAATGTTTGTTTGTATGTTTTATTAGTACATATGATTGCATGAATAAAGCATAGATGCATGAATTCGGCAACAAACACACAAGCACTTGATGAGATTTTAAAATAAAGTTAAATCCCTCTTTTGAATATGATTCAAAATTTTAATATCAAACTGTGAAGGGGAGCTCAAAGGAGTTTGTTGCTTCCTGTCTTCCATCAATAGTTAAGCCATGAGACGCTACTCGTGTCAGGTGTCTTGTCTCACCCTCGTGGGTGGCATCTAGCATGTGAAAGCTGTGTGTTTAACTGTCACTTAATTATGGATAGAGTTATGTTAACCTTTAAGATTGCTCACCCTCGTGGGGTCTTATTGGCGGACATTACCATCCGTGGGATGGTTTAGTTTGACGTGAGAAGGCATAATTAGCCTGCCTCCATAGTATTCTATTTGTTAAGATATGGTAGAGGAACACATTAATCCGTTTGTCTATTAGTTTTGACTTCTTCTCTTCAGCGCGGGGTAGAGCAGTTTGGTAGGTTATGCCAATCACGAGACGAATATCTTGGGGGTTGCATATGATGCAATTGTTAGCTACCTTTAGTATCATGAAGCTGGCTGGACCCTCGCCTGGGGCTATCATGAGCTAGTTGGACTCCAAGCCCATTAAGAAAAAATGATTTTTCGTTCATTTGTCATGAGGGTGATAAATTCGAAAAATTTAGTGGGAGCATTCAATAACAAAGTCCATGTTTTGAATTAATTAATAATCAAACGATTTGCTTATATTTTCTGTTTATTTTTCAGTATTAAAATGGCTAAGAATCCGATCGCATCTATTCTCGATACAAACAAATTAACTGGGCAAAATTAAAATGATTGGCTAGGAAATTTGAAAATTGTTCTGGATTCTGAAAAATTGACGTATGTGCTAACGAAGCTACCCCCTGGAAAGGTTCCTAAGGGCTCGACTCCTGATGAGATTGAGATTGTCCAGAAATGGAAGGATGACGATCTCAAAACGCGATGCTATATGATGGCATCAATGTCGAATGAACTTCAGAGACAACATGAACATATGAACCATGCCCCCGAGATTCATACTCACCTGCAAGAGTTGTATGGTGAGCATACTCGTTCTCTACGTTATAGTGTTGTCAGAGACCTATTTCATGCCCATATGAGGGAAGGGTCTTCAGTCCAAGCTCATGGATTGAAGATGATAGGTCTTATTGAGAAACTTGCTAGCTTAGATACGATCTTGGAGAACGAATTGGCGTTTGTGATCCTTCAGTCTATACCAGACTCATTCAAGCAATTTGTGGTGAACTTCAACATGGACAAAATGGAGTGCACACTTGCAGAGCTTGTCAATATGTTGACTACTGCTGAGGCTGCCATGAAAGAGGAAAAGCCTGTTCTGTTGATTAATTCTTCCTCAAAAGCCAAGAAGAGTTCCTGGCCTAAGAAGAGGAAGGATACTGGGAAGCGTTCTCAGCCTGAGCCACAAAAGAAAAGGGCTAAGGGAACAAAAATGCTTCCATTGCGGCAAACTGTTGGGTTTCCGTACCCCGGCGCCAGATCCAAATGCAGCGAAAAAAAACAGTAAACAGATCTGACCCAGGGACGGATCGATCGCGCATGATTCATGTATTAGCATGCAAATATCATAATATAATGCACGAAAAGAGATTACCGATAACAGCGAAATCACTCTGATGACGGTGTTCCTTTTCTAGTCCAATCAACCTGACCAGATCTACAAGCTCAGCACCAGTGCTAGTGTGGTGTTAGCGTTTCTATGAGAGTGATTGGAATCAATTGAGAGTGACTTTGAATGAAGTCTCTATATCTTTTTCAGAAACTAGAATGACATATTTATAGGGTCATTAAGTAACTGATGGGCTTTGGGTGCATAAAACCCAATAGGCCAACTTTTGGCTGCAGGGCATAAATGCTAACAATCTCCCACTTGCCCAAAAGCCAACACATGAGCACTAAACTCATAATCCAAGTAGGTCAATCCAATTGAATAACTTGATGTACAAATGACGTACATAATTATGAGATAAATATATCATACTTTTTAATTTTAGAACTTTCTATAGATGAAACCTTTCCAAACATAGAAACTCCACTAAAGTGAGGAGCTTTCAAAAATTAAACTCATATCTTGAATATCAATCACACAATCTTGAGCACTTGACATTTAAGTCTCAATTCTCATCGATAGATCGGCGGCCGGTTGATTGTGACCCAGTGAGGCTCAAGTGTATCATAGCAGTAGGATCACAACCTTTGTGATTTTAGAAGTCAAACAACTTCTTTGGGCTTACCCTGAACGCCCCATTGTCAATTAAACTCCTTTAATAGACAATTGCCAAAATATAATTCCAGCAACAACCTACCGATCGTGGGTAGCGCCTAGCATCTGCGCTTCACAAAGACCTAGATACAAATGCCTAACAACGTACGAGAACCTGTCAGCCATAGTTAGCGTGCAGTACATTCCTTTCACTCAATATGTCCCGATTGAATCTAGGGCATTGGTCGGTCGAGGCCCCTTATGATTTCAATAACTATGTATTTGTTTCACGTTATATGATTCATTGTGTGCGTATATGAAAAATTCATTTTTCACAAGCACTACCCACTCTGCCAGAGATTCCTCGAATCATATATAGAAAAACACATAGGACATCCTGGTTCATCAAGACCAGTGGTGAATCCCCAACGACAATCATAGTTCTCTGACAGCATCACTGAATACCCAAAATAATGACTTTATGACCCACATGTGACCAGTCATTAAATCAAAGTACACAGCTATCTATCAAGACCTCAATGACGCCTCGGGTCATGAGGAGTAATGGTGCACAACTATGACTAGAAATTCTATACTCGACAAATGGTAATCACTTATAGAATTCCGAGTAGGGTTGTTCAGTGAACTCATTCCTAATGAGCACCTATTCATGTGTGTTGACTTCTCCAAGCCAACGCCGATGAAACGCGGCGCACTACACTAGACACATCATGAATACCAGTCTCTAACGAGCATATATCGATATCCCATTCTCGAAGGCTCATTGACCAGGAACATTTAGAAATCGCGGTCGAGAATGTATTTCATGGTCACCATCATATGCGCTACCACATTCTATGGACTATGGAAACTTCAAGGACTTCATCAATACATCAAGATGTATGGGTAAACAGATGAAGAAGTGCCATATATATTAATATTCAAACAAAGATTTGTCATAATAAGATTATAAGTACAATCAATCAACTATTGATTTACTTAATCATGTATGACAACAGTATCTTTCACTTTCCCAAAGCCAACTACTCATGTGTCTTAAGACCATCTTCCCAAGATGTCTAACAGACACCAATCATTGTAAATGCTTTGTCAGTGGATTGAGGCGATTCTCTCGATAATAATGTCGTGTCTACCATCTCTCTCATTAGATAGTATTTTCTCAATATATGTTTGGATCCTGATGAGATCTTGGCTATTCATAATAGCTCAATGTTGTCACAGTACACAGAGACCGTGTCAACTGCACTAGAAATTACACCCAACTCTTGGATGAAATTTCTTGTCCAAACTGCCTATTTGTTGCATCGTATGCTGCAATGTATTCAGCTTCACTGGTGGAATCCAATGTGGTGTCTTGCTTGGAAAGTTTCCAAGAGACATCACCATCATTGAGCTTAAATACAAATCCGAACATCGATATGGTATCATCTACATCCAAATTAAAAACCAGCATCAGCTTAGCCTTCAACTTTTATTTCTCCACTTACAGATCCAAAAACCATGAACATATCATAAGTTCTTCATAAGAACTTGAGGATTATTTTCACAGTTTTCCAGTGACCTTCACCGGGATCTGTCTGATGTCTGCCCATTACTCTAAGAACATAGATCAGGCCAAGTAAATACCATAGCATACAATATGCTATTAAAAGTAGAAATATAAGGTACCAAATGTCATCTTTTCTCTCTCCTCATCAATCTTAAGACCCATTGACTCGAGAGATGAATACTATGACATATTATGAAGTAACTCATTTTTTGACTATTCTACGCTAAACCCTTTTTTAGCACAGTATGTACGTAGATTGAGAGATCTCAAGCATCCTTTAGATCTATCCCTATAGATCCTTATGCTATGTACGTATTCTCCCAATCTTACATGGAGAAATTAGTAGATAATCATGCTTTAATTGATTAATCCAATACCATTCACAATGAGCATGATATAACCGACTTAAAGCATCACAAATGTAACCATGCTCCCACTAACCCTTTTGCACACACATGTCACTTCCGGATTTTTAACAAAACCAAACACTTTGATGATGTTATCAAAACGGAAGTTCAAACTTCGGGATGCCTTCTTATGCCCATAAATGGACCTCTGGAGTTTGAAAACATTTTTCTCACTCCAAGAAGTGTAAACACATTTGGCTGCTACATTTATACCTCAATGCCACAACTGAGAAATGTTGTGTTCACATCCATTACTCATATCTCATATTCTTAATATAAAATATAACTAATAAAATACAAATAGACTATAGAATCACAACTGATTAAAAGTCTCTCACAGACAACTCTTTGCCTATGAGAATAACCTCTTCCCATCAGTTAAGCTTTGAAGGTCGCTACCTTCCCATATACTCCAAGCTTTCACTTGCAGATTCATTTGCAGCCAATGAGAACAATTCCCAAAGAGGATCTACTAAGGTCCATACCTTATTAGAGTACATGGAGTCTATTTCAAATTTTATAGCATCTCGCCAATATCCCAAAACGATGTCCAACATCTCCTTGAAAGTCCTAGGATCACATCCATGGTCAAAACCATTTTGACTACTTTCTGGAGTAAATTCAATTTATCAGGAGTTCTTGAAACATTTTCTAATCTCCTTGGTGTGTGTAAATCAAAGGTTGTGATTGACTCAATTAATTTCACCGTTTTCACTTTTCTAGTGGTTTGTGGTTCTTGAACCCTTTCAAGTTATATTATTTTGTCATCCTTTCTAATAGAAAGATTTTCTCTAGAAAGATTGCACTTGCGAAACAAACACTTTGCCTGCAATTGATAATATAAATTTTCACAAAATAACATAAGATGGATCAACTATCCAACTCATCTCCCACTGGCTGCTTCGCATAAGCAGAACAATCTCAAATAAAAGTTTGGATTATTTTTCAGTCCATATCGTATATGGAGTTTTGGTCACTGCATTGGTATGAATTATGTTCAACAAATATGTAACTTTAGAGAGTTACTCAAAGAGAATCACTTTCTCTTTAAGATAACTCAACATCCCCTTGCACTAACATTTAGTGCTCAACATATGTCCATATGAATCAAATTCAATGGACATTTAGCAAATGCTAAAGATATGTAGGATTTAAGTTATCATTCTTTTATATTCTTTGAAAATAATCATACTACTTGATGTGACTAGAAATAAACACATCTTGAGTGCTTAATTGTCTACGATTTGGTAGGTGATGTATAAAGACCAAGAAGAGACATGGACATAACAAGGACTAAAAGTTGATCAAGAAAAGGGCAAAAATATAATTTTGAAGGAGGAGATCGATTGCCACGAAGAGGAGATCGATCGCCTATGGACAGAAACTTAATCAACAAAATTCACGAACCAGCGATCGATCGCGAAGAATTGGCGATCGATCGCCTCAAGAAATTCGCTGAAAAAAAATATAACTAGCGATCGATCGCCACACATCAGGCGATCGATCGCCGAAGAGTCCGGAAATTAGGAAATTGATTCTTTTACCATGTTTAAAAGATTGTATCCCATTTTTATCACTTCCATACCCTAAAACTCGAGACTAAGCCTCATTAGCAGCAGTTTTTTGATAGTTTTTCATACTCTTAGAATATTTGGAGATTTTAGATTAATTTTCTTTCAAGTTTTCTTCAAGAACAACGAAGAACGGAACCGGAATCGACAAGCCGGAATCGTGATTTATATTAGTAATTTCTTTTCCTTTATTTATCTAATGTTTTCCATCGAATTTTTTATTGTTTTTAGATTTAATTATGCTAGGCTAAACCCTTTGATTCTTGGTTGAAGGGATACCTACTTTTGGATTTAAATCTTTTATGAGAATTTGGTTTGATTGTTGAATTAGATTTCGATTTCAATTTGTTTCTCAGATTTTGAATTCCATGATTGTTGTGTTTGTGTATTAGACCGATCACCTAATATTCAATTACATAATCGATAGTTTGTTAAGAAACAACTAAGATCAATAATTAACCGGCTGTAGGTGTTATTGAATTCTTAGGAGAAACGGTCGAGTAATCAATTTTAACGGCTGTAGTTTTCATTGATTAGATTTATGGAACTCATTAGTTTTGAAAACTATCATTGATTTAATCATTAACGGCTGTAGTGGTGATTAGAGATTTGGTAAGGGTTCAATTGAATGCTGTTTTCTCTTTGACTACGAATAAGATGAGTAGGAATTGAATTTCCAATCGATAGATAATTGAAAGAATTCGAATGTTTTGATTTGATGACTAAAAGATAATTTTCCAAAAGTACGGTTACCTGGAAACCAAGAATCGCTTCACTCTCATAAGTTTAAATCATCTTAGTAATCTCGTTAATTAGTTTAATTATAGAATTTGTTTAGTAGTAATCATTCATCCTAAAACCCCCTTGTTACTATTCGTTTTTGGCACGAAATAAATTTACCTTCCTTGTGAGATCGATCCCTACTTCCGATACTACATATTTTTGCTATTAACTGAAGAATGGTTAATTTGGGCGTACGCGATAAGCGCTACCACTACTCGTTCATAAGTTCACCATATTCAATAAAACATGAATTCTTTTAAAAATACTACAAATCACATTCGCAAATTTAAAAGAATGTCATTCTCTATCAAAATAGGAACAATGTTCATGATTAAATCTAGAACAAATAAATAATTGCTCGAACTAGTTCCTAACCAGTTCAAGATTTTATATTAAATAAATGTTTCAAACAGCCTTTGCAGCAACTCTTGCTACAATGCTTAGCCTCAGGTGGGTTTCACATTCCTTGGGCTCTCTACTTCTTCTCATCACATGCAACTCTTTGCAAAGATGCGAACACAACTGGCATCATATACCAAAGAGTAGAACCAATAGAAACATTTAATTTTAATATAAAACATACCCTTTCTAGAACGCTTCTAGTCTAGGTATTCCTTACAATTTTGCGCTAGTGACCAGCAGTGAAAACATAGATGCCTCTCCTTTCTTAGTTGCTACTATACATTTTCGTCTTTTGTGGTTGAGAACCATTTCCCTTCCTCTTCTTTATCCTTGAACTCTTCCTACCATTGGTAGAAGATTCGACAAGAAGAACACGTTTCTCCTTTTGAATCAAGGACTCATGAGTTCCCAACGTTTTGACTAAAAGATCAAATCTACCGTCAGTTAATGAGATATCGTCACATTCAGCTTTATCAATTGATCAAAAAGAGATATTTTTCTTACACCATGCTCATAGACCGAAGCCCCATCTTGCATGTCAAATGAAAATAGCTCTTTTGAAGTCGCGAGTCTCAGTAATCGCGTCCGTTCACCAAACAACATTTGTAGGTGTTGGAAAATATCAGCAGTATGAGCGAGCTTCTCATATCTGTGTTGAAACTCATTGGTGATATTGATGCTATCATATAGCATCTAGCCAAGAAATCATCACCCCATCACTTCAAAAGTGTGGTGATCTCTTCATTAGACGAACCAGGAGACACTTCAACAGGAGGCTCCCACCAAGGGTATACAACAACTTTTTAGAAGCAAGCACTATTTTAGAATTAATAGTCAATCAGAATAATTTGGTGCGGTTACTTTGTTTGTATCGAGAATTGATGCAATCGGATTCACGGCAATCATAATACTGAGAATAAACAGAAAATACATGCAAACTGTTTGATTATTAATTAATTCAAAAACTATGGACTTTAGTTATTGAATGCTCCCACTGAATTTTTCGAATTCGTCACCCTCATGACAAATGAACGGAAAATCGTATTTTCTTAGTGGGCTTGGAGTCGAACTAGCTCATGATAGCCCCGGGCGAGGGTCCAGCCGACCTCATGATACTAAAGGTAGCTCACAATTGCATCATATGCAACCCCCAAGATATTCGTCTCGTGATTGACATAACCCTACGGAGGCAGGCCAATTATGCCTTCTCACGTCAAACTAACCCATCCCACGGATGGTAATGTCCGCCAATAAGACCCCACGATGGTGAGTAATCTTAAAGGTTAACAGAACCGTATCTCTAATTAAGTGGCAGTTAAACACACAGCTTTCCCATGCCAGATATCCCCCACGAGGGTGAGACAAGACACCTGACACAAGTAGCGTCTCATGGCTTAACTGTTGATGGAAAACAGGAGCAACAAACTCCTTTGAGCTCCCTTTACAGTTTGATATTAAAATTTTTGAATCATATTCAAAAGAGGGATTTAATAATTTTCAAATCTCATCAAATACTTGTTTGTTTGTTTGCCGGATTCATGCAACTATGTTTTATTCATGCAATCATATATACTAATAAAACATACAAACATTTATCATACATCACACGCATAATAAAAATAAATATGGACGATTACGGCCTTTTCCTAATTGATCCACGTGAGCCATACGTGGATCACAAGTCTGTCTAAGGTGATGCAGGTATGCAATGCAATCCTATTACATTTTTGTTTCCATTATACATGTCTTGATCCTTGGTGCTCCATCTTCAATCTCGATCTCCCACTAATTCTAATAATGTACATTTAAATCGTGCAAACAAGAGAATATGGATACATTCCGGGGTGGGATACATCAGAAAAAAGAGGGAGCAACCAAAATCACAAAAAAACCTAAAAACCTAAGCATCCACCTAAACACATTGGTTAAAGCCCGTAATCATCCACCATGCAATCACATCATATGTAATTAAACATTAAACTAAATAATTACATCATATGTAATTGTACTAATCACATCACATGTAATTAGAGCACAATAATTAATTTATTCTATCGTTTCCCACTAATCACATAATTAATTGAAAATAAAATTAACAAATTAAATAAAACCATTTTATTTAATTTTTAATTAATTAATTTTTAGTTAATTGATAAAATTTTTATTTTACCTTTTAATCATAATGATAATCGAAAATAAAATTAACAATTAAATGAAACACTTTCATTTAATTTTCAGTTAATTAAATTTTCAATTACTTGGTAAAATCACAATTTTACCTCAAATCATAATATTAGCCAAAAATAAAATAAACAAATTAAATGAAACATTTTCATTTAATTTTCAATTAATTAAATTTTCAACTGATTGTAAAATCTCCATTTTACCCTTAATAAATTAAAAATCACATTTTTAATAAATTAAGTATTATGATTTATTATTTCAAAAATAATATCCGGACAAAACATGTAAAATGACCCAAATAATTTATGGACTCCAAACAGTTTGGATCCAAATTAAACCAATTGAAAGCACATATTTTCGAATTTAAAAAAAAAACAGAATTTTTTTTTTATTTCGAAAATTAATGTTCAGTGTCCCTAAAATAAAAAATTAGGGTTAGGGTTTTTTCTTAGAATTCTCCAGCCGCCACTTACTGTTCATCTTCATCTTCCAGAAGAACGGCGCGGCTAGGGTTTCACTCAGGCTTCACGCAGAAGCCTCGCCACCTTCGCACGCCGACGCGAGACCAGAACATCGGTCCTGCAAGCCGCAAGCTGGACGGCGGAGAACACATTCCCCTCCCTTGCTCAGCCGCCTGCACTGGCCGTCTGATTCGCGATTCTGGAGGTGGATTCGCTCCAGATTTGCTCGAGCATTGTGCGCACGCGATGGAGAACGATTTCTCAAAGCTGCGTCGCCGCCATCCGCTCACCCGAGAGCGCCGCCGCCAGCCGTACCTTCACCGGTGATGACTAGTGCCGGAAACGATTTCCGGTCAGTATTTGGGCCTGGATTAAAACTCCTTTTATTCCAATTTTCTATGTTTTCCGGATTCCAAATTTTAGAAAACTCAAACACAGATTAGAATTGATGAGAAACGATCTAATAAAAATTAATTATCAAATACATGAATCAAAGCAACCTGGCTCTGATATCACTGTTGGGTTTCCGTACCCCGGCGCCAGATCCAACGCAGCGGAAAAAAAATAGTAAACAGATCTGACCCAGGGACGGATCGATCGTGCCTGATCATGTATTAGCATGCAAATATCATAATATAATGCCCGAAAAGAGATTACCGATAACAGCGAAATCACTCTGATGACGGTGTTCCTCTAGTCCAATCAACCTGACCAGATCTACAAGCTCAGCACCAGTGCTAGTGTGGTGTTAGCGGTTCTATGAGAGTGATTGGAATCAATTGAGAGTGACTTTGAATGGAGTCTCTATATCTTTTTCAGAAACTAGAATGACATATTTATGGGTTGTTAGGATCGGGGTAGTGTTTAGAAGGGGGGTGAATAAACACTGGATTCAAACTCGATTTCTTTTTCTGATTAACTGTAAACTGTTAAGTATTACAGTTGCTTCTCAATATCAGGCAAGTCAACAGACACTTATTATAGTGCGGAAGACGTCTACTGAACTTGTGAGGAATAAAAACTGAGGTAATAAAGCAATAAACAAATAACACAAGAGTTGTTTCTGGAAGTTCGAAGCACAACGCTTCTACGTCTCCCCTTCTTCCTTTGCAGGAAGGATTCACTAGAAGACTTGGTTTACACTTTACAGTATACAACCTTCTTAGGCACTAACACACTTGGCCTAAACTCCTAGCAATCACAATCTTCTTAACTTTTGATTACAAGAGATTCTATAACACTCTTTACAAAATAAACTTTCTAGCTTCGAGTGTTTTTGAGCAGCAGACTTCAATTGGAAATAATCTATCACAGATTCAGTTTCGCTGTTTGTCTGCTCTTTGCTGAACGTTTGGAATATCAGTAATATGATTTTCTTGTTTGCTTTGAAGTATATCTCTTTGTTGAAAATCGCTCAGCACTTCTTCATCCTCTGCTTGGACGTATTTATAGGTTTGGTTGTCCAACGGTAGCTTTTCTGTATATGGAAGAGATTAGCTTTCCAAATTCATATTGTCTTCTTTCCTATTTTGTTAAGCACCGGCTCTTTTCATTCTGACGGTAATGGTGGCGGAGATATAGCAGGGTGCGCGCCGCTCTGTTGTACCTTTGTCAGAGAATGTTGTACTTATTTTGTCTCGTTGCTTAGTGCTCTTACTGGAAGTTTAGACTTCTGCTGGTTTTCTTTGTTCAACTGGTCGTTCATCCTCTTATGACCAGTTGATGTCTTTGTTTAGTGTGAGACTATCCGGTTGATAGTTGTCCAGTAGCTGTCTATCCAGTTGGTAGCCATCCAGATGATGTCTTGTCCAGTTGGTGGCCATCCAGTTTATGTCTTGTCCAGTTGGTGTCTATCACCCGGTAGGTGTCTTCATCCGGTAGATGTCTTCATCCGGTAGGTGTCTTTATCAAGTTGGTCTTTGACATCCGGTAGGAGTCTTTATCGAGTTGGTCTTTGACATCCGGTAGGACTCTAGCATCCGGTAGGTGTTTGTAATCACCAAAACTTAGAAATCATTTTCCCAACAATTTCCCCCTTTTTGGTGATGACAAAACTAAGCAATAATCGATTTCCTACTCGAGTAAATAAGATGAGAATCCTGAAAATACTTGAAGACATAAAGAAATTTTCATTTGTTATAAATATAAGCAGATTACAAGTTGTAATCAAACTGGACAATTGAGAGAGATTCATCTTTATTTAAGATGAATTCTAATAACTTGAATAGAATCTAAGACAAATCTAGTTTTACACAATATAGCTGATACATGACAAATTAAACAAGCACTGTAGACCCGGAGAGCTTCGATCCACCTAATGTCAGAGAGGAAGAGCTCGATCCACCTTATTTCAGAGAGGAAGAGCTCGATCCACCTTGTTTCAGAGATGATGTCGGGAAGAGTCATATGTATATTCATCTGGCCTCCATGATTTATGGATTTACCTAATGAAAATACTCTATCTCTGCCGGTCTACCTTGTTTCAGAGAGGAAGTCGGGAAGAGTCATATGTATATTCATCAGGCAGCTTCCATGGTTCATGGATTCACCTATCAGAATACTCTATCTCTGTCTTCCCCCTTTTTGTCATCAGCACCCATATAACTCCTGATTGCAGTTCCTGACTGATGATGAGCATCAGAGCAGGGATCCAAACGCTGAAGCTTAACGGAGCTGGGTTAGATAAGTAATCAACCCATGAGGGGTTGATTTAGATAAGTAATAAACCCATGAAACGGAACAATTGTAAGATGTAAACCAAGGAATTTTTAAAGGCTTGAAAAGAATCATGGTTCGTGAATGTGTGTTATGTGAGCAAGCAAGAGTCGCTATTTATAGAACAAAAAAGGTTTCAATTAGTGTGAATGCATTTATGTTGATCAGTAAATACAAAGAAAAAGTCAACTAAAAACAGTAAATAGATAAGAATAATTAAAGAAGGATCAGAAAATGATACTATTTTCTCCCGAACCAATGTTGGGAATAGTCGCGCTTTTCGGTAGGCGGTTGGCGCGGACTTCGAGTCTGGGCTGAGCAGTTGATCTGGACTGAGTGAGTGCTCCAGTTGCAGGGGATGAACGACCAGCTGAACTTGAAGCTCGCTGTGCTGAAGGAGCAGTTCTGCTGGGTTCAGGCAGTCTGCGGATTATTTGAGGAGCTGCAGGCAGGCTGTTGCATATATCTTGAATCTGAGAAGCAAATGCTGCCTGCATGGTGGCCAACTGATCGGTTAAGACTTTCTTGGCATCTTCAATTTTCTCTCCAAGAGCCAGGGAGGTGGCAGCATGAAGAGATTCATTATTTTGAGTTATCTGAAGACGAGCCTGGCCAATTCGAGAAAAAGCGTCCGCCACTGCATTCTCAGCAAAAGTTTGAAGTCTGGTGACAGTAGTCGTTAAACTACTTAAGTCCCTGTAGACTTGCTGGAATTGAGAGTCCCTGTGCTGCTGATGGGTTCCTAGAATAAGAGTTGCAGTCCGCTCTTCCTGCTTAAGTTTATTGACATCGCTGGCTAGTGCTGATATTGCAGTGGAGAGATTAGCTAGCTGTGCAGCAATGTTCGGTGGCTCGTCCAGAGAGATTGAAGTTTGAAAATCGAAGAAGTCCTCTGACGGTTTTTGAGCCATGGACGGATCCACAGCAAGTATTTGATGTTCAGCAGCAGGAACAAGAACACCAGGATGAGTAAGTACAACTGCAGTAGATGGAGACCAGTTTCTTCAATAAGTGGGGCAGCTGGGGAGTCTGAGATAGTAGCAGTTATAGTAGCAGTTTCTTCAATCAGTGGGGCAGCCATATCAGCAGTGGCTTGATCAACTGTAGCAACAGACGACTGGGTGTGATCATTGGAATGTGAAGACTCACTGGGTTCATGGTTGCCAGAAGATATGGTAACTTGCTGAACAACCTTCTGAATTACTGTGTCCACATTGATGTGATCAACAACCATCGGCTGGGTTTGTTGATCAAGATAAAAGCTGGGAGTAGAAAAGACACAGTGAGCAGTTGGAGAGGAGAGTTCTTTAGCAGAAGAGGCTGCCTCCAAGGCAGTTGATGCTGTTTCCGCTTCAGTGGGAGTGGTCTCCAGGCCAAGAGAAGTGATCTCCACAGTAGAAGAGACAATTTCCAAATTTGCAATAGCCATTTGTAACTCCGGCTGGTCGGGGCATTCAACATTTTCAGCAGTGGAGCATGAGTGAATTCCAGTGGATATGCGAATATCATGAAGAGCGAGCTCAGCCATTTCCAGCTTGGGTCCAAGAGCATTTAGAACGGCTCTATCATGATTCGCTGTGCCTGAATCACCATTGAAATGTTGAAGGCAGGTTTCCACAAGGGCTTGAAGTTCGCCCACATAGTTCATCAGGCGAAAAACATCCCGCAGCTTCAGGCTTTTCTCGGGGTCTGAGATTTGAAGATAGGCCAAGATTTGGTTCTCATCTTCCCTGGCCTGATCAAGAATAGGATCGAAATCATCAAATCGAACTTTTACTCGAGCCTTGACCCAACGATCAAAAATGTCTAGCTGTGGTTGCAGTTTGGCTTCAACTGTATCCATGACCATTTGGATCTCGAAGGCAACAGGAGTGGACACTGGAGCCGTAAGGGTTTTTCCTTTGCCAGCAGGGGTGGTCTTTGGATGACAGTACGGACACAAGGACTTGGGTGTCCTAAAGCTGATAGTGCCTGGTGCTTGTTGAGAGCTCACCAATGCTGACGGAGGGTCAACTTGAATCATTGATGGAGCAGGCACCATGGCTAACGAGGCAGTGGGTTCCTCAGTTGGAGGATTTGCAGGGTTGGGTTCTCTATCAGGAATGTTTTCTGTCGGACCAGCGGAGGAGATGGTATCAGAAGCTGCAATGTCTTTCTGTCGGACAGCCGGAGGAGCAGCTTTTCTTGTTCTGGGCTTCTTAGGAGGGGGAGGAGGAGGAGAAGACTCAGCGGATTCTGAGACGGTTTGTTCAGAGTCGCTGATGACCTGCTTCAATCGGCGCTTAGTTACCCCAACGTCTCTGCCACTTCTCTGCCTGTGAAGCTGAAGATACTTGGCAGTGATAAGTCTCCCCGGATGGAGGTTGGTGAGAGCCCCTGTCTTAATGTGTTTGCTGTCAAAAAGGCTGCTTAGCAAAGCCTGATTGACCCTTGCCAGAGACTACGAGACTAGTCAGAATTTAAAATAACACAGCTGACCAGTTTATCTCCAATCCTTTGCATATTGCAGTCATAACATCAAATTTTTCAGGGGTGATCATATCAAATGATCCAGCTTTACATAGGAGCCCCTTGGAGATGATGTCCGTCAGTTTTCGATAGTGACTCTTCATTAATACTTTCCTGAAGGGAGGACGTTGAAGGCGATGAGCAGAGTCAGAAGCTGTGAGGCGCATCTCTTCTCGTAGTTCTACTGGAACAGTGGAAAAATCAGTAAGTCCGGTGGAAGGAAGGCACATGTGTGTGGTAAATTCAGGTTGGGTGATTGTAACCAACTGTCTAGATATGGATGCCACCACGATGTCATCAACAACTTTGGCCGTAGCAAAGAACTCGTGTAGCTCGTCCTTGTAGAATGAGGGGGCCTGTCTCAGGATTACCAAGAGTCCTGAAGTATCCAGCTTGTGAATCAGCTCCTTTGTCTCCTCATCAGATGATGTGTATATAGAATGAAAATCTACGTGAACAGCATTGGTGATGAAGCTTGGCTGTATATTCTTTGACATTTTGGATGAATATGAGGAAGAAACAACAGCAATCTTGTTAGAGTAAAATTTTCTGAAAGAAAAGATAATTGCAGTGAATTGTTGGAGAAGAAGAGTAGTGAAACTAATGGCGGTTAAAATGAAAGTATATGTAACGTCGTACTGTAGATGAGCGGACACATGTATACGTGGCGATCATCTAACGATTAAAAAAATATTAACCAATAAATAAAAGGACAGGATTTAGGCGGGAGTGAAATAATTTATTTTACACAAAAGTAATTTTGAATTCCGACGTTCATTAGGTTAATAAGTATCGAGGGTTATTTTTGTCAAAGCATATTTGGTAACATCTGCTGGTATGTAGGGTTCGACTGGTAGGAAAACATCTACTGGATGTAGATTCCTACTGGTACGGATACACCTACTGCAGCTGACCATTGTATTACCAGCTGAGCTTAAATAGCCATGATAGGATTATAACTGAAATTCCCCCTAAATTTATGCAAATAAACTAACTAATTCCCTCTGAATTTATTACCAAAACAAAATAATCAAGAAGTAATTTCAATTAAACCAAGAATATTTCGAAAGTAAGAAAACTTAGCGTCCGGTAGGGGTTTTGTGAAAATGTCTGCTGCCTGTTGTTCGGTAGAAATATACTCCAGCCGAATTTCTTTCTTCATAACATGATCTCTGATAAAATGATGACGGATGTCAATATGTTTAGTACGAGTATGAAGAACTGGATTGTATGTTATAGCAGACGTATTGTCACAAAATATGGGAGCCTCTGTGGACTCAATTCCATAATCTCTGAGTTGTTGCTGAATCAAGAACAATTGAGCACAGCAGCTTCCAGCAGCAAGGTACTCTGCCTCGGCAGTGGAAGTTGCTATGGATGTCTGTTTCTTGCATCCACATGATATCAATCGATCTCCAAGGAATTGACAATACCCACTGGTGCTTTTTCTGTCAATTTTGCATCCAGCATAGTCAGCATCTGAGTATCCAATAAGATTAAACGTTGAGTCTCTTGGATACCATAGACCAACATTCTCAGTGCCTTTCAAATATTTGAGGATCCTTTTGACAGCAGTGAAATGCGACTGCTTGGGATTTGCTTGAAACCGGGCGCACATACACACTGCAAACATAATATCTGGTCGGCTGGCTGTCAAATATAGTTGAGATCCGATAATGCCGCGATACATTGTAACTTCGACTAGTATTCCTGAATTATCCAAGTCGAGTTTGGCAGATGAGCTCATTGGTGTAGCAGCAGCTGAGCTGGTACTCATTCCATATTTCTTTAGCAACTCTTTAGTGTATTTAGACTGATTTATCAAGATTCCTTCACTAGATTGCTTGACTTGCAATCCTAAGAAAAATGATAATTCTCCCATCATGCTCATCTCAAATTGGTCCTGCATTATCTTTGAAAATCTTTCACATAATTTTGGGTTAGTACTGCCAAAATAATGTCATCAACATATATCTGAACTAGCAGAGTATGGTCTCCCTTTGTAAATTTAAATAAAGTTTTGTCCACCGTGCCAATGGTGAAGTCATGATCAATCAAATATTTTGATAGAGTTTCATACCATGCACGGGGGGCTTGCTTCAGACCATACAAAGCTTTGTTCAGATGTTAAACATAAGATGGTTGCAGATGGTTTTCAAATCCAGGAGGTTGTTCAACATATACTTCTTCCTGGAGATTGCCGTTAAGAAATGCACTCTTAACATCCATCTGATAGACCTTAAAGTCTTTAAATGCAGCAAAGGCAAGAAATATGCGAATGGCTTCTAATCGGGCTACAGGGGCAAAGGTTTCATCAAAATCAATGCCTTCTTCCTGCCTGTATCCCTGTGCAACTAGTCTTCCTGTAAGGACCCTAATCCTTAAGTGCGGAATTAAGGCATAATAGAGCTAATAACAATGATCAGAGTATAATAAACAAGTGGAGTCTATGAGCTTAAGCATTTACATGCCAAAATAAAGGACTACAAAAAGGATTAATTACATTCCAATCAATGAATGTATCCACTATAGTTTTACGCTACTCCTAGAGTAGGCACTATACAAAAGAATCCTGTCCTTTCATCTACCAAAGATGCTCGTGAAGCTCACTGTCTCAACCCGTTCAAGCCCGTCTATCATGCCAAAAAGGTACCTACAAGGACAACCCCCAAACATGAGCAATAATAATCATTCATATTCAACACAATATGAAGATAAAGCGTAAATGCATAATCAATATGAAACACTTCCTGTTTCCCGTGCATTTCAAACGCTTCCCGTTTGGTTGTTCCTGTACCAGAACTCATGAGTATAATCAATAGATTATTTTTAATGGCCAAACATGTCATGACATCATATACCATCTCAACTGTACCACATATTGGTCACCATTCCCTAGTCTGTCCATCACAGTGTATTTTAATGCCCCTCGCTTATATTCATATGGGCGGCATAGGATAACCTCGCTACAATGGACATGCGGCGCTCCCACCCCTCGCTTCACAGAGAGCGGCAAATACCCTTTCCTCGCCCCATATGACAACCACGCTCAAATGTGACATGCGGCGCTCCCACCCCTCGCTTCACATTTAGCGGAACCAATACAAAAAGCGGCAAGCATTAAAATCATCAAAGGATGACCACGACTCATGGGATGTGCATCCAATAATCATAATATGCATCTAACATCAATATGCATAAATTACCATGTATATGCATCCACTATGCAATACCTCATATGGCATAAATAAACATGTATATGCATCCACTATGCAATACCACATATATACCCGCATCCACAATGCATAATCAATGAGTATATAAAATACATGTTACCGTTGGGTGCCCGTACGTCCACTACGTACCTTTCCAAAATGTGGAATGTGGTTGGACCTCAATTCCTTGGCTGCGTTGCCACCTGGGTTGGTTCTACATATTCACAAATACCAATATTAGAACCCAATAATAGTCCAATACCAAAAATCCCACAAAAACACCCAAAAACATTAATTTTGGTGTCTCGCGATCGATCTCCATCAAGCCCCGATCGATCGCGAGAACACACTGCCTCGCCCAACATTTTTAAACAATCCGCGATCGATCGCGGAGCTAGCGCCGATCGATCGCGGCCTCACCGATCGATCGCGCCAAGCTCGCGATCGATCGCTGAGGCTTACTGCCTCAGCCCTGTTGCTCGCGATCGATCGCGAGAAAAACGCCGATCGATCGCCGAGCTGTGGTCAAGCGGGGTTTGGGCACTATTCACCCATCTTCAACCCCAACTCATCTAAACCCACATACACCAACATCAACCAATACCAATAACTCAAAACCAACACTAAACATCATAACAAACTCAAATATACTACATCCAACCAAAATATTACCAAAACCATAACACCCAACACAAACCCATTTTAAACCCTTCAAAACCAAACCAAACTCAAATAAAACCTTACAAAATTAAAACATGAGGTACCCATACCTCTTGGGGATCTCAAATCACCCAATAATCTTCCACAAATCAAAGTTTGCAAGGTCTCCTCTTCACCTCAAAGGTGGAACTCGAAAATTAAGGGGAAGGGAAGGGTTTGGGTGATATTTTGGTAAAGTAAGAGTGAGGGATGTAAAGTGGGGTTTGGGGATAAAATGAGTATATTTAATTAAAAGCCAACCAAAGCAATTCCATGGTGTATAAATGGTGTATAAAACACCCCAACATGATATTTTCAAAGCATTTACTCAAAATGCACTATAATATCAATTAACACATGATTTCTCATTAATTGCTCACCAAGGCAAATAAATCATGCTTCCAATAATATTTACCCAACATGCACCACATGCACCCTAAAATGCAATCCCGGGTCACCCTATCCACATGACCATGCATTTCCACATCAGATAAATAAATCCCAACACATAATCAATTACCACATAATTAATCATGTAATCACAATTAATGCACCAATTAGCAATTAATCATTTCGGGGATGTCACAATACTCCCCTACTTATAAGATTTCGTCCTCGAAATCACATGCACTTACCCCAACAGAAACTAAACATAAACTCATACCAGAGAATAGTTCCGGTTAGTGCTGCACCATATGCTGCTCCGTCTCCCACGTGGCCTCCTCGACACCCCTGCGATCCCACTGAACTTTGATCATCGGTATCACTTTGTTCCGAAGTCTACGGTCTGCTCTGTCCAGAATTCTAACAGGCCGCTCCACATAAGATATATCTGACTCTAACTGAACTTCGGAAGGCTGTAACACGTGAGACGGATCCGGCTCATACTTCCGCAGCATCGATACATGAAACACATCATGTATACCAGATAAAGAAGGCGGCAAAGCCAGTCGGTAAGCCAATGTGCCAATGCGCTGCAAAATCTCGTACGGTCCCACAAACCTCGGAGACAGTTTCCCGCGCATCCCAAACCGCACAACGCCTCTGAAAGGCGAGATCTTCAAAAAGACCTTATCTCCCAACTGAAACTCTAACGGTCTCCACCGTTTATTTGCATAAGCTGCCTGTCTGTCTTGGGCTGCTTTCATTTTCTGCCTTATAGTCTTTATCTTCTCTTCCATTTCCCGGATCAACTCAGGCCCTCCGACTGATCTACTGTCCAAATCGTCCCAACATAAGGGTGATCTACATCGTCTGCCATAAAGAGCTTCAAACGGAGCCATCTGAATACTTGCCTGGTAGCTATTGTTATAAGAAAACTCTACCAGAGGCACTGAATCCTGCCAAGAAGCATCGAACTCCAAAACACAAGCTCTTAACATGTCCTCGAGCGTCTGAATAGTGCGCTCGGTCTGGCCATCCGTCTGAGGATGATAAGCAATGCTCAATCTGACCTCAGTTCCCAAAGCTGACTGAAGGCCTTCCCAAAAATGAGATGTGAATCGCGGATCTCGATCTGACACAATAGAAACAGGGATCCCATGCAATCTCACCACATCTCTAATATACAACTGCGCCATCCTCAAAAATGTGAAAGTCATGCTGTAGGGGATAAAGTGGGCTACCTTGGTCAATCTGTCCACAATCACCCAAATAGCATCGAAGCCTGAAGCACTCCTCGGCAAATGAGTCACGAAGTCCATGGAAATGTGCTCCCACTTCCACTTCGGTATCTCCAAGCTTCTCAACTCGCCGCCAGGTCTCTGTCTCTCTGCCTTAACCTGCTGGCAGATCAAACACCTCTTCACAAAAGCGACGACATCGGACTTCATTCTCTTCCACCAAAACTGACCACGCAGATCTCTGTACATCTTCTTCCCGCCTGGGTGGATGCTAAGTCTGCTACTGTGAGCTCGCTCCAAGATTCCCTTACGCAACTCCGGCGTACTCGGAACTACCCAGCGGTTACCCAATCTCAAAGATCCGTCGTCGGCCACTCTGAACTTCGTCGGCTGACCAAGATGCACTATAGACAACCATCTCTGAACCTCAGCATCTGATCTCTGAGCTCTCCTGATATTCTCATAAATATCTGGCTCAGCTAATAAGGTAGAGACATACACTGGTGATGCATCTATATCAAAATCATAGCCGAGATGGCAATAGGAGGTCATCATAGCCGACAAATGGATGACGTCCTCAGCAGAACTCCTCACTTTCCGGCTCAAAGCGTCTGCTGTCAAATTGGCCTTCCCCGGATGGTACTCAATCTCGCAATCATAGTCCTTGAGTAGGTCCATCCATCTCCTCTGTCTCATGTTCAGCTCCGCCTGAGTGAATAGAAACTTGAGGCTCTTGTGATCCGTGTAGATGGTAAACGACGTACCATACAAATAATGCCTCCAGATCTTCAGGGCGAAGATGATAGCCGCCAATTCCAAGTCATGAACTGGATATCGGGTCTCATGCGGCTTCAACTGCCTCGATGCATAAGCTACCACATGCTTATCTTGCATCAGAACACATCCAAGGCCCTGTAGTGATGCATCAGTATAAAGAACAAATCTGGAGTTCTCCGTCGGGATCACTAACACTGGCGCCGTCGTCAACCGGTGCTTCAACTCCTGGAAGCTCTCCTCACAAGCTTCTGACCAATAGAAAGGCACACCCTTCTGAGTCAACTGAGTCAGCGGTTTGGCAATCTTCGAAAAGCCCTCAACAAAGCGCCGATAATACCCGGCCAAACCAAGAAAACTCCGGATCTCAGGCACAGAAGTGGGGGCAGCCCACTCCATCACAGCCTCAATCTTCTTCGGGTCCACTGATATCCCGCTGCTCGAAATGACATGCCCCAGAAACACTACACTGCTCAGCCAAAACTCGCATTTACTGAGCTTAGCATACAACTGATGCTCTCTGAGAATCTGAAGCACTGTCCTCAAGTGTTTCACATGATCTTCCTCACTCCGGGAGTAGATAAGAATGTCGTCAATAAACACGATGACGAACTGATCAAGATACTGCTGAAACACTCTGTTCATCAGACTCATAAAGACGGCCGGGGCGTTCGTCACACCGAACGGCATCACTAAGAACTCATAATGCCCGTATCGAGTCCGGAACGCTGTCTTCTGCACATCTTCCTCTCTGACCCGAATCTGATGATACCCGGATCTCAAGTCAATCTTGCTATACACTCTGGTACCTTGCAACTGATCAAACAAGTCGTCAATCCTTGGGAGAGGATACTTGTTCTTCACTGTAGCCTTATTCAGCTGCCGGTAATCGATGCACAGCCGCATCGAACCGTCCTTCTTCTTCACAAAGAGAACTGGTGCGCCCCACGGCGACACGCTCGGGCGTATATACCCCTTGTCCAAGAGATCCTGCAACTGTTCCTTCAACTCTCTCAACTCAGCCGGTGCCATCCTATAAGGTGCACGAGAGATAGCGGATGTTCCTGGCAACAACTCGATCCCAAATTCAACTTCCCTGGCCGGTCTCTTCTGGAAATACATCAGCAAATTCTGCCACAACTGGTACATCCTCAACTCTCAGTTCTTTACTCTTTCCAGACGTGTCCACGGCATAAATAAGATAGCCCGTGTGTCCACGTTCCAACAGCTGAGTCATCTTGATCGCTGAAATCAACGGAATCTTCGCACGAGAACCGTTGCCAAAGAAAGTCCACTGACTGCCCAACTCAGGTCTGAACTTCACTGTCCTCTGTCGGCAATCTACCACTGCCTGATATCTGTTCAGAACATCAATACCCAAGATGCAGTCGAGGTCTGACATACCCAGCACAATCAAGTCTGATCTCAACTCGTTGCCCTCAAAATCAATGAGGCAGTCTGCCATAAACTGATCAGCAACAACATTTCTTCCAGTGGGTGTCGAGACAAATAGAGGCGTGGGCAAAGAAGACGTGCGCATATGGTGTCTTTCCACAAATCCCACAGACACAAAGGAATGGGAGGCACCTGTATCTATCAAAACAAAAGCAGGGTACGAAAATAAATGACACGTACCGGCAATCACCTCCTCCGGGGCTGCCTGAGCCTGCTCTCTGGTCAGTGCATATACCTGTCCCTGGGGCGGTCCCACTGTCTGACCTCCCGACGGACGAGGCCCAAACTGCTGCCTCTGCTGCACTGTCCTGTCCTCAAACCTTGGCCTGCTGCCCTGATACTCTGACTGGCCTCCCCTGGTGGGACAATACCGAGCAATGTGGCCCATCTTGCCACAGACATAACATGCAGGACACTTATTTGAAGAATGCGGTCCTCCACAATTGTTGCACCTAGGCTCTCCCGGCCTCTCCCCTTGTGAAGATCCTCGATTGGCCGACCAATTTCCCTTCTTGTTATCCTGCTTCTGTCCAAAGTGTTTCTTCCCACCATACCGCGAAGATGAAGAGGCACCACGGGGCTTAAATGGCTCACCCCGAGGCCTCAAACTGTCACTAGTCTGCCTCTGTTGCGGTACCGGTGGTGGCATGGCATAAGCTCCCACTCCTAGCTCAGCAAGCTCCGCTCTTGTGAGAGCATCATCAAAAGAAGTTGGGTTATTGATGATAACCCGGTCATAGAGCTCCGGTCGCAGTCCTTTCATGAAATTTTTCATCTTGGCACGTCCATCAGATGCAATATGGGGGACATACCTCAGTAGTGATGAGTACTGTGTGGCATAGTCTGCCACTGTCATGTTCCCCTGCCTCAGACTTGCAAATTCATCCTCTTTTGTCTGCCTTGCTGCCGCGGAGAAGTACCGGTTCAAGAACCTGGTCCTGAAGAGCGTCCAGTCAATCACAGCACCCAGTGCTCTCATTTCCATTACTGTGCTCCTCCACCACATCAGAGGTTTCTTGGCTAATTGAAACTCCGCTAGCCTCAGCCAAGCCGTCACAGCACAAGGAGCCGATACAAAGATCTGCTCAAGTCTTTCTAACCACTCTTCAGCCTCTTCTCCGGACTCTGTCCCCTCAAACCGGGGCGGATGATAAGACAGAAACTGCGTCAAGCTAATCTCACCAGGTAGCAATAACTGAACTACTGGTTCCATCCCTACAGCCGGTGGAGGTAGAGGATTAGCCTGTCCAATACTCGCATTTACACTCCCAACATCTCCGACTTCCTCATTAGTAGCCATGCTGTAACACAAATGTTAACAACAATCCAAAGCAATATATAACATGTCGTTAGATAACAGGAGTGATATAAGCATGTTAGTATAACAGGATATACAATAATATGCACCACATGCATAAACATGCTCCAAATGTAAGCACCTAGCCAACCATGCTAAGGCTACCCTTCACTCGTTCCCGGGTTCTCTAACCACTGCTCTGATACCACTAATGTAAGGACCCTAATCCTTAAGTGCGGAATTAAGGCATAATAGAGCTAATAACAATGATCAGAGTATAATAAACAAGTGGAGTCTATGAGCTTAAGCATTTACATGCCAAAATAAAGGACTACAAAAAGGATTAATTACATTCCAATCAATGAATGTATCCACTATAGTTTTACGCTACTCCTAGAGTAGGCACTATACAAAAGAATCCTGTCCTTTCATCTACCAAAGATGCTCGTGAAGCTCATTGTCTCAACCCGTTCAAGCCCGTCTATCATGCCAAAAAGGTACCTACAAGGACAACCCCCAAACATGAGCAATAATAATCATTCATATTCAACACAATATGAAGATAAAGCGTAAATGCATAATCAATATGAAACACTTCCTGTTTCCCGTGCATTTCAAACGCTTCCCGTTTGGTTGTTCCTGTACCAGAACTCATGAGTATAATCAATAGATTATTTTTAATGGCCAAACATGTCATGACATCATATACCATCTCAACTGTACCACATATTGGTCACCATTCCCTAGTCTGTCCATCACAGTGTATTTTAATGCCCCTCGCTTATATTCATATGGGCGGCATAGGATAACCTCGCTACAATGGACATGCGGCGCTCCCACCCCTCGCTTCACAGAGAGCGGCAAATACCCTTTCCTCGCCCCATATGACAACCACGCTCAAATGTGACATGCGGCGCTCCCACCCCTCGCTTCACATTTAGCGGAACCAATACAAAAAGCGGCAAGCATTAAAATCATCAAAGGATGACCACGACTCATGGGATGTGCATCCAATAATCATAATATGCATCTAACATCAATATGCATAAATTACCATGTATATGCATCCACTATGCAATACCTCATATGGCATAAATAAACATGTATATGCATCCACTATGCAATACCACATATATACCCGCATCCACAATGCATAATCAATGAGTATATAAAATACATGTTACCGTTGGGTGCCCGTACGTCCACTACGTACCTTTCCAAAATGTGGAATGTGGTTGGACCTCAATTCCTTGGCTGCGTTGCCACCTGGGTTGGTTCTACATATTCACAAATACCAATATTAGAACCCAATAATAGTCCAATACCAAAAATCCCACAAAAACACCCAAAAACATTAATTTTGGTGTCTCGCGATCGATCTCCATCAAGCCCCGATCGATCGCGAGAACACACTGCCTCGCCCAACATTTTTAAACAATCCGCGATCGATCGCGGAGCTAGCGCCGATCGATCGCGGCCTCGCCGATCGATCGCGCCAAGCTCGCGATCGATCGCTGAGGCTTACTGCCTCAGCCCTGTTGCTCGCGATCGATCGCGAGAAAAACGCCGATCGATCGCCGAGCTGTGGTCAAGCGGGGTTTGGGCACTATTCACCCATCTTCAACCCCAACTCATCTAAACCCACATACACCAACATCAACCAATACCAATAACTCAAAACCAACACTAAACATCATAACAAACTCAAATATACTACATCCAACCAAAATATTACCAAAACCATAACACCCAACACAAACCCATTTTAAACCCTTCAAAACCAAACCAAACTCAAATAAAACCTTACAAAATTAAAACATGAGGTACCCATACCTCTTGGGGATCTCAAATCACCCAATAATCTTCCACAAATCAAAGTTTGCAAGGTCTCCTCTTCACCTCAAAGGTGGAACTCGAAAATTAAGGGGAAGGGAAGGGTTTGGGTGATATTTTGGTAAAGTAAGAGTGAGGGATGTAAAGTGGGGTTTGGGGATAAAATGAGTATATTTAATTAAAAGCCAACCAAAGCAATTCCATGGTGTATAAATGGTGTATAAAACACCCCAACATGATATTTTCAAAGCATTTACTCAAAATGCACTATAATATCAATTAACACATGATTTCTCATTAATTGCTCACCAAGGCAAATAAATCATGCTTCCAATAATATTTACCCAACATGCACCACATGCACCCTAAAATGCAATCCCGGGTCACCCTATCCACATGACCATGCATTTCCACATCAGATAAATAAATCCCAACACATAATCAATTACCACATAATTAATCATGTAATCACAATTAATGCACCAATTAGCAATTAATCATTTCGGGGATGTCACACTTCCTTTATTCCTAATTACTGTACCATTTTCATCTAGCTTATTTCTAAATACCCATTTAGTGCCAATAATTGTGTGATGCGGTGGACGTGGAACTAAATGCCATACTTTGTTTGCTCAAACTGATTTAGTTCTTCCTGCATTGCTTCTACCCAACTTGGGTCTAATATAGCTTCATCAATCTTCTTAGGTTCTATATGAGATATGAATGCCGCATGAAGAAATTCATTAATCATTTGTCCTCTGGTGCGTAGAGGAGCAAGAGGGTTACCGATGACCTGCTTGGGTGGATGATCCTTCTTCCACCGGAGCGAAGGTCCATGAGGATTGAGTTCTTCACTTGGCTGGATATGAGGGGGCACATCAGAGGTTCTGATAGACTCATCTTTCTCATTTGTTCCTTCTACTGCAGCAGGGGTAGGTGCAACTGTTTCATTGGTAGCTGGCTGCAGTGCTTGTTGGCCAGCAGACTCCTCTGCTTGAGCTTCAGGAACTTCTGGTTCCAAGGAGCAGTCAGTCCTGCTTCTGCACTCTATCTCATCATCAACTTTTTCATCAATATAAGTGCTTTCAAGTCGATTACTTAAATTGTTGATTTGCAGATTAGATACAGTATAGTCAGTAGGTTCATCAAATTTTACATGCACTAATTCTTCTACAGTAAGCGTTCTATTATTAAAAACTCTGAAGACCTTACTAACTGTAGAATAGCCAAGGAATATTCCAGCATCAGATTTGGCATCAAAAGCGGTGAGATGAGTCTTTCCATTGTTGTGAATAAAACACCAAACACATGGAAGTAGGAAATATTTGGCTTACTGCCATTCCAGATCTCATAAGGGGTTTTATTTGCTCGCTTATTAATCATTGATCTGTTCTGCGTATAACATGCTGTGTTGACAGCTTCTGCCCAAAATTTCTGCGATATTTCTGATTCCGCGAGCATAGTTCGCGCAGCTTCTTTCAAAGTGCGGTTCCTACGCTCAGCAACTCCGTTTTGTTGAGGAGTTCTAGCAGCAGAGTATTCGTGTTTAATACCAAGGTCATCTAGATATGATTCGAGTGATTGATTGGTGAACTCAGTACCTTTATCACTGCGAATTCTATCTATCCCACACGATTTCTCATTTTGGAGTCTTTTCAGTAATTTGATCAGCTTTGGAGTAGCCTGATCTTTGCCACTTAGGAACAAGACCCATGTAAAACGAGTGTAATCGTCTATCAACACTAGAGTATACTTCATTCCCCCTAGACTTGTTACTAGTATAGGACCAAACAGATCCATATGCAGCAACTCTAGGCACCGAGAAGAAGATTTACTTCCTTTGTTCTTAAAGGAGGATTTGATTTGCTTACCAAGTTGGCATGCTGCACAGATCTTGTCTTTTGAGAACTCAATTTGGGGCAGTCCAATAACTAGATCAAGTTTACGCAGACTGGCAATAGTTTTAAAATTTAAGTGACTCAACCGTTTGTGCCAAAGCCAATTTTTGGAAGAATTCAGGGCAGCTAAGCAAGTAGAGGAGGTAGGCTGATTAAGATTCCAATCAATTTTATATGTGTTATCATGCCTTCTACCTACAAGTAATATACTGCCATCAGTAGATTTAATTGTGCATGAGTGCTGATTGAATTCTACGGAATGACCATTGTGACACAGTTGACTTATGCTAATCAAGTTATAGCATAGATTTTCAACTAAAAGAATATCTTTAATGATGATGTTACCGTAGATAATCTTACCCTTACCCACGGTTCTACCTTTCGCGTTATCTCCAAAAGTTATTCTGGGTCCGGTGGAGTCCACCAGTTCAGACAATAAGCTCGCATTTCCTGTCATATGTCTAGAGGATCCGCTGTCCAGGAACCATTCTGAGCTCCGAACTTGATGCATTCTAGTTTCCTGCAATTAAAGCGATAAAATGATTGGTACCCAATCCTATTTGGGTCCGGGTAGGATTAGTCCTTTCGGAACCCACACTTGTATGACCCTGAGTGACTTAGGTCGGTGTGTGTTCTGAAATGTGTGTGCATTTATAAATGATGGTGATGATCTTGACTGTGGAGTGTGATAATATGTGTATGCATGTGCTTTTGGTTTGTAGTTCCTGTTATTGAGCATATACCTCTTCTGGACAGGCTTACAGTTGTAGTACCAGTTGGGTTTAACCTCTCTAGCTGCTCGACCAGTGGGTTTAAGTTCATTTCTGAACTTTTGCCTCGGTTTAGCCTCTTTGAGTGGTTCTACATAACCGATACCCATGTGCTGTGCCTGTTCCTTGATGAGTGTTGCTTTAACAGGTTCTTTAACCAGTTCATAAGGGTCATATACTGTGCTAGATCTTACAAAGTTCATTGATTGAACCTTGCTTTTTGTTATACACAGTTGAGGTTTATTACCTGATGAACTGCTTTCATTACTATTATAGCCGGTTAAATCACCAGCAAGCCTTATAGATTCAAGCATTTCATCTTTTCTGGTATTGGAGCATTCCAAGTGCTAACCAGTTTGCTAAGTTTCTGGTAGGCACACTTGGCTTCATCTCTTTCTTTCACTAGAAGACTGGCTGTTTCCCTTAAGCAGTTCAACTCCCTCGATTGTTCACAATCAGGTTTGTTTTTATGCGTTTCAATTTGGATTGAGTGCTCAGTATTATAGTTTTCAAAAGATTCATATAGCGTCTGATACTCATTTATCATGTCCTGCAAAGCATTGGTAAGTTCACTATGTGTGAATTCAGATAGGTTAGACTCGTGTACCTCAATTTCATCATTTGCCATTAAGCAGTGGACTTCCTCGTCTTCACTTTCGCTGGACGAGCTGGTTGATTCCTCTGATTCTTATTCAGAATCAGCCCACTTGCTCTTGCTTTCTTCTGCCATTAAAACCTTTTGATCTCTGTCCCTTTTGGATGATCTTCTGGTTTCCTTGGATTTTCTGTAATCCTTGGATCCTCTTTTGTGATCATCCTTTTTGGGTTTAGGACAGTCCGCAATGAAGTGCCCTGGTTTGAGGCAGTTGAAGCATACTCGCTCTTCTTCTTCTGAATTTCCTTTGGAACTCTGCCTTTGAGGATATGATTGATAAGATCTCTGGTTATTCTTCATGAATTTCCCAAATTTCTTTACAAACATTGCCATAGCATCATTACACATCTTTTCTGGAGTCATCTCTGTAGAAGTAGGTAGAGACTCCGATGCAGTGAGAGCTTTGGTTGGTTGACTGGTATTTGGTTCATCTTCAACCCGAATGCCTAATTCGAATTCATAGGCTTTTAAATCAGCAAACAGATCATGTGGATCTATCTTGTTGATGCCCTTCGATTCTCTCATAGCAATGGTCTTCACATCCCATTCTCTTGGGAGACCTCTCATTACTTTGAGAGTGACTTCTCTGTTGGGTAACTCCTTACCCAGACTGCTCAGTTCATTAATTATTTCAGTCACTCTTTCATCATACTCGTTGAGAGTTTCTCTATTCATTATCTTGATATGCTCAAACTTCTGTAAAGCCACAGTAAGCTTGTTTTCTTTGGTTTGATCATTTCCTTCACAGAGTTGGGCAATCTTCTCCCAGATTTCTTTGGCTGTTGAGCACATTTTTATTTTGTTGAACATATTTTTGTCCAAAGTTTTGAACAGAATGTCCTTAGCAACGTTGTCCAGATTTGCCTTTTTCTTTTCTTCGTTTGACCATTGAGATCTTTCATTTTCTACCATTTGTGGATCACCACTTGTGATAGAAGCAGCTGTATTGATTTTCATGATCTTCATAGGTCCTTCAGTGATTACATACCACATATCATCATCTTGAGCACTTAGATGTGCTTGCATACGGATTCTCCAGTCATCATATTCGTCTTTCTTGAACATTGGAATCTTGCTGAATGAGGCCATCAGTTTTTGGCAATTGGTAATTTCTCAAGATTGAGAAGACCTAAGCTCTGATACCACTTGTTAGGATCGGGGTAGTGTTTAGAAGGGGGGGTTGAATAAACACTGGATTCAAACTCGATTTCTTTTTCTGATTAACTGTAAACTGTTAAGTATTACAGTTGCTTCTCAATATCAGGCAAGTCAGCAGACACTTATTATAGTGCGGAAGACGTCTACTGAACTTGTGAGGAATAAAAACTGAGGTAATAAAGCAATAAACAAATAATACAAGAGTTGTTTCTGGAAGTTCGAAGCACAACGCTTCTACGTCTCCCCTTCTTCCTTTGCAGGAAGGATTCACTAGAAGACTTGGTTTACACTTTACAGTATACAACCTTCTTAGGCACTAACACACTTGGCCTAAACTCCTAGCAATCACAATCTTCTTAACTTTTGATTACAAGAGATTCTATAACACTCTTTACAAAATAAACTTTCTAGCTTCGAGTGTTTTTGAGCAGCAGACTTCAATTGGAAATAATCTATCACAGATTCAGTTTCGCTGTTTGTCTGCTCTTTGCTGAACGTTTGGAATATCAGTAATATGATTTTCTTGTTTGCTTTGAAGTATATCTCTTTGTTGAAAATCGCTCAGCACTTCTTCATCCTCTGCTTGGACGTATTTATAGGTTTGGTTGTCCAACGGTAGCTTTTCTGTATATGGAAGAGATTAGCTTTCCAAATTCATATTGTCTTCTTTCCTATTTTGTTAAGCACCGGCTCTTTTCATTCTGACGGTAATGGTGGCGGAGATATAGCAGGGTGCGCGCCGCTCTGTTGTACCTTTGTCAGAGAATGTTGTACTTATTTTGTCTCGTTGCTTAGTGCTCTTACTGGAAGTTTAGACTTCTGCTGGTTTTCTTTGTTCAACTGGTCGTTCATCCTCTTATGACCAGTTGATGTCTTTGTTTAGTGTGAGACTATCCGGTTGATAGTTGTCCAGTAGCTGTCTGTCCAGTTGGTGGCCATCCAGTTGATGTCTATCCAGTTGGTAGCCATCCAGTTGATGTCTTGTCCAGTTGGTGGCCATAGTTGATGTCTATCCAGTTGGTAGCCATCCAGTTTATGTCTTGTCCAGTTGGTGTCTATCACCCGGTAGGTGTCTTCATCCGGTAGATGTCTTCATCCGGTAGATGTCTTCATCCGGTAGGTGTCTTTATCAAGTTGGTCTTTGACATCCGGTAGGAGTCTTTATCCAGTTGGTCTTTGACATCCGGTGGGACTCTAGCATCCGGTAGGTGTTTGTAATCACCAAAACTTAGAAATCGTTTTCCCAACATGGGTCATTAAGTAACTGATGAGCTTTGGGTGCATAAAGCTCAATAGGCCAACTTTTGGCTTGTAGGGCATATATGCTAACACAAACCTGGGCATTGGAGGAGAAACTGCAAGGAATATCAGGATCAGAAGCGTTCTGGACCAGGTATATTCTTTGTTGAAGTTAACGTTTCCATTAGTTCGGCTTCTTGGGTATTCGATACCGGTTGTGGATCACATCTATGAAATAATATGCAGGTGATGACAAGAAGCAGCAAGCTGCAAAATGATGAGATCTTTTTGAGGCTTGGAAATGGTGCAAGGGTTGCAACCACATCTATTGGAAAAGTTAATTTAGCTCTAGATTCTGGTTTTGATTTAGTTTTAAATGATTGTTTATTTGTTCCAGACTTGATTAAGAACATTATTTCTATTCCTGTTTTGGATAGAGAAGGTTTTTCTTTTAATATTTCAAATGAGATTTGTCATATTTTAAAGAATGGTTCTATTATTGGTTCTGACACTTTGTTAAATGATCTATATGATTTGAAACTAGCAGATACACCGGTTTGCTTTCAACAAAAGGGAAAATGTAAGGCTGATAATCTATCTCCTGCACATATTTGGCATGCTAGGTTTGGTCATATTTTTAAGGGAATGATGAGTAAACTGGTGAGTGAAAAATTGTTTGATTCATTAGACTTGGATTCATTACCCACTTGCAAATCTTGTCTCAAGGGAAAAATGACAAAAATACCTTTCGATGGACTACACCTGGAACACCACAACTTAATGGTGTGGTTGAGCGAAGGAATCGGGCTTTATTAGATATGGTTCGATGAATTATGAGTTCCACTGAGCTTCCGACATCGTTTTGGGGCTATGCGCTTAAAACAACATGTCATTTGTTGAACAGAGTTCCTTCAAAGACAGTTATTTCTACTCCATATATGATATGGAATGGAAAGTCACCTAATTATAATTATTTAAAGGTTTGGGGCTGCACTGCTTATGTGAAGCAGATGGTAGATGACAAACTGGATATGAGATCCATATTATGTTACTTTGTGGGATATCCTAAAGAAACTAGAGGTTATTATTTTTATAACCCACGGGAACAAAAAGTGTTTGTTTCCAGAAATGCTACATTCTTAGAAAATGAGTTTCTGAAGAATATAGATGGGAATGATATGAACCTTGAAGTAGTTCAAAAACCACAAATGTCTACCCCAATGAAAGCACGTATAATTTCTGAACCATCAATTGAACCTGAAGTACACGCACCAAGGAGATCTGAAAGGGTTTCTAGAGCTCCTTATAGAATGAATCTATTCCTTGAAAGTAGTCAAGAAATAGACCATGTATATGATCCTTGGACTTTCAAGGAGGCGATGACTGATATTGATTCGGGACATTAGGAAGATGCCATGAAATCTGAAATGGACTCCATGTACTCTAATAATGTATGGACCTTAGTGGATCCTCCTGTGGAATTGTTCCCATAGGTTGCAAATGGATCTATAAGCGAAAGCTTGGGGTGGATGGAAAGGTGATTACCTATAAGGCACATTTGGTTGCAAACGGTTATACTCAAAGACAAGGAGTTGACTATGAGGAAAATTTTTCACCAGTAGTGATGCTGAAGTCTATTCGGATTTTATTAGCAATATCTGCATATTATGACTATGAGATATGGCAAATGGATGTGAAGACTACTTTTCTCAATGGTGACATTGATGAAGAGATTTATATGAAGCAGCCAAAAGGCTTCACATCCATTGGGAGTGAAGTTTGCAAACTCCAGAGGTCCATTTATGGGCTAAAGCAGACGTCCTGAAGTTGGAATATCCATTTTGATAACACTATCAAAGAGTTTGTTTTTTTTTAAAATCCGGAAGAAGCATGCGTGTAAGTGGGAGTGCGGTTACATTTGTAGTGCTCTATGTCGATGATATCCTACTAATTGGGAATTATATATGATTGATGAAATCGATTAAAGCATGGTTATCTGCTAAGTTCTCTATGATAGATTTGGGAGAAGCATCATATGTGCTTGGCATAAGGATCTATAGGGATAGATCTAAGAGGATGCTGAGGCTCTGTCAATCTATGTACATAAATACTGTGCTAAAAAGGTTTAGCATGGAACAGTCAAAAAGGGGATATCTTCCAGCATGTCATGGTGTTAATCTCTCGAGGTCAATGAGCCTTAAGACTAATGACGATGAGAAAAGATGGCATCAATACCCTATGCTTCGGCTGTTGGTAGGATAATGTATGCTATGGTATTTACTAGGCCTGATGTGGCATATGCTCTTAGTGTAACGAGCAGATATCAGGCGGATCCCGGCGAAGGTCACTGGAAAGCTGTGAAAACAATCCTTAAGTACTTACGAAGAACTCAGGATATGTTCATGGTTTTTGGATCGGAAAGTGGAGAGCTGAAACTTGAAGGCTACGTTGATGCTAGTTTTCAGTCAGACGTAGATGACTCTAAATCGATGTCCAGATTTGTACTTAGGCTTAATGGTGGTGCTGTCTCTTGGAAGAGTTCCAAGCAAGACACCACAACGGATTCCACCACTGAAGCTGAATACATTGCAGCATCAGATGCAGCTAAAGAGGCAGTTTGGATGAGAAATTTTATCCAAGAGTTGAGTGTAATTTCTAGTGCAGTTGACCCAGTCTCGGTGTACTGTGACAACAATGGAGCTATTGCACAAGCAAAAGAGCCGAGATCCCATAAAAATCCAAACATATACTGAGAAAATACCACCTAATTCGAGAGATAGCTGGTAGAGGCGACATCCTTATCGAGAGAGTTGCTTCAACAGACAATGTGGCAGATCCATTGACGAAGCCTTTACCACGACTGGTGTTCGAGAGACATCTTGAGAAGATGGGCTTGAGGAACATGGACAGTTGGCTTTAGGAGATTATTATAGTCATAAATGATATCATTCGAATCAATATTTATTTGATTGTATATATAATAATATTGTGACAGATCTTTGTTTGATTATTAATAAATGTGGCATTCTTTATCTATTTACCCATGTATCATGATGCATTGATGAAGTCCTTGAGGTTGTTATAGTCCACAGAATGTGGTTACACATATGATGGTGACCACGAAATACATTCTCGACTGCGATTTCTAAATGTTCCTGATCGATGAGCTTCGAGAATGGGATATCGATATATGCTCGTCAGAGACTGGTATTCATGATGTGTCTAGTGTGGTGCACCACATTTCATCGGCGTTGGCTTGGAGAAGTCAGCACACATGAATCGGTGATCATTAGGAATGACACTGAACGACCCTACTCGGAATTCTATAAGTGGTTACCATTTGTCGAGTATAGAATTTCTAGTCAATGACCCGAGGCGTCATTGAGGTCTTGATAGATAGCTGTGTACTTTGATTTACTGACTGATCACATGTGGGTCATAAAGTCATTATTTTGGGTATTCAGTGATGCTGTCAGAGGCCTATGATTGTCGTCGGGGATTCACCATTGGTCTTGATGAACCAGGATGTCCTATGTGTTTTTCTATATATGATTCGAGGAATCTCTGGCCAGAGTGGGTAGTGCTTGTGAAAAATGGGGTTTTCATATACGCATACACGGAATCATATAACGTGAAACAAATACATAGTTATTGAAATCATAAGGGTCTCGATCAACCAATGCCCTTGATTCAATCGGGACATATTGAGTGAAAGGAATGTATTGCACGCTAACTATGGCTGACAAGTTCTAGTACGTTGCTAGTCATTTGTATCTAGGTCTTCGTGAAGCACAGATGCTAGGCGCTACCCACGATCGGTAGGTTGTTGCTGGAATTATATTTCAGCCATTATCTATTAAAGGAGTTTAATTGACAATGAGCACAATCAACTGGCCTCCAATCTATCGATGATAATTGAGACTTAAATGTTAAGTGCTAAAATTGAGTGATTTAGAAGAGATGGATTTAATTTTTTGAATGCTCCTCGATTTAGTGGAGTTTCTATATTTGAAAATGTTTCATTTATAGAAAGTTCTAAAATTAAAACGTTTGATATATTTATGTCTCATAATTATGTACATTGGTAGTACATCAAGTTATTCAATTGGATTGAGTTACTTGGATTATGAGTTTATAGTTTTGTTTTGGCTTTTGGGCAAGTGAGAGATTGTTAGCATAAATGCCCAGCAAGCCAAACGTTGGCCCGATGGGTTTTATGGACCCTAGCCCAATTAGCTAACTAATTGCAATTATAAATATGTCATTCTCTCTAGAGTTAACATAACACCATTCAATACACTCTCATAAGACGTCATCACACTAGCACTAGTGTCGGGCTTGTAGATTTGGTCATGTTGGTTGGACTCGAGGATCACAGCATACAGATTGATTTCGCTGTTATCGGTAATTCCTTTCATGCATTAATATTTATGATATTTGAATGTTTGTATATGAATCAGGCGCAATCGATCGGTCCCTGGGTCAGATTTGTTTCTATTTATTTTCCACTGCGTTTGGATCTGACGCCGGGGTACGGAAACTCAACAGCAATCTCCTCTCTTTGATCGCTGTGTATCATATTTCATAAAATCCCATTGATTTTGAGAATCCTGGATATGTTGCTCATTTATCAACATGGCATCCGTATTACCCATAGGATTGGCATTTAAAATCATGAGCCCAATATAAAGTGTTTGAAGTGGAAAATGAATTTGTCATGCTCAGTCTTCACAATATGCACCCCTTTAACTGGATTCCAGAGATTTATAAACGTCGTCTTAAAAGCTTCAAATGGGGCATGTTTGTTTGTAAGTAACCGTCCCACCAGGATAAATACTTCATGCACTGGAGGTTCGTACCAAACATCATTTGGGATGAAACGACCTGTTTCCTCCTCTTCTGTCATTGATAACTTCTGACACATATTCTCTATATCTCTCTACATGCCTTCAGTTGAGTACGATAGACCCTGGTCTCTAGCAGTAAGTCCCAAGGACACCACGAAGATCAACTGAACAACACTAAGATAAATAGTGAAGAAATTGTTTAAAGAAAACTAAAGAAAAGTGAAAAATTCCCCATGACGGAGAAACCTCACTTGGGAGAGAAATAACCCCGTTACAAAGGAATATGTACATTATTCTTGTAGTTAAATTGCTAAATAAAATTAGGTTAGAAAGAGTCACTTCTTCTGGAAATTCTTACATACATCGGATCTGAACTTCACATATATACTGTTGTATAAAATTTATTGGTGTGTATCTTAGGAAAGTAGCAAGCAAAAACAACAAATGGCTTTGTATTAGAATTGTCGAGGCGAGATTTAGAATCTCTGTCCTTAAGACAATATTGCCCCGCTACGGTGCTAACGGTTTACTTTGGCAATTTGTCTCCCAAGATACAACGACTATGATTTGTGATAGAAGCACCCCAAATCACAAATCCTTTAAACCACAAAGGTCTAAAAATGCTCAACCATAACAATGATGAAGACTCACAAAATTACTCAAATTTTGATCTTCAAATATGATGTGAATTTCCAAAATTCCATGTCTAATTCGTTCAAGGGTTGTTTCTTATATAATATACCAAGTGGTGTCATCAAGAGACACAATTTGGAAGCATCCATCATGAACATTTGCATACCAGCATGAATGGACACACCATTTAATTTTGAAGCGACTAATCATGAAAAAATACACCCCAACATGAATGAACACACCATTTATCATCAAGAGACACAATTTGGAAGCATCCATCATGAAAAATTGCATCTCAACATGAACGGACACACCATTTAATTTTGAAGCAACTAATCATGAAAAAGGCACCCCGACATGAATGGACACACCATTTAATTTGATTCAAATTTCCAACAATCCCCCACATGAATTAAATTAATGCATATATGTAATTGAGCGCTTTTAACGAACTATTTTGGCATCGGGAGAGATAGCTTGTGGCTTTGAATTTTCCGTAGTAGTATTCAATCGGATTTACTTGAACTATTTAGTCGTTGGTGTAAACCAAGACAATTGAACCCACACCATAATAATTCTTACCTTCGTATTGGTTTCTTACGGTTGTGTCCGTTTCGGCCATGGACCACGCTTGGTTTCATAAGTGCTTTTCATCTTTGAAGCGGCCACACTTAGCACTTACGTAGGTGATCTCCTAGAAGAGTATCCCGCTATACTCCAACATATTCTTATATGTCTTAGGAATCATTAAAGGCCTTTTGCCTATCCTCGTACCCTTTTTGCAGGCTACACCCCTTATCATAGGAATGGGTCGGAGATTAATTCTCCAAGGTGTTTATACAATCTTATAATTTAGTTGTCCCTTTTGAACCTAGATCTTGGGATCTCCAGTCAACAAGGTTGGGTATCCACTATGAGATTTTGATTATAGGGTTTTAACCCCATTCCCCTTGATAAATTTCCACATGATCTCTCGGTTAACCAATTTATATGCGGATCCGCGGTTTCACATAATCACTCATGATTATGCCACTAGAGATCATTTTATCATATAGCATTATCGCAACACATTTTAGTTGCATGCACAGGATTTTTCTCTAACAACTTATAAAGCAACTCGGCCGAAGAAGCTTTATATGTTTTCCATAGAGAATTTTCCACAATAATATATCTTCAGTTTTGATAATCACATTACCTCTTTTGCATCATTTTATCCTTTTAGGATATTTCCATCATCGAATTTTAAGCGTTGTTAACGCGTTATTTCAAAATTCGAGACCAGATCAAAATACTCAACTTTAATTCACAATTCAAAATTTTTAAGCACATAAAAATTACAAGTTCAAGATTACATTTCTTGCAAACTTGAAATTTAAACACAAAGCTTAAAATTTGAAACTCGAATTAATCCTTGAGATTTCGTTCTTCAAGTGTCTTGGAAACTTCATTCCAAACATTATTCTTGATGCACACATGTCAAAATGTTTTGTCAACATTTTTTCTTTTGTTACTTGATGATTTCTAAATTGCTTCTCCAATGAGCATATCATCAATACACAAGCATACCTATGCTTAGGTGTGTACACATTTGTCACACTCATTAATATATTTGACAACATGATTTGTCAAACTCTTCATGTCTTTTATTTGGTTTTTATTATGACTTTACTTTGGCCTTCATTTCTAATTTAGCCAAGTACCCCCACATTTCAAATATTGTAGGAAACTCTATTTTCCTTCAATCACAAAGTTTTCTTCCTTGTCTAAATGTGGTAAGTGATTGAATCCTAGAATTGCAACCCCACAACTTCGGGCAGTAACGAAGTGCACTGGCGTTCAAACTTCCGTGTTTCAAGTTCTAAGCGTTATAGTCTTACAAATCAAAATTCAAGTTTTTATTTCTTGAAAATTTTGGATTTAAGCGTACTTGCTTACAAAAGTTGAAACTTGGATAATATTCTCAAACTCGGTTCACATTTTGCAATTTAAGCGCACTAACTTAGAAAACTTGAATTCAAGTTTTTTAAAACTTGCAAATTCATGTTATAAGCGTACTAGCTTAGAAATTCAAAATGAACCAATTTGAGATATTACAACGCCTAATCAAAATTTGTGGCTTCGATTTATCACTTGTGTTTTAAGCGTACAAAGCTTAGAAACTCGAATTCAAGAGCGTCAAATTCTTAGACAACACAAGTATAATCTACTCACAATTTCCCATAGCAAAACTCATTTGCTAAATTTTATTGCAATCTCATTCTTGAAGTGTTTAAACACCTCACTGGCCTCGTTTTTGCTTCATAGCAAAAAAGTCACAACAATATCATGTGCAAATATTGATAAAGTAACAAATTACTTTTCTCACATCTCTAGTTTGCACAATCTTTCCATCACAAACATCATTGTGAGTAACCTTTCGGAAATTTTGTTGTCCTCTTCGATTCTCAAGCGAAACACAAGGTCTTCAAGATTCATCTATTTTCGCTTATGTTTGAGATAATTCTTTAAGTCCTTCCATGACGGAGGCAACTTTTCAATCATGGCAGCCACTTGGAACGAGTCACTTAGAATCATTCCCTCCGCATGAATTTCGTACATGATTACTTGCAAATCTTGCACTTGTGCTATCACAGGCTTTGTATCAACCATTTAGAAATCCAGGAATCGCCAAACGATGAATTTCTTCATGCCGGCATCCTCGGATCTATACTTTTTCTCCAAGGATTGCCACAATTCCTTGGTCGTCTTCACTAGACAATACACATTGTATAATGTGTTGTCCAGTCCATTTAGAATATAATTCTTACACAGGAAATTGCTTTGATTCCACGCATCAACCGTAACTCTCTTTTGGTTGTCGGTTTCACTCTCCATATTAGTAGGAGCATCCTCATTGAGGAATCTTGCCAACCCCAAGGTTGTCAAATAAAACATCTTTTGTTGCCATCGCTTGAAATCGTTCCCATTGAACTTTTCAGGCATTTCACCATGATGAACTGGAGTCGTTGTTGCACTCGACGAAGCCATTTGTTGCTAATATTGTCTTAAGATTGTTGTACAAAATTATATTGGTGTGTATCTTAGGAAGTAGCAAGCAAAAACAACAAATGTCTTGTATTAGAATTGTCGAGGCGAGATTTAGAATCTCTATCCTTAAGACAATATTGTCCCGCTACGGTGCTAACGGTTTACTTTGGCAATTTGTCTCCCAAGATACAACGACTATGATTTGTGAGAGGAGCACTCCAAATCACAAATCCTTTAAACCACAAAGGTCTAAAAATGCTCAACCATAACAATGATGAAGACTCACAAAATTACTCAAATTTTGATCTTCAAATATGATGTGAATTTCCAAAATTCCATGTCTAATTCGTTCAAGGGTTGTTTCTTATATAGTATACCAAGTGGTGTCATCAAGAGACACAATTTGGAAGCATCCATCATGAAAATTTGCATCCCAACATGAATGGACACACCATTTAATTTTGAAGCAACTAATCATGAAAAAATACACCCCAACATGAATTGACACACCATTTATCATCAAGAGACACAATTTGGAAGCATCCATCATGAAAAATTGCATCTCAACATGAATGGACACACCATTTAATTTTGAAGCAACTAATCATGAAAAAAGGCACCCCAACATGAATGGACACACCATTTAATTTGATTCAAATTTCCAACATATACTAGTACAAAAAAAAAACATGCACTAAATCAGACATGTCAACCAAACCAAGGTTAATCAAACCATGATAAATTCATTTTCGTTGGTCCATATATGACAACCAAACTCGATCCATATAAGAATTTTCCATTTCTCCGATATCAACTTGGAACTTGTGCATGATTATACGATACATCTTTCAATAATTTGGATGAAATATCCTCCACTAAGAGGTGCAGGTAACTTTATATTAACTCTACATGTACACACACTACACACACGAACACATACGACCAACTATTGAAAAATAAATCATATATAAATCTGGTCTAATTGTTATCATATATTGGATTCAAACTCTTTGCGTTTCTTAAAATTATACTTTATGACACCCATACATTACCCTGATGGTTGTCACTAGGACTCTCCTGTATTTGGCGATGGTTCGAGTCCCTCCCTCCCTTTATAATAATAAAAAATCTCTACTTTATTATACTAATTGTGGGACACATGTATTGTATATATTATTACTATATAATAAGTGTCTAAGTATTCCAACACATGCACTATTGTTATGAATAGTGATGAACAGTTACCAACATACGACCGTTCCTCGTTTCTTCATGGTGGGCCTCATTTCTTCACCGTGGCCTTTTTCACTTTGCACATTCTTTATTTGTCTTGTGGGCCTTCTTTGTTGTTGTTTCTTGGCCTGCTCAAACATATTTGGGCCTTGGTTAGGTTACAAATTCCCCATCTGATGCCGTGTGGCATTCATTCAGCACAGATTACAAAAAACCTTCAGTACGCTTGCATTGAATTTGTTCACCGTTCCTACGTTCTTCATGGCTGGCGGAGTTCATGGTTGTGGGTCTTGCGCAGGTATGGTAATGCGTCCTTCAGGTCCGCTTTATCGTTTGCTTTGGTCAAAAAAAAAAAAAAAACCCCGTGCACTTGCATTTAATGGATGCACTGTTGTTGCGTGTTCGGTGTCTGACAAGATGATTATTTCGCGTGCTGCGCCGGTATGGTCATGCCTTCTTCTGCACCAGTTTACTCATTTCCCTTTATTTTATAATTTATTTGCGGTGCAGAATGTGTTGTCCAAGCTTCGGGTCATCATGGTTCCCTTGCGCGCATTTGCCATTCTGTCCGGGCGTAATTTGATCTATTTTTCCTTTGTTTGTCGTGCTATATATAACGTGCATTGATCCTGGTTTTTTGTTGGTATTGACAATTTTATCTTTATAGAAAGGGTGAAAGAAATTGGGTGATTGTATCTGGTTTGTTGATAACTTTATCTTCCAGGTCTGTTTTCTCTATCTGTTCATCCGTGTTATTTTTGCTTGTTTTCGGTTTTTCCTCCCGACATGTGCTTTGAGTTTGCTTGGTGTTATTGTTGGTGGGTTTGGTGATGCATTTTTGGTGGGGTCCCAGTTTGGATTTAGTTTTTTCAGGGGTCTTCATTGTGCATGTGTTTTTGTTTGTTGGGTGGGGAACTTTTGGGATTTTAATTCTCGTTAGTCGTATACTGTTGGTATCCTCTTTTAGACCCGTCTTACGTTTATTCATTTTTTGTTTTCCCTGTTGGTCTACGGCTGTTTTGGTCGTTATCACTTTTAGGGTCATGAAAGAATGCACCTTTGTTCTCTCTTTTACAAGATTAAGGCTGAGTATTCTGATTGTGCATGTTTTCTTTGAGCATTTTATTTGTCGGTATTTATCTCCTTTTAGGATCGTCAAAGAATGACCTATGTTCTCTCTTTCATAAAAGTAAGGCCGAGTACTCTCGTTGTCCACGTTCTCTTCGAACATTTTATTTGTGGCCTTACGTTTCTCATGCCTGGTTGTTATTTGTTTTGGAATGTTTTGGTTGCTATTGGGCCTTTGTGTTTTAGGTTTCCAGTATTGTTGGATCCCATGTTCTGTTTTTGCTTTCGAGGAGACAAATGATTCTTGAGTTCTGTTTTCTCCTTTTGACAAGAAAATCTTTTGCGGAATAAATGTGTCATATAATTATGTGCGTTATTTCTTGTGTTATGCTCCTGTTAGTTTTTTTAAAGGAGGTTTCGTTCGTGCAATTTTTTGGATCAAGGTTATTTTGTCCTACCCCATCTCCCATACAAAATAAAGTTGTTTGGCCGTTGTGTGTCCTTAGCAAGGGTCATGCTTCCTCACCTGCAACACATTATTCAGCATTCATCCACTTAAGAAACTAAATTCATTTGCATCACAACAAGAAGAATCTTCCTATATCCAAACAAAATGTCATTGTCAAATCCCTAAATGCCAATGTTCCAAAAAAAATATTGAAGACAATCAACTAAAGCTTTTGGATGGTATGGTTGAAACTGAAAAGGCTTCTTGTTGGCAAAGATCTACTCTCCATCGCTGTTAAGGTACATGCTAGGCAAAACTGTTAGGGAGTTGTGCATATATATCCTCACCTCTTTTCAAAGTTATTTACCTTCTTCTAAAATTTCCAACCTTGATAATCTTATCTTCGATTTAGGGGAGTGGTCATCCTTGATCCCCAAAAATGCTATTGAGTTAGTAAGGTTGCTTTTATGGCTTCCCTTGGGGAGGGATAGAAGGGATAGACCATGCCTGTTATTTTTTCCGTTCATCGTCTGCTGGCCAGGTTGATCCTTCTTGCCTTCTGTACCTTTACGCCCTTCTGTTGTTTAGTACTTTATGGTGTGTACGCATTGTTCTTCCGTTTAACGGTCGTCGGCTGGTACTCCCATTTCTCTCCTGACTCTTGAAGCTTTTGCTTGGGTCCTCTCCCTGCACGGAGGGTTGTTTATTGTGCCTCTTCCCATTGTGTTTTTGCTTGTTCTTACTATCTGGGAGATCTTGTATATCTGCGAGGCCACACTGCTGAGCTCAACGGTACATCGTTGCCGCCTTTTACATTTTTATTTTCCCCCTCCAGTTCTAACTTAATTTACCTTTGATGATCTATAGGTATATGGTTCCGCTTTAGGAGGGGTAAATTTCTTTATTTCCTCGGGTGGTTCGCTATCTTCCTGTGCAGTTGGAGTACAGGTATTTTTTTATACTACTTCGTGACCCACCGTGCACGCGTCTATAATTTTTTTAGTTTTCTTGCTTCTGCCTTGCTAGCTTGCTTGTGTTTTATATATTGTTTTATCCCATTTTATCTTTCCTACAGCTCGCATTGGATGTCTTCTTCCTCAGGCATGATCATGCGCGAATCGGCGAACACTTCCATGTGCGGTCGTAATGCTGCCGAATCTTGTGGTTTCTCTCAAAGTGCCAATACTTTAACCTACATTTCTGATACACTTTCTTCAAAGGCACGTCCTCGCTATAGATCACAGCGTGTACCTCAAACAGGTTGGCTTATTTGTCTTGTCTACTGTTTCGATTAAATAAATTCGCATGGTCATTCAGTCTTACAACTCGATTGGTCTTTGGAATTGAGCATGCTCTTTATATGCCATCTTTAACATTTCGGTATTATTGCCTGGTCTTAATTAGCTTAACCTGCTTAATTCAAATAATTTAATATGGTGTCAAGCAAGTCCAGATACTTATGGCATGATCCTCATAGGGTACATTCAATGTTAGTAAGATTTTGTTAACTTTTTATATGGTATGATGCATCCTGCTGTTGATTATGAAAGATATTGTTAGAGGGCCAAAGAAAATCTGTCATAGGTTTTATTTACGCATGATAACTAACATGGATATTGATATATGCCATTCAGCTATATATGTTGGTCGTTGCATGATATATATTAGTTTTTTACTCCCTTACATTTTTACATATAGGAGACAAGAGAAAGCAAACATAGGGAGTGCATTTTTGTCAGTTGGCTTTTGCAGAGATGAAAAAGTATACTTTTTTAAAAAAACAAAAATCCTTGTAAGCCAAAAAAAATTATGTTCGAGCTAACGCAAGAATTTATAACCTCTTTAAATATAAAAATTAAGATTGGTTTTATGATATGTTCTTAAAAATATATATTACTGGTTTACATTAATACAATATACACTCAAACATTTCAAGTTAGGCTGATCAAAAAAATAAATAAAAACAAAACAAAATTTACGTCCTTCTTCAAGTCAAGATTAATAATTGTTACAATTTGCATTACTTTACGTCGTTCTTGCGTGACCTAACAGAAAAACCAATATTGTTCGGGGGTAAGACAGTTGTTTTAGGTGGTGATTTTAGACAAACCATCCCTATCGTTGTTGGTGGTTCTCGTGAAGATGCGGTCAATTCTTGCCTTGTAAATTCACACTTATGGCCTCTTATCCACAAGTTCCATCTAACTGAGAACATGCGCGCCAGAGATGATCCTTTTTTTACGGAATTTTTATTACGAATTTGAAATGGAACAGAGCCAACACTTTCTGCAGACAATATCATATTGCCAAAGAATATGTGTGTTCCATATGTTGACTGCGATGAACCTATAGACTATCTCATCGAAGAAATCTTTCCTTCTTTTGCTGACTTTTGCACTGACCCTTTTTCAGTTATCGACAGAGCAATTTTGATGCCCAAGAATGATTGCATGGACAACATAAACAATGCTATGATTGACAAATTCCCCGGAGAACTTATTGAATATATCAGCAACGATGTAACAAAGAACGTGCAACAACAATGTCAATATCAAGATTTCTTGAACGGTCTTTCAGCCCCAGGTTTGCCGCCACATATCCTTCGGTTAAAAAAAAAACAGCCCTATTATGCTTTTAAGGAATATAAACCCCGCTGAAGGACTTTGCAATGGCACATGATTGATTTGTCGTGATCTCGGGAAAAAGGTTATTGGTGCGATCATTGCATCAGGCGAATACACTGGCAAATATGTCCTCATACCAAGGATACCGTTGGAACCATCGGACAATGTAAAATGTCCTATACCTTTTAAAAGATATCAATTTCCTATACGCCTTTGTTTCGCCATGAGCATTAATAAGGCACAGGGCCAAACGCTTGATAAAGTTGGGATCTACTTGCCACAACATGTTTTCTCCCACGGGCAATTATACGTCTCACTCTCTAGGGTTAGAAATTCCAAATCTGTAAGAGTCTTGATCAAACCTCCAACTTCGATATTTACTGTCCATTGTCAGACAAGGAATGTTGTCTATCGAGAGATTTTAGATATTGCTATGTGAACATTCAATGCTTGTGTTAAAAAAAAAACACTCGTTCCATGCTTCGGCTTCGTCGGCTAAATGTTGTGTTGTATTTGCCAATTTTCATTCTTGGGCTCTATCTTCTCTTTGGATTGATCTACGTGGAACAGTGACTTATATAGGTGTGAAAGATGTTGACTACATTGGATGCTTGTATTTTTTTTGTCACTTTGGGTGCCGATGTGTCGGAGCATATTGCTTGTTACATCTACAATTGTTTGCACACCATTCATAATCCAACATCGCCTTCCTCTCAGTAAATCATCAATCGGCTTTCTTTGTTATCCTGTTGCACCGCTCAACTTTTTGACTTGAAAAGCCTCCTATACAACAGAATGGAAGAGCAATTATTACCAATTAGCCTAATAACTGATGCGACAAGAAGATGGTCAGCCAGGGTTCGCGTTGCAACAAAGATGCCTATCAAGACTGCTATCAACTCTCCTAAGAAATATCAAAAGATGATACTTGCAGATGAAATGGTTAGCCTTCAACATACTTTCACTTATTTATCACTCCAACCTTCTCTATAGTGCATAAAAATCTAATTTATTATTCCCTACATCATTTCTAATCAGGGTCACACCATCGAGGCTATCATCTTCGGCGCAGCAGTGGATCTTTACAAGGGTAATCTAGAGGAGTCTAAGACATATACAATTTCAAATGCCCAAGTTTCTAAAGTCAAAGAAATGTACAAGAATGTTCTGGTTGCTTGCCCGTACCAATGGGTCATCAATTCAAACACCTCTATCATGCTCGTCGCCGAGGATATTGTTCCTCCAATTACTTTTTCCCCGAGATTTATTAGCTTCGACGAATTTCCAGGTCTACTCGACTCGAAAAAACTTATATGTAAGTGTTGAAAGTGTATTGAGTTTAGTTTGTTCGACCTGCTTCTATTTTTCTCCCAATAACTCTTCTCTTAACTTTATTCTTATGTATAAGCCATTGTTGGTGTCATAATTGATAAAAGAAGCCCAAGAAATATTGCCGCACAAGGCCAACAACAAGTTCTACACGAGTACGCAGTTATCGATAAACAGTAAGTTCCTGTGTTTAGTTTACTTCGCATAAAATATTTGCTTATCTTGTTCTAAACCGGTTCCATATCTTTCTCTCGTGAATAATGACCCCTTCATGGTTGCATTATGGGGAGATGTTGTATCTGACCTCACATGCTGTACTGGATGCCTGCCACAAGCGACCATTCATTGCGTTCTTGAATTTCGTAGTTAAGGGGTATTACGGTAAGTCTATATCATCTTTATTTCCCAAAATTTATAGGTCTTCATTGCACTTTGTTTTGCCATTGTTACATTTTTTTTCCTTTCAGGCCTGTCACTTAGTTCCACCTCATCTTCTATTGTATTGCAACAAATGGACAACCAAACATTTGCAAACATGCGAACCTGGTAATTATGTACTTACGTTGTTTTTATACTTATGTAGATGCTTATACTTTCCTCCTCATGCATGCTTGTCATACTTGTTTCACAGGCGCGTCGAGGAGAGACTTTTGATAGATGAGGTTGTTGAAAGGGCTGGTTTTTTCGAAGAGAAAATAGAAGCTAAACCAGGAATGACACTAACAATCAACACTGTATTAGAAGTCCTAAAATCTGATAAAGTTAGTCTAACTTACCATCAATCTTAAACTGATAATTTGTTCATGATTTATCCGAGAAAATTACATGGTTATTGTTTTTTATTCTAGGTTGGCAGGTTTAATATTAGAGTCAAAGGCTGTCTAGAAAATGAAACACAAAGCTTCATATACATGTGTTGTGATGAATGCTGCTACGGAATAAATGTCGACTATCATTCTGTTTTTAAGTGCAATACATGTGGAACCAACAAAATAGCAAGGTACCTAATGTTCCATATCTTATTGCTCATTCCCTGTATATCGATATTGTAATGTAATTTATATGTTTTTTCTTGTAGATTTCGCTTCCACCTTGGTGTTTATGATGATACGGGTTCATTGGATGTTACAATTTTTGGGAAAGATGGGGAAAACATTATAGGCCTATCCGCACAAGAATTTTACACAGAAAATATCAAAGTAATGTTGTTATTGCTTCATAGTTTCAGACTTTTTTTACATATTTATGACTCATTAAATTATCCTATGCGTTCTTTTCTGTCATAGAAAGGGGTACCACCCATTGCAAATGTCAATCGTAGACTTCAAGATCGTGTTATGTTGATGAAGATAAGATCAAGTGTTTTTTAATGGACAGAATGGGAAGGAAACTACGGTGTACACCTTACTGGCCATGGACTCGTCTGATCAATGCACCGGGATCGCACTTCCTCCAATGCCCCCCACAAATAATTTACCTGATTCCCTTGCAGCTATCAGCAAATTGAAAGGTACTTTTGTTGGTTATCCATTTGACTCTCCAAGTGTGATATTCGTACTGCATAACCATTTTTTAACAAATTTCCTCCAGGAAGCAATGACCCAACAAAAAAAAAACTTGATTTTGGTGTGCCAAAAAATCAGGATACTTTTGAGTCTCATTCAACAAACTTAAGGGGTGATTGTGAATTAGGTAATATATTCAGTTTCCCTCACTATCCACAAATAGACAAAAAAAACATGTAGTAAATCAGGCATCTTAACCTAGCCTTCAAATGATGCATAGTTGATACATCAATTAGAAGACGCCTTATCAAAGAGGGGAAGTCAAAGATTGGTCAAGTGGATATAACAAATGAACAAGGTTAAGAGTTTTGTTATGATTGTTATATTTCTTATTATTATCGTTGCTTGCCAAAACAATTTAAATTGGCATGTACTTTTACTACGACATTCCCCAGATGTTGTCATATCGGTTCTGTCAATCTAAATGACAAAGATTCATCTGGTGACGATATAAAAATTACAGGTTCTTATCTATACAACACATTTTCCATTTCAACAATCCACATGCAAAATGAATTTCAAACATTTGTGTACAATTTACGCGATGTTTGTATGTATGAAGATCTTGTTCGACCAAACATACGTCGTCGATTATCCAAAACGACAGGACCCATCAAACACCAAACAGGCCATCAAAATCATCTTGCAGATAACGAGCATTTCACTGCAGGTACATCCCAAATATATAATCTATCCACTGTTTACATTTGTACAACAGTTAAATACGTTACTATTTTACAGACTTCCCAGAGCTATAGCCTCCTACATCAATGAAGATAGAGAAATCTCCTACTCATAAAAGTAGTTAAAAAAAAAAGAGAGGAAAAAAACCACTTTTAGCAATCCTCTTTATTTCTATTCAATAGATTCCTTTATTTTGACATCAAAGCCCCCTCCTAGATGAAGCAACACTATGTATTTGACCCGAAAAAATGCAATGTCCTGCAGTTGGCGAGACGAAAAAGAAACAAATGACGAAAAGGTCCTTGCATCATGTTGTTCTTGACGATAGCAGTTTTGGAGACGATGTTGACCATCAGGAAAGCAACATACAAGGTAACAACACACAACTCTCGGCAAAATCTCTATGGTTTATGCAAATCCCTTTTATTGTTCTTACTACTAAACTATAGATATATTTTTTGATTATGTATTCTAGATCATCCTGACCAAGCGGCGTCCATGAAGATATCAAAAAGGGGAAGGGTTATAAAGCCCCAAAAAAAATATTGAATGCTCACAGCCATCCACTCCAATGACATACGAGACTTAGTATACTTTTGTCAAAGTTTTACTCCATGATGTTATGCAGTTATTGTATAACATACCACTTCTGACTAACTTATTTTGCCAGGAAAAACTGCCCAACTTTATATGAATATGTTTATGTTTATGCACTAGCCTCACTTGGTTATGAACCAAATTTTTATTTTCTAGGTATACTTTGTTTGCTTTACAATATGTTGGATATATAAATTAGCGGTCTTGCTTACATTCTCATTCATTTAATCTTTTGATCACTGTTCTTTTAGAAGTTGCCATTAGAATATATGTTTACCAACAGTTTTGATCGATTTAAGTATATGTTTACCAACATCTGCAATCAATTACTAATACTAGAAATTCATTGTGTATTGTCCTTTGTCCTTTATCAATACGAGTATAAAAAAGTGTCCGGTAGCAATTTTAATCCATTATCTATGTAAGCATCATAATAGTCCATCTATTTACCTACAACCAGTTTTAATTCTTGCTGCACATTGACAGTTCATTTAATAGCCAATTCCTATTAGCAAAACTTCGTGCTACAGGTCATCTGCCCAAAACGAACAATCAACGGGCAACGCCTAGCACCGCGCCTTGCGCGGTGCGTAACAACTAGTATCGTAATATATGAGGGAAACAAGTTTAATTTGCATGTGTATAATATAATACATACATATTTACAGGTTTATGTGTGAAAGTTGTATCAATTGTTCAATCGCCTTAATGATAAAACTATGGACATGAGGCAAACAAATATATTAAAAACAAAATCAAATATACAATCAATTCTCGAATGCAAATATAGGAGACAACAAATACATGAAAAATGTGTCCAAAATCGTAAGTTTAAGTAAAATAAATGAATTGATAGAGTATAACATCATGCATAATGTGACAATTAACCAAGACATTATTGGGATATACACATATCTTCAAGCAATAATTTAAATGATATGAAATATTAAAATTCTTACCAAAACCTTAAAAAAACATTACTCCGAAAATCTCCCCTCTTAATATCAAACAAATCCCACAAACCCTTATATATAGCAACACCATTTCCCATTCCAGAAACCACACTAAACCTTCCTCACAAATCACATACACTTCCATATCCACCATTTCTTCTAACCTTAATCTTTTAGCCATGACAAGAAAGAAGGTGAAGCTCTCATTCATCACCAACGATTCGTCTCGTAAAGCGACGTACAAGAAAAGAAAGAAAGGGCTCATGAAGAAGGTGAGCGAGCTAAGCACGCTGTGTGGGATCGATGCATGCGCCATCGTCTACAGTCCTTACGAGTCCATGCCTGATGTCTGGCCGGCTGATCCCCGTGCAGTGCAGCGTGTGATCGCACAGTTCAGGAGGGTGCCGGAGATGGAGCAAAGCAAGAAGATGTTGAATCAAGAGTCTTTTATTCGAGGCCGTATCACGAAGGCGGCAGAGCAAATCAAGAAACTGCAGAAAGATAATCGGGAGAAGGAGATTACTCATCTTTTGTATCAGTGTTTGACGGGGAAAGAGGTGCAGGGGTTAGCGTTGCCGGAGTTGAATGACATGGGGTGGTTGCTTGATCAAAATTTGAAGGAAATTTGTAAGAGGATTGAGGTTCTTAAGAAGGAGGAGGCGCCGCCGGGGAGGGCGGCGTTGGAGCAGAAGCCGGTGGTGGAGGAATTGAGAGTGGTGGAGAGGGCAACGCAGCCGATGTGGTTTTCGGATTGGATGGGGGATCCGAGTTATCGGCAACAGCAAATGGGAGGTTTGTTTGGGTATGGCTGGGGTGGTGGTGCAAGCGGCAGCGGCGGCGGAGATGGGATGATGATGCCGTATAATGATGGTGGTAATCATAATGCTGCCATTTGGTCTAATGGCTTCTTCCCTTGAGAATTGCATGAGATCAACCAATTAATGCACATTTTGTTTAATGATTATATTTTAAAATAATTAAGGTTTTGAACCTTTTAACTTGTTGGAATTGGAATTTGTTTTTGATATTTGATTTTACGATTTCTTTGGTTTCAATCTTTGTTGGCAAAGTATAGGGTGATAAATTTTATAGCTAAAGAATATATTTGTGAAAAGAAAATCAATTTGATGCAAAATTGCAGCCCTCGCATTTTATTTGCTTATTTCCATTCAAATATTGATATGAAACAAAACTATAATTATAGGGAGATCCTTGACGTATTAAAGTTATTGCATGAAGATTGAGAAGTTTTAATATTCATTAATATTGTTTAAATCTATTTATCATCATATATTGTGCTATCTTTCAGAAAAGTACATACAACTATAGAAGTTTTAGTGTTTTTACACTACCGATAGTAACTAAGCTTTTTAAGCAATTGAGAAGAGAGCATAGAATTACTTTTAAATTCTTTAAGAATCTAGGCAAAACAACAATCTAGAGGGGAAAGAGTGAGATATCTTATAGAATATGTTGTGGATCAGAGTAGAAAAAAAAAATATTATCAACGAATAGATATATTTACCTATTGCAGTTGGATTTTATCACCGATTCTTGTTGCTGAAATATATAGAGAGAGAACATGAAGTTTAAAGTGGAGAGGATTCAATATATAGAAATTTATCTCCTGAAATCAGCAAAACAGGATTCAACATAATCAGTTTGTAGAATTAGGGAACTTCCAAAAACTGGAAACCAATTGCAATTATTGTGGCTTGGGAAGAAACTTTCAAAGAAACGTGAATCTGGCGAATTTTAAGAAAGTAGATTTGGAGGATAGAAAAGAAATGGAGAGGGTGGTTGGCAACAGATTAAAGGTCATAAAACATAACTTTCTTAGAAGCTGATGATGATCGTTAACATTTTCTGTCACTTTCAAAAAGACTACTACTTAGCAGATTAAAGGTCATAAAACAAAGAAAAAAATGGCACTAACAGGAAAAAAAGGTCAGTTTCACAATCAAAATCTCCGTGGCTTAGTCATATGACGCCACATCTTTCCCACAATGAGGAACGGATAGTTTAGGTGCTTTGAGATTTTTTATCTGAGCTTTTATTGCAGTCAAATATTAATAATGATGCCTAACAGAATATGTGACCTGCTACCTATGTTGCACCGATACTCCAAAACATTTCGCGGTCAAGTATCGGATACTTCTGGGATACGGATACACGAGGATACGACACCGATACGTATCGGATACGCCACGTGGCGTATCCGGGGACAAAAAATAAGTTTTTATTTCGGATACGTTTCGGATACGGTCAAGATACGCCGTTGACCGTATCCGACACGCGTAAGATACGGGAACTTTCGAATTTTTTTAAAAAATAGGGTTGAAATTGTAATTAAAATTAAATTATTTAATTAATCCTTATTTCCTAACCACTTTAATGTGTTTATGTCGATTATATGCTTGAAATTTTTAGATGTCCTGGATTAATATTTTACCATTTGTCGTGAAGTTTGTGAGTTTGCAACTTTATTCTGAAATCTAATGTGTTTAATGTTGATTATATGCTTGAAACTTAATTTATTACAAATATTATTAATTATATATTTATATATATATAAATAAATTAATAAAATTTACCGTATCCGGACGTATCGTATCCTACAAATTTTGAAAATCCCATGCAGTCGTACCCGTATCTGCGTATCCCCATATTCACGTATTCGTATCCGTGCAACATAGCCTGCTACTGATCTAACATACTCTAAGAGCAAGGAGGAAAGTGAAGAAATACTGTAGTTTGATTCTCTTGATGATTTTGAAGGCTGAGTTATATAATCACATGTGTCAGATCACAAATTAACTTGTATTCCTTCCTTGTCATAACCATTTAATTCCATTTATAATGAGCTTTCCTTCATTTAACCATTTGTTTTGTTTTTAGGATCATTCACAAAGGGAATTGTCGAAAGGTAAGGAGATCCCCACAAAAATATCATTAATCTTCCTTTATCAGATGAAAAGGTGGATTTATTGTCCTAATTGTTGATCAAAGGCACACACTTGATTTTTTTTTTCTTAAAGAGTAATTTCTTAAATGGTTGAAAACTTAGATTGGAACATGGTAAATTGGCGTGCCATAGAAGAAAACAGGTTTATTATTTTTGAAATTGAAGTTTTCAGTTTTTTAATTTGAATTTGATAACTGTGAGGAACGTGGGGAAACTGTAAAGTGGGAGAAAACCATGGGCAACCCGATAAGAATTAAGAGGTCAGACTGATTTATCAATTTATAACATTCATTTTTATGTTTTTATTAATAAATAATAATAATAAGATTTTACAATTTTGTCCAAGCATTATTTTACACCGTATTTTTCTGATCTTTGGAGAGGGTAGTTTGATAAATTCAAATGTCGTACCAAAATAGTTAGTATATGAGACTTACACATTATATATAGTAAATATTAGAACATAGAGGGAGCAGTCTCGTTCACCCGATAACCAAACTTACTACTTAAATAAAAAAAAAATGGAAAGATTGTTTGCTTGCAAGTATAATAAAAATTTGTGAATCCACCTATGGACATGATTAGATTTTTTGATATATAAGACTCATTTTTTTTTGTTATCAATTGTGCTAAATAAACAAGCATTACTTCGTCTACTGATCGCTATTATTTTAAACAATATTTTTTAGTGTAGCGATTGTGTACCACAAGTGCACGGTTGTCAAGTTTTAGTATAGTAAATGAAGAACAGGTTGTCGAACCCACAGGGACTAGTAGTAATTACCACGTTCGATCAGAATTTCTATATTTAACCTACGATTATGAAATGATTATCAAACTAAATTGACTTAAACACAACAATTAACCTAACCAGCAGTTATGGATAATTGAAGAGAATTTATAAACAAATTATCAAGACGTCGGTTCACCATTGTAATCCCCCAAAAGTTGTCTTTTAATTATGATTCAATGTTCTATGTTCTAAGGTGACGAGTTCCTAATTCATTCGTTATACCTTGGTCCGGTTATAACAAGTCTAGTATTAATCTACAATAAACCACTCTCGTGTCTTTATTGAATGATTAATACCGAAAAACGCTTCGTGAAAACTACTAGCCTTCGATTTTGGTAAATCTATTGCTATCACACGTGTGCTAGATTTTACTTGGTCCGTCTCAACCTAAAACCCACGGCCTAATTTACTACGTCATATCGTAATCTCCTATGGTCAATTCAATTACGATTACCAATATCATGCAAAAGGTAGCTAATCTTTTACAAGAATTAAAAACATAAATTATGCGCAAAGATCATAGAAATTAAATCAAAACCGTTAATTAACTCAAGGGTTCAAACATGGGATCCCCTATGTCTTGACAAAAATCTTAGCCAACAACCATAATCAAATTATAATGCAAAAAATGTCTTTAAACAAATTTAACATCACAATCTGAAATAAAAAATAATCAAGTTCAGAAATACTAAGATAACGAGGACGTCCCTCCGTGCGTCGCTCCGTTCTTTCGTTCCTTGCGTTGCTCTTGCTCTTCAATGATTTGTGGTCTTTCTTTGGATGGAGGAATGGCTGCTAGGTCTCAGCAAATGTAGGGTCTTCCTACCTTAACATCATCTTATACACATATTATGGACTAAACATGCATTCATAACATCTTAGGGTTCCGGTTGTAGCTTTGAGCTAATAAGTTTACAGGCCAAAATAAAATTTCAAAAGCTAATTAATTACATTATCAATAATGAATGTTAAAGCTATAGATTAACACTACTCCTAGAGTAGAGACTATCAAAATCCTGTATCCTATATTCATCTTGCTCCTTTTAGCTCACTGCCTCAACCCGACCCTAGGCCTTTCGGTCCAAAAGTGTACCTACAGGAACAACCCATCATGAGCATGTACATCATTACTTAACATCATGAGGTGATGGCATATAAATAAATGCATGAAAATAATCGTAACGTATACTTCCTGGTTAATCGTATTAATACACTTAGTTGTCCCTGTTTCATAGTCATGCATATGGGCATCTTACCCTATCGTATGTCATCTTACCATATCATAAACATCGTGTGGCATCTTACCACGTGGGCATCTTACCCTATCGTATGGCATCTTACCATATCATAAACATCGTGTGGCATCTTACCACGTGGGCATCCTACCCTATCGTATGGCATCTTACAATATCATAAACATCGTGTGGCATCTTACCACGTGGGCATCTTACCCTATCGTATGGCATCTTACCATATCATAAACATCGTGTGGCATCTTACCACGTGGGCATCCTACCCTATCGTATGGCATCTTACCATATCATAAACATCGTATCATTGTATAAACATCATATAAACATCATCATTTCATGGACATCATTATCAACTTACTTATCATTATCATCGTCATAACATCGTAATTACTTATACAATTATTGCGTAGTCATAGTGTAAGAATATGTTACCATCCGATGCCCGTACGCGTCTTACGTACCTTAATTCCAAAAGTGGAGAAATTGGAGAACTTTATCTCCTTGATGTCGTTGGCACCTGGGATGGTTATACACAACCATACAAATCAATATTAGAAGCTAAATAATAGCCAAATACCAAAAAATCATCAAAAATCATCATTTTCCACTTTTTAAACAGTGGCGATCGATCGCTACTTGAGGCGATCGATCGCCTCGCTTTTTGCCTTGCGGCGATCGATCGCTAAAAAAATATGGCGATCGATCGCCTATAGCGGTTTTTGCTACTGGCCTTCGGCGATCGATCGCCTCATACAGGACTATCGATCGCCACCTGTTGGTGCGCGATTTTCACCATTCTTTAGCATTTTGCAAGCTCCAACTTATACCTTTCAAACCCAAACTTTCCTACAACATCAACATCATCAAAACTCACTAAAACCCACATAAAACACTTCAAAAATCATACCCCAACAACATACAACACATACCCAAAATAAACCCACATAAATCACTTCAAAATCACCCCATTTCAAAACCAAACATCATAAAATTTTTAGGAAGGGTTCCATACCTCTTGAAGACTCCAAATCTTAACAAAGATCTTAAAAACAAAGGTTTTGTGGAGCTTCCTTCTTCCTCCTTTGAAGAATTTCGAAAATGGGGTGAGGTTAGGGTTGTGGAAATGATTTGGGGATTTTAAGAGTGATTGGTAAAGTGAAGGGAAAAGGTATAGTGGGGGGTATATGGGTTAATTTAATTAAACTTGTACCCATTAATTAACATGATGTATAAAATACCCCAACATGGTATTTTAAAAGCATTTACAAAAATGCATTAAACTTCCACTAAATCATGCTTTCCTCATAATTGACAATCAATACAATTAAATCATGTTAACACTTCATTACCCATCACATAATCAATTACCATGATAAATAATCACACAACCATCATCAATGCCCAAATTGCATATAATTAATTTCGGGGCATCACATTACTCCCCTACTTATAAGATTTCGTCCTCGAAATCGTATGCACTTACCCAAAAAGAAACTAAACATAAATCATACTAGAAAATAGTTTCGGGTAATGCTGCAACCATATGCCGTTCCGTCTCCCACGTAGCCTCCTCGACACCCCGACGATCCCACTGAACTTTGACCATCGGTATGACTTTGCTTCGTAATCTGCGATCCTCACGATCCAAAATTCTGACCGGTCATTCTAAGGATACATCTGAGTCCAACTGCACTTCAGTAGGCTGTAATACATGAGACGGATCTGGCTCATACTTCCGTAACATAGAGACGTGGAAAACATCATGAATACCAGATAAAGACGGCGGTAGAGCCAAACGGTAAGCCAATGTACCGATACACTGCAATACTTCATACGACCCAACATACCTCGGAGATAACTTTCCCCGCATACCAAAACGAACTACATCTCTGAAGGGTGAGATTTTCAAGAAGACCTTGTCTCCTACTTGGAATTCTAGCGATCGTCGTCGCTTATTGGCATAGGCTGCTTGCCTATCCTGGGCCGCTTTCATCTTTTGGCGTATCATCTTAATATTTTCTTCCATATCCTTAATCATATCCGGTCCTCCGACCGCTTTACTAGTCAAGTCCTCCCAATACAACGGTGATCTACATCGCGTCCGTAAAGAGCTTCAAAAGGGGCCATCTGAATGCTCGCCTGCTAGCTGTTATTATAGGAGAACTCTACCAGTGGTAATGAATCTTGCCACGGAGTGTCAAACTCCAATACACATGCCCTCAACATATCTTCGAGCGTCTGAATGGTACGCTCTGTCTGGCCGTCTGTCTGAGGGTGGTAGGCTGTACTCAGTCTCACCTCTGTGCCCAAAGCTGTCTGGAGACCCTCCCAGAAATGTGAAGTAAACCTTGAGTCTCTGTCAGACACAATCGAGACCGGAACCCCATGCAACCTCACCACATCCGGTACATATAATTGGGCCATCTTCAGGTATGTGAAAGTCATACAGTAGGGGATGAAATGAGCTACCTTCGTCAGCCTATCCACGATCACCCAGATCGCATCAAATCCAGAGGCCGTCCTTGGCAAGTGGGTCACGAAGTCCATAGATATGTGCTCCCACTTCCATTCATGTACCTCTAAGCTCTTCAGCTCGCCGCCAGGCCTCTGTCTTTCTGCCTTTACTTGCTGACAGATCAAACATCTTTTCACAAAAGTCATAACATCACGCTTCATGCGTCTCCACCAGAACTGGTAGCATAAGTCCTTGTACATCTTTCTTCCTCCTGGGTGGATGCTAAACCTGCTGCTATGAGCATGGTGCAAGATCCCTTGACGCAACTCAGGTGCCCTCGGCACTACCCAACGGTTGCCAAGCCTCACGGAACCATCTTCCGCCACTCTGAACTTTGATGGCTGTCCTCGAAGTACTATCGATGACCATCTCTGAACCTTATCATCCGACCTCTGGGCTTTCCTGATAGCCTCAAATATGTCTGGCTCAGCCAATAAGGTCGACACTCGCACTGGTGACGTGTCCACATCGAAATCATAGCCCAGATGGCAATAAGAAGTCATCATAGCTGATAAACAATAGCGTCCTCAGCAGTACTCTTCACTTTCCGACTTAAGGCGTCTGCTATCAAATTTGCTTCACCAGGATGGTACTCAATCTCACAGTCATAATCCTTGAGTAAATCCATCAAGCTTCTTTGCCTCATATTCAGTTCCGCTTGGGTGAATAAGAACTTCAAACTCTTATGGTCCGTATAGATGGTAAACGAAGTACCATAGAGATAATGCCGCCAAATCTTCAAGGCGAAAATATGGCCGCCAGTTCCAGATCATGAACTGGGTATCTGGTCTCATGAGGCTTCAACTGCCTCGAAGCATAAGCCACCACGTGCTTATCTTGCATTAACACACAGCCCAAACCTTACAGTGATGCATCTGTGTACAAGGCAAACCTCTTATTCTCAGAAGGAATCACCAACACAGGTGCCGTAGTCAAACGACGCTTCAATTCTTGGAAGCTTTCCTCACAAGCTTCGGACCAATAAAACGGGACTCCTTTCTGAGTCAGCTGTGTCAATGGCTTAGCGATCTTAGAGAATCCCTCGACAAAACGTCGGTAATAACCTGCTAAGCCAATGAAGCTCCGTATCTCGGGTACCGAAGTGGGTGCAGCCCACTCCATCACAGCTTCAATCTTACTGGGATCCACAGATATCCCGCTGCTAGATATAACATGACCCAAGAACACTACACTGCTCAACCAAAACTCGCACTTGCTAAGCTTTGCATATAACTGATGATCCCTGAGGATCTGGAGTACTGTCCGCAAGTGCTCCACGTGCTCTTCCTCAGTCCGGGAGTAGATGAGTATATCGTCAATGAAAACTATGACGAACCGATCCAAATATGGCTGGAATACCCTGTTCATCAAACTCATGAAGACAGCTGGGGCATTTGTCACCCCAAAAAGGCATGACCAGGAATTCATAGTGCCCATACCTAGTCCTGAATGCTGTCTTCTGAACATCATCTTCCCTTACCCGAATCTGATGATACCCCGACCTTAGATCGATCTTACTGTAGAGCCTCTTACCCTGCAACTGGTCAAACAAATCATCGATCCTCGGAAGTGGATACTTATTCTTCACTGTGGCTTTGTTCAGTTGTCTATAATCGATGCACAGACGCATCGAACAATCTTTCTTCTTAACAAATAAAACTGGTGCACCCCAGGGCGATACGTTAGGGCGTATATAGCCCTTATCAAGGAGCTCTTGCAAGTGAATCTTTAACTCCCTTAGCTCCGCTGGTGCCATCTTATATGGGGCACGAGAAATGGCAGACGTCCCCGGTAGTAACTCAATCCCAAACTCGACCTCCCTCGTCGGTGGGAATCAGGGAATCTCTTCCGGAAAGACATCAGGAAACTCCGCCACTACGGGAACATCCTCAACCTTTAATTCTTCCATCTTTTCAGTAACATCAACGGCATAGATGAGATATCCTGTATGGCCTCGTTCCAACAACTGTGCCATCTTGACAGCAGATATGAACGGGATCTTAGAACGCGAACCATCCCCAAAGAATGTCCACTGGACTCCCATATCAGATCTGAATCGGACAGTCCTCTGCCTGCAGTTCACAACTGCCTGATACCTGTTCAGAACATCAATGCCTACAATGCAGTCAAAGTCTGACATCCCCAGAATAATCAAATCTGACCTTAGCTCGTTATCCTCAAAATAAATGAGGCCATCATAGACAATCTGATCAGTAATCAAACTTCTTCCAGCGGGGGTCGAGACTACAAGAGGCGTGGGCGACGGAGAAGTGCATATGTGGTGCATTTCCACAAAACTTGTCGACACGAAAGAGTGTGACGCACCTGTGTTGATCAATATAAAAGCAGTGTGCGTAAATAAAAGACACGTACCCGCTATAACCTCCTCCGGAGCCGCTGTATCCTGCTCCCTCGTCAAAGCATAAACCTGCCCCTGAGGTGGCCCCATGGGCTGACCTCCATACTGCCTCGGTGCAAAAGGTGGTCTGTGCTGTGCTGCTCTGTCCGCAAGCTTCCCCGCAGAGTTCTGTTGTCTTCCCCTGTTGGGACACTGCCGAGCAAAGTGGCCTTTGTCGCCACAAACATAACATCCTACACAGTCTTTTGCCAAATGTGGTTGCCCACAAAGAGTTCACTGGACCTTCCCAAATCAGTCTCCCTGAGACTGCCCTCTTCCAGATGGGGCATCGTTCCTACGGCTTCCTTTCCATCGATTCTCGGGCTTCTTACCGCTGAACCTCGAAGCCGATGTGTTCCCCCTTGGCTTGAACTGATCACCCCTCAGCTTCAAATTGTTAGAAGTAGATTTCTGAGGGGGTGCTGGAGGTGGTACGACATCAGGATATGCACCAACTCCCAGTTCGGCTAGCTCAGCCCGTGAAAGTGCATCATCAAAACAGGCAGGGACATAAGTGATCACCCTATCATACAGTTCATGCATCAAGCCCTTCATGAAGTTCCTCATCTTCGCTTGAGTGCTTGCAGCAATGTGAGGTACATATCTGAGCAAGGAACAGTATTGAAGAGCATAATCTGACACAGGCATGTTACCTTGCTTGAGGTTAGTAAATTCATCTTCCTTGGCCTGTCGTGCAGCAGCTGAGAAGTAGCGGGTCAGAAACCGAGTCCTGAACAGCTTCCAATTGATCTCCTGCCCCTGAGCCTCTTGCTCTTTCACTGTGGTCTTCCACCACATCAGTGCCTTCTTGGCCAATTGGAACTATGCTAGCCTTATCCAGGCTGTCTTAGTACAAGGAGCTGCCACAAATATCTGTTCTATTCTCTCCAACCATTCCTCAGCCATCTCCCCAGTCTCAGTTCCCTAGAACATTGGGGGTCGGTATGTCAGGAACTGAGCCAAACTTAGCTCCCCGGGTAGTAACTGTTGCTCAGAAGGTTCCTCGCCCAAGGCTGGCGGTGGTAGGGGATTGGTACTCCCAGCACTTGCATTCACACTCACCGCATCTCCTATGTCAATATTTGCTGCCATACTGCAAGACAAGGGTTAACAACAATACCCAAAAGAAGTTCATATAATACATCGTTAGAGGAACAAAACATGTTAGTATAACATCATATACTTCATATGCAATACATGCACAAAACATGTTTAAAAAGAAGCACCTAGCCAACTTATTGCTAAGGCTACCCTTCATTCATTCCCGAGTTATCTAACCACTGCTCTGATACCACTAATTTAGGGTCTTCCTACCTTAACATCATCTTATACACGTATTATGGACTAAACATGCATTCATAACATCTTAGGGTTCCGGTTGTAGCTTTGAGATAATAAGATTACAGGCCAAAATAAAACTTCAAAAGCTAATTAATTACATTATCAATAATGAATGTTAAAGCTATAGATTTATACTACTCCTAGAGTAGAGACTATCAAAATCTTGTATCCTATATGCATCTTGCTCCTTTTAGCTCACTGCCTCAACCCGAACCTAGGCCCTTCGGTCCAAAAGTGTACCTATAGGAACAATGCATGTACATCATTACTTAACATCATGAGGTGATGGCATATAAATAAATGCATGAAAATAATCGTAACATATACTTCCTGGTTAATCGTATTAATACACTTAGTTGTCCCTGTTTCATAGTCATCCATATGGGCATCTTACCCTATCGTATGGCATCTTACCATATCATAAACATCGTGTGTCATCTTACCACGTGGGCATCTTACCCTATCATATGACATCTTACCATATCATAAACATCGTGTGGCATCTTACCACGTGGGCATCTTACCCTATCGTATGGCATCTTACCATATCATAAACATCGTGTGGCATCTTACCACGTGGGCATCTTACCCTATCGTATGGCATCTTACCATATCATAAACATCGTATCATTGTATAAACATCATATAAACATCATCATTTCATGGACATCATTATCAACTTACTTATCATTATCATCGTCATAACATCGTAATTGCTTATACAATTATTGCGTAGTCATAGTGTAAGAATATGTTACCGTCCGATGCCCGTACGCGTCTTACGTACCTTAATTCCAAAAGTGGAGAAATTGGAGAACTTTATCTCCTTGATGTCGTTGGCACCTGGGATGGTTCTACACAACCATACAAATCAATATTAGAAGCTAAATAATAGCCAAATACCAAAAAATCATCAAAAATCATCATTTTCCACTTTTTAAACAGTGGCGATCGATCGCTACTTGAGGCGATCGATCGCCTCGCTTTTTACCTTGCGGCGATCGATCGCTAAAAAAATATGGCGATCGATCGCCTGTAGCGATTTTTGCTACTGGCCTTCGGCGATCGACGCCTCATACAGGGCGATCGATCGCCACCTGTTGGTGCGCGATTTTTCACCATTCTTTAGCATTTTGCAAGCTCCAACTTATACCTTTCAAACCCAAACTTTCCTACAACATCAACATCATCAAAACTCACTAAAACCCACATAAAACACTTCAAAAATCATACCCCAACAACATACAACACATACCCAAGATAAACCCACATAAATCACTTCAAAATCACCCCATTTCAAAACCAAACATCGTAAAAACTTTAGGAAGGGTTCCATACCTCTTGAAGACTCCAAATCTTAACAAAGATCTTAAAAACAAAGGTTTTGTGGAGCTTCCTTCTTCCTCCTTTGAAGAATTTCGAAAATGGGGTGAGGTTAGGGTTGTGGAAATGATTTGGGGATTTTAAGAGTGATTGGTAAAGTGAAGGGAAAAGGTATAGTGGGGGGTATATGAGTTAATTTAATTAAACTTGTACCCATTAATTAACATGATGTATAAAATACCCCAACATGGTATTTTAAAAGCATTTACAAAAATGCATTAAACTTCCACTAAATCATGCTTTCCTCATAATTGACAATCAATACAATTAAATCATGTTAACACTTCATTACCCATCACATAATCAATTACCATGATAAATAATCACATAACCATCATCAATGCCCAAATTGCATATAATTAATTTTGGGGCATCACAGCAAAAGTTGGCAAAAGTCCTTTAAAAATCGTCCCTAGGTCTGATATATAGGGCAACCATAATTGGGAAGGAGTCCACCTTGAACCAAACATGAAAAGTCTTTATTTTTCCAAAAACTCTTCTCGGCGATCGATCTTCGTTCCCTCGCGATCGATCTTCAATCTCTACTGGACGTGATAGCCAAATCAAACAATTCCGCGATCGATCTTCATTCCCAGCTGATCGATCGCGTGTCTTCACTGTATATTGGCGATCGATCGTGAGTTCTTGCCGATCGATCGCCAATGTATTCTGTTCAGCGTCTATTTTTATAAATCGGCAATCGATCGCGATGTTGTTGCCGATCGATAGCGAGCTGTATAAAATTAATACTTCGAGATTTCAGTCCATTTTCTCATGTCTTCGCTCGGTTTGGTCTTTTTTCCAACATTATTAGCTTATTTCCTCCACTTTTATCCATTGGACCTAGATTCCTGAAATACACAAAAATATACCAAAAATCGTAAAATCATCCAGGAATCAATACGAAAGTCAATACAAAAACATAGCAAAATAAGTGTAAAATTCACACTTATCAACTCCCCCAAACTTAGACTTGATCGTCTCGAGCAAGAATTAAAGTCAAAAAGTAGAGTTCAATATTTGAAGATTCAAATAAACCAATTCATAGTCAATCATGTAGTTCAGACATCTCACTTGCAGACGAACAATAATTAATCAGAAAGTTTAACAAGTTGTGTTTTCTCCTAGATCAAGCAACATGTCTCTGAATCAGAACGTGTATGTGTTTTATTGTCACTTTCAAGTTTCATGCAATTTTCATAGATCAAATATTGCTAGGTAATGAAAAGTAAGATTATCGTTGAGCACCCCTTAGTCCTATTTTCAAACAACTTCTCCACTAATGTAGTCACTTCCTAGACATGGTAAGCTTTAAAGGCTCAAACGGTCTGGTAGCGTTTATCACGTACGCCCAAATTAACCCTTCTCAAGTTAATAGCAAAAGTATGTAGTAGCGAGAGTAGGGATCGATCCCACAGGGAAGGTAGTATTTTTTCGTGTCAATCTAAAAATGAATAAGTAACAAGGGGGGTTTTGAATTGAGTGATTAATACTACGCAAACTTTATGAATTAAACTAATTAACGAGATTAACTAAAACGAGTTTAAACTTATGAGAGAAAAGCGATTCTTGGTTTTCGGTAAACTTTACTTTTGGAAAATTCTCTCTTGATCATCAAATCACTAACATTCGAATTCTTTCAATTATTCACCGATTGGAAATTAAATTCCTACCCACCTTAATCGTAGTAAAAAAGAAAACAACATTCAATCCAACCCTTACCAAATCTCTAATCAAAACTACAGCCGTTAAGATTAAATCAATGATAGTTTGCAAAACTAGTGAGTTCGATAAATCTAATCAATAAAAACTACAGCCATTAGAATTGATTACCCAACCGTTTCTCCTAAGAATTTAATAACACCTACAGCCGGTTAATTATTAATCTTAGTTGTTTCTTAACAAACTATAGATTATGCACATGAATACTAGGTGATCAATCTAATAAACAAATACCATAATCATTCAAATCGAATCCGAGAAACAAATTGAAATCGAAAATTGAATTCAACAGACCAAACCAAATTCTCACAGGAGATTCAAATCCAAAAGCAAGTATCCCTCACCCAAGAATCAAAGGATTTAGCCTAGCATATTTAAATCTAAAAATAATAAAAATTGATTCGAAAACATTAATAAACAAAGGAAAAGAAGTTACTGAGACGAATCACGATTCCGGCTTGTCGATTCCGGCCCCGTTCTTCAAGTGTTCTACAAAAGTTGAAAGGAAAAATCTCTAAAATCTAAAAATTATTCTAAGGTATTAAATTATGCTTAATATGAGGTAAAGTCGTGTATATGAGTTATGGAGACTGATGGAGTAGGGTAAAATCCATGTGGAAAGGAAAGAAATCAAGAATTTTAACTTTTCAAAATCCTATTGGCGTCATTACGCCTAAAATTGCGTAACTACGCCTAAATTCCCGTAGCACTGGAGTAGGTACGCCTGAAATGGCGTCTTTACGCCTGATTTTCCATTTTTCTGGCGAGTTTCGTATTTTGGCCATAACTTTCTCATACGAACTCCGAATTCGATGAATCAGCTGTCCATGCGAAGATAACTGAAAGTTCTACAACCTCATGCTGACCACATTCCCAAAACTTGGCTGGAATATATAGAAATCTGAGGAGAAAGGAGCAGCATGTGTCTTTGATTCCGGTTTTTTCCTCTTTTCTTCAACTTTACTCATTCTTTCATCATTTTAGCTTGATTTCTTCACCTTTTCCTATATTTACACAAATATACGGTTAGGTAGCATATGTATCAATTTATCCATCAAAATTAGAGATGTCAAACGGAGCGGACGGCACGAGGCACGGCACGGGCACGGCACGACGCGGAGTGGCACGGCACGACACGTTTTGCTACAGTGCCGTGCCGTGCCAAGCACGGCCCGGAGTATGGGCCGTGCCGGGCCAAGCCATGCCAGCCCGTGGGCTGGCACGGCACGGCACGACACTGTTCCCTTTTTTTTTTTTTAACCAAGCGATCGATCGCCACATAAATGGCGATCGATCGCCTATTGGCAGTAAGCAAAATACAGGGGTGGCGATCGATCGCCACAAAAAAGGCGATCGTTCGCCTAGAGGCAGTAAACAAAATGCAGGGGTGGCGATCGATCGCCACAAAAATGGCGATCGATCGCCAATGTCCAACGGTCAAAAATATAGCCGTTCAACGGCTTTTTTTAAAAAAAAAAATATATTTTTTTGGTTGTTATATATATGTGTGTGTTGAGGAAACATTTTATCCTCTTAATCTGTAAGCTCTATATACTTGAGACGCTATACTCTCAATTTGTTCACAAGAAGAAAGAAATTCGTCTTACGTTTGCAAAGACAAGCACAAGCAACAAAGCCAACACTCCTCCTAGCAAATATTTGGTAACTTTTATATTTGTTGCATTAGATAATTCATAATTGTAGTCTATATACATAATGGCCGATTCATCTTATAATGTGAATTCTGATGATGAAATCGATCAATTCCAAGAAAATGAAGTAAGCACACCAAATATTCAATCATCAAGTAGAAGAACTTCAAAAAAAAGAACTAGCAATGTCTGGCAACTATTCGATGTAGAAATTGTTGAGGGAAAGGGATCAAGGGCAGTTTGTAAAAAATGTAAAAAAGATTATGCATATGCTTCTTCTGGTGGTACAGGTCATTTACTAAGACACATGGCTAAACATGAAAAAGAACCAATTGATGGTAACCAAACTATTCTTTCACAATTCGGTATTGGTAGTAGTAGTTCAAGTTTAGGTATTTTCACTTATAATGTTGAAAGAGATAGGAGAGAACTAGCTAAATACATCGTATGGGCGGAGAAACCTTTTTCAATGGGAGCGGACGCCAAATTCACTAATTATATTCATTTAGGTTTGCAACCTCAACATAAACGATTTTCAAGGAATACTATTAAATCGGATGCATTCATAATTTTTAATGAATATAAAGCAAATTTAATTACGTATTTAGGTAATCTTTCATCGAAAGTATGACTAACAAGTGATATTTGGACAACTTATCTTGGCAATGCATCATATCTCTGTGTTACAGGACATTGGATTGACGATAACTGGGTGTTACATAAAAAAATTTAGGTTTCACAAAAATTGATTGGCCTCATACGGGTGGAGTTATTTCCAATGCCATTATGCAAGTTACTAATGAATATAATATTAGTAATAAAATCTTCTCTATTTCATTTGATAATGCAACTAATAATACTGCTGCAATTACTATATTAAAAACTTAGATAAAAATATGACTCCAAGGGGAGCCAAGGCACAAAAGAAGAAAAATGTTGAAACAAAAGTTGAAAAATTCAAGCAAGAAGAGAAGCTTTTAGTGTGCATATCATCATACTCTCTTAATTGATATATCCTTACCTTTCTTTCATAAGCCAATACCTAGGCCACACTACAAGCTAATAAAGACCTACTTGATTTATGTTTGCAAAGTGGCTAAGATAGTGGATAAGAGTGTGCAAGTGAGCTTATACTTGTGCTAGTGTATGACTTGAACTATTGTGGGTTTACTTCTTTTGGATCTATAATTTGTACATGACACTTGTTTATGACCACCCACACACGTTCACTACTTTGTTGGGTACAGATTGTTTAGAGATTGAACTTGTTCCATTATTAATTTTTCACCGCCTTTCATTACTATGCATGTTTATAATTGTTGAGGCATAAAAATGAGGACAAGTTAGATTGTTATGATGCTATGAGCCAAGCAAAAAAAATAATGTAGTTTTGTCTGATTTACTCGAGGTCGAGTAAAGAGTAAGTATGGGGGTATTTGATGTGACTAGAAATAGGCACATCTAGTATGCTTAATTGTCTACGATTTGGTATATTTTGATTATAGATGTCAAACGGGCCGTGCCGGCCCGGCACGGTCCGTAAATCCGTGCCGCCCGGCACTATTCCGTGCCGGGCTGGCACGGCCCTTTAAGGAGACCGGCCGTGCCTGGCACGGCCCGTCTCCTTATTTGGGTGGCCCGGCACGGCCCATAGGCCCGTGGCTTATGGGCCGTGCCACGGGCCGTGCCGTGCTGGCACGGCCCAAATCAATTTAATTTTTTTTTTCATTTTTTTTTATTTGTTTAATTTTATTTATATAAATATAATAATATTATATTTAAATATAGATTGGCACAATATACTTATAAAATCAAAATTTATTGACTAGGAATTGAAAAACTACAAATTACATTGAACAAAAGAAAATAATAAATTACAAAAGAGTTTTAAAAATATGCTAATTTTCTTCATTTTCATCCGAAGAAACATCATGTCCTCCCAAACCTTGTAAGCGGCTATCAGCATCCAACCAATCCTTTAAAAGAATACACATCTCCACAGTGTTTGGTTTCATTCTACTTCTTTTTTCATCAATGACTCTTCCACCTGCACTAAAACAAGACTCCGATGGAACTGTGGATATCGGAGGAGTTAGTAGATCACGTGCCATTATGGAAAGTACTGGCCAAAGTCTATCATTGTCTTTCCACCATGCCAAAACATCAAAAGTTTCTAATTCTTGTTCACTGAAATTTATGACTTGGTTTAGATATAACTGAAGCTCAGTAAATGAAGATGTATTAGAACTAGAAGAAGCGGAAGTAGTGTCTTGTCTTCTTCTTAACATTGTCCACACAGAACCGTTACCACTACTACCACTACTACTACCACTTTCTCTTACTGGAGTTGCTCTAGAATTATGTAACGAATCATATAAAGAAAACAAAGCAAACAAACATTTATTAATGCGCTCTTTCTCTTGATTAATATTAATATTCTCATAAGCCATGTTGGTGTAACAAGACTCTATTATAATTTCTACACTATATAATTTTAATCTAGGATCCAGAATTGATGCCAAGCAATTCAACATAGGAATAGTTTTCCAGTATTTTTTAAATTTATACTCCATTGGTTCGACAATACCTGTAAAAAACGGATCAGATTTATGTAATGCAAAACATTCACTAATTTCATAAATTTTATTCAAAAATATTGAAGAAGTTGGATAATAACAGCCCGAAAATAAATTGGTAGCATCGTAAAACGGTTCTAAAAAATTACAAATATTAGAAGCAATTTCCCAATCAGTTTCTTCAATATGAAAATGTTCGGCCATCATTTCATTAAAAAATAAAGTGATCACATTTCTATAAGGTAAACATGCTTGCAACATTAATATGTAGAATTCCACCTATTAGGAACATCATAAGGAAAATCTTTATAATTCATACCATGAGAAATACATAAACTTTTGAAGTCTTGTTTTCTAGCAACTGAACCATTAAGAAATTTAAGAGTAGTCTTTATTTTTTCTAAATGAAGCTCAAGTGGTTTCAATCCATCTTGCACACACAAATTTAAAATATGACATGCACAACGAATATGAAAAAGATCACCATTTAAAATTGGTTTCAAATACCTCAAGGCATTCCTTTTCTTTCATGTATTTCATTCTTTTGACAATAAAGTTCACAAATATACTTCAATGATTCCCAAGTGCATTTGAATGAAACATCATAATCCCTTAAAAGGTATGGATTGAAATCATATTTAGGCTAAAAGGGTAGGATGATAAGCTAGTCAAGGAATGTTGAATGGGGGTCTTTAGTATGCTTAGCATACTGCCATTCTTTTACATTAAAGCTCAAAAAGGGTACTAGAAATTGATTTTATTTACATGGTAGGCTTGAAAGGCTCAAACGCATCAAAGATTGCCTATATCACTTTAATGTTTGCAAGTAGTCTAGACATACGCCTCAAAGAGCATGTAGTTAAGTTCTAGCATGTATTAGAGACTTATTAAGACTATTACAAAGTTCACACAATCTTCACTAAGCTATGCACACTTCACAAGCCATGACAATAATGTGCTCAAAATATTCAACTACTAAGTTAAAGTAAACTTTGCATTAGAGTTCAAAGTGTTCCAAGGTTAACAATTCACCTATGTTCAAAAGCATGCATGATATCAATTAGGTTTCATCATGGGCTAGTGATTCTAAGCATGTGTTCATTACTAGCTATGAGCTCAAAATTTTCAAATTTTTCGATTTTTTTGTATTTTTGTAATAAGAAAAACAATAACACACTACTAATCCCTCCCCCATACTTAAATCTTACATTGTCCCCAATGTAAGGCAAAAATACAAGAAAAGAGAAAAGTCTAACTACTAAAAAGCAATAAAAATAAAAGGGTAAAAGGGAGACTAACTCCCCTTGGGTTGCCTCCCAAGCAGCGCCTCTGTTTAACGTTGGTGGCCCGACGCCAGTCCTCTATCAAGGTGGTTGATGCAGTGTTGCTCTATCCTTCCTTAACCACCTCAATATCTTCTTCACTCCTCGGTATCTCGGCTTGTTGCTCTTTGAGTGGTCGTCCCCAGTCTTTGCTCCTTCGCGACTTAATTGACATGGTCGATCCGGAGGGTGCTTCTTTTCGACGGCACGATCCTGCAATTGAGAAATAAGAGGGTCAGCAGTATCGTGAGTAGATAACACAGCAATAGTATGAACATTATGCACTAAGTTAGAATCCATACCTTTGTTGTCGTCAAGGCCATCAGTAGCCTTTCCCATTTCCCACAACTCATCATTATCAAAATCCAAATCATAATCATCATGTATGCCAATAGCGTAACTCGAATGCTCAAGAGTCTTAATGGGTTCATAGATGTTGAATTTTGCAACTTTACCATTAGACTCCAATGTTATCATAACGCTATTCATCTCGATTACTGATTTTGATGTTTTCAAGAATGGCCTCCCTAAAAGGATTAGACTAGATGGATCACCATTTTCCATGTCTAAGACATAGAAATCGACTGGGAAAACCAAGTTCTCTACATGCACGATTACGTCCTCTATTATCCCCCTAGGTCTGACCGTGGACTTATCAGCTAAATCAATCACAGTGTTATTTCTTTTTAAAAGTCCCGGTTTTAGTTGAGAATAGATTGAGTAAGGCATGGCATTTATAGAAGATCCTAAATCAAGCATAGCCTTCTCAATCCTATTAGCATTAATCATACATGGGATGGAAAACATACCAGGGTCCTTGCATTTAGCGGGGATGCTTCTTTGGATGTCCGTCGAAACATTCTCACCTAGCTCGACCTTGGGCTGCCCTTCGCGTTCCTTGCACTTATCATCTTTCTTGGCTTCCTTGAGTGGATCTTTTTCATTATAGCGTGGGGACATCTTGTAGAGCCTCTTGAGACCCTTGTCCTTCAAATTCATCTTCAATGCAAGGGGGAATGGGGGTTCACTTTTATATTCAGAAAAGTTGGGGAACTTACCTCGTGGTTTCTCCTCTTGCATGGGTTCTTCAACTTCTTTCTCCTTCTCCGTCTTCTCTTCGTTATTGGGTGGCGTCAGTACCACCTCTTCTTCAGCTGTATCTCCACTCACATTCACAGTGATAGCGCTCACATTCTCCCTGGGGTTCACCTCCGGTTGTGAAGGTAGTCCATTTGAGATTCTTGCTTCAATCTTGTTGAGAGAAGTTGCCAGTTGTCCCATTTGCGTAGTCAAGCTCTGGATGCTCGCCCTCGTCTCCTGTTGAAATTGTAAGCTATTTTCAGCAATAACTTTGATGCTATGTTCTAACCTGTCAGAAGGAGGGTGCGCTGGAAGTGGTGGAGGTCTCTGGTATTGCTGTCTATAAGGTAGGGGTTGGTTCATCTGTGGGTTTCCATAACCTTGGTTCGGATGATCTTGCCAACCTTGATTGTAATTGCTCGATGGATTACCATAGCTCCTTTGTGGGGGACCTGGGAATCCTCCCGCGGCATTCACGTTCTCAGCGGCTGTCTCTTGTAGTGAGGGGCATGCGTCCGTGGGATGGTTCACAGCCAGACAGATTCCACACGGCTTTATTTTCCGAACATTTCCACCTGCAAGACAACGCACAATAAAAGTTAGGTCTATCAGTTGTTGTTCCAGGTTTGATACGTTTACGTCTTTTCTTTGCGGTTGTCCATGGCGAACATGTCCAAACTGTTGGGAATTGGCCGCCATGTTAGCTATCAAGCTCCTCGCCTCCTCCGCTGTCTTGTCGATAAATGCTCCTCCGCTTGCCGCATCCACCAAGTTCCTGTCACCAGAAAGCAAACCTTCATAGAAATATTGAATCAACAGATGTTCACTTATCTGATGTTGTGGACAACTTGCACACAACTTCTTGAATCGTTCCCAGTACTCATGCAGTGACTCCTCGTGGAACTGCTTCACGCCGTAGATCTCCTTCCTTATGTTAGTCGCCCTTGAAGCAGGAAAATACTTCTCCAGGAATACTCTTTGTAAGTCCGTCCACGTGGTGATCGATCCGGAAGGTAAGTAGAATAGCCAGTCTTTTGCAGCGTCCTTTAGAGAAAATGGAAAGGCTCTTAACTTTATTTGATCCTCAGTGATTCCGGTCGGCTTCATAGTAGTGCATACCACGTGGAACTCCATCAAGTGCTTGTGCGGGTTCTCACCTGCAAGACCATGAAAAGATGGCAATAAGTGAATTAAACCAGATTTGAATTCGAAATTTACGTTATTTGCGAGGGCAGGGAAAGTGATGTAGAGAGGTTGTTGATCCAAGTTAGGATTTGCCAACTGCCTCAAGCTTTGATTTGCAGCCATCATGGTCCTCTCTTCTTCTTCTTCTTCAAGCAGCCTTGCTTCTCTTCTTCTCTGATGTAGTGTCCTCTCGATCTCAGGATCGTAGTGAAAGTTATCTTCGTGATTAAACGATCCACCTGTACTCATCAACAAACCAAAGTAGTAATGCGGGATAACAAATAATAAAAAAAATCGACACAAAATAATACCAATGCCTTCCCCGGCAACGGCGCCAAAATTTGGTAGCGTTTATCGCGTACGCCCAAATTAACCCTTCTCAAGTTAATATCAAAAGTATGTAGTAGCGAGAGTAGGGATCGATCCCACAGGGAAGGTAGTATTTTTTCGTGTCAATCTAAAAACGAATAAGTAACAAGGGGGGTTTTGAATTGAGTGATTAATACTACGCAAACTTTATGAATTAAACTAATTAACGAGATTAACTAAAACGAGTTTAAACTTATGAGAGAAAGCGATTCTTGGTTTTCGGTAAACTTTACTTTTGGAAAATTCTCTCTTGATCATCAAATCACTAACATTCGAATTCTTTCAATTATTCACCGATTGGAAATTAAATTCCTACCCACCTTAATCGTAGTCAAAAAGTAAACAGCATTCAATCCAACCCTTACCAAATCTCTAATCAAAACTACAGCCGTTAAGATTAAATCAATGATAGTTTGCAAAACTAGTGAGTTCGATAAATCTAATCAATAAAAACTACAGCCGTTAGAATTGATTACCCAACCGTTTCTCCTAAGAATTTAATAACACCTACAGTCGGTTAATTAGTAATCTTAGTTGTTTCTTAACAAACTATAGATTATGCACATGAATACTAGGTGATCAATCTAATAAACAAATACCATAATCATTCAAATCGAATCCGAGAAACAAATTGAAATCGAAAATTGAATTCAACAGACCAAACCAAATTCTCACAGGAGATTCAAATCCAAAAGCAAGTATCCCTCAACCAAGAATCAAAGGATTTAGCCTAGCATATTTAAATCTAAAAATAATAAAAATTGATTCGAAAACATTAAATAAACAAAGGAAAAGAAGCTACTAAGACGAATCACGATTCCGGCTTGTCGATTCCGGCCCCGTTCTTCAAGTGTTCTTCACAAAAGTTGAAAGGAAAAATCTCTAAAATCTAAAAATTATTCTAAGGTATTAAATTATGCTTAATATGAGGTAAAAATCGTGTATATGAGGTATGGAGGCTGATGGAGTAGGGTAAAATCCATGTGGAAAGGAAAGAAATCCAGAATTTTAACTTTCCGAAATCCTATTGCCGTAATTACGCCTAAAATTGCGTAACTACGCCTAAATTCCCGTAGCACTGGCGTAGGTACGCCTGAAATGGCGTCTTTACGCCTGATTTTCCATTTTTCTGGCGGGTTTCGTATTTTGGACATAACTTTCTCATACGAACTCCGAATTCGATGAATCAGCTGTCCATGCGAAGATAACTGAAAGTTATACAACCTCATGCTGACCACATTCCCAAAACTGGGCTGGAATATATAGAAATTTGAGGAGAAAGGAGCAGCATGTGTCTTTGATTCCGGTTTTTTCCTCTTTTCTTCAACTTTACTCATTCTTTCATCATTTTAGCTTGATTTCTTCACCTTTTCCTATATTTACACAAATATACGATTAGGTAGCATATGTATCAATTTATCCATCAAAATATACCAAATCGTAGACAATTAAGCATACTAGATGTGTCTATTTCTAGTCACATCACTGTCCAAAGATCGCCTAGATCATTTCCAAGTCGAGTTCATAACTATAAAATTTTGCCTCAAAGTGTCATCATCAAATAGTTTCTAAGGTACTCTAAGATGCTCAAAAACAATTCATCAAGTTCACAAAAAATTTCACTACTCCAAATGCACTTCACAAGATTATGACTCAAATGTGCTCAAAATATTCCCCATTTTTGACATGCTACTCAAAACAAGATATTCACAAACAAGTTTTACAATCAAAACTTAAGTTGAAATGCAAAGTGAGATTAATATCATCATGGATTAGAGACCACTACTATGATTTATTCTTATCTTACTAATTGAACTCATTTTCAAGAAAAAGTTTTTGTTGGTGCTCAAGAAACGATCAATTTCCAAATAAGAAGCATGGCACAGCAATGCACTCCCCCAAACTTAATTCATGCATTGTCCTCAATGTAATAAGCATGAAAAATAAGACAAAGCATTTACCGTTGACAACGACCGTCAGTGATCGTTGTCCAATTCCTCATCAGCTCCTGGGGTATAGTGTTGAAACACGTCACAACATGCATGGAGTCTCGCCAAAATCAAAAACAAAAACAAAACAAACCAAAATAAACTAAACAAAGCAAAGGGTTAAGAAAGAGTTCTTGATTTATAGTCCCAAGCTGGACTTTTTACCAACAATGCTTTAATGGTTCGGAGTATGTGGATTAGTGTCATCCACATTGCAGTGCCTTAACCGCTGATCATTTACCACGTAAGTGCCTAGAATAGGATCACTTACTTTAATTGCTCCATGAGCATAGACGGTAGTTACCATGAATGGTCCAACCCATGACGCCTTTCGCTTGCTTTGGAAAATGCGAGGTGGTGGCGCTTTATGCAATTGCACTGTCTCTCCCTTCATGAATGTCCTTTTCTCCTTGAGCTTCTTAGCCTTTTTTTTTTTTCAAAAACTTGATGCGTGTGAAACGTACCGCAAGTGTACGGTGTCAAGTTTTAGTATAGGAATTTGAAAGTACGGATGTCGAACCCACAGGGATTGAAAATTAAGTTACACCAAGTACTGTAATTAGAATAATCTCGACTTTATTTAGATAACCGATAGCATGATTATTAAATTAATCTACTAAAATAAAATAAAAGATTAACAAGATGGTAATTTAAGTGGAGAAAATCAATGAGAACGGATTCTAGAGGTTCGACTTCACTCAACTATCCACTATGTCGTGTTTTCCTAGTTTACTAGCCGAGAATTCTTATTTGTTTCTACTCCCCCTCCCGGGTGTTAAGCATAAGTAATTATCTAACATTAATCTTGATATCCCTATCTAAGATTAATTATCAAACAATTGTAAAAGCGCAGTAATTCTTTTGACGACTTCTATGGAGTTATAGGCCTTCCGAACAATATAACTACCACGATACGAATTCCTTCTTTCCTATTCACAACCCCCTCTCCCGAGTGATAGATCACGAATATGGAATCATTCAATCCATGGCCAGTAGATTAAAAGCATTAGGAACAGGAAAACATAAATAAACCATACGGAAATCCAAATAAACTTCAATCAATTCATAATAAGCGTAGTTTCAAAACAAGCTACATCGTCTCCTAGAAAATAAAATTAGCTCATGCTAGAAGTATTTAAACACATAGACATGTTTAAATAACCCATAAAAATTGCTAAAAGTTTAGAGATACAAAACGAATTGGACGCTATTCTTCGATCTCCGATGAACGCCGCCGTCTCGTGATGAATTCTCTCCTTTTTACTCCGAGCCGTCGTCGTTATTCTTCTCCGTTCTTCAACCCTAGCCTCCTTCTCTCCAAGAATATGTCTAAGTTTGAATATCTCGAAAATCCTCCTCTAAAACCTTTTAAAAGTCCCGTGCAAACTCCTAAGGAAAGTCTCCAAAATTACCAAAATTCCATTGGCGTAATTACGCCTCCGAAGTGGCGTAATTACGCCTGTCGACGTGTCTAAAGAACTGGCTTCCCGCGTGATAGGCGTAATTACGCCTGAAAACAGGCGTAGTTACGCCTGAACAAAATCTCAAAGCCGTGGGCTAGGCGTAGTTACGCCTGTATGAGGCGTCTTTACGCCTGTATAAAATCATTTAAAAACTCAATTGCCGTGGGCTAGGCGTAGTTACGCCTCAAAGTAGGCGTCTTTACGCCTGTTGCCATGATTGATAGTGTAGATTTTTGGCTTCAATTCATCCGTTCCTTCCGTCATTTGCACCCTTTTAGTCCACAAAACATGTAATTACCCGGATTCCTGCAAAACAACCAAAACAACAACAAAAGACGTAATTCTGCTCGAATACCAACACTAAATCATGCAAAATAAGAAGAAATATAAGTGTATAAAATACACTTATCACCATGTCATGGCTCTGGCCTTCCTTAGGCTCTAACTCGGACTCCACTTCCACATCATTAGTACCTTGCATCACATCAACAGACAAAGTGTCTATCATGTTAACTTTTAGATAATCATGCTCGTTGTGTGCGTGTGTTGAAGATTTGAACATATTGAAAGTAACCCGATCCTCTCCTACAAGGAGGATCAACTTCCCTTCTTCAACATCAATGATGGCTCTTCCAGTAGCCAAGAATGGGCGTCCCAGGATCAATGGCATTCTCACATCCTCTTCCATATCCAGCACTAGGAAATCCACCGGGAAGGTGAATTGATCTATTTTTACTGGTACATCTTCAACGATTCCTAGTGGGTAGGTGATAGACTTGTTTGCCATTTGCAACACTACCCTCGTGGGCTTCGGCTCTCCTAATCCAAGTCTCTGAAAATAAGACAAAGGCATCAAGTTCACACTAGCACCCAAATCACATAATGATTTAATAGAAGAAATAGGCCCAACAGTGCAAGGAATAGAGAAACTCCCTGGATCTTTTAACTTCGTGGCCGATTTCTTTTGCACCATAGCACTACATTCCTCAGTCAAAAAGACAGTCTCGTGCTCTCCCAATTTCTGCTTCTTAAACAACATTTTCTTTAAGAATTTGGCATAATTAGGCATTTCTCGTAAAGCATCAATAAAAGGTATATCGATATGCAAATTCTTAAGCATGTCTAAAAATTTGGCAATGTTTGAATCGACCTTTTTTTCAATTTATTAAAATTTATTAATAATTAATAATGTCCTTTTAACCCTATTAATTGCTGCAGGGAATGGGAGAGGAATGTGTACCTTTTCTTATGGTGATATCGGTATAGTGGCTCCAATGGACTTACCCTTGTTGCACGATTGCTCCTTCTCCTCTTTGCTTCATTGAAATCTTTTCCGTTTCCTTCTCGGCACCAAGTTCCTTTCCACTCCTCAAGGTCACGACATTGGCTTGCTCCCTTGGATTCTTCTCGGTGTCACTTGGCAGAGTTCCTTGTGCTCTTCCGGCCAAGATGGTTGCCAATTGTCCGACTTGAGTTTCCAAATTCTTGATAGATGCATCTTGGTTACTCATCCTTGTCTCAGTAGATGAGATAAACTTGACAAGTAATTCCTCCATGCTCGGCTTTGGTTGGTAAACCGGTTGTGGTTGGGGGTTCAAAACATTCTTTTGGTCGGACCAAGAGAAGTTTGGATGATTCCTCCACGGTTGGTTATGGTTGTTGGAGTAAGAATTACCCTGTTGTGGCCTGTTTCCTACAAAGTGATTGTTTTCAGTAGATTGCACAAAAGGATTACCTGCCTGGCATTCCGTGCTCTGATGGTTGCCTCCACACAAATCACAAATGACCACTTGAGCTTGCATGGCTGTCATGCTCAAACTGTCCATCTTCTTGTTCAAAGCCTCCAATTGAGCTTGTATTGATGTCACTTCATCCACTTGATGCATCCCAATTGGTCGCTTTGGCACATTCCTCTCAGACTGCCACTGGTAACTGTTGGATGCCATCTCTTCCAAGAGTGTGTAAGCTTCCTCAGGTGACTTTCTCATAATGGTACCTCATGATGCTGTATCAATCATGGATCTATTTGCAGAAAATAAAACATTGTAAAATATTTGTACTTGAAGCCAAATCGGAAGGCCATGATGTGGGCATCTTCGAAGTAGATCCTTGAAGCGCTCCCAAGCTTCGTACAGTGTCTCCGGATCATGTTGCATGAATGTTGTGATATCATTGCGCATCTTAGCTGTCTTGGAAGGGGGAAAGTATTTTGATAGGAAGGCTTGAGCCATCCCCTCCCAAGTAGTGATCGATCCTGCAGGCAATGAATTTAACCAACTCTTAGCTTTATCATTTAAAGAAAAGGGAAAGAGTCGTAACCTGATGGCGTCATCAGTGACGCCATTGTGCTTGAATGTGTCGCATATCTCCAAAAAGTTGGAGATATGAGCATTATGATCATCAGTTTGCGATCCTCCGAATTGCATAGAATGTTGAATCATTTGAATTATGGCAGGCTTGATCTCGAAGTTGTTAGCCTGAATCCTTGGTCTAGTGATGCTAGACATGGTGCCTTGAAAAGATGGTTGTGCATAGTCCATCATGGATCTTGTAATTGGCACTTCTTCGTTGTTTCCATTACCATTCCCTCGATTATTATCGGCCATCTCTCTAGTTTCTTTCCGAAGTCTTCTGCAAGTTCGTTCAATCTCTAAGTCAAGTGGCTCTAGTACAGGTCTGTCACTTCGTAGCATGCACTATGATGTGACTAGAAATAGACACATCTATTGCGTTTAATTGGTTACGATTTGGTATGTTTTGATGGATAATTTGATACATATGCTACCTAATCGTATATTTGTGTAATTGTAGGTGGAATCGAAGAAATCGAGCTCACTAAGGCGAATAAAGGTCAATAAAAGCTTTGGAACTAATAAGGACTCAATGGGATCAAGAAAAAGGCTAAAAATGTAATTTTGAAGGAGGCGATCGACCGCATGGAGGAGGCAATCGATCGCCTATGGACAGAAACTTGAGAAATTGCAAAGCAGCGATCGATCATGAGGATTAGGCGACCGATCGCCAAAGTCCACTGGAGCCAAGCGATCGATCGCGAGAAAAGTGACGATCGATCACCTAAGGAAAATCGCCGAAAAAAAAGAGCTAGCGATCGATCGCCACCTTATGGCGATCGATCTCCAGCGGTGTTTTGGAAAGATTAAAAACTTGATTTCTTTCATTCCCACATGGATTCTTACCTACTCCATCAGCCTCCCTATACATATATGGACAAAAATCAGACTAAAGAACATCTAGATAGTTAGGGTAGAGTAGTTTAGGATAGTTTTACAATTTTTCTTTCAATTTGGTGAAGACGGCTACGAAGATCAAAGCGAAGGCGGTATTGACACCTCGACGAGCGGAGATCGGATTAGTTTTCTTTCCCTTGTTTTTATTTATAGTTTTTCTTAGATTATGTCTAGCTAGTTTTTAATTCTTGGTTGAGGGAGACAAATCCTTGGATTTTATTTATCTTGGGGAGATTCTTACGCTTTAATTATCAATTTTATTGAGTATCAAGAGTTTTTCTATTTTTATTGATATGATTGTTGTGTTTGTTTATTGAATTGACAACCTAATAACTTGCATGAAATCTAATGCTAAATTAGATATCAAATACATAATTGTTTGATCTCTCTAATTTATGAAGCAACTAAGATTGATGAATTTCCGCTTGTGTGTTTGTTAAATTCTTAGGAAAAACACTTGACTAGATTAAACATAGACGCTTGGATTATGTTGTTTAGCTTCATCGATCTCACTAGTTCATATGCTATCATCGATTTAAATCTTAATCGCTTGTATTTTGATTGATTGTTTGATAAGGGTTAAACTAGAACGCTTGGGCTACTTAACTAAACGTAAGGTGAGATAGGACTTTGATTATTGGATTAAACGTCCAACGATGAATATTCATAAGAAAAATTGAGTCTTTTGTGAATCGATGAAATAGATGATAATTGCAAGGTAGAGTCGACCGATACCAAGAATCGCTTTCATTAGTTAATCTTTGTTTTTAATTTTAATTAGTATAATTCAACTTCACAACCCCATCCTTTATTATTCTTTTGTTTTGATTTTCATTAACACAAAGATTCACACCTCCTTGTGGGATCGATCCCTACTCACACTACTACATTATTGTTATCAATCTTGAGGATTGAGTCGGGTTAATTTGGGCGTACACGATAAGCGCACACCAAATTTTGGCGCCGTTGCCGGGGAGGCGTTGTATATTTTTGTGTTAATATTTTCTGTTTATTTTTTTCTTTATCTTTCTTTTCCCCCACCGCTACTCTTGTTTGTTCGGGCTTATAGGTGGATTTCTGAAAAATCGAATCTTGCCATGACGGAGTATAGTAGCTTAGACGAGTTGGAGTATCTTGTGCAACAACTTGGCGTAGGGAGTGGACAAAGTGCATACAACTCAAGTTGGAGTGATCATCCCAATCTCAACTATGACAATCAATGGATGAGCCCACCTCCACCCTACATGCAAAGCACTCTACCGCCATACATATCGCAATATCGGCCATGGCCGCAACAACCTCAATATGATACCCCTGGTGAGTCTTTAGAGGATCTTGTTTCAACACTTAATGATAGTACTTTGCAATTTCAACAGGAATTCAGGGCTAGCACTCAAAATTTGGGTAACCAAATGGAGCAACTAATAAGATCGACCGATCGGATAGCAGCACAAAAGGAGACAATGATTGCATTCGAATCATGGAGTGATGAAGAAGAGGAGACTATGGAGAAGGTGGTACTGATGCCACCCGAGCTAGAAGATGAGACACATGTGCCAATAGAAGAAAAGGAGTTTGTACATCCTACAACTCCGCAAGGTATGTTTCCCACTGAGAGCTATGTTGAATACTTAGATGAATCATGTGCTGTTGAAGAGGAGTCGGCGAAAGAGTACTGTGATGAAATGAATCCTTGGAGTATTTTTTCGTGGCAAAGAGGTAGAAACTCCAGAAACGATGGTACTGATGCCATCAATACTTGAAGAACAAACATAGGTCGAGGTGGATAACAAGGAATCTCCCCAGAATGAGATTCCCAAAGGCGAACATAGGGGACAACAAGTTAAAGGATGCCATGAGGTAGATCTTTATCGACCTCAACTAACTTCTTTGGAGGAAGGCGACATAGTGAAAAGACAAAAACCCTCCAAGAGGTGCAAGGCGAATAGGCATCGCCTTAAGCGAGAGGACTGACGTCGGGCCACCGACGTTAAACAGAGGCGCTGCTTGGGAGGCAACCCAAGGGGAGTTAGTTTCCTTTCTCCCTTTTATTTTTATTGCTTTAGTAGTTAGACTTTTCTCTTTTCTTGTATTTTTGCCTTACATTGGGGACAATGTAAGATTTAAGTATATGGGAGGGATTAGTGGTGTGTTATTGTTTTTATTATTATAAAAATACAAAAAAAAAATAAAAAATTTGAAAATTTTGAGCTCATAGTTAGTAATGAACGCATGCTTAGAATCACTAGCCCATGATGAAACCTAATTGATGGCATGCATGTTTTTGAACATAGGTGAATTTTTAACCTTGGAACACTTTGAACTCTAATGTAAAGTGTGCTTTGACTTAATAATTGAATATTTTGAGCACAATATTGTCATGACTTGTGAAGTGTGCATAGCTTAGTGAAGATTGTGTGAACTTTTTGATATTCTTAAGAAGTCTCTAATACATGCTAGAACTTAACTACATGCTCTTTGAGGCGTATGTCTAGACTACTTGCAAACATGAAAGTGATATAGGCAATCTTTTATGTGTTTGAGCCTTTCAAGCCTACCATGTAAATAAAATCAATCACTAGTACCCTTTTTGAGTTTTAATGCAAAAGAATAGTTGTATGCTAAGCATACAAAAGACCCCCATTCGACATTCTTTGACTAGCTTATCATCCTTACCTAATAAGCCTAAATATGAATTCTATCCATACCTTTGAAGGGAGTATGATGTATTTCATTCACATGCACTTAAGTACTCAATGATTAAAATATTTGTGAGCTTCATTATCAAAAGAATGAAATGCATGGAAGAAAATGGATGCCTTGAGAAAATAGATAAAAATATGACTCCAAGGGGAGCCAAGGCACAAAAGAAGAAAAATGTTGAAATAAAAGTTGAAAAATTCAAGCAAGAAGAGAAGCCTTTAGTGTGCATATCATCATACTCTCTTGTTTGATATATCTTTACCCTTCCTTTCATAAGCCAATACCTAGGCCGCACTACAAGCTAATAAAGACCTAATTGATTTGTGTTTGCAAAGTGGCTAAGATAGTGGAGAAGAGTGTGCAAGTGAGCTTATACTTGTGTTAGTGTATTACTTGAACTATTGTGGATTTGCATCTTTTGGATCTATAATTTGTACACAACATTTGTTTATGACCACACACACACGTTCACTACTTTGTTGAGTATGAGATGTTTAGGGATTGAACTTGTTCCATTATTAACTCTTCACCACCTTTCATTACCATGCATGTTTAAAATTGTTGAGGCATTAAAGTGAGAACAAGTTAGTTTGTTACGATGCTATGAGCCAAGCAAAAAGATTATAGTTTTATTTGATTTACTCGAGGTCAAGTAAAGAGTAAGTATGGGGGAGTTTGATGTGACTAGAAATAGACATATCTATTGCGTTTAATTGGTTACGATTTGGTATGTTTTGATGGATAATTTGATACATATGCTACCTAATCGTATATTTGTGTAATTGTAGGTGGAATCGAAGAAATCGAGCTAACTAAGGCGAATAAAGGTCAAGAAAAGCTTTGGAGCTAATAAGGACTCAATGTAGATCAAGAAAAAGGATATAAATGTAATTTTGAAGGAGGCGATCGACCGCATGGAGGAGGCAATCGATCGTCTATGGACAGAAACTTGAGCAACAAAAATTGCAAAGCAGCGATCGATCGCGAGGATTAGGCGACCGATCGCCAAAGTCCACTGGAGCCAAGCGATCGATCGCGAGAAAAGTGGCGATCGATCGCCTAAGGAAAATCAGTGTTTTGGAAAGATTAAAAACTTGATTTCTTTCCTTCCCACATGGATTCTAACCTACTCCATCAGCCTCCCTATACATATATGGACGAAAATCAGACTTCTAGATAGTTATGGTAGAGTAGTTTAGGATAGTTTTACAATTTTTCTTTCAATTTTGTTGAAGACGGCTACGAAGATCGAAGCGAAGGCGGAATTGACACCTCGACGAGCGGAGATCGGATTAGTTTTCTTTCCCTTGTTTTTATTTATAGTTTTTCTTAGATTATGTCTAGCTAGTTTTTAATTCTTGGTTGAGGGAGACAAATCCTTGGATTTTATTTATCTTGGGGAGATTCTTACGCTTTAATTATCAATTTTATTGAGTATCAAGAGTTTTTCTGTTTTTATTGATATGATTGTTGTGTTTGTTTATTGGATTGACAACCTAATAACTTGCATGAAATCTAATGCCAAATTAGATATCAAATACATAATTGTTTGATCTCTCTAATTTACGAAGCAACTAAGATTGATGAATTTCCGCTTGTGTGTTTGTTAAATTCTTAGGAAGAACACTTGACTAGATTAAACATAGACGCTTGGATTATGTTGTTTAGCCTCATCGATCTCACTAGTTCATATGCTATCATCGATTTAAATCTTAATCGCTTGTATTTTGATTGATTGTTTGATAAGGGTTAAACTAGAACGCTTGGGCTACTTAACTAAACGTAAGGTGAGATATGACTTTGATTATTGGATTAAACGTCCAACGATGAATATTCATAAGAAAAATTGAGTCTTTTGTGAATCGATGAAATAGATGATAATTCCAAGGTAGAGTCGACCGATACCAAGAATCGCTTTCATTAGTTAATCTTTGTTTTTAATTTTAATTAGTATAATTCAACTTCACAACCCCATCCTTTATTATTCTTTTGTTTTGATTTTCATTAACACAAAGATTCACACCTCCTCGTGGGATCCCTACTCACACTACTACATTATTGTTATCAATCTTGAGGATTGAGTGGGGTTAATTTGGGCGTACACGATAAGCGCACACCACACTACAAAGACAACTTCCTGCAAAATTCAACACAACGAAGGAACAATAGTAGTGAAATCGTGTAAACCGTAATAAAAGTAAAAATAAAAAATATGGCTAAATTATAGTCAACTAATCTTCTATGATATTACTTAAACTAGTCCCCGGCAACGGCGCCAAAAACTTGATCGCTATTATTTTAAACAATATTTTTCAGTGTAGCGATTGTGTACCGCAAGTGCACGGTTGTCAAGTTTTAGTATAGTAAATGAAGAACAGGTTGTCGAACCCACAGGGACTAGTAGTAATTACCACGTTCGATTAGAATTTTTATATTTAACCTACGATTATGAAATGATTATCAAACTAAATTGACTTAAACACAACAATTAACCTAACCAGCAGTGATGGATAATTGAAGAGAATTTATAAACAAATTATCAAGATGTAGGTTCACCCATGTAATCCCCCAAAAGTTGTCTTTTAATTATGATTCAATGTTCTATGTTCTAAGGTGACGAGTTTTCCTAATTCATTCGTTATACCTTGGTCCGGTTATAACAAGTCTAGCATTAATCTACAATAAACCACTCCCGTGTCTATATTGAATGATTAATACCGAAAAACACTTCGTGAAAACTACTAGCCTTCGATTTTGGTAAATCTATTGCTATCACACGTGTGCTAGATTTTACTTGGTCCGTCTCAACCTAAAACCCACGGCCTAATTTACTACGTCGTATCGTAATCTCCTATGGTCAATTCAATTACGATTACCAATATCATGCAAAAGGTAGCTAATCTTTTACAAGCATTAAAAACATAAATTATGCGCAAAGATCATAGAAATTAAATCAAAACCGTTAATTAACTCAAGGGTTCAAACATGGGATCCCCTATGTCTTGACAAAAATCTTAGCCAACAACCATAATCAAATTATAATGCAAAAACATGTCTTTAAACAAATTTAACATCACAATCTGAAATAAAAAATAATCAAGTTCAGAAATACTAAGATAACGAGGATGTCGCTCCGTGCGTCGCTCCATTCTTTCGTTCCTTGCTTTGCTCTTGCTCTTCAATAATTTGTGGTCTTTGTTTGGATGGAGGAATGGCTGCTAGGTCTCAGCAAAAGTTGGCAAAAGTCCTTTAAAAATCGTCCCTAGGTCGGATATATAGGGCAACCATAATTGGGAAGGAGTCCACCTTGAACCGAACATGGAAAGTCTTTATTTTTCCAAAAACTCTTCTCGACGATCGATCTTCGTTCCCTCGCGATCGATCTTCAATCTCTACTGGACGTGATAGCCAAATCAAACAATTCTGTGATCGATCTTCATTCCCAGCCGATCGATCGCGTGTCTTCATTGTATATTGGCGATCGATCGCGAGTTCTTGCCGATCGATCTCCAATGTATTATGTTCAGCGTCTATTTTTATAACTCGGCGATCGATCGCGAGCTATATAAAATTAATACTTCGAGATTTCAGTCCATTTTCTAATGTCTTCGCTCGGTTTGGTCTTTTTTTCAACATTATTAGCTTATTTCCTCCACTTTTATCCCCTTGGACCTAGATTCCTGAAATACACAAAAATATACCAAAAAGCGTAAAATCATCCAGGAATCAATACGAAAGTCAATACAAAAACATAGCAAAATAAGTGTAAAATTCACACTTATCATCTACCCATCATAATATGAGTTTGCCAGCAATTTTATGCTTGTTGAGCAACGGTTAATCTCTGGTAAAAGATTTTGGTATCCTCGAGATTGGTAACCTCGGTGGGACAATTTATTCTGAAGAATAAATTGTGAGGTTTTGGTAGACTCTCTTTTAAGAAGAGATTGTTGTGTTTCGGGTGTAGGGTCTTCCTACCTTAACATCATCTTAATAACATATTAGGGACTAAACATGCATTTATAACCTCTTAGGGCACCGGTTGTAGCTTTGAGCTAATAAGATTACAGGCCAAAAATGAAATTTCAAACTTAATTAATTACATTCTCAAATGAATGTTAAGGCGATAGAATTATACTACTCCTAGAGTAGAGACTATCCAAAAAATCATGTATCCTAACTTCTTTCATGCTCCTCATAGCTCACTGCCTCAACCCGGCCCTTAGTCCTTTAGTCCAAAAGTGTACCTACAGGAACAACCCATCATGAGCATATACATCATTACTTAACATCATAAGGTAGTGGCATATAAATAAATTCATGAAAGTATTTGGTAACATGTACTTCCTGGTTAATCGCATTAACCCTCTTTGGTTGTCCCTGTTTCATAGTCATGCATATAATCATTAGTTCTTGACATAATGATTAAAATCGTACTTCATTCATAAGCTCATAATCAAAAATGTTAATTAGAAATGAGACTGTCCTGGTTCTATTATGACAGCGGCACAATTGGCCACCTCGCTCGACATAAAGCGGAATTGTGATACCCCTCGCTACACCTTGATAGCGGATGTATCTCCTCGCTTAGCGGAATTATGATACCCCTCGCTACACCTTGATAGCGGATGTATCCCCTCGCTAGTTATGTGAGCGGCAAGTACCTTCCTCGCTTGCCCATAACAACCACCGGACATTCAACCATTCTTAATAACAATGTTAAACATACATCATCATCATCATATCATAAACATCGTCATCTTATAAACATCATCATCTTGTAAACATCATCATCTTGTAAACATCATCATCTTATAAACATCATCATCTTATAAACATCATCATCTTATCATAATCGTCATCGTAAATGTCGTATCATCTTCATTTATCATAACATCATCATCATAATTTACTTATCATAATCATCATCATAAACATCATAAATACCTATGCAATCAATGCATAGTCATAGTTTAGGAATGTGCTACCGTCCGATGGCCGTACGTCTCTTACGTACCTTAATCCCAAAAATGGAGAAGTTGTAGAACTTTATCTCCTTGAAGTTGTGGGTACCTGGGATGGTTCTACATAACTATACAAATCGATATTAGAAGCTAATTATAGTCCAATATCCAAAAATCTCACCAAAAATCCAAAAACTCATATTTTTGTATCTCGCGATCGATCGCCGCCCAGGCCCGATCGATAGCGAGATCATACTGGACGAAGGTGAAAATTTCACACCTTGGCGATCGATCGCCACTTTTGGCGCGATCGATCGCCCAAAGGTGGCGATCGATCGTCAAATGTTACTGGCGCCCACTGCTGGCTCGCGATCGATCGCCAAGAACGGGCGATCGATCGCCGAGTCCTGAACCACGAAAAATCGCCATTAATGAGCATTTTTCAAGCTCCACTTCAAACCCTTCAAACCCAAACTTCTCTACAACATCAACGTCATCATAACACACTAAAACCCACATAAAACACTTCAAAAATCATACCCCAACTACATACAACATATACCCAAAACAAACCCACATAAAACACAAAAAGCCAACCCATTTCAAAACCAAACATCATAAAAACTTTAGGGAGGGTTCCATACCTCTTGAAGACTCCAAATCTCAACAAAGATCTCAAAAACAAAGGTTTTGTGGAGCTTCCTTCTTCCTCCTTTGAAGGATTTCGAAAATGGGAAGGGTTTTGGGTTGGGAAGTGATTTTGGGGATTTTAAAAGTGATTGGTAAAGTAAAGGGGAAAAGGGGTATAGTGGAGTTAAAAAAGGGGTATGTGTAGATTAATTAAAATTGTACCCCAAACTTAACATGATGTATAAAATACCCCAACATGGTATTTTAAAAGCATTTACAAAATGCATACAACTTTCACTAAAATCATGCTTTCCTCATAATTAACAATCAACATAATTAAACCATGTTAACACCTCATTTTCTAACATGCATAACATGTACCCTGAAATGCAACCCCGGTCACGCCTATCATGTGACTAAGCATTTCAACATGATAATTAATTTCAACACATAATTCAATTATCAACATAATTCATCATATAAACATAATTAATGCCCAAATTGCATATAATTAATTTCGGGGCATCACATTACTCCCCTACTTATAAGATTTCGTCCTCGAAATCGCATGCACTTACCCAAAATGAAACTAAACATAAATCATACCAGAGAATAGTTTCGGGTAATGCTATATCATATGCCGTTCCGTCTCCCACGTAGCCTCCTCGACACCCCGACGATCCCACTGAACTTTAATCATCGGTATAACTTTACTTCGTAATCTGCGATCCTCACGATCCAGAATCCTGACCGGTCGTTCTACGTAGGATACATCTGAGTCCAACTGCACTTCAGTAGGCTGTAATACATGAGACGGATCTGGCTCATATTTCTCGGGGATAATTTCACCCGCATACCAAAACGAACTACACCCCTGAAGGGTGAGATTTCAAGAAGACCTTGTCTTCTACTTGGAATTCTAGCGGTCGCCGTCACTTATTGGCATAGGCTGCTTGCCTATCCTGAACCGCTTTCATCTTTTGACGTATCGTCTTAATCTTGTCTTCTATGTCCTTAATCATATCCGGTCCTCCGACCGCCTTACTAGTCAGGTCCTCCCAATATAGCGGTGACCTACATCATCCTCCATAAAGAACTTCAAAAGGGCCATTTGAATGCTCGTCTGATAGCTGTTATTAAAGGAGAACTCTACCAGTGGTATAGAATCTTGCCACGGAGTATCAAACTCCAATACACATGCCCTCAACATATCCTCGAGCATCTGTATAGTACGCTCTGTCTGACCGTCTGTCTGCGGTGATACGCTGTACTCAGTCTCACCTCTGTGTCCAAAGCTGTCTTGAGACCCTCCCAGAAATGTGAAGTAAACCTTGGGTCTCTGTCAGACACAATCGAGACCAGAATGCCTTGTAACTTCACCACATCCCACATATATAATTGGGCCATCTTTAGATACGTGAAGTCATACTGTAAGGGATGGAATGAGATACCTTCCTCAGCCTATCCACGATCACCCAGATCGCATCAACTCCAGAGGCCGTCCCCGGGCAAGCGGGTCACGAAGTCCATATATATGTGTTCCCACTTCCATTGGGGTACCTCCAAGCTCTTCAGCTCGCCACCAGGCCTCTGCCTTTCTGCCTTTACTTGCTGGTAGATCAACCATCTTTTTAACTAAAGCGATCACATCACTCTTCATCCGTTTCCACCAAAACTGGCCACTTAGGTCCTTATACATCTTTCTTCCTCCTGGGTGGATACTAAATCGGCTACTATGAGCTCGCTCCAAGATTCCTCTACGCAACTCCGGCGTGCATGGAACTACCCATCGGTCACCGAGTCTCAGAGAACCATCCTCAGCCACTTTAAACTTGATGGCTGTCCTTGAAGTACTATCAACGACCATCTCTGAACCTCATCATCCGACCTCTGGGCTTTCCTGATAGCCTCATATATGTCCGGGTCAGCCAACAAGATCGACACTCGCACCGGCGACGTGTCCACATCAAAATCATAGCCCAGATGGCAATAAGAAGTCATCATCGTTGATAAACACATAGCGTCCTCAGTAGTACTCTTCACCTTCCGATTTAAGGCGTCTACTATCAAATTTACTTTACCAGGTTGGTACTCAATTCCACAATCATAATCCTTGAGTGAATCCATCCATCTTCTTTGCCTCATATTCAGTTCAGCCTGAGTGAATAGAAACTTCAGGCTCTTATGGTCCGTAAAAATGGTAATGAAGTACCATATAGATAATGCCGATAGCCGCCAGTTCCAGATCATGAACTGGGTATCTTGTCTCATGAGGCTTCAACTGCCTCGAAGCATAAGTCACCACGTGCTTATCTTGCCTCAATACCCAGCCTCAACCTTCTTGGGATCTGCAGACATCCCTCTGCTAGATATAACATGACTCAAGAACACCACACTGCTCAACCAAAACTCGCACTTACTGAGCTTTGCATATAATTGATGATCCCTAAGGATATGGAGTACTGTCCTCAAGCGCTTTACGTGTCCCTCTTCAGTTCGGGAGTAAATAAGTACATCGTCAATGAAAACAATGACGAACTGATCCAAATACGGCTGGAACCCCCCTGTTCATCAGACTCATAAACACAGCTGCGACATTCGTCACCCCAAAAGTCATGACTAAGAATTCATAGTGCCCAAATCTAGTCTTGAAAGCTATTTTCTGAACATCAACACTCACAAAGCAGTCAAAATCTGACATTCCCAGATCAATCAAATCTGACCTTAGCTTGCTATCCTCAAAATAAATGAGGCCATCATAGACAATCCGATCAGCAATCAACTTCTTCCAGCGGGTGTCGAGACTACTAGAGGCGTGGGCGACGGAAAAGTGTATATGTGGTACCTTTCCACAAAACTTGTCGACACAAAAGAGTGTGACGCACCTGCGTCTAACAGTATAAAAGCAGGGTGCGTAAATAAAAGACACGTACCCGCTATCACTTCTTCCGGAGCCGCTGTAGCCTGCTCCTCGTCAATGCATAAATCTGCCCTTGAGGTGGCCCCATAGGCTGACCTCCATGATGCCTTGGTACAAACGGTGGCTTGTGCTCTGCTGTTCTGTCCGCAGGCCTCCCCGCAGAGTTATGTTGTCCCTCCCGATTGGGACACTGCCGAGCAAAGTGGCCCTTATTGCCACAAACATAACAACCTACACAGTCTTTGGTCATATGTGATTGCCCACAAAGAGAGCACTGGACCTCCCAAACCTGCCTCCCTGAGACTGGCCTCTTCCTGATGGGGCGTTATTCTTACGGTTTCATATCCAACGATTCTCGGTCCTCTTACCACTGAATCTCGAAGCCGAAGTACTCCCCCTTGGCTTGAATTGATCACCCCTTGGTTTCAAATTGTCAGAAGTGGATCTCTGAGGGGGTGCTGGAGGTGGCACGGCATCAGGATATGCACCAACTCCCAGCTCGGCTAACTCAGCCCTTGTAAGTGCATCATCAAAACAAGCAGGGCCATAAGTGACCACCCTGTCATACAGTTCAGGCCTCAAGCCTTTCATGAAGTTCCTCATCTTTGCTTGAGTACTTGCGGCGATGTGAGGTACATATCTGAGCAAAGAACAATACTGAAGAGCATAATCTGATACATGCATGTTATCTTGCTTAAGGTTAGTAAACTCATCTTCCTTGGCCTGTCGTGCAGCAGCTGAGAAATAGCGGGTCAGAAACCGAGTTCTGAACAGTTTCCAATTGATTTCTTGACCCTGAGCCTCTTGCTCTATTACTGTGGTCTTCCACCACATCAGCGCCTTCTTGGCTAACTGGAACTCCGCTAGTCTTATCCAGGCTGTCTTAGCACAAGGAGCTGCCACGAATATTTGTTCTATCCTCTCCAACCATTCCTCAGCCATTTCCCCAGTCTCAGTTCCCTCGAACATCGGGGGTCGGTATGTCAGAAATTGAGCCAAGCTTAGCTCTCCAGGTAATAACTGCTGTTCAGATGGTTCTTCGCCCAAAGTTGGCGGTGGTAGGGGATTTGTACGCCCAGCACTTGCATTAACACTAACTGCATCTCCCACTTCTACATTCGCTGCCATACTGCAAGACAAGGGTTGACAACAATACCCAAAAGCAGTTCATATAATACATCGTTAGGAAATCAACCATGTTAGTGTAATATCATATCCTTCATATGCAACTTATACGCAAAACATGTTTAAAAGTGAGCACCTAGCTAACTTATTGGTAAGGCTACCCTTCACGCATTCCCAGGTTATCTAACCACTGCTCTGATACCACTAATGTAGGGTCTTTGTGGGGGTCTTCCCACCTTAACAGTGATTAATAGACAAAGAAGGACTAATCATACATTAATAACATTCTAAGGTTCTAGTTGATATGAGCTAACAGAATTACAGGCCAATTAAAACCTTAAAGCTCATTAGTTACATTCCCACAATGAATGGCAACATGTTAGATTTATACTACTCCTAGAGTAGATACTAAACAGAAGCTGAATCCTACATGTTCCTGTGTTCCTCGTAGCTCACTGCCTCAACCCGACCCTTAGTCCTTTAGTCCAAAAGTGTACCTACAGGAACAACCCATCATGAGCATGTACATCTTTACTTAACATCATAAGCAATGGCATATAAATAAATGCATGAAAATAATTGGTAACGTATACTTCCTGGTTAATCGCATTAACCCTCTTTGGTTGTCCCTGTTTCATAGCCATGCATAAAATCATTAGCTCTTGACATGAAAATCATTTATAAATATCATCATCGTATAACATCATTATCGTATAAGCATCATCGTCTTTTACATATCATCATCTTATAACATCATTATCATATAAGCATCATCGTCTTTTACATATCATCATCTTATAACATCATTATCATATAAGCATCATCGTCTTTTACATATCATCATCTTATAACATCATTATCATATAAGCATCATCGTCTTTTACATATCATCATCTGATGGCTGGTGGTTGTCGGCGGTAGCATATATGCCTCGTCATGTTTTATCAGTTTTAATTTATTTTGTTTACTTTATGTTGTCTATATGTACTAATATATTTTTTGTTTCATATAATAGGATGGATCCGATGACCGTACCAGGCCCGATCGATGATCATCTGTTGTCATTGCAGTCATGTCATCGTTCTGAAGATGTATGGGCAGGTGATATTGATCGGCCTTTGCGTGTGAGAAATCCGAGCAGCTATTTTTGGGATCTTTGCCCATTAGACACACGTGTTGTAAGTATGTTATATGAGTTTGGGTTTTATGGTGTATATAGGTGTAATAAGATTACCATTGACCCTCATCTAATCACGACGTTAGTAGAGAGATGGCGTCGTGAAACGCATACATTCCATTTGAGATCTGGAGAGGAGACTATTACACTGCAAGACATTGCAGTTATTTGGGGTCTGCCAATAAATGGTCTTGCAGTGTCAGGTACCAATTTTGATAAGTCAATACCCGAGTGGCAAGAATATTGTGATCGTCATTTGGGATTTACACCAGATCCGGGTCACTTTAAAGGTGCATGTTTGTTAATGTCTGCGTTGAGTCATCATTTAATAGTAAATCGCATCCATTTGCATAGTACGGCGGATGAGGTTGCTAAATATGCACGAGGTTGTGCATTATTAATGATAGGTGGGATTATGTGCCCCGATAGCTCCGGCAATACTGTAAAATTATTGTACATACAGAAATTAGAAGATATCAGTTCTGTTGGTAATTTTAGCTGGGGTAGTGCTGTGCTGGCATTCTTATATCGTGAGTTGTGCACTTCGTCGGAGAGAGGGAAAAAAGTAATATGTGGTGCATTACCACTCCTACAGGTAATCGTTACCTTTATTTTAAAATACTGAAAAAATATATCTTGCATATTTAATTTATATTCTTCATGTTAATGTTTTAGATTTGGGCATGGTCCCGGCTCGAAAGTTTAGCTCCTCAACTAGGACGCCTGAGAATTGATATTGGGCCAATACCAATCGACGAGGACAATTACTTACCTGTTGCTCCATATGGTGCAAGGTGATGTATTACAAATTATTTTGCAATGTATAATATTATATTTAATATTTTGTTATATAATTTATGTTATTTTATGATGATTATGAGTACACAGGTGGACATGTAAAGTAAGATTTATAGAAACTGGCACACATTCATTACGAATTATTAGGGACATCCTTGACCAGCAGCCATTAAGCCAAGTAATTTTATTTTTTATATTCATGTATAAAACATAATATTCTTTGAACATTATTTTAATATAATACTATATTTGTAGTTTAATTGGCAGCCGTACCCTGATGATTATATTGAAGGACTGCATACTGAGTTATGGACATACAGCGGCCCACTGATTTTGTATGACATAGTTGAGATGCATCGTCCTAAGCGGGTTTTTCGTCAATTCGGCATGGTACAAAACATCCCACCAGATCCACGGTCAGGGGATGATATATTACATGCAGTTAACCGCAGGGGTAAAACAAATAATGACTGGCCTGCACATCATAGGCGTTACATGACTATATGGGTTAATGCACATGCTCATACCGTGCACAGCCCGCGATATGAGTCAGCTGGACAGGGTGTAATTGTCGGGTACAATGACTGGTATGGACGAGTAACACGTAGATTCATTGGCCATCAACGATAATTTGTGGAGGCTGGTTATCAACATGGAGATGGCCCGGCATGGCAACATGTGGTATGTTGCTTTATTACATATGTATTACAAATTTGAAAATTGTGTTTAGATTTAAGTACTTAATAAATGTTCACTCATTTCAGATTGATCAGCTGTCGCAATTAACAGTTACCTGCGACCGTAATATCGCTGAGGAACAATCCATAGGGGCGTACATGGATGCATTTAGTGATGTCAGAAATGTCATACAAAATGTGTTGCACGTGGCGCAGGAAAGACGCGATAGAAACTTTCCGCCCTACAAAGAGGGACATGCGACTCAGGGTGAACAAGTACAGCCGATGCATTTGAGTGATGAAGAACAAGTACAGTCGATGCATGCCGTTGTTGGAGATGTTGGCCCATCAAGCTATGTCCCGACATATTTGCCAGGTCCCTCTTCGTCATATATGCCAGGTCCCTCTTCGTCATATGCCAGTGACATGTACGCAGATTATTATACTCCTGGACCACTGCATCAGTTGTATGACCAAACACATTTCACGCCTCATCAACCCATGTACTCACAAGAACAAACCAGCCCAGATGTTAATATTAGATTCCCCGAGATATATGCATCGATGGCACCACAATTTGACGTGTCACCGGTTGGGTTCCCTAATTTGTCACCTGATGTTCAGCTGGACGATGTACCTGTTGTGCAAGATGACCAGCCCATTCAGGAAGGACGCGGTTAGAGACGGAAACAGCCACGTCGTTGTGGTACTGGAGGGGCATTATAGAGTTTTTAGCCTTCATATATGTAGTCATGTTTGCCTATTGTGAATCTTAGTATTAAATGTAATGAATGTACTTCCATATGAATGTCTTATTTGATGTGTGACAATAACAATAACACAATAACAATAACAATAACAATAACAATATCAAACAACAATTACAACTTTATCGGTTTTGGGAACTCGATGCCATATGTCGTCTTGCCCGGGCTTCAGGCCAATCCATCTCATTTTGCATGCGTGTTGTTCGGTCTCGACCTCGTCTTCTTATAGTACGCAAGGTGGAATTGTGGTACAGTTCGAATGACGGGGTTTCCCAATACTGCTCTCCCCATAATGGCTCAAATTGACCTTGATATGTGCTCCAATATTCTTGCATATTATAATACTCCTTCACAAATGTTTTTGCGTTTATGCCATAAGCTCGACATACTTGTATCACATGTGAGCAAGGAATCCCAAATTCTTTCCACTTCCCACAAGAACATTCCCTTGATTTGAGCTTCACAACATGAGTATTACCCCCACGTCCAACTTGCATCCTTGTGATAACTGAGGCTGTTAGATGCCTTCGATCAAACATCTGAACTTCATGTTGAATGGAGTGAAGATCAGCCCGAGCATATTTTTCAAAAGAATAATCCGGCCATTCTTGATTATTTTCGATCATTCTATCCGCTTTTTTCACTCGCTCCAAAAAATAATGCACACAACGATCGAATGTTAACTGTACAATGGCAGTGATTGGAAGGCGACGTGCACCTTTCATGACTCCATTTATGCACTCCGACATATTTGTTGTTAGGATACCACAACGCCATCCTTCATCATGAGCAAGTGTCCACTGAGACTTATCAATCCGATTCAGGTAATCAAAAGCCCTTGGTTCAATGGTTTTGATCTCTTCCATCGTACGCTCAAATTTTATCAGTTGATTTTCTGATCCAGCTTTCCAACACAAGTCTTTTAAGTGCACATTTTTGAAACGACTATTAAAGTTTGAGCAAAGATGCCTCAAACAAAATCGATGCACTCCACGGGGGGTTTAAAGTCGGGGATACAGTCGGCTGCTGCAATAAGGCCCGGATGTCGATCAGAAATCAAACACACGCCGCCAGATTCTCCAATAATGTGTTTGCTAACCATCTCCAAGAACCATTTCCATGACAAAAAGTTCTCTTCATCGACAATTGAAAATGCCAGCGGTAACACTTGATTATTCGCGTCCATGGAGAAAGCAATCAACATCTTATGCTGATATTTTACATACAGATGTGTGCCATCCACTGTAATAACTTGACGACAGTGGCGGAAACCATCTACACACGGTTGGAAGGCCCAGAAAACATAACTCAAAGTTTTTTCTCTTGGTCTTGCATTATCAAGATGATCCCACTCCACGACTGTGCCTGGGTTCCATTTTTTCAAAGCTCCCATATAGAAAGGTAATTTGTTGACCGAGCTCTCCCAGGTTCCATACACGTTCCGTATTGCACGTTTCAAACTATGCCAGCCTTTTGCATATGATATTTCAAAGCCATACTTATCTTTCACTGTTTGAATCACATACTTGATTTCATAAGCTGGATCACGACGAACGATTCCCAATAACAAGCTAGCAATCATATTCTTATCCAAGTTCGAATGATCAAGCGACAGCTCACTCAGCAGACAAGTGTGAGGACCACCATATTTGGTTATTTTGAATAACCCAACTTTTTTATCCAAACATGCACGCAGGTACCATCTGCAAGGTATATCCTCTGTACCGTGTTTGCATATTACTTTCCACAATGTTTTTGTACTCTTAACAACATGGTACTCACGTTTTGCAACACGTACTGAATAATCCTTCACAGCTGCCTGCAGATGAAATGTATCTTTGAAGACCATGTTGCGATGGATTTCACCTTTGGAGTAATCATAAAATCTTCCCCAACGGCCTGTTGGATTGTCAATCAAATCTCCAAAAACTTCTGGATGTGTCATGGAAAAGAATGGGATTGTTGGATAAAGATTATGATCATTTGTCATGGTTGGTGCCCCCTCCTCTTGGTTTTCAACTGCTTCTGCCATCACACCAATATCAACTTCATCATCATCAGCATCAGTCTCATCATCAGATGGAATCCCCTCTGGTTCAGAATTAATTTGATCACCAAAATCAGCAAAACTGTCTGCTCGTGGCTCAGCGGCAACATTATCAACATCTACTGGATGATCATCTCGGTCTCCACCACTATATGAACCATCAGCTTGATGTCGAGCAACAGACGTCTCTTGAATAACAGATGTCGTCAATCCTTCTGAAAAACTGACACTCATTGGCATTTCTGGAACATAATCATAATTCCTTGGTTCTGCTTGTATATAAAATTCCAAGCAACTATGACCCTGTTCTGAATAAAGTAGCCATGCTAAATTGTAATCATCATCTATGGGTAAAATAGTCTGACGTAACCCCGAAAAATCTTTGAACATATGCCTAGCATATAATTTCAAAAGAAACTGGTTGCGATCGAACCCAGTGATATCATATATTTTATCTAATAATTGTAGAAAATTAATTGTACGCCGTATAGTTGTACCTCTTGATGGACCACGATCATATCGGACGAACTCAGAATCTTGTATAATATTACCCCCCCCCCCCCCAATAAAATAAAACTTGAATAGACATATTTTGATAACTACAGAAAACTATTACTAGTAGCTAATAAAATCTTTTCTGATGTAGAAGATCAGCTAAAGCTGCAACTACAGAGCATAATCAGAATTTTATCATATAATAAAAATATTAAAAGTGACTTGTGAATTGGCGAGAAAACTAAGAGGCGGACGGTTTTATTTATAGCACATTTAGTGCCGCCAACTCAGTTGGCGGCACTATTATAATAATGTCACGCCAACTCAGTTGGCGTGACCCTATAAAACAAAGGTCACGCCAACTGAGTTGGCGTGACTACTATTCAACGTTGGTCACGCCAACTGAGTTGGCGTGACCAATATTTTATATGGTCACGCCAACTCAGTTGGCGTGACCTATTGGACCCGCCAACTCAGTTGGCGGGTAATGTTACTTTTTAAATGTTTTCAGAATTCGGGTTATTTTTGTTATTATTTGTTTTATTCAGGTTATTTAAATAAATAACCCCTCTTCAACGCATGTTTGTACTTATCTCTTATTTAATTTAATTCAAGGATGAGTGACACCTATCAATGTCACCTATAGTTGGTAATTTTGCCCTAAGCTCGGCTATAAATACCACCTTAAGTGAACTAAATTTCTTCACACTTTATGAAATTGGTAACATTTTCTTTTTTAAAAATGCCTATGTTTCGTAAAAAGCTAACTTACTTCAATCTACTTCAGCCCTCAACATGGGTTTATTACTTATCTAATCTAACACAATATGTGTTGATTACTTATCTAACACTTTCATGAGCATATAAGCAGGTTTAATATTCATTTATTGGAATCTAAAAAGGCAAAAAATGAGACGTGATGACAAAAAGGGGGAAGACAAGCCAAAATGCTTTGACGAAGTCCTTTGAAGATTACTTAGATTCTTTTCTCTTCAAATTTTTTCTTCAAATGTACAGTTTTCCAATGCTAGTCTTCTCTTCTTGTAATTAACCTTGAAACATGTAAGGATTGTTGTAAGGATTGTAACAAAAAGCCATTTTATATAAAAATGATTTCCTTTTTAATATTGTCTCGCTTGATTACTCCCCGTAATCTGCTTATTTCAGACATATATTGCTCCCTACTGTTTTGTAAGCTTTTACTTTCAGATATGATATGTTGTCTACCATTCTAAGCTAAAGACTCTATGGCCAAGTTATGTCATCACCAAAAATGGGATAATTGTTGGAATATTTCTAAGTTTTGGTGATAACAAGAGTCTATCATTTAAAGAGTCTACCGCTTCAAGAAGCCTACTGACTTAACAAGAGTCTACGTGTTGATCAGAGAGTCTACCGATTGATCAACAAGGTCTATCGGAAGAAAGAGTCTACCGCTTTATGAAGAACCGGGTAGTCAAGAAAGCCTACCGGTTGCTACTAAAGAAACGACTCTAACGGAATATATCAGTTGACTTCAGTCCAGTAGACTCAGTTACTGAGAAGAGTCAGCAGAAGATGATGGCAACAAGACAAAAAGGCAACAGAAGATATTCTGACAATTGTACACTGAGCGTCGCACTGCTTTATCAGCACCACCAAACACATCAGAAAAATAGTCGTTGTTAACGGATTTGAAAAGAACACAAAATGGATTTTGGACGCAAATGCATTGGTGAACCCGATTTTATCAGCGACGCAAATGAAATCACTGGAGAGGTATTGGTTAATGACCTAAAATTTGAGTTGATAAACGTACCTTTTTGGGCTCCAGAACGAACATTCAGGCAAGAAATGAAACCCTAGTTGGGGATGGGACTAGGGCATTTATAGACGTGAATAATATTTTACAGTTTGTCAGAAACTAACAATTGTATTTTATTTTGAATGTTAGAAATATTTGACTCATGCGGTGCATGTAAAAATTGTCTCATGCGGTGCATGAAAAAATTGGCTCATGCGGTGCATACAAAAATTTACTCATGCGGCGCATGTAAAAACTTAACTCATGTACTGCTAGACTCAGGCCTATTTTGGTCAATACTTTAGAAAATTGACCTAGTTGAAAGAAATTTTTTTGGTGGACGGGGCCGAAACAGCTTTCTCCTCCTAGTACTGGCCCGAATTTTACCCATAATTTAACTGAGTACTATGCATAAAATATCCTTTGCCATAATATCAACTTAAAGTTCAACAGCTGTTCAAAAAATATAATTTGAAGTTCAACATATAATTTAATCCAGAGTAATTTGACTATTATTATGATTTTGGATAACATTGAACCAAAATATAAGAATTTTAATCATATAAGCTAATGTTAGGTATTTTGAACTACAAAAGCCAAGAATACCATCTTTTTTACCTGGTGAAAGGTCCATGGTGTAACAATTTCTTTACTTTCTAAATTATGAGTGCCAATAAACCAAATGAACCACTTTTCATATTTTCCTTTTCAAGACTCGAATCTTGAAAATATGATATCAGTTTGAGCTCAATCCGTTCTGTGATATCAAGCTCGATCGAGCAGAGAAATTCCCGACTTATTTCGAGTTCGTGTTCGTGATCGATTTGGTAAGCTTCTTAAATTTTATATATATTTTAAAAATTACTAAATAATATGTTAGAAATTTTCTATTGGATATATACACCCATGGTATTAAAAAGTTTGATAATAGTATAATGAGACTAGGTTCGAAAAGAAAAAAAAAGGTCGAAATTTAAATGGTCACCCTTCAATTAGATTTTAGACTACAGCTGTTTTAAAGTATCTTTTTGCCATTCATAATTATATGTGGATGTAAATTGTCGCAATAATTAGAGGGTAATTAAAGTGAGGTAACATAAAAGAAAGAATCCCAAATACTAATTACTAATATTAGCATAAAAACTTTTGTTTTTAGATTCTTTTTCTAGGGTTAGGGTTTTATTTCTTTCCTATGGTTGGCATGCATAAGATTCATTGGCATTCGATAGTAAATTTGATCATATATATTTATTTAAATTAAAAATAATTATATCTCACATATAATTTTGCTCAATTAACAGTTTTTTTATTAATTAGCATGTTAATCAATGGTTAATGACAAAATTAATAAGAATTTGACAAATTATGTTATAAGCTTCCAAAAAAATTAATAAAATTTTAATCAACATTCACTTTGTTTTAGTTTTTTTTTATCAATATCGTATAATTCGTTTTTTTTTTGTATAAAGGGAACTCATAAAAAACACCATTTAAAAACAAACAAAAAAAGATATATTGACAAATAAGAGTGATTAAAAGGATTTTATCCAAATTATAATAAATTCTTATGATTGGGTATATGTGTTTGGTGCAGACTAACTCTCTAATAATTTCAAATCTTACGGATTAAGTTAACAAAAGGTAGGACACTTTAATTAAAGCTGAAGATTAAAGTTGGAAATAAATATGTTTTTTACGAATAATATAATAAATAAATATTTATTCTGGGGATTCTAAGTTTAAAGCTACTACAAATATTCTCTCTTATAATAATCCAAGCTCGGATACATGAAAAGTACAACATAATAAACATGCCGTACCATTTTTATCCGAATAAAAGAAATTTTCCAATTTTTTTTCTCTTTTATAGAAATTTAAATGTATCAAATTTTCACAAAAAAAAAATGAAATTATTGCCCATAAATATGAATTTTAATTCTATTTTTATGTCATTAAACATTTTCTTTAAAAATGTTATATTTAATAAGCATACATTATGTATATGTTCGTTGGATGTGCGGTAAGATCAGAAGAGATAAATATGGAACGAAGATATTCGAGTTAAGTATGTGTAGCTTGTATAACAGAGAAGACGCAAGAAAGTCGATTACGTTGGTTTGGTCAAGCACGACGAAGGCCCAGCAATGCACATGTGCGTCGAGTGGAGTCCATGGATTTCAACCATTTCATGAGAGTAAAAGGACGACCGAAGAAGACATGACTCGAAATTATACGTAAAGATTTGGAGTTCAAGGGGATTAAAGAGGATATTCTGATCGATAGAAGCGCTTGGAGAAAACTGAAATACGTGTCCGACCCGACTTAATTCTCTCTATTGTTCATGTAGTCTACCTCAATTTATTGGGGAATAAAGTCTTAGTCGTTGTATTGTATATAAGTAAACAATGAACAAAGTTGAAAACATGATCCGTTAAATCTTCATCTTATTCCTTGTAGTACTCTATGATTTTCAATTCATAATCTAAAAATTATAAACCACACATCTAATATTATACAACACTGAATCAAATGGAAGTTTACAAAACATGACAAATTAAATTTAAATTCTTCTTACAGTATAGCGAATAAAACTAGCCAACTAATTAGCTACGGCGACTTTTCCCATTTATCGGTTATCGAAGAGATGTAAGCCGAGGCTTTCTTGTCGATTCCAGGCTCGGAAACCCATCGGCCTCTATCTTCATCACTTGGATACACTTTATAAGCCTTCACATTATCGTCCCTCGAACCGTCACCTATTCTTCCTGCCTTCGAATTCTTGCCTTTGAACAGACCAAATAGGGAGAATGGAGATTTTTTCTGCCTACTATTGCCTGCCATTCTTGTTGGTTATAAGTCTTTTTTCTTAAAGGTTGGAGGGTTTTCTTTGTTGTCGTGTATATTTGTATGTGGATGTGAAGTTGAGGTGGTATTTATAGTAGGTTTGAGAGGTGATCCAAGGGTAGAGAATCTTTAGATTGACGGCTGTGATTTTGTGAAATGATGTTTCGTTGTATGTTGTTGGTAAAGACTTGGACACAAGAACATGTAGCTTGGACCGTTGAGGACCTATGGGATACAATAATCGCCCTTACTATATGATCGATCGAAACGTGATGCTTGTACTGCTCTACAATATAAAAGATTTGAGTTGCGCGGTTATCATCAGCTATAGTTTTTGGTAAAGTGACACACGCTAGATCCTACAATTGGTGTCAGAGCTAAGGTTACGTGTTCGATTCCCATGAGTTGCAAGGAGTGCAATTATTGGGAGAGAGATTTTTGGGATACAACAATTGCCCTTGCTATGTGATCGATCGAAACGTGATGATTGTGCTGCTCTACGGTATAAAAGATTTGAGTTGCACCGTTACCCTCATTTATAGGTTTTGGTAAAGCGGCAAGCGCTAGATCCTACACATATTCATGGCCAAAATTAGAATTTTGTTTAGGAGAGGAAAAAAGTAGCAACATAAAAATTGGAGGACACAAAAATTAGGTAGTCAAAATAAATTTTAGGAGGCAAACAGTAATTTTTGAGTGACAAAATGTAATTTTTAATTTTTTTTATTGTAATAAAATATTTTTTGAGAGAGGTTGCTGCCTTCCTTATACCTTGCATTCGTCCCTGGACATATTTATCCGTGTCACGTTATTTTTACAAAAAATAAATTGTTTAAAAAATTAGAATTTTAAAAAAATTAAAGTTCTATTTTTAAAGTATATTTGTATAAATGTAACCAGAGATTGGAGAATGCAATAGTCTGTCATTAATATACAAAATATGCCATGTATATACTGATCGAATAACATGCGACCAATTTAATGAAATATAAAAAGGAATTTCGTTTGCAAAATTGTAAGGTTTATTATGTCAAAAAAAATAAAAAATTGTAAGGTTTAGAGTTTGACACCAAACTAGAAACCATGCACGTGATCCGGAGACTCAATTGTACGCCAATAATAATTACAAAAATCATCATATTAAATACCATCCATTGTAATGTTAGTTTTAAACTCGAGAGCATTCCGCCAGTTTTTGGCAACTAGAACTCTGTGAGTGAACGCAAAGAAGCAAACCAGACTAGACGGAAATAACTCCGAAAATGGTCACAAGACCACTTGGCCATTAAAAAAATCGACGGAATGGACACATCCCGTCATTAATAGCTTTGTTCTTGAACGGACATGGGCACAAGACACATTCGTTCTATTTTTTAAAAGGATAAAGTGCATAAAAACCTCAGGTGTTGTAATAAATATACACGAAACTCCCTTTTGTTAACAAAATAAGCAAAAAACCACTATGTTTTCTTAAACTCTGAATCAAACCCCATGCGTATAAAAAAAAAGCAAAAAAAAATATTTCTTTTTTTGAAACCTTGTACGAAACCTCCAATGTTAAACAAAATAGGCAAATAAAATACATCTAATTTTTTAAATCCTACACAAAACCCACACGATTGTCCAATATGCCCTCAAATTTTTCTGCATCTACATCATTTTCTTCTTTTTTTTAAAATGATTTCTTCTTTTTAATTTAAAAACAATATTAAGAATTTTACAGTTAGGTGTAATTTTAAAATATTTATAAACATTATAATGAATTTTTTTAATATATGCATGCTTAATGACTAATTTAAATTCTTTTTTTTTTTCAACTTTTAAATATATTGAATAAGCAATAATTGCACATATAAAAAAGTGCATATTTCAAAAAACATAAATATGTTTTCACAATATAAACATATATATAAACAAAAAATAAGTTATTGTAAACATATATAATATATATGAACATTTATGATCTTGTTTTCATAAAACTTGTGTTAGGATCGATTCCGGGGGTTGGTGGCCAATCGACATCCTAGTTGAATCAACTAGAGTTTCAATAACTCATGTTCTTGAAATAATTGCACTGACAGATTATATCGAGTTCGATTTCAAAATCGAGCGGAAGACACTCGATATAACTCGCTCTATAACCAATTAAGTATTTGAAAGTCATTTTAAACAAAAGCAAGAAAATATGTAAAAAACAGTAAGGTAAATAAATGTAGTAAAGTAAATAACACAAGAATTTGTTTCTGGAAGTTCGAAGTAAAAACCCTTCTATGTATCCCCTTCTTCCATCTCATTGAATGATACACTAGAAGATTTGGTTTACACTTTTCAGTATACAACATACTTAGGCTAATACCACACAGATAGCCTAAACTCCTAGCCCACACACTCCACAAAGAGCGTGTTCTTTAATGTCTCACGTGCAAAGACCTCATCCAATTGCGTAAATCACCAACTCTTACAATGTCATCCACTCTTTTATTTTAGCTCACAAATACAATTAATAGAGTGAATACAAAGGCACAAATGCTCTCCTAACAAATCTGATATGAGCTTGAAAGAGGTGCCAAGATTTAGGGAGTTGCTCTCAATTTAGCAGATTTGTTCTTTGAAGTTCCGTAATTCAATCCCAAGTGGATTTACTTTGTAAGGCTTGGATTGATCTTCAATCATCTGTTATTGAGCTTCCAAATAATGTATATATAGCCCTAGATAATGATATATACATTAGATACAAGAATATAGCCATTGGGAGAATTTTGGTAAGTTTTCCGAGCTTGCAACGCTCATATTCTACCAACTGCTCAAGGTTTAAGTCATCTACCAACCTTGATGTCCAAAGTCTGCTGCTCTGTTCTCTTGGTTATGGCTCTTGATTCATTGATTTCTGGGCAAAGTGATCAACATAAAAACTGTACCCCTATTCCTTAGCTTTACATGGAATCAAGAATCGCTCGATTTCGAGTTTTTATGATAGTTATGATAGAACTACAAGGTGATCTCTTACTATAAGTTTGATGATTTTGTGTGCACATGACGTGGTTTGCAGAAGCTTTTTGGCTTCCGACTCAGTCTTTGACTTTTAAAAATGATTTGTAGATCTTTGTCTTAGCTTTCTAACCCATAATGAATCATCTCGTTTTGATAAGCTAGCTGAGAGTTATGACCGATATACCACAGCTGCTACAATCTGTCCGTTGCTTTCTCAGTTTTGCACCAGCAAGCTATTGCGTACATGTTTTCGTCATGTAAACCTTCGAATCAGGTCTGCTGGCCTGAGATACGACTTGTAGTAAATTGAGTTTTCTATCCAACCCTTTGTACAAAAGTCGTTTCGATGTCCGAGCTATGAGATATGATGGATTTAGTCAGCAGCACTTGGGGTCTACTTGTTGTGTCTACTGGTCCAGTAGACATTTGCTTGTGTCACTGATCCAGTTTACTTCAACCCATTTCTTTGACAATCATCAAGCTCCTAATTATGATCTATTCACTGTACATTTGATGAAATATATTAACAACACAAAAATAAGTTTTGTTAACATCAAAACCAAGATTATTCGGGTTTCCAAAACCCAACAATCTCCCCATTTTTTATGATCACAAAACTTGGATAAAAATATTAACATTAAAGCACAATGTTGCATAACAAAAAATCATATTTTTAAGACTACATATTTCTCTCCCTTTTTGTGTGATTCAAAAATGAAGACAAATAAAATTTACTCACCTCAATGATTGAAATTAAGCTCTCCCCCTTAATTTTAAAAGGTTTGAAAATTTCAACAAGTGTGTGGCAAATGGGGTAGGCTAAAACAAATTAAAAAAAATACAATGCACATTTAATTTTTGAACAAAAATAACCTCTTTTAATGATGGATGAAACATAATTTGCAACAAATTTGAATTTCTTGATCAAACTCAACAATGTCCATTTCATCTTTCTGTGGCAGCATATTTGGTCCAACTTGCAGAATAAACCCGAACCTTGTTGTAAGGTACGGTGTATAAATGTCGCATATTTAAATATTATCGTTGGTAATCTTGAAATTGCTCGAACTTTTAGAATAATCGATTTCAATATCATTGGTTTGTCCAAATTTAAAATTTTCCCTTATTATTTTTTCAGCTCGTCAAATTAGAATTTTATACAGCATACACTCTGTATTGGGGAGGGGTGTGAGGTCTCGAGCCTGATATCTTCTGTTCGTCGAAGCTAATGATGTAATTTGAGCTAGGAGTTGTGGGCAGCTCGTCAAAATTAAGTACCGATAAATGTTGATTCCAAAATTGACTCATGACTATAAACTTTCTTATTGATGTTTTTAATAATAATAATAATAATAATAATAATAATAATAATAAGTAGGATATTTTTCCGAACAATTTCTTCGATCGTGAATCATCGACTCCTTTTGAATTTTCCAAAAACAATACTCAGCACAAAATGATTCTTTATGAGGGGATGTTTGCAGCTTCAAATAATTATGGGAAAATAATATTATTTGATTTGAATTCAAGGAGAAGGGACTTACCAAAATCAAGGGAGCTCCCTAGATGCTTTTCAACACTACTTTTAGCCATTATGTCCCTATTAAATTATTTTAAGCTGCATTTTTAATAAATAAAATAAAATGTATCGCCTTAGATCTCTATTAGCTATAGCATTTTTATGTATAATAAAAAAAATCAATTTTAGGTTAATTTTGGGTTTTCTAATAATATAACCTAATTTTAAAAAATATTTGATAAAATAACCTAAAATATAAAAATTTAACAAACTGACCGAAAACGACAACAGGGTTAGCGTCTCTAGTAAAAATCGCAAATTCAGTTGGCGTGTCCAACATTAGAAGTTGGACACGCCAACTTGATTGGCTTGTCCAAGAATCTTCTTTTTTTAATAAAAAAATTTAAAATAAAAAAAATAAAATAAAAAATGCATTACCTTATCAGATAAATTACAAAAACCACGTCCATATTTTTCAGAGTTACATAAACATGTTTTTTACTATCGGATTCGAAAAAGATAAATTTGCAAGATTTAGAGTAATGCAATGTTGCATTCGTTCGTTGGTTTGAAATGGAACTATGTGTTGTGTTTGTGTTCTTCCATTGTTGAATTCAATGGCTTCCATTTCATTATTAGTATTCAAATGCATCATCTCTACAGTGCTTGTAAAGAGACACCTTCTTGGACTCACCAACCAACAGAAGGTGACGAGGGTAATTATACAATTATATAAATTTTATGTTGAAAAATTTAAAAATGTTCCGCCACGGTCATGCCGGGCCATAAAATCATCGTTTCAAGCTGCAAAATCGTTGTTTCGAGAATTTTAGCAGGGTATTTTGCTGCCCGGTTTGGAACTGTTGGGTTTTGGAAACCCGAATAATCTTGGTTTTGATGTTAACAAAACTTGTTATTGTGTTGCTAACATATTTCATCAAGTGTGCAGTTCATAGATGATATTTTACATCTTGATGATCTGCTAAGAAATGGCCTTGAGTTTGGTTGCTGAAATGAGAATTCAGCATCCAATAGACCCCGAGCGCTTCTGACTATATTGATAATATCTCATAGCTCGGATACTGAAACGACCTGATTCCAAAGGGGTTGGATAGCCAACTCAATTATGTACAAGTCTTATTTCAGGCCAGCAGACTAGATTCGAAGGTTTACATGACGAAAACATGTATGAAAGAGCTTGCTGGTATAAAGCTGAAACAGCTGCGGACAGATTGTAGCAGCTGTGGTATATCGGCCATAACTCTCAGCTCGCTTATTGAAACGAGATGATTCAGTATGGGATGGAAAGCTAAGACAAAGATCTACAAGTCATCTTTGTAAGTGAAAGACTGACCTGAACGTTAAGATGGCCAAAAGGCTTCTACAAGTCACGCCATGTGCTGCTGCATCCAGCAAACATACAGCATGACCATCGCCTTGTATTTCGAGCATAACTCTCTCATACGAACTCGAAATCGAGCGATTCTTGATTCCATGAGAGAAAGGGCTACAACTTGCATGAAGATCACTTTGCCCAGAAATCAACGAATCAAGAGATATAACCAAGAGAACAGAACAGCAGATGTTGGGCAGCAGGGTACCAGCAGACCCCAGGCCAGCTGATACCAGCAGACCCCAGGTCAGCTGATGCTGTACCAGCAGACCTTGGCCAGCTGATGCTATACCAGTAGACCCCAGGCCAGCTGATGCTGTACCAACAGACCCCAGGCCAGCTGATGCTGTACCAGCAGACCCTAGGCCAGCTGATGTTGAACCAGCAGACCTCAGGCCAACTGATGCTGAACCAGCAGACCTCAGACCAGCTGACCATACCAGCTGATCAGACCATTGACCATACCAGCTGACCAGACCAGCTGGCCAGACCAGCAGACTTCCAAAAATAGCCCAGAAGCAGAATATGACCGTTGCAATATTTGAAAGCTTACCAATTGTCCCAACAGTTATATTCTTGTATCTAACGTATATATCATTACTTGGGGCTATATATACATGATTTGGAAGCTAAATAACAGCTGATTGAAGATCAATCCAAGCCTTCCAAAGCAAACCCACTTGGGATTCAATTGAGGAACTTCAAAAACAAAAGCTGCTAAATGAAGAGCACTTTTCAAACCTTTGGCACCTCTTACCTTGCTGTATCAGATTCATTATGGAATCATTTGTGCCTTTGTATTCACTCTATTCATTGTATTTGTGAGCTAAAATAGAATAGTACCATTGTAACAGTTTGTGATTCATCACAACTGGATGAGAGGTCTTTGTATGTAAGACGTTAAAGAACATAGATAGTTGAGTAGCTAGGAGTTCTAGTTGGATGGGGAATGCCCAACTGGATCGGGTTTGTACAAAGAGTTGTATAAATCAAAGTCTTCTAGTGTATCCTTCCATGATATGGAAGAAGGGCAGAGTAGAAGCGTTGTGCTTCGAACTTCCAGAAACAAATGCTTGTGTTATTTACCTTACTGCTTTTACATACTTTCTTGCATATCTTTAAAATACCTTTCAAATGAGCAATCGGTTTTAGAGCGGGTTATGTCGAGTGGCTTCCGCTCGATTTTGTAACCGAAGTCGATATAATCTCTCGGTGCAATTATTTCAAGAACACGAGCTATTGAAGCTCAAGTTGGTTGAACTCGTGTGTGGAATGGCAACCCACCCCCGAAATCGATCCTGACAAGTGGCATCAGAGCCTGGTTGTTCTTAGAAAGCATTTTAACCGATTTTAGACGGAAATCTTTTAAGAAAACTTCTCATGAGCATGAAATTATTTCATAGCATAATTTTCTAAAACTTGGTGTATGAAATTTTTTAGCATAAAAATCAATTTCATTGCATTCATTTTGCAAGAAAATAATTTTAAAATCTATTTTAAATGTTCAAATTTTCGTTCAATATGTTCTAAACTCATTTTAAGTTTAAAATTTTCTATTTTGAAATTTTTTCTAACAATTTTCGAAGCATTCAGTTTTTCTGGCAGCTTGCAGCGACTTTTGGAAAATTGGCATAACTTCTTGCTCGGATGTCCAAATGACAAACCGTTTTTTGCGTTGCAAACTAGACTCATAGAGGATCACAACGGTATAGGTCTTGCAGCCTAATTATTCACGAGGAGATACAGTTTATTCTGCAAAGTTTGACTAAGTGTGCTGCCACCGCAGAAAGATGAAATGGACACTGTTGAGTTTTGTCAAGAAATTCAAATTTGTTGTCAAGTATGCTTCATTCATCATCAAAAGAGGTTATTTTTGTTCAAAAATTAATATGCATCGCTTTTTTAAAATTTGTTTTAGCCTACCCCACTTGCCCCTCACTTGCTCAAATTTTCGATCATTTTAAAATTAAGGGGGAGAGTTTAATCTCAATTCTTGAGGGGGAGTATATTTTATTTATCTTCCTTTTTGATTCACACAAAAAGGGGAGAAATATGTTGTTTAAAAAATATGATATTTTCTTGTTATGCAACATTGTGCTTTAATGTTCATATTTTTATTCAAGTTTTGTGATCATCAAAAAGGGGGAGATTGCCGGGTTTAACAAAACTTGTTATTGTGTTGCTAACATATTTCATCAAGTGTGCAGTTCATAGATGATATTTTACATCTTGATGATCTGCTAAGAAATGGCATTGAGTTTGGTTGCTGAAATGAGAATTCAGCATCTAGTAGACCCCGAGCGCTGCTGACTTTATTGATCATATCTCATAGCTCGGTTATCAAAACGACCTGATTCCAAAGGGGTTGGATAGCCAACGCAATTATCTACAAGTCGTATTTCAGGCCAGCAGACTATATTGAAAGGTTTACATGACAAAAACATGTATGCAAGAGCTTGCTGGTATAAAGCTGAAAAAGCAGCGGACAGATTGTAGTAGCTGTGGTATATCGACCATAACTCTCAGCTCGCTTATCGAAACAAGATGATTCAGTATGAGTTGGAAAGCTAAGACAAAGAGCTACAAGTCATCTTTGTAAGTGAAAGACTGAACAGGACGTTAAGATGGCCAAAAAGCTTCTGTAAGTCACGCCATGTGCTGCTGCATCCAGCAAACATACAGCAGGACCACCGCCTCGTATTTTGAGCATAACTCTCTCATACAAACTCGAAATCGAGCGATTCTTGATTCCATGGAAATCTAAGAGAGAGGGCTACAACTTTCATGAAGATCACTTTGCCCAGAAATCAACAAATCAAAAGATATAACCAAGAGAACAGAACAGCAGATGTTGGGCAGCAGGGTACCAGCAGACCCCAGGCCAGCTGATGCTGTACCAGCAGACCCCAGGCCAGCTGATACCAGCAGACCTCAGGCCAGCTGATGCTGTACCAGCAGACCTTGGCCAGCTGATGCTATACCAGCAGACCCCAGGCCAGCTGATGCTGTACCAGCAGACCCCAGGCCAGCTGATGTTGAACCAGCAGACCTCAGGCCAGCTGATGCTGAACCAGCAGACCTCAGACCAGCTGACCAGACCATTGACCATACCAGCTGACCAGACCAGCTGACTTCCAAAAATAGCCCAGAAGCAGAATATGATCGTTGCAATGTTTGAAAGCTTACCAAAACTGTCCCAACGGTTATATTCTTGTATCTAACGTATATATCATTACTTGGGGCTATATATACATGATTTGGAAGCTCAATAACAGCTGATTGAAGATCAATCCAAGCCTTCCAAAGCAAACCCACTTGGGATTCAATTGAGAAACTTCAAAGACAAAAGCTGCTAAATGTAGCACCTCTTACCTTGCTGTATCAGATTCATTATGGAATCATTTGTGCCTTTGTATTCACTCTATTCATTGTATTTGTGAGCTAAAATATAAGAGTGAATACCATTGTAACAGTTTGTGATTCATCACAACTGGATGAGAGGTCTTTGTATGTGAGACGTTAAAGAACATACATAGTTGAGTAGCTAGGAGTTCTAGTTGGATGGGGAATGCCCAACTGGATCGGGTTTGTACAAAGAGTTGTATAAATCAAAGTCTTCTAGTGTATCCTTCCATGAGATGGAAGAAGGGGAGACGTAGAAGCGTTGTGCTTCGAACTTCCAGAAACAAATGCTTGTGTTATTTACCTTACTGCTTTTACATACTTTCTTGCATATCTTTAAAATGCCTTTCAAATGAGTAATCGGTTTTAGAGCGGGTTATGTCGAGTGTCTTCCGTTCGGTTTTGTAACCGAACTCCATATAATCTCTCGGTGCAATTATTTCAAGAACACGAGCTATTGAAGCTCAAGTTGGTTGAACGCGGGTGTGGAATGACAACCCACCCCCGAAATCGATCCTGACAGGAACGATGATTTTACGTTCCGCATGACCGTCGCGGAACATTTTTAAATTTTTTCAATTTTAAAATTTATATAATTACCTCGTCACCTTCTGTTGGCCTGTGAGTGCAAGAAGGTGTCTCTTTCCAAGCGCTGTAGAAATGATGGTTTTGAATACTACTGAAATGGAGGTCATTGAATTCAACAATGGAAGAACACAAACACAACACATGGTTTCACTTCAAACCAACGAACGGATATATCATCCCCGTAACGATACATTACTCTAAATCTTGCAAATTTATCTTTTTTGAATCTGATAGTATAAAAAAATGTTTAAGTAAAATATGAAAAATATGGATGTGATTTTTGCAATTTATCTGATAAGGTAATGCATATTTTTTTTATTTTAAATTTGTTTGCTTTTTTTATTAAAAAAGAAGAAGATAAAAGTATGAAGTTGGCATGTCCAACTTCTAATGTTGGACACGCCAACTGAATTGGCGTCTTCTAGTGGAGACGCCAACTCAGTTGCCGTTTTCGGCCAGTTTGTTAAATTTTTAAATTTTAGGTTATTTTATCAAATAATTTTTAAAATTGGATTATATTATTAAAAAACCCGTTAATTTTGGTCTCGATGATATTTGATAGACTTATGTAGGAATTGAATGACAAGAAAATCATGTGAATTTCATAACCCAATATCTATATTGATTCAAAAATTGTAATTATAGAAATTTGGAAGGGGGAAAATTCTTGTGTAGATCGAGTCTGGGCAAATATAAAGAAAAAGGTTTTTATCAAGATTTGATTAATCTTGGTTAATACATCTTATTCTTTATATTTGTTCATACACGGGTGTCTTTCATTTATTTTTTGCAGCACCTAATTCCATCGAACATGAAAAATATCGAATCACATCATTGGCACCATCTATGGGAACATCAAGCTAAGACGTTGAAGAAGAAGAATTTGCATAGATTAAGGAAGGAGAGACATGGCCAGGAGTAAGGGTCGCGGACAAAGTTCAATGGGGTATATCCCAAATCCCCTTTCATATTCGTCCCAGTTACGTGAAGAATAGGAAGATGACGTGGGATCATCCCAAAACGTTCTTCATCCCCAAGCATTTCCTACTATGGGAATGCCAACGGAACAAGTGACCGAGGTTATTGCAAAAAACTTAGGGGAGGTCATGAAGCAATTTCTGTACCCGCCCTAGCAAGGAAGAACGAGTAAAGAAAAAGAGCTGGCGTCTTCCGAAAAACAAGAAGAGGAGACTAAGGAAGTTAATGACTTTTCCAGTCAAATAGGAGAGGAAAGTTACAAAACTCTTTATCATTAGATGGAATGTCTAAAAGATGAGTTGCTGCAGATGCACAACAAGATGGTGTGGTTGCATCTACCCAGTACGGAGGGGCACACCATTTGCTCCTGAGATTATCGAGGATCCATTGCCATCTAATTTCTGAACCTTAAATGTGGGAAATTATGATGGCAGTACTGATCCTGAGTAGTAATTATCACGATTTGAGAACCCTTCACTCATTCACCAACTTACAGATTGACTGAAGAGTAGGGTTTTTGTGACTACCCTAGCAGGAGCCGCTCACTCTTGGTTCAATCAATTGCCACCAGATATCATAGATACATTCTGAAGTTCAGCTTGTTGTTCTTAATCAATTCACGAGCAGCCGAAGTTGGAAGAGAACAATCCTCGGTCTGTTTGGGCTTAATAGATGGAAAAAGAGTCTCTTCGGGACTTCCTGAAAAGATTCAATCAAGCATGCCTCGATGTTCCTCACGTTACATCGGAGATACTCATCAGAGCCTTTACTCAAGGGCTACGGGAAGGAGATAAATTCAGATAACTAGCCAAAAAAACCACCCTCCGACTACGACGAGTTGTTGGGAAGGGCTTCTAAGTATATCAACTTAGAAGAAGCCCAGAAGATGAAACGGAGGAAAGATATGAAACCTGGAAATGAGCCAAATCGGAGGGATAAACACCTGGAACAACCAAAAAAGAGATTCGAGCAATACCACCCGACGAGACCTCCGCGAGAGGTGGCCATGAATCAAAAAGGGCCAAGAGAATAGAGGAGGACATTTTCGAGGAGGTCACTTCCGAGGAAGATATTTCCAATGAAGAGGAGCAAACAAATCTTGGGGAAGGCCGGAACCCAATGATGGACCAGTTTTCAATAACCCTCTCCCTTCGAATAATGCAAATCTTGGAAGGGGAGCACCCAAGCCGGTACCATGGAAGTACCGAGGAGAGAGGCAGGAAGAAAATGAAGTCCAAGTGGTAGGCGAACTTGCCCCAGTTAACTGTGATGCCCAGTAATGCCCAGTAATTATGGTGTTAATCCCGGTGTGGTAATGATCCTTAATGGATTTTAATTTGTGGCAATTATGAATTAATTGCGGATTTGGGACTCCCGAGGATACTAAATCCGGTATTTGGAGTCGTTGGATCCAAGGGATGAGATTGTATTCTCATCGTGGTGATAACCTTTGAATTTGGTTTTTGGTGGGATTTGGGGTCCGGAGTACCTTGTACTGGGGCTAATAATGGAAATAGAGATGGTGAGGTAATTATTGAAAACATATGATTTTTAATGAGTCATGATGTATTGGTGGAGGGATTGGTATTTTGGAATTTTGGTACTATATATACCAAGTAGACTCGGTATTCTGTCATTGCACGGATTCCCTCTCTCTCTCCCCTCTCTCTGCACCCAACCCTTTCCCCCATTTCCCCTCTTTTCTCCCTTGGAGGAGAAATCGCTGGTAGCTTATCTCGGGAGCCGGATATCTCGAAGATAATCAAGTATTAATCTTCCTCTCGTCCTTGTCTTCGATGTGATAGTAGTATGGCGGATTTTGGTTGAGTATTTTGCTGGATTTGAGAATTGGGGGTTTTGGTTAAAAATCTAAAAAGTTGTTTTTAGTGTTTTTATTGAGTTTAATTGGTGTATTGGAGGTGTTGAGGAAGTTAGGGGTGTTGGCTTTGAGTTTGGGTGTCAAAAAAACCATTGAAGCTCGAGTTTTTCGGAAAATTGCAGGTCGCGATCGATCGCTGATGGTATGACGATAGATCGCGACGAGCAGCTGGGAATTTCTGAAGATGTACAGTGATGCGATCGATCGCAAGGTCTCCGATCGATCGCGAGCGGGTTGGCGATCGATCGCGGAGACTCGCAATCGATCGCGAGAAGGCACTGGTTGGCCACTGGACTGGGGCGATCGATCGCGATGAAATCAGAGATCGATCGCGGCTCGAAGGATGGAGTTTTTTCAAAAATTTTGGGAAATGTCGGGATTTTGGAATCGAGGTTTAATTAGCCGATTTTCGGGGTGATGTCTACATTCCAATGTGAATGCTATACTTTTAAATGGGTTGATTGGAGCCAAAGTTTAATAAAACGGAATTCTCGATTGAGTTGGCTATCGTTTAAACTTATAAAATGAAATATTTTGGGTATTATGCATGCTTAGCCTCGGGGCTTTTATATCGGTAATCGTCACGGAGTGACGATAGGTTTAGAGGTTGTGAACGTGCTTGGGCACATGGTTGCATGCTTATGTTTGATTGTGAGTTATTTATGTGTTAGCACATAATTCATCGGGTCGTGGGACTCAGGCAAGGTTGGACTTGAACTACGGAATTATATGGTACGTATAACGTATGAGCATAGCTTTAAATGTATTATTGCAATTGTTGTGCATGAATAATATATGGGAATTGCGATCACGATATGTATTGGAAATTACATGGTGCCGCTTTTGAGCGAGCAATGATTGGGATGCTGTCGCTATGATCGATTATGACACCGCTACTGTTGTGCGTGCGTAAGGATAAAATGCCGCTATTGTGGAGCGAGCAATGAACTAGAACTATGAAATCATTGGTTAGATATATGTAATATCTATGGGTATTTATTTAATGGTTTAATCACATTTGATTATGAAACTGGCATGGCAGGAAGGAATTTAGTTGATCAATGAGATGATTAACTGGCTTTTGGGAATTTAATGGTTTTGTTATTTTGAGAATAGAGACAATACAGGGGACCCGGATGAGGATGATACCATCAAGGGAGTATCATTTAAATTCATGGCATTTACATTATGTAAATTATGAACTGTAATATTATGATTATTGGATTGGTGGTATTGGTATGCTCACCCTGTGTGGGGGCTGTCTCTGTTGGGACAGGTGGTACAGGTGTAGCAATGGCTTTGGAGTTGAGCTCGGGCTGTTGATTCGAGGTACTTCTAGGATTGAAGTACAGAGCTGGTTGAATAACCATAACGGTAGATCCAGAGTTGAGATCGAGCTATGCATGGGAGGTGCTTCCAGGATCAAAGTACCAGTAACGGTATTTGGTAGAGTATCTTATACATTAGATACACGTTCATTCATTGGGTGCTCTCATGTGTATATGGAATGTATAAAAGGGCATGGCTTTTCTCTCTTCATTTATTGTTTGCATGCAATTAAATACGGAATTGCTAAATGAACTGAGAGCATGTTAGTGTCTTATGGGGGTGCATGATATGTAAGTGGTCTTGGTTGGGGAATTTGGATATTATGTGGTTTTAATGAAAGAAATTTTCTAGATGGCATATGATGCTATACTTGCACATGGTTTTCCCCCATGATAATATGATCGTATGCACAAATGGCATGGATTAATACACTAATAACGGGTTAAGGGCACAGGGGTCCTTACATTAGTGGTATCAGAGCAGTGATTTGCTCTTTGGGGCTGTTGAGGGCCTAGGAACATGTTAATGGAATGGGAAGCACATACTTATGCATGATGGCAGTTAGTGTTGTGTGGCACAACTATATTGCTTATGTGCGTTTATGATATGTGTTCATTATTGGAATATGTTGTTGCTAACCATGGTGGTTGCAGGGTCATATGGGACATGGATTATGCATTGCGGTTGCATATTGGAGTGATGATTTTAATGATTTGCCGCTAAATGTTGAAACGATGGTAAATTTCACATGTCACATTTGAAGCGAGGTGCATTAAAATACATTCATAGCGATGTTTATTGGAATATGGATTATGCATTGTGGTTGCATACATGGCGTAGCGATGTGAATACTTGCCGCTGTCATATTATAGCGATGAAGAATATTTGCCACAAATATGTCGAAGCGAAGGATAATTCCGCTGTCATATTACTATTGTGAGGGATATTATGCCGCTAATATGTCGAAGCGAGGGGTATTTCCGCTGTCATGATAAAACGAGGAGTAGTGGCGCCGCTGTCATACCATCGTTATGAAGAATATTTGCCGCCTTAAGCGAGGGATATTATACCGCTAATATGGCGTAGCGATGAGCTTTCCGCTGTCATATGATAGCGATGAAGGATATTTGCCGCTTAAGCGAGGGATATTATGCCGCTGGTATGTCGAAGTGAAGTAGCGAAGAGGGATATTTGCCGCTGTATAGCGAGGGATATCATGACGCTAGTTTATAGGCTATGGTTTATGCCGCCGGGTATTCTTAGCGATGGTTTATTCCGCTATTCTATTGGCGATGGTTTATGCCGCCGGGTATCTATATAGTGATGGTTCATTCCGCTAGTTTATTGGCGATGGTTTATGCCACCGGGTATCTATATAGTGATGGTTCATTCCGCTAGTTTATTGGCGATGGTTTATGCCGCCGGGTATCTATGTAGCGATGGTTCATTCCGCTAGTTTATTGGCGATGGTTTATGCCGCCGGGTATCTATATAGCGATGGTTCATTCCGTTAGTTTATTGGCGATGGTTTATGCCTGCCGGGTATCTATGTAGCGATGATTCATTCCGCTACATCTATTGGCGATGGTTCATGCCGCCAGGTATTATATAGAGACGATTCATTCCGCTACATCTATTGGCAATGGTTCATGCCACCAGGTATTATATAGCGATGGTTCTTTCCGCTACATCTATTTGCGATGGTTCATGCCGCCAGGTATCATATAGCGATGGGTCATTCCGCTACATCTATGGCGATGGTTCATACCATCGGATATTTACAGCGATGTTTATGTCGCTGACTCTATGGCGAGGGATTATGCCGCTGATTTTATAGCAATGGGTTATACCGCTATGTGCGTAGCGCCGGATTACGCCGCCTACGAGCGATGGGTGCTGCTTGCACCACTATTGGGCGATGGATACAGGTATGCCGCTATCTTGTTAGCGATGGGGTATGGTATATTGCTGTTTTATTAGCATTATTATGGATGTCGTGTATCGACATATACCGTCACGTGTTTGACGATGAGATTATGGATGTCGTGTATCGACATATACCGTCACGAGTTGAAGATGTTAATTTGGATGTCATTGTGTTGATATGTACCGTCATGGATGACGATGACATGGTGTGTGTGTTCTATGTAGACGCATGTTGTCATTACAACGAATAATACATTTGGGTTTATGTGTTGATTGTATGGCTTGGAGTGCCGATGGTGAACACATGATGGTGTCTGGGTCACTAGTTGACGAGACCATTATGCCGAGCAGGTTGCTTTATGAATTATTGGGTGTGCCGTACAGGAAGAGTGCCGCAGCTCACATTTGTGATATCCCCGAAATAATTATATGCAAATTGGGCATTAATTATGTTTATGTGATTATTTATGGTGATAATTAAATTATGTGTTGGAATTAATTATCTTGGTGAAAAGCTTAGTCACGTGGTAGGCGTGACCCGGTGGTGCATTTCAGGGTGCATGTTGTGCATGTTGGGAAATTGGGTGTTAGCATGATTTAATTGTGATGGTTGTTAATTACTTGGAAAGCATGTATTTTAATTAAGGTTTTGGGTGTATTTTGGTGAAATGCTTTTAAAATACCATGTTGGGGTATTTTATACATCATGCTAATAATTGGGGTACATGTTTTTAATTAAACCCCACCTTTATACCCCACTACCCCCACCTTACCCATCACTTTACCAATCCCCAAATCACTCTCCCAACCCTAACCCCTTTCACCATTTTCGATTTTGGCTTAAAAGTGAAGGAGAAATCTTTGCAAAAACTCCATTTGTGTGATTCTTGGTAAGATTTGAGGTCTAGGAAGGGTATAGATCCTTCCTTGTTGTTTTTGTAAGGATTGGTTTTGATTTGAGTTATGTTTGAGTTTTTGAAATGGGTTTGTGTTGGGTTGGTATTGGTTTTGGTTGGGTGTTAGATTTTTGGTTGTTTAAAGGTGTATGTTGAAGGTTTATGGTGTTTTTATGTTATGGGTTTGTTGGTATATGTGTTGGTGAAGATGGGGAAGAAAATATGGTGCAAAAATAAAGATTTTTGAAGCCCAGGCAGCGGTTATCGATCGCCCGAAGCCAGCGATCGATCGCGCACAACCAGTGCGCTCCAGAAGCGCTTGGAGATCGATCGCCACTTTTGGACGATCGATCGGTGGAGCTGGCGATCGATCGCGCCAAATGTGGCGATCGATCGCCGAGTGCAGAAAAATTTGGAAACGGGCAGTGTGTTCTCGTGATCGATCGGGGCCTTGCGGCGATCGATCGCGAGACACAAAAAATTGTGTTTTTGATTATTTTTGTGGGATTTTTGGTATTGGACTATTATTGGCTTCTAATATTGGTTTGTATGATTGTGTAGAACCATCCCAGGTAGCTACACAACAAAGGAGATAAAGTCCCACGACATCTCCACTTTTGGAACAAGGTACGTAGTGAGACGTACGAGCAATTGGTGATGAGATTGTATTATTTGGTTTATGCATTGTGCATTGCTATGTGTTTTGGAATGATTGATATTCCGATGGTTGTTATATTCGAGCGACGGATGTAGTACTTGCCGCTGTCATATGAAGCAATGGAAGTATGATGTTTGCCGCTGTCATGTCGAAGCGATGATTATGCCGCGGTCATGTCGAACCGAGGGACATCATATGATGCCGCTATATGTCGAAGCGAGGGGTGCTAAAATACCGTTGTTATAACAAGACCGGAATCATCATATTGGTTATGTGATTATCGATGAGTATTGTGGTATATGAATGAAATACGGAGACGATCACTTATCTTATGCACTAATGACCATGTACATGAGTTATGAAACAGGAACGACCGACGAGAATATGTAAATGCAGCAAGTCAGGGAGTATACATGATATACGCTTCATGCAATTATTTTATATTATTGTCCTTGAGTTTTGTTGAGGAATGTTGTATGTGCTCATGGTGGGGTTGTTCCTGTAGGTACATTTTGGGAGAAAAGGACTATGACGCGGTGAGCTTGAGGAGTGCTATTGGATAGGGAAAATGAAGTTCTTTTGTATAGTTCATGCTCTAGGAATGGTGTGAAACTATAAGGTTGACATTCTTTCATGTTGGGAATGTAATTAATCCATTTTGGAAGTCATATTATTTTGGCATGTAATCCTTAAAGCTCAAAGCCTCAACACGGATTTTATACTCTGATTTATATATGCTTAGTCCTAATGGTACCAAAATTCTCACTTAAGGCCTTAGGGTCCTTACAACATTTGAGGTAAATATTTTACGAGTAGTGATACCTTTGGGTATACTCGCTGGTATGGCTAAGGCCAAGTGATTGGTGGTAAGAGTAGTTATTGAGGAAACTACTCGCTTTTGTCAATGTGACGTGGGGTAGACATGGTCACACCCACCCTGAGGGTGTTGAATAAGTCCTAATGGATTAGGATTGCATCGTGGTTGAGCAAGGACACCGGAATGTCCATTATGCTTTGGTGTTTTAGAGAAATATTGGGTGATGACCAACTACTCTAATGGTTTGTACGGTATGGCATACCGGGATGGAACGTATGTCATGTTGGTAGGTTTGGTATAAGCCTATGGGGGGCAGCAAATTGCTAGCCAGGTATTGTTGCAGTGATATAATGTGCTTGTTGTAGCCATTATACTGCTCGCTGGAACCGAGTTTGGTGAATCGTATGATAATACAATGAGGGTAATAGTGGACTCTAGTAGTCACTATGTCGCATGAGGTTTGAGGAAGGGAATACCTCACAAGGACGTTTATACGTCAAATGTTTTGAGGGACTTGTACCAGGACAGCTCAATTTTGTTGGGAGTAACAACACGAGTGTCAACAAGTCGTTGTTAGCTCTGGTTGAGCATCCTTGCATGTGGAATGCAATGGGGAAACACAATTGGAATTGTGAGAAATAGTTAGTGGGGTGACACTACTATATTGATTGTATCTCTTGGAGAGATTTGAATTGTACTGTCATGAAGACAGCTGATATCGGTCGTGGGTTGATTGTGAATCAGCCATGGTAAGCATTACTGGTGTTGGACTGAGTAATGGCTTTTTATTTCCAAGAGACGTACGAGGAGACGTCTCCGGGGAAATGCTCGAATTTGTGGAGTACTATGGCATTAGTACAGAGCATCGTTAGAATGAGTATACATGGCGTATACGCGTTTCGATTTGGTAATGGTGGCTTTGATGCACTATTCTGAATCAGTTGGGTATTTATTGGTTCCGAGATATATTTTGGCATAAATATATCCAGGTTTCCGAACGGTGGTTCGAGGTTGGAAGGTCATGGGTTCATGACACTTTCCTTGTGAGGAAGGCGGTATTCATATACCTATTGGGAATCCTTGGAAGATTCGTTGATTTGGTTTGTGTGGTGTTGATGTTGGAATCACACCCTTTGTTTTTTGGTTTGTCAATCATCATTCTCCGTTGAGTATGCATGTTTGTATTGGTACTTAGGCATGTGTACCAGTGTGAGTATACGAATGCCAACATTTATTTAGTCCTCATCGAGCATCAGGTTAGTATGCTTGGATGAATGAATCTCCGGTGAGAGATTGTGGCACTTTGAGATTGGTAATCTTGATGGCACGATGTATTCTGAAGAATGGTCGTGAGGGTTGGTTGACTTCCCCTGAGGGGGGATTGTCATATTTTAGGCCATGGTAATTCATCTCTGTGTAAATTGCTAACACCCCTATGTTATGATTGTTGAATCCTAGGGTAAACGAGGGATGACCATGTTTCGGATTTGTTAAGTGTCATGGTTGACACGTGTGGCGGGAATACAATTAATTGTTCTTGCATATTCTTTCGAGAACTTGAGACCTTGTGGAGTCTCGATAGTGTGTTTGGACCAAGATGACAATTCTTAGAACACACGGAAGTAGACATCCTTGGTGATGTGTTTTGTGTCGATCGGTGGCCGTAAGTTGCCCGATCCGTGTTGCAGGGTGTTACAACTACTCCTCTGTTGGGGATGGATTTGGAAATGGAAATCGGAAGTAGTTTAGGTATACTGTTGTGTATTGGTGGTCACTTTGGTAACGATGTATGTTTAACATCGTTGGCTATGTCATGGAGATATCGTTGGGGCGATACCTATATTGGAATCACGAATGGTTCGTTTGGTTAGCAGTTAGGATTGACCGACTGCTTTTGGGTGGTTAGCATTGGGTATGCTGACGTTCTGTTGCGGTTGTGATGGTTTGGGAGGTTTACCCCATTTCAGGTTTTGGTGCGAGGTCGGTATCCTCGCGGTTAGTGTGTCGTTCATGACATGTTCATGATTCGACGATGTAAAGCCGTTTGGATTTTGTAGTTTCGGCCATGCGTGGAGTACGTCGTGCAAATTTCGAGGACAAAATTTTATTTGTGGTGGATAATTGTGATGCCCAGTAATTATGGTGTTAATCCCGGTGTGGTAATGATCCTTAATGGATTTTAATTTGTGGCAATTATGAATTAATTGCAGATTTGGGACTCCCGGGGATACTAAATTCGGTATTTGGAGTCGTTGGATCCAAGGGATGAGATTGTATTCTCTCTCTCCCCTCTCTCTGCGCCCAACCCTTTCCCCCATTTCCCATCTTTTCTCCCTTGGAGGAGAAATCGCTGGTAGCTTGGCTTGGGAGCCGGATTTCTAGAAGATAATCAGGTATTAATCTTCCCCTCGTCCTTTTCTTCGATTTGATAGTAGTATGGCGGATTTTGGTTGAGTATTTTGTTGGATTTGAGAATTGGAGGTCTTGGTTAAAAATCTAAAAAGTTGTTTTTAGTGTTTTTATTGAGTTTAATTGGTGTATTGGAGGTGTTGAGGAAGTTAGGGGTGTTGGCTTTGAGTTTGGGTGTCAAAAACACCATTGAAGCTCGAGTTTTTTGGAAAATTGCACGTCGCGATCGATCGCTGATGGTATGACAATCGATCGCGACGAGCAGTTGGGAATTTATGAAGATGTACAGTGATGCGATCGATCACAAGGTCTCGGCGATCGATCGTGAGCGGGTTGGTGATCGATCGCGGAGACTCGCGATCGATCGCGAGAAGACACTGGTTAGCCACTGGACTGGGGCGATCGATCGCGATGAAATCAGCGATCAATCGCGGCTCGAATGATGGAGTTTTTTTCGAAAATTTTGGAAAATGTCGGGATTTTGGAATCGAGGTTTGATTAGCCGATTTTTGGGGCGATGTCTACATTCCAATGGAAATGCTATACTTTTAAATTGATTGGTTGGAGCCAAAGTTTAATAAAACGGAATTCTCGGTTGAGTTTTTGGCTATCGTTTAAACTTATAAAATGGAATATTTTTGGTATTATGCATGCTTAACCGTGGGGCTTTTATATCGGTAATCATCATGGAGTGACGATAGGTTTAGAGGCTGTGAACGTGCTTGGGCACGTGGTTGCATGCTTATGTTTGATTGTGAGTTATTTATGTGTTAGCACATAATTCATCGGGTCGTGGGACTCAGGCAAGGTTGGTCTCGAACTACGGAATTATAATGTACGTATTGTTGGGATATGCCCTAAGACAACTCATTAGATGATTGTTTATGACATACAACGTATTTTGGTTTTATTAATGGCAATTCATTATTATATATTATTCGAGTATCTGTGTAATATGAATTAATATATAAGTTAATAGAATAATATTGTATTATTCTTAAAGATTGTCCATAGTCAAGTATTATCATGAATCGGGATAATGATAATGCATTGAGACCAGTATGTTTTGATTGATGAATTGTTCATAGATATGAGATATCAAATCAACACATGGGTACATGTTAGAGAATGATGTACTGGACAGACCCACCATGAGAATGCTACATGGATAGTTATATGAACGTCATAAGCAATTCTCATAGTGATAATAATGTATGTAATCCTTACGACTTGAGATCACCAGAGATCCCAACATAAGGAGTCATGTATCTTGATATTGTCAAACGTGACCTGTAACAGAGTAAACTATAAAGACAATCATTGGATACATCACGAATTATGTAGAGGGATGTTGACTGATCAAGAAAGGATTTGTCCCTCCTATATAATAGGAGAAGTGTTTGGGCCCTTGATCAAGTAAGACTAAAAAGCATGGCCATGCTCGAATGAGTCGATATGTGATATCGAGCTTATTCGTTTATTCTAGTTCTACTTGGGGATCAAGAAATAAAAGATTGAATATATGAGTATGACTATTCCATGACTCGTGTTCAATCTAAACACAACGGACAAAGGGATTAAGTTACATGGTTAATATTATCACAGTCTGTAGGTTATGTCGAGTCAATGACATTCTTGTAATTTGGGTAGCCTTGATGTGTTGCTAGATACCGCTCATTGCTTGTGACATAAAATTAGAATTTATGTCACTGCCAACATTGCAAGATCCTATCAGGTCGCACAAAAGATTAAATCAATAAAGGGAGATAAAATTCATTGGATGAATTAATTAATTAAGAAGAGTCTTAATTACAAATATTAGATATATGGATTTAATTAGGAGATTGGGTATGGGCCAATAAGGCTTTTGGAAAGCCTTTTAATTAAATCTAATATACTATAAACTAATAAGGTGATGAGTTTATGTGATGCCCCGAAATTAATTAATGGTAACCTGGACATTAATTATGTTTATATGATGAGTTATTATGATGATTAAGTTATGTGTGGAAACGAAGAATTAACATGATTTAAGGATGTTGATTTTTATTATGAGGAAGATATGGATTTAATGAAGTTGATTTCAATTGTAAATACTTGCCATGTTAATGTATTTTACATACATCATGATGGATTTTGGGGTACAAGTTAAATATAAGATTTTATATTTAACCCACCTTCTTTACCTCACTTTACTTTTACCCTCAATCCCCAAAATCACTTTCCCAAACCCCCTTTCCCTTATTTTCGAATTTTGCCCTAAAGGTGGGAAGGAATCCTTGTAAAAGTTTTATTCTTGCACTTCTTGGTAAGATTTAGTGCTTATGATGGTTATATATCACTTAATGATGTTATTGAAGTGTTATTTGAGTTTTGGAAGGGTTTTAAAAAGGGTTTAAAGTGGGTTTGTTTGGGTTAGGGTGATTCTTGGTGGGATGTTGGATTTTTAATGGTTTTATGATGTGTGTTGAAGGTTTTGGGTGTTTTAATGTTTATGAGTTGTTGGTATAAATGTGGGTTGAAGTTGGTGTAGGATTTAATGCTCAAAGATGAAGAAATCCCGTGTCTGTGCGAGGCGATCGATCGCCTGAAAAGCAGCGATCGATCGCCGAGGGGCAGTACGCGAAGAAGGGGATAGGCGATCGATCGCCTCAAATGGCGCGATCGATCGCCAACGTCCAGTAGCCAAATGAACATCAGGCGATCGATCGCCTCATTTTAAGCGATCGATCGCCGCTAAGAGAAAAATCGGGCGATCGATCGCCTCATTTTGAGCGATCGATCGCCACTGTTCAAAAGTTGAAAAATGTTGATTTTTGTTAAATTTTTGGTATCGGGCTATTGTTTAACTTCTAATAATGAATTGTATGGTTGTGTAGAACCATCCCAGGCACCAACAATCTCAAGGAGATAAAGTTCCACAATTTCTCATCCTTTTGGAATTAAGGTACGTAAGAAACGTACGGGCATCAACGGTAACATATTCCTAAACTATGACTTTGCATCAATTTGCATAAGTATTTATGATGATGATTATGATGATTATGATGATGATGTTGTGATAAACGAAGATGATATAATGTTATGATGACAATTATGATATGATGATGATGTTTGAAATATGATGCTTATAAGATGATGACGCATGTTTGACTATGCTACTTAGAGTGGTCGAATGTCCGGTGACTATTATGGGCAAGCGAGGAAGGTCTTGCCACTCACATAACTGAGCGATGGGGTACATCCGCTAGGTGTAGCGATGGGTATCATCCGCTGAGCGATGGGGTACATCCGCTATCAAGGCGTAGCGATGGGTATCATCCGCTGAATAAGGGATACATCCGCTATCAAGGCGTAGCGATGGGTATCATAAGATGTGTTATGTCGAGCGAGGGGGCCAATTGTGCCGCTGTCATAATAGAACCCGGACAGTCCCATTTCTAATTAACATGGATTGTTGTGAGCTTATATACGAAATATGATGTTATTCACTCATGTCTTGAGCTAATGATTATATGCGTAATTATGACACAGGGACAACCAAGGAAGGATAGTACTATTAAACAGGAAGTATATGTTATCAATTATTTCCATGCATTATTTATATGCCATTAATTCATGATGATAAGTAACGATGTACATGCTCACGATGGGTTGTTCCTGTAGGTACACTTTTGGATCGAGACCAAGGGTCGGGTTGAGATGGTGAGCTAAAGGAGCATAAGAAGATAGATACAGGATTTTGTTAGCCTTAACATTCATTTTGGGGAATGTAATTAACTAACTGTTGAAGTTTCATTTTGGCCTGTAATTACATTAAGCTCACATAACAACCAGAACTCTAAGATGTCTCTAGTACATGTTTAGTTCATAATACGCTATTAATATGATGTAAAGGTAGGAAGACCCTACATTAGTGGTATCAGAGCAGTGGTTAGATAACCCGGGGATGAGTGAAGGGTAGCCTTAGCAATAGGTTGGCTAGGCGCTCACTTTCGTATACTATGTTACACATGAAGTATATGACTGTTATGATAACATGTTATGGTTTTCTAACGATGTTTATATGAACTACTTTTGGATCTTGTTGTTAACCCTTGTGTTGCAGTATGGCAGCAAATATCGACATTGGTGATGCTGTAAGTGTGAACGCTAGTGCGGGGCGCACGAATCCCCTACCCCCGCCAGCCTTAGGCGAAGAGCCGTCCGAGCAACAGTTATTGCCGGGAGAGTTGAGTTTGACTCAGTTTCTAGCGTATCGGCCCCCGACTTTTGAAGGGACTGAAACAGGGGAACGAGCCGAAAAGGATGGAACAAATATTTGTGGCAGCCCCGTGTGCAAAGACGGCATGGATAAGGCTAGCAGAGTTCCAATTAGCCAAGAAAGCACTGATGTGGTGGAGGACCACCGTGATTGAACAGGAGGCACAGGGTCAAGAGGTAAACAGGAAGCTGTTTAGAACTAGATTCCTGGCCCGATACTTTTCAGCTGCTGCACGTCAAGCTAAAGAGGATGAGTTTAATAAGTTGAAGCAAGGTACTATGCCGGTGTCAGATTATGCCCTCCACTACTGTTCTCTACTCAGATATGTACCTCATATCGCTGCCGACACTCAAGCTAAAATGAGGAACTTCATGAAGGGTTTAAGGCCAGAACTTTATGATAGGGTGATCACATATGGCCCTACCTGCTTTGACGATGCACTTACCCGGGCTGAGTTAGCCGAACTAGGGGTTGGCGCGTACCCTGATGCTGTGCCACCTCCAGCGCCCCCTCAGAGATCTACTCCCGACAACTTAAGGCCAAGGGGTGATCGGTTCAAGTCTGGGGGGAACACTTCGGCGTCCAGATTCAGTGGTAGGAGGCCCGATAACCGATGGAAGGGAAACCGCAGGAATGACGCTCCACCAAGAGGAGGACAGTCTCGGGGAGGAGGCAGTGTTGGAGAGGTACAATGCTCTCTTTGTGGACAGCCCCATTTGACGAAGAATTGTGTCGGATGTTATGTTTGCGGCGAGAGAGGCCACTTTACTCGACAATGTCCCAACAGGGGAAGGCATCAGAATTCTACTGGGAGGTCTACGGACAGAGCAGCACCACACAGGCCCCCATATATACCGAGGCAGTTTGGAAGTCAGCCTACGGGGCCACCTCAAGGGCAAGTGTATGCATTGACGAGGGAGCAGGCTACAGCGGCTCCGGAGGAGGTCATAGCGGGTACGTGTCTTTTATTTACGCACCCTGCTTTTATATTGATCGACACAGGTGCATCACACTCCTTTGTGTCGACTAGTTTTGTGGAAAGACACCACATATGCACTGCTTCGTCGCCCACGCCTCTTATAGTCTCGACCCCCGCTGGAAGAAGTTTGATTGCTGATCAGATTGTCTATGATGGCCTCATTTATTTTGAGGATAACAAGTTAAAGTCGGATTTGATTGTTCTGAGCATGTCGGACTTCGACTGTATATTGGGCATTGATGTTCTGAAGAAGTACCAAGCGGTTGTGAACTGCAGGCAGAGGATTGTCCGATTCAGATCTGATGAAGGGGCTCAGTGGACGTTCTATGGAGATGGTTCTCGTTCAAAAATTCCGTTAATATCCGCGGTCAAGATGACACAATTATTGGAACGAGGCCATACAGGATATCTCATTTATGCTATTGATATTACTGGAAAGAAGGAAGAACTAAAGGTTGAAGATGTGCCCGTAGTGGCGGAGTTTCCTGATGTATTCCCTGAAGAGATTCCCGGATTTCCTCCGGTGAGAGAGGTCGAATTTGGAATTGAATTACTACCGGGGACGTCAGCCATTTCTCGTGCCCCGTATAGGATGGCACCACCGGAGTTAAAGGAATTAAAACTTCAGTTGCAAGAACTCCTTGACAAGGGCTACATACGCCCGAGCGTATCGCCCTGGGGTGCACCAGTTTTATTTGTTAAGAAGAAAGATGGCTCGATGCATCTGTGCATCGATTACAGACAACTGAACAAAGCTACCGTGAAGAATAAGTACCCCCTCCCGAGGATCGATGATTTGTTTGACCAGTTGCAGGGTACGAGGCTATACAGTAAGATTGATTTGAGGTCGGGGTACCACCAGATCCGAGTTAGAGAGGATGATGTACAGAAGACAGCTTTCAGATCCAGATATGGGCACTATGAATTTTTAGTCATGCCCTTTGGGGTGACGAATGCCCCAGCTGTTTTCATGAGTTTGATGAACAAGGTGTTCCAGCCATTTTTGGACCAATTCGTCATAGTTTTCATTGACGATATACTCATCTACTCTCGGACTGAAGAAGAACATGTTGGGCACTTGAGGACAGTACTTCAGATCCTTAGGGATCATCAATTATATGCAAAGCTTAGCAAGTGCGAGTTTTGGTTGGACAGTGTGGTGTTCTTGGGGCATGTGATATCCAGCCGTGGGATATCTGTGGATCCCCGTAAGATTGAAGCTGTTATGGAGTGGGCTGCACCCACTTCTGTGCCTGAGATACGGAGTTTCCTTGGTTTAGCGGGCTACTACCGACGTTTCGTCGAGGGATTTTCTAAGATCGCTAAGCCGTTGACCCAGCTGACTCAGAAGGGAGTTCCGTTCTATTGGTCCGAAGCTTGTGAGGAGAGCTTCCAAGAGTTGAAACGTCGCTTGACGACATCGCCAGTGTTAGTAATTCCTTCTGAGGATAAGAAGTTTGCTTTGTACACGGATGCATCATTGCAAGGTTTGGGTTGCGTGTTGATGCAAGATAAGCATGTGGTGGCGTATGCTTCGAGGCAACTGAAGCCTCATGAGACCAGATACCCAGTCCATGACCTGGAACTGGCGGCCATCATTTTCGCCTTGAAGATTTGGCGTCATTACCTTTATGGTACGACGTTTACCATCTTTACAGACCATAAGAGCTTGAAATTCTTATTCACCCAAGCAGAACTGAATATGAGGCAACGAAGATGGATGGACTTACTCAAAGATTATGATTGTGAAATAGAGTACCATCCGGGTAAAGCAATATAATAGCAGATGCCTTAAGTCGAAAGTGAAGAGCACCGCAGAGGACACTATGAGCTTATCAGCTATGATGGCTTCCTATTGCCATTTAGGCTATGATTTTGATGTGGACACGTCGCCGGTGCGAGTGTCGACCTTATTGGCTGAGCCGGACGTATTTGAGGCAATAAGGAAAGCCCAAAGGTCGGATGATGAAGTTCAAAGATGGACATCGATAGTACTTCGAGGTCAGCCAACAAAGTTTAGAGTGGCTGAAGATGATTCTTTAAGATTGGGCGACCGATGGGTGGTCCCAAATGCGCCGGGATTGCGTAAAGGAATTTTAGAACGGGCTCACAGTAGCCGGTTAAGTATCCACCCAGGAGGAAGAAAGATGTACAAGGACCTTTATAGTCAATTTTGGTGGAGACGCATGAAGCGTGAAGTAATTGCTTTTGTCAAGAGGTGTCTGATCTGCCAGCAAGTAAAGGCAGAAAGACAAAGGCCTGGCGGTGAGTTGAAGAGCTTAGAGGTGCCTAGATGGAAGTGGGAGCACATATCTATGGACTTCGTGACCCACTTGCCAAGGTCGGCCTCTGGATTTGATGCGATCTGGGTGATCGTGGATAGGCTGACAAAGGTAGCCCATTTCATCCCTTACAGTATGACCTTCACATACCTAAAGATGGCCCGACTCTATGTACGGGATGTGGTGAGGTTGCATGGTATTCCAGTTTCAATAGTGTCTGACAGAGACCCGAGGTTCACTTCACATTTCTGGGAGGGTCTCCAATCAGCGTTGGGCACAGAGGTAAGACTGAGTACAGCCTATCACCCTCAGACAGACGGTCAGACAGAGCGTACCATACAGACGCTCGAAGACATGCTGAGGGCATGTGTTTTGGAGTTTGATACTCCGTGGCAAGAATCTATACCACTGGTAGAGTTCTCCTACAATAACAGCTATCAGGCGAGCATTCAAATGGCCCCTTTTGAAGCTCTGTACGGACGACGATGTAGGTCACCGCTGTATTGGGAGGACTTGACGAGTAAAGCGGTCGGAGGACCGGATATGATTAAGGACATGGAAGAAAAGATAAAGACGATACGTTTAAAGATGAAAGCGGCCCAAGATAGGCAAGCGGCCTATGCCAATAAGCGGCGACGACCGCTAGAATTCCAAGTCGGAGATAAGGTTTTCTTAAAAATCTCACCATTCAGGGGTGTGGTCCGTTTTGGTTTGCGGGGAAAGTTATCTCCGAGGTATGTGGGGCCGTATGAAATTTTGCAGCGCATCGGTACTTTGGCCTACCGTTTAGCTCTACCGCCGTCCTTATCCGGTATTCATGATGTTTTCCACGTTTCCATGTTGAGAAAGTATGAACCCGATCCGTCTCATGTATTGCAGCCTTCGGAGGTTCAGTTGAGTTCAGATGTATCCTATGTTGAACGACCGGTTAGAATCCTAGATCGTGAGGATCGCAGGCTACGAAGTAAGATTATACCGATGGTCAAAGTTCAGTGGGATCGCCGGGGTGTCGAGGAGGCTACGTGGGAGACGGAACGGCATATGGTGCAGCACTACCCGGAACTATTTTCTGGTATGATTTATGTTTAGTTTCTTTTTGGGTAAGTGCATGCGATTTCGAGGACGAAATCTTATAAGTAGGGGAGTAATGTGATGCCCCGAAATTAATTAATGGTAACCTGGACATTAATTATGTTTATATGATGAGTTATTATTATGATTAAGTTATGTGTGGAAACGAAGAATTAACATGATTTAAGGATGTTGATTTTTATTATGAGGAAGATATGGATTTAATGAAGTTGATTTCAATTGTAAATACTTGCCATGTTAATGTATTTTACATACATCATGATGGATTTTGGGGTACAAGTTAAATATAAGATTTTATATTTAACCCACCTTCTTTACCTCACTTTACTTTTACCCTCAATCCCCAAAATCACTTTCCCAAACCCCCTTTCCCTTATTTTCGAATTTTGCCCTAAAGGTGGGAAGGAATCCTTGTAAAAGTTTTATTCTTGCACTTCTTGGTAAGATTTAGTGCTTATGATGGTTATATATCACTTAATGATGTTATTGAAGTGTTATTTGAGTTTTGGAAGGGTTTTAAAAAGGGTTTAAAGTGGGTTTGTTTGGGTTAGGGTGATTCTTGGTGGGATGTTGGATTTTTAATGGTTTTATGATGTGTGTTGAAGGTTTTGGGTGTTTTAATGTTTATGAGTTGTTGGTATAAATGTGGGTTGAAGTTGGTGTAGGATTTAATGCTCAAAGATGAAGAAATCCCGTGTCTGCGCGAGGCGATCGATCGCCTGAAAAGCAGCGATCGATCGCCGAGGGGCAGTACGCGAAGAAGGGGATAGGCGATCGATCGCCTCAAATGGCGCGATCGATCGCCAACGTCCAGTAGCCAAATGAACATCAGGCGATCGATCGCCTCATTTTAAGCGATCGATCGCCGCTAAGAGAAAAATCGGGCGATCGATCGCCTCATTTTGAGCGATCGATCGCCACTGTTCAAAAGTTGAAAAATGTTGATTTTTGTTAAATTTTTGGTATCGGGCTATTGTTTAACTTCTAATAATGAATTGTATGGTTGTGTAGAACCATCCCAGGCACCAACAACCTCAAGGAGATAAAGTTCCACAATTTCTCCTCCTTTTGGAATTAAGGTACGTAAGAAACGTACGGGCATCAACGGTAACATATTCCTAAACTATGACTTTGCATCAATTTGCATAAGTATTTATGATGATGATTATGATGATTATGATGATGATGTTGTGATAAACGAAGATGATATAATGTTATGATGACAATTATGATATGATGATGATGTTTGAAATAATGATGCTTATAAGATGATGACGCATGTTTGACTATGCTACTTAGAGTGGTCGAATGTCCGGTGACTATTATGGGCAAGCGAGGAAGGTCTTGCCGCTCACATAACTGAGCGATGGGGTACATCCGCTAGGTGTAGCGATGGGTATCATCCGCTGAGCGATGGGGTACATCCGCTATCAAGGCGTAGCGATGGGTATCATAAGATGTGTTATGTCGAGCGAGGGGGCCAATTGTGCCGCTGTCATAATAGAACCCGGACAGTCCCATTTCTAATTAACATGGATTGTTGTGAGCTTATATACGAAATATGATGTTATTCACTCATGTCTTGAGCTAATGATTATATGCGTAATTATGACACAGGGACAACCAAGGAAGGATAGTACTATTAAACAGGAAGTATATGTTATCAATTATTTCCATGCATTATTTATATGCCATTAATTCATGATGATAAGTAACGATGTACATGCTCACGATGGGTTGTTCCTGTAGGTACACTTTTGGATCGAGACCAAGGGTCGGGTTGAGATGGTGAGCTAAAGGAGCATAAGAAGATAGATACAGGATTTTGTTAGCCTTAACATTCATTTTGGGGAATGTAATTAACTAACTGTTGAAGTTTCATTTTGGCCTGTAATTACATTAAGCTCACATAACAACCAGAACTCTAAGATGTCTCTAATACATGTTTAGTTCATAATACGCTATTAATATGATGTAAAGGTAGGAAGACCCTACAGTTTAATCAAGGGTTAATTATTCAAACCTAATAGCCACCAAAAGGAGCTCTCGGCCGTCGCCTCAATTGCACCCTACACGCCGCCGCCGCCGTGGGATCGTGGTGCTTTTGAACGGTCGTCGTTGATCGGTTTTGAACCGTGAGTTTAGTTTTGGTTTAAGAACGAGTCTAGCAACTTGTTCTAGAACACCCTTTTCGATTTGATCGTGTGGATACTGTAGAGACGAAGGTGCAAATCTTTGTGACTCGTGGTATTGCAACGAGGATTCTGCTACAAACACGCTACAAGGGTATGATTCTTATAAATCTCGATATGATTACTTTGTATAGGTCCATGGTAGGAATCCAAATTTTATTTTCCGCTGCGTATTGCTTGATCGGATTCCTAAGAGTGGTATCAGAGCCGTGTAGAAAGCTCATATCGGATTTATGTGATTAATCGTTTAATCATGTTTTGAATCTTTTGCATGCTTTGAAACTGTATGATTCATATATGATATGTGTTAATCGATTTTGTGGAAATTATCACAATATTATATGTGATATAATTGACGGATAGAAGTATACGAGAATACGTGCTCAAAGCCAATGGAGAACCTCACGGCCGCCGCATGCAAGCTAGGGTCTCGGACCCTTGGCTAGAGCATGCGCCGAGCCGCCTCCAGAGGGCTAGGGTTTCAAACCCTTGGCTCCATGGCTCTCGGGCGCCGCCGTCTTGTGGCTAGGGTTTCGACTTTTGGATCGATGAGCTCCAAGCCACCGCTGCACATGGCTAGGGTTTCGAACCCTAGTCTCGTGCATGGTTGGGCCGTGGGTTAGGCTAGGTTTTTCGAACCTTTGGTCCGAAACATGGCTGCAACCGTGGGCTTGCTAGGGTTAGCAAGTCCATGGCTTGAGACGCGCCAAGTATCCGTGGCATGTGATGTCCCGAGCGTACGATAATTTCATAAAATTTTATTTTACAGTTTTAATTGGAATTCAAATTTAAAATGTTTAGAATTTAATTCATTAATTGTTATAGCATGTTTTATGTGTATTTTGAGCATGGTGCATGGTTATAGCCCTATGACCTATTAGATAGGATTTTTTGAATGTTTGTAATTTAATACGGCCTGCGTGTTGTGCCTTCTCTATTTTTTCCTAAATGTTATACCTCCCCTATGTTCCCCTCGAATGTAACTTGAGGAATTCTCTATATCATGTAATTGTTATATAGTATAGTTTATTTTGTTGATGGAGATCAATGAAGATGGACCAAGGTGCCGGGATGAGGAGGCCATTCACAAAAGGGAGCCAAAGAGGTGCTTGGAGAAGTTACCTTAGGTTGATGGTGTGCGCTTATCGTGTACGCCCAAATTAACCCTTCTTCAGTTAATGACAAAAATATGTAGTAGTGGAAGTAGGGATCGATATCACAGGGAAGGTAAATTTATTTTGTGCCAAAAGCGAATAGTAACAAGGGGGTTTTAGGATGAATGATTACTACTAAGCAAATTCTAAAATTAAACTAATTAACAAGATTACTAAGATGATTAAACTTATGAGAGTGAAGCGATTCTTGGTTTCCAGGTAACCGTACTTTTGGAAAATTATCTTTTAATCATCAAATCAAAACATTCGAATCCTTTCAATTATCTATCGATTGGAAATTTAATTCCTACTCATCTTATTCGTAGTTAAAGAGAAAACAACATTCAATTCAACCCTTACCAAATCTCTAATCACCACTACAGCCGTTAATGTTAAATCAATGATAGTTTCAAAACTAATGAGTTCGATAAATCTAATCAATGAAAACTACAGCCGTTAAAATTGATTATTCAACCGTTTCTCCTAAGAATTCAATAACACCTACAGCCGGTTAATTATTGATCTTAGTTGTTTCTTAACAAACTATCGATTATGCAATTGAATATTAGGTGATCGGTCTAATACACAAACACAACAATCATGGAATTCGAAATTTGAGAAACGAATTGAAATCGAAATATAATTCAACAATCAAACCAAATTCTCATAAAAGGTTCAATTCCAAAAGCAGGTATCCCTTCAACCAAGAATCGAAGAGTTTTAGCCTAGCATAATTAAATCTAAAAACAATAAAAATTCGATGGAAAACATTAAATAAATAAAGGAAAAGAAATTACTAATATAAATCACGATTCTGGCTTGTCGATTCCGGTTCCGTTCTTCGTTGTTCTTGAAGAAAACTTGAAAACAAATTAATCTAAAAGCTCCAAAATATTCTAAAGTATGAAAAACTATGAAAAACTGCTGCTAATGAGGCTTGTGTTCGAGTTTTAGGGTATGGAAGTGATAAATATGGGATACAATCTTTTAAACATGGTAAAAGACTCAATTTCCAAATTTCCGGACTCTTCGGCGATCGATCGCCTTGAATGTGGCGATCGATCGCTGCATTATTTTTTTTTCGGAAAAATCATTGAGGCGTTCGATCGCTATAAAGTGGCGATCGATCGCCGAGCTCCAGTAGACTTTGGCGATCGATCGCCACTTCTTCGCGATCGATCGATGACTCTTCAAATTTGATGAAAATGTTTCTGTCCATAGGCGATCGATTGCCACTTCCGGGCAATCGATTGCCACTTCCAAAATTACGTTTTTGCCCTTTTCTTGATCAACTTTGAGTCCTTGTCATGTCCATGTCTCTTCTTGGTCTTTACACATCATTTTTAGCTCGTTTTCTTCGATTGTACCTATAATTACACAAATATACGATTAGGTAGCATACGTATCAATTTATCTATCAAAACCTACCAAATCGTAGACAATTAAGCACTCAAGATGTGTCTATTTCTAGTCACATCAAACTCCCCCATACTTACTCTTTACTCGACCTCGAGTAAACAAACAAAACTATAATATTTTTGGTTGGCTCATAGGTTCATAACAAAGCAACTTGTCCTCACTTTAATGCCTCAACAATTTTAACATGCATAATAATGAACGGCGGTGAAAAGTTAACAGTGGAACAAGTTCAATCCCTAAACATTTCGTACCCAACGAAGTAGTGAACGTGTGTGTGTGGTCATAAACAAGTGTTGTGTACAAATTATAGATTCAAAATATGCAAAGCCATAATAGTTCAAGTCATACACTAACACAAGTATAAGCTCACTTGCACACTCTTCTCCACTATCTTAGTTACTTTGCAAACACAAATCAAGTAGGTCTTTATTAGCTTGTAGCTTGGCCTAGGTATTGGCTTATGAAAGAAAGGGTAAGGATATTCAAACAAGAGAGTATGATGAAATGCATACTAAAAGCTTCTCTTCTTGTATGAATTTTTCAACTTCGTTCTTTTTCACAAGGTTTGTTTCAACACTTTTATTCTTTTGTGCCTTGGCTCCCCTTGGAGTCATATTTTTATCTATTTTTTCAAGGCATCCCTTTTTCTTTCATGCATTCCATTCTTTTGATAATTAAGCTCACAAATATACTTCAATGATTCCCAAGTGCATTTGAATGAAATACATCATACTTCCTTAAAAGGTATGGATTAAAATCACATTTAGGCTTAAAGGGTAGGATGATAAGCTAGTCAAGAAATGTTGAATGGGGGTCTTTAGTATGCTTAGCATACTACCATTCTTTTACATTTAAAGCTCAAAATAGGTACTAGAGAATGATTTTGTTTACATGGTAGGCTTGAAAGGCTCAAACGCATCAAAGATTGCCTATATCACTTTCATGTTTGCAAGTAGTCTAGACATACGCCTCAAAGAGCATGTAGTTAAGTTCTAGCATGTATTAGAGACTTCTTAAGACTATCACAAAGTTCACACAATCTTCACTAAGTTATGCACACTTCACAAGTCATGACAATAATGTGCTCAAAATATTCAACTTACTAAGTCAAAGTACACTTTGCATTAGAGTTCAAAGTGTTCCAAAGTTAACGATTCACCTATGTTCAAAGGCATGCATGATATCAATTAGGTTTCATCATGGGATAGTGATTCTAAGCATGTGTTCATTACTAACTATGAGCTCAAAATTTTAAATTTTTCGATTTTTTTTGTATTTTTGCAATAGGAAAAACAATAGCACACCACTAATCTCTCCCCTATACTTAAATCTTACATTGTCCCCAATGTAAGGCAAAAGACAAGAGAAAAGAAAAGTTTAACTAAAAAGCAATAAAATAAAAGGGTAAAAGGGAAACTAACTCCCCTTGGGTTGCCTCCCAAGCAGCGCCTCTGTTTAACGTCGGTGGCCCGACGCCAGTCCTCTATCAAGGTAGTTGATGCAGTGTTGCTCTATCCTTCCTTAACCACCTCAATATCTTCTTCACTCCTCTGTATCTCGGCTTGTTGCTCTTTGAGTGGTCGTCCCCAGTCTTTGCTCCTTCGTCACTTGATTGACATGGTCGATCCGGAGGGTGCTTCTTTCCATTGGTACGATCCTGCAATTGAGAAAGAAGAGGGTCAGCAGTATCATGAGTAGACAGAGTAGCAATAGTATGAACAGTATGCACAGGAGGATCCATACCTCTCTTCTCGTCAAGGCCATCAGTAGCCTTTCCCATTTCCCACAACTCATCATTATCAAAATCAGAATCATAGTCGTCATGTACATCAATAGCGTAACTAGAATGCTCAAGAGGTTTAATGGGTTCATACATGTTGAATTTTTCAATTTCACCATTAGACTCCATGGTTATCAAACCGCTATTCATATTGATTACTGAATTTGATGATTTCAAGAATGGTCTTCCTAAAATAATTAGACTAGAAGGATCACCATTTCTCATGTCTAGGACATAGAAATCGGCTGTGAAGACCAAATTCTTTACATGCACAACTACGTCCTCTACTATCCCCTTAGGTATGACCGTGGATTTATCAGCTAAGTAAATAACTGCTCTATTTCTTTTTAAAGGTCCCATTTTCAGTTGAGAGTACATTGAGTAAGACATGACATTTATGGATGATCCTAAATCGAGCATAGCCTTCTCAATCCTAATCGCACTAATCTCACATGGGATAAAGAACATACCTGGATCTTTGCATTTAATGGGGATGTTTCTTTGGTTATCCGCCGAAACATTGTCATTGAGCTCGACCTTGGGCTGCCCCTTGTGTTCCTTGCTTCGATCCTCTTTCACGATTTCATGCAATGGGGCTTGCTCTTTGCAGCGTGGACTCATCTCGTAGAGTCCTTTGAGCCCGGCACCTTTCCTATTGTCCTTCAATGCTTGGGGGAAAGGGGGTGGTTCTCTATATTCAGAAAGTTTGGGGTACTTACCTCGTGGTTCCTCCCATGGCATGGGCTCTTCAACATTTGTCTCTGTCTCCGTCATCTCTTCTTTCTGGGGTGGCGTCAGTACCACCTTCTCTTCAGCTACCTCTTCATTCACATACACTGTGATAGCACTCACATTTTCCCGGGGGTTCATCTCTGGTTGTGATGGCAGTCCCTTTGAAATCCTTGCTTCGATCTTGCTGATTGAAGTTGCCAATTGTCCCATCTGTGTAGTCAGGCTCTGGATGCTTGCCCTCGTCTCCTGTTGAAATTGTAAACTATTTTCAGCAATAATTTTAATGCTATGTTCTAACCTGTCAGAAGGAGGGTGCGCTGGCGGTGGTGGAGTCCTCTGGTATGGCGGTCTGTAGGGTTGAGGTTGGTGCATCTGCGGGTTCCCATAGCCTTGGTTTGGATGGTCCCTCCACCCTTGATTGTAGTTGTTTGGTGGATGGTCATAATTCCTTTGTGGGGGGCCTGGGAATCCTCCTGCAACATTAACGTTCTCCGTGGTTGTCTCTTGTAGTGAGGGGCATGCGTCTGTGGAATGGTTCGCAGCCAGACAGATTCCACACGGCTTTGTCTTTCCTACATTTCCACCTGCCATACCACGCACAAGAAAAGTGAGGTCTATCAGTTGTTCTAAGTTTGATACATTTACCTCTTTTCTTTGCGGTTGTCCATGGCGCACAGATCCGAATTGTTGGGAGTTGGCCGCCATGTTAGCTATCAACCTTCTAGCTTCCTCCGCTGTTTTATCTATAAATGCTCCTCCGCTTGCCGCATCCACTAAGTTCCTGTCAGAAGAAAGTAAACCTTCATAAAAGTATTGGATGAGAAGGTGTTCACTTATCTGGTGTTGTGGACAACTTGCGCACAACTTCTTGAATCTCTCCCAGTACTCGTGTAGTGATTCCTCGTAGAGCTGCTTCACACCATATATCTCTTTCCTCAAGTTCGTTGCCCTTGAAGCTGGGAAGTACTTTTCTAGGAATACTCTTTGTAAGTCAGTCCATGTGGTGATCGATCCGGATGGTAAGTAGAAGAGCCAGTCTTTTGCAGCGTCCTTTAGAGAAAACGGGAAAGCTCTTAACTTTATTTGATCCTCGGTTCCGGTCGGCTTCATGGTAGTGCACACCACGTGGAACTCCATCAGATGCTTATGCGGATTTTCACCTGCAAGACCATGAAAAGCTGGCAATAAGTGAATTAAACCAGATTTAAGTTCGAAGTTTACGTTATTGGCCAGCGCAGGGAAACTGATGCAGAGCGGTTGTTGATCCAAGTTAGGATTTGCCAACTGCCTCAAGCTTTGATTTGCAGCCATCATGGATCTCTCTTCTTCTTCAAGCAGCCTTGCTTCTCTCCTTCTCTGATGTAGCGTCCTCTCAATCTCAGGATCGTAGTGAAAATTATCTTCGTGATTGAACGATCCACCTGTACTCATTAACAAACCCAAGTAGTAATGCGGGAAAAAATAAAAAAAAATCGACACAAATAAATGTTGCCTTCCCCGGCAACGGCGCCAAAATTTGATGTGCGCTTATCGTGTACGCTCAAATTAACCCTTCTTCAGTTAATGACAAAAATATGTAGTAGTGGAAGTAGGGATCGATCTCACAGGGAAGGTAAATTTATTTGGTGCCAAAAGCGAATAGTAACAAGGGGGTTTTAGGATGAATGATTACTACTAAGCAAATTCTAAAATTAAACTAATTAACAAGATTAATAAGATGATTAAACTTATGAGAGTGAAGCGATTCTTGGTTTCCAGGTAACCATACTTTTGGAAAATTATCTTTTAATCATCAAATCAAAACATTCGAATCCTTTCAATTATCTATCGATTGAAAATTTAATTCCTACTCATCTTATTCGTAGTTAAAGAGAAAACATCATTCAATTCAACCCTTACCAAATCTCTAATCACCACTACAGCCGTTAATGATTAAATCAATGATAGTTTCAAAACTAATGAGTTCGATAAATCTAATCAATGAAAACTACAGCTGTTAAAATTGATTATTCAACCGTTTCTCCTAAGAATTCAATAACACCTACAGCCGGTTAATTATTGATCTTAGTTGTTTCTTAACAAACTATCGATTATGCAATTGAATATTAGGTGATCGGTCTAATACACAAACACAACAATCATGGAATTCGAAATTTGAGAAACGAATTGAAATCGAAATATAATTCAACAATCAAACCAAATTCTCATAAAAGGTTCAATTCCAAAAGCAGGTATCCCTTCAACCAAGAATCGAAGAGTTTTAGCCTAGCATAATTAAATCTAAAAACAATAAAAATTCAATGGAAAACATTAAATAAATAAAGGAAAAGAAATTACTAATATAAATCACGATTCCGGCTTGTCGATTCCGGTTCCGTTCTTCGTTGTTCTTGAAGAAAACTTGAAAACAAATTAATCTAAAAGCTCCAAAATATTCTAAAGTATGAAAAACTATGAAAAACTGCTGCTAATGAGGCTTGTGTTCGAGTTATAGGGTATGGAAGTGATAAATATGGGATACAATCTTTTAAACATGGTAAAAGACTCAATTTCCAAATTTTCGGACTCTTCGGCGATCGATCGCCTTGAATGTGGCGATCGATCGCTGCATTATTTTTTTTCGGAAAAATCATTGAGGCGATCGATCGCTATAAAGTGGCGATCGATCGCCGAGCTCCAGTAGACTTTGGCGATCGATCGCCACTTCTTCGCGATCGATCGCTGACTCTTCAAATTTGATGAAAATGTTTCTGTCCATAGGCGATCGATTGCCACTTCCGGGCGATCGATTGCCACTTCCAAAATTACGTTTTTGCCCTTTTCTTGATCAACTTTGAGTCATTGTCATGTCCATGTCTCTTCTTGGTCTTTACACATCATTTTTAGCTCGTTTTCTTCGATTGTACCTATAATTACACAAATATACGATTAGGTAGCATACGTATCAATTTATCTATCAAAACCTACCAAATCGTAGACAATTAAGCACTCAAGATGTGTCTATTTCTAGTCACATCAGTTGACCTTTTAGGATTTTCTCATTGGCTTGAGAAAATCTTTAGTAGGGGCTATAACCATGTCACGTTTATTTTATGTTGATGTATGAGATGCATGTTTATCGTTTTATTTAATATTGATGCTTGATATACATATATGTAGATATGTATATATTTATATATGTACCAGACATATTTTCAATATTAATAAAATCATGAGATCTTTAAATCCCTCTTATAATATTAAGTCAATCAAGATGCCTTCAAATTAAAAATACTCGTCAAGACTTCGATTGAACATGTGTGGGTTTGCCAAAGCAAAGCACCGTGACAATCTTAGTAAGGCGCGAAAGGATAAAAGTGATATCCGTGTTATTTTAAAATTGGGTTCGACTTAACTAGCGTTATCTCAATAGGATTGAGAACCTAGAGGCATGGGGTTGGATAATAATTCATTAGATGAATTTGAACAAAGTGTTGTTCGTTCAACCATCCAAGAATTACATGTGATGTAATTGACAAAGTGTTGTCTACCTAAATAACCGAGTCTTGGGTGATTAGCCAAAGCTAACTCAGGGTTAGGTGAAATATGGATCTTGGCCCACTAAGATTTCGAGGGTTGATAATTTTAAACAAAATAGTGGGAGTGTCATTTAATAGAAGACCTTATTAAATGATTAAAATCATAAACTTATTTTGCATATTTATATTGTAGATATCCATGGCATCAAACAACGTAACTAGCACACTATCATTGCGATCGGTCCTTGAGAAGGACAAACTGAATGGGACTAATTTCCTAGACTGGTATAGGAATTTGAGGATTGTCCTCAAACAAGAGAAAAAACAATATGTCCTAGAGGAACCCTTACCTGCTGAGGAACCTCCCGTGACGGCCGCTAAAGCCGATAAGGATGCTTACAAGAAGCATCAAAATGCGCACTTGATGTTGGTTGCCTTATGCTTGCCACCATGAACTCTGAGCTTCAGAAGCAACAAGAGGAAATGGAGGCGTTCGATATGATCGAGCACTTAAAGCAACTCTACCAACAACAAGTAAGACAAGAGAGGTATGACGTTTCTAAAGCGTTATTCCAGTGCAGAATGGTAGAAGGAAGCCTTGTTGGAACTCATGTACTGAAGATGATTGGGTACATTGAGAATCTTGAGAAGCTGGGTTTTCCATTGGACCAAGAGTTGGCCACTGACGTAATCTTGCAATCGTTGCCTGATAGCTACAGTCAATTTGCCTTGAATTACAATATGATTGAAATCGAAAAGTGTGATATCCCCGAAATAATTAATTGCAATTTAGGAATTAATCATGTTTATGTGATTATTTATGGTGGTAATTAAATTATATGTTGGAATTAATTATCATGGTGAAATGCTTAGTCACATGGTAGGCGTGACCCGTGGGTGCATTTCAGGGTGCATGTTATGCATGTTGGGGAATTGAGGGTCGTTATGGATTAAATGTGATGGTTGATAATTATTTTGATGGAGCATGTATTTAATTGAGATTTTGGTGCATTTTTGTAAAATACTTTTAAAATACCATGTTGGGGTATTTTATACATCATGTTAATTAATGAGGTACAAATTTAATTATAAACTCTTATAACCCCACTACACCCCCACTTTACATTCACTTTACCCATCACTCTTAAATCCCCAAATTTCATTCCCAACCCTAAACCTCTTCCCATTTTCGAAATTTGGCAAAGGAGGAAGGAGAGATCTTCACAAAATCTTTGTTTGTGAGATTATTGGTAGGATTTGGAGTCCTCAAGAGGTATGGAACCCTTCCTAATGTTTTAATGGTGTTTGGTTTTGAAATTGGTTAGCATTTTGGGATTTTGTGGATTTGTTTTTGAGTGTGTTGTATGTGGTTGGGTTATGATTTGTGATGTGTTTCATGTGGGTTTTAGTGAGTTTGATGATATTTGAGTTGTTGGAATGTTGGAGTTTGAAGTGTATGTGATAGAACTTGGAATATGCTCAAAAATGGTGAGAAATCACGCACACAGCAGGCAGCGATCGATCGCCAAATGCAGTGATCGATCGCTGAAGGACAGTGGCGAAATATGATGCAGGCGATCGATCGCCATATATGGAGCAATCGATCGCCGCGAGGCAGAAAGGTCTGGCGATCGATCGCTACGCAGAAAGGTCTGGCGATCGATCGCTACATCGAAGCGATCGATCAGTAAGGCTTGCGATCGATCGCCTCGATGTAGCGATCGATCGCCAGCTGCTGAATTATGGGAAATGATGTTTTTTGTTGGATTTTTGGTATTTGACTATTATTGGCTTCTAATATTGGGTTGTGTGATTGTGTAGAACCATCCCAGGTGGCGACGCAACCAAGGAAGTAAAGTCATACCAAATCCCACTTTTGGAAAGGTACGTAGAAGACGTATGGGCACCCAACGGTACATGTATCTATTATACTCATTGATTATGCATTGTGGATGCGAGTATATATGGAATTGTGCATTGTGGATGCAAATACATGTTGAATTATGCATGATGATTGTATATGCATATGATGATTATTGGTGCACATCCCATGAGCCATGGTTATAATGGTGATGATTTTAATGCTTTGCCGCTGTCACTTGAAACGATGATAGAATACTTGCCGCTGTCATATTGTAGTGAGGAAAGAATATTTGCCGCCAAATGTTGAAGCGAGGGTGTTGCCGCATGTCGCATTTGCGCGAGGTTATTCAATGCCGCTAATAAGTCGAAGCGAGGGGTATTAATGTCGTTGTCATGACAGCGATGTGCATTAAAATACACTATTATAATAGACTAGAGATTGGTAATTGGTGAATATGGAATGGTGTTATGTCATGACATGTATTGAACCATTAAATAATATATTGATTATACTCATGAGTTATGGTACAGGGACAACCAAAAGGGAGCGTTTAAAATGCATGGGAAAAACCGGAAGTGTTTTATTACGATTTATGCATTTACGCCTTATATTCATACTGTGTTGAATATGAATTATTATATGCTCACGCTTGTAGGTACATTTTGGCATAATAAAGGGGCTAAGGCGGGTTGAGGCGGTGAGCTTGTAAAGAACGCTTTTGAATAGGAAGGACATGATTATTTTGTATAGTATCTACTCTAGGAGTAGTGTAAAGCTATAGTGAATACCATTCATTTGTTTGAGAATGTAATTAATCCATTTGATAGTCCTTAACTTGGCATGTAATTCTTAAGGCTCAAAGTCTCAACACGAACTTTATACTCATGTAATGCATGTTAGCTCTAATTATGCCTATAATCCGCACTTAAGGAACTAGGGTCCTTACAAAAAGACTCTACCGCAATTGCTTGGTATGTTGAGAACATATGAAGCAAACTCAAAGAAGTCTAAGCCCACTAATGTTCTTATTGTGAATAAGAGCAAGGGAAAGGCTAAAGCAAAAGGCTTTAAGAAGAACAAGAAAGTCTTTGTTAAATCTAAGCCTCATACTTCTGCACTCAAGCCAAAGGGAGGAGTGGCTAAGGAAGGAAACTGCTTCCATTGCGGTGAGACCGATCATTGGAAGAGGAACTGCAAATTATATCTGGAAGATCTTAAGAAGACAAAGAGAAGTGTGACTTCCACTTCAGGTATTTTTGTTATAGAAGTCAATTTATCTACTTCTTCATCATGGCTATTAGATACTGGATGGGGTTCTCACATTTGTATTAATGTGCAGGATCTCAAAAGGAGTAGGATGTTGGCGAAAGGCGAGGTTGATCTCCGAGTGGGAAATAGAGCAAGAGTTGCTGCATTAGCTATAGGAGATTACTCTTTAACTTTGCCTTCTGGTTTATTATTGGATTTAAAAGACTGTTATTTTGTGTCTTCTATCACTAGAAACATTATTTCAATTTCTTGTTTGGACAAGGTTGGGTTTTCATTTATTATAAAGGACAAGTGTTGCTCCATTTATTTGAATGATATGTTTTATGCTAGTGCACAATTGATTAATGGTCTTTATGTATTAAATCTTGATATGTTTGTCTATAACATAAATACTAAAAGGATTAAGAATAATGATTCTAATCCAACTTATCTCTGGCATTGTCGCTTGGGCCATATAAACGAGAATCGCATATCAAAACTTCATAAGGATGGAGTATTAGATTCATTTGATTTGGAATCATATGAAACGTGTGAATCTTGTTTAATGGGCAAGATTACTAAAGCCCCTTTCAAGGCACATGTTGAAAGGACGAATGATTTATTGAGTCTCATACATAGTGATGTATGTGGACCAATAAGCACACAAGCAAGAGGTGGTTTTCAATACTTCGTTACATTTACTGATGACTTCAGTAGATATGGGTATGTGTACCTAATGAAACATAAACATGAAACCTTTGAAAAGTTCAAGGATTTCAAAAATGAAGTACAAAACCAACTTGGCAAAAGTATCAAAATCCTCCGATCAGATCGAGGAGGAGAATACATAAGCCAGTAGTTTCATGACTATCTAAAGGAGTGTGGGATAGTCCCACAACTCACACCTCCGTATACTCCACAATGGAATGGTGTATCCAAAAGGAGGAATCGAACTTTGTTGGACATGGTTCGATCGATGATGAGTCATGCAGATCTTCCGACTTCCTTTTGGGGACATGCTCTAGAAACAACAATATTTATACTGAACCGTGTTCCATCTAAATCAGTAGAAAAGACACCATATGAGATATGAACTAAGAAGCGTCCTAGTATATCTTTCATGAAGATTTGGGGTTGTAAGGCTTACGTGAGACGTCACGCCTCCAATAAACTTGGACCCAAATCTGATAAGTGTTTATTTGTGGGGTATCCTAAGGAAACAAAAGGATACTATTTCTATTATCCCACCGAGAACAAAGTAGTTGTTGCTCGGACTGATGTCTTTCTTGAAAGAGAATTTATTTCGAGAAAAACCAGTGGGAGACAAATAGAACTTAGTGAAGTTCAACCACAAGAAAACATTGAACATGATATTGAGATGGAAACAGAGCAGACACCACAAGCTGTTGTGGATAAAATGCCTGCTCAAGAGACACATGCCCAGCGTAGGTCTGTAAGAGAACACCGTGAACCACAGAGATATGGATTTCTTGTGACTCAACAAGGTGACTTACTACTTATTGATGAGGATGAGCCGTCATCTTATCAAGAAGCTATAATGGGCCCTCATTCTGAGAAATGGCAAGAGGCCATGAAATCTGAGATGGAATCCATGTATGCAAACCAAGTATGGACTTTGGTTGACCCGCCTGAAGGGAAGACCCATAAGGTGCAAATGGATTTTCAAGAAAAAGACCGACATGGATGGTAATGTACAAACCTTCAAAGGTCGACTGGTTGCTAAAGGTTTTAAACAAATTCATGGTATTGACTATGATGAAACTTTTTCACCAGTTGCCATGGTTAAATCCATTAGGATCTTACTTGCAATAGCTGCATTTCATGATTATGAAATATGGCAGATGGATGTCAAAACAGCTTTCCTTAATGGAAATTTACTTGAGGATGTGTACATGACACAACCTGAGAGTTTTGTCGATCCAAAGGATGCTGGAAAGATATGCAAGCTACAACGATCCATTTATGGATTGAAAGCTTCTCGGAGTTGGAATCTTCGTTTTGATGATGCAGTCAAAGAGTTTGGTTTCATCAAAAACGTAGATGAACCTTGTGTCTACAAGAAGGTCAGTGGGAGCATAATTATCTTCCTAATATTGTATGTAGATGGCATACTTCTAATTGGGAATGATATCCCTGCCTTACAATCTGTAAAGATTTGGCTAGGCAATTGCTTTTCTATGAAAGACTTGGGTGAAGCCACCTATGTATTAGGTATCAAGATCTATAGAGATAGATCAAGAAGATTGCTTGGCCTAAGTTAAAGTACATACATAGACAAAGTGCTAAAACGGTTTAGTATGCAAGAATCAAAGAAAGGATTCGTGCCTATGACACATGGGACACATCTCTGGAAGGATCAGTGTCCTTCAACACCAGATGAGAGACAACGCATGAGTAAGATTCCATATGCGTCAGCTATTGGATCTATCATGTATGCCATGATATGTACTCGTCCCGATGTCTCGTATGCCCTGAGCATGACGAGCAGATATCAGGTTGATCCAGGTGAATGTCACTGGATTGCTGTCAAGAATATCCTGAAGTACTTGAGAAGAACTAAGGATACATTCTTGATTTATGGAGGTGAAGAAGAGCTCAATGTAATAGGTTACACTGATGCAAGCTTCCAAACCGACAAAGATGATTTCCGATCGTAATCAGGATATGTGTTTTGCCTAAATGGAGGTGCTGTGAGCTGGAAGAGTTCAAAGCAAGAGACAGTAGCCGATTCTACAACTGAAGCTGAATACATTGTTGCCTCAGATGTAGCAAAGGAAGCTGTTTGGATAAAGAAGTTCATTTCTGAACTTGGGGTGATGCCTAGCATACTAGATCCGATTGAACTCTATTGTGACAACAATGGAGCCATCGCATTGGCTAAGGAACCTAGATCTCACCAAAGATCCATGCACATACTTCGGCGCTTTCATTTCATTCGAGAAATCGTTGAAAGAGGAGATGTAAAAATATGGAAAGTACCAACTGATGATAATGTATCTGACCCACTGACGAAGCCACAATCACAGCAGAAGCATGATCGTCATACTAGATATCTAGGCATTAAGTATATGTCTGATTGGTCTTAGTGCAAGTGGGAGATTTGTTGGGATATGCCCTAAAACAACTCATTATATGATTGTTTATGACATACAATATATTTTGGTTTTATTAATGGCAATTCATTATTATATATTATTCGAGTATCTGTTTAATATGAATTAATATATAAGTAAATGTCCTTAGAATAATATTGTATTGTTCTTAAAGATTGTCCCTAGTCAAATATTATCATGAATCGGGATAATGATAATGCATTGGGACTAGTATGTTTTGATTGATGAATTGTTCATAGATATGAGATATCAAATCAACACATGGGTACATATTAGAGAACGATGTACTGGACAGAACCACCATGAGAATGCTACATTGATAGTTATATGAACGTCATAAGCAACTCTCATGGTGATAATAATGTATGTAATCCTTACGACTTGAGATCACCAGAGATTCCAACATAATGAGAATGTATCTTGATATTGTCAAACGTTACCTGTAACAGGGTAAACTATAAAGACAATCATTGGATACATCACGAATTATGTAGAGGGATGTTGACTGATCAAGAAAGGATTTGTCCCTACTATATAACAGGAGAAGTGTTTGGGCCCTTGAACAAGTAAGACTAAAAAGCATGGCCATGCTCGAATGAGTCGATATGTGATATCGAGCTTATTCGTTTATTCTAGTTCTACTTGGGGATCAAGAAATAAAAGATTGAATATACGAGTATGACTATTCCATGACTCGTGTTCAATCTAAACACAATGGACAAAGTGATTAAGTTACATGGTTAATATTATCACAGTCCGTAGGTTATGTCGAGTCAATGACATTCTTGTAATTTGGGTAGCCTTGATGTGTTGCTAGATACCGCTCATTGCTTGTGACATAAAATTATATTTTATGTCACTGCCAACATTGCAAGATCCTATCGGGTCGCACAAAAGATTAAATCAATAAAGGGAGATAAAATTCATTGGATGAATTAATTAATTAAGAAGAGTCTTAATTACAAATATTAGATATATGGATTTAATTAAGAGATTGGGTATGGGCCAATAAGGCTTTTGGAAAGCCTTTTAATTAAATCTAATATACTATAAACTAATAAGGTGATGAGTTTAATCAAGGGTTAATTATTCAAACCTAATAGCCACCAAAAGGAGCTCTCGGCCGTCGCCTCAATTGCACCCTACACGCCGCCGTCGCCGTGGGATCGTGGTGCTTTTGAACGACCGTCGTTGATCGTTTTAACCGTGAGTTTAGTTTTGGTTTAAGAACGAGTCTAGCAACTTGTTCTTGAACACCCTTTTCGATTTGATCGTGTGGATACCGTAGAGACGAAGGTGCAAATCTTTGCTCGTGACTCGTGGTATTGCAACGAGGATTCTGCTACAAACACGCTACAAGGGTATGATTCTTATCAATCTCGATATGATTACTTTGTATAGGTCCATGGTAGGAATCCAAATTTTATTTTCCGCTGCGTATTGCTTGATCAGATTCCTAACACGTATAACGTACGATCATAGCTTTAAATGTATTATTGCAATTGTTGTGCATGACTAATAAATGGGAATTGCGATCACTTGATATGCATTGGGAATTACATGGTGCCGCTTTTGAGCGAGCAATGATTGGGATGATGTCGCTATGATCGATTATGACGCCGCTACTGTTGAGCGTGCGTAAGGATAAAATGCCGCTATTGTGGAGCGAGCAATGAACTAGGACTATGAAATCATTGGTTAGATATATGTAATATCTATGGGTATTTATTTAATGGTTTAATCACATTTGATTATGAAACTGGCATGGCAGGAAGGAATTTAGTCGATCAATGAGATGATTAACTGGCTTTTGGGAATTTAATGGTTTGGTTATTTTGAGAACAGAGACAATACAGGGGATCCCGGATGAGGATGATACCATCCAGGGAATATCATTTAAATTCATGGCATTTACATTATGTAAATTATGAACTGTAATATTATGATTATTGGATTGGTGGTATTGGTATGCTCACCCCGTGTAGGGGCTGTCTCTGTTGGGACAGGTGGTACAAGTGCAGCAATGGATTTGGTGTTGAGCTCGGGCTGTTGATTCGAGGTACTTCCAGGATTGAAGTACAGAGCTGGTTGAATAACTATAACGGTAGATCCAGAGTTGAGATCGAGATATGCATAGGAGGTGCTTCCAGGATCGAAGTACCAGTAACGGTAATTGGTAGAGTATCTTATACATTAGATACACGTTCATTCATTGGGTGTTCTCATGTGAGCACGTTGTATGTGAATATGGAATGTATAAAAGGGCATGGCTTTTCTCTCTTCATTTATTGTTTGCATGCAATAAATACGGAATTGCTAAATGAACTGAGAGTATGTTAGTGTATTATGGGGGTGCATGCTATGTAAGTGGTCTTGGTTGGGGAATTTGGATATTATGTGGTTTTAATGCAAGACATTTTCTAGATGGCATATGATGCTATACTTGCACATGGTTTTCCCCCATTATAATATGATCGTATGCACAAATGACATGGATTAATACACTAATAACGGGTTAAGGGCACGGGGGGTCCTTACATTAACATTCCAAACTGAGGGACCATACATATGATCTTTGGGGGAGTGTCAGGTGGAGATTCTAAACGAGCAAGAAAGAGCTATGCTCGGATTGTAGGTTATGTCAATCACACCAGAGAACACCCCAGCAGGGCCCGTCCATTGCCTTTGGACCCGCGGAACTACAAGGGGTGCAATTTTCCCATGATGATGCATTAGTTATATCAGCCAGAATAGCAACTATCATGTGCACATAATTTTTATTGAGACGGGATGTTCGGTCGACGTGCTTTTCTTAAACATGTTGGCTCAAACGGAGCTGAGAAGCGTGCCTATGCAAAGGGCAAATACTTCTTTACATGGATTTGCTGGAGAAGTCGTAAGTCCGGTGGGGAAAGATGCGTTGCCAGTCACGATAGGAGAAGAATCGAGGACGAAGATAAAGATGATTAATTTTCTGGTGGTGGACGCCCCTTCCTCATATAATATAATTTTGGGCCGACCAGCCCTGCGTGCATTTCAAGCAGTGGCATCCACTTATCATTTGACAATGAAATTCTCTGTGGGTGAGTAGGTCGGACAAGTTCGAGGTAATCAGAGTTCCTCGAGGAAGTGTTATGTTCAGGAGCTGGAGCATGAAAAGTTAAAAAAGAAGGAGGCGAGAACCTTGGAGCACGTGGTAAAAGACGGAGAGAGCAGGATGAGATGGCCGAGGATAGAAAAGCCTCAGTGAATGAGTTTCTTACTATTGAATTGGGTCACCCGACTAAAACCACAAAAGTGGGTTCCCAGTTGGAACCATAATTAAAGGAAAAAGTAATTGAATGTTTGAACATGAATGTGGACGTGTTCGCATGGAGTACCACCGACTTGACTGGAGTATCTCTAGAGGTCGCCGAGCATCACCTCAATGTGGAGCCTGATGCTCTGGCCATCAAGTAGAGGAGAAGATATTTTGGACCCGAGAAAGATGCCAGCATTGCTCAGCAGGCGGGTGAATTGCTGAAAGCTGGTCATATCAAGGAAATAAGTTTCCCAACATGGATATCGAATATGGTTCTTGTGCCAAAGACAAAAGAAAAATGGCGAATGTATGTTGATTTTCTGAGATGTGAACAAAATCTTTCCCAGATATTGCTATCCTCTGCCGAGGATTCATCATTTTGGTAGACTCCATCGCTGGATATGAAGTACTATGCCTGATGGACGCGTGCCAGGGATATTACCAGATCCCTCTGGCCTGAGAAGATCAACCTAAAGTTAGCTTCGTCACAGCATGAGGAATTTTTTGTTATGTGGTTTTGCCCTTCGGACTAAAGAACGCATGAGCCACTTATCAAAGATTGATGGATAAGATATTCAAAGATCAGATTGTGCAGAATGTAGAAGTGTATGTAGACGATGTTCTCATTAAAAGTAAGAGAGCATTAGATTTTTTATGCGATATGGAGAAAGTCTTCGGCACCTTGCGAAGATTTGGCATGAAGTTAAATCCTGCTAAATGCACATTCGGATTACATAGTGGAAAATTTTTAGGGTACATGATTACTAAAATGGGTGTTGAAGCCAACCCTGAGAAGATAAGAGCGATTCAAGAGATGAATCCTACTTGGACCCTGAACGAAGTACATAGACTAGTAAGATGAATAGCTACTTTGAGTAGGTTCATATCCCGATCAGCTGATCGGAGCTTACCATTCTCCAAATCACTAAGGCAAGGAGCTCGGTTCAAGTGGAATGATCAGCGCCAAAAGGCTTTTGAGGACTTGAAGAAGTATCTAGCTGAGCTGTTGTTCATGAACAAACCTGAGCACAATGAGACTCTCCTCATTTATTTATCTATGCTTGAGGAGCCTTAGCTCAGTCTTAGTCAAAGAAAAAGCGGGTAACAACAAACCGTGTATTATGTAAGCCGAGCATTATAAGGGGCCGAACAAAGATACTCTGATGTTGAAAGTCGTCTTTAGCTCTTATAACCACAACCAGGAGACTTCGGCCATACTTTTTATCCCATCCTATTATGGTATTGACCAGTACTCCAGTGGGAAAGTTGTTATCAAAAGCAGAAATCTCTGGAAGAATGGTGAAATGGTCTACCAAACTCAGCAAGTTCGATCTTACATATCAGCCCCCTACGATCAAAGCTCAAGCCTTATCAGATTTTCTGGTGGAAATGGCCCATATGCCTGAGGAAAAAGAATTGAATCTTTATGTGGATGGATATGATACTCAGTTCGGAAGTTATGCATGTGTGGTTCTTATTAGTCCCGAAGGGGATGAGATAAATGTAGCAATCCAGTTTGATTTTCATTCCTCAAACAATGAAGCTGAATTATAGGCTCTCATTTCGGGGCTCTTAATAGCCCTTGACACGGGCGTTCAGAAGGTATCAATGTTTATGGACTCTATGCTCGTGGTACAACAAGTGAATGGTCTATATAAAGTGCATGAAGAAAAGCTGAAGAGATACATTGAAACTGCTCAGGCACTGATGAATAAGTTTCAAGAAGTAAAACTGACACAAGTCCCTTTAGAAGAGAATAATCGAGCTGATGAGTTGCCCAAACTGGCTAGTTCAATGCACGAGTGGAAAAATAGGAGTGTGCTGGTACAAGAGCTCTTAATCTCCCATATATATGTCAATAGTATAATGAGTCTTGAGCCATGCATCATGTGAAATTGGAGAGAACACATCATTAAATTTTTGAAGAGTAATGGCATCTCCTCTGTTATGAAAGAGGCAGCTCGGATGAAGAGAATGGGTAATCGGTTCGTGTTGATAGAAGGAAAACTGTTCAAGAAGGGCTTCTTGGTCCCTTTTCTACATTGTGCTTCTAACCGAGAAGGAGAATACTTGTTGAAAGAAATTTATGAAGAGTGTTGTAGGAACCACCTGGGTGCAAACATGCTATACCAAAAAGCAAACCGAGCTGGATATTATTGGCCTACCATGAAGACAGACGCCAAAAACATCGTCAGAAAATGCATTAATTACCAGAAACATGCCAATTTATCACATGTATCAGCGGAAGTCTTTAATAACAGCATCACTTCTTATCCCTTTGATCGATAGGAAATGGATATTGTTGGACCTTTCCCCCCCGCAACTGGACAAAAGGAAGTTTCTTTTAATCGCGGTTGAATAGTTTACAAAGTGGGTGGAAGCCGATCCCCGTTGTTGGCAGGTTAAATGCGGGATAGGGATGTTCGATCCGTATTTAAACCTAAAATATGACTAGGTGTTTGTGCTAGGGATGTTAGAGTACGTTATATTATTGATGCTCGGGATGTTCGAGCATATTCTATTGGTGTTTGAGTTATTGGATCTGGTCCGTTGTTGGTAGGTTAAATGCGGGATCGAGATGTTCGATCCATATTTGAACCTAAAATGTGACTAAGTGTTGGTGCTTGGGATGTTCTAGTACGTTCTATTTGTGCTCGGGATGTTCGGGTACGTTCTATTATTGCTCGGGATATTCGAGCATATCCTATTGTTGTTTGAGTTATTTGACCTGGCACGTTGTTGGCAGGTTAAATGCGGGATCGGGATGTTCGATCCATATTTGGACCTAAAACGTGATAAGTGCTTGTGCTCGGGAAGATCGAGCTTATTCAGAATTTTATTAGGTTATAAATGGGATCGGGATGTTCGGTCGATGTTTAAACCTAAAATTGCATAAGTGTTTGTGATCGCGATGATCGAGCTTGTTCGGAATTCATAGGATCGTGATTATTGGTCGATGTTTAAACCTAAAAATTACCTAAGTGTGTGCTCGGGATGATCGAGCTTGTTCAGAATTTTATTAGTTTATTCATGGGATCGGAATGTTCGGTCCATGTTTAAACTAAAATTGCCCAAGTGTTTGTGCTCAAGAAGTTCGAGCTTGTTCGAAATTTTATTGATTTATTTAAGTGTCTATGCTCTGGAGGTTCGAACTTATTAGTCATTTTGTTAATTTATGCAGAGGATGAAGAAATGATAAAAGGGTATTTTTATTCATGAAGAAGGAAAACGATTACAAGTGCAAGTAAAATAATAGAAGATACATCCCTAATCTATCATTTAGATAGCTTTTCAGGAAGACTGGCCATGGTTGCTTCTTGATCCAGAAAGTTTGAAGATACATCCCTAATCTATCATTTAGATAGCTTTTCAAGAAGACTGGCCATGGTTGCTTCTTGATCCAGAAAGTTCGAAGAGGTGCCTTCAGATGGATAACCCTTTGCCTCACATTGACGAGCACAAGCTTCAAACCCATGCTCGAAAATATAGAGGCGCGGTCAGACATCGTGTTGCCATACTCTTCGGATTTCAGAAAGTCGGCTTTCCTCTTCAACCAAATTTCCTCTACCGAGCTTCGAGGGAAGCTTTTTCTTGAGCCTATTGCTATGATAGAGTCTTGCTAATTTCTGCAAGATCAGCCGCCTTTCTCTTCAGCTCCTCGGACATTCTTCGTAAATCTTCAAGAGCCTTATGGACCACTTCCTGAGGTTTCTTGTCAGATTTGTGCTTCCGAAGAAGGACCATATTCTTCTACAAGTCCTCGCACATGTTTTCAAATTGATCCCGCTCCTTGTGACGAGCAATGCTCTCAGCCCAGGTGGAGTGGAATCGGTTTAGGAGTTCATCCGCCATCATGTGGGCCAGCACATAAATACAACGAAGTAAGAAGCAATAACAAAAATACTTAGAAAATTATGGGAAAAACAATTTGACTTACCTTCACCAAAGAAATGGCGAAATCGTTCACCAAGTTCCTGAAAGCTAACTCCCCGAGAAGCTTCTATCTGGACGGTTGGGAGAGTAGGAAAGAATGGATTGAGAGGTCTAGGGTCCGAATTTTTAAGGAAAGGGATGCGAGGAGAGTAGTCCCAGTGAGGGACATGTTTTCTGGTGGTGGTGGTGGTGGTGGTGGTGGGGTGTGGGGGGGAGGGGGGGAGGCAAAGATTGCTGGGAGCATAAGAAGGGGTAGGTTGAGATGCAGCTTGGGGTTCAGGAGGAGAAGTTGCAGGCACGATTTTTTTGGCGGGAGGGGTTCTTGAGGATGAACCTTGGCCTTTGGGTGTTGTCCACTTGCGATGATGTGTAACCAAGGGTTACCCCTCGGGTGGATCGATAATTTCCAGGATTGGGGAAGTGGGGGAGGGGGACACTAGCAGGGTCTCCACAACCGAAGGTGCTAGATCCTTTGATCCCGATGCCTGCCCCGAAGCTTGGCTCTTCGAGGGCTTACCCTTTAGGTTGGCCAAAATCCTTGATCTGTTTGTTTTATCCTCTGCATAAAGGAATAACAAGGTTAGTCCGAGCAATAATTAGTATTTACGAGAAGAATAAGGTGCTCTAGTCACTCACCGAGGGGCATGTGTAGTGATGCGCCCTTCGTGCTCAGCAAGAACAAGTACAACAGTCCGTCGTCAATAAGCTTTGCCAGGTCGTAACACTGGTCTCCGAGTTTTCGACAAATGGACAGATACAATTCTTTCTCGAGGAGATCCTTGATAGATTTGGCCCTCGGGAGACTTTCCCTCCAAAGCATGGGACAGTCCCAAGGCTGATATGCCCAAACAAAAATGTAAAATTTCTTCCACTCCTATTGAATAGGGGTAGTTCTTAAGGAAACCGACCCCATTCGGGAATAGAAATAAAAAGACCCACTTCCTTTTTATTTAATTGGAAGAAGCAGTGAAATAATTCAGGAGTGGGGGTGGAACCCAAAAAAGAAAGAACAATAAAAAAACCAGCCAAAGGCCTATAGCTGTTGGGGAACAGTTGGTAGAGCAAAACTGTAAAATAATTCGCAACAGCAAGAAAGAAGGCAGGAATGAGAAAAAGCAATCCTCTCAAAGTTGGTCTAGATAAAAAGGAAAATACCCTCGAGGGGTAAATGAGGGCGTGATCCCGAAGAGGGAATAATAACGGAGGTGCTTTCAGGGATCTCCAATTTCTCTCGGATGCGGGAGAGTTGTCGACTGTTACGAATCATTGACTCGAAGATTTCTTACCAAGGGACCTTGGCCGCAACCTAGCCCTGTTCTACACCATCTTGTTCGTTCTCCCGACGAATAGCCGAAGAGCCAGAAGAACTCAAAGTTTCCTCGCTATCTAAGGATGTAGGTAGAGGAGAAAGGTTGGAAGATTTACCCCCCACGAAAGTTCCATATTCGGTGACTGCTCTCAAGGAGGAGGAGTCTGACGAGTAAGACATACTGAATAATCGAGTGCTGGAAATTCTAAAAGAAAGAAGTCTGGCTCGTCTGATTCTAGCTCGAAAGCAGAATGAAGCAAGTGAGTAAAATTAAAGGAGGTGATGGAGTATTTATAGGGGACCAGTTGAACAATCATTTGATCTGTACCGTCCAAAATAAATCGAATGAATGGTCATAGATGAGCCTCGGTGTTGGGAAAACGATTTCTAAGTTTTGGTGATTACAAACACCTACCGATGTCAAAGACCAACTGGATTACAAACACCTACCGGATGAAGACATCTACCGGATAAAGACTCCTACCGGATGAAGACATCTACCGGATAAATACATCTACCGGATAAAGACTCCTACCGGATGAAGACATCTACCGGATAAAGACTCCTACCGGATGAAGACATCTACCGGATGAAGACACCTACCGGATATTGAAGTCTTACCGGGTGATAAAGATCAACTGTATGAACACCTACCGGGTGAAGACACCAACCGGCTGAAAGACACAAACTGGATGGCTACCAACTGGATAGACATCAACTAGACAAGACATCAACTGGATGGCTACCAACTGGATGGTCACCAACTAGACAGACATCTACTGGACAACTATCAACTGGATAGTCCCACTGAACAAAGACATCAACTGGTTATAAGAGGATGAACGACCAGTTGAGCAAACAAAACCAGCAGAAGTCTAAACTTCCAGTAAGAGCACTAAGCAACGAGACAAAATAAGTACAACATTCTCTGACAAAGGTACAACAGAGCGGCGCACTCTGCTATATCTCCGCCACCATTACCGTCAGAGTGAAAAGAGCCGTTGCTTAAACAAAATAGGAAAGAAGACAATATGAATTTGGAAATCTAATCTCTTCCATATACAGAAAAGCTACCGTTGGACAACCAAACCTATAAATATGTCCAAGCAGAAAATGAAGAGGAGCTGAGCGATTTTCAACAAAGTGATATACTTCAAAGCAAACAATAAAATCATATTACTGATATTCCAAACGTTCAGCAAAGAGCAGACAAGCTGTGAAACTGAATCTGTGACAGATTATTTCCAATTGACGTCTGCTGCTCAAAAACATTCGAAGCTAGAAAGTTTATTCTGTAAAAAGTGTTAGAGAATCTCTTGTAATCAAAAGTTAAGAAGATTGTGATTGCTAGGAGTTTAGGCCAAGTGTGTTAGTGTCTAAGAAGGTTGTATACTGTAAAAGTGTAAACCAAGTCTTTTAGTGAATCCTTCCTGCAAAGGAAGAAGGGGAGACGTAGAAGCGTTGTGCTTCGAACTTCCAGAAACAACTCTTGTGTTATTTGTTTATTGCTGTATTACCTCAGTTTTATTCCTCACAAGTTCAGTAGACATATTCCGCACTATAACAAGTGTCTGCTGACTTGCCCAATATTGAGAAGCAACTGTAATACTTAACAGTTTACAGTTAACCAGAAAAAGAAATCGAAATTAAATCTAGTGTTTATTCAACCCCCCCCCCCCCCCTTCTAAACACTACCCCGATCCTAACAAGTGGTATCAGAGCTTAGGTCTTCTCAATCTTGAGAAATTACCAATTGCCAAATACTGATGGCCTCATTCAGCAAGATTCCAATGTTCAAGAAAGATGAATATGATGACTGGAGAATCCGTATGCAAGCTCATCTAAGTGCTCAAGATGATGATATGTGGTATGTAATCACTGAAAGACCGTTGAAGATCATGAAAATCAATACAGCTGCTTCCATCACAAGTGGTGATCCACAAATGGTAGAAAAAAAAAGATCTCAATGGTCAAACGAAGATAAGAAAAAGGCAAATCTGGACAACGTTGCTAAGGACATTCTGTTCAAAACCTTGGACAAAAATATGTTCAACAAACTAAAAATTTGCTCAACAGCCAAAGAAATCTGGGAGAAGATTGCCCAACTCTGTGAAGGAAATGATCAAACCAAAGAAAACAAGCTTACTGTGGCTCTACAAAAGTTTGAGCATATCAAGATGATGAATGGAGAAACTCTCTGATAAGTGTGAATTTTACACTTATTTTGCTATGTTTTTGTATTGATTTTTGTATTGATTCCTGGATGATTTTACGCTTTTTGGTATATTTTTGTGTATTTCAGGAATCTAGGTCCAATGGGATAAAAATGGAGGAAATAAGCAAATAATGTTGAAAAAGGACCAAACCGAGCGAAGACGTGAGAATTTCTCAAATTAGTTAAAGACCCTGAATTAAGATATAAATTAATTGATCAAATGGAAGATATTCCTTACACTTCAACATCTAATAATATTCCTCGGAATATTATTGATAGTTCCAATAATCCTTATTCCATGACAGAAGTTTATAAGCTTCTAAGACAAAGACAATCCAATGATACTCCTACATCAATCAATGATTTGTTTATAGAGATTGATAATCTTAAACAAGAAATTAAATTTCTTCAACATGAAAATAGAATATTTGATACCCGAATATCGAAATTAGAAGATAATCAAATTTCTAATTCTCCAGTTACATCTCCAAAATTTCCTGCTAAGGACAATTTTCAGTTACCACCTGAACATGATTTTCTTGCAACATTAGAAATTCTAGTTGCTCAAAAATGGTATACTCAAATTACTTTATTAATAGATAATCATTTTTCCAAAACATTTACGGCACTTATTGATAGTGGTGCAGATTTAAATGTTATTCAGGAAGGATTAATTCCTACTAGATATTATACCAAAACAACTAATAGTTTATCCCATGCTGGTGGACAGAAATTGGACATACAATATAAACTTCCTCAAGTTTCTATTTGCATAAATCGAACATGCATAAAAACTAGCTTTTGTTAGCTAAAGATATTACTAATCAAGTAATAATTGGATCTCCATTTATTACTCAATTATACCCAATTACATATATTGATAATTTAGGTATTCGTGGTACTTTTGAAGGAAAAACTATTTTCCTAAAATTCTTAGATGCTCCTTCACCACGATACATTAATATTATTCATGATCATATTCAAAATAAAATTCACCAATTACAATTTTTAAAATTTGAAATAAATACTATCACCATAAGTGATCAGTTACAAAATCCTAGATTAAAGGAAAAAATTAAGTTAATAGCACAACAATTTTCTTTAGAAATTTGTAGTGATCACCCCAATGCTTTTTGGAATCGAAAAAAGCATATTATCTCTTTACCCTATGAGGATGATTTTAATGAAAAATTAATCCCTACAAAAGCTCGACCATGTCAAATGAGCTCTGAATATTTAGAATTATGTAAAAAGGAAATTGATCCTTATTACAGAAGAAGTTAATTAAGCCTTCTCACTCGCCCTGGTCTTGTACTGCTTTTTATGTTAATAAAAAGAGTGAACAAGAACGTGGAGTACCAAGATTAGTTATAAATTATAAATCATTAAATAAAGTCTTAAAATGGATAAGACATCCAATCCCTAATAAAAAAGATTTATTAGATAGATTATATGATTCTATCATATTTTCAAAATTTGATCTCAAATCAGGTTATTGGCAAATTCAAGTCAATCAAAGTGATACTTATAAAACTGCTTTTAATGTTCCAATAGGACATTATGAGTGGAATGTGATGCCCTTTGGTTTGAAAAATGCACATTCTGAATTTCAACAAATCATGAATGATATTTTTACTCCTTATAGTGAGTTATAATTGTTTATATAGATGATATTTTAGTCTACTCTAAAACAATTGAGCTACATATAAAACATTTAGATATGTTTAAGAAAATTATCATTCAAAATGGCTTAGTTATATCTAAACCTAAAATGTCTTTATTTCAAACTGAAATAAGATTCTTAGGCCATAATATTAATAAAGGAAATATAATTCCTATTTCGGGAAGTATAGAATTTGCTTCTAAATTTTCAGATAAAATAATTGATAAAACTCAATTACAAAGATTTTTAGGAAGTCTAAATTATATTTCAGCTTATTATAAGAATTTAACTCAAGATTCAGCTATTCTTTATGATAGACTTAAAAAGGTTCCTAAACCTTGGACTGATGAACATACCAAGGCAGTTCAAACTATTAAGCAAAAGGTAAAATACTTACCTTGTTTAATGATAGCAAATCCAAATTGGAATAAAATTATTGAGACAGATGCCTCTGATATTGGTTATGGAGGTATATTGAAACAAATAGATCCTATTTCAAAAAATGAATTTTTAATTAGATTTTATTCTGGCAAATGGAATGACAGTCAGAAAAATTATGCAACTATAGCAAAAGAAGTTCTTGCAATTGTTAAATGTATCTTAAAATTTCAAGATGATTTATAGAATCAAAAATTTATAATTAAAACAGATTGTAAGTCAGCTAAATTTATGTTTAATAAAGATTTTAAACATGATGTTTCTAAACAAATGTTTGCTCGTTGGCAAGCGCATTTAGCTCCATTTGATTTCGATATCATATATAAAAAGGTGAAGAAAATTCTCTTCCAGACTTTTTGACTCGTGAATATTTAAATGCTTGAAATATTTTCAGGTATGAGTCAATCTTCTCGAGGAACTTCCTCTTATAGAGGAAGGTGGCCGAGGAAGCCGAGGACAAAATCCAGAGCATATTATAGCTCAACATGGAACACGTAGGCTTATAGCCAGGAATTTATCTCAAGAGCAGGATCCTTTATATCAGGAATTCCTTGCTTTTAGACAATAGAGAGAGGGTAATATCCCTGAAACAGAAACAACAGCATCATATGCTAATATCGTTAATAACGAAAGGAGAATCACATAATTTTATCAAAAATGATTCTCAGGAAATCATATTTTTCCTTGAAGATATTGATCTAAAATGGGGCAATGAACCCTGGAAGATTATGAGCAGGTATATTGACACTGCATCATTTGCTTATGGGACATATAAGTCTCGAAATTATTATGAGCAATTACTCATAAATAATTCATGCAAAATTACGCGATTTCCTTTAGGACAAAAGGAAAATTTTACTTTTAGTAAAATCATTATTAAGCGAGTCATAACTCCAATTGAATGGGGAATATCACCTCTTAAGGAAAAAGAATTTGCTTTTCCTAATAATCAGATGATTAAATATAATTATTGGGATTATGTTGAAGCCTTTCATAAAGTCTTCTTCTATGAAAATAATAAGAAACGACATTCGTGGTTTATTAAAATTTGTACTGAAGTATATAAACATGATATTCCAAATTGGTTTATAAATTGGTGGGGCAAATATGGCACTACGCAAAAACTTTTACCAGAAATTTATAAAACCTATTTTGATGAATGGATTGATTTATCTCCTAAATTAATTCAAATGCAACAACAAAGTTCTGGTATAACAGGAATAGCATCTTTCTATTTCTTTGTTGAATTTTCTATTCCTTGGATTTGGAAATGGTCGCCAGAAGTATCTTATACTGATACTCACATCCCCTGCCTTAAAAGGAATTTTTATTCAAAATTCTGGGATAAAATGTTAAAGGAAAACCCAGACACCAAACAAGTGTTTGGAATGGATACTTTGGAACTAATTGCGGATACCATTGCTACTTATCAGACGGATAACTTTGTTAAAAATTCGTTTGAGCAACCTTCACCATTTGAGCACATTGCTCGAAAATGTCGAATGAAATCCGAGGTAATGACTAAGGAGAAAATAATTGAAGAATATTTGGAAGCAATGAAGAAGGATATATTAACCAGATTTGATGATGATAACATGTCTGGAAAATCAATTTCTGAAGATTTACAGGATGCACAGGATCCAAATATTCCTTTTGATGATATTTTTGAAACATTCAAAGCCACCATGATGGAAACTAGGTCTACTGGATCCACCTCAAAAGATAAAGACAAAGCACTATAAAAAGAAGATGCTGATTCCCCGCATTATTTGGCTCAATGGCAGACAAACTTTAGTGGATATGACTAAAGTGGAATATTTCTTTAATAAAGAATTGTACGATGTAATATATTCCATCCACTATCTTATTACTTTATTTCAGTGCGTCTACTGTTGTAAATTAGTGTGGTTCCTGTTTGTACTTTTTTATTATTAGTCTGTACTGTTTTTATTTTGTGTTTGAAGTCCGGATTTGAAATCCGATGTTTCACTACTATATAAGGACCTTTTATTTCCTTTGTTTAGCAGACTGAAAAAAGAGACTGAAAATCATCCACTCTTCTAATATTCTTGTTCATCTTAATAAACAGTTTGCATTTGGTTTCAACTACTTTTATTCTGCTCTTCCTTTCTGTAAGTATTCTTTTATCTTTATTTTTGTTTTATCATAAATATTATGATAGGCTAAATACTTATTTGTGTTAACTTAAATCTCATTTACTTACTTATGCCTTGAATTGGTCCTTATGTATCTTATGAATAAATCATTCTAGGTTGGAATAGTAAAACTGGCATTTAAGAACTATTGTACTATTGCCCGCTTATGACGAGGTGTGTCGATTATGGTGTTTTTGTCCTGTTATAGTTCAAGGAATTGACGGTTTTTATATTCTGTAGAAGTCATAGGTTAGTGATGAATTCATAGGAGGTCTCGAATGGTATCAAGATAGTGGATGGAATATATTCCATCGTACAATTCTTTATTAAAGAAATATTCCACTTTAGTCATATCCACTAAAGTTTGTCTGCCATTGAGCCAAATAATGCGGGGAATCAGCATCTTCTTTTTATAGTGCTTTGTCTTTATATTTTGTGGTGGATCCAGTAGACCCAGTTTCCATCATGGTGGCTTTGAATGTTTCAAAAATATCATCAAAAGGAATATTTGGATCCCGTGCATCCTGTAAATCTTCAGAAATTGATTTTCCAGACATGTTATCATCATCAAATCTGGTAATATATCCTTCTTCATTGCTTCCAAATATTCTTCAATTATTTTCTCCTTAGTCATTACCTCGGATTTCATTCGACATTTTCGAGCAATGTGCTCAAATGGTGAAGGTTGCTCAAACGATTTTTTAACAAAGTTATCCGTCTGATAAGTAGCAATGGTATCCGCAATTAGTTCCAAAGTATCCATTCCAAACACTTGTTTGGTGTCTGGGTTTTCCTTTAACATTTTATCCCAGAATTTTGAATAAAAATTCCTTTTAAGGCAGGGGATGTGAGTATCAGTATAAGATACTTCTGGCGACCATTTCCAAATCCAAGGAATAGAAAATTCAACAAAGAAATAGAAAGATGTTATTCCTGTTATACCAGAACTTTGTTGTTGCATTTGAATTAATTTAGGAGATAAATCAATCCATTCATCAAAATAGGTTTTATAAATTTCTGGTAAAATTTTTTGCGTAGTGCCATATTTGTTATTATTATTATTACAAGTTCTGTTTCGATTTGCATATTTACCCAAGATTTTTCACTTAGATCTTGTCCGAAGTAAGTAGCAATTTGCTCGTGTGTGTCTCAAATTATATAGGTAAATAATATTATATATGAAATTATTTTGTATAACTATATTCTTTATTAAGTGTGAGATCCTTATAGATTTCAGATATATGTATAGTTTTACAACATTACCCATATTAAACTACAACTGCCCATGTTTGTTTGTGTGTTTTTTTATTTTATTTTAAAAGCATATGATTTCTAATCTACACAGACAAAACACACACAAAAAAAAAAAAAATCTGTTAAAACATGAAAAATGTATTACTTTGAAATAGATTATTTGAGTTCATCCTTATCATATGAAAAAAGGAAAAATTGAGATGGTAAGGAAAGGATTTCAATTATTTGCAATCCTTTTTAGCATAAAGGCTCCAATTTCTTTGGCTCAAATTCTAGTAGGCATCCTACCTACTTCCGTTCATTTAGCTTTTTATTATATTTTATTAATTAATTTTACATTCTTAATTTATTACAATATTCTTTCTTGTCATTCTATACTCTCGGTTAGATATAATTGGTCAATTTATTTAAAGCATAATGTACTAAATTAGTGCACATAAGACAATCCTTTTATCTATAATAACATTTTTTTTTCATTTTGTAAGACTTATAATATAAAAACGGAAGAAAATCCTCCTTGTTTTTCTCTTTATTGAATAATATATGATCAAACATTTGCAGCTTTGCCAAAAGTTATAGGTAGTAGTAGCAGTGCTCTAATATTTTAAATCGTAGAACAACCCAAGCACCACGTTTTGATAATTCTTTCAGCAGATATAACTATTGATTCACAACAATCAACCTTCCAATAATTGAATGACCTTGCAACTCATGGACACTGAATCATGATATTGACTATGATATCAATTATATGATCAAACGTTTGTCGTTTTACTAAAAGTTGTAGCTAGCAATAATGGTACAAGTTTAATATTTTAAAACCATATAATAATCCAAAATCGCTCTGTTTCCCAAAATAATAAAAAATACAATATGCATCGTACATGCTACAAAAATATTCGTACATGATTACAAAAAATTCACTTCGTTAATGTTAATCCACGTATTGTCTAGATAGATGATCCATGTGTCTTACTTATCCAAAAATCTTATATAAATAAAAATCTATATACATCGAGGTATTCTTTTCATAAAAACTAGTGCTTCGTTGCACACGTTGTGTGCATATATAATATTTGTTTTATAAAGTGAGGTGGCAATTATAAATTTAATTAACACCAAATATGTTTTTGATGTTATTGTGGTTATGCAATTTAACAGGGGTCTTGCGGTAATTTAGCACATAATAGTAGGGGTATTTTCGGATTTGCAAAATTATCATACCACTAAGGTGCTTAGCCATTATAAGATAATAATAATATCTATACGAAGCCTCTAGATTTTCATCACGGCATAATAATAATAATTATTATTATTATTGGGCCATTCAAAGAACAAGTGCGTATGAGAAAATAATATATAAAAAATTTAGAATATTACAATTTAATGAATTAAAGCATAGCAAGAAATTTTTGTTTTTTGTGAAATTATAATAATATATGATTCCTCGTCTCTTAGATCAATAGACAACTATTGTGGTATACTAAATACGATATACGGATTTTTTCTTTGTTGGTGGCCCGATGATTATTATGGGTTCTTGTTGCGTAATTGTCGTGTTTAAATTGATTGTGGTGTATAATATTATATTTTTAGTATCAAAATTTAATCCGTTATATCATAATAATATCTTAGGAAATAAAAATACAATATACTTGAGATATTATAATACATATATATATATATATTATTTTTATCTATAATATTTATACTAAGTAGTAGGTGTTTGCGATTGCTTTTCAAAACTTGTTATCTGCTTTTTAGACAAAAAATAAATAAATTTTGATTGTTTTATTTCATGGTTTTTGCTATTGTTTCTGTAAAAATATGTAGGTAAAAACAGAAGCAGATAAGTATGGCATGAGATGTTTTTCACTGTTTTTACTTGTGTGGTGACAACTTTATAATAATTTGAATTTCATAGAACTATTTTTTTTATTTTAATAACAAATATTCAATGCTTTTGTTTAAAACCAACTTTTTTCAACTTTAAACAAAAGCAATATAAAAGTGCTTTGAATAAGCAATTTCAAACACACCATAAACCGTTAAATGAAAGACCCATGTAATCACTATTATCATTTTCTAAAAAATAATAACTTTTTTTCCGGGGAAAAAAACTTTCACCATAATACTCTTTATTTTTATACGAAAACAAAATACAAATCCAATATATTTACATTTTTAAGGTATGGGATATACTTTTTTCTGTTAATTTGGAGTATTTATTTGAAAACAGAATAAAAGGCAACTGGGCTTTGAACTCAGCCCAGCACAATTGTTCGGCCCATTTTCTCGCCTATTACGTGGCTTCATTCAAAAGATTTGGGGAAAAAAAGGATGAGCAATGAACACTTAGAAATTGTTAGAAGTTTCAGTGGTTAATGAATTGTGAGTTTCAATACAAACTAAAGATATACTACTTCATCCTAAATATCGTACTGGTACGACTAGCTGATTACTTTGATCAAATATAAATTGAATAATTGAGTAAATTTATTTTATAATAAAAAGATTTGGGAATATAATTCCATAAAATGTGAAACTAATGTATGTTAGCTAAAGGGGCTGCAACCAAGCCAACCTGGTCACGAGTAGTCGACTATAGATTGGTTGGACCAATATTGGATGACCTAAAAGTGGCTGGCTCATGGTGATGAGGATCGATACTGGTGGTGATCAATTTACTCAGCTGAGTCCAGCCAACTGAGATGCAATATCTTGTGTTCTTTGAAATGCGTACACCGAGAGATTAGATCGAGTTTGGTTTAAGAAATCAAACAGAAGTAACTCAAATTAACATGCTCTGTAACTGAACAAGCAAAGTAGAATAACAACATCTAACAAGTAGAAAAGTAAAGGCACATATTTGTTTCTGGAAGTCCGTAGGTGATGTGGTATAATCATTCTACAACTCATCTTTCTTCCACCGCATGAAAGGATTTCACAAGAGACTTTGATTTGTACAACTCGTTTGTATAAACCCACTTCAGCTAGCTTTCTTGCTACGCTGAAACTCACAGCTTCCTTCTTGTTCCTCAATAGCGAACACATCCAACTCTTAATCTGTTCAGACAACAAGTCTGACAGTTACTCAAGTAACTCTTATATATTTTAGCTCACAATAAAAAGGTAGAGTGTTTGGTACACACACATAATCCTATACATGATCAAATATTGTATTCAACTCTGGTTCTTCAATCTTCAAGTGCATATATAGCCTTGACAAGAATTTGTCTGTTAGACTCAATAATATGAACGTTGTAATGTATTTGTCAGATCTCTTATTCTTCTTGTACTTTTCCTGATTTTCCAACGTTCATATTAACTAGCTAGCTAGTTACAGCTCTGTTAGTACTTTGACTTTGCTGTTATATTCTCTGAACGAGATCTTCTTGATGATAGTCTAGCTGGTAACTGGTTGACGATCACTGATCGCTTTTATTTTAAACAATTATTTCTCAGTGTAGCGATTCTATACCGCAAGTGCACGGTGTCAAGTTTTAGTATAATGGTCTAAAAGTAAGGATTGTCGTACCCACATGGACTAGTAGTAATTACTAAATTTAACTAGTGTTCTATATTTAACCTACGAAATTGATTGAAAGATTAACTAACTTATTCAGCTTCAATAATCAACCGCACCACAAAGAATTAAGATAATAAACAGTAGAGATAAATATCGAGACTTCGGTTCACTTGAGTAATCCCCCACAATTTACCTACTAGTTCTAATTAAAATTAATGCATCTAAGGTGACAAGTTTTCCGGTTATATCTAATATACTCTCTCGAGCTATATTAAACCTAACACCAAATTGCAGTAAGTAACACTCGTTCACTTATTTAACAATTCAATGTTGCATACGTTCTATGAAAACCCTTAGTTTTCGATTACTAGATATCTATAGCTATCACTCGTGTATTTGACGTCATCTCTCGATCTCGGTCTGAAATCCACGGTTTATGTTATTGGTTCCGTATTACAATATCATCTCTCGATCTCAATTGTAAACTAACAACATTCAAATTGTGGCTAATCCTTTAAAAGCATTAAAAATATAACATAAACTCAAAACTAACAATAACTCAATCAAAAACTAGAATTAAAACTGTGGGTTCATACACAAGATTTCCTTGTCTCGATAACAAAGTTAGCCTAGTATATTAAAGGAAAAACAACGTTTTATAACATCTAACAACATTATAAACATTGGAATTCAAAAATAAAGCTAAAAAAAGGTTCAGAAATACTAATAAACACTCGATGTGAAATCGTGCGTCGATCCGATGTTTCCGTCTCTGGCTGCGTTGCTTTGAATCGTCTTGAAGGTGATTTCTCTTCCAATGATAGGCTACCTCTTCCGAGCTGAAAGAACCCTCATTTTAAACTAAAAACTCCAATCTATATGCTCCTTCACGAGCTCAAGAAGTCTGGTACCAAAAATAGCCCAAAACTTAATTAAGGAATTTTTCTTGTTTGGGACTCTGCGTGCGATCGATCTCTTCGTTTGTGGCGATCGACGCCTTCAACTTTTTCTCCTCGGCGATCGGTCTCTTGTGATAGGCGATCGATCGCCTATGTTTTCTGCCCCGAGGCGATCGATCACTTGGTTTGTTGCGATCGATCGCCTATCGCTTCAAATTTCCGTCACCATTCTGGCTTCAGGCGATCGATCTCCTGGTGCATGCGATCGATCGCCTGTTGCTTTTATCATCTTTTTAATCTTTTTCACTTCTTTTCCCATGGCTTGCCTCGTCTTGTCAAAGTTCCACATTCTAGTCCATAAAAACGGGGTTTTTCCAGTATTTCTTGCACTTCTACTGGATTCCTGGAAATATAACAACACACAACCAAAAGTATAAAATCTTCCAAGAATCACTATAAAAATCGCAAGAAATATATGCAAATATAAGTGTAAAAATGACACTTATCAACTCCCCCAAACTTAACTCTTGATCGTCCTCGAGCAAGAATAGAATTGAAAACAGTGAATTCACAACAGATAAGTGACATGGATCATTTCGTGCTCATATGTTTATCTCAGAACTTTTACTCATACCACAACAAAGAATCCTTCAAATCGTTGGACACAAAGTGTTTTCTCTTTAGTCAAATAACAGTCTCAAATTCGGAACGTGTGTGCATGTTGTTGTTAATCCCAAGTATCATACAATCATCATAGATCAAAACAGTGTTAATCAATAACAATCAAGATTTTCATCGAGTATCTTATATACCTAGTTTGCAAGCACTTCTCCACTAATGCAATCAATTCCTAGACTTGGATCAAAAGTACTTTTAAAGCTTATAATGTTAGGCCTTTTGGTGTCGGTTACAAGGAAAAGATAGGATTAGCACAAGAAGAGAGTATATCATGTAAAGTTCATTTTTATGCAGCAGATATCGGATTTCTCTTACTTTTCTTTTAGCCTTGCCCGCTTTGGTCTTATTTAATCATTTTTTTTTCAAGGCTTTCTCTATCCTTTCCTTTTTCTCATTCACAAATTCTTTTCACAATAAGCTCATAAAAAATAGCCATTTATGTGCATCTAATGAGATTCATTATACTCCCTTGGGTGAAGATAAAATTTTTCATTTTTTTTGGCTAAACAAGGTAGGTATAATGAGTTTATCAACAATAGTCGAATGGTGGCTAATTTCCATTCTTATTCAATCAAGCTCAACGTTGGACACTGATCGCTATTATTTTAAACAATAATTCTCAGTGTAGCGATTTTAGACCGCAAGTGCACGGTGTCAAGTTTTAGTATAGTGATATAAAAGAAAGGATGTCGAACCCACAGGGACTAACATAAGTACCAAATAAAATTAGCAAAATTATATTTAGTCTACGAAAAAGATGATTAATTATCTAATTAAACTAAAAACTCAAAAATAAAACAACTCCTTTGAAGATGCGAAGGAATTCCGCTCAAGAAATTTATCAAGATGTTGATTCAAATGTGTTATCGTCAATGATTTGCTTGTAGAAACAATTACTAATCAATCAATTCTTAAGGTGACGATTTCCTAATATAATCAATACACTTTCTCAAGCTGTATTGAAACTAATATTAAATTGACACAAGTAACTCTCGTTCACTTAAACCAATTTAATATTGAATAAATCTCAATGAAAACCGTTAACTTTAAATCTCTCAATTCAAAGTGATCACGTATGTGATTTAATCTCTCGATCTAAATCTTAACATACAACACGAATTATTATAGCGTATTGTAATTTCATCTCTCGATCTCAATTATAATTCACAAATTCAATCAAAGTTAGCTAGGCTTTGATAGCATTAAGGTTATAATTCATGCACATAAGAATTAATTCACTCAAGCACATTCAAATCAATGATTCAATCACAAAATTCCCTAAACATGATAAAATAAACTTAATTATATTCAAATCAAATTAACAAGATGTATAATCGTCTCTCAACCTCATAAACATCAAATAAATCTGAAAATCAAAATAATTAGAGTTTAGAAATACGATAACGTAGGAGCGAATCCGTGCGTTGACGATACTTCTTCTCTTGCTTCCTTCCTTGCACTTCAAAGGATTTCTCTAACCTTGGATTGTTCTTGGAAGATGATAGGCGGCTCAATAATATGATATGGGTCTGATTATGCTCTCAATATGTAAGGACCCCCGTGCCCTTAACCCGTTATTAGTGTATTAATCCATACCATTAGTGCATATAATCATATTATCATGGGGAAAAGCCATATGCAAGTGTAACACCATATACTATCCAGAAAATTTCTTGCATTTGATCCACATAATATTCAAATTCCCCAACCAAGATCACTTACATAGCATGCACCCTTATAATACACTAACATGCTCTCAGTTCATTTATCAATTCCATAGTTAATTGCATACAAACTATAAATGAAGAGAGAAAAGCCATTGCCCATTTATACATTCCATGTACACGTAAAAACGTACTCACATGATACTCCCTGGATGGTATCATCATCATCCGGATCCCCTGTATTGTCCCTGTTCTCAAAATAATCAAACTCATCAAATTCCCAAAGCCAGTTAATCACCACATAGATTAACTAATACCATTTCTATTATGCCAGTTCCATAATCAATATGGTAAAATCATTATATAAAAGACCGTAGATATCACATATATCTAACCAGTTTCATGTTCTTATTTCATTGCTCGCTCCACAATAGCGGCATTTTAAACCCCACGCACGCTCAACAATAGCGGCGTCATAACCGATGGTCGTTCAACGGCGACAAATCATTGCTCGCTCGAAAGCGGCACCATACAATTCCCGATGTGTGTTCACTTATCACATTTACCATGTACCATGCACACTATTCATTTATTTCCAGTACCATATTCCATGTATCTCAATATACATTTATTGCAAATGCCACATACATGCACTTCACAGTTGCAACATTATAATAGGTTATGCTCGTACGTTATACGTACCTTATAATTCCGTAGTCCGAATCAACCCTGCTTGAGTCCCGTGACCCGAAGAATCGTGTGCTAAACACATAAATAACTCGCAATTAAAAACAAGCATGCTACCACGTGCCCAAGCACGTCTACAATCCCCAAAAATATCATCAATCAATGACGATTAACCATTTAAAAAGACCGCGGGCGAAGCATGCATCGATTCCATAACATCAATCCAAAACATGCCATGAAACCAGGCCTCTCGATCGATCGGACATCAGCTCACGATCGATCGAGAGCCACAGCAAGATTTGGCACCAAAATTCCCTCGAGCTCGATCGATCGGCGAGACTGGCCAATCGATCGCCACGCGCCCGTGATCGGTCGGTAGTCTCGCCCGATCGATCGCCATCTACTGTTCATCGTCTTCATATTTCGGAAAAACGCGCGATCGATCGAGGCCTCAATGCCGACCGATCGGCGAGCATTGTAAAAGCCTAAAAATGGCGTTTTTGAGCTTAAAACTCCTAGAAATCAAACCCAACATCCAATAAACCATTAATCCTCAACAAGGGGCTATAAATCAACCCCAAACACAACAACCTAAAAATCTTTAAAAACCCAATATCTCAATCCCAACTCAAAACCTTCCCAAACACCACAATAAGACTATCAAATCGAAGATAAATGCGAGGAGGTGGATAATACCTTATTATCTTCGAGAAATTCCAACGATTTATGCACCAAGGCGAAAATGGGGGAAAAGAGAGGGGTTTGAGCGATAGAGAGAGAGAGAGAGATGAGAGAATTGTGTTCAAAACACCGAGTCAACTTGCTATATATAGTACCAAACTCCAAATTCCCGAGTCCTCCACAAATACATCATGACTCATTAAAAATCATATGTTTTCAAAAATTACCTCCCAATCTCAAATACCATTACCAGCCCCAGTACAAAATACTTCGGACCCCAAATCCCACCAAAGACCCAATTTCAAGGTTCTCACCACGATGAGTATACAATCTCATCCCTTGGATCCAACGACTCCAAAAACCAGATTTAAAATCCCCGAGAGTCCCGAAACCGTAATTAATTCATAATTGCCACAAATAAAATCCATTAAGGATTATTACCACACCGGGATTAACATCATCAATCCCCGGGCATCACAATTATCCCCCACTAATAAAATTTCTTCCTCGAAATTTGCACATGCGCACTTCACAGACGCCGAGACCACCCAATCCAAACGGATCTACATCGTCAAATCATGAACATATCATGAATGACATTCCAACCACGAGGGCACCGACCTCGCACCAAAATCTGGGATGGAGTAAACCTCCCAAATCGTTGCAAACTCAAAGAAGGACGTTAGAATTTCCGATGCTAACCATTTCAATAGCAGTCAGCCAACCCTAACTGCAAAACAAACGAATCATTCGTGATTCCAAAATAGATATCGCCTCAATGATATCTACGATGTTAAATACACATCGTTGCCAAGGAAACCATCAGTACACAACAGTGTACCTAAACTACATCCGGCTTCCGCTTTCCAATTCTACCTCCAACACAGGAGCAGTTGCACCACTTTGCAACACGGATCAGGCAACTCACCGCTACCGATCAACACAAAACACATCTCTAAAGATGTATACATCCGGGTGTTCCAAGAGTCGTATCTTGGTCCAAACACACAATCGAGACTTCACAATGTCTCAAGTTCCCAAAAAAGGCATGCAAAACAATCAATCGCGACCCCGCCACACGTGTCAACCACAACACTAAACCAATCCGAATCTGGCCATCCCTCATTTACCCTAGGATTCAACAATCCTAACACAAGGAAGCTATCGAATTAATTAGCAAGAATTACCATGGTCCCAAAACACGACAACCCCTCCTCAGGGGAAGTAAACCGGACCTCACGATTATTCCTCAGAATACATCGTGCTATCAAGATTATCAATCTCAAGGTGCCACATCTCTCACCGGAGGTTCATTCATCAAAGCATATAAATCCGATGCTCGACGAGTACCAAGAAAATGCTGGCTTTTGTATACCCACACCGGCATACATGCCTACGCACCAACACAACATGCACACTCAAAGCAATGGACTCGGGTATCTCCAATCATACCCAAAATCCCAAAACCAACCGTCAAACCTCAATTATTCTCACTCCACGGAGAATGATGATTGACAGACCAACGACCAATGGTGTGATCCCAACATCAACATCACACAAACCGACTCATTGAATCTCCCAAAGATTCCTAACCGGTAGGTAACACAATACCGCATTCCTCTGAAGGAAAATGTCATGAATCCATGACACTCCAACCTCGAACCACCGTTCGAAAAACTGGATATATTTATACCAAAATATATCTCGGAACCAAAATATGCAACTGGTTCCGAATAGTGCATCGAAGCCACTATTATCAAATCGAAACCCGTATACGTCACGTATACTCATCCTAACAATGCTCTGTACTAATACCATATCACTGCATAATCTCGAGCATTTCCCGGGAGACGTCTCCCCGAACGTCTCACCGAAAGGTAAGTAATCCATTACTCGGTCCAACACCAGTAATGCTTACCATGGCTGATTTACAATCAACCAACGACCGATACCAGCTGTCTCCATGACAGTACAATCCAAATCCCTCCAAGAGATAAAATCAATATAGTAGTGTTACCCCACTAGCTATATCCCACAGTTTCAATTGTGTCTACCGTTGCATTTCACATGCAAAGATGCTCAACCAGAGCTAATAACGACTTGTCGACACTCATGTTGGTACTCCCAACAGAAATGAGTTGTCCCGGTACAAGTCCCTCGAAACATTTGACGTATAAGCGTCCCTGTGAGGCATTCCCTGCCTCCATCATCATACCACGAGGAGACTACGAGAGTCTACCAAAAACCCTCATCGTATCACCATATGATTCACCCAACTCGAGTCCACGAGTAGTATAATGGCTATCACAAGTACTCTAAAGTACTGAAACAATACCTGGCTAGCGATTTGCTGCTAGGTTCATACCAACCCATCAACATGACACACGTTCCATCCCGGTATACCATACCGTACAAACCATTAGAGTTGTGGGTCATCACCCAATATATCTCTATAACACCAAAGCATAATGGACGTCCGGGTGTCCTTGCTCAACCACGGTGCAATCCTAATCCATTAGGACTTGTTCCACACCCTCAGGGTGGTGTAACCATGTCTAACACACATCACAACAACAAGCGAGTAGTTTCCTCAGTGACTACTCTTACCACCAATCACTTGGCCTTAGCCATTCCAGCTAGTATACCCAAAGGTATCACTACTCGAAAATATTTACCTCTATTACATGATGCGGTACACTCACTGGTACAATGCATCCAATAATCCATCGAGCAAACCCGCTCGGCGTGACAGCCTCGTCAACCAGTGACGTAGACACCACCTTGTGCTCATCAATGTCACTCAAACCATATGACTAAATACATACACCCAGACGTATTATTCATCAAACCGACGCTACACGTCTACATAGAACATCCACTATGTCATCGTCATGCCGTGACGGTATATGTCAACATATGACATCCAAATAACATCGTCAACTCTTGACGGTATTTAATACACGACTGATCGCTCTTATTTTAAACAATTATTTCTCAGTGTAGCGATTCTACCGCAAGTGCACGGTGTCAAGTTTTAGTATAATGATAATATAAGTACGAATTGTCGAACCCACGAGGACTAGGAAATAATTACCAAACTCCACTAGTTTAACTATATTTAGTCTACAATAACTGGTTGTGATTAATTAACTAATTTAACTAATTAACTCAATAATAAATCCAAACAAACGATAGAGAATGAGAATGAAATCAATAGAGACAATTATCAAGACTTTCGGTTCACCTATGTAATCCCCCACAATTCGCCTATTAGTTAAGAATTAATTCAAACAATCTAAGGTGACGAGTTTTCCTAATTCACTTGCTATACCTTGGTCCGGCTATAACAAATCTAATACTAACGTAACAATAAGCCACTCTCGTACCCTTATTGAACAATTAATATTGTAAATCGATCTATGAAAACTTCTAGCCTTCGATTACTAGATATCTATAGCTATCACACGTGTATTTGACTTTATCTCTCGATCTCAGTCTGAAATCCACGGCATAAATCACTATATCGAATTCCAATTTTATCTCTCGATCTCAATTGTAATTTAATATCATTCAAGGATGGCCAAACCCTTAAAAGCATGAATAACAATGATCTATGCACTTAGATAATAAGAATCAATCAAAACATTAAAATTAAATCATGGGTTCATACAAAGGATCCCCTAAGTCTTGACAACAAACTTAGCCTAGCAACATATTTAATATCAAATGCAAAATCATGTTTTTCAACATCAAAAGCATAAGAAAATCAAACAGAATCAAACAAAGTTTAGAAATACGTATAAACAAGCGATGTTGAATCGCGTCGTCGACCCGTAGCTCCGTCTCTTCCTTTGGCTTTGCTTCACTGTACGTGACTCTTCTTCACCTCGTTGCTTTCTGTACTGGACGTGAGTTTCTTCTCAAATTTTACGTTGCTGCATGTACGTGAATTCCTCCTGAAATCGTGACTATCTGAAGAATTCGTCGAGAATTTACTCTCCTCCTTCCTTGTCTCTCGCTGTGTCAATCTGATCTCTTCTCCAAAGTCTCGTCTGTCTCCTCCCCTTGAAGACGTCACTCTTCACGTTAATATTGCTCCCTTCTCCAGTAACTTGCTGCTCTTCTTATCTGTTCGTTCGTCCCTGAATTCCTCTTCACAAAGTCACGTACGTGAATCACTCTCCTTTTTTTCTCCGATCTCCTCCCGTATTCGCTGCTTGATATCCTCTAATATGCTCTTCACGTAACTCTTCTTCTTCACGTAATTTTCTCTTGCTCACCTCCTGCTCACTCACGTAAATCTTCTCCTCTCTCTTCTTATCTTCTGATCTCGTTCCTCAATCTGTTCACGTCACTCCCTGGTTCCTCCGCTTCTTCCCTGATATCGTTTGCTGTTCTCTTCTCTCCTCTCTTTCTGTTCGTCCCTCTTTTCAATATCTAAATCCCTTCTGCACGTTTTCCCTCTCTCAATTCCGGAGCACGTTTTATCTCTGATATCGTCCCGTATTCGCTGCTCTCGTTCTCGTTCCTGATATCTCCGTATCTTCACCAAATCCCCTTCTTTTTTAATCTCTCCCCTGGTTTCCTTACGTGAAGTCACCTTTCCCTTCCTTATCATGCATGTGACGTGTAAAATCTTTAATAAAATCGTGTTGCATAAGTGGCGTTAGGGTGCAGCATGTATTCTATCCCGGTGCACGAATTTTCAACTCTTGAGACCCAATTTGAATTCTTGTCACATTTATGCATTTCTCATCATCTTTTAGCATTTGGACCTGGATTCCTGAAATATACAATTATATACCAAAACGCGTAATATTTTCCAGGAATCACTATAAAAACGCCCCTAATCATATATCAAATTAAGTGTAAAAATATTTTAAACAATTAATTCCAATCTAGCGATTTTAGACCGCAAGTGCACGGTGTCAAGTTTTAGTATAGATAGGAAGATACGGATTGTCGAACCCACAGGGACTAACAAGTAAGTACCAAATAAGAAACTTTTAACTATATTTAACCTACGAAAATTAATTAAATAAATAAACTACTAATTAATTAAAATTAACTACTAATCCAACCAAGTCAATCAAAAGAAACGAGAAAAATCCACAAGAAACGATTATCAAGGCGTCGACTCACCAATGCAAGTCCCTACAATTATCGATTGAAAATTCAAATATTCCTAAGGTGACGAGTTCTCCGAATTTATCTCATATACTCTCTCGAGCTATATTAAACCTAATATCAAATTGCAGTAAGTCACTCTCGTGTACTTATTTAACAACTCAATATTGCATAAGATCCATGAAAACTCCTAGCTTTCAATTACTAGATATCTATGGCTATCACGCATGTATTTGACGTCATCTCTCGATCTCGGTCTGAAATCCATGGTATGAGTTATTAATTCAGTATCATAAAATCATCTCTCGATCTCAATTACGATACTAACATCATTCAAAGGTGATCAAACCTCTAAAAGCATGAAGAACATAAAACATACGCAAAGAACTATAAGAATTCAATCATTAAATCATCAAATCGAAGGTTCATAACAAAGGTTCGCCTAGCCTCGATAAATAAACTTAGTTCATAATCATAAATAAATACCAATACTCAAACATGTCTTGCAACAATCCAAGCATGATATAATCAAAATAAAACTAAACTAAAGTTTAAAAGTAAGAATAAACTCCCAGCGTCGACTCCGGTTTTAGATCCTCGCTCCTTCTCTTGCTTCCTTCTCGATCGTCACTTTTTGCCTTGTTGGAGTTGTTCCAAAGTTATAGGGTTAGAAGGATGATAGATGGTGGATGGTTGAAGATGAGGGCTGGATCTCGAGTGAAGGAAAATGGAAGGGGACGTGAGGAAGTGTATGTGGTGAATGGTTTTTTTGGACGTGAGTTCGGTGTCAAGTGGAAAGTTGCGTGTGCATCCCCCCTCTCCAAGTTAAGTGATTTCTTTCCTTGAATGCGTTGGAATTCTTTTCCAAATTGGTCAAAAGGAATTCCCCTCCATCTCATCTTATAATATCATATCTTATAATATAAATATTACCTTCCTTCTTATTGGTCCATCAAGTTGATGTCCTTATCTCCATGTTAATTACCCTTTGAAATATTATATTATATGAATGATATCTTTTGTTTCCTCTTGTGTACGTGTGTAGCTTTCTCTAAATCTTGATCAAAGAATTTCCTTCCCATGTAAATCTTACGTGATTTGCTCCTCACGTGTGTATCTTTTGAATGCCAGTGAGTTTTGTCTAGTCTTCAACATGTTAGCTCTATTGCGTCATATTTCATTGTTTTCAGCTCGTTTTCTTGGCCTTCTCGCATTTTTACGTAAATTCCTGAAACATGTAAATTAATACCAAAAAACGTAATATTGTCCAAGAATCACTGTAAAATATAACGAGTACACATAGAATTATAAGTGCAAAAATGGCACTTATCAACTCCCCCAAACTTATCACTTAATCATCCTCGATTAAGAATTAAAATCACAAGATAGAGTTCATTCTCGATACTTGAACCAATTATTTCATGACTTGCATTATTCTCAGAAATCTCATGCACATATACAAAAGTTGACAAGACATGTTTTCTCCTAAATCAAGTAACACATCTCAAAATCGGAACGTGTGTGTGTGTTAGTCAATCATAAGTTTCATGCACATATTCAAGATCAAATCATGTTAATCAACTCAAAGTCGAGATTATCATCAAGCACCCCATAAGCCTATTTTCAAACAACTTCTCCACTAATGATAGTTACTCCTTAGACTTGGATCAAAAGGACTTTTTAAGCTTGTAATGTAAGGCCTTTGGTGTTGGCTTCAAAGAAAAGATAGGATAAGCGCAAAGAAGAGAGTATAATCATTTACAATTCAAATTTTTCGCACACATCGAGCTTCTCTTCTTTTTCTTTTATAGCCTTGGCCACTTTGGGTCTTATTTAGTCAATCTTTTTCTCAAGGCTTTTTGTCTATCTTTTTCTTTTCTCATTCATCAATATTTTTCAATAAGCTCATCAGGATATAACAATTTACGTGCATCGAATGTAATTCATTATACTCTCTTAGGGTAAGGATAACTTTTTTTCATTTAGGCTCAAATAAGGGTAAGTATAATGAGTTTGCCAAGAATGTCGAATGGGGTCTAATTATATGCAATGCATATACCATTCTTTTTTCAATAAAGCTCAAATGGGACACTAGGGATTGATATGAATCATGGTAAGCTTGAAAGGCTCAAACGTTTCAAAGATCGCCTAGATCATTTCCAAGTCGAGTTTGTAACTATAAAATTTCGCCTCAAAGTGTTATCGTCAAATAAGTTCTAGGATAACTCTAAGATGCTCAAGACAAATCGTCAAGTTCACAACAATTATCACTATTCAACATGCAATCCACAAGATCATGACTCATTGTGCTCAAAGTATTCCTCATTCTTGACATGCTAACTCAAATTAGAATATTCATGTACAAGTCCAATCACAAATCAAGTTCATATGCATAGTGAGATCAAAATCCTCATTGAATAGTCACTACTATAATTCATTCTTTTCTCAAGTTTGAACTCATAAAAAAAAAAATTTAGCTCATAATAATCGGACGATTCAAGTGTCATTTAAGCACACAACATGTGGTTAAAACAAGTAAAACATGCAAGCTACTACTCCCCCAAACTTAAATCAAACATTGCCCTCAATGTTTAAAAGAATCAAAAGGGAAAAAGTGAACTCCCCTGATCAAGACGCTTGCATGAGGGTTGATGAAGATTTGCTTTTGAAAGCTCCACTGTTGTAGGGGTTCATCGCTCCAACCAAGTACCTAGCAAGAGAAGAATGCATATGGTAAAATATTCGACTTGAGAGATAAACAAAACAAAAATGAAAACTGAAAAATAAAACAAAACTAAATAACAAAAGGATACGCTTGGGTTGCCTCCCAAGAAGCGCTGATTTTTGGTCTTCGGCTTGACCATCAGAAGCAACCATCAAAGAGCGGCTGCCGCCCATAGTAAGTATCGTATGAACCACTAATGGGTCTTCATTCAATACGCCCTCAAGATTGACAAGATTGTAGCAGTGTAAGCTCGTCGCTCCAACAACATTCTTGAATTGGTAGGCATGGGAAAATGATTCTCGACTTGGCTTCATATGGAGGATGTAGTGCGGTGAAGTTGGTATCGACGGAAAATATGGATCCACATATGGCATAGAACATGTCTCCATCGATGGACTCAAATCGGAATCTTCGCAAGTCTCTTCCTTCTCCAACATCACATTCGACTCATCTTCATATGGGAACTCCTCGGATGACATCTCTGAAGTAGTTGCAATCTCTTGAAGAGGCTCAAGTTCCCTTGAATCTTCCACACTAGTAGGATCACTCCCCCAAACTTGGTTAGTTGAGTGATCATCATCATATAACCAAACTTGATTCGTCGCCTCTTGATTTGTAGCCCTCATCTCTACCTCTTGGCAGCTAGTTGAAATTGTTTCCATGAGGACCGCCATTTGCTGCTCCAGGTGACGCATAGAGTTGGTTTGGCACTCCAAACTGTTCTCGGTTGATGCCAAGAATCTTACTAAGGTATCCTCTAACTGAGTCGTGACATCTGCAGAACTATCTCTCCTCTCTTCGTGATGTTCAAATGGTTGGGGCGTATCATTAGGGTAGTGAGGCTCCGGTGGGTATTGGTGACTCCAACCTTGTAGTGAAGGATCACAATACCAGTGATAATCGAAGTCCACCATATCATTGAAAATGTGCAACACACTGTCCTCAGCTCTATCAACCAGGGGACTCCCAGTCACCAGTGCTCCGCTAAATACCCATTCTCGTGTCTGTGCATCCAAACCTTTGAAGAAATATTGTAGAAGAGTGTAGTTCGAAAAGTTGTGATACCGGAATATGTCTGCCAATTCATTGAATCTTCCCCACGCTGCATAAAACGGCTCTGAATATTGTTGGGCAAATCTTGTGAAGACTTGTTGATGAAGCATCACAAGTACCTCGCAATAAAAACAAATAAAACAATTAAATAAATATTTTTTTTTTATAAATATATACAAAGAAGAAAAAAAATGGTTAAATTACAGTCAAAGCTTGTCGTATGATATTACTAAAGTTAGTCCCTGGAAACGGCGCCAAAAACTTGATCGCTTTTATTTTAAACAATTAATTCCAATCTAGAGATTTTAGACCGCAAGTGCACGGTGTCAAGTTTTAGTATAGATAGGAAGATACGGATTGTCGAACCCACAGGGACTAACAAGTAAGTACCAAAAAAGAAACTTTTAACTATATTTAACCTACGAAAATTAATTAAATAAATAAACTACTAATTAATTAAAATTAACTACTAATCCAACCAAGTCAATCAAAAGAAACGAGAAAAATCCACAAGAAACGATTATCAAGGCGTCGGCTCACCAATGCAAGTCCCTACAATTATCGATTGAAAATTCAAATATTCCTAAGGTGACGAGTTCTCCGAATTTATCTAATATACTCTCTCGAGCTATATTAAACCTAATATCAAATTGCAGTAAGTCACTCTCGTGTACTTATTTAACAACTCAATATTGCATAAGATCCATGAAAACTCCTAGCTTTCAATTACTAGATATCTATGGCTATCACGCATGTATTTGACGTCATCTCTCGATCTCGGTCTGAAATCCATGGTATGAGTTATTAATTCAGTATCATAAAATCATCTCTCGATCTCAATTACGATACTAACATCATTCAAAGGTGATCAAACCTCTAAAAGCATGAAGAACATAAAACATACGCAAAGAACTATAAGAATTCAATCATTAAATCATCAAATCGAAGGTTCATAACAAAGGTTCGCCTAGCCTCGATAAATAAACTTAGTTCATACTCATAAATAAATACCAATACTCAAACATGTCTTGCAACAATCCAAGCATGATATAATCAAAATAAAACTAAACTAAAGTTTAAAAGTAAGAATAAACTCCCAGCGTCGACTCCGGTTGTAGATCCTCGCTCCTTCTCTTGCTTCCTTCTCGATCGTCACTTTTTGCCTTGTTGGAGTTGTTCCAAAGTTATAGGGTTAGAAGGATGATAGATGGTGGATGGTTGAAGATGAGGGCTGGATCTCGAGTGAAGGAAAATGGAAGGGGACGTGAGGAAGTGTATGTGGTGAATGGTTTTTTTGGACGTGAGTTCGGTGTCAAGTGGAAAGTTGCGTGTGCATCCCCCCTCTCCAAGTTAAGTGATTTCTTTCCTTGAATGCGTTGGAATTCTTTTCCAAATTGGTCAAAAGGAATTCCCCTCCATCTCATCTTATAATATCATATCTTATAATATAAATATTACCTTCCTTCTTATTGGTCCATCAAGTTGATGTCCTTATCTCCATGTTAATTACCCTTTGAAATATTATATTATATGAATGATATCTTTTGTTTCCTCTTGTGTACGTGTGTAGCTTTCTCTAAATCTTAATCAAAGAATTTCCTTCCCATGTAAATCTTACGTGATTTGCTCCTCACGTGTGTATCTTTTGAATGCCAGTGAGTTTTGTCTAGTCTTCAACATGTTAGCTCTATTGCGTCATATTTCATTGTTTTCAGCTCGTTTTCTTGGCCTTCTCGCATTTTTACGTAAATTCCTGAAACATGTAAATTAATACCAAAAAACGTAATATTGTCCAAGAATCACTGTAAAATATAACGAGTAAACATAGAATTATAAGTGCAAAAATGGCACTTATCAACGACATCCATAATTCATCGTCAGACACATGACGGTACATGTCGATACACGACATCCATAATCTCATCGTCAAACACATGACGGCATATAACAACACATGGTATTCACAATAATGCTAATAAAACAGTAATATACCATACCTCATCGCTATCAAGATAGCGGCATACCTGTATCCATCGTCCACCAGCGGTACACAAGCAGTACCATCGCTCGTAGGCGGCATAATCCAGTGCTACACACATAGCGGTATAACTCATCGCTATAGAATCAGCGGCATGATCCCACGTCGTAGAGTCAGCGGCATAAAAAATCGCTATAGATATCCGGCGGTATGAACCATCGCCATAGATGTAGCGGAATGTATCATCGCTATATGATACCTGGCGGCATGAACCATCGCAATAGATGTAGCCGAATGACCCGTCACTATGTAATACCCGGCGGCATGAACCATCGCCAATAGAATAGCGGAACAAACCATCGCTATGAATACCCGGCGGCATAAACCATTGCTAATAGAATAGCAAATAAACCATCGCTACGAATACCCGGCGGCAAACCATCGCCAATAGAATAGTGGAATAAACCATCGCTATGAATACCCGGCGGCATAAACCATCGCCAATAGAATAGCGGAATAAACCATCGCTATGAATACCCGGCGGCATAAACCATCACCAATAGAATAGCGGAATAAACCATTGCTATGAATACCCGGAAACATGAACCATTGCCAATAGAATAGCGGAATAAACCATCGCTATATAGATACCCGGTGGCATGAACCATCGCCAATAGAATATCGGAATAAACCATCGCTATATAGATACCCGACGACATGTACCATCGCCAATAAACTAGCGGAATGAGCCATCGCTATATAGATACCCGGCGGCATGTACCATCGCCAATAAACTAGCGGAATGAACCATCGCTATATAAATACCCGACGGCATGTACCATCGCCAATAAACTAGAGGAATGAACCATCGCTATATAATACCCGGTGGCATGAACCATCCCCAATAAACTAGCGTCATGATATCCCTTGCTAAGAAGCGGTAAATATCCCTCTTCGCTATTTCGCTTCGACATACCAGCGGCATAATATCCCTCGCTTAAGTGGCAAATATCCTCCGTCGCTATCATATGATAGCGGAAAGCTCATCGCTATGCCATATTAGCAGTATAATAACCCTCGCTTAAGCGGCAAATATTCTTCATCGCGGTGGTAGTCAACCTGCGCCACTACTCCTCATTTTATTATGACAGCGGAAATACCCCTCTCTTCGACATATTAGCGGCATAATATCCCTCGCAATAGTAATATGACAGCGGAATTATCCTTCACTTCGACATATTTGCAGCAAATATTCTTCATCGCTATAATATGACAACGGCAAGTATTCACATCGCTACGCCATGCATGCAACCGTAATGCATAACCCGTATTCCAATAAACATCGCCATGAGTGTATTTTAATGCACCTTGCTTCATATGTGACATGCGGAATTTTACCATCGCTTCAACATTTTACCATCGCTTCAACATAATCCATGTCTCATATGACCCAGCAACCACCATGATTAGCAACAACATATTCCAATTATGAACACTTACCACAAAGCACATAAGCAATATAGTTGTGCCACACAACACTAACTATCATCATATATAAGTATGTGCAACATATTCCTATCAGCATGTTCCAGGCCCTCAACAGCCCCAAAGAGCAAACCATTGCTCTGATACCACTAATGTAAGGACCCCCGTGCCCTTAACCCGTTATTAGTGTATTAATCCATACCATTAGTGCATATAATCATACTATCATGGGGAAAGCCATATGCAAGTGTAACACCATATACTATCCAGAAAATTTCTTGCATTTGATCCACATAATATTCAAATTCCCCAACCAAGATCACTTACATATCATGCACCCTTATAATACACTAACATGTTCTCAGTTCATTTAGCAATTCCATAGTTAATTGCATGCAAACTATAAATGAAGAGAGAAAAGCCATTGCCCATTTATACATCCATGTACACATAAAAACGTACTCACATGAGAGCACCCAATGAATGAGCATGTATCCAATGTATAAAATACTATACCAGATACCGTTACTGGTACTTTCATCCTGGAAGCACCTCCCATGCACAGCTCGATCTCAACTCTGAATCTGTGTACTTATTCAACCAGCTCTGGTACCTCGATCCTGGAAGTACCTCAAATCAACAACCCGAGCTCAACTCCAAAGCTGCTGCTACACATGTACCACCTGCCCCAATAGAGACAGCCCCCACACGTCAGCATACCAATACCACAAATCCAATAATCATAATATTGCAGTTCATAATTTACAGAATGTAAATGCCATGAATTTAAATGATACTCCCTGGATGGTATCATCCTCATCCGGATCCCCTGTATTGTCCCTGTTCTAAAAAATAATCAAACTTATCAATTCCCAAACCAGTTAATCGCCACATAGATTAACTAATACCATTTCTATTATGCCAGTTCCATAATCAATATGGTAAAATCATTATATAAAAGACCGTAGATATCACATATATCTAACCAGTGATTCCATGTTCCTATTTCATTGCTCGCTCCACAATAGCGGCATTTTAAACCCCACGCACGCTCAACAATAGCGGCGTCATAACCGATGGTCGTTCAACGGCGACAAATCATTGCTCGCTCGAAAGCGGCACCATACAATTCCCTAGGTGTGTTCACTTATCACATTTACCATGTACCATGTATTTCACTATTCATTTATTTCCAGTACCATATTCCATGTATCTCAATATACGTTTATTGCAAATGCCACATACATGCACTTCACAGTTGCAACATTATAATTGGTTATGCTCGTACGTTATATGTACCTTATAATTCCATAGTCCAAATCAACCCTGCTTGAGTCCCGTGACCCGAAGAATTGTGTGCTAAACACATAAATAACTCGCAATTAAAAACAAGCATGATACCACGTGCCCAAGCACGTCTACAATCCCCAAAAATATCACCAATCAATGACGATTAACCATTTAAAAAGACCGCGGGCGAAGCATGCATCGATTCCATAACATCAACCCAAAACATGCCATGAAACCAGGCATCTCGATCGATCGGACATCAGCTCACGATCGATCGAGAGCCGCAGCAAGATTTGGCACCAAAATTCCCTCGCGCTCGATCGATCGGCGAGACTGGTCGATCGATCACCACGAGCCCGCGATCGATCGGTAGTCTCGCCCTATCGATCGCCATCTACTATTCATCGTCTTCATATTTAGGAAAAAAACGCGTGATCGATCGAGGCCTCAATGCCGATCGATCGGCGAGCACTGTAAAAGCCTAAAAATGGCGTTTTTGAGCTTAAAACTCCCAGAAATCAAACCCAACATCCAATAAACCATTAATCCTCAACAAGGGGGCTATAAATCAACCCCGAACACAACAACCTAAAAATCTTTAAAAACCCATTATCTCAATCCCAACTCAAAACCTTCCCAAACACCACAATAAGACTATCAAATCGAAGATAAATGTGAGGAGGTGGATAATACCTTATTATATTCGAGAAATTTGGCTCCCGAGCCAGGCTTCCAACAATTTATGCACCAAGGCAAAAATGGGGGGAAAGAGAGGGGTTTGAGCGATAGAGAGAGAGATGAGAGAATTGTGTCCAAAACACCGAGTCAACTTGGTATATATAGTACCAAAACTCCAAATTCCCGAGTCCTCCACAAATACATAATGACTCATTAAAAATCATCTGTTTTCAAAAATTACCTCCCAATCTCAAATTCCATTACCAGCCCCAGTACAAAGTACTCGGGACCACAAATCCCACCAAAGACCCAATTCCAAGGTTATCACCACGATGAGTATACAATCTCATCCCTTGGATCCAACGACTCCAAAAACCAGATTTAAAATCCCCGAGAGTCCCGAAACTGTAATTAATTCATAATTGTCACAAATAAAATTCATTAAGGATTATTACCACACCGGGATTAACATCATTAATCCCCGGGCATCACACAATAATTGCTTCGTGCCCTACTTACCTAATTTATAGAAGAGGGGGTGGATGGAAGAGTTTCCAAAAAACAAACCAAATCAAGTCTTTAATTTTCTGAAAATTCAGCATCTCGATCGATCGGTGCATATGTGTCGATCGATCGAGCATCTTCAACTCCCGTTCCTGACTTTCTTTTCCTCGCTCGATCGATCGAGACTAACCTGCCGATCGATCGAGGTTTCTTCATTTTTCTTTGTCAAATATCTGCCATGCTCGATCGATCGAGCTTGTGTTTCCGATCGATCGAGCTCCGATTTTCTTTGTTGGCCAAAACTTCTGTCCTCTTCGATCGATCGCCCTCCATGTTCGATCGACCGGTCATGCCAGAATTCAATTTCTTCAATTCTTGCCTCGGTTTGACTCGTTTTCTTCCTTTTAGTTCAATTCTTCCACTTTCCACCTAGATTCCTGAAACAATCAAATAAATATCAAAAAGCCTAACATCTCACGGAATCTACACGAAAATATATACAAATCAAAGCCAAAATATACGTAAAAATCAACCCTATCAACTCCCCCAAACTTAGATTTGATCGTCCTCGAGCAAACATTAAGATCAAAATGCAAAGTTCATCATCAATACTTTAAATGAATTAACTTAGCAACTCAAACGTAAAAGCTCAGAAATCTCACTAACACTTCAACCATGAGTCAATCCAAAACTTAACAAGAACTGTTTTCTCCTAAGCCAAACAATATATCGCCAAATCGGAAAGTGCGTGTGTGTTCATGTCAATCTTGAGTTTCATATATTCTTTTAAGATCAAATAATGCCATTAAACTCGAAGTCAAGATTACTATTAAACACTCTATAAGCCTACTTTTCAAGCACTTCTCCACTAATGTAATTATTCCCTAGACTTGGATTAATAGGTCTTTTAAAGCTTGTAATGTTTGGCCTAGGTGTTTGGCTTCAAAGAAAAGATAGGAAAATACAAAGAAGAGAGTATAATCATAGAAAATTCAAATTTTTAGCACAGTTTGAGCTTCTCTTCTTTTTATTTTATAACCTTGGCCACTTTGGGTCTTATTTAGTCAATTTTTTTTCTCAAGGCTTTTTCTATCTTTTATTTTCTCATTCAACAATTTTTTTAACAATAAGCTCATCCAAATGTAGCAATTCAAGTGCATCTAATGAGAATCATTATAATCCCTTAGGGTTAAGATAAAAAATTTCAATTTTTTGTTGAATGGGGCTAATTGTATGTTAAACATACTCCATTCTTTAATCAGTTAGGCTCAAATTAGGGAACTAGAGATTGATATAAACATGGTAAGCTTGAAAGGCTCAAACGGTCCAAAGATCGCCTAAATCATTTCCAAGTCTAGTTCATAACTATAAAATTCCGCCTCAAAGTGCCCTCAAATAGGTTCTAGAGTGTTTCAAGATCCTCAAGCAAATCATAGTTAACAAAATTTTTCCAAAATATAATTCCCTCAATCATGACTCAAAAGTGCTCAAAATGTTCCTCAATTTTAAAATATTAACTCAACCAAAGATATTCACAAACAAGTCAAAAATCTTCAAAACTTTAGTTGAGATGGGGATTAATATCATCATGTAATACCGTTGCAAGTCTAATTCATTATTCTTATTGATGCACTTATTTTCAAGGAATTTTTTTTATATTCCCAAAAATGACCTAATCTTATTATAGACTAGTTTCATGCAAGGAAGTAACAAAAGACTACAGCAGAAACCAGTAAACACCCTCCAAACTTAGTACATGCATTGCCCTCAATGTATAGTAAACAAGAAGCGCAAAAGCAAAACACATACCTCGACGACGACCGTCAGTGATCGTCGTCCTCATCATTCTCCGACGGGGGTACTGGATAGTACGGCTCCTCTGGCTGGTACTATGGATATGGCGGATAATCAGGTGGTGGTGGCTGGTATGGTTGGTACTCAGGTGTTGGTGGTTGATATGGCGGGAATGGCTGAAATTGTGGCTCAGACGGGAACTGAATAGTTGGGAAACCTGGGGCCAATGCATTGTTCCATGCACATTGGTATTGCAGGAACTCCATTTGGTGCTGACTTATCTGTGCTTGGCCCCACTGTAGTTCCCGTTGCAAATTTTGGATGCCCTGCTGCTCCAGGTGGATGTTTTGGAGATCCCTGTGAAGGGAGCCCAACGAATCGATGAATGCTCTGTAGCGGAAGATAAGGATGGCCCAGCTTGTCTGCTGCTCGAAGGCCATGGTCGGCCCTTCGTCGGCCTGTAGGAGGTGGAGGTCCATCAATCACAATTGGTCCTTTAGGTGGTAGGAGTTCTTCATCGGCATCCCACTTCACTCCTCCTCTCTTGCAAAGAGCTGTGATAGTAGATGGAAAAGGCAATGCGGAGGTGGGTGGACTCCTGTCGATGTCACAGATGTGGTCATTTATAATGTGCCCCAAATCCACCGTTTGCCCTATGAGTATGGCAAATACCAGGGCAGCTCTCTCCTTGGTAACCTCAGAAGTGTGGGTCGATGGAATGACCCGGGAGGCTATGAAGGAGAACCATGCTTGTGCCTCTGGTTTCAGATATTTCTTTAGGACCAATTGGGGCTCTCCATTCCTGTTTCTTTGCCAGTCAGTCCCCTCAATACTGATTACCGATAGTATCTCATCGTAATTGATCTGGCTCGTCTTGAAAGCTTGGTAATCACTATTCTTTATTGAAGGCATCCTAAAATTTGCATTTAATTTGAATCGATCAAATTCAACATCTTTACCCCTTACGAATACAACCTCCCTTGAATTTGGGTGGACTATCCTTAAATTAGCATAGAATCCCTCACAACAGGGACCACCGCATCAATAGGTTGTTGAATGAACTCAAACCAACCTCGTCGCCTTGCTTCTTGAATGACAGGGCATTCAAGTCGATTTAAACTCACCCCCTTTTCGCGACTGAGGGGTTTGCGGTGATAACTGGGGTACAAGTCCGCAGCTACGGAATTCACAAAGCGCCGCTCATCATAATCTACAGAAGAAGTGGTGGCTTCGACTTGCTTTTGCTTTTTCTTTGGAGCCATTGATCAATTCATAATTCTCTCTTCTTCAATCCCAACCACACAAGAATATACCAATTTACCAACAACAAGAATTCACCGCAATTTCCAACCAACACTTTAATTCCCCAATATCTAACTACTCAACTCCCAAATTCACCAAAAACTTCAATCCTTGTATATCCAAACATACATATTCACTAATTCATGGATATATATAAGAGTTGAAACCGAATACCATGAAAATCTAGGTGTTGTTTTGGAATTTGCTTGAGTTCCTCCTTTTTGATGCAATCTCCCAATTTCAGCTGTGAATCTTCAAATCTGTTGCAAAAACTGTGATTAGATGAAGTTTTGAAGCATATATTGCAAGATTTGTGAGTGTGTGGGAAAAAATTATAGGAAGAAATTGGGGATTAGGTCAAAGGGACGATTTTTTTGCTGTGAAAAAATTGGAAGGGTTGTGAATGATATCTGCTGAAATCGATTTAAAAACAAATTTTTCTGTCTCTCGATCAATCGAGAGTTTCCGTTCGATCGATCGAGCGAGACAGAAAAATTTTCTTCTTTTTATAACCTTCCTCGATCGATCGAGGGTAATCTCTCGATCGATCGGTGACTCCATAAATTATTATTATTATTATTTTTGCAACCCATGGTCGATCGATCGAGCTTTAATCTCGATCGATCGAGCCTTCCAGACCAATTTTCACCAAAAAAAATTTCAATGTTCGATCCGCCCCACCAATTGGACTCATTTCATTTTTCTGCATTTGAAAATTAACGCACGGAGTTAGGCTCGAAAAAAAAATAACAAGAAAGAAAATAAAAACAGTTAGACTAAAAAATGAAAAACAAACAAGTGATAGAGGAAAGTTCTTAATTTATAGTCCCAAGCTGGACTGTCACCTCCGTCTCAGTGGTCCATTTTTGCTTGCTCCTTCGGGGTTTTCACTGTATCAGTAGGTAGTGTCCCTTGAGCTCGTCCATGAATTATAGCTGCTAGTTGCCCGACTAGAACCTCCAAGTTTTTTATAGATGCATCCTGATTTTGCATCCTTGTTTCTGTCGATGAGATTAACTTGGTCAAGAGCTCCTCCATACTCGGCTTAGGTGCATTTCCCGGTCGTTGTTGTGGGTTCAACACGTTGTTTTGGTTGGCCATTGCAAGTTTGGATGATTCCTCTATCCCAGGTTGTAAGTATTGGAGTATGGGTTGTTGGGCTGCCTGTTTCCTACATAGTTAGCAGATTCATTAGACTGAATGAATGGATTACCTGCCTGGCACTCAGTGCTTGGATGATTGCTTCCACATAATTCACAAGTGATAACTTGAGCTTGCATCGCTGTCATGCTCATGCTATCTATCTTTTTTGTTCAACGCTTCCAACTGTGCCAAAAGAGCAGTGATGTCGTCAATTTGATGAACTCCGCTCGGTTTCTTTGGCACATTCCTCTCCGATTGACATTGATAGCTGTTAGAAGCCATCTCTTCCAAGAGTTCATAAGCTGCTTCCGGTGTTTTGCGCATAATGGATCCTCATGAGGCTGCATCAATCATAGAACGGTTAGATGAAAATAAACCGTTATAAAAAGTTTGTACCTGGAGCCAAATAGGAAGACCATGATGTGGGAATCTCCTAAGCAAGTCCTTGAAACGATCCCACGCCTTATATACTGTTTCAGAATCATATTGCCCAAATGTGGTGATATCGTTTCTCATCTTCGCAGTTTTGGAAGGGGGGGAAATTTAGACAAAAAACGCTTGTGTCATCCCCTCCCAAGTGATGATAGATCCTGCAGGTAAAGAGTTCAACCAAGCTTTAGCTTTATCTTTTAACGAAAAGGGAAATAACATTAACCTGATGGCGTCGTCAGAAACGCCATTATGTTTGAAGGTATCACAAATCTCCAAGAAGTTGGAGATGTGAGCGTTTGGGTCATCAGTGGCTACTCCCCCAAACAACACTGAATGCTGGATCATCTGTATTATAGCTGGCTTTATCTCAAAATTGTTGGCTTGAATGGTTGGCCTTGTAATGCTTGACAGTGATCCATGAAAAGCTGGTTGAGCAAAATCCATCATAGACCTTGGATTCGGTGCTTCATTGTTCGCGCCCCCTTCTTGATTGTTATCAGCCATTGCTCGAGCTTCCCTTATTCTTCTTAGACACGTACGCTCGATTTCTGGGTCAAATGGCTCGAGTGCGGGGTTGCTATTCCTTAGCATGCACCAAGAAAATAACTACCTGTAAAAATCGACCCAAAAGGAGAAAATGCGAATGTAGTAAACCCAACGGTCAAAAGTGACAAACAAAACAAAAACAAAAATTAATGGCTAAATTACAATTAACTAATCTCGTATGATATTATACAAATTAGTCCCCGGCAACGGTGCCAAAAACTTGATCGCTATTATTTTAATCAATAATTCTCAGTGTAGCGATTTTAGACCGCAAGTGCACGGTGTCAGGTTTTAGTATAGTGATATAAAAGAAAGGATGTCGAACCCACATGGACTAACGTATAAGTACCAAACAAAAAATTATATTTAGCCTACGAAAAAGATGATTAATTATCTAATTAAACTAAAAACTGAAAAACTCAAAAATAAAACAACTCCTTTGAAGATGCGAAGGAATTCCGCTCAAGAAATTTATCAAGATGTTGATTCAAATGCGTTATCGTCAATGATTTGCTTGTAGAAACAGTTACTAATCAATCAATTCTTAAGGTGACGGATTTCCTAATATAATCAATACACTTTCTCAAGCTGTATTGAAACTAATATTAAATTGACACAATTAACTCTCGTTCACTTAAACCAATTTAATATTGAATAAATCTCAATGAAAACCGTTAACTTTAAATCTCTCAATTCAAAGTGATCACGTATGCGATTTAATCTCTCGATCTAAATCTTAACATACAACACGAATTGTTATAGTGTATTATAATTCATCTCTCGATCTCAATTATAATTCACAAATTCAATCAAAGTTAGCTAGTCTTTGATAGCATTAAGGTTATAATTCATGCACATAAGAATTAATTGACTCAAGCACATTCAAATCAATGATTCAATCACAAAATTCCCTAAACTTGATAAAATAAACTTAATTATATTCAAATCAAATTTACAAGATGTATAATTGTCTCTCAACCTCATAAACATCAAATAAATCTGAAAATCAAAATAATTAGAGTTTAGAAATACGATAACGTAGGAGCGAATCTGTGCGTTGACGATACTTCTTCTCTTGCTTCCTTCCTTGCACTTCAAAGGATTTCTCTAACCTTGGATTGTTCTTGGAAGATGATAGGCGGCTCAATAATATGATATGGGTCTGATTATGCTCTCAATAATTACTCTTTAATTCGTGCCCTACTTCCCTAATTTATAGAAGAGGGGTGGATGGAAGAGTTTCCAAAAATCAAACCAAATCAAGTCTTTAATTTTCTAAAAATTCCGTGTCTCGATCGACCGGTGCATATGTCTCGATCGATCGAGCGTCTTCAACTCCCGTTCCTGACTTTCTCTGCCTCAGTCGATCGATCGAGACTAAGAAGCCGATCGATCGAGATTTCTTCATTTTTCTTTGTCAAATCTCTACCATGCTCGAACGATCGAGCTTGTGTTTCCGATCGATCGAGCTCCGCTTTTCTTTGTTGTCCAAAACTTCTGTCCTCTTCGATCGATCGCCCTCCATGCCCGATCGATCGGTCATGCCAGAATTCAATTTCTTCAATTCTTGCCTTGGTTTGACTCGTTTTCTTCCTTTTAGCTCAATTCTTCCACTTTCCACCTAGATTCCTGAAACAATCAAATAAATACCAAAAAGCATAACATCTTCACGGAATCTACACGAAAATATATACAAATCAAAGCCAAAATATACGTACTAATCAACCCTACCAGACACTAGGGATAAATGTAGACAAGGTAAGCTTGAAAGGCTCAAACGTTCCAAAGATCGCCTAAATCATATCCAAGTCTAGTTCATAATTATAAAAATTTCGCCTCAAAGTGCCATCATCAAATAGTTCTATGATTACTCTAAGATGCTCAAGACATGTCATCAAGTTCACACATATCGTCACTACTTTGAAAGTAATCAACAAGTTCATGACTCAATGTGCTCAAATTATTCCTCATTTTCAACATGTCAACTCAACTCAAAATATTCACAACATGTTTACAATCATCAAGATTCAAGTTATAAGTAGAGTAAAACTAATATCATCATGCCATGGAGTCACTACTTTAATCCAATTACACCAGTGTAAAATTTTCATGCTCTTCATCGGACAATACTAAGCTAATCATGAATTCCACAGAAGTAGACATGTTCAGACACACATTTTAACATATTAAGACTCAGTATCAACACCATTCAAACCTCAAACATAAGCAAAAACACAATTCCCATCTCCACAATATCAACTCACAGTTCAACAATTACTCCCCCAAACTTAAGTAATACATTGTCCTCAATGTAGTGAAAAAGAATAAATAATAAGACAACGTAATACCTGTGGTGACAACCGTCAGTGGTCGTCACCCTCATCCGCATCGGCATCGCCATCATCATCATCATCGTCATCGGTTGGGTGGCGGGTATGGCTGGAGAGTGGGTAGCTTGGGTAAAACCAAGTGAGGGTGAGCTTGAGCCGTGACTGTATGCCAATCGTAGGAGAACCGCAGGAACTCTCTCATTTCTGTGTGCATGTCCTCTTGATTCTGTAAAATCTCCTCTTGGTTTCGCCGAAGTCGTCTATTCTCGCCCTGCATCAATCTCTGTCGAAAATTCATAGCCATCGACTCCTCCTCAAGAGATTGAAACCGTTGAGCATTGGTGCTTGGGTTAGCTATGGTAGAATAGCGACGTGGAACAGGTCGGCTCGATGACTCGGGCTGCTCGGCTGCTTGTGATGGCCCTGGTTCTGACTCAGGCTCCGACGGCGATCGAGAAAAGCGAAGAGGGATGAATGGCATACTTGTCTCATCATGAGACTCCCAAGGTACCTGTTCCCGGCGGCACAGCTCAGTGACTAAAGAAGGAAAGGGTAGACCAATAGTGGTAGAGCCTTCCACCGCTAATTTCATCGAGGAGAAGATTATGCTCCCAATATCCACCGAGCAGTGTATCATGATAGCGAAAACCAACACCGCTCTCTCCCTGGTAACCACGGCAGTGTGAGTAGATTGAAGGACTCGATGAGAAATAAATGTAAACCAGATGTCTGCCTCTGGTGTCAACTGAGTCTTCTTGCAATGTTTGATCAGCCCCTCTGAATTCAGAATCCATTCCGCCCCTTCCCCACATATGGTCGCAATGACTTCATTGTAGTCAAGGTGGTGATGCACATAAGCAGAGTATTCATCGTCTCCTATATTTGGCATCTCATATATGCGATTGATTCGTTCGCTATCAAAAAGAAACTTCTTCCGCCGAATGGTTAGATACGGTCCGTTCACCGCGACCTTAAAGTTTGCATAGAATTCCTTGATGACGAGGATGACTGCATGGCAAGGGGGTGTCACAAAGCGCAACCACCCATGGCGTTCCGCCTCTCGGAGGATGGCCGAATCTGGTGTGTCCATGTCCATTCCCCTCTCCCTTACCAAGTGCCTAGCATGCCATTTTTCATAGAATTCAGATGCGGCATGGTTAGCAAAGCGGGTCGTGTCATATGTTGGGGTGGAGGATGAAGATGAAGCCCCTCCTCTTGGCTTCTTTCTCGGTTCCATGATACGATATGAATGGCAAGGACAATCAACTCCTCAATAATTTCCAACAATGTCCAACTTGTCTCAGACCACCTTCAGTAATTCACTTAGCACCACCAAGCCCCAACAACATCAACAAGTGCAAACTTCTTACACCAATGTCAAAAATTAACTTGCATACCAACAAAGAAATTGAATCCTTTCCAACATTCCCCAATTAAGCATGACCCTGAAATCTCAAGCCAATTTACCTCTAAATTTCGAAACTTTGATGGTGTGTGGTCCTTAGCTTTGAGTAATCTCCACTTTGTGCTTGAAAGTCCACCCTAGCTTGTAATCTGTAGAAAAAACTGGCACAACTTAGCTAACTGTAGTAGAGAGGAGAGGAATTTACTATTGGGTGAAGATTTGAGCGGAGATTTCGAAGAAAATTGGGGATTTGGGGATTTAGGGATGAGAGAATTAGGGATTTGAGAAGAGGATGTGTGGTGAATTTGTGCAGATTGAGTGAATCGAGTGTTTTTAAAAACAAAAAACCGTGACAAGCGATCGGTCTCCTCATATTAAGCGATCGATCGCCTGTGTCCAGTAGCCATTTTTTAAAAATTTGATGTTAAGGCGATCGATCACCTAATATTAAACGATCGATCGACTGTCTCCAGTAGCTTTTTTTTTTTTTTTGTTTTTTTAAATTTCATGTTCAAGGCGATCGATCGCCTGACTCCAGTAGCGTTTGGGTGATTTTTGCTTAGCGAGGCGATCGATCGCCTGACTCCAGTAGCGTTTGGGTGATTTTTGGGCAAGCCATTTCCTGCAAAGAAGACAATGTAACAAGTCAACAACCAAACCAAAATCATGTAACTATTTACTAAAATTCAAAAACGAAGGAGAAAGAAGAAAAAATAGTTCTTGATTAATAGTCCCAAGCTGGACTTCTTGCGTCTGTCACTTCATTCAACAAAATGGACAGTGGTGCACTCCGGTATACTGAAATCATGCCCGTGGTAGTGCTTCAATCGCTGTGCATTCACTGTGAATGTCCCCTTGGTCGGGTCATAGAGCTCAATTGCACCCGAGGGAAACACCTTGGAAATGCGGAATGGTCCGGACCAACGAGATTTAAGCTTGCCTGGAAACAGCCGTAATTTGGAGTTAAATAATAACACCATATCTTCTTCCTTGAAATCACGTTGACTGATCCTTGCGTCATGCCATTTTTTTGTCTTTTCTTCGTAGATCTTGGAATTCTCGTATGCTTGGTTCCGAAACTCTTCCATTTTGTTCACTTGGAGGAGACGATGATCACCTGCAGCAGTTAAGTCTAAGTTTAGATTCTTTATTGCCCAATTTGCTTTATGTTCCAGTTCAACCGAAAGATGACATGCTTTTCCAAAAAACAACCTGTATGGTGTGGTACCAATAGGTGTTTTATATGCAGTTCTATATGCCCATAAAGCATAATCTAACCGTAAGGACCAGTCTTTTCGAGATGTATTGACAGCTTTTTTCTAAACACGTTTTACTTCCCTATTCGACACTTCCGCTTGCCCACAAGTTTGTGGATAGTAAGGTGTTGCAACTTTGTGGGTGACTCCATATTTGCTTAAGAGTTTGTCAAAAAGTTTGTTGCAAAAATGTGACCCACCGTCACTAATGATTGCTCGAGGGGTGCCAAATCGAGTAAAAATGTGTTTTTTCAAAAACTGCACCACCACTCTAACATCATTTAGTGCGAGAAGCTGCAGCCTCAACCCACTTTGACACATAATCGACCGCAACTAGTATAGAGTAGTGTGAACATGAAACTGGAAATGGTCCCATAAAGTCTATGCCCCAAACATCGAACAATTCACATTCAAGAATGTTGTTCAAGGGCATCTCCTGTCTCCTAGAAATGTTACAAGTTCTTTGACATCTATCGCAAGCTGAAACATACCTGTATGAATCTTTAATTAATGTAGGCCAATAAAAACCAGATTCCAGTACCTTTGCAGCAGTTTTGGTTGGACCCATGTGTCCCCTACCTCGTGATCGTGACAATGGCTCAATATAGATGGCATCTCCTCTTTTGGAACACACCTCCTGATCATGTTGTCTGCACAAACCTTGAACCACAATGGTTCCTCCCACATGTAGTGTTTGACATCAGATAAGGATTTATTCCTTTGATAAAAGGTCATTTGTGAGAGGATACCGCTAACCAAATAATTTGCAAAATCGGCATACCACGATAGTGCAAGAACTTGAAAGAACTGTTCACCGGGGAATTTTTCGTTGATTTCTTCCACTTCATTATCATGTTTCTCAATCTCAAAATCAATCCTAGATAAATGATCCGCCACTACGTTCTCTACACCCCTCTTATCCTTAATTTCTAAGTCAAATTCTTGCAATAAGAGAATCCATCGGATTAAACGTGGTTTAGCGTCTTTTTTAGCAAGAAGATATTTAAGTGCCGAGTGATCAGTGTACACAATTACTTTTGATAGACAAAGATAAAAGTGAAACTTATCGAAGGCAAATACTACTGCTAGAAGTTCTTTCTCAGTGGTGGCATAGTTTTGTTGTGCCTTATTTAAAGTTCTACTAGCATAGTAAATAGTATGAAATACCTTATTCCTTCTTTGTCCCAATACTGCTCCGACAGCTGTGTCACTAGCATCACACATCAACTCAAATGGTATATCCTAGTCAGGTGCTATCAAAATAGGTGTTGTTACCAATCTCTCCTTTAGTGTCTCAAATGCCTGCACAATCAGCATTAAAATCAAATGGCGCTTCTTTAGTCAACAAATGAGATAAAGGTTTTGAAATTTTAGAAAAGTCTTTTATAAATCGTCTATAGAACCCAGCGTGGCCTAAGAAACTGCGAATTCCCTTCACGGATACTGGTTGAGTTAGTTCCTCTATCACTTGTACCTTTGCTCGATCCACTTCAATACCCTTTTGGGATATTTTATGGCCCAAGACTGTAGGGTCTTCCTACCTTAACCTCATATTAGTAACGTATTATGAATTAAGCATGTAATAGAGGCATCTTAGAGTTCTGGGTGTTATGTGAGCTTAATGTAATTACAGGCCAAAATGAAACTTCAATAGTTAGTTAATTACATTCCCCAAAATGAATGTTAAGGCTAACAAAAATCCTGTATCTATCTTCTTATGCTCCTTTAGCTCACCATCTCAACCCGACCCTTAGCCTCGATCCAAAAGTGTACCTACAGGAACAACCCATCGTGAGCATGTACATCATTACTTAACATCATGAGTTACTGGCATATAAATAATGCATGAAAATAATTGATAACATATACTTCCTGTTTAATAGTACTATCCTTCCTTGGTTGTCCCTGTGTCATAATTACGCATATCATCATTAGTTCAAGACATGAATGATTGACATCATATTTCGTATGTAAGCTTACAATAATCCATGTTAATTAGTAATGGGACTATCCGGGTTCTATTATGACAGCGGCACAATTGGCCCCCTCGCTCGACATAACTCATCGTATGATACCCATCGCTACGCCTTGATAGCGGATGTATCTCTTATTCAGCAGATGATACCCATCGCTACACCTTGATAGCGGATGTACCCCATCGCTCAGCGGATGATACCCATCGCTACACCTTGATAGCGGATGTACCCCATCGCTCAGTTATGTGAGCGGCAAGACCTTCCTCGCTTGCCCATAATAGTCACCGGACATTCAACCATCCTAAGTAGCATAGTCAAACATGCGTCATCATCTTATAAGCATCATTATTTCAAACATCATCATCTTATCATAATTGTCATCATAACATCATATCATCTTCGCTTATCACAATATCATTATCATAAACTTGTTCGTCATAATCATCATAATCATCATCATAAATACTTATGCAATTAATGCAAAGTCATAGTTTAGGAATATATTACCGTTTGATGCCCGTACGTTTCTTACGTACCTTTTCAAAATGTGGTGAAATCGTAGTACTTTATCTTCTTGAAGTCGTGGGTCCTTGGGATGGTTCTACACAACCATACAATTCAATATTAGAAGCTAATCATAGTCTAATATTCAAAAATCCCACAAAATAAATACCAATTTTTGCATCTCGCGATCGATCGCCACCTAGGCGCGATCGATCGCGAGATCACACTGGACGAGGGGGAAATTTCCTTCTTCGGCGATCGATCGCCATACTTGGCGCGATCGATCGCCATCGTCACCGGTCGATCGCCCAAAAGTGGCGATCGATCGCCAAAGGCTTCTGGAGCCTACTGCCTGCTCGCGATCGATCGCCAAAAACGGGCGATCGATCGCCAGCCTCTGTACCACGAAAAACTCCATTTTTGCACATTTAAACCTCACCAACCTCAACCATCATTTATACCAACAACACATAAACATTAAAACACTCAAAACCTTCAACATACATCATAAAACCACTAAAAATCCAACATCCCACCAAGAATCACACTAACCCAAACAACCCATTTTAAAACCCTTCCAAAACTCAATCAACACTTCAAGAACATCAATAAGTGATATATAAACATCATAGGCACTAAATCTTACCAAGAAGTGCAAGAACAAAGATTTTAAAAGGATTTCTTCCCACCTTTAGGTCAAAAATCGAAAATAAGGGGAAGAGGGTTTTGGGAAAGTGATTTTGGGGATTTGAGTGTAAAAGTGAGGTGAGGTAAAAGTGGTGGGTTAAGTCTTTAATTCATACATTTAACTTGTACCCCAATAATAACATGATGTATATAAAATACATCGACATGATAAGCATTTACAAAATGCAACCAACTTCATTAAATCCATACCATCCTCATAATTAAAATTAACATCCTTAAATCATGTTACTTCTTCATTTCCCACACATATCTTAATCATCGTAATAAATCATCATATAAGCATATTAATATTCAGATTGCCATCAGTTAATTTTGGGGCATCACATTACTCCCCTACTTATAAGATTTCGTCCTCGAAATCACATGCACTTACCCAAAAAGAAACTAAACATAAATCATACCAGAAAATAGTTCCGGGTAGTGTTGCACCATATGCCGTTCCGTCTCCCACGTAGCCTCGTCGACACCCCGGCGATCCCACTGAACTTTGACCATCGGTATAATATTACTTCGTAGCCTGCGATCTTCACGATCAAGAATTCTAATCGGTCGTTCAACATAGGATACATCTGAACTCAACTGAACCTCTGAAGGTTGCAATATGAGACGGATCGGGTTCATACTTTCTCAACATGGAAACATGAAAGGCATCATGAATGCCGGATAAGGACGGTGCTAGCGCCAAACGGTAGGCCAAAGTACCAATGCGCTGTAATATTTCATACGGCCCCACATACCTCGGAGATAACTTTCGTCGCATACCAAAACGGACCACACCCCTGAAGGGTGAGATTTTCAAGAAAACCTTATCTCCTACTTGGAATTCTAGCGGTCGTCGCCGCTTATTGGCATAGGCCGCTTGCCTATCTTGGGCCGCTTTCATCTTTAAGCGTATCGTCTTGATCTTTTCTTCCATATCTTTAATCATATCCGGTCCTCCGACCGCTTTACTAGTCAAGTCCTCCCAATACAGCGGCGATCTACATCGTCGTCCATAAAGAGCTTCAAAAGGAGCCATTTGAATGCTCGCCTGATAGCTGTTATAATAGGAGAACTCCACCAGTGGTACTGAATCCTGCCACGGAGTATCAAACTCTAAAACGCATGCCCTTAACATATCCTCGAGCGTCTGTATGGTACGCTCTGTCTGACCGTCTGTCTGAGGGTGATAGGCTGTACTCAGTCTTACCTCCGTGCCCAAAGCTGTCTGGAGACCCTCCCAGAAATGTGAAGTGAACCTCGGGTCCCTGTCAGACACTATCGAGACTGGAATGCCATGCAATCTCACTACATCCCGCACATATAGTTGGGCCATCTTCAAATATGTGAAAGTCATATTGTAAGGGATGAAGTGGGCTACCTTCGTCAGCCTATCCACGATTACCCAGATCGCATCGAATCCAGAGGCCGACCTTGGCAAGTGGGTCACGAAGTCCATAGATATATGCTCCCACTTCCGTTTAGGTACCTCTAAGCTCTTCAACTCACCCCCAGGCCTCTGTCTTTCTGCCTTTACCTGCTGGCAGATTAGACACCTCTTAACAAAAGCAATTACTTCACGCTTCATGCGTCTCCACCAAAATTGACTACATAGGTCCTTGTACATCTTTCTTCCTCCTGGGTGGATGCTGAACCGGCTACTATGGGCACGGTGCAAGATTCCTTGGCGTAATTCTGGTGTCTTTGGTACCACCCAACGGTTGCCTAGTCTCAATGAACCATCCTCAGCAACTCGGAACTTTGATGGTTGCCCTTGGAGCACTATTGATGACCATCTCTGAATTTCATTATCCGAACTCTGAGCTTTCCTAATAGCCTCAAATATATATGGCTCAGCCAATAAGGTCGACACTCGCACCGGCGACGTGTCCACATCAAAATCATAGCCCAGATGGCAATAAGAAGTCATCATAGCTGATAAGCTCATAGTATCCTCAGCGGTGCTCTTCACTTTTCGACTTAAGGCATCTGCTATCATGTTTGCTTTACCCGGATGGTACTCTATTTCACAATCATAATCCTTGAGTAAGTCCATCCATCTTCTTTGCCTCATATTCAGTTCTGCTTGGGTGAATAAGAATTTCAAGCTCTTGTGGTCTGTAAAGATGGTAAACGTCGTACCATAGAGATAATGACGCCAAATCTTCAAGGCAAAAATGATGGCCGCCAGTTCCAGATCGTGGACTGGGTATCTGGTCTCATGGGGCTTCAACTGCCTCGAAGCATAAGCTACCACGTGCTTATCTTGCATCAACACACAACCCAAACCTTGCAATGATGCATCCGTGTACAAGGCAAACTTCTTACTCTCAGAAGGGATCACCAATACTGGTGCTGTCGTCAAACGACGTTTCAATTCTTGGAAGCTTTCCTCACAAGCTTCGGACCAAAAGAACGGTACTCCTTTCTGAGTTAGCTGTGTCAATGGCTTAGTAATCTTAGAGAATCCTTCGACGAAACGTCGGTAATAACCTGCTAAACCAAGGAAGCTCCGTATCTCGGGCACAGAAGTGGGTGCAGCCCACTCCATAACAGCTTCAATCTTTCTGGGATCCACAGATATCCCACTGCTAGATATAACGTGGCCCAAGAATACCACACTGTCCAACCAAAACTCGCACTTGCTAAGCTTTGCATATAATTGATGATCTCTAAGGATCTCAAGTACTGTCCTCAAGTGTTCAACATGTTCTTCTTCAGTCCGGGAGTAAATAAGTATATCATCAATGAAGACTATGACGAACTGGTCCAAATATGGCTGGAATACCCTGTTCATTAAACTCATGAAAACAGCTGGGGCATTCGTCACCCCAAAGGGCATAACTAAGAATTCATAGTGCCCATATCTGGTCCTGAAAGCTGTCTTCTGCACATCATCCTCCCTTACCCGAATCTGATGGTACCCCGACCTCAGATCGATCTTACTGTAGAGTCTCGTACCCTGTAACTGATCAAATAAATCATCGATCCTCGGAAGTGGATACTTGTTCTTCACGGTAGCTTTGTTCAGTTGTCTGTAATCGACGCATAGACGCATCGAACCATCTTTCTTTTTAACAAATAACACTGGTGCACCGCAGGGCGATACGCTAGGGCGTATGTAGCCCTTGTCAAGGAGTTCTTGCAACTGAACTTTTAAATCCTTTAGTTCCGTTGGTGCCATCCTATACGGGGCACGGGAAATGGCTGACGTCCCCGGTAGCAATTCGATTCCAAACTCGACCTCTCTCACCGGTGGGAATCCAAGAATCTCTTCAGGAAATACATCAGGAAATTCCGCCACTACGGGCACATCTTCAACCTTTAGCTCTTCCTTCTTTCTAGAAATATCAACGGCATAAATAAGATATCCAGTATGGCCTCGTTCCAATAATTGTGTCATCTTGACCGCGGATATCAATGGAATCCTTGAACGAGAACCATCCCCATAGAACGTCCATGGAACTCCCATATCAGATTTGAACCGCACTGTCCTCTGCCTGCAGTTCACAACTGCCTGATACCTGTTCAGAACATCAATGCCCAGAATGCAGTCAAAGTCTGACATTCCCAGAACAATCAAATCTGACCATAGTTCTTTATCCTCAAAATAAATGAGGCCATCGTAGACGATCCGATCAGTAATCATACTTCTTCCAGCGGGGGTCGAGACTATAAGAGGCGTGGGCGACGGAGAAGTGCATATGTGATGCCTTTCCACAAAACTTGTCGACACAAAAGAGTGTGATGCACCTGTGTCGATCAATATAAAAGCAGGGTGCGTAAATAAAAGACACGTACCCGCTATAACCTCCTCCGGAGCCGCTGTGGCCTGCTCCCTTGTCAATGCATACACCTGCCCTTGAGGTGGCCCCGTAGGCTGACTTCCAAATTGCCTCGGTACATATGGGGGCCTGTGTGGTGCTGCTCTGTCCGTAGACCTCCCAGTAGAATTCTGCTGCCTTCCCCTGTTGGGACATTGTCGAGCAAAGTGGCCTCTCTCGCCACAAACATAACATCCTACACAATTCTTCGTCAGATGTGGTTGCCCACAAAGAGAGCATTGAACCTCCCCAACACTGCCTCCTCCCCGAGACTGTCCTCCTCTTGGTGGGGCGTCATTCATGCGGTTTCCCCTCCATCGGTTATCGGGCCTCCTACCACTGAATCTTGACGCCGAAGTGTTCCCCCCAGACTTGAACCGATCGCCCCTTGGCCTTAAATTGTCGGGAGTAGATCTCTGAGGGGGTGCTGGAGGTGGTACAGCATCAGGGTATGCACATACCCCCAGTTCGGCTAACTCAGCCCGTGTAAGTGCATCGTCAAAGCAGGTAGGGCCATATGTAATCACCCTATCATAGAGTTCTGGCCTCAAGCCCTTCATAAAGTTCCTCATTTTTGCTTGAGTGTCGGCGGCGATATGAGGTACATATCTGAGTAGAGAACAGTAGTGGAGGGCAAAATCTGACACCGGCATGGTACCTTGCTTCAACTTATTAAACTCATCCTCTTTAGCTTGACGTGCAGCCGATGAAAAGTATCGGGCCAGGAATCTAGTTCTAAACAGCTTCCAGTTTACCTCTTGACCCTGTGATTCCTGTTCAATCACGGTGGTCCTCCACCACATCAGTGCTTTCTTGGCTAATTGTAATTCTGCTAGCCTTATCCATGCCGTCTTTGCACATGGGGCTGCCACAAATATTTGTTCTATCCTTTCTAGCCATTCCTCGGCTCGCTCCCCTGTTTCAGTCCCTTCAAAAGTCGGGGGCCGATACGCTAGAAATTGAGTCAAACTCAACTCTCCCGGCAATAGCTGTTGCTCGGACGGCTCTTCGCCTAGGGCTGGCGGTGGTAGGGGATTCGTGCGCCCCGCACTAGCGTTCACACTTACCGCATCACCAATGTCGATATTTGCTGCCATACTGCAACACAAGGGTTAACAACAAGATCGAAAAGCAGTTCATATAAACATCGTTAGAAAGCCATAACATGTTATCATAACACCCATATACTTCATGTGCAACATAATATGTCAAAAGTAAGCGCCTAGCCAACCTACTGCTAAGGCTACCCTTCACTCATCCCCGGGTTATCTAACCACTGCTCTGATACCACTAATGTAGGGTCTTCCTACCTTAACCTCATATTATAACGTATTATGAATTAAGCATGTAATAGAGGCATCTTAGAGTTCTGGGTGTTATGTGAGCTTAATGTAATTACAGGCCAAAATGAAACTTCAAAAGTTAGTTAATTACATTCCCCAAAATGAATGTTAAGGCTAACAAAAATCCTGTATCTATCTTCTTATGCTCCTTTAGCTCACCATCTCAACCCGACCCTTAGCCTCGATCCAAAAGTGTACCTACAGGAACAACCCATCATGAGCATGTACATCATTACTTAACATCATGAGTTACTGGCATATAAATAATGCATGGAAATAATTGATAACATATACTTCCTGTTTAATAGTACTATCCTTCCTTGGTTGTCCCTGTGTCATAATTACGCATATCATCATTAGTTCAAGACGTGAATGATTAACATCATATTTCGTATGTAAGCTCACAATAATCCATGTTAATTAGTAATGGGACTATCCGGGTTCTATTATGACAGCGGCACAATTGGCCCCCTCGCTCGACATAACTCATCGTATGATACCCATCGCTACGCCTTGATAGCGGATGTATCTCTTATTCAGCGGATGATACCCATCGCTACACCTTGATAGCGGATGTACCCCATCGGTCAGCGGATGATACCCATCGCTACACCTTGATAGCGGATGTACCCCATCGCTCAGTTATGTGAGCGGCAAGACCTTCCTCGCTTGCCCATAATAGTCACCGGACATTCAACCATCCTAAGTAGCATAGTCAAACATGCGTCATCATCTTATAAGCATCATTATTTCAAACATCATCATCTTATCATAATTGTCATCATAACATCATATCATCTTCGCTTATCACAATATCATTATCATAAACTTATTCGTCATAATCATCATCATAAATACTTATGCAATTAATGCAAAGTCATAGTTTAGGAATATGTTACCGTTTGATGCCCGTACGTTTCTTACGTACCTTTTCAAAATGTGGTGAAATCGTAGTACTTTATCTTCTTGAAGTCGTGGGTCCTTGGGATGGTTCTACACAACCATAAAATTCAATATTAGAAGCTAATCATAGTCCAATATTCAAAAATCCCACAAAATAATCAAAATACCCATTTTTGCATCTCGCGATCGATCGCCACCCAGGCGCGATCGATCGCGAGATCACACTGGACGAGGGGGAAATTTTCCTTCTTCGGCGATCGATCGCCATACTTGGCGCGATCGATCGCCATCGTCACCGATCGATCGCCCAAAAGTGGCGATCGATCGCCAAAGGCTTCGGGAGCCTACTGCCTGCTCGCGATCGATCGCCAAAAACGGGCGATCGATCGCCAGCCTCTGTACCACGAAAAACTCCATTTTTGCACATTTAAACCTCACCAACCTCAACCATCATTTATACCAACAACACATAAACATTAAAACACTCAAAACCTTCAACATACATCATAAAACCACTAAAAATCCAACATCCCACCAAGAATCACACTAACCCAAACAACCCATTTTAAAACCCTTTTTTTTAAAACCCTTCCAAAACTCAATCAACACTTCAAGAACATCAATAAGTGATATATAAACATCATAGGCACTAAATCTTACCAAGAAGTGCAAGAACAAAGATTTTAAAAGGATTTCTTCCCACCTTTAGGTCAAAAATCGAAAATAAGGGGAAGAGGGTTTTGGGAAAGTGATTTTGGGGATTTGAGTGTAAAAGTGAGGTGAGGTAAAAGTGGTGGGTTAAGTCTTTAATTCATACATTTAACTTGTACCCCAATAATAACATGATGTATATAAAATACATCAACATGATAAGCATTTACAAAATGCAACCAACTTCATTAAATCCATATCATCCTCATAATTAAAATTAACATCATTAAATCATGTTACTTCTTCATTTCCCACACATATCTTAATCATCGTAATAAATCATCATATAAGCATAATTAATATTCAGATTGCCATCAATTAATTTCGGGGCATCACATTACTCCCCTACTTATAAGATTTCGTCCTCGAAATCACATGCACTTACCCAAAAAGAAACTAAACATAAATCATACCAGAAAATAGTTCCGGGTAGTGTTGCACCATATGCCGTTCCGTCTCCCACGTAGCCTCCTCGACACCCCGGCGATCCCACTGAACTTTGACCATCGGTATAATCTTACTTCGTGGCCTGCGATCTTCACGATCCAGAATTCTAATCGGTCGTTCAACATAGGATACATCTGAACTCAACTGAACCTCTGAAGGTTGCAATACATGAGACGGATCAGGTTCATACTTTCTCAACATGGAAACATGAAAGACATCATGAATGCCGGATAAGGACGGTGGTAGCGCCAAACGGTAGGCCAAAGTACCAATGCGCTGTAATATTTCATACGGCCCCACATACCTCGGAGATAACTTTCCCCGCATACCAAAACGGACCACACCCCTGAAGGGTGAGATTTTCAAGAAAACCTTATCTCCTACTTGGAATTCTAGCGGTCGTCGCCGCTTATTGGCATAGGCCGCTTGCCTATCTTGGGCCGCTTTCATCTTTAAGCGTATCGTCTTGATCTTTTCTTCCATATCTTTAATCATATCCGGTCCTCCGACCGCTTTACTAGTCAAGTCCTCCCAATACAGCGGCGATCTACATCGTCGTCCATAAAGAGCTTCAAAAGGAGCCATTTGAATGCTCGCCTGATAGCTGTTGTAATAGGAGAACTCCACCAGTGGTACTGAATCCTGCCACGGAGTATCAAACTCTAAAACGCATGCCCTTAACATATCCTCGAGCGTCTGTATGGTACGCTCTGTCTGACCGTCTGTCTGAGGGTGATAGGCTGTACTCAGTCTTACCTCCGTGCCCAAAGCTGTCTGGAGACCCTCCCAGAAATGTGAAGTGAACCTCGGGTCCCTGTCAGACACTATCGAGACTGGAATGCCATGCAATCTCACTACATCCCGCACATATAGTTGGGCCATCTTCAAATATGTGAAAGTCATATTGTAAGGGATGAAGTGGGCTACCTTCGTCAGCCTATCCACGATTACCCAGATCGCATCGAATCCAGAGGCCGACCTTGGCAAGTGGGTCACGAAGTCCATAGATATATGCTCCCACTTCCGTTTAGGTACCTCTAAGCTCTTCAACTCACCCCCAGGCCTCTGTCTTTCTGCCTTTACCTGCTGGCAGATTAGACACCTCTTAACAAAAGCAATTACTTCACGCTTCATGCGTCTCCACCAAAATTGACTACATAGGTCCTTGTACATCTTTCTTCCTCCTGGGTGGATACTGAACCGGCTACTATGGGCACGGTGCAAGATTCCTTGGCGTAATTCTGGTGTCTTTGGTACCACCCAACGGTTGCCTAGTCTCAATGAACCATCCTCAGCAACTCGGAACTTTGATGGTTGCCCTTGGAGCACTATTGATGACCATCTCTGAATTATCCGAACACTGAGCTTTCCTAATAGCCTCAAATATATATGGCTCAGCCAATAAGGTCGACACTCGCACCGGCGACGTGTCCACATCAAAATCATAGCCCAGATGTCAATAAGAAGTCATCATAGCTGATAAGCTCATAGTATCCTCAGCGGTGCTCTTCACTTTTCGACTTAAGGCATCTGCTATCATGTTTGCTTTACCCGGATGGTACTCTATTTCACAATCATAATCCTTGAGTAAGTCCATCCATCTTCTTTGCCTCATATTCAGTTCTGCTTGGGTGAATAAGAATTTCAAGCTCTTGTGGTCTGTAAAGATGGTAAACGTCGTACCATAGAGATAATGACGCCAAATCTTCAAGGCAAAAATGATGGCCGCCAGTTCCAGATCGTGGACTGGGTATCTGGTCTCATGGGGCTTCAACTGCCTCGAAGCATAAGCTACCACGTGCTTATCTTGCATCAACACACAACCCAAACCTTGCAATGATGCATCCGTGTACAAGCAAACTTCTTACTCTCAGAAGGGATCACCAATACTGGTGCTGTCGTCAAACGACGTTTCAATTCTTGGAAGCTTTCCTCACAAGCTTCGGACCAAAAGAACGGTACTCCTTTCTGAGTTAGCTGTGTCAATGGCTTAGTAATCTTAGAGAATCCTTCGACGAAACGTCGGTAATAACCTGCTAAACCAAGGAAGCTCCGTATCTCGGGCACAGAAGTGGGTGCAGCCCACTCCATAACAGCTTCAATCTTTCTGGGATCCACAGATATCCCACTGCTAGATATAACGTGGCCCAAGAATACCACACTGTCCAACCAAAACTCGCACTTGCTAAGCTTTGCATATAATTGATGATCTCTAAGGATCTCAAGTACTGTCCTCAAGTGTTCAACATGTTCTTCTTCAGTCCGGGAGTAAATAAGTATATCATCAATGAAGACTATGACGAACTGGTCCAAATATGGCTGAAATACCCTGTTCATTAAACTCATGAAAACAGCTGGGGCATTCGTCACCCCAAAGGGCATAACTAAGAATTCATAGTGCCCATATCTGGTCCTGAAAGCTGTCTTCTGCACATCATCCTCCCTTACCCGAATCTGATGGTACCCCGACCTCAGATCGATCTTACTGTAGAGTCTCGTACCCTGTAACTGATCAAATAAATCATCGATCCTCGGAAGTGGATACTTGTTCTTCACGGTAGCTTTGTTCAGTTGTCTGTAATCGACGCATAGACGCATCGAACCATCTTTCTTTTTAACAAATAACACTGGTGCACCGCAGGGCGATACGCTAGGGCGTATGTAGCCCTTGTCAAGGAGTTCTTGCAACTGAACTTTTAAATCCTTTAGTTCCGTTGGTGCCATCCTATACGGGGCATGGGAAATGGCTGACGTCCCCGGTAGCAATTCGATTCCAAACTCGACCTCTCTCGCCGGTGGGAATCCAAGAATCTCTTCAGGAAATACATCAGGAAATTCCGCCACTACGGGCACATCTTCAACCTTTAGCTCTTCCTTCTTTCTAGAAATATCAACGGCATAAATAAGATATCCAGTATGGCCTCGTTCCAATAATTGTGTCATCTTGACCGCGGATATCAACGGAATCCTTGAACGAGAACCATCCCCATAGAACGTCCATGGAACTCCCATATCAGATTTGAACCGCACTGTCCTCTGCCTGCAGTTCACAACTGCCTGATACCTGTTCAGAACATCAATGCCCAGAATGCAGTCAAAGTCTGACATTCCCAGAACAATCAAATCTGACCATAGTTCTTTATCCTCAAAATAAATGAGGCCATCGTAGACGATCCGATCAGTAATCATACTTCTTCCAGCGGGGGTCGAGACTATAAGAGGCGTGGGCGACGGAGAAGTGCATATGTGGTGCCTTTCCACAAAACTTGTCGACACAAAAGAGTGTGATGCACCTGTGTCGATCAATATAAAAGCAGGGTGCGTAAATAAAAGACACGTACCCGCTATAACCTCCTCCGGAGCCGCTGTGGCCTGCTCCCTTGTCAATGCATACACCTGCCCTTGAGGTTGCCCCGTAGGCTGACTTCCAAATTGCCTCGGTACATATGGGGGCCTGTGTGGTGCTGCTCTGTCCGTAGACCTCCCAGTAGAATTCTGTTGCCTTCCCCTGTTGGGACATTGTCGAGCAAAGTGGCCTCTCTCGCCACAAACATAACATCCTACACAATTCTTCGTCAGATGTGGTTGCCCACAAAGAGAGCATTGAACCTCCCCAACACTGCCTCCTCCCCGAGACTGTCCTCCTCTTGGTGGGGCGTCATTCCTGCGGTTTCCCCTCCATCGGTTATCGGGCCTCCTACCACTGAATCTTGACGCCGAAGTGTTCCCCCCAGACTTGAACCGATCGCCCCTTGGCCTTAAATTGTCGGGAGTAGATCTCTGAGGGGGTGCTGGAGGTGGTACAGCATCAGGGTATGCACATACCCCCAGTTCGGCTAACACAGCCCGTGTAAGTGCATCGTCAAAGCAGGTAGGGCCATATGTAATCACCCTATCATAGAGTTCTGGCCTCAAGCCCTTCATAAAGTTCCTCATTTTTGCTTGAGTGTCGGCGGCGATATGAGGTACATATCTGAGTAGAGAACAGTAGTGGAGGGCAAAATCTGACACCGGCATGGTACCTTGCTTCAACTTATTAAACTCATCCTCTTTAGCTTGACGTGCAGCCGATGAAAAGTATCGGGCCAGGAATCTAGTTCTAAACAGCTTCCAGTTTACCTCTTGACCCTGTGCTTCCTGTTCAATCACGGTGGTCCTCCACCACATCAGTGCTTTCTTGGCTAATTGGAATTCTGCTAGCCTTATCCATGCCGTCTTTGCACACGGGGCTGCCACAAATATTTGTTCTATCCTTCTAGCCATTCCTCGGCTCGCTCCCCTGTTTCAGTCCCTTCAAAAGTCGGGGGCCGATACGCTAGAAATTGAGTCAAACTCAACTCTCCCGGCAATAGCTGTTGCTCGGACGGCTCTTCGCCTAGGGCTGGCGGTGGTAGGGGATTCGTGCGCCCCGCACTAGCGTTCACACTTACCGCATCACCAATGTCGATATTTGCTGCCATACTGCAACACAAGGGTTAACAACAAGATCCAAAAGCAGTTCATATAAACATCGTTAGAAAGCCATAACATGTTATCATAACACCCATATACTTCAAGTGCAACATAATATGTCAAAAGTAAGCGCCTAGCCAACCTACTGCTAAGGCTACCCTTCACTCATCCCCGGGTTATCTAACCACTGCTCTGATACCACTAATGTAGGGTCTTCCTACCTTAACCTCATATTAGTAACGTATTATGAATTAAGCATGTAATAGAGGCATTTAGAGTTCTGGGTGTTATGTGAGCTTAATGTAATTACAGGCCAAAATGAAACTTCAATAGTTAGTTAATTACATTCCCCAAAATGAATGTTAAGGCTAACAAAAATCCTGTATCTATCTTCTTATGCTCCTTTAGCTCACCATCTCAACCCGACCCTTAGCCTCGATCCAAAAGTGTACCTACAGGAACAACCCATCATGAGCATGTACATCATTACTTAACATCATGAGTTACTGGCATATAAATAATGCATGGAAATAATTAATAACATATACTTCCTGTTTAATAGTACTATCCTTCCTTGGTTGTCCCTGTGTCATAATTACGCATATCATCATTAGTTCAAGACATGAATGATTAACATCATATTTCGTATGTAAGCTCACAATAATCCATGTTAATTAGTAATGGGACTATCCGGGTTCTATTATGACAGCGGCACAATTGGCCCCCTCGCTCGACATAACTCATCGTATGATACCCATCGCTACGCCTTGATAGCGGATGTATCTCTTATTCAGCGGATGATACCCATCGCTACACCTTGATAGCGGATGTACCCCATCGGTCAGCGGATGATACCCATCGCTACACCTTGATAGCGGATGTACCCCATCGCTCAGTTATGTGAGCGGCAAGACCTTCCTCGCTTGCCCATAATAGTCACCGGACATTCAACCATCCTAAGTAGCATAGTCAAACATGCGTCATCATCTTATAAGCATCATTATTTCAAACATCATCATCTTATCATAATTGTCATCATAACATCATATCATCTTCGCTTATCACAATATCATTATCATAAACTTATTCGTCATAATCATCATCATAAATACTTATGCAATTAATGCAAAGTCATAGTTTAGGAATATGTTACCGTTTGATGCCCGTACGTTTCTTACGTACCTTTTCAAAATGTGGTGAAATCGTAGTACTTTATCTTCTTGAAGTCGTGGGTCCTTGGGATGGTTCTACACAACCATAAAATTCAATATTAGAAGCTAATCATAGTCCAATATTCAAAAATCCCACAAAATAATCAAAATACCCATTTTTGCATCTCGCGATCGATCGCCACCCAGGCGCGATCGATCGCGAGAACACACTGGACGAGGGGGAAATTTTCCTTCTTCGGCGATCGATCGCCATACTTGGCGCGATCGATTGCCATCGTCACCGATCGATCGCCCAAAAGTGGCGATCGATCGCCAAAGGCTTCTGGAGCCTACTGCCTGCTCGCGATCGATCGCCAAAAACGGGCGATCGATCGCCAGCCTCTGTACCACGAAAAACTCCATTTTTGCACATTTAAACCTCACCAACCTCAACCATCATTTATACCAACAACACATAAACATTAAAACACTCAAAACCTTCAACATACATCATAAAACCACTAAAAATCCAACATCCCACCAAGAATCACACTAACCCAAACAACCCATTTTAAAACCCTTTTTTTAAAACCCTTCCAAAACTCAATCAACACTTCAAGAACATCAATAAGTGATATATAAACATCATAGGCACTAAATCTTACCAAGAAGTGCAAGAACAAAGATTTTACAAGGATTTCTTCCCACCTTTAGGTCAAAAATCGAAAATAAGGGGAAGAGGGTTTTGAGAAAGTGATTTTGGGGATTTGAGTGTAAAAGTGAGGTGAGGTAAAAGTGGTGGGTTAAGTCTTTAATTCATACATTTAACTTGTACCCCAATAATAACATGATGTATATAAAATACATCAACATGATAAGCATTTACAAAATGCAACCAACTTCATTAAATCCATATCATCCTCATAATTAAAATTAACATCCTTAAATCATGTTACTTCTTCATTTCCCACACATATCTTAATCATCGTAATAAATCATCATATAAGCATAATTAATATTCAGATTGCCATCAATTAATTTCGGGGCATCACAAAGACTATACCTTCTTGTACCATGAAGTGACACTTCTCCCAGTTTAGTACTAAGCTGTTCTCCTCACACCTTGTCAATACGAGATCAAGATTATGCAGAAATGCATCAAATGAATTTTTCCAAACACAGAAAAATCATCCATGAATACTTCTAAAAAGAAACGTAGCAGGTGCATTACAGAACCCAAATGGCATTCTCCTAAATGCAAACGTACCATAAGGACAAGTGAAGGTGGTCTTCTCTTGGCCCTCAGGTGCAATTTCTATCGGATTATATCCCGAATAACCATCTAGGAAGCAATAATAATCATACCTAGCTAGTCTCTCTATCATTTAATCAATGAAGGGAAGGGGGAAGTGGTCCTTACGTGTAGCTTCATTAAGTTTTTTATAGTCAATACAGACTCTCCAATCAGTGACTGTTTTAGTAGGTATTAATTCATTATTTTCATTGGTAATAACAGTCAGAGCTCCTTTCTTTGGTACACATTGCACCGGACTTACCCATGCACTATCTGAGATAGGATAATACCTGCATCGAGTAGCTTAATCACTTCCGCCTTGCTACTTCTTGCATCTTTGGATTCAAACGGCGTTGTGGTTGCACCAACGGCTTGTAAGTGTCTTCCATCAAAATTTTATGCATGCACATCGATGGACTTATTCCTTTTATGTCTGCCACTTTCCATGCAAAGGCTTGCTTGTGCTCCCTCAAAATCCTAAGGAGTTTCTCCTCGTCAATACCTGTCAGAGATGAAGACAGAATTACTGGTAGAGAATTATTATTGCCCAAATAAACATACTTGAGGTGAGTTGGTAGGGTCTTGAGTTCAAGATTGGGTGGTTCTTCAATGGAAGATTTCTGTGGCTTGATGTCCCTTTCTCCCAACTCCCCCAAATTATTTCTTTGACGTCCAATGTAAGGAGGGTTAGCTCGCATCTGAGCAACAATCTCTTGTTCTTCTTCATCCTCGGGCATGTCCTCATCATTAGTGAGATAAGCTTCCACCGCATCTTTGCATTCTGTTCGAAACACCTTGTCAGACAACACATCAACATGGTCAATACTAAAACACATATGCTCGTCATGTGGGTGTTTCATAGCCTTAAAAACATTAAAAGTAACTTGATCCTCCCCTACACGGAGGATCAACTTCCCTTGATGCACATCTATGAGTGTTTTGCCAGTGGCTAAGAATGGTCTTCCCAAGATCAAGGGCATTTCGGCATCTTCTTCCATATCTAACACGAGAAAGTCCACCGGGAAAATGAATTTATCCACTTTGACAAGTACATCCTCGATGAGTCCTCGAGGGTAGGTGATAGACCTATCCGCCAGTTGAAACGACACTGTAGTGGGTTTAGGTTTGCCTAATCCCAACTTCCTGAAAATTGACAGTGGCATTAAATTAATACTCGCACCCAAATCACACAAAAATTTAGTCAATGAAATAGAGCCGATGGTGTAGGGTATAGAGAAACTCCCTAGATCTTTTAACTTAGGAGGCAATTTGTTTTGCACAATCGCTGAACACTCCTCTGTTAAACTTACCGTCTCATGCTCTTCTAATTTTTGCTTATTTGATAAAATTTCCTTCAAAAACTTAGCATAACTAGGCATTTGAAGTAAAGCATTAGCAAATGGTATATTGATATGTAATTTCTTAAAAATTTCAAGAAATTTTGCAAAACTTGCATCCACCTTAGCTCTTTTTAATGGAGCGGGAAAAGGATGTGGGATTTGTACCTGCATTGGTAGTGTGATGGGTGTCTTGATAGAAGACTTACCTTTCTCTTCAACGTCTACTTCAGTCTGTCACTTTCCTCTATTTGCACGTCCTCAACTTCCTCTTTCTCCTCAATAGGTGATCCGGTTTGCTTACCACTTCTCAATGATATAGCCTTTACTTGCTCCTTCGGATTTTTCTCGGTATCGCTAGGCAAGGTTCCTTGCATTCTTCCTGACAAAATATTCCCCAACTGTCCCACTTGAGTTTCCAAGTTCTTTATTGATGCATCCTGGTTCTGCATTCTATTCTCTGTTGATGTAATAAACTTGGTCAGCAACTCTTTCATACTCGGCTTTGATGGATAACCCGGTGGAGGTTGTGGATTCAAAACATTCTTTTGGTTAGACCAAGAGAAGTTTGGATGATTCCTCCACGGGTGGTTATAGTTGTTGGAGTAAGAGTTACCCTGTTGTGGCATGTTTCCTACAAAGTTAGCATTTTCAGTATTTTGCACAAAAGGATTACCTGTCTGGCATTCCGTGCTCTGATGGTTGCCTCCACATAAAGCACATATGACCACTTGAGCTTGCATTGTATCATGCTCAAGATATCCATTTTCTTATTCAACACCTCCAACTGAGCTTGTATCGACGTCACCTCATCAACTTGATGCACCCCAATCGGTCTTTTGGACACATTCCTTTCGGACTGCCACTGGTAACTGTTGGATGCCATCTCTTCCGAGAGTGTGTAGGCTTCCTCAGGCAACTTTCTCATAATGGTACCTCCTGCTGCTGCATCAATCATGGATCTATTAGCAGAAAATAAACCATTGTAAAATGTTTGTACCTGAAGAATCGGAAGGCCATGATGTGGGCATCTTCGAAGTAGATCCTTGAAGCGCTCCCAAGCTTCATACAATGTCTCCGGATCATGTTGCATGAATGTGGTGATATCATTGCTCATATTAGCTGTCCAATGGAAGAGGGAAAGTATTTTGATAGGAAGGCTTAAGCCATCCCCTCCCAAGTAGTGATCAACCCTGCAGACAATGAATTCATCCAGCTCTTAGCTTTATCATTTAGAGAAAAGGGAAAGAGTCGTAATCTGATGGCGTCGTCAGTGACGCCATTGTGCTTGAACGTATCACATATCTCCAAAAAGTTGGAGATATGAGCATTAGGATCATCAGTAGGCGATCCTCCAAATTGCACAGAATGTTGAATCATTTGGATTATGGCAGGCTTGATTTCAAAGTTATTATCCTGGACCCTTGGTCTAGTGATGCTAGACATGGTGCCTTGAAAAGTTGGTTGTGCATAGTCCATCATAGATCTTATAATTGGCACTTCATCGTTGTGTTGTCCACCATTCCCTCGATTATTCTCGGCCATCTCTCTAGTTTCTTTCCGAAGTCTTCTGCAAGTTCGTTCAATCTCTAAGTCAAGTGGCTCTAATATAGGTCTGTCACTTCGTAGCATGCACTACAAAGACAACTCCCTGCAAAATTCAACACAACGAAGAAAAAGCAGTAGTGAAATCGCATAAACCGTAATAAAAGTAATAATAAAAAAATATGGCTAAATTATAGTCAACTAATCTCCTATGATATTACTTAAACTAGTCCTCGGCAACGGCGCCAAAAACTTGATCGCTTTTATTTTAAACAATTTTTTCTCAGTGTAGCGATTCTATACCGCAAGTGCACGGTGTCAAGTTTTAGTATAGTGGTCTAAAAGTAAGGATTGTCTTACCCACAGGGACTAGTAGTAATTACCAAATTTAACTAGTGTTCTATATTTAACCTACAAAATTGATTGAAAGATTAACTAATTTATTCAGCTTCAATAATCAACCGCACCACAAAGAATTAAGATAATAAACAGTAGAGATAAATATCGAGACTTCGGTTCACTTGAGTAATCCCCCACAATTTACCTACTAGTTCTAATTAAAATTAATGTATCTAAGGTGACAAGTTTTCCGGTTATATCTAATCTACTCTCTCGAGCTATTTTAAACCTAACACCAAATTGCAGTAAGTAACTCTCGTTCACTTATTTAACAATTCAATGTTGCATACGTTCTATGAAAACCCTTAGCTTTCGATTACTAGATATCTATAGCTATCACTCGTGTATTTGACGTCATCTCTCGATCTCGGTCTGAAATCCACGGTTTATGTTATTGATCATCTCTCGATCTCAATTGTAAACTAACAACATTCAAAGAGTAGCTAATCCTTTAAAAATATTAAAAGTATAACATAAACTCAAAAATAACATTCACTCAATCAAAAACTAGAATTAAAATTGTGGGTTCATACACAAGATCCCCTTGTCTCGATAACAAACTTAGCCTAGCATAAAAAACAACGTTTTATAACATCTAACAACATTATAAACATTGGAATTCGAAAATAAAGCTAAACAAAGGTTTAGAAATACTAATAAACACTCGATGTGAAATCGTGCGTCGATCCGATGTTTCCGTCTCTAGCTGCGTTGCTTTGAATCGTCTTGAAGGTGATTTCTCTTCCAATGGTAGGCTGCCTCTTCCGAGCTGAAAGAACCCTCATTTTTACCTAAAAACTCCAATTTATATGCTCTTTCACGAGCCTAAGAAGTCTGGTACTAAAAATAGCCCAAAACTTAATTAAGAAATTTTTCATGTTTGGGACTCTGCATGCGATCGATCTCTTCGTTTGTGGCGATCGATCGCCTTCAACTTTTTCTCCTCGGCGACCGGTCTCTTGTGATAGGCAATCGATCTCCTATGTGTTCTACCCCAAGGCGATCGATCGCTTGGTTTGTTGCGATCGATCGCCTATCGCTTCAAATTTCCGTCACCATTCTGGCTTCAGGCGGTCGATCTCCTGGTGCATGCGTATGATCGCCTGTTGCTTTTATCATCTTTTTAATCTTTTTCACTTCTTTTCCCATGGCTTGCCTCGTCTTGTCATAGTTCCACCTTCTAGTCCATAAAACGGGTTTTTCCAGTATTTCTTGCACTTCTACTGGATTCCTGGAAATATAACAAAACACAACCAAAAGTATAAAATCTTCCAAGAATCACTATAAAAATTGCAAGAAATATATGCAAATATAAGTGTAAAAATGACACTTATCAATCACCTGTTGATTTAATTCATCTATTCTGAAGTTTACCTAGCTGGTCTTTATATATGTAGCAAGATAGCTTTGTTCTACTACATTGGTCAGTTAGTTAGTCCTTCTTTGTCTGTGTTCAGTGATCACTTTCTGGTTCTAGCATAGATTAGTCCTGTCAATCATCGGCTGGACTTAGTTCAGCTAGCCTGTGAAGTTGATCAGTGCAGCTGATCATTTTGCTAGTCTGACTTGTCTGGTTTAAACTTCAGCTACTTTGTTGATGCATTTTAAGCAATAAACAAGTTTGCTGCACACTTGAAAGAATCATTAGAAATCGATGAACCCTATTTATACTACTCGGTAGAAAAAGTGCAGTAAAAAAATAAATAGGACACATGATTTTTTATCTAGAAAACCCCACAAGATGAAGGGAAAACCACGAGACCTAGTCCAGTATAAATATCAACTATAAACAATGATCTTTTACAGTGTCTTAACAATGAATCGAACAAAAAACATGAAGGTGATCCACCTCCTTCCATTGAGAGGGAGAGAACTCTTTATATTGACTTTCCTCCCCTCCACTTTCTGAAACACCCCCCTTTTTAGACTCTAATTCCACATCTTAGCCATTAATTACTTCCATCATGCCCTCTTTCTTGGCCACGAATTACTCCCCCATCATGGAGGATTGGGTACCTTCTATATCACTACCATCCCCTTGTAGTCGAGCAAAGAGGATAATCGAGGAGAAAAGCAAGGAAGTGTAAAGAAATCTCCTATATATGAAGTCCGAGGCAATAACAACTGATAAGTAGTTAGAAATCCCCGAGAAAGTCAGGTAGTAAGAAATCTGCTTGAATCATAATAAGTTGAGTTTGGCTTTGCAAAGTTTGTAAGACACCCTGGTCTACCTCAAGCAATGATATATAAAATCTGTAATGAAATATAAGCTCATCCTTAGATCTAGACATAATAGGCATCCGAGCAAATAAAGTTCATCCAAACTCTAGAAATAATAGGCATACGGGCAAATAAAACTCGTCCTGAGCACCAACACGAATAAAATTCGAGCTCAGCGAACACAAAAAATATCTATAGCAAATAAACTTCCCAAGCAAATAAAGATCATCCGCATAATAAGCATCAATTCGAGCAAATAAAGCTCATCTAAATAATAAGTATCTATAGCAAATAAAGCTCATCTAGGATAAGAAATATCCTGAATTAATAAGCAGCCCGAGCAGGTAAAATATGTATGAACCCGAGTATGATAAGAAACATTCCAAGCAGGTGAATATAATCTGGCTCCAGGGAAAATATCCCGAGCAAATTAATATATGCTCCATTGTAAACATACCGAGTAGATAAATACAACTGAGCTCCAGAGAAAATATCCCAAGCATATAAATATAACCGAGCTCCAGGGAAAAACTTCGAGCAGATAAATGTATCCGAGCTCCAAGGAAAATATCCCGAGCAGATAAACATGACTGAGCTCCAAGGAAAATGCTCGAGCAAATAAATATAACCGAGCTCCAAGGAAAATATCCCAAGCAGATAAATATAACCGAGCTCAAGGGACGACATCCCGAGCACCAAAACTCAGCCACATTTTATGTTCAAATACGGACCAAAAATCTCGATCCTGCATTTAACCCGCCGACAACGGAGACCGATCAAATATCATGAACATCAATAGCATAAGCTCGACACCGGAGCACCAAATCTCAGTCACTTTTAGGTTCAAATAAGGACCAAACATTCTAGTTCCGTATTTAATCCACTAACAACGGACACCGATCAAATATCCCAAACATCAATAAAGCATGCTCGACACCCGAGCACCAAAACTTAGTCACGTTTTAGTTTCAAATACGGACCACACATCCTGATGACGATTAACCCGCCAAACAAGGACATAAATCAAATATCCCGAACAACAATAGAACAAGTGATAAGTGTCATTTTTACACTTATTTTGCTATGAGATTCTGGTGATTTTTATATTGATTCGGGGAACAATATTACGCTTTTGGTGTTATTTTTGTATGTTTAGGAATCTAGGTCCAAGTGTGAGGAAATGAAGGAAAGGAGCCAAACATTGATGAAAAAGACTCAACCGAGCCAACATGTCAAAGGAAAGAAGAAAAAATCACAAAGTTGGGTTCTTTCCAGTGCCCGATCGATCCTGAGCAAGAGTCCAATCGATCAGGCGTGGATCATCAAGGCGTGATCGATCTCTTGATGAGCACGATCGATCAGTCGACTATGATTTTCAAAAAATATTTCCTTTTAGGGTTTGAGTCTTACAATGAATCTACTTACTTCTTCCTCCGCTATATAAGGCACATGGTGGACTAAAATAAGGACTTTTAATCTGATTTTAAACCCAAGAACATTGCCTTTATCTCACAGCACTTCAAGCCATTGAAGAGTACGATACCTTGGAAGAGATGGAACGACGCAGTGACGCAAGGATTCGACACCAAGCACACTACAGTCGCCATAGTGTCCATCCAGGAAGCCGTAAAATGTACTATACGCTGAAACCCCACTTTTGCTGGGAATGTATAAAGATAGACATTGCCGAGTTTGTGACGAGATGCTTGACATGCCAGCATAAAGCAGAGAGATTGAAACTGGGCGGTATGCTACAGAGTTTAGAAGTGCCACAGTGGAATTGGGAACACAATGCCATAGACTTTGCAACTCATTTGCCCAGGTCAAGCAGATGTTGTGATGCGACTTGGATTATTTCCGTACATTTTATACTATATGCCGTACCTACTTGTACAAGAAAATATCTATATTGTATGTGGACAATGTGGTTCAGATACATGGAGTACAAGTTTCCATTGTTTCCGACAGAGATCCAAGATTTGCATCAAATTTTGGAGCAGTGTTCAGAATACCATAGGTCCCAAATTAGAGATGAGTACCGCCTACCACCCACAAACAGATACCATCCAAACACTAGGGTATATGTTGCGATCTGTAGCAATGGATTTTCGTGGTAATTGGCAAGAATCACTATCATTGTTCGAATTATCCTACAACAACAATTTTCATACTACTATCGGGATGGCACCATTTGAGGCTTTATATGGCAAGAAATGTCGATCCCCAATATGTTGGAATGAGATTGGCGAGAGGCAATTGACACAACCCGAGTTCGTAGAAAAAATGCAATAAAAGATTGAATTAATCCGAAAACGAATTAAAGTAGCCCAGGACTAGCACTCTAGCTATGCCAACAAAAGGAAAGACCGTTGGAATTCCAAGTTGGGGACAAAGCATTTTTGAAAGTGTCACCCTTCCGTGGGAAAATATGTTTTGGACCCCGAGGTAAGTTATCACCTCGCTATAATCATCCCTATCAGATTGTGGAAAAGATTGAATCGACGGCATATCGATTAGCCTTACTACTATAGTTATCGCTGATATGATGTCTTTCATGTATCTATGCTGAGAAAGTATGAACAAAATACATCCCATGTGTTGCAACTTGAGGAGATTGAGGTGGACAATTCTTTGTTCTTTGTGGAACACCCAGTCAGAGTCCTGGATAGAAAAGATAAGATATTGAGAAATAAGATTATTCATTTGGTACTCATACAGTGGAGCCAACATGGCACGAAAGAGTCTACTTGAGAATTACAGTCCAAGATGCAACAAGAATGGCCACACTTATTTGAAGTTACTCCTTTGTATTTCGTGTCAAGTTCTTACGGTAATTCGATGTATCTGAAAAATCGATTGAATATACTATGTTGAATTCGTGTATTTTCTGATTTCGAGGACGGAATCTTTTAAGTGTGGAGAAATGTAAGGCCCCGTTGCTTCCGTCTATATTTTCAAAAAGTGCAGCTATAGAGCTCACAAAATCAGAGTTTTAAATAACAAAAGTCAACATGCAATATATATTTTGTGCACTGCAAGCTTGGGAAGTAGAATTCATCAAGAAAAATCCAAGTTTAGTACAAGAAGCTTGGAGTTTGGTTAGGGCAGCAGCTTGTGGGGGGCTTTGATGCTCAAATCTTCAAGATACTCAAGGGTATAATTCTCTTTTCAAGTTTATTTTCAGTTGGATTTAAGCATTGTTAAGCTTCGAATTGGAAGATAGTGTCCCTTATGAAAGTTGTAGTATTTTGGCTTAGCTGCCCACAAAATCAGCTACTTTGGAGTTAATATGAGAAGGTTATGATGATTTTATGAAGCTGTGCACAAATCAAGTATGAATCTTCATGCATGTTACATGCAGTGTGTTCTGCAAAATTATGGGACAAATATGTTCTAAATTCGAAGTTGATGTAAATGAAAAAGTTGTAGATATTTGAATTACATTCTATTTGATAGTAAATTCAGCTAATTTGGAGTATGCAAAAGTTATGCTAGTTTTACTAAAGGGTGACAAATCTGGAAACATGGTACCTTCGAGTTTTGAAGCTGAGATGTTTTGATAAAACTGTACCTCAAAAAGGACAAATTAGCTTAAAGTTCATAAAAGATTAATTGTAGAATGTTAAGATATCTAAATTCTCCCACTAGAATCAGGTCATTTGGATGTCGTAGGAATTAGTTATGAAGTTTTAACAAAAAGTGGTCAACCTGGAACTTAGAATTTCCATGTTTTACATAAGTAATGTTTAGACCCAATTTACCTTAGATAATGAACAAGTTTGGGGAAGTATCAAACATATAGCTTTCAAGATAAATTGGACCCATGTAATTTGGTTAACTATTGGAAAGGTTATGAGCCAATTACTATGAGCATGTTAGTTGCAATTTTAAGAAGTTGCTAAGGGTCAATGTTGAAAATATGAACATGATATTATGTAGTGTTGGAACACTTTGAGGATATAATTGAGGTGCAAATAACCAGGTTGTGATATACCGAGGTCAATTTGAGAAGTACGAATGTCCTTGATTTTTATTTGCTCGGCTGAGGTACGTAAAAAATCGGAGACATATGATGTTCCCGGGGTATACTTTATTTGTCATTATGTGATCTTATGTTATTATATGACATGTTGAACTGCAGTATATGTTATTATATGATATATTGAACTCCGTGATATGTGATTACATGATATATTGAGCTACATAATTTGAGATTACACGATACATTAAGATGTATGAACATTGGGCATATCATATTGATCTTACTGATCCTTTGATACCAATCGACGATGATGAGATCTACAATGCCATAGGAACGCTGGGCACGATGATAAAAGACAGTTTAGGTAGAAACTGTAGTTTAACGCGTTGTTGCCGGGCCTAGAAACGAGGGATGCTGGCACAACATATCGCAGTGTTTGTCGCCACCATCTGCTCGAGCTTGATATTGTTGATGATCTTTCTTTTGATTCCGGACATATCGACAATTTGATATTGTTATCCTGCATGCATTGCATTTATGCACAACAAGCATCTCATGAAAACTTTGTCATTTTACATGTTTCTCCTACTGGGGTTACTGACCCCCTTCGTCGGGGTTGTCTTGTCTTTGTTGTGTGGGCATAACATGTAGTAAATGTGGACGTCATGCAGATGCTCGAGATGATGCATCTATGAGTACCGGAGCTCCTTGAGAGCAAGCTCAGGTTCATGATGTTCTGTATTCATCCCAGTTAGTTGATAAACACATTTTAATAACAAACTTACTCGCCGGGGTATGCCCGAGAAGATGTATTAGGAGTATGATATTTCTAAGAGTCTTGATACTTGACTTTTAGGAGATGATGTGTTCATTTGTCAAACTGGAATTATATATTTTTAGTATTAACAACAAGTTATGGATATATAATCAAGTTGAAAATTTTTAGAGCCAAGTTTTGTTAACTTTTAAAACAAATCTTTCGTTGTTGACATTAAATAATCATTGTGTGATAATTCAACGCATGATTAGGACCACGCCCTCACAGTTGGTATCAGAGCATAGTCTGGATATGCTCGAACTAGAGTTAGGACATTGTGCCTAGTCACAAATTAAGTGTTTGCATATGTACTTGAATGCGTGCCTTTATCTATTTTTGCCTACTGTGGACATGTTAGAATGTTCGAATTTCGACTTGTAATGAATATGTAAGCAACAAATTGTAGGTGAATTTCATGTAGACATTGTATGCTGTTATTGGGAATTAATCCTTACATCTTGTAGAATGGCACCTAGAACAAGTGGTTGGAAAGGCAAGGGTCCTATGCATGAATCCGTATCTACTCATGGTATCGCCAAAATGACGATGTAGAGGAGTTAGCTCATCAAGATCAGGACTTGGAGATGGAGTCTGTACTAGCCGTTTTCAGAATATGCGTCCATCTAGATTTAACGGGACCGACTCTGGAGAAAGAGCAGAATCATGGATTCGGGAGATGGAGTACTTATTCAATCTAGTGAACTACTCACCATCAATAAGATTGAAATTAGCGGTGTACCAGTTAAGATACATCTCAACTCTGGTGGGAAGCATCTAGAAAAGGATTACTGGAGGCTGGAATGACCATAACTTGGGAGGTCTTCCAAGCGCAATTTTTGGAATAGTATTCCCCTCCATCGATTTATACTACTAAGGAGGCCAAATTCAATAACTTGGTTCAAGGGAATTTGTCTGTGGCTGAGTATGCATCGCAATTTCTGCACTTCTAAGTTATGTTCCCTATGTTGCTACTAACTCCAAGGCTAAGTATACCAGATTTGTAGATGGACTAAGTATACCAGATTTGTAGATGGACTGTATCCTTCCATTTATACTTTTGTGACCTCTTGAGATATACTTACCCTGAGGCTGTTGAGAGAGCTAAAAGGGCTGAGGTCGGATTACTCATAGGAGGTGCCCATTCCACAGTTACCTCAGGGAGCTATATCTTCTTCCCTGGGTCCATTCCAGTAGCAATTGCCGAGGCCACATCAGTTCCATAAGTAGCAAAAGTTCAAACCCAAGGGTAAGAAATTTAAGAAATATCAATCCATCTCTTTTAGCTCCAGTTGTTCTTGGGGTTTTGTGGGAGTACCGGCTTAAGGTATTCCTTGTGAATTGTTTGGAGGTAGACGTCTCACTGACCAGTGTATAGAGGTGAGAGAACTTGTCATAGCTGTGGGAAGACAGGACAGTTTGCACGAGCCTGTCCATCATGTAACCAGGGATCAATGCAGCCACAATAGCAGATGCCCAGGCTAGGGGTGGTTTTAGGGGTGGTCCTTAGTTTTGACATACTCAGTCTTATCAGCAATCCAGTTACCTGTAGTTTATGGGTAATGATCCACCGACTTTTTCGGGTCCCTAGCAGGCCAGAGTATATGCCTTGATCGAGGATCATGACAGAGAGGCTCCAGGTGGTGTGATTGCAGGTAATTGTATTATTTTTGGTCATACTACATGAGTTCTATTTGATACAAGAGCATCACATTAATTCATTTCATCTAGACTTGTTGATGAGCATGATCTAGAAATTGCATCACTACATGAAACTTTGATTGTATCTACACCAGCTGGTAGAATCATGATATCCAGTTATATTACTTGTATACTCCAGTTTGAGGAGAGTATTATGATTACAAACTTGATGGTATTACCCATGTACAACTTTGATTGTATTATTGGTATGGATACTCTCATGAACTATCGATCCACTGTTGATTGTTTCCATGGTATGGTGAGATTTTGATAGTATTACGGCTCCAAGTGGAGGATCAAAAGTCCCATTAGTATCCGCTGTAAAAATGTTCTGATTGTTATCCTTAGGAAATGAGGGATATTTGATTTATGCAGTTGATGTTACAAAGGAAGAACCGAATTTGTCTGACATTCCAGTTGTCAGGGATTTTGCTGATGTATTTCCAGAAGAGATTTCTGGAATTCCGCCGGAAAGAGGAATTGATTTTAGCATTGAGTTAATGCGCGGTACAACGCCAAGTTCTAGAACACCATATCGAATGGCACCGGCAGAACTCAGAGATTTGAAAGAACAGTTACAAGATCTTCTTGAAAAGGGTTATATACGCCCGAGTAGGTCACCTTTGGGAGCACCAGTACTATTCGTGAAAAGAAGGATAATACAATGCGGATGTGTATTGATTATAGGCAACTCAATCGGGTGACTGTAAAAAAGAAGTACCTGTTGCCAAGAATCGATGATCTATTTTATCGATTTCAAGGAACATCGATCTATTCAAAGATTGATCCTCGTCCCGGTTACCCTCATGTCCGAGTCAGAGAGGAAGATATTCCGATTACAACTTTCAGAAACAGATATGAGCATTTTGAATTTCTGGTAATGCCTTTTGGTCTGACTAATGCAACAACAACTTTTTTGGATATGATGAACAGAGTGTTCATAAATTTCTTGGATAAATTTGTGATAGTGTTCATCGATGATATATTGGTGTACACGAAATCCAGGAAAGATCATAAGGAAATTTGCGATTGGTTCTTTAGACTCTTTGGGAAGCTCAATTGTATGCTTAATTATCCAACTATGAATTTTGGTTGGATCAAGTTAAGTTTTTTGTCACATGATATTGGCTCATGGAATATATGTTGATCCCAGTAAAATGGAGGCAGTAATCAATTGGCCCAGACCAACCAGTGTACATGAAGTCCAAAGTTTCATGGGTTTGGCCGGCTATTATAAGTGATTTATCACGGGACTCTTTCAGATAGCCCGATCTATCACCCAGTTTACCAAGAAGAATCAGAGTTTTATTTGGTCGGACGAATGTGACCAAAGTTTCAAAGAGCTAAAGTAGAAATTGACCACCATCCGTATCAGGGGGATTTGTAGTAAGTGCAGATGTGTCTTAATGCAGCATGGGAAGGTCATAGCTTACATTTCGAGACAATTGAAGAAAATGAGTCTCGATACTCTGTCCATGACCTTGAATTAGCTACTATTGTTTTCACCTTGAAAATATGGAGATATTACCTCTATGGCGAACAGTTCATTATATACTCTGACCATAAGAGCCTAAAATACTTATTCGCTCAGTCAGAGTTGACATGAGATAGAGGCGACTGATGGACGTGCTGAAAGATTTTGATTGTGAAATTCAATACCAACCAGGGAAATTGAATCTGGTAGCCGATGCATTGAGTCGAAAAATGTAGGATGTTGTAGTAGCATCAATCCATGTCTGGCAGAATTATGAAGAATTGTGCACTTCTCGGTGGGCTTACCAACCCCACGGAGAATGTTTCATTTTCTCTGCGTTGCAGTTTGAGCCACGTATCATCTCATCGATTAAGATGTCTAAAGAGATAGATCCGTACATCAATAAGTCAAAAGAAATAGTTCCCTTTGACCACCCGTCCAAATTTAATGTATCACTTGATGGTTGGTTGCAACTGAATGGCCTGTTAGTAGTACCGAATCTCACGGACCTGAAGGAAACATTGATTCAGGAGGCACATTGCAGTCGCCATAGTGTCCATCCTGGAAGCTACAAAATGTACTATATGTTGAAACCCCACTTTTGGTGGGAAGGTATGAAGAGACATATTGCCGAGTTTCTAACGAGATGTTTGACACCAGCAGGTTAAAGTAGAGAGAATGAAACTGGGAGGTATGTTACAGAGTTTAGAAGTGCCACAGTGAAATTGGGAACACGGTGCCATGGACTTCGTAACTCATTTGCCTAGGTCAAGAAGAGGTTGTAATGCGATTTGAGTTATAATCGATAGATTATCCAAGTCCGCATATTTTAGACCGTATGATCGTACCTACTCATACATGAAAATGCCGCGGTGTATGTGGACAATGTGGTTCGGATACAGGGAGTACCAGTTTCCATTGTTTCCGACAGAGATCCAAGTTTGCATCAAAATTTTGGAGCAGTTTTCAGAATGCCATGGTACCAAATTAGTGATGAGTACTGCTTACCACCCTTAAACAGATGGCCAAACTGAGAGAACCATCCAAACACTAGAGGATATGTTGCGATATGTTGCAATGGATTTTGGTAATAATTGGCAGGAATCATTATCATTGGTCAAATTCTCCTATGACAACAATTTCCATATTACTATTAGGATGACACCATTTGAGACTTTGGCAAGAAATGTCGATCCCCAGTATGTTGGAATGAGATTGCCAAGAGGCAGTTGAATCAACCTGAGTTCGTAGAAGAAATGCAAGAAAATATTGAATTAATCCGAAAACGAATGAAAGCAGCTCAGGACCGGCAAGCTAGCTATGCCAACAAAAGGAGATGATCATTTGAAGAGGTGTCCCTAATAAAAGTTTTAGTATTTTGGCTTAGCTTTAATTGGCCACAAAAATCAGATAATTTGGAGCTAATATGAGAAAGTTATGATGATTTTACTAAAATACGCATAAATCAAATCTGAATGTTCATGTATGTCACATGCAGTGTGTTCTTATAAATTCTGGGGACAATATGTTCCAAATTCGAAGTTGATGTAGAAAATTGTATATCTTTTAATTACATTCGATTTGATAGTAAAATCAGCTAATTTAGAGTTAGTATGCAAAAGTTATGCTAGATTTACTAAAAAGTGTCAAATCTGGAAACATGATACCTTCGAGTTTGAAGCTGAGATGTTTTGATAAAAAATGTACCTCAAAATGAACGAAATAGCTTAATGCTCATAAAATATGAATTGTAGAATTTTGAGTTATCTAAATTCTCGTACTGGAATCAGGTCATTTGAATGTTGTATGAATTAGTTATAAAGTTTTCACGAAAAGTGGTCAAATTGGAACTTAGAATTTCCCTTGCTTTACATAAGTAATGCTTTGACCCAATTTGTCTTAGGTAAATGAACGAAATTGGGGAAGTGTCAAACATGTGAAATGTCACATTTTGAGTTACTTTCAAGATAAATTGGACCTATGTCATTTGGTTAACTTGGAAAAGTTATAAGCTAATTGCTATGAGCATGTAAGCTGAAATTTTAAGAAGTTGCCAAGGGTCAATGTTGAAAATATGACATGTTATGTAGTATTGGAACACTTTGATGATATAATTGAGGTGCAAATAACCAGGTTGTGATATACTGATGTCAAATTGAGAAGTACGGAAGTCCTTGATTTTTTTTTGCTCGGCTGAGATACGTAGAAAACCGGTTCTACCAGGATATCTGATAAAGACATGTGATGTTCCCAGAGTATGATTTATTTGTCATTCTGTTATTCCTATGTAATTATATGACATGGTGAACTGCAGTATAAGTGATTAGATGATAAATTGAACTGCATATTATGTGATTACTTGATATATTAAGCTTCATCATATGAGATTACATGATACATTAAGATGCATGAACATTGGGCATATCAATTGATCTTACTGCTCCTTTGATACCAATTGACTATGATGAGATCTATAGTGTCATAGTAACGATGGGCATGACGATAACAAACGGTTTAGGTAGAAATTGTAGTTACACGCGTTGTCGTTGGACCTTGTGGGGTCCTCATTACTTAATCCATTATGTATTTCATTAAGCATACATATGTGAGTCTGAATTAAGTAATAACATACACTGATTAAGAGTATCTTACTAGTTAAGTTGTTACAGATGTACCAAAACACTAGTGTACAAAAACCAACTAACTTTTCTATACATACATGACATAGAAAATGAACAACCTAAGCCAGTACAACTCCTATGCAGTGGTTCACCTCGCAGCGGAATAAGACTCACGATTCCCACGTCTATGCAATCCTACAGAAACATTCACAAAACGTGAGTATAGATAAACAACTATCTCCAGTGCAATATCAAAACACAATATCAATAATAATGATAAAGCACAATAAATCATCTCATGTGAATGTTCTGTATCATGCATCCACAAATGCACCATGTCATGACATGTCTCAACAAGTACCCTATTATCACGAGACTAAAATGATATGCCTATTCAGCTCAATATGTCAGTGGAACCACCTCACATCTTCATATTAGCAGCACATATCATAGTACCGTCATCAAATGATAATAGCCAGATCATATACCCAAAAACCGGCGTATATCTCTATATATCATAACCGAGCATATACCCAAACCAGGCGTATATCTCTATATAGCATAACCGAGCATATACCCAAACCAGGCGTATATCTCTCTGTCACATAACCGAGCATATATCCAAACCAGGTATATATCTCTATGTAACATAACCAAGCATATACCCAATACCAGGCGTATATCTCACATACATATGATATCCATGTATGAACATGCATATGAAACTACCAATCATATGACACAAGATAACATAAATCATATGATATCAAAACCATAACATCATCATCACATCATATCTATACTCCGTACGTCAACACGTACCTGTACTGCGACACAAACGAGATAAATGAGGCGTCACTGGCTAAGTGCCTCGTTGTCCTGTCCCCTGAGATGATGCTACAACAATGCCAACAATATATCATGTTATCATATGCATTAAAATCAAATTCTACAAAAATATAACATTTTAAGTCTACCGATCGATCGGTCACCCTAGCGATCGATCGGTCCAAACAAGTAACCCTAGCGATCGATCGGTCAAAAGCCAGCGATCGGTCGCTTAAATAGTTGAATTTCTCAAAAATGCTACGGCATTTCACCGATCGATCGGTCGCTTTCAGCGATCGATCGGTACATGCACGTCCTTAACTTTCTCCCGTTTTACCGATCGATCGGTCGATGACAAAATTTTAAAACCATGGCGATTAGAGATTTGGTAAGGGTTGAATTGAATGCTGTTTTCTCTTTGACTACGAATAAGATGAGTAGGAATTGAATTTCCAATCGATAGATAATTGAAAGTATTCGAATGTTTTGATTTGATGACTAAAAGATAATTTTCCAAAAGTACGGTTACCTGGAAACCAAGAATCGCTTCACTCTCATAAGTTTAATCATCTTAGTAATCTCGTGAATTAGTTTAATTTTAGAATTTGCTTAGTAGTAATCATTCATCCTAAAACCCCCTTGTTACTATTCGCTTTTGGCACAAAATGAATTTACCTTCCCTGTGAGATCGATCCCTACTTCCACTACTGCATATTTTTGTCATTAACTGAAGAAGGGTTAATTTGGGCGTACACGATAAGCGCTACCAAATTTTGGCGCCGTTGCCGGGGAAGGCAACATTTATTTTGTGTCGATTTTTTTTTTATCCCGCATTACTACTTTGGTTTGTTAATGAGTACAGGTGGATCGTTCAATCACGAAGATAACTTTCACTACGATCCTGAGATTGAGAGGACACTACATCAGAGGAGACGAGACGCACGAAGAATTTTAGAACAAGAAGAAGAGGAAAGAAACAACATGGCTGCAAATCAAAGCTTGAGGTAGCTGGCAAATCCTAACTTGGATCAACAACCGCTCTGCATCAGTTTCCCTGCTCTGGCCAATAACGTAAACTTCGAACTTAAATCTGGTTTAATTCACTTATTGCCAGCTTTTCATGGTCTTGCAGGTGAAAACCCGCATAAGCATTTGATGGAGTTCCACGTGGTGTGCACTACCATGAAGCCGACCGGAAACACTGAGGATCAAATAAAGCTAAGAGCGTTCCCGTTTTCTCTAAAGGACGCTGCAAAAGACTGGCTCTTCTACTTACCATCCGGATCGATCACCACGTGGACTGACTTACAAAGAGTATTCCTAGAAAAGTACTTCCCAGCTTCAAGGGCAACGAATTTGAGGAAAGAGATATATGGTGTGAAGCAGCTCTACGAGGAATCACTACAAGAGTACTGGGAGAGATTCAAGAAGTTGTGCGCAAGTTGTCCACAACACCAGATAAGTGAACACCTTCTCATCCAATACTTTTATGAAGGTTTACTTTCTTCTGACAGGAACTTAGTGGATGCGGCAAGCGGAGGAGCATTTATAGATAAAACAGCGGAGGAAGCTAGAAGGTTGATAGCTAACATGGCGGCCAACTCCCAACAATTCGGATATGTGCGCCATGAACAACCGCAAAGAAAAGAGGTAAACGTATCAAACTTAGAACAACAACTGATAGACCTCACTTTTCTTGTGCGTGGTATGGCAGGTGGAAATGTAGGTAAGACAAAGCCGTGTGGAATCTGTTTGGCTGCGAACCATGCTACAGATGCATGCCCCTCACTACAAGAGACAACCACGGAGAACGTGAATGCAGCGGGAGGATTCCCAGGGCCACCACAAAGGAGTTATGACCATCCACCACACAACTACAATCAAGGGTGGAGAGATCATCCGAACCAAGGTTATGGAAACCCACAGATGAACCAACCTCCACCCTATAGACCGCCATATCAGCGACCTCCACCACCACCAGTGCACCCTCCTTCTGACAGGTTAGAACATAGCATTAAAATTATTGCTGAAAATAGTTTACAATTTCAACAGGAGACGAGGGCAAGCATCCAGAGCCTGACTACACAGATGGGACAATTGGCAACTTCAATCAGCAAGATCGAAGCAAGGATTTCAAATGGACTGCCGTCACAACCAGAGATGAACCCCCGTCAAAATATTAGTGCTATCACAGTGAATATGAATGAAGATGCAGCCGAAGAGAAGGTGGTATTGACGCCACTTCAGAAAGAAGAGATGACGGAGACAGAGACAGATGTTGAAGAGCCAATGCAAGGGGAGACACCACGAGGTGAGTTCCCTAAACTTTCTGAATATAAAGAACCACCCCCTTTCCCCCAAGCATTGAAGGACAATAGGAAAGGTACCGGACTCAAAGGCCTCTACGAGATGAGTCCACGCTGCAAAGAGCAAGTCCCATTGCATGGAACCGTGAAAGAGGATCGAAGCAAGGAACACAAGGGGCAGCCCAAGGTCGAGCTCAATGACAATGTTTCGGCGGATAACCAAAGAAGCATCCCCATTAAATGCAAGGATCCAGGTATGTTCTTTATCCCATGTGAGATTAGTGCGATTAGGATTGAGAAGGCTATGCTCGATTTAGGATCATCCATAAATGTCATGCCTTACTCAATGTACTCTCAACTGAAAATGGGACCTTTAAAAAGGAATAGCGCAGTTATTCACTTAGCTGATAAATCCACGGTCATACCTAAGGGGATAATAGAGGACGTAGTTGTGCATGTAAAGAACTTGGTCTTCACAGCCGATTTCTATGTCTTAGACATGAGAAATGGTGATCCTTCTAGTCTAATTATTTTAGGAAGACCATTCTTGATATCATCAAATTCAGTAATCAATATGAATAGCGGTTTGATAACCATGGAGTCTAATGGTGAAATTGAAAAATTCAACATGTATGAACCCATTAAACCTCTTGAGCATTCTAGTTACGCTATTTATGTACATTACGACTATGATTCTGATTTTGATAATGATGAGTTGTGGGAAATGGGAAAGGCTACTGATGGCCTTGACGAGAAGAAAGGTATGGATCCTCCTCCTGTGCATTCTGTTCATACTATTGCTGCTTTATCTACTCATGATACTGCTGACCCTATTATTTCTCAATTGCAGGATCGTACCAACGGAAAGAAGCAACCTCTGGATCGACCAAAGCAAGCAACAAATGCTGGAGGAGTAACAAAGACTGGGACGACCACTCAAAGAGCAACAAGCCGAAATACAGAGGAGTGAAGAAGATATTGAGGTGGTTAAGGAAGGACAGAGCGACACCGCATCACCCACCTTGATAGAGGACTGGCGTCGGGCCACCGACGTTAAACAGAGGAGCTGCTTGGGAGGCAACCCAAGGGGAGTTAGTTTCCCTTTTACCTTTTTCGTTTTATTGCTTTCTAGTTTTAACTTTTCTCTTTTCTTATATTTTTGCCTTACATTGGGGACAATGTAAGATTTAAGTATGGGGGAGGGATTAGTAGTGTGTTATTGTTTTTCTTATTGCAAAAATACAAAAAAATCGAATAATTTGAAAATTTTGAGCTCATAGCTAGTAATGAACACATGCTTAGAATCACTAGCCCATGATGAAACCTAATTGATCATGCATGCTTTTGAACATAGGTGAATTGTTAACCTTGGAACACTTTGAACTCTAATGCAAATTTTACTTTGACTTAGTAATTGAATATTTTGAGCACAAATCCGTCATGACTTGTGAAGTGTGCATAGCTTAGTGAAGATTGTGTGAACTTTGTAATAGTCTTAAGAAGTCTCTAATACATGCTAGAACTTAACTACATGCTCTTTGAGGCGTATGTCTAGACTACTTGCAAACATGAAAATGATATAGGCGATCTTTGATGCGTTTGAGCCTTTCAAGCCTACCATGTAAATAAAATCAATCTCTAGTACCCCTTTTGAGCCTTAATGTAAAAGAATGGTAGTATGCTAAGCATACTAAAGACCCCCATTCAACATTTCTTGACTAGCTTATCATCCTACCCTTTAAGCCTAAATGTGATTTTAATCCATACCTTTTAAGGGAGTATGATGTATTTCATTCAAATGCACTTGGAAATCGTTGAAGTATATTTGTGAGCTTAATTGTCAAAAGAATGGAATGCATGAAAGAAAAAGGAATGCCTTGAGAAAATAGATAAAAATATGACTCCAAGGGGAGCCAAGGCACAAAAGAAGAAAAATGTTGAAATAAACCTTGAAAAAAAAAATGAACAAGGTTTGAAAAATTCATGCAAGAAGAGAAGTTTTAATGTGCATTTCATCATACTCTCTTGTTTGAATATCGTTACCCTTTCTTTCATAAGCCAATACCTAGGCCAAGCTACAAGCTAACAAAGACCTACTTGATTTGTGTTTGCATAGTGGCTAAGATAGTGGAGAAGAGTGTGCAAGTGAGCTTATACTTGTGTTAGTGTATGACTTGAACTATTGTGGATTTGCATCTTTTGGATCTATAACTTGTATGCAACACTAGTTTATGACCACACACACACGTTCACTACTTTGTTGGGTATGAAATGTCTAGGGATTGAACTTGTTCCATTATTAACTTTTCACCGCCGTTCATTATTATGCATGTTAAAATTGTTGAGGCATTAGAGTGAGGGCAAGTTGCTTTGTTATGAATCTATGAGCCAACCAAAAATATTGTAGTTTTGTTTGTTTACTCGAGGTCGAGTAAAGAGTAAGTATGGGGGAGTTTGATGTGACTAGAAATAGACACATCTTTAGTGCTTAATTGTCTACGATTTGGTAGGTTTTGATGGATAAATTGATACGTATGCTACCTAATCGTATATTTGTGTAATTATAGGTACAATCGAAGAAAACGAGCTAAAAACGATGCGTAAAGACCAAGAAGAGACATGGACATGACAAGGACTCAAAGTGGATCAAGAAAAGGGCAAAAACGTAATTTTGGAGATGGCAATCGATCGCCCGGAAGAGGAAATCGATCGCCTATGGACAGAAACATTTTCATCAAATTTGAAGAGTCAGCGATCGATCGCGAAGGAGTGGCGATCGATCGCCAAAGTCTACTGGAACTCGGCGATCGATCGCCACTTTATAGCGATCGATCGCCTCAATGATTTTTCCGAAAAAAATAATGCAGCGATCGATCGCCACATTCAAGGCGATCGATCGCCGAAGAGTCCGGAAATTTGGAAATTGAGTCTTTTACCATGTTTAAAAGATTGTATCCCATATTTATCACTTCCATACCTTAAAACTCGAAGACAAGCCTCATTAGCAGCAGTTTTGGATAGTTTTTTTAGACTCTTAGAATTTTTGGAGATTTTAGATTAATTTGTTTTCAAGTTTTCTTCAAGAACAACGAAGAACGGAACCGGAATCGACAAGCCGGAATCGTGATTTATATTAGTAATTTCTTTTCCTTTATTTATTTAATGTTTTTCATTGAATTTTTATTGTTTTTAGATTTAATTATGCTAGGCTAAAACTCTTCGATTCTTGGTTGAAGGGATACCTGCTTTTGGAATTGAACCTTTTATGAGAATTTGGTTTGATTGTTGAATTATATTTAGATTTCAATTCGTTTCTCAAATTTCGAATTCCATGATTGTTGTGTTTGTGTATTAGATCGATCACCTAATATCCAATTGCATAATCGATAGTTTGTTAAGAAACAACTAAGATCAATAATTAACCGGCTGTAGGTGTTGTTGAATTCTTAGGAGAAACGGTTGAGTAATCAATTTTAACGGCTGTAGTTTTCATTGATTAGATTTATCGAACTCATTAGTTTTGAAAACTATCATTGATTTAATCATTAACGGCTGTAGTGGTGATTAGAGATTTGGTAAGGGTTGAATTGAATGCTGTTTTCTCTTTGACTACGAATAAGATGAGTAGGAATTGAATTTCCAATCGATAGATAATTGAAAGTATTCGAATGTTTTGATTTGATGACTAAAAGATAATTTTCCAAAAGTACGGTTACCTGGAAACCAAGAATCGCTTCACTCTCATAAGTTTAATCATCTTAGTAATCTCGTGAATTAGTTTAATTTTAGAATTTGCTTAGTAGTAATCATTCATCCTAAAACCCCCTTGTTACTATTCGCTTTTGGCACAAAATGAATTTACCTTCCCTGTGAGATCGATCCCTACTTCCACTACTGCATATTTTTGTCATTAACTGAAGAAGGGTTAATTTGGGCGTACACGATAAGCGCTACCAATAAACTAATAAACTACTCTAATCCAACCAAAACGATTGATGATCACGAGAAAAATCCAGAAGAAAGAATTATCAAGACAATGGTTCACCTAAGCAATTCCCTAAAATTCTTTTATCCATCCATCTCTAACGCGGTGAGTTTTCTGAATTCATTCAATATATTCTATCTAGATATATTAAACCTAACTGCAACAAATGACTTTTGTCCACTTATTTAACAATTTGATATTGAATGAAACTTTATGAAAACCACTAACTTTATATTAAATAAGCTAATGCTATCACTAGTATGTACTTTCATCTTTTGAGCAAAATCTTAAACACAAGGCATAAATTACAAAGTCATATTCTAATATTATCTTTCGATCTCAATCATAATAACTAGAATCATTCAAATGTAGTCAAACCTTCAAAAGCATTAAAAACATAAAACATGAACATAGAAGATGTAGGAATTCGATCAATAATGATGTTAAAGAAAAATCAATGTTTAAGATATTTCTTAATTATCCAAAATACATCGAATCAATAATAATTCAAAACTAAAGCTTAAAAAATAAGAGCAAACTCCCAAGTCGACTTCATTCATTGATTCTCAATCCTTCCCTTGCTTCTATCTTGATAATGCTCCTCGATTATCTTGTTGGATTGTTCCAAGACCTAGGATGAATATGTGGTATGAAGATGGATGATGGTGAAGGTGGAAGATGGAAGATGGAGTCTACTCATATGTTAGAATATGGTTATCCCCCTTGTTCACCTTCAAAATCTGATATATGGAGTGATATATAGTCCCAAAATCGTCCACGAGTCCTCCCCAACTTGGTAAGATTCGTGCATATCTTTAAAAATAGTAATTTAAAATTTCCTTATGAGGGTTGGCGCTGGGGCGCCACATGAATCAGCGCCAGGGCGCCACTTTTCTAAAAAAACTCACAAAAATCTGCACTGACTAGCGCTGTGGGCCTATAGGTTGGGGCCCTAGAGCCAGTCTTGCTACCGGATGTTCGAAATTTCAAGTTTTGGCGCTGGGGTGCCTATTTCACCAGACGCTAGGGCGCCACTTTCTGTAGGGTCTTCCTACCTTAACATCATATTAATAACGTATTAAGGACTAAACATGCCCAGTTCCGGCACACTTGGGACCACCCAACGGTTTCCAAGCCTCAACGTACCATCCTCTGCAATCCTGAATCTCGATGGTTGTCCTTGAAGGACCAATGCTATCCATCTCTGTATCTCATCATCTGACTTCTGAGCCTTTCTGATATTCTAGAAAATGTCTGGCTCAGCTAATAATGTTGATACATGTACCGATGATGCAAATACATCAAAGTCATAACCCAACTGATAGTAGGAAGTCAATAAAGCTGACAAATGGATGACATCCTCTGTTGTGCACTTCAAAGCGTCAGCTGTCAAGTTAGCCTTGTCCGGATGGTATTCTATCTCAGAAGCATAGTCCTTTAGCAAGTCCATCCATATCCTCTGCCTCATGTTCAACTCCGCCTGAGTAAATAAGAACTTCAGGCTCTTGTGGTCCGTGTATATGGTAAATGACGCATCATACAAATAGTGCCGCCAAATCTTCAAGGCAAACACAATAGACACCAATTCCAAGTCATGAACTGGACAACTAGTCTCATGCGGCTTCAGTTGCCTCGAAGCATAAGCCACCACATGCTTATCTTGCATCAACACGCATCCCAAACCCTGTAGCGATGCATCTGTATATAGGACGGACCTCTTGTTCTCAGTGGGAAATAACGTCTTAGGGTTCTGGTTGTTACGTGAGCTGTTTAGATTACAGGCCAAAACAAAATAAAACTTAAGGAACAACCCATCATGAGCATGTACATCAATATACTTAACATCATAAAGATAATGGCATATAAATAAATGCATGGAAATAATCGTAACATATACTTCCTGGTTAATCGCATTAACCCACTTTGGTTGTCCCTGTTTCATAGTCATGCATATGGGCATCTTACCCTATCGTATGACATCTTACCATATCATAAACATCATATGGCATCTTACCATATGGGCATCTTACCCTATCGCATGGCATCTTACCATATGGGCGTCTTACCCTATCGTATGGCATCTTACCATATGGGCATCTTGCCCTATCGCATGGCATCTTACCATATGGGCATCTTACCCTATCGTATGGCATCTTACCATATCATAAACATCGTATGGCATCTTACCATATGGGCATCTTACCCTATCGTATGGCATCTTACCATATCATAAACATCGTATGACATCTTACCATATGGGCATCTTGCCCTATCGCATGGCATTTACCATATGGGCATCTTACCCTATTGTATGGCATCTTACCATATCATAAACATCATATCATCTTTACTCATCATAAACATCTTCATCATAAACTTACTTATCATAATCATCATCATAAACATCATATATACTTATGTAATCATAGCATAATCTTAATGTAGGAGTGTGTTTTACCGTCCGATGCCCTTAATTCCCAAAAGTGGAGAAATTTGAGAACTTTATCTCCTTGATGTTTTGGGTACCTGGGATGGCTCTACACAACCATACAAATCAATATTAGAAGCTAAACAATAGCCAGATACCAAAAATTTAACAAAAAATCATCATTTTCCATGTTTTAAACAGCGACGATTGATCGCCTCACGTTTTGCCTCGCGGCGATCGATCGCTTAAAATATGGCGATAGATCGCCTGTAGCGTTTTTCGCCACTGGCCTTCGGCGATCGATCGCCTCATTTATGGCGATCGATCGCCACTCGCTGGTGCGCGATTTTCACCATTTTTGAGCATCTTTCCAAGCTCCAACTCATACCTTTCAAACCCAAACTTTCCTACAACATCAACATCATCAAAACTCACTAAAACCCACTAAACCACTTCAAAAATCATACCCCAACAACATACAACACATACTCAAAACAAACCCAATAAATCACTTCAAAATCACCACATTTCAAAACCAAACATCATAAAAACTTTAGGAAGGGTTCCATACCTCTTGAAGACTCCAAATCTTAACAAAAATTCCACAAACAAAAGTTTTGTGGAGCTTTCCTTCTCCTTCCTTGGTGGATTTCGAAAATAGGTGGAAAGGGTAGGGTTTGAGAGTGATTTGGGGATTTTAAGTTGAAAGGGTAAAGTGAGTTGGGTAGAGTGGGGAAAGGGTTATAAAGATAATTAAAAATTGTACCCCACCAATTAACATGATGTATAAAATACCCCAACATGGTATTTTAAAAGCATTTTCAAAAAAATGCATTAAACTTCCACTAAATCATGCTTTCCTCATAATTGACAATCAATACAATTAAATCATGTTAACACTTCATTATCCATCACATAAATCATTTACCATGATAAATAATCACATAACCATCATTAATGCCCAAATTGCATATAATTAATTTCGGGGCATCACATTACTCCCCTACTTATAAGATTTCATCCTCGAAATCGCATGCACTTACCCAAAATGAAACTAAACATAAATCATACCAGAAAATAGTTCCGGGTAATGCTGCATCATATGCCATTCCGTCTCCCACGTAGCCTCCTCGACACCCCGACGATCCCACTGAACTTTGACCATCGGTATAATCTTGTTTCGTAGCTGCGATCCTCTCGATCCAGAATTCTGACCGGTCGTTCTACGTAGGATACATCTGAGTCTAACTGCACTTCAGTAGGCTGTAACACATGAGATGGATCTGGCTCATACTTCCGCAACATAGAGATGTGAAAAACATCATGAATACCGGATAAAGACGGCGGTAGAGCTAAACGGTAGGCCAATGTACCAATACGCTGCAATACTTCATACGGCCCAACATACCTCGAAGACAACTTCCCCCGCATACCAAAACAAACCACACCCCTGAAGGGTGAGATTTTCAAGAAGACCTCGTCTCCTACTTGGAATTCTAGCGGTCGTCGCCGCTTATTGGCATAGGCTGCTTGCCTGTCCTGGGACGCTTTCATCTTTTGACGTATCAACTTAGTCTTGTCTTCCATATCCTTAATCATATCTGGTCCTCCGACCGCTTTACTAGTCAAGTCCTCCCAATACAGCGGTGACCTACAGCGTCGTCCGTAAAGAGCTTCAAAAGGAGCCATTTGAATGCTCGCCTGATAGCTGTTATTATAGGAGAACTCTACCCGTGCTACTGAATCCTGCCACGGAGTATCAAACTCCAAAACACATGCCCTCAACATGTCTTCGAGCGTCTGAATGGTACGCTCTGTTTGGCCGTCTGTCTGAGGGTGATAAGCTGTACTCAGTCTCACTTCTGTGCCCAAAGCTGTCTAGAGACCCTCCCAGAAATGTGAAGTAAACCTTGGATCTCTGTCAGACACAATCGAGACTGGAATACCATGCAACCTCACTATCTTTAGATATGTGAAAGTCATACAATAAGGGATGAAATGAGCTACCTTCGTCAGCCTATCCACGATCACCCAGATCGCATCAAATCCAGAGGCCGTTCTTGGCAAGTGGGTCACGAAGTCCATAGATATATGCTCCCCCTTCCATTGGGGCACCTCCAAGCTCTTCAGCTCGCCACCAGGCCTCTGCCTTTCTGCCTTTACCTGCTAGCAGATCAAACATCTTTTGACAAAGGCTATAACATTACGCTTCATGTGTCTCCACCAGAATTGACCACTTAGGTCCTTATACATTTTCCTTCCTCCTGGGTGAATACTGAACCAGCTACCGTGAGCTCGTTCCAATACTCCTCTACGCAACTCCGGCGTATCTGGGACTACCCAACGGTTGCCCAGTCTCAAAGAACCATCCTCAGCCACTCTGAACTTTGATGGCTGTCCTTGAAGTACTATCGATGACCATCTCTGAATCTCATCATCCGACCTCTGGGCCTTCCTGATAGTCTCAAATATGTCTGGCTCAGCCAACAAGGTTGACACTCGCACCGGCGACGTGTCAACATCGAAATCATAGGCCATATGACAATAATAAGTCATCATCTCTGATAAACACATAGCGTCCTCAGCAGTACTCTTCACCTTCCGACTTAAGGCGTCTGCTATCAAATTTGCTTTACCAGGATGGTACTCAATTTCACAATCATAATCCTTGAGTAAATCCATCCATCTTCTTTGACGCATATTCAGTTCAGCCTGAGTGAATAGAAACTTCAGGCTCTTATGGTCCGTAAAAGTGGTAAATGAAGTACCATATAGGTAGTGCCTCCAAATCTTCAAGGCAAATATAATGGCCGCCAGTTCCAGATCGTGGACTGGGTATCTTGTCTCATGAGGCTTCAACTGCCTCGAAGCATAAGCCACCACGTGCTTATCTTGCATCAACACACAACCCAAACCCTGTAATGATGCATCCGTGTACAAAGCAAACCTCTTATTCTCAGAAGGAATCACCAATACAGGTGCCGTAGTCAAACGACGCTTCAATTCTTGGAAGCTTTCCTCACAAGCTTCGGACCAATAGAACGGGACTCCCTTCTGAGTCAGCTGTGTCAATGGCTTAGCGATCTTAGAGAAACCCTCGACGAAACGTCGGTAATAACCCGCTAAACCAAGGAAGCTTCGGATCTCGGGTACAGAAGTGGGTGCAGCCCACTCTATCACAACTTCAATCTTCTTGGGATCTAGAGATATTCCGCTGCTAGATATAACATGACCCAAGAACACCACACTGCTCAACCAAAACTCGCACTTGCTGAGCTTTGCATATAACTGATGATCCCTAAGGATCTGAAGTACCGTCCTCAAGTGCTTCACGTGTTCCTCTTGGGTCCGGGAGTAAATGAGTATATCGTCAATGAACACAATGACGAACTGATCCAAATACGGCTGGAATACCCTGTTCATCAGGACTCATAAAAATAGCTGGGGCATTCATCACCCCAAAAGGCATGACTAGGAATTCATAGTGCCCATACCTAGTCCTGAAAGTTGTCTTCTGAACATCATCTTCTCTTACTTGAATCTGATGATACCCCGACCTCAGATCGATCTTACTGTAGAGCCTCGTACCCTGCAACTGATCAAACATATCATCGATCCTCGGAAGTGGATACTTATTCTTCACTATGGCTTTGTTCAGTTGTCTGTAATCGATGCACAGACGCATCGAACCATCTTTCTTCTTGACAAATAGGACTGGTGCACCCCTGGGCGATACGCTAGGGCGTATGTAACCCTTATCAAGGAGTTCTTGCAACTGAATCTTTAACTCTCTTAACTCCGCTGGTGACATCCTATACGGGGCACGATAAATGGCAGACGTCCCTGGTAGTAACTCAATCCCAAACTCGACCTCTCTCGTCGGTGGGAATCCGGGAATCTCTTCTGGAAAGACATCAGGAAACTCAGCCACTACGGGCACATCCTCAACTTTTAATTCTTCCTTCTTTTCAATAATATCAACGGCATAGATGAGATATCCTGTATGGCCTCGTTCCAACAACTGTGCCATCTTGACAGCAGATATCAGTGGGATCTTTGAACGAGAACCATCCCCATAGAATGTCCACTTGTCTCCCATATCAGATCTGAATCGGACAGTCCTCTGCCTCCAGTTCACAACTGCCTGATACCTGTTCAGAACATCAATACCCACAATGCAGTCAAAATCTGACATTCCCAGAACAATCAAATCTGACCTTAGCTCGTTATCCTCAAAATAAATGAGGCCATCATAGACAATCTGATCAGTAATCATACTTCTTCCAGCGGGGGTCGAGACTACAAGAGCCTTGGGCGACGGAGAAGTGCATATGTGGTGCCTTTCCACAAAACTTGTCGACACGAAAGAGTATGACGCACCTGTGTCGATCAATATAAAAGTAGGGTGCTTAAATAAAAGACACGTACCCGCTATAACCTCCTCCGGAGCCGCTGTAGCCTGCTCCCTCGTCAAGGCATAAACCTACCCCTGAGGTGGCCCCATGGGCTGACCTCCACACTGCCTCGGTGCAAAAGGTGGTTTGTGCTGTGCTGCTCTGTCCGCAGGCCTCCCCGCAGAGTTCTGTTGTCTTCCCCTGTTGGGACACTGCCGAGCAAAGTGGCCTTTGTCGCCACAAACATAACATCCTACACAGTCTTTCGTCCAATGTGGTTGCCCACAAAGAGTGCACTGGACCTTCCCGAATCTGTCTCCGTGAGACTGCCCTCTTCCAGATGGGGCATCATTCCTACGACTTCCTTTCCAACGATTCTCGGGCCTCTTACCACTGAATCTCGAAGCTGGTGTGTTCCCCCTTGGCTTGAATTGATCGCCCATCGGCTTCAAATTATCAGAAGTAGATTTCTGAGGGGGTGCTGGAGGTGGCACGGCATCAGGGTATGCACCAACTCCCAGCTCGGCTAGTTCAGCCCGTGAAAGTGCATCATCAAAACAAGCAGGGCCATAAGTAACCACCCTATCATACAGTTCAGGCCTCAAGCCTTTCATGAAGTTCTTCATCTTTGCTTGAGTACTTGCGGCAATGTGAGGTACATATATGAGCAAGGAACAGTATTGAAGAGCATAATCTGACACAAGCATGTTCCCTTGTTTGAGGTTAGTAAACTCATCTTCCTTAGCCTGTCGTGCAGCAGCTGAAAAGTAGCGAGTCAGAAACCGAGTCCTGAACAGTTTCCAATTGATCTCCTGACCCTGAGCCTCTTGCTCTATCATTGTGGTCTTCCACCACATCAGTGCCTTCTTGGCCAATTGGAACTCTGCTAACCTTATCCAGGCTGGCTTTGCACAAGGAGCTGCCACAAATATCTGTTCTATTCTTTCTAACCACTCCTGAGCCATCTCCCCAGTCTCAGTTCCTTCGAACATCGGGGGTCGGTATGTCAGAAATTGAGCCAAACTCAGATCCCCAGGTAGCAACTGTTGCTCAGAAGGTTCTTCACCCAAGGCTGGCGGTGGTAGGGGATTCGTACGCCCAGCACTTGCATTAACACTAACCGCATCACCCACTTCCACATTTGCTGCCATACTGCAAGACAAGGGTTAACAACAATACCCAAAAGCAGTTAATATAATACATCGTTAGAGAAACAAAACATGTTAGTATAACATCATATACTTCATATGCAACACATGCACAAAACATGTTTAAAAGTGAGCACCTAGCTGACTTATTGCTAAGGCTACCCTTCACTCATTCCCGAGTTATCTAACCACTGTTCGGATACCACTAATGTAGGGTCTTCCTACCTTAACATCATATTAATAACGTATTAAGGACTAAACATGCATTAATAACGTCTTAGGGTTCTGGTTGTTACGTGAGCTGTTTAGATTATAGGCCAAAACAAAATAAAACTTCAAAACTTATTAGATACATTCCCGTAAATGAATGCTAACATTTTAGATTTATTCTACTCCTAGAGTAGATACTAAACATATCCTAAATCCTATGCATCTTGTGCTCTTTGTAGCTCACTGCCTCAACCCAACCCTTAGTCCTTTAGTCCAAAAGTGTACCTACTGGAACAACCCATCATGAGCATGTACATCATTACTTAACATCATAAAGATAATGGCATATAAATAAATGCATGGAAATAATCGTAACATATACTTCCTGGTTAATGGCATTAACCCACTTTGGTTGTCCCTATTTCATAGTCATGCATATGGGCATCTTACCCTATCGTATGGCATCTTACCATATCATAAACATCGTATGGCATCTTACCATATGGGCATCTTACCCTATCGCATGGCATCTTACCATATGGGCGTCTTACCCTATCGTATGACATCTTACCATATCATAAACATTGTATGGCATCTTACCATATGGGCATCTTGCCCTATCGCATGGCATCTTACCATATGGGCATCTTACCCTATCGTATGACATCTTACCATATCATAAACATCGTATGGCATCTTACCATATGGGCATCTTACCCTATCGTATGGCATCTTACCATATCATAAACATCGTATGGCATCTTACCATATGGGCATCTTGCCCTATCGCATGGCATCTTACCATATGGGAATCTTACCCTATTGTATGGCATCTTACCATATCATAAACATCATATCATCTCTACTCATCATAAACATCATCATCATAAACTTACTTATCATAATCATCATCATAAACATCATATATACTTTTGTAATCATAGCATAATCTTAATGTAGGAGTGTGTTTAACCGTCCGATGCCCGTACACTTCTTACGTACCTTAATTCCCAAAAGTGGAGAAATTGGAGTAATTTATCTCCTTGATGTTGTGGGTACCTGGGATGGCTCTACACAACCATACAAATCAATATTAGAAGCTAAACAATAGCCAGATACCAAAAATTTAACAAAAAGCATCATTTTTCATGTTTTAAACAGCGGCGATCGATCGCTGCACGAGGCGATCGGTCGCCTCACTTTTTGTCTCGCGGCGATCGATCGCTTAAAATATGGCGATCGATCGCCTGTAGCGTTTTTTGCCACTGGCCTTCGGCGATCGATCGCCTCATTTATGGCGATCGATCGCCACTCGCTGGTGCGCGATTTTCACCATTTTTGAGCATCGTTCCAAGCTCCAACTCATACCTTTCAAACCCAAACTTTCCTACAACATCAACATCATCAAAACTCACTAAATAAAACACTTCAAAAATCATACCCCAACAACATACAACACATACTCAAAACAAACCCACATAAATCACTTCAAAATCACCCCATTTCAAAACCAAACATCATAAAAACTTTAGGAAGGGTTCCATACCTCTTGAAGACTCCAAATCTTAACAAAAATTCCACAAACAAAAGTTTTGTGGAGCTTTCCTTCTCCTTCCTTGGTGGATTTCGAAAATAGGGGGAAAGGGTAGGGTTTGAGAGTGATTTGGGGATTTTAAGTGTAAAGGGTAAAGTGAGTTGGGTAGAGTGGGGAAAGGGTTATAAAGATAATTAAAAATTGTACCCACCAATTAACATGATGTATAAAATACCCCAACATGGTATTTTAAAAGCATTTTCAAAAAAATGCATTAAACTTCCACTAAATCATGATTTCCTCATAATTGACAATCAATACAATTAAATCATGTTAACACTTCATTACCCATCACATAAATCAATTACAATGATAAATAATCACATAACCATCATTAATGCTCAAATTGCATATAATTAATTTCGGGGCATCACACTTTCTGTACCTTAGATTAGTATTTTGGTCATAACTTTCTCATCTCAGAATTAAACGAATTAGCTGTCCATTCGAAGATAATAGAAAGTACTGCAATTTTGTGTTGTCACATTTCCAAAATATGGCTCGAACATGAAGAAATTTGAGGAGAAATAAGTGACATGTGTCTTGTATTCTGGTTTTTCTCTTTTCTTCAACTTTCTTCCTTCTTCCATCGTTTTAGGCCATTTTCTTCATGTCCTCGTATTTGCACAAAGATTCCTGAAACATGCAAAACCATACAAACTCTCGTGATATTGTTCAAGAATCAATATGAAACATAACAAGAAAATATAAAAATACAAGTGCAAAAATGGCACTTATCACAAAACAAATTACCTCCAAAGTTAAAGGATCCATGGAGTTTTTCTACACCTGAGACTTTTAGGTCTATTTCGTTTACTAAGTCTTTATGTGATTTGGGTGCAATATTAATCTCATGCCTTTGTCGATTTTAGAAAGTTGGGTTTTGGAGAGTCAAAACCGACCACGGTTTCACTACAACTGATGGATGGGTCCATTACATACCAACGAGGAATCCTCGAGGACGTGCTAGTAAAGGTTGATAAAATCATCTTCACTGTGGATTTCCTTGTGTTTGACATGGAGGAAGATTCAGACATACCACTGAATTTGGGACAACCATTTTTTAACTACTAGAAAAGCATTGATAGACGTCCATCAAGGGAAGTTGATCCTCCTTGTAGGAGAGGATCAAGTTGCTTTCAATGTGTTTAAGGTTATAAAACACCCACATGACAAGCACATGTTATAAATACACTAGCAGACAACATATCGATGTTGTCTGCTAGTGTATTTCAGGGATCACGTAAGGATGAATTGGAAGCATGTTTGGTGGATGATACGGATGAGATGGAAAAAATGAGGAGTTGAAGGCGATTGTAGCTCATTTGATTGCTAATTTCCATCACTCAAGGCATGCAAGAAACAACCTTAGAGAGTTAGGGGGCAAATGGACATCAATCCACAAAAGCCTTCAACTGAAGAACCACCGACTCTTGAACTCAAACCCCTATCATCTCACCTCAAGTATGTTTATTTGTAGCTAATAATTCATTAATTGTAATTGTTTCTTCATCTTGGAAATGTATAGACAAGGAAAAACTCCTTAGAATTTAAGGGAGCATAATTAAGCAAGTTGGATGGAAAGTGGTGGACATTAAGGGGATAAGCCCATCAACTTGCATGCATAAAATTCTGACGGAGGACACTTACAAGCCCTTGGTGCAACCACAACGCCGGTTGAATCCAAAAATGCAGAGGTGGTAAAAGTAGATGTCATAAAGCTACTGGATGCAGGTATTATCTATCTTATATATGATAATGCATGGGTTTTTCCAGTGTAATGTGTGCCAAAGAAATGAAGTATGACTGTTATTACAAATGAAAACAATGATTTAATTCCTACTAACAGTCACTGATTGGAGAGTTTGCATTGCTTATATGAAGTTAAATGAAGCTATACGTAAAACCACTTCCCCTCATGGATCAAATGATAGATAGGCTTGCAGTATATGGTTTTTTATTGTTTCTAGATGGTTATTCTGGGTATAATCAAATAGTTATTGCACCTGAGGATCAAGAGAAGACTACATTCACTTGTCATTATGGTACATTTGCATTTAGGAGAACGCCATTTGGATTATATAATGCACCTGCTACTTCCAAAGATGCATGATGTCTATGTTCCATGATGTGGTAGAAAAGTTTCTAGAAGTTTTCATGGATGATTTTTTTGTGTTTGGGTATTCATTTTATTCTTGTCTACATAATATTGATTTGGTTTTGACAAGATGTGAGGAGACTGATCGTTAGTTTTTTTAAAAACAATGATAACACCAGTAGTTATCGATTAATCCGCAGTGCACGATTGTCAAGTATTAGCATAGTTTAAAGAGAAGGGATGACGTATTCATAGAGACTACTAGTAAGTACCAAACTTAATCAGTTTAATTATATTTTTCCTATGATAACTGGTTAGTAATTATGAAATAATAAAAATAACAAAATGAAATCATTAAATCAATATTCCCAATCAACAAGCACGTTGGAATGAAGAATTCAGTTGAAGAATTATCAAGAAGTTGGTTCACATATGCAATCGCTAAAATTATCTCATTAGCATCGTTAATTTTTCATATGATTCTAAGGTGACGGGTTCTCCTGGATTATTAATATACTCTCTCGAGCTATATTAAACCTAATACCAAATTGCAGAAAGTTATCATGCACTTATTTAACAATTCAATATTGCATAAAACTTGGTGAAAACTTCTAGCTTTCGATTACTAGATATGTATGACTATCGCACGAGTATTTGATCTCATCTCTCGATCTCAATCTGAAATCATTGCATAATGTACTAGGTCATATTATAACATCATACCTTGATCTCAATTATAACACCCCATTCAATTCAATTGTGACCAATCCATGAAAGTATTAAAATTATAAACTATGCACAAAGATCATATGGTTTTTATCAAAAACTAACAATTAAATCATAGGTTCACACATAGGATCTTCTTGATAAAACAAACCTAACATATATTCATCTTCATATAAAGATGATTATATATTTGCTCTAAACAAAACAACATCAAAACTATGCATTAAATAAACAAAAGGTTCAAAAATACTACTAGATGCGAGGAATTGACTCCGGCCATTGTTCATCTTCCATCTCTTGGTTGAATCTTGCTTGGCAGCTTGGAATATGATGACGAAGTGAGTTCTAGGGTAGAGTATGGACCAAAAGCTTGTTGTGGCCATGTTGATGTATTTATAGTGAAGGCAAAATAAGGAAGATTCCTTGTGGACTTCAAACTCTAAAAGGTTTTTTTTCCTGATTTCTCGTATACAGATCGATCGGTAAGAAGTATCGATCGATCGGTAATTCCTCGATTAAAATCCTTTTAGCTATGGCATGCTACCGATCAATCGATAATGGGTACCAATTGATCGATAAATCTTCAAATTAAATACTTTATTCTCTGGCCTTGGTACCGATCGATCGTTATATTCTACCGATTGATTGGTAAATCGTGAATTCCAAACTCAACGCATGCCTTCTGGCGACCGATCGATTCATGTGTATAGATTGATCGGTAACTCGTTTTCTCCATTTGTCGAGTTTTCACCATTTCTTCAATCGTTTCGCCCGTTGAAGAAATTTGTTGAGTCCTTTTTCAACATTTTAAGCATAAATCTCCACTTTCATGAACTTGGCCATTGATTCCTGAAATGAACAAAAAACAACACAAAAGCACATAATATCGTTCAGGAATCAATATAAACAATAGTAAAAATCCTAAAAATATGTGTAAAAATACACTTATCTGAGACGAACTTGGTACTAAATTGGGAGAAATGTCACTTATGGTATAAGAATATATAGTCTTGGGTCACAAGATATCACATAAGGGTATTGGAGTTGACCGAGCAAATATCCAAGTGATACTAGAACTACCTCCACCTGTATCAGTGAAGGGAGTTTGTAGTTTTCTAGGCCATGCGGTTTTTTATAGGAGATTCATCAAGGATTCCTCTGAAATTTCAAAACATCTACTTCATTTATTGACTAAGGATGCACCATTTGATTTCACTTCTGATTATTTGCAGGCGTTCGAGACTTTGAAGGAAAGGTTAATCGTTGCCCCTGTCATAGTAGCATCTTATTGGGAGCTTCCATTTGAGCTGAGGTGCGATGCTAGTGACACCGCAGTAGGAGCAGTACTGGGACAAAGGAGGAACACAGTATTTCATAATATTATTATCCTAGTCAAACTTTGAATGAGGCGCAAGAAAATTATGACACCACTAAGAAATAACTCCTAGCAGTAGTATTTGTTTTTGACAAGTTACATTCCTATCTTTGTCTGTCCAAGGTAATTGTTTACACTGATCACTCAGCACTCAAATATCTTCTTGCTAAAAAGACGCTAAGCCACATTTGATTCGTGGGAGTCTTTTATTGCAAGAAATTGACTTAGAAATTAGAGATAAGAAGGGCGTAGTGTGGGGTCCCCGCTACTTAATCCGTTATGTATCAGTTCATTATACATATGTGAGTAAGAATTAAGTACATCATACACTGATTAAGAGTTTACTTATGTAGGTTGTTACAAGTTGACAAATCCATGTCATAATATACATAATATCTACAACAAAACAACCTGGATCAATATAACTCCTAAGCAGTGGTTTAGCTCGCAGCGGAATAAGACTCACAATCCCGTCCTCCCACGTCTACGAGTCCCTACAGAAACAATCACACAATGTGAGTATAGATAAACAACCATCTCAGTTTGATATCAATAAGAAATATAAAATGATAAAGCACTATAAACATCAACCGTGATTGTTCTGTATCATGCATCATCAAATGCAATTATGTCATGACATGTCTCACTTATCATCCTGTTATAACGAGACCGATATGATATGCCTATCCCATCTCAATATGTCAGTGGAACCTCCTCACATCTTCATATTAGCAGCACATATTATAACACGATCCTCACACATTATAACAGCCAGATCATATACTCAACCGGAATATGCCTCTCATGCCAAAGCCTATACAACATACCTATCGTGGCAATAATCCCAGCAAAAGCATATGCCAAACACTGGCATACCTATCGTGGCAGTGATCTCTGCCAAAGCATATGCTATATACCTATCGTGGCATCCATCTCAACAATGTATATTGTCCCGTCTCCTGTGATGATGCTACATAAATACCAACAATGTATATTGTCATCAACCATATGATGAACCATTACTAAGAAAATACAACATATTTCATAATCTGGTTCTAGCGATCGATCTCTCACCCTAGAGATCGATCGGTACAAAGCTAGCGATCGATCGGTATTAAGCTGAATTTCATACAAAAGCTACGGCATTCAAGCGATCGATCGGTCATTTGTAGCTATCGGTCGCTACATGAACCGCCTTACTTCCCCTGTTCACCAATCGATCGGTACGCTCCTAGCGATCGATCAGTCAGCAACAGAAGTTGAGTACAATGGCGATTTTGATGCTTATCTTCATGGTTCTTCTCCTACACCTCAATTCAAATCATAAAAACGTGGAGACTAGATAACCTAGCATCATACACACATCTTTCCATCATTTTATAGTTCAAATGAGTACTTTAATCCCATTGTAATTCATATGCAAGTAAATACTTCACATGCTTCAAGTTTGATAAACTAAGCACATATATCCATCAACTAGGATAACAAACCATGGAAATTCTACTTTCCTTACCAACTAATGTAAGGACCATTGTGCCCTTAACCCGTTATTAGTGTATTAATCCATGTCATTAGTGCATACAATCATATTATCATGGGAAGGAAACCTCATGCAAGCATAGCATCATATACCATCTATAAAATTTCATGCATTAGAACCCCATAATGTTCAACTTCCCCAACCAAAACCACTTTCATAGTATGCACCCTAATAATACACTAACATACTCTCAGTTCATTTAGCAATTCCATATTTAATTGCATGCAGACAATAAAGGAAGGGAGAAAAGTCATGACCATTTATACATTCCATATACACGTAAAAACGTGCTCACATGAGAGCACCCAATAAATGAACGTGTATCTAATGTATAAGATACTCTACCAAATACCGTTACTGGTACTTCAATCCTGGAAGCACCTCCCATGCACAGCTCGATCTCAACCCTGGATCTACGTACTTATTCAACCAGCTCTGGTACTTCAATCCTGGAAGTACCTCAAATCGACAGCCCGAGCTCAACTCCAAAGCTACTGCTGCACCTGTATCACCTGCCCCAACAGAGACAGCCCCCACACTGGGTGAGTATACCTATACCACCAATCCAATAATCATAATATTATAGTTCATAATTTACAAAATGTAAATGTCATGAATTTAAATGATACTCCCTGGATGGTATCATTCTCAATCCGGGATCCCATGTATTGTCCTTGTTCTCAAAATAACCAAACCGTTAAATTCTCAGAAGCCAGTTGATCATCTCATTGATAAACTAAAACCATTCCTACTATACCAGTTCCACAATCATATATGATTAAATCATCAAATAGGGTACCACAGATATCACATATATCTAGCCAATGATTCCATAGTTCCATTTCATAGCTCGCTCCAAAATAGCAGCATTTTGACCCCACACACGTTCAACGACAGCGGTGTCATAACCGATGGTCGCTCAACGGCGACAACATCCCAATTATCGCTCGCTCAAAAGCGGCACCATATAGTTCCCAATGTATGTCCATTTATCGCAATTACCATATACCATGCATTTCAATATTCATTTATTGCAAGTAACACATACCATGCATTTCACAGTTGCAACATTTTAACAGGCTATGCTCGTACGTTATACGTACCTTATAATTCCGTAGTTTGGGTCCGACCTCGCCTGAGTCCCACGACCCAATGAATTATGTGCTAACACATAAATAACTCACAATTAAAATCAAGCACGCAAGCATGTGCCCAAGCATGTTCACAAACCCCAATTATATCATCATCCATGACGATTAACCTTTTCAAAAGACCCCATTTTGACCATCTTTACTCTTGCTATGTATGCCGCAGTTTTTTAATGATGCGTATAAGCGCGATCGATGATCGTAGAAGGCGGGTTGAATATCTTTTTTAATGGTTAGCAGAGCCTCGGGTGAAGCATCCATCAAAAACTCAACACGAAATAATTCTCCAAAAACAGGCATTGGCGATCGATCGCTTCATTTCAGGCGATCGATCGCCTCTCAAAAATAGGCATGGGCGATCGATCGCTCCATTCCAGGTGATCGGTCGCCTCTCAATGCATTTGGCCACTGTCTCATGGCGATAGATCGCTTCCTTTGAGGCGGTCGATCGCCTCACTGTTCATCTTCCTTAAATTTTCACCAACTTTGCGGCGATCGATGGCCCCGCCCTAGGGATCGATCACCTCGACCTGTAACAGCCAAAATGGCGTTTTTTCTTGCAAAATCTCCCCCCAACAACAAAGCTCACACCCCATACAACATAAATCCTTAACAATGGGCTATAAATCAACCCCAAGATACAACAACCCAAAAAATCTTTAAAAAAAACAATTTCTTAACCCCAACTCAAATCTCAACCATAAACTACAATGCTACTATCAAATCGAAGATAAATGCGAGGGGATTGATAATACCTTATTATCTTCGAGAAATTCGCTCCCAAGTCGAACACATCGATTTTTCATCAAGGGAGAAAAAGAGGGGAAACATGGGTGGGGAAGGAGGCGTAAGAGAGGGGAGAGAGAGAGAGGAGATTCCGTGCAATGACGGAACACCGAGTCTATTTGGTATATATAGTACCAAAACTCCAAAATACCGATACCTCCACAAATACATCACGATTCATTAAAAATCATATATTCAATAATTATCTCTCCAACTCAAATTCCATTATCAGTCCCAGTACAAAGTACTCCAGACCCCAGATCCTACCAAAAACCAAATTCCAAGGTTATCACCACGATGAGAATACAATCTCATCCCTTGGATCCAAGGACTCCAAACCGAATTTAAGATCCCCGGGAGTCCCAAAATCGCAATCAATTCATAATTGCCACAATTAAAATCCATTAAGGATTATTACCACATCGGGATTAACACCATTAATCCCCGGGCATCACAATTATCCCCCACTAATAAAATTTCGTCCTCGAAATTTGCACGGCTTACTCCACGTATTGCCGAGATTCCAAAATCCAAACGGATTCACATCGTCGAATCATGAACATGTCATGATCGACACACCAACCGCTAGGATACCGACCTTGCACCAAAACCTAGAATGGGATAAACCTCCCAAACCATCACAACCGCAACAGAACGTCAGCATACCCCAATGCTAACCATCTCAAAGGCAGTCAGCCAACCCTAAATGCAAATCAAACGAATCATTCGAGATTCCAAAATAGATTTCGCCTCGATGATATCTTTATGATTTAGCCTACGATGTTAACCATGCATCGTTACCAAGGTAACCACCAGTACCCTACAATGAACTTATACCACATCCGGCTTCCGTTTTCCAAATCCATTTCCATCAAAGGAGTAGTTGCACTACATTGCAACACAGATTGGGCAACTCACGGTCACCAAACGACACAAAACGCATCTCCAAAGATGTTTATATCCGTGTGTTCCAAGAAATCACATCTTGGTCCAAACACACCTATCGAGACTCCACAAGGTCTCATGTTCTCGAAAGGACATGCAAGAAAATCAATTGCATTCCCGCCACACGTGTCAACCACGACACCTAATAAATCCGAATCCTGGCCATCCCTCGTTTATCCTAGGATTCAACAATCCTAAAACAGGGAGGCTATCGAATTATCCAGAAATGAATTCCAAGACCCCAAGGTACTACAATTCCTCCTCGGAGGAGTCAACCAAATCTCACGATCATTCTTCAGAATAAATCGTGCCATCGAGATTACCAATGTCAAGGTGATACAATCTCTCACCGGAGATTCATTCATCCAAGCACACTAACCCGATGCTCGACGAGGACCAAATAAAGAGTCGGCATTCGTATACACACTAGTATACATGCCTAAGTACCAACACAACAAGCATACTCAATGCAATAGACTCGGGTATCTCCAATCATACCCAAAGTCCCAAAACCAACTGTCAATCCCCGGCTATTCTCACCTCGCAGAGAATAATGATTGACAAACCAACGACCATGGTGTGATTCCAACATCAACACCACACAAACCGACTCATTGAATCTCCCAAAGATTCTCAATCGGTAGGTATATCAATACCACCTTCCTCACAAGGAAAATGTCATGAACTCATGACCCTCCAACCTCGAACCGCCGTTCAGAAAACCTAGATATATTTATACCAAAACATATCCAGAACCAATAAATTACACAACTGGTCCAGAATAGTGCATCAAAGCCACTAATACCAAAACAAAATCCGTATACACAACGTATACCCATTCTAACAATGCTCTGTACTAATACCATAGTACTACACAATCTCGAGCATTCTCCTGGAGACGTCTCCTCGAACGTCTCACCGAAAGGTAAGTAATCCATTACTCGGTCCAACACCAGTAATGCTTACCCTGGCTGATTTACAATCAACCCACGACCGATACCAGCTGTCTCCATGACAGTACAATCCAAATCTCTCCAAGAGATAAAATCAATATAGTAGTGTTACTCCACTAACTATATCCCACAATTCCAATTGTGACTCCCGTTGCATTCCAAATGCAAAGATGCACAACCTGAGCTAACAAAGACTTGTCGACACTCACGTTGGTATTCCCAACAAAATTGAGTTGTCACAGTACAAGTCCCTTAACATGTGACGTATAGGCATCCCCGTGAGGTATTCCCTGCCTCAAGCCTCAAGTGACATAGTGATTACTAGAGTCCACTATTACCCTCATCGTATCATCATACGATTCACCAAACTCGGTTCTAACGAGCAGTGTAATGGCTACAACAAGCACACACTATCACTGCAACAATACATGGCTAGCAATTCGCTGCCCCATAGGCTTATACCAAACCTACCAACATGTCATACCATATAAACCATTAGAGTAGTGGGTCATCACCCAATATTTCTCTAAAACACCAAAGCATGATGGACATCCCGGTGTCCTTGCTCAACCCCAATGCAATCCTGACCATTAGGATTTGTCTCCTCACCCTCAGGGTGGTGTGACCATGTTTACCACACATCACAACGACCAGCGAGTAGTTTCCTCAATGACTACTCTTACCACCATCACTTGGCCTTAGCCATTCCAACGAGTATACCCAAAGGTACCACTACTAGTAAAATATTTACCTCAAATATGTGCTGCGGTACACTTCTTGTGCGGCGCACCCAATAATTCATCGAGCAACCTGCTCTGCATAATGATCTCGTCAACTAGTGACCCAGACACTACCATGTGCTCGCCATTGGCACTCAAATCATACGACTAAATAGATATACATAAATACATTATTATCGAAACGACGCTACGCGTCTACATAGACATCCACTATGTCATCGTCATCCTGTGACGGTACCTGTCAACATATGACATCCAAAATAACATCATCAACTCGTGACGGTACATGTCAACATATGACATCCAAAATCCCATCGTCAAACACATGACGGTATATGTATATCAGCGCATGACATCGATAATAATGCTAATAAAACAGTAATATACCATACCTCACCGCTAACAAGATAGCGGAAAACCCGTATCCATCGTCTACCTGAGGTACGCAAGTGGCACCCATCGCTCGTAGGTGGCGTAATCCAGTGCTACGTGCATAGCGGTATAACCCATCGCTATAGAATCAGCGGCATGATCCCTCGCCACAGAGTCAGAGGCATAAAACGTCGCTATAGATATCCGACGCAATGAACGATCGCCATAGATGTAGTGGAATGACCCATCGCTATATAATACCCGATGGCATGAACCATCGCCAATAGATGTAGCGGAATGACCCATCGTTATATAATACCCGGCGGCATGAACCATCGCCAATAGATGTAGCGGAATGACCCGTCGCTATATAATACCCGGCGGCATGAACCATCGCCAATAAACAGCGGAATGAACCATCACTATGAATACCCGGCGGCATAAACCATCGCCAATAGAATAGTGGAATGAACCATCGCTATGAATACCCGGCGGCATAAACCATCACCAATAGAATAGCGGAATGAACCATCGCTATGGATACCCGGCGGCATAAACCATCGCCGATAGAATAGCGGAATGAACCATCGCTATGAATACCCAGCGGCATAAACCATCGCCAATAAAATAGCGGAATGAACCATCACTATGAATATCCGGCGGCATAAACCATCGCCAATAGAATAACGGAATAAACCATCGCTATGAATACCCGGCGGCATAAACCATCGCCAATAGAATAGCGGAATGAACCATCGCTATGAATATCCCGCGGCATAAACCATCGCCAATAGAATAGCGGAATGAACCATCGCTATGAATATCCGGCGGCATAAACCATCTCCAATATACTAGCGTCATGTTATCCCTCACTATACAGCGGCAAATATCCCTCTTCGCTTCGACATACCAGCGGCATAATATCCCTCGCTTAAGCAGCAAATATCCTCCACCCCTATCATATGATAGGGGAAAGCTCATCGCTACGCCATATTAGCAGTATAATATCCCTCTCTTAAGAGGCAAATATTCTTCATCGCGATGGTATGACAACGGCGCCACTACTCCTCGTTTTATCATGACAGCGGAAATACCCCTCGCTTCGACATATTAGCGGCATAATATCCCTCGCAATGGTAATATGACAGCGAAATTATCCTTCGCTTCGACATATTTGCGGCAAATATTCTTTATCGCTATAATATGACAGCGACAAGTATTCACATCGCTACGCCATGTATTCAACCGCAATGCATAATCCATATCCCAATAAACATTGCCATGAGTGTATTTTAATGCACCTCGCTTCAAAATGTGACATGCGGAATTTACCATCGCTTCAAAATTTAGCAGCAAAGCATTAAAATCATCACTCCAATATTTATGCAACCGTAATGCATAATCCATGTCTCGCATGACCCTGCAACCACCATGGTTAGCAACAACATATTCCAAATATGAACACATATCATAAACGCACATAAGCAATATAGTTGTGTCACACAACACAAACTACCATCATGCATAAGTATGTGTTTCCCATTTCTATCAACATATTCCTAGGCCCTCAACAGCCCCAAATAGCAAACCACTGCTCTGATACCACTAATGTAAGGACACCCATGCCCTTAACCCGTTATTAGTGTATTAATCCATGCCATTAGTGCATACAATCATATTATCATGGGAAGGAAACCTCATGAAAGCCTAGCATCATATACCATCTATAAAATTTCTTGCATTAGAACCCCATAATGTTCAACTTCCCTAACCAAAACCACTTTCATAGTATGCACCCTAATAATACACTAACATACTCTCAGTTCATTTAGCAATTCCGTATTTAATTGCATGCAGACAATAAATGAAGAGAGAAAAGTCATGACCATTTGTACATTCCATATACACGTAAAAACGTGCTCACATGAGAGCACCCAATAAATGAACGTGTATCTAATGTATAAGATACTCTACCAAATTCCGTTACTGGTACTTCAATCCTGGAAGCACCTCCGGTGCACAACTCGATCTCAACTCTGGATCTACGTACTTATTCAACCAGCTCTGGTACTTCAATCCTGGAAGCACCTCCGGTGCACAACTCGATCTCAACTCCGGATCTACGTACTTATTCAACCAGCTCTGGTACTTCAATCCTGGATGTACCTCAAATCGACAGCCCGAGCTCAACTCCAAAGCTACTGCTGCACCTGTATCACCTGCCCCAACAGAGACAGCCCCCACAGGGGTGAGCATACCTATACCACCAATCCAATAATCACAATATTACAGTTCATAATTTACAAATGTAAATGCCATGAATTTAAATGATACTCCCTGGATGGTTCATTCTCATTCCGGGATCCCCTGTATTGTCCCTGTTCTCAAATTAACCAAACCATTAAATTCTCAAAAGCCAGTTGATAATCTCATTGATCAACTAAACCATTCCTACTATACCAGTTCCACAATCATATATGATTAAATCATCAAATAGGGTTCCACAGATATCACATATATCTAGTCAATTCCATAGTTCCATTTCATAGCTCGCTCCACAATAGCGGCATTTTGACCCCACGCACGCTCAACGACAGCGGCGTCATAACCGATGGTCGCTCAACAGCGACAACATCCCAATTACCGCTCGCTAAAAAGCGGCACCATATAGTTCCCAATGTATGTCCATTTATCCTAATTACCATATACCATGCATTTCAATATTCATTTATTGCAAGTAACACATCCATGCATTTCACAGTTGCAACATTTTAACAGGCTATGTTCGTAAGTTATACGTACCTTATAATTCCGTAGTTCGAGTCCGACCTTGCCTGAGTCCCACGACTCGATGAATTATGTGCTAACACATAAATAACTCACAATTAAAATCAAGCACGCAACCATGTGCCCAAGCATGTTCACAAACCCCAATTATATCGTCATCCATGACGATTAACCTTTTTAAAAGACCCCGGACGAAGCATGCATGAAAAGTCAAAACGAAATAATTCCCCAAAAACAGGCATTGGCGATTGATCGCTTCATTTTTGAGAGGCGATGGATCGCCTCTCAAAAATAGGCACGGGCGATCGATCGCTCCATTCCAGGGGATCGATCGCCTCTCAGTGCATTTGGCCACTGCCTCATGGCGATAGATCGCTTCCTTTGAGTCAGTCGATCGCTTCACTTTTCATCTTCCTTAAATTTTCACCAACGTCGCGGAGATCGATCGCCCCGCCCTAGGGATCGATCACCTCGACCTGTAACAGCCAAAAATGGTGTTTTTCCTGCAAAATCTCCCCCAACAACAAAGCTCACACCCCATATAACATAAATCCTTAACAAGGGGCTATAAATCAACCCCAAAATACAACAACCCACAAAATCTAAAAAAAAACAATTTCTTAACCCCAACTCAATCTCAACCATAAACTACAATGCTACTATCAAATCGAAGATAAATGCGAGGGGAAGGATAATACCTTATTATAGTACCAAAACTCCAAAATACCGATACCTCTACAAATACATATTGATTCATTAAAAACAATATGTTTTCAATAATTATCTCTCAAACTCAAAATCCATTACAAGTCCCAGTACAAAGTACTCCGGACCCCAGATCCCACCAAAAACCAAATTCCAAGGTTATCACCACGATGGGAATACAATCTCATCCCTTGGATCCAACGACTCCAAATATCAAAGTTAAAATCCCCGGGAGTCCCAAAACCACAATCAATTCATAATTGCCACAATTAAAATCCATTAAGAATTATTACCACACCGGGATTAACATCATTAATCCCCGGGCATCACATCTTGCAAGTCCAACTCCAAAATCAACTCAAGGAGTGTTAGAGAGAGTGTGTAGAGATTACTAGGTGAACCAAGGTGTGGTATGTGTTAAAAATCTTATTTTACATTTATATAGTAACCTCCACCACAAATGCACATTCTAATGCCTCTCAAATGCATGTTAAATGCATAACAAGGTCATATCCTACTACACACTTCACACACTCCATGCATCTTCATTCTCTTGTATATACAATAAGACATGCATCACAATTTCAAGAACATAGATATCTTTGTTCTCAATTCACATCTCATATGTTTCTTGTTTTATGTTATACCATACTTGCTATAACCTCATTGAAATCTCATAAGTAGTTCATTCTTTCATTTAATCAGTCATACTCGGTTCAACCCGAACCCGAGTTCACATCATACCGTCATTATTTCATAATGACGAACTAATCATATCAACAAGTATGATCGTTAATTCGAGGCATTACAATTCTCCCATACTCATTTAATTTCGTCCTCGAAATTGTTTATGCATAACATGAATCATAAGTATATACTCAATCCTACCATCCTACTGCAACAAGGTAATAAACATGATATAAGTACCATTACTCACCAAGAGTATCATAAAAATGTAAATTCATACCAGAAAATAACTCAGGATAATGTTGTATCATATGCTGCTCCGTCTCCCACGTTGCCTCCTCAACACCCGTCGATCCCAATGTATCATTACCATTGGTATCACTTTATTTCTCAATCTCCGCTCAGCTCTATCTAGAATCCTCACAGGTCATTCCACATAAGACATGTCTGTATCCAACTGTACTTCAGACGGTTGCAATACACGACCTCTGGTTCATATTTCCTCAACAGTGAAACATGAAACACGTCGTGGATACTACTCAATCCTGGCGGTAATGCCAATCGATATGATAATGTACCAATACGTTGCAACACCTCATAAGGACCAACATACCGTGGAGACAACTTTCAACGCTTACCAGATCGTACCAAACCTTTAAAGGTAAGGTTTTCAAAAATACACGGTCTCCAACTTGAAATTCAAGTGGTCTGCACCGCTTATTGGCAGACACAGCTTGTCGATCCTGAGCAACTTTTAATTTCAATCTGATCAGTTTCACTTTCTCTTCCATTCACGTATCATATCTGGTCCATTTAGTTAAGACTGGTCCACATCATCCCAATACAATGGCGATCTACATCGTCGCCCATACAGTGCCTCATACGGTGCCATCTGTATACTAGTTTGATAACTATTATTGTACAAAAATTCCACCAATGGCAACAACTCTTGCCAAGAGTTATCAAACTCTAATACACATGCCCGTAACATATCCTCAAGCATCTGTATTGTATGCTCTGTCTATCCATCTGTTTGAGGATGATACGCTGTACTCAATCGTACTTCTGTTCCCAGTGCTGACTGTAATCCTTCCCAAAACTGAGAAGCAAAATCTCTGTCCGATACAATGGAAACTGGTATGCCATGTAGTCTCACTAATATATATCTGAGCCATCTTCAAATAGGTAAATGTCATATAGTATGGTATGAAGTGAGCTACTTTTGTTAGTCTGTCAACGACTACCCAAATTGCATCAAAGCCAGAAGAAGTCTGTGGCAAATGGGTAACAAAATCCATGGTAATGTGTTCCCATTTCCATTGAGGAATCTCTAAACTCATCAATTCACCTCCTGGTCTTTGTCGTTCTGCTTTTACTTATTGACAGATCAAACAACGTTTCACAAAGTCTAATACATCATGTTTCATGCGTTTCCACCAGAATTGGGTACGCAAATCCTTGTACATTTTCTTTCCTCCAGTATGTATACTGTATCTACTACAATGAGCACGTTGTAATATTTCTTGGCGTAGTCCTAATAAAGCAGGTACTACCCAACAATTTTGATGTTTCAAACTTCCATTGTTAACACAAATGGGGATGCTTGTCCTTGGCATATCCTTTCTTTCCAATGTTGTACCTCATCATCAGTAGTTTGTGTTGTTATGATTTTCTCAAAAATTTCGGGTTCAACTAACAATGTTGATACCCTTACTGACATTGTCTCCACATGAAACTCATAGCCTAAGGTACAACAAGAAGTCATCAAGGCTGATAAATGAATCATATCATCAGCAGTATTATGTACCTTGCGACTTAAGGCATCTGCTGTCAGATTCACCTTTCTTGGATGATATTTGATCTCACAGTCATAATCTTGTAAGAAATCCATCCATCTCCTTTGCCCCATATTCAACTCTGTCTGAGTGAATAAAAACTTTAAACTTTTATGATCAGTATATATGGTAAATGACATACCATATAAGTAATGTCGCCATATTTTCAACTGAAAGACAATGGCTGCCAACTCCAAATCATGTATTGGATATTTCATTTCATGTGATTTCAGTTGTCTTGATGCATAAGCCACCACATGTTTATCCTGCATCAATACACAACCTAAACCAAGTATTGATGTATCAGTATAACGAGCAAACGTGTCATGCTCTGATGGAATAATTAACACTAGAGCAGTAGTTAACCGATGTTTCCATTCCTGAAAACTATGCTCACATGACTCTGACCATCGAAATGGTACTCCCTTTTGTGTCAGCTGTTATAATGGTTTGTTGAAAATCCTTCAACAAACCGTCTATAGTATCCAGCCAAACCCAAGAAACTACGAATCTCTGCTGCAGACGTAGGTGCTGCCAATTTAACACCGCTTTTATCTTTCTCGAATCACCTGGTATACCATCTTTAGAAATCACGTCCCAAAAATCCTACACTGGTCAACCAAAACTCACATTTACTGAGTTTGGCATATAATTGATGTGTTCTCAATAGTTGCAATATAGATGCAAATGGTGGACATGGTCTGTTTCACTACGAGAATAGACCGGTATATCATCGATAAATACAATGAAAAATTGATCAAGGTATTCCTAGAAAACTCGATTCATCAAACTCATGAAGACAACTGGAGCATTCGTCATACCAAATGGCATCACTAGGAACTCATAATGTCCATAGCGAGTTCTGAATGCTGTCTTCTGCACATCTTCTTCCCTCACACGTATTTGATGATAACCAGATCTCAAATCAATCTTAGAATATATCATTGATCCCTGTAACTGATCAAACAAATCATCAATACAAGGAAGAGGATATTTATTCTTTGTGGTTACCTTGAACTGTCTATAGTCAATGCACAGTCGCATTGAATCATCCTTCTTCTTGAAAAACAATATCGGGGCACCCCAAGGTGATACACTAGGACGTGTGTACCCCTTGTCCAATAGATCTTGTAATTGAGTTTTCAACTCTCTTAATTCAGATGGTGCCATTATATATGGTGCGCGTGAAATTGCAGAAGTACCAGATAATAATTCAATACCAAATTCCACTTCTCGACTTGGTGGAAATCCAGGAATCTCATCTGGAAATACATCTGCATACTCTGCAAGCACTGGTATATCATCTACTCTTCTTTCTACTTTCTTATATGTTACATCAACAACATAAATCACATATCACGTATGTCCACGTTCTAACAAACGGGACATTCGAATAGCAGATATCAAAGGAATCCTTGCACGTGATCCCTGTCCATAGAAGAGCCATTGATTTCCAGTAGCAGACTAGAATCTCACTATCTTCTGACAACAATCTACAACAGTTTTATATCTGTACAACACATCAATACAAAGAATACAGTCAAAATCCATCATATCTAGCACAATCAAATCGGCATGTATTCCATAAGCAGTATCAAACTGAATCACGCAATCAGGCACACTCTGACAAGTCCTCACAGTAGTTCCCATGGGTGTCGAGACATACAGAGGTATTGACAGTGGAGACGAGCATATATGATACCGGTCAATAAAAGCTTGTGCAACAAATGAATGTGATGCACCAGTATCAATCAAAAGTAAAACGGGATAAGTAAATAAACTACACTTACCCGCAATCACATCATCAGGAGTTGCCCCTGCTTGCTCCTTGTTCAGTGCATACACTTGAGCCTGAGGTGGTCCTGCTCTCTGTCCTCCACTAGTCCGTGGAACACCCTGTGGTCTCTGTTGCACTGTACTTTCTGACATATTCCATCTCATCTTTTGTCCCCCAGCTTGAGGACAATCTCTTATCATGTGTCCTGCCCTCCCACAACCAAAACAAAGCAGAGTATCAAGTTGTGGGCAATCTAGTTTAAAATGTGGTCCTCCACACTTAAAACATTGTAAAACTCGACCACTGCTACTATTACTGCCTTGGGATTGTCCCTTGGTACCTCGTTCACTTCCCTTCCGCATAGCAAACCGTTTTCCACGAAATCTAGAGGAAGATGCACCTCCTTGTGATGCTTTAAACGGTTCCCCTCTACGTCTCATGCTCACTGATGTAGGTGGTTGGGATGTCCTACGTCCTTATACACTCCAACTGCAATCTCAGCCATCTCAGCTCTAGTCAACGCTTCCTCAAATGACGTAGGGTTATTAGAAATCACCCTATCAAACAACTCAGGCCTTAAACCCTTTACAATCTGATCTTTGCCTTTGTGTTTGCAGCGATAAGCGGTACATACCGTAACAAGGAAGAATATTGCAAAGCATAATCAGACACTGTCATGGTTCCCTGCTTCAGATTAGTAAACTCATCTTCTTTCCTCTGCCTCGCAGCCACAGAGAAATAATGATCAAGAAAACGAGTTCTGAAGACATCCCAATCCACAGTCTGTCCTTGAGCTCTCAGCTCAATCATTGTGGCTTTCCACCACATCATTGCTTTCTTCGCCAATTGGAATTCAGTCAAACATAACCAAGCTGACTTGGCACATGGTGCTGATACAAAGATATGTTCCACACGTTCCAACCATTCCTCTGCTTGTTCCCCTGATTCAGTACCCGCAAAGCGAGGTAGCTGATAACTCAGAAACTGGGTCAAAGTTAATTCCCCAAGTAACAGTACATGTTCTACTGGCCCTTGCCCAAGTGGTGGTGGTGGCATAGGCGCCAACCCAACACTAACATTGCCACTCATGGCATCCCCAATGTCATTGTGAGGTACTCTGTCTGCCATTACTGCAAATACAGGGTTACCAACAACAAACAAATATATAAAGCATGTCAGTATAACATCATATCATTACTCACAACATGCTTTCAAGTGATTAGGCAACTCCCTAATACACTTCCTCTACCCTTGTTCACCCAGTTCTCGAACCACTACTCTGATACCACTAATGTGGGGTCCTCGTTACTTAATTCGTTATGTATCAGTTCATTATACATATGTGAGTAAGAATTAAGTAAATCATACACTGATTAAGAGTTTACTTATGTAGGTTGTTACAAGTTGACAAACTCATGTCATAATATAGGGTTTTTTAATAATTTAACCCAAAAAAAATATTTATTTAACAAAATAACCTAAATTGTTTTTTTTTATCACAATGACCGAAGTCGCCACTGAGATGGCGACTTCAGCACAAATTTTTTTTTTTACTGATCGCCATCTCAGATGGCGACTTCAATATAAAATTAATTTTTTTTTGAAGTCGTCATCTGAGATTTTGACTTCCATATATATATATATATATATATATATATATATATATTTATATTTATATATGTAGAAGTTGCCATATCAAATGTCATCTTCCATATATATGACAACTTCTATGTATGTTAAGTAATTACATCAATTATGGAAGGCTAAATAAAATTTATTTTTACTATAAGTGTATGTTTATATAGTAGGACAAAAAAATTAATTTACGGAGTATTAGATAATTTTACACTTTCTTATTTTCTTTTTCTTTCTGTTTTGGGATACAATTCGTTGTCTAATTATTCAATATTATACAAAGATTTAAAAAAAAATACACATTTCAACTTTCACAAAAGGACCGTGCTTTCCTATAATGCACGGACACTGATAGGACGACACTGATATTAATTTTGAATTAATATAGTGTGTTATCTATTATTATTATTATTATTATTATTATTATTATAACTACCACTGTTTTAGTAATTTATACTTATAAATTTGAATTTCAGATGACGACTTCCTTATAAAAAAACTGATAATTAAATTTGAATCTCAGATGGCGACTTCATTATAAAAAAACTGATAATAATAATAATAATAGATAACACACTATATTAATTCAAATTAATATATCATATTATAAGTATACTGAAAAAAACAATAGATATAATTTAATAACATTGTCAATCCAACTTCCATTATATATATTTTTATCGTGATTTATCATTAATATTATTATTTTAACTAGCTCTTATAAATGTTATTATTAATTAATTAATTTATTATGTTAGTATAATATGATATTATTATTATTATTTTTTTCAAAGAAATAATATGATATTATTATTATTATTATTATTATTATTATTTTTAAAAAAATTAGTTTCCATAGTACAAAGTGAATCGTGCCGTGTCAGTGTCGTCGTATCAATGTTCGTGCATCATAGCAAAGCACGACCCTTTTGTGAAAATTGAAATGTGTATTTTTTTAAATATTTGTATAATATTGAATAAGTAGACAACGAAATTGCATCCCAAAAAGAAAAAGAAAATAAGAAAGTGTAAAATATTATCTAATACTCCATAAATTAATTTTTTGTCCTATTATATAAACATATACTTATAGTAAAAATAGATTTTATTTAGCCTTCAATAATTGACGTAATTACTTAACATACATAGAAGTTGTCATATATATGGAAGACGATATTTGATATGGCAACTTCTACATATATAAATAAATAAATATATATATATATATATATATGGAAGTCGCCACATTAAAAATAAAAAATTATATTGAAGTCGCCATCTGAGATGGCGACTTCAGAAAAAAAAAAATATTTGTACTGAAGTCGCCATCTGAGATGGCGACTTTAATAAAAAAAAACATTTTGATAAATAAAAAACATTTTAGGTTATTTTATTAAATAAATAATTTTTTTAGGTTAAATTATTAAAAAACCCCATAATATACATCATATCTACAGCAAAACAACCTAGATCAATATAACTCCTAAGCAGTGGTTCAGCTCGCAGCGGAATAAGACTCACAATCCCGTCCTCCCACGTCTACGAGTCCCTACAGAAACAATCACACAACATGAGTATAGATAAACAACCATCTCAGTGCGATATCAATAAGAAATATAAAACGATAAAGCACTATAAACATCAACTGTGACTGTTCTGTATCATGCATCATCAAATGCAAATATGTCATGACATGTCTCACTTATCATCCTGTTATAACGAGACCGATATGATATGCCTATCTCAGCTCAATATGTCAGTGGAACCTCCTCACATCTTCATATTAGCAGCACATATCATATCACCGTCTTCATACATTATAACAGCCAGAGCATATACTCAATTGGAGTATACCTATCATGCCAAAGCATATACAACATACCTATCGTGGCAATAATCACAGCCAAAGCATATGCCCAACACTGGCATACCTATCGTGGCAGTGATCTCTGCCAAAGCATATGCTATATACCTATCATGGCATCCATCTCAACAATATGAACATCATGAATGTACATGCATATGGTACCACAACTCATATGATACAATGTCCATATCATCACCACAATCATATCATATACTCGTATGTTAACACCTACCTGTTATACGACACAACAGATAGAAATCATGCGTCAATGTTTACCCGCCTCATTGTCCCGTCCCCTGTGATGATGCTACATAAATAACAACAATGTATATTGTCATCAACCATACGATGAACCATTACTAAGAAAATACAACATATTTCATACTCTGGTTCTAGCGATTGATCACTCACTCTAGCGATCGATCAGTACAAAGCTAGCGATCGATCGGTATTAAATCTGAATTTCATACAAAAGCTGCGACATTCAAGCAATCGATCGGTCATTTGTAGCGATCGATCGCTACATGAACCGCCTTACTTTTCCCTGTTTCACCGATCGATCGGTAAGCTCCTAGCGATCGATCGGTCGACCACAGAAGTTGAGTACAATGGCGATTTTGATGCTTATCTTCATGGTTCTTCTCCTACACCTCAATTCAAATCATAAAAACGTGGACACTAGATAACCTAGCATCTTATACACATCTTTCCATCATTTTAGAATTTAAATGAGTACTTTAATATCATTGTAATTCATATGCAAGTAATTACTTCACATGATTCAAGTTTGATAAACTAAGCACATATATCCATCAACTAGGATAACAAACCATGGAAATTCTACTTTCCTTACTATATGCACTTTCTTGTTGTTCTTGCAAGTCCAACTCCAAAATCAACTCAAGGAGTGTTAGAGAGAGTGTGTAGAGATTACTAGGTGAATCAAGGTGTGGTATGTGTTAAAAATCTTATTTTACATTTATATAGTAACCTTCCACCTCAAATGCACATTCTAATGCCTCTCAAATGCATGTTAAATGCATAACAAGGTCATATCCTACTACACACTTCACACACTCCATTCATCTTCATTCTCTTGTATATATAATAAGGCATGCATCACAATTTCAAGAACATAGATATCTTTGTTCTCAATTCACACATCTCAGATGTTTCTTGTTTTATGTTATACCATACCTGCTATAACCTCATTGAAATCTCATAAGTAATTCATTCTTTCATTTAATCAGTCATACTCGGTTCAACCCGAACCCGAGTTCACATCATACCGTCATTATTTCATAATGACAAAATAATCATATCAACAAGTATGATTGTTAATTCGAGGTGTTACACGTAGACAACGTAGTGGTAGATCACTTGTCTAAGATTAGTAATGAGATTGATGAGCATGAAAATGAAGTAGATGAGATAAATGAAAAATTTCCTGATGAGCAATTGTTTCAAGTTCATACACCACCTTGGTATGCTGATTTTACAAACTATCTTGTTAAGCACAACATGTGGGAGGATCCATTTTGGTTCAAGATGTGTGCAGACAATATGATTAGCAGATTCATCTTGGAGGAGGAGGTGAAGTACATCTCGAGCCACTGACATGACCGGGAGTTAGGGGACACATGGGTCCAACCAAAACTGGCTACAATGGTACTTGAATCCAGTTTTTATTGGCCTACATTATTTAAGGATGCATTCAGGTACGTCTCTACTTGTAATAAATGTCAAAGGACGAGAAACATTTCCAGAAAGCATGAGATGCCCCAAAACAATATCCTCGAATATGAACTCTTTAATCTTTGGGGCATAGACTTTATTGGACCATTTCTAAATTCATGCTCAAATTATTATATACTTGTTGGGGTGGATTGCATATCAAAGTGGGTGGAGGTTGAAGCTGCACGCACTAATGATGCTAGATTTGTGGTGCAGTTTTTGAAAAACAACATTTTTACTCGATTTGGCACTCCTCGAGCAATAATTAATGACAGTGGGTCGCACTTTTGCAACAATTTTTTTTAAAAAGTTTTGAGTAAATATGGTATAATGCACAAAGTTGTAACGCCTTATCATCCACGAAAAAAATGGACTAGTAGAAGTTTCAAATAGAGAATTGAAACGCATTTTGAATAAGACAGTGAACGTATCTTGAAAAGGATTGGTCCCTTAGGTTAGATGACGTTTGATGGGCATATAGAACTGCATGTAAAAGACATATTGGCACAACACCATATAGGTTAATTTTTTGAAAAGCATGTCATCTCCCAGTCTAACTTGAACACAAAGCCTACTGAGCAGTCAAAAGTCTAAACTTTGATTTAACTGTTATAGGTGATAAACGTTTTCTGCAAATGAAAGAAATGGAAGAGTTAGGAACCAAGCCTATGAGAATTCAAAGATCTACAAAGACAAGACCAAATGCGGCATGATGCTCAGATCAATAAACGAGAATTTAGTGAAAGAAGATATGGTATTATTGTACAACTCTAGATTAAGACTCCTTCCATGTAAGTTGAAGTGTAGGTGGTATGCCATTCACGGTCACCGGGGTATTTCCATATGGTGATATTTATTTAAGTGATTCGACAAGGGGTACTTTCACAGTCAATGAACAGCGGCTGAATAACTATCATGGTCATGATTCAGCTCACCAACCACTGTCCATTTCGACTCCTGAAAAACGAAATGGGAAAAAGTCTAGCTTTGGACTATAAATCAAGAACTCTATATTTTCTCCTTTGTTCATTTTTGAATTCAAAGTTAGCTTGCATTTTGTTTCTAAATTTTCTGGTGTTGACTTCGCTTGTGAATTTCATGTGCAGAGCAGGTAAAATAGGCAAGCTTTGGCAGAGGGGACTTCAAGATAATGTTTTTCCTGCCATGATCGATCAATCTCTCTATCAGCACGTTCTATTAGCACGACCGATCGCACATATATTTTAAAAAAACCGTAATGTGAAATCACTCGAACCACATCACCGATTGATCGCCCCTCATAAACTTTTCTCGTGGAAAAAAACATGCCTCGCGCAACCTATTGCGTGACAGTGCGCGAGCGATCGCGCGTCACATAATTTTGTTTTTAAAAAAACTGATATTTGCACACAATACACACACAAAACACAACCCTTTTGCACAAACCCTCCAATAAAAATCGATCTTTACCCAAAAAATTCAATCCAAACTCCTCCCTCCCTCAAGATTTGTCAAATATCTCGTGTTAATCATGCTCTAATCTCAATTCTTCCATAGATTTACAGATTCAAGTTACATTCTGGACACCCCAACACAAGATTGAAGATTTGCAAGCCAAGCCATCAACACCATCAAAACTTTCGAATTTTCTGAGGTACTTGGCTTAAATCTCCTTGGGTATACATGATTGCTATCTAATTTGTTTGGGTAATAGAAAAAAATTGAATTTTGATATATATTGGTGGAGTTGGGATATTGATATAGTTAAGTTTGGGGAATTTGGTGGATAATTGGATTCATTGAGCATATTTGCTGCTACTTGGGAGATAATTAATGTGAATTATTACCTTGTTTGGGTTTGTGTTGCTGGATTGGGTTGGTTGCTTATTGAACTTAACTAAAATGGCGCCCAAATAGAAGCAAAAATAGGCAGCATCCACATCTCAGGGCTTTGATTTTGATAAGTTTCTCAATGCAGAAGCTGCGGAGTTCTACACGAAGTCCTTGAAGTGAAATATTGTTCGGGAACGAGGCATGGGCACGATTAATCCAAACTGTGATGTGCTTCAAAAGGCATATAACCGAATATGGGTGAAGTTCATTATACAGCAGCGATGCAGTGGTCCCCGTAGTCAGAGAATTTTATGCCAACCTAAGGGCACAAAGAGAGAATCTAATGGTTGGTGTCAGAAGTAAAATCGTACCATTTGATAGTCAAACTATCAACACTAGGTATTGTATGCCCCCACATCAAGGACAATGAATACATCACCTACACTGAGGGACATGTTGACTACCATGAGATCCTTACCACTATTTGTCATGAGGGCATGGTATGGTGGAGAAACCACCTAAATGAACCACTGCTAGTTTTAAGTCGGAACTCAATGATGAAACAAAGGCATGTCTCTCCTATATACCCACCAGAATCATGCCTACTACACCTACCTCTGAGGACACCAAGGACAGAGCAGCGCTAGTATTTGCCATAGTCACTAGCAAATCAGTGAATTTGGGCAAGATAGTGGAGAACATAATATCTAGTGCTGTGTACGGCAATATTGAGCCTACCATGTCCCTCACTCATCACCGATCTCTGCAAGAACGAAGCCGTTGTCTGGCACCCCGATGTGGAGATATTGCCACCCATGGAGCCAATTATATAAGACACACAACAGCCAACCCAACAAGAACTCCGACCAGAGCATCTGGTAGTCGAGCCCCATCTCGGGATCAATCTTTATCATCACTGCTCCAGGGTCACTACTGAGCGCCTGGGTTCTATGGAGCATGACATCCACTGTAATGTCTGGATATGACATATATGTATGGCGTAATTATGACTAATGACGGTATGATGTGAACTCAAGTTCGGGTTGAATCGAGCAGGACTAATGCCATGCATGAATGAAATATAGTTGGAAAACAATGAATGTGTATATGTGTTAACTCAAAGAGAGTGAGTTAAGAACATGAACATGTGATAGATGGACTTAATATTATTGTGTTATATTGGACAAGAAAATGGAAATACATCATAGAATTGGATATTGAAATGCATCACATAGTAGGAGACTATTATGTCCTACATTTGATATGAATTAGAGATGCATTACACTTGCATGGAAGTTGAATTTGGCGAGTATATATAACATGATTTCAGATTGCAAACACATAGAACACCATAACTCACCCACAAATCTCTACCAAGCTCCTCTCTAGCTCCTTCCTTAGGTTTGCTTCTTTTCTTGGATTTCACCTTGGAAATCAAGATAGAAAGGTGGGAGAAGTGAAGTCTTACATCTTGGTAAGGATTGTGTTCCTTTTATACTTGTTTTGATGTTAGTAAATGATGAGTTGCATTTGAAGCATGGAACTTGGTAGTTTTGCTTTAATATGAGTTATAGTGTACACCCTTGAGTTCTATGATGATAGAAACATGTTTATATGATACTAGAGATTTCATGAAACATGTTTGAATGTGAATTTTTGAGTTGTAAGAGATACACCTTGAGGATAAGCTCAAAATCGCCATGTTCTGAAAATTTCAAACATCGGCGCTCGATCGTGAGCCATATGGTAATCGATCGCCGAAAACAGAGTAAAAATCAGGCGATGAAATCATATGGCAATCGATCGGTGAAAATATGGTGATCGATTGCGAGTGAACAGTATAGCGATCGATCGAGAAGATGTGGCGATCGATCGAGATGGCCAGAACTTCTGCAATCAATAGGTGTAAAAGTGGCGATCGATCGCCAGGGTTAAAGTTTTGAAAAATATTTTATTTTGTGGACTTTGATGCTTAACGGCTATTATAATATGATATATTGTTAATATTGTTGTAGCATCATCAAGGGGACAGGACAACGAGGCGGTTAGACATTGACGCCTGAGCTATATCTTTGTGTCGCACGACAGGTACGTGTTGACGTACGAGTATATGATATTATTGTGATGATGATGTGGAAATTGTAACATATGATTAGTGGTATCATATGCATGTACATTCCTGAGATTCATATTGTTGAGAGGGATGCCACGATAGGTATGCTGCATATGCTTTGGCTGAGATCATTGCCACGATAGGTATGCCAGTGTTGGGCATATGCTTTGGCTGGGATTGTTGCCACGATAGGTATGCCAGTGTTGGGCATATGCTTTGGCTGAGATCATGTCTTCCCACCTTATCCACAACCACCCATCGATGAGGAGGAAGACGACCATTGATGGTCGTTGTCATAGATATGTGATGCCTGGAACTTAAATATCTAAATTAAATTGAGTTTAATGTGACAGTTAAGTGGTAATTTGGAATGAATGTCATTTTACATTGGGAGTCGGTTTTGAAATAAATCGAGGGTGGTTGAGAACTATGTTTGAGTCATAGTTAATGAATGAGTAAATGGTTGAAATGAATCATGTGAGTTATGAACGTAATTTTGAGTTTGAAATTGTAGGGTAATTATTGAAGTTGAACAATAATTAAGGATTTGAGGATAAATAATTATTGTATAAAATTTGTAGTGCGGTTTGAAGTTGAGGGACTAAATTGCAAAATGTTATTAATATAATCACCCATCTCTTCGCACACTACGTCCCCAAAACCCACTAAATCCCTACAACCTTCCTTCTACTCTCCCTTTTCAATTTCTTTTATTTTGGTGAAGAATCAAGACATGGATTCAAATAGATTCTTGATATTGTGATCAAGTGAGCTTGGGTAAGCCAATTTATTACCTTAGTCTTGATTTTTAATTGATTATTGAGTTGAAAATGTAGATATTGAATTGAAATTTTCGGTAAAGGTTGTGGGTTTGTTGTTATGTTGTTGAAATGAAGTTTATTGGTGTTTATTATGTGTTATTGAGTACCGATGAACATTATTGTGAATGGAGGTAGTAGTGCTTGAGGTATTGGTGAAAAGGCTGAGTTTGAGGAGATAAAAATAGAGATTTTTCAACATAGCGTCGACCGATCGATCGGTCGCAAGGACCGATCCGTCGGTACAAGACCGTATGCGAAGGAAAAAAATTTGTGCCCGATCTATCGATCGGTAGCAAGGACTGATCAATCGGTCCAATTAAAAAAATAAAATAAAGACAAAATAACTTTCATCAATGTTGTTGGAGGATATTAGTGGTCCATAAATGTTTATTGCTTGAATTTGAAAAAACGACATTGAGCAAAAGTGTTATGCTAAAGAAGTGAAGTTTTATGGTTTATTTATGATGATCTTGAAATTCTAAGGAAATCTTAGTAGTTAATTAAGGTGTAAATGAAGAACCTTAGAAAGATATAGATGATATATACATGAGTTAGATGATAACTAGAATGAACAAAGATGATTGACTTGTTGTGTAATATACGGAGAGCGATAAATTGGATTGTTTGTGATAAGAGGCATGTAGAAACTATATGATAAATGATGTCAATGTCGAAAGCTATTAATGTGAATTTAATATTGAATGGATATTTCGATATAGATACTTCACGAGCCTCTGATTATCAATGATGTGATGTCTGGGGATTTATGGTGTTAATCCCGGTGTAGTATTAATCCTTGATGGATTTTTAATTGTGGCAATTAGGAATTAATTACGGTTTTGTGTCTCCCGAGGTTGTTAAATCGGGCATCTGGGATCGTCGGATCCAAAGATTTGAGATTGTATTCTCATTTTGGTGGAAAACCTATGAATTGGGTTTTAGTGGGACTTGGTGTCCGGGGTGCCTTATGTTGGGGCCAGTCTGGGGATTTGATGTTGGAGAGAGAGTTTTTGAAAACAGATAATTTTTAATGAATCATGATGTATTTGTGGAGGTATTGGTATTCTGGGGTATTTTTGCTTTATATACCAGTTGGACTCGGGATTCTGTCATTTCGAATCCATTTCTCTCCTCTCCTCTCCCTCTCTCTCGCCTCTCTCACCCAAACCCTCCCCTTTTCCCTTTTGATGAGCAAATCGACGGAGGCTCATCCTAGGAGCCGGATTTCTCGAAGATAATAAGGTATTATTCATCCCCTCGCATTTGTCTTCGATTTGGTTGTGGTATGGTAGTTTTTGGTTGAGGTTGTGGTTGGTTTTGGGTTTTGGGGATTTTTGCTTAAAATCCAATGTTGGGTTCTTGGGAGTTTTTATTGGTTTTAAATGGTGTATTTGAGGTGTTGGAGGTGTATGGGGTGTTGGTTGTGAGTTTGGGTGTCAAAAACACCATGGAAACTCGAGTTTTCCGGAAAATTGCAGGTGGCGATCGATCTCCAAGGAGAGGCGATCGATCGCGACGAGCTGCTCAGATTTTCGGAGACGATGAACAGTGCAGGCGATCGATCGCATGGTCTAGGCGATCGATCGTGAGCATGTTGGCGACCGATCGCGAGGGGTGGCGATCGATCGCGTGTAGGCGTTTTTGCCCACTGGATAGGGGCGATCGATCGCGCTAAATGAGGCGATCGATCGCCGCCCGTAAGGTTTATTTTTTTGGGAATTTTTGGAAAATGTCGGATTTTGGAACCGAGGTTTAAAGGGGCCGTTTCCGGGGCAATGTCTGCATTCCAATGGGAATGCTATGCTTTTAAAATGGATTGGTTGAGGCCAAAGTTTAATAAAACGGAATTCCCGGTTGAATTCTTGGTTATCTTTTAAACTTGTTAATGGTATATTTTGGGTATTATGCATGCTTAGCCGGGGGGCCTTTATTTTGGTAATCGTCATGGATTGACGATATGATTGGGAATCTTGAACGTGCTTGGACATGTGGTTGCATGCTTATACTTGATTGTGAGTTGTTTATGTGTTTTAGCACATATCTCTCAAGGTAAGGAACTCAAGCAAAGTTTGGACTCGAGCTACGGAATTATAAGGTACGTATGACGTACGAGCATAGCCCTTTAATATAATTGCAATTGTTGAGTGCTTGGTACACTGTATTGCAATGAATGTGTGTGGAAATGCATGACACATGGTATTAGCAATAAACGGAGATTGAAATGCATGGTTTATGGTACTTGCCTGTGAGCGAACATCGATTATGACGCCGCTGCCATCGAGCATGCGTGGAAATGGAATGCCGCTATTGTAGAGCGAACAATGAAATAGAGCTATGAAACCATAAGTTCTAAACATGGATTGTCTATAATCATTGTTTAATGATTTGATGTTATTGATTATGATATTGGTATATGGCTCATGGAATTGTTAATTAATGTAATGATTAACTGGCATTTGGGAATTTGATGGTTTCAGTGTTTTGAGAATAGGGACAGTACAGGAAACCCCGGATGAGGATGATACCATCCAGGGAGTACATTTTGTATTTCATAGCATTTACATTGTTGTAAATTATGAATTGCATTGTTATGGTTATTGGATTTGGAATATTGGTATGCTCACCCCGTGTGGGGGTTGTCTCTGTTGGGGCAGGTGGTACAGGTGTAGCAGCAGCTTTGGAGTTGAGCTCGGGCTGTTGATTGAAGTACTTCCAGGATTGAGGTACCAGAGCTGGATGGACAGGCGCTCAGATCCAGAGTCGAGATCGAGTTGCGCTTGAGAGGTGCTTCCAGGATCGAAGCACCAGTAACGGTATCCAGCAGTGTGTTTTATACATTAGATACACGCTCATTCATTGGGTGCTCTTATGTGAGTACATATTACGTGTATATGGAATGTATAAACGGGCTACGGCTCTTCTCTGTTCATTTATGGTTTGCACGCAATTGGATATAGAATTTCTAAATGAACTAAGAGTATGTTAGTGTATTATGAGGGTGCATGTTATATGGATAATCATGGTTGGGGAATTTGAATATTATGTGGTTTAAATGCAAGAAATTTTCTGGACAGCATATGGTGTTGCACTTGCATATGGTTTTCCCCTGATAGTATGATTATATGCACTAATGATATGGCTTAATACACTAATAACGGGTTAAGGGCACGGGGGTCCTTACATTAGTGGTATCATAGCAGTGGTTAGCTCTTTGGGGCTGTTGAAGGCCTGGAACATGCTGATAGGGATGAGTAGCACATATTTATGCATGATAGTAGTTAGTGTTGTGTGACACAACTATTTTGCTTATGTGCATTTGTGATATGTGATCATAGTGAAACGATTGTATGTCATGACATCTATAGAATCATAATATAACCTGTTGATTATGATTGTGAGTTGTGACACAGGGACAACCAAATGGAGCATTTTGAAATGCATTGGGATACGAGAAGTACTTTGTACTCATAGTTTATGCATTTACTCATTATAATCATATTGTGGGGAATATGGATTATCGTATGCTCATGGTTTGGGATTGTTCCTGTAGGGACACTATGACGCGAAAGGCTAAGGCCATGGTTGAAAGACACGAAACGGTAACCTGCATTTTACATACATCATGGAATTATGCATTGTGGTTGCATGTGTACATGTAGTGATGATTTTAATGCTTTGCCGCCAAATGTTGAAGCGAGGGGTGGGAGTGCCGCATGTCACATTTGAGCGAGGTGCATTAAAATACACTCATGATGATGTATGTTGAAATATGGATTATGCTTTGTGATGCAGGTATGGATGAAATACTTGGTGAATATCCCATGAATCATTGTTATGGATGAGTGATGATTTTAAATGCTTTATTGTTTTGTGCCGCTAAATGTGAAGCGAGGGGTGGGAGCGCCGCATGTCACATTGAAGCGTGGTTATCATATGAGGCGAGGAAAGAATATTTTCCGCTAAAATGTGAAGCGAGGGGTGGGAGCGCATGTCCATTTAAGCGAGGTTATTCTATGCCGCCTATATGTGAAGCGAGGGGTGGGAGTACCGCATGTTTTATTTGAGCGAGGGGCATTAAAATACACTACCGTGACAATGACTATGGATCGGCTATTCTTTGGCGATGGTTCATGCCGCCAGGTATATTGATAGCGATGGTTCATTCCGCTATATTGATTGGCGATGGTTCATGTCGCCAGATATATTGATAGCGACGGTTCATTCCGCTATATTGATTGGCGATGGTTCATGCCGCCAGGTATATTGATAGCGACGGTTTATTCCGCTATATTGATTGGCGATGGTTCATGCCGCCAGGTATATTGATAGCGACGGTTCATTCCGCTATATTGATTGGCGATGGTTCATGCCGCCAGGTATATTGATAGCGACGGTTCATTCCGCTATATTGATTGGCGATGGTTCTTGCCGCCGGATATATTGATAACGATGTCTCATTCCGCTATTCTATTGGCGATGGTTCATGCCGCCGGGTATTTTATTGACGATGATTTGTGCTACCGGATATTACATAGCGACGGGTCATTCCGCTACACCTATGGCGATGGTTCATACCGCCGGATATCTATAGCGATGTCTTATGCCGCTGACTCTATGACGAGAGATCATGCCGCTGATTCTATAGCGATGGGTTATACCGCTATGTGCGTAGCGCTGGATTATGTCGCCTACGAGCGATGGGTGCTGCTTGTGTACCGCTGGTGGACGATGGATACAGGTATTCCGCTATCTTGATAGCGATGAGGTATGGCATATTACTTGTGTTAGCATTATTGTGGATACTACGTGTTGCTATATACGCCATGTGTTTGACGATGAGATTATGGATGTCGTGTATTGACATGTACCATCATACGTTTGACGATGTTAATTGGATGTCATATGTTGACATATGTCGTCACGGGATGACGATGACATAGTTGATGTTCTATGTAGACGTGTAGCGTCGTTTTGATGATTAATACATTTATGTTATGTATTGAGTTGTATGGTTTGAGTGCTCTTGGTGAGCACATGGTAATGTCTGGGTCACTAGTTGACGAGACCATTATGCCGAGCAGGTTGCTCGAAGAATTATTGGGTGCACCGTACAGGGATTGTACCGCAGCACAAATTTGGAGTATATTGTTCGAGTAATTATACCCTTGGGTATACTCGCTGGTTTGGCTTAGGCCAAGTAATTGGTGGTAAGAGTAGTCATTGAGGAAACTACTCGCTTGTTGTTGTGATCTGCGGTAGGCGTAGTCACACCCACCCTGAGGGTGTGGGATAAGTCCTAATGGATTAGGATTGTTTCGTGGTTGAGCAAGGACACCGAGATGTCCATTATGCTTTGGTTTTAGAGAAATTTTGGGTGATGACCCACTACTCTAAATGGATGTTACGGTATGGTATACCGGGTGGAACGTATGAGACGTTGGTAGGCTTGATATGAGCCTTTGGAGGCAGCGCTTGTTAGCCAGATATCGTGGCAATGTTATAGCGTGCTTTTGATTGCCGTTATTCTGCTCGTTGGATTCGAGTTCAGTGAATCGTATGATGATACGATGAGGACTTTTTGGTAGACTCTTGTAGTCTCTTTGTAGCATGATGATTGAGGCAGGGAATACCTCGCAGAGACGTTTATACGTCAATGTTTTATGAGGCTTGTTTTGGGACGACTCAATTTTGTTGGAATACCAATGTGAGCGTCGACAAGTCGTTGTTAGCTCTGGTTGAGCATCTTTGCATATGGTATGCGACGAAAGTCACAATTGTAATTGTGTGGTATAGTAAGTGGAGTGACACTACTATATTGACCTTATCTCTTGGAGAGATTTGGGTTGTACTGTCATGGAGGCAGCTAGTTGTGGTTGAGGGTTGATCGTGAATCAACCAGGGTAAGCCCTACTAGTGTTGGACTAGGTAATGGCTTCGTACTTCCAGTGAGACGTTTGAGGAGACGTCTCTGGGGTGATGCTCGAGTGTGGAGTACTATGGCAATAGTACAGGGCATCGTTGTTTGAGTATACATGGCGTATATGAGTTTCGATTTGATGATAGTGGCTTCGATGCACTATTCTGAACCAATTGCATATTTTGATTCCGAGATATATGTGGGTATGTATATCCAGTTTTCCGGACGGTGGTTCGAGGTTGGAAGGTCATGGATTCATGACACTATCCTTGTGGGAAAGGCGGTATTGATATACCTGCCGGTTGAATCTTTTGGGAGATTCGTTGCTTTGATTGAGTGGTGTTGATGTTGAAATCACACCCTTTGGCTTTGGTCTGTTGACCACTATTCTCCATGGAGTGAGAATAATCGAGGTATGGCAGTAGGTTTTGGGACTTTGGGTATGCTTAGAGATACCCGAGTCTATTGCTTCGAGTGCGCCTGTTGTGTTGGTGCTTAGGCATGTATACCCGTGTATGTATACGAATGCCAACTCTATTTCGTTCCTTGTTGAACGTCGGGTTAGTGTGTTTGGTTTGATGAATCTCCGGTGGGAGATTGTGGCAATATGAGATTGGTAATCTCGATGGCACGATGTATTCTGAGGAATAATCGTGAGGTCCGTTTGACTTCTCCTGAGGAGGGTTTGTCGTGTTTTGGAACCATGGTAGTTCTTGTTGGATAATTCGATAGCCTTCCTGTTTCAGGATTGTTGAATCCCAGGATAAATGGGGGATGGCCAGAATTTGGATTTGTTTAGTGTCACGGTCGACACGTGTGTAGGAATGCAATTGTTTGTCTTGCATGTCCCCTGTGGAACTTGAGACCTTGTAGAGTCTCGATAGTGTGTTTTGGACCATGATGGGACTTCTTGGAACACATGGTTGTAGACATCTGTAGTGATGTGTTTTGTGTGGATTAGTGACCGTGGTTTACCCGATCCGGGTTGCAAGTGGTGCAACTACTCCTTTGGAGGAGATAATCGGGAAAGCGAAGCAGGATTTTCCGGGAGTATACTGATTGTATACTAGTGGTTCCCATCATAACGATGTGTGTTGAGCATCGTGGACGAGTGGTGGATATCACAGAGAGATATCTATGTTAGAACCAATGGGGTTTGATTGATTTGCAGTCATGGTGGACTGACTTCCGGGACGATTCACATCGAGGTATGTTATTATCTTTCGGGTTTATATTGGTTTTGGGATTTGCTCTATTGTAGAGCTTGGTGCGAGATTAGTGTTCTCGCAGTTGATGATTCGATTCTAATGTAGTCCAGAATCAGGGTTGTGGCTTTACTTTGGTTGTGTAGTCCTGGTGTCACGTAGAGTATGCCGGTGCAAATTTCGAGGACGAAATTTTATTAGTGGGGGATAATTGTGATGTCCGGGGATTTATGGTGTTAATCCCGGTGTAGTATTAATCCTTGATGGATTTTTAATTGTGGCAATTAGGAATTAATTGCGGTTTTGTGTCTCCCGAGGTTGTTAAATCGGGCATCTGGGATCGTCGGATCCAAAGATTTGAGATTGTATTCTCATTTTGGTGGAAAACCTATGAATTGGGTTTTTAGTGGGACTTGGTGTCCGGGGTGCCTTATGTTGGGGCCAGTCTGAGGATTTGATGTTGGAGAGAGAGTTTTTGAAAACAGATGATTTTTAATGAATCATGATGTATTTGTGGAGGTATTGGTATTCTGGGGCATTTTTGCTTTATATACCAGTTGGACTCAGGATTCCGTCATTTGGAATCCATTTCTCTCCTCTCCTCTCCTCTCCCTCTCTCTCGCCTCTCTCACCCAAACCCTCCCCTTTTCCCTTTTGATGAGCAAATCGACGGAGGCTCATCCTAGGAGCCGGATTTCTCGAAGATAATAAGGTATTATTCATCCCCTCGCATTTGTCTTCGATTTGGTTGTGGTATGGTAGTTTTTGGTTGAGGTTGTGGTTGGTTTTGGGTTTTGGGGATTTTTGCTTAAAATCCAATGTTGGGTTCTTGGGAGTTTTTATTGGTTTTAAATGGTGTATTTGAGGTGTTGGAGGTGTATGGGGTGTTGGTTGTGAGTTTGGGTGTCAAAAACACCATGGAAACTCGAGTTTTCCGGAAAATTGCAGGTGGCGATCGATCTCCAAGGAGAGGCGATCGATCGCGACGAGCTGCTCAGATTTTCGGAGACGATGAACAGTGTAGGCGATCGATCGCATGGTCTAGGCGATCGATCGCGAACATGTTGGCGACCGATCGCGAGGGGTGGCGATCGATCGCGTGTAGGCGTTTTTGCCCACTGGACAGGGGCGATCGATCGCGCTAAATGAGACGATCGATCGCCGCCCGTAAGGTTTATTTTTTTTTTTGGAATTTTTGGAAAATGTCGGATTTTGGAACCAAGGTTTAAAGGGGCCGTTTCCGGGGCAATGTCTACATTCCAATGGGAATGCTATGCTTTTAAAATGGATTGGTTGAGGCCAAAGTTTAATAAAACGGAATTCCCGGTTGAATTCTTGGTTATCTTTTAAACTTGTTAATGGTATATTTTGGGTATTATGCATGCTTAGCCGGGGGGCTTTTATTTTGGTAATCGTCATGGATTGACGATATGATTGGGAATCTTGAACGTGCTTGGACACGTGGTTGCATGCTTATACTTGATTGTGAGTTGTTTATGTGTTTTAGCACATATCTCTCAAGGTAAGGAACTCAAGCAAAGTTTGGACTCGAGCTACGGAATTATAAGGTACGTACGTACGAGCGTAGCCCTTTAATATAATTGCAATTGTTGAGTGCTTGGTACACTGTATTGCAATGAATGTGTGTGGAAATGCATGACACATGGTATTAGCAATAAACGGAGATTGAAATGCATGGTTTATGCTACTTGCCTTAAATGTCTATATATGCATTGAGAATTGCATGGTGCCGCTTTTGAGCGAGCGATGATTGGGATGTTGTCGCCTGTGAGCGAACATCGATTATGACGCCGCTGCCATCGAGCATGCGTGGAAATGGAATGCCGCTATTGTAGAGCGAGCAATGAAATTGAGCTATGAAACCATAAGTTCTAAACATGGATTGTCTATAATCATTGTTTAATGATTTGATGTTATTGATTATGATATTGGTATATGGCTCATGGAATTGTTAATCAATGTAATGATTAACTGGCATTTGGGAATTTGATGGTTTCAGTGTTTTGAGAACAGGGACAGTACAGGAAACCCCGGATGAGGATGATACCATCCAGGGAGTACATTTTGTATTTCATAGCATTTACATTGTTGTAAATTAGAATTATATTGTTATGGTTATTGGATTTGGAATATTGGTATGCTCACCCCGTGTGGAGGCTGTCTCTGTTGGGGCAGGTGGTACAGGTGTAGCAGCAGCTTTGGAGTTGAGCTCGGGCTGTTGATTGAAGTACTTCCAGGATTGAGGTACCAGAGCTGGATGGACAGGCGCTCAGATCCAGAGTCGAGATCGAGTTGCACTTGAGAGGTGCTTCCAGGATCGAAGCACCAGTAACGGTATCCAGCAGAGTGTTTTATACATTAGATACACGCTCATTCATTGGGTGCTCTTATGTGAGTACATATTACGTGTATATGGAATGTATAAACGGGCTACGGCTCTTCTCTGTTCATTTATGGTTTGCACGCAATTGGATATAGAATTGCTAAATGAACTAAGAGTATGTTAGTGTATTATGAGGGTGCATGTTATATGGATAATCATGGTTGGGGAATTTGAATATTATGTGGTTTAAATGCAAGAAATTTTCTGGACAGCATATGGTGTTGCACTTGCATATGGTTTTCCCCTGATAGTATGATTATATGCACTAATGATATGGCTTAATACACTAATAACGGGTTAAGGGTGTTGGGATATGCCCTAAGACAAATCATCAGATGATTGTTTTGACATACAATGTTTATGATTTTATGAATGGCAATTCATTATTATATATTATTCTTTTAACTGTGCAATGTGAATTAATATATATGGTAATGTCCTTAGAATAATATTGTATTATTCTTAAAGATGTCCCTAGTCAAGTATTATCATGAATAGGGATAATGATAATACGTAGAGACTAGTATGTGTTGATCGATGAATTGTTCATTGATATGAGATATCAAATCAACATATGGGTACATGTTAGAGAACGATGTACTGGACAGACCCACCATGAGAATGCAACATGGATAGTTATATGATCGTCATATGCAATTCTCATAGTGATAATAATGTATGTAATCCTTACGACTTGTGATCATCAGAGATCCCAACATAAGGAGTTATGTATCTTGATATCGTCAAACGTTACCCGTAACAGGGTAATCTATAAAGGCGACTATTGGATACACTACGAATTATGTAGAGGGATGTTGACTGATCGAGATAGGATTTGTCCCTCCTATATAACAGGAGATGTGTTTGGCCCTTGATCAAGTGAGAACTAAAATGCATGGCCATGCTCGAATGAGTCGATATGAGATATCGAGCTTATTCGTTTATTCTAGTTCTACTTGGGGATCAAGAAATAGAAATTGAATATACGAGTATGACTATTCCATGACTCGTGTTCAATCTAAACACAAAGGTCAAAGGGATTAAGTTACATGGTTAATATTATCACAAGTTCTAAAGGTTATGTCGAGTCATTGACATTCTTGTAATTTGGGTAGCCTTGATGTGTTGCTAGACACCGCTCTTTGCTTGTAACGTAATATGAGATTTTATGTCACTGCCAACATTACAAGATCCTATCGGGTCGCACAAAAGATTAAATCTATAAGGGAATTAAATTCATTGCATGAATTAATTAATTAAGAAGAGTCTTAATTAAGTGATTAAAAGGTTTTAATTAAATCATGGGTTTGGGCCCATAAGACTTTAAGAAAGTCTTGAACCTTAATTAAAAGCCTTATAATATAAATACAAGGTTTTGATTAATTGTTAATTAATTCTTTCATATCATTGCTTGATATCAAAACCTAAACCTACTCTAGCTCTCTCTCTCTCGGCAGTCCCTTCATCAACCATCACCGCCGCCGCCGTCGAGTTGGTTTTGGTTTTTGATTGGCCGCCGTCGATCGGTTTTGAACCGTGAGTTGAGTTTTGATTTAAGAACTAGTCTAGCAAACTTGTTCTTAAATCCCCTTTTCGATTTGATCGTGTGGATACCGTAGAGACAAATGTGCAAACTTTTGTTTGTGACTCGTGGTGCTACATCGAGGATTCTGCATCAAACACGCTACAAGGGTGAGTCTTTTGTAAATCCTTTATCCGATATGAATCCCTATGTATAGATCCATTGTTCAAGTAATCCAAAATATTTTATTCCGCTGCGTTGTATGCTCTTAGGATTACTTATAAAGGGCACGTGGGTCCTTACAAATGATGTCTTAATGATTGTCGACCTTAAGGTACGTAACGACGTACGAGCATGTATACTATGAAATATTACTTATACTTGTACTATTGAATCTTATGATTGAGTGTGAGAGAAGGAATATGTGTTTGAATGTTGATGTATTGAATTATTAATTGAGGTGTGGTGGATACACATGTGTACATGATCCAAGTATACGAGTTGAGTATCAATGCTTATGGCATGATTGAGAATGAGTGATCGCTTTTATTTTAAACAATTAATTCCAATCTAGCGATTTAGACCGCAAGTGCACGGTGTCAAGTTTTAGTATAGATAGGAAGATACGGATTGTCGAACCCACAGGGACTAACAAACAATTACCAAATAAGATTTCTTTTAACTATATTTAACCTACGATAATCAATTAATAATTAAACAAACTAAATTAAGCTACTATAATCCAACCAAAATAGTCGACGATCACGAGAAAAATCCACAAGAAAGTATCAAGACAATTATTCACCTACCCAACTCTTACAATTCTTTTCTCCATACATCTCTAAGGTGACGGGTTTTCCGAATTTATTCAATATACTCTCTCGAGCTATATTAAGTCTAACATCAAATTGCAACTAGTAACTCTCGTTCACGTAATTGACAATTTAATATTGAATGCGATTTATGAAAACCACTAACTTTAGATTAAACAACCCAAAGCTATCACTCGTGTGTGGTTTTATCTCTCGATCTCAATCTACCCGCATGAATTATTATATCGTATTATAATTTCATCTCTCGATCTCAATTATAATAAAATATCATTCAAAGGTGATCAATCCTTCAAAAGCATTAAGAACAATAACACATGCACTTAGAAGATATATGAATTCAATCTCAAAATCAATAGGAAAAACTATGTTATTGATATCTCTCAATCATCAAAAACACAACAATCCAATTATTCATGTAAAACAATAATAGAAAAGTAAAAGAAAACTCCCAAGTCGACTATTTCGTTGATTCTCGATCCTTCCTCGCTTCTTTCTCGATCGTGCTCTTCGATTATCTTGTTGGCTCGTTCCAAAACATAGGGTGAAGGGTTGATGAGTGATGATGGATGGTGAAGAGTGGAAGAAAGATGGAGGTTATGGTGGAGTGAATGGCTGCTGGCCGTGTGAAGGAGGCGTGAGGTTATAGTGAAAAAAGGAGGCGTGTGGTTTTTGTGGAATTGAAGGAAAGGGGGGCTGAGATGGAGGCTGTGATGTGTGTGTTCTAGGGTTAAAATCTGATATTTTGGTTGTAAAAATTGTTTGTAATATATAGGGGAAGGGAATCAAGGACTTCCTTGTTGGAAACAAACTCTATAAGGAAGGTATTTTTATGAAAACACATCGTCCCGATCGATCCGAAAAAGTGGCCGATCGATCGAGCCTTCCAGTAAGAATTTCGCTCAGTTTTCAGCCTTTCTCGATCGATCGAAATGGTTTCTCGATCGATCGTCCTTCACAGTAAGTTTCTTCGCCTTTTTCAGCTTCTGGCGAGTTTCGTATTTTGGCCGTAACTTTCTCATACGAACTCCAAGTTTGATGAATCAGCTGTCCACGCGAAGATAAGAGAAAGTTCTACAACTTTTATATGGACCACATTTCCAAAACATGGCTTGAACATATAGTAATTTGAGGAGAAATGAGCAACATGTGTCTTGGATTCTGGTTTCTTCCTCTTTTCTTCAACTTTATTCATTTTTTCATCATTTTAGCTTGATTTCTTCCCCTTTTATGAATTTCAACATTGATTCCTGAAATAGAGAAATATATACCATAAACCATAAAATTATCCAAGAATCAACACGAAAACATATACATATCATATCATAAAAACGCGTAATATTCAACCCTATCAACTCCCCCAAACTTATCACTTAATCGTCATCGATTAAGCATTAAAATCACAAGGTAGAGTTCATTCTTGATACTTGAAACAATTATTTCATGACTTATTTTATTCTCAGAAATCTCATGCACATATACAAAAGTTGACAAGACATGTTTTGTCCTAATTCAAGCTACATATCTCAAAATCGGAACGTGTGTGTGTGATATAGTCAGTCTCAAGTTTCATGCACATATTCAAGATCAAATCATGTTAATCAACTCAAAGTCGAGATTATTATCAAGCACCCTATAAGCCTATTTTCAAACAACTTCTCCACTAATGATAGTTACTCCCTAGACTTGGATCAAGAGGACTTTTTTAAGCTTGTAACGTAAGGCCTTTGGTGTTGGCTTCAAAGAAAAGATAGGATAAGCGCAAAGAAGAGAGTATATTCATTTACAGTTCAAATTTTTCGCACACATCGAGCTTCTCTTCTTTTTCTTTTATAGCCTTGGCCACTTTGGGTCTTATATGTTTCTTTTTTTCTTTTCAAGGCTCTTTCTTTTTCTTCTTTTCTTTTTCTCATTCATCAATATTTTTTTTTATAAGCTCATCAAGATATAACAATTCAAGTGCATCGAATGATATTCAATATACTCCCTTAGGGTAAAGATAACTTTTTTCATTTAGGCTCAAATAAGGGTAAGTATAATGAGTTTGCCAAGAATGTCGAATGGGGTCTAATTATATGCAATGCATATACCATTCTTTTTTCAATAAAGCTCAAATTGGACACTAGGGATTGATATAGACTAGGTAAGCTTGAAAGGCTCAAACGTGTCAAAGATCGCCTAGATCATTTCCAAGTCGAGTTTGTAACTATAAAATTTCGCCTCAAGTGTCATCATCAAATAAGTTCTAGGATAACTCTAAGATGCTCAAGACAAATCATCAAGTTCACAATAATTATCACTATTCAACATGCAATCCACAAGATCATGACTCATTGTGCTCAAAGTATTCCTCTTTCTTGACATGCTAACTCAAATTGGGATATTCATGTACAAGTCCAATCACAAATCAAGTTCATATGCATAGTGAGATCAAAATCCTCATTGAATAGTCACTACTATAATTCATTCTTTTCTCAAGTTTGAACTCATAAAAAAAATTTAGCTCATAATAATCGGACGCTTCAAGTGTCATTTAAGCACACAACATGTGGTTAAAACAAGTAAAACATGCAAGCTACTACTCCCCCAAACTTAAATCAAACATTGCCCTCAATGTCTAAAAGAATCAAAAGGGAAACAGTGAACTCCCCTGATCAAGACGCTTGCATGAGGGTTGAGGAAGATTTGCTTTTGAAAGCTCCACTGTTGTAGGGGTTCATCGCTCCAACCAAGTACCTAGCAAGAGAAGAATGCATATTGTAAAATATTCGACTTGAGAGATAAACAAAACTAAAATGCAAAAACTGAAAAAAAAAATAAAACTAAATAACTAAAGGATACGCTTGGGTTGCCTCCCAAGAAGCGCTGATTTTTAGTCGTCGGCTTGACCATCAGAAGCAACCATCAAAGAGTGGCTGCCGCCCATGGTAAGTATCGTATGATACCACTAATGGGTCTTCATTCAGTATGCCCTCAAGATTGGCAAGATTGTAGCAGTGTAAGCTCGTCGCTCCAACAACATTCTTCATGAAATGGTGGGCATGGGAGAAGGATTCTTGGCTTGGCTTTATCTTTTGTAGGGCGTAGTGCGGTGAAGTTGGCATCGATGGAAAATATGGATCCACATATGGCATAGAACATATCTCCATCGATGGGCTCAAATAGGAATCTTCGAAAGTCTCTTCCTCTTCCAACATCACACTCCACTCATCTTCAAATGGGAACTCCTCGGATGACATCTCTGAAGTAGTCTCAATCTCTTGAAGAGGCTCAAGTTCCCTTGAATCTTCCACACTAGGAGGATCACTCCCACAAACTTGGTTGGTTGAGTGATCATCATCATATAACCAAACTCGATTTGTCGCCTCTTGATTTGTAGCTCTCGTCTCTTCCTCCTGGCAGCTAGTTGAAATTGTTTCAATAAGGACCGCCATTTGCTGCTCCAGGTGGCGCATAGAGTTGGTTTGGCACTCCAAACTGTTCTCAGTTGACCATGAATCTCACTAAGGTATCCTCTAACTGAGTTGTGACATCTGCAGAACTATCTCTCCTCTCTTCGTGATGTTCAAATGGTTGTGGCGTATCAATAGGATAGTGAGGCTCCGGTGGGTATTGGTGACTCCAACCTTTTTGTGAAGGATCACAATGCCAGTGAAGATCAAAGTCCGCCATATCATTGAACAGGTGCACCACACTGTTCTCATCTCTATCAACCAGGGGACTCCCAGTCACCAGTGTCCGCTCAATACCCTTTCTCGTGTCTGTGCATCCAACCCGTTGAAGAAATATTGCAGGAGAGTGTAGTTCGAAAAGTTGTGATACCGGAATGTGTTGGCCAATTCATTGAATCTCTCCCAAACAGCGTAGAACGGCTCGGAACGTTGTTGGGCAAAGCTTGTGAAGGCTTGTTGATGTAGCATCTCCAAGTACCTCACAAGACAAACAAAACAAAAACAAAATATATATATATAATTTTTTTTTTTTTTGAAAAAAAAAAAACAAAAATGGTTAAATTACTGTCAAAGAACCTAGTATGATATTACTAAAGTTAGTCCCCGGCAACGGCGCCAAAAACTTGATCGCTTTTATTTTAAACAATTAATTCCAATCTAGCGATTTAGACCGCAAGTGCACGGTGTCAAGTTTTAGTATAGATAGGAAGATACGGATTGTCGAACCCATAGGGACTAACAAGCAATTACCAAATAAGATTTCTTTTAACTATATTTAACCTACGATAATCAATTAATAATTAAACAAACTAAATTAAGCTACTATAATCCAACCAAAATAGTCGACGATCACGAGAAAAATCCACAAGAAAGTATCAAGACAATTATTCACCTACCCAACTCTTACAATTCTTTTCTCCATACATCTCTAAGGTGACGGGTTTTCCGAATTTATTCAATATACTCTCTCGAGCTATATTAAGTCTAACATCAAATTGCAACTAGTAACTCTCGTTCACGTAATTGACAATTTAATATTGAATGCGATTTATGAAAACCACTAACTTTAGATTAAACAACCCAAAGCTATCACTCGTGTGTGATTCTCTCGATCTCAATCTTTAACACACGGCATGAATTATTATATCGTATTATAATTTCATCTCTCGATCTCAATTATAATAAAATATCATTCAAAGGTGATCAATCCTTCAAAAGCATTAAGAACAATAACACATGCACTTAGAAGATATATGAATTCAATCTCAAAATCAATAGGAAATACTATGTTATTGATATCTCTCAATCATAAAAAACACAACAATCCAATTCATGTAAAACAATAATAGAAAAGTAAAAAAAAACTCCCAAGTCGACTATTTCGTTGATTCTCGATCCTTCCTCGCTTCTTTCTCGATCGTGCTCTTCGATTATCTTGTTGGCTCGTTCCAAAACATAGGGTGAAGGGTTGATGAGTGATGATGGATGGTGAAGAGTGGAAGAAAGATGGAGGTTATGGTGGAGTGAATGGCTGCTGGCCGTGTGAAGGAGGCGTGAGGTTATAGTGAAAAAAGGAGGCGTGTGGTTTTTGTGGAATTGAAGGAAAGGGGGGGCTGAGATGGAGGCTGTGATGTGTGTGTTCTAGGGTTAAAATCTGATATTTTGGTTGTAAAAATCGTTTGTAATATATAGGGGAAGGGAATCAAGGACTTCCTTGTTGGAAACAAACTCTATAAGGAAGGTATTTTTATGAAAACACATCGTCCCGATCGATCCGAAAAAGTGGCCGATCGATCGAGCCTTCCAGTAAGAATTTCGCTCAGTTTTCAGCCTTTCTCGATCGATCGAAATGGTTTCTCGATCGATCGCCCTTCACAGTAAGTTTCTTCGCCTTTTTCAACTTCTGGTGAGTTTCGTATTTTGGCCGTAACTTTCTCATACGAACTCCAAGTTTGATGAATCAGCTGTCCACGCGAAGTTAAGAGAAAGTTCTACAACTTTTATATGGACTACATTTCCAAAACATGGCTCGAACATATAGTAATTTGAGGAGAAAGGAGCAACATGTGTCTTGGATTCTGGTTTCTTCCTCTTTTCTTCAACTTTATTCATTTTTTCATCATTTTAGCTTGATTTCTTCCCCTTTTATGAATTTCAACATTGATTCCTGAAATAGAGAAATATATACCATAAACCATAAAATTATCCAAGAATCAACACGAAAACATATACATATCATATCATAAAAACGCGTAATATTCAACCCTATCAATGAGAAAAGTGACAGACATGATTGCATTGTAATTCCTATCGATATAATCTCGTTTATTGTTTTTTAATAACGTTACAATCATGATTATCATGTTGGAATATGCTCACCATGTGTGGTTGGTTGTTTTTATTGAAACATGTAAACCAGGTACGACGTCGGCTATGGAAATGAGTTCGAGCCTTTGATTGTGAATGCTTCCTGGAGTGACGTACCAGTATTGGTATTGGTAAAGTGACTTGTACAAATAGATACACATTTATTTATTTATTGCTCTTCTTTGAGCATAATGATATGTGTATATGAGTGGTACAAGTGTTTGAGATTTCTCTTTTCATTTGGAGCGTTGCATGCAATTTTTTTGAGAGTATAACTGCAACATTAACTGAGAATATGTTGTCTTTGTACCGGGGGTGTCAGGTTTCTGGGGAATTCTATTGATAATTTTATAGAAGTCATACCACAATTATGGACATGTAATAAGAATTCCCTACATCTTTAGCAATGTATACAAAAATGACGATATAAATGCACTAATGACGATATTAGGAGTTGGGTCTTACAGGTATGTGTGTGTCCAAGTTAATTTTTGTTATGATTCAGTACATTGAGAGCAATGCACCACTTAAGTTTGGGGGAGTGCATCACTTTTGCATACGCAATTGTTGCATGTTGTTACTGTTTCTTGTTTGCAAGCTAATTATGGTAGAAATTCTGTCGTTTCTTGAGCACCAACGAGAAAATTTTATTCTTGAAATGAGTTTATAAAATTGAGAAAATAATGAATAATAGTAGTGACTATGACTCCATGATGATATTAATCTCACTTTATTTCAGCCTTGAAAAATGTTGAACTTGTATGTGAATATCATGTATTGAGTTAATATGTCAAAGATGAGGATTATTTTGAGCACTTTGAGTCGTTATCTTGTGAATTGCATATGGGGTAGTGGAAATTTTTGTGAACTTGATGATTTGTTTTGATCATTTGCGAGCTACTCTGAGGAAAAATGTATAGTTACAAACTTGATTTGTGGATGATTTAGGCGACCTTTGAAACATTTGAGCCTTCATGCTTACCTTGATACATATTATTCTCTAGTGTCCACTTTGAGCCTACTTGAAAAAGAATGGTGTATGTTTTACATACAACTAGCCCCATTCAACATTTGTCGTTTAAACTTATTATACCCACCCAAATATGAGCCTAATTGATTTTTATCATTACCCTAAGGGAATATAATGAGTTACATACTATGTTTTGAGCTATTACAAAGAAAAACTAAATGCCGATGTGCACTTATCGTGTACGCCCAAATTAACCTCACTTAATCCAAAAGATTGATAACAATAATGTAGTAGCATGAGTATTGATCGATCCTACAAGGAAGTATATTCTCTTATGTTAACAAGAATCAGAAACTAAACAATAAAATAAAATATGGGATTGTAAAGATTGGATTATAACTATGAAAATTAAAAAGCAAGTTATTAGATTATCAAGATTAAAAAGGAATTCTTGGTTTTTGGTCAACTCTACCTTTGGATATTGGTTACTTGGTCATTGATTATCAAAGGATTTAATTCATGTTCAATTATTCATCATTGAAATTCTTATTTCAATTATATCATATTCGTAGTCAAACATAAAACAACATTCAAATTCAACTCTTATCAAATTATTAATCAAAACAACAGTAGTTAACATTAATCAATGATAGCCTTCAAAACTAGTAAGGATGATGAATCTAAACAAGATAACACCAGTTGTTTATGTCGTATAGTCAGTTACTTTTCCTAAGAATTTAATAATACCAATAATAGGTAATCATCAATCTTAGTTACTTGTGATCAATATAAAATCAAATACAGCAATCATGTCATCAAAATCTGAAAAACAAATTGAAATTCCATAAGAATTAACAAACTATAAATCTCACTAGTATTTAAAATCCAAAAGTATTGTATCCCTTAATCAAGAACTAAAATTTTTAGCCACACATGGCTAGATTAAAAAGCATAAGTTTATTTAGCAAGCATTAACAAAGCTAAATAAAAATTACTAGAGAACAACACGATTCCGTTGTGTCGCTTCATTCTTCGAGTTCTTCGCGTTGTTCTTCAATGATTGAGAGAAAATATGTAAAAGTATGTTTAAAATCTGAATCCAATGAGTTATCACGCTCTATTTTCGGTTTGTAGGAGTAGGGAGGCTGATATGATAGGTTAGAATCCTCCTATGATGGGAAAATTTAGTTTCCTGTTTGTATTTAAAACTCTTCTAGCGATCGATCGATCGCTAGCTCTTTTTATTTTGATTTCAACTTTCACTTCTCACTAATCGATCGCTATTTGGCTGCCGTTCGATCGCACGTTCCTCAATTTTGTTGCCTTGGCTACGCATATTATCGATCGATCGTGTAATCCCATCGATCGATTGGTAGGTGTTTTTTCATCCTTTCTTCGATTTCTTGCCCGTCTTTGATTCTTCTCGATCTTTAGTGTATCCCTTGGTCTTAATTCATCGTCGTTAGCTCCTATTCTTCATTCCTACCTATATTCAAACAAATATACGATTAGGTTGCCAATGTATAAAATTAATCATCAAAATATACCCAATCGTTGACAATTAAAAGCAATAGATATGTCTATTTCTAGTCACATCAATCTCCTGCATACTTAGTCTTTGCTCGTCCTCTAGTAAATCAGACCAAAACTAGTAATTTTTTTGTGGTAATAGGTTTATGATGAACAAAACTTGTCATCACTTTAGTGCCTCAACAATTTTCAATTTCATGCCAACAAAGCAACGAGCGTACGTGTGTGGTCATAAACAAGTGTCATTCACATATTCTAGATCTAATCAATATAAACTCACAATAGCTCAAGTTGTACACTAACAGAAGTATAAGCTCACTTGCACACTCTTCTCCACTATCTTAGTCGCTTTTAAACAAAAATCAAGAAGGTCTTTGTTAGCTTGTAGCTTGCCTAGGTGTTGGCTTATGAAAGAAAAGATATGACATATCAAACAAGATAGTATAATGACATGCACAATAAAATCTTCTCTTCTTGTATGATTTTTCTTCAAACCTTGTATCTTTTTGCGAGGTCTATTTCAATTTTTCTTCTTGTGCATTGGCTCCCCTTGGAGTCATATTTTCTCTATTTTCAAGGCATCTCTTTTTCTTTCATGCATCTCATTCTTTTGACAACTATGCTCATAAACATATGAATATTTGATAACAAGTGCATATGAATGAAATACATCATACTCCCTTCAGGGTATGGATAAAGTTCATATTTAGGCTCTTTAGGGAAGATAATAATAAGCTAGCCAAATAATGTTGAATGTTGGTTGTTTGTATGCTTAGATACAACCATTCTTTTTGCGTTAAAGCTCAAAATGGATACTGAGGGTAATTTTTGTTTACATAGTAAGCTTGAAAAGGCTCAAACACATCAAAAATCGCTTATATCATTTTCATGCTTACAAGTAGTCTAGATATACGCCTCAAAGCGTATATAGTTAAGTTCTAGAATGCATCATAGACTTCCTAAGACTACCACAAAGTTCACATAATCTTCACTATGTTATGCACAATTCACAAGTCATGACAATTTCGTACTTAAAAGATTCACATACTATGTCAAAGTACAAGTTGCATTAGAGTTCAAAGTATTCCAAGGTTAGCAATTCACCTATTTTCAAAACATGCATGCTATCAATTAGGTATCATCATGGGTTAGTAATTCAAAAGTCCATGTTCATCATTAACTATGAGCTCCAAAAAAAATTAATTTTTTCAATTTTTTTTGTATTTTGTAATATAAAAGCAATAAATGCAAAGTGTGTATTCCTCTCACATACTTAAATCTTACATTCTCTCCAATTTAAGGAAAAATTGTGAGAGAAGAGAAAAGTTAAACTAAGAAAGTAATAAAAGCAAAAGAAAAAATAACTCCCCTTGGGTTGCCTATCAAGAAACAACTCTGTTTAACGTTGGTGGCCCGACTTCAGTCCCCATTGATCACTTGAAGATTGGTGGATCCTCCAAATCCACCTTTATATCTACTTTTCCTCCTTATACGTGTTGGACACCCTAGTAGTAATGTTTCAATCTGTGACCATTCACCTTGAATGTCTTTATGGTGTCCAAATTTTGTATCTCAACATCAACATGAGGAGAGATATCAATAATAATAAAAGGTCCATTCCGCCTAGAACGAAGCTTACCTGGAAATAGGCGATGGCGTGAATGGTAGAGGAGAACTTTTTGACCTATTTCGAAGCTCCTCCTTGCTACCATCTTGTCATGACAATCCTTTGTCTTTTCCTCGTAGATTCTTGCACTCTCATATGCATCATTCCATATCTCTTCCAATTCTTGCAATTGTAATTTTCTAGGTGCACCACTCTCATCATATGCCATGTTGAAGTTCTTGATAGCCCAATATGCTCTATGCTCCAACTCAACAGGAAGATGTCAAGGTTTACCAAAATCAATCGACATGGGGACATACCTTTTGGCATTTTGTATGCAGTCTTTTAGGCCCAGAGTGCATTATCCAGTCTCAGGCTCCAGTCCTTCCTTGTTGGGTTAACAGTTTTCTCAAATATGGCCTTGATTTCTCGATTGGATACCTCGGCTGCCCACTTGTTTCAGGATGGTAGACGGTGGACACCTTATGTGTCACATGATACTTCTTTAGCAAACTTTCAACCCATCCTATTGCAAAAGTGGGTGCCTCGGTAGATTATAATGGCCCTTGGGATCCCAAACCTAGAGAAAAGGTTATGCCCCATACATCAAATATTTCACAAACAAGTATGGGTTGTTGAGGCATTGATCGTGCTTTATTTAAATCATAAATTCTATAATGATGCACACTTTAACTTAGTAGCACAATTTATATCGCAAGTGCACTGTTGTCGAGTTTTAGTATAGATAATAAGAAGTACGAGTGTTGTACACATAGGGACTAACTGTAAGTACAAAATAAGGCGCTTTTAACCTACGATAATGAATTAAATAAAATACTATACAACTAAAGTAACTACTATTCCAACCAAGTCAATCAATGAAAACGAGAAATGTCCACAAGAGACAATTATCAAGACGTCGGTTCACCAATGTACTCCTCTATAGCCCTCGATTGAATATCCAAATATCTCTAATGTGGTGATTTTTCCCAATGCATTCGTTATATTATAGTCAATCTATAACAAGTCTAATATAAATGTTTCAATAAGCTACTCTTGTATCCTTATTGAACAATCAATATCGTATGAGGATTTACGAAAGAGCCTTAGATTTTGGTAAAATCTATTGATATCACGTGTATACTAAATTTTACTTGGTCCGTCTCAAACTAAAACCCACGATACAATTTACTATGTCATCTTGCAATATCGTATGGTGAAGTCAATTACGATTTATATAATCATTCAAAGGTAGCTAATCCTTCAAAAGCATGGAGAACAATAAATTATATCAAAGTTGAAAAAAAAAAGTCATAGGATACCAATGGATCCCCTAGTCTTGATAAATAACTTTAGTTCAACATGAATAAGCAAAACACAACAAAACTAATAATTAAAGACAGAAAAACTCCCCTCGTCGACTCTGATTGTAGCTCCTTGCTTCCTCTCTCGCTTCGTTCTCAATCGCCTCTTGAATCTTCTTGTTGGAGTTGTTACAAAATCCTAGGATGTTTTATGGATGAATATGGATGATGGTGAATGTGGGATGGAGGCTCAATCCTAGGTAAAGTATGATGATCCCCCCAATTTTTGTGCATTAGGATGTATTTATAGTGGAGGAGGAATAAGGAAGTGTACTTGTTGGAATCAAACTCTAAAAGGAAAGATTTTTCAAAAATCAGTGTCGATCGATCAATCGTCTGTTCATCGCGATCAATCGCGCTCCGTCAACCTTTTATTTTTTAACTCATTGGCTCCGGCGATCGATAGTGCTTTCACTACCGCTCGATCGCGCCTTCTAGATTTTTGGCACTTCGATGTTTTTCTTCTTTCCTTTGACATGTTAGCTTGGTTCGGTCCTTTTTCATTGTCTTTAGCTCTTTTTTCCTCTTTTCAATGCATCGAACTTGATTCCTAAAACATAAACATAAGTACCAAAAAGCATAAAACCATCTAGAAATCAATACGATAACCACTAGAAAATAAGTGTAAAAATGACACTTATCAAATTCCCCAAACTTATCAATTGATCGTCATCGATTAAGCATTATACACATTCAAAAGTTGAACAAGGCATGTTTTCTCCTAAATCAAGCAATACATTTCAAAATCGAAACGTGTATGTGCTATTGTCAATCTAAATTTCATGCATACTTCATAGATCAAATCATGATAATCAACTCAAAGTCAAGATTATCATTAAGCACCACATAGGCCTATTTTCGAACGACTTCTCCACTAATGTAGTCACTCCCTAAACTTGTATTAAAAGGTCATTTTAAGCTTGTAAAGTTAGGTCTTTGGTGTCGGTTTCAAAGAAAATGCAGGATAATTGTAAGGAATCCAACACACAAGTGCGCAGCAGAAATAAAACAATGGATTCCTAACCGAGGACCTATACAGAGTATTCATATCGGAATGATTAAAGAGTCTCACCCTTGTAGCGTGTTTGATGCAGAATCCACGTTGCAAGACCACGAGTCACTAACGAAAATTTTCACCTTCGTCTCTACGGTATTCACATGATCAAATCGAAAAGGGATTTAAGAACAAGTTGCTAGACTCGTTCTTAAACCGGAACTTGACTCACGGTTCAAAACCGATCAACGGCGGCCGATCAAATTCCCTTTACACGGCGGCGCGGCGGCATGAGATGGGAGGATGAGGCGGCGGCCGAGAGCAAGTGAATTGGATGAGATTAGGTTTTGTGTTATGTTAGATTAATTCTTAATTAACCTTGATATCATTTATATATTATATTTAATTAAAGGTTCAAGACTTTCTTAAAGCTTCATGGGTCCAAACCCATGATTTAATTAAATCCTTATAATCATGTAATTAAGACTCTTCTTAATTTATTAATTCATCCAAATTTAATTCCCCTTATCGATTTAATCTTTTGTACGACCCGATAGGATCTTGTAATGTTGGCAGTGACATAAAATCTCATTTTATGTCACAAGCAATGAGCGGTATCTAGCAACACATCAAGGTTACCCAAATTACAAGAATGTCATTGACTCGACATAACCTTAGAACTTGTGATAATATTAACCATGTAACTTAATCACTTTGTCCATGTGTTTAGATTGAACATGAGTCATGGAATAGTCATACTCATATATTCAATCTTTTATTTCTTGACCCCCAAGTAGAACTAGAATAAACGAATAAGCTCGATATCACATATCGACTCATTCGAGCATGGCCATGAATTTTAGTCTTACTTGATCAAGGGCCCAAACACTTCTCCTGTTATATAGGAGGGACAAATCCTTTCTTGATCAATCAACATCCCTCTACATAATTCGTAGTGTATCCAATATTTGCCTTTATAGTTTACCATGTTACATGTAACGTTTGACAATATCAAGATACATAACTCCTTATGTTGGGATCTCTGATGATCTCAAGTCGTAAGGATTACATACATTATTATCACTATGAGAATTGCTTATGACACTCATATAACTATCCATGTAGCATTCTCATGGTGGGTCTGTCCAGTACATTGTTCTCTAACATGTACCCATGTGTGGATTTGATATCTCATATCCATGAATTAATTCATCAATCAAAATATACTAGTCTCAATGCATTATCATTATCCTTATTCATGATAATACTTGACTAGGGACAATCTTTAAGAACAATACATTATTATTCTAAGGACATTAACTTATATATCAATTCATATTGCACAGACATTCGAATAAGATATAATAATGATTTGACATTAATAAAATCATAATACATTGTATGTCATAAACAATCATCTAATGACTTGTCTTAGGGTATATCCCAACAATAATCACAAAGAAGTGAGTATAATCCGTAAAGTTCATTTTTAGCACATATTGAGCTTCTCTTCAGTTTTCTAGCCTTAGCCATTTTGGGTCTTATTCATTTATATATATTATTTTTCTCAAAACTCTTTCTTTCCTTCCTTTCTTTCTCTCATTCATCAAATTTTTTCCACAATAATCTCATCAAATATAACAGTTCACGGGCATCGAATGAGATTCATTATACTCCCTTAGGGTAAGGATAAAATTCTTTTTAGGCTCATAAAAGGGTAGTTATAATTGTTTGCCAATAAATGTCGAATGGGGGCTAATTGTATGCAAAACATACACCATTCTTTTTCAGCAAGGCTCAAAAGTGGACACTAGGAATAATATATATCATGGTAGGCTTGAAATGCTCAAACTTATCAAAGATCGCCTAAATCATCTCCAGCCAAGTTTGTAACTATAAAATTTTGCCTCAAAGTGCACCAAATTAGTTCTAGAGTACTCTAAGATGCTCAAGACAAATCATTGAGATGTTCAAGATAAATCATTGAGTTCACAACAGTTATCACAATTCAAAATGCAATTCACAAAGATCATGACTCAATGTGCTCAAAATATTCCTCAGTATTGACATGCTAACTCAACAAAGGGTGTTCATGTACAAGTCTAACAATCATCTAAATTCAATTCCATATGCATAGTGAGATAAAAATCATTATTGAATAGTCACTACTATAATTGATTCTTTTCTCAAGTTTGAACTCATATAAAAAAAATTAGCTCATAATTATCGGGCGATTCACATGTCAATTCAGCACACAACATGTGGATTAGATATGCAAATCACTCTCCCTAACTTAAATTAATATTGTCTTCAATGTTAAAAGAATCAAAAGGGAAATAGTAAACTCCCATGATCAATATGCTTGCATGAGGGTTGATGGTGATTGGCTTTTGAAAGCTCCAATGATGTAGGGATTTTTTGCTCAAAGTGAGTACCTCACAAGAGAATAATGCAAATAGTAAAATAGTCGACTCAAGATATAATAAAAACTAAAAGTAAAAACTGAAAATTAAATAGGCTAAAGAATAAAAGATATTGCTTGGGTTTCGTCCCAAGAATATCTGATTTTTAGTCGTCGGCTTTACCATCAGAATCAACCATCAAAGAGTGGATGCCGCCCATAGTAACTATCATATGATACAAAAAATCGATCTTTATTCAGTATGCCCACAAGCTTGGTAAGATTATTCCATTGTAAGTTCATCGCTCTAACAACACTCGTCTTGAAATGGTAGGCATGGGAGAAAGATTTTTGGTTCAGCTTCTGATAAGTGCCATTTTTCACTTATATTTAGATATTTTCTCGTTATATTTTATAATGATTCTTTGAATATATTACGCATTTTGATATTTATTTACATGTTTCAAGAATTTAGGTTAAAGTGCGAGGAAATTAAGAAAAATAGCTAAAAACGATGAAAGGAGAAAGAAAGCTGAAGAAAAGATAGACACATGTCACTTCTTTATCCTCAAATTTCTTCATGTTCAAGCCATATGTTGATTTTTGCAACATGAAGTTGTAGATCTTTTTGTTATCTTCGTGTGGATAGAAGATTCGTCAAATTCCGAGATCGGATGAGAAAGTTATGACAATGTAAGTCGATTGCCCTGAAAAATGAGCAACAAAAATCCTAAAGAGGAGATAGATCTCCATACACTGGAGATCGATCTCTTCAGCCCAGAATGTGAAAAAAAATTACCTTTTAGAGTTTGTGTCCAACAAGGAAGCTTCATATTTTCTCCTCTTTATAAATAATGGACGAAAATTACATGATTATTCAGACTTTTACACCCTAGGATGAGCCTTCATCCCATCTTCCACTTTCACCATCAACCACAATCCATCCATAAATCATCCTAACTTTGGAAAAAGTCAACAAGGAGATTCAATAGATGATCGAGAAGGAAGCGAGAGAAGAAGCAAGGATTTACGAACGAAGTCGACATCGGGAGTTTTTCTTTTTCTTTAATCATTAGTTTTGATTTGTTTTGCTTGATTATGTTGAACTAAATTTATTTATCGAGGCTAGTTGAACCTTTGTTTTGAACCTTCGATTTGATGATTAGTTTTGATTGAATCCTTATAATTCTTTGTGTATGATTTATGATTTTAATGTTTTTGAGGGATTGATCACCTTTGAATGATGTTAGTATCGTAATTGAGATCGGGAGATGATTTTATGATACAGAATTAATAACTCATACCATGAATATCAGACTGAGATCGAGATATGAAGTCAAATACATGTATGATAGCTATAGATATCTAGTACTCGAAAGCTAATAGTTTTCACGGATCTTAAGTCAATGTTGAATTGTTAAATAACTACATGAGAGTGATTTATTGCAATTTGATATTAGTTTAATATATCTCGAGAGACTATACTAGATAAATTTGGAGAACTCGTCACCTTAGAAGTATTTGGATATTCAATCGAGAATTGTAGGGGATTGCATTGGTAAGCCGATGTCTTGATAATATTCTGTAGCGGAATTTTCTCGTTTACTTTGATTGACTTGGTTGGATTAGTAGTTAATTTAGTTAGTATTTTTATTTAATTCAGTTTTATAGGTTAAATATAGTTAAAAGCATCTTATTTGGTACTTGTTTGTTAGTCCATATGGGTTCGAAAACTTGACAACCATGCGCTTGCGGTATACAATCGCTACATTGGAATTTTCTGTTTAAATAAATAGCGATCATGCACTTGAGATATAATCACGCTGCTCTAATATTTTATTATTTAAATAAATCGCGATCAACTTCATCTCATGGAAGACATAGTATGGTGAAGTTGGCATCGATGGTAAGAATGAATCCACATATGGCATAGAACATATCGTCATCGATGGGTGCTCACCACTACGTTCAAAAATTTGCTAATCCTCCAACATCACACTCGGCTCATCTACCAATGGAAAATCATTGGATAACTTATGTGAAGTAGGCTCAATCACTTGAGAAGGCTCAAGTTCCCTTAACTATTTCTCATTAGTATGATCACTCCCCCAAACTTGGTTGGTGGAGTACTCAGTATCATGTAACCAAACCAAATTTTTCACCTCTTGGTTTGTAGATACCATCTCATCCGCGTGGCAGCTCTTTGAAAGTGTTTTCATAAGGCTCGTAATTGCTGCTCTAGGCGACGTATAGAATTTGTCTGGTTTTCTAATTGTCGCTCAGTTGATGCCATGAATTAGCATACCAATCTTTTAGCTGGTTCATGTCTCTTTCATAACCATCTCTCTTCTCTACGTGGTGTTCAAATGGTTGGTTTGTAAAATGAGGGTATTGAGGCTCTGGTGGGTATTGGTGGCTCCAACCCTACAATGAAGGATCTCAATGCCAATGCTAGTCGAAGTCCGCCATATTATCGAATGGTGCAACACACTGCTTTCATCTATAAAAAAATAGGGGACTCCCAGTTTCCGAAGCTCCATGAAATACCCATCATTGTATCTCTGCATCCAATCCATTGTAGAATAATTGCAAAAGAGTGTAGTTTGAGAAGTCGTGATACCGGAATGTGTCTGCCAATTCATTGAATCTCCCCCACGCTTTATAGAATGGCTCTGAAGGTTGTTGAGCAAAACTTGTGAAGACTTGGTGATGTAACATCACAAGCACCTCGAAAGAACGAACAAAACAAAAACAAAATATAATATAATTTTTTTCCGAAAAAAAAAACACAATGGTTAAATTACAGTTAAAGAATCTCATATTATATTACTAAAGTTGGTCCCCGACAACGGTGCCAAAAACTTGATCGCGCTTTATTTAAACAATAAATTATATAATGATGCACGCTTTACTTAGTAGCACGATTTATACCGCAAGTGCACGGTTGTCAAGTTTTAGTATAAATAGTAACAAGTACGAGTGTCAAATCCACAGGGACTAACTGTAAGTACCAAATAAGACTCTTTAAACTATATTTAACCTATGATAATGAATTAAGTAAAATACTATGCAACTAAAAACGAGAAAAATCAATAAGAAACGACTATCAAGACATCGGTTCACCAATGTACTCCATATAACCCTCGATTGGATATCCAAATATCTCTAAGGTGATAAGCTTTCCTAATGCATTTTTTATACTATGATAAGTCTAATATAAGTGTTTCAATAAGCTACTCTCGTATCTGATAAGTGTCGTTTTTACTGTTAGGACCCCCGCGATCTAATCACGTCAGTAGTGCATTTATCATTGTTCATTAGTGCACACATCCATATCATATAGGGATTCTCATACATGCTTCTTTATTATAACATGTCTTCCATAAAATTCTTTGAACATAATCCCTCTCAAGTCTCAACAATACTCCAATTATATAAGTATACACTCATTATTGCACTAATGACATATTCTCAGTTTATTGTGCAATATTTACTCATATTTAAATTGCATGCAATACTCTAATGAAAAGAGAATTATCAAGCACAATTATACATACCATTAAACACGCCAAAATGCTCACAGATGAGCATTGAACAAATGATTGTATATCTATTTGTATGAAAGGCATTAGTCCATACCAACACTGGTACCTCGCTCCCGGAGCATCCTCACGCACCAGTCCAAACTCATTTTCCTCAAATCAATGTCGTACATGTCCACTTGTTTCAACATAAGCAGCCCCCCACCCCCACACACAGGGTGAGCATACCAACAATATAATCTCAATATTATTGTATCAGTAATTAATAATTTACAGAATATAATGCTATAATTTAAACAAATACTCCCTGAGTATACCACAACCATGTGACAAGTCCCAATATGTTCCTGTTCTCACAATATCTATAATCATCAACAACGATTTACTGTACACGCATTCATAATCATTAGCTCTATTGTAATGAGCAATTTATCACCATAATAATTACTGATATTACTTATATTTCAATTATTACTTATATATTTCAATTATCAATTAATCACACAATCTCATCATATGCATTCTCCTCATATCACATCGTTCACTCAATAGCGGCGGCACCATTACCCATCGTCCGCTCAATAGTGGCGGCATCATAATCCATAACCAACGCACACTCAATAGCGGTCTTACAATAGTTCATTATGCACCATAATATCATCTCATGGTTCTATCACAAATCATCTCGTACAATAGTATTCAGAATTCTAACATGAATTCTCAATCCATTAATCTTAGCACATAACCAATTTCCATGATTTTATGAATCAAAGTTATAATTAATAATAAGCATACCTACTTGTACGTCACTACGTACCATAAAGTCGACAGCATGATTTAATCATCCTTGATCTCTGGAGGTTCATGAAGTATCTAAATTGAATGTCAATTCAATGTTATTCAATCAATACTTCCAACAGAGTTATCATTTACCTACTAAATTCGTTATGCATCATATCGTGACTAATCACAATTACTGAATTCTGTATACAACTCAAGGCATCTCATTTTATTCTATGTTCATTGAGATATCAACTAACCCTATCGAATAGTACATCTTACTAAAGTTCAACTCATGCCACTTCATTTTACTGTGTAGTATTTTCATTAGAATGTAGAAATCATCAAGAAATTCTACCATAAATATGACATTTCCAAAATCCCAATACTTTAACAAATTTAATAAAAAATAAATAAAACATGAGCCGCGATCGATCGCCAACCATCTCGCGATCGATCGCGAGAACTCACTGCCATACTTCGTTCTTCCGCAATCGATCATCGAGACCCCACGATTGATTGGTCGCTTCAGGCAATCGATCAGCGCGACTGTTCATCGCCTTCCAAAATCAGTGTTTTGTTATGATCGATCGGCGCTATAGCCGCGATCGATCGTGACCTGAGAATTTTTTGAAATTTTTTTGCTTCCATGGTGTTTTTCAAACCCAAACTCAAAACCAACACCACCAATACCCACAATACTTCAAGGGCTCCATTAAAATCGTAAAAACATTAAAAACACCAGTTTAACAATTTCTTCAAAAACTCCCAAAACTCAAACCCATCTCCAAACTTAACAAAACTAGACAAAAATACAAAAACTCTCGAAAATAGAATCGAGTATCCATCGAATTTCCCTCTTCAAGGGAAATGGGGGAACAGAGAGAGAGAGAGAGAGAGAGAGAGAGAGAGAGAGAGAGAGAGAGAGAGAGAGAGAGAGAGAGAGAGAGAGAGTAATTGAACACCGAGTCCACTTGGTATATATAGTACCAAGGCTCCAAACATCCGAGTCTACCAAAACTCTAATATAACAAAAGTGTTCAATAAATTAACTCACATCCACTCAATTATATTTCGAGCATCAAACCAAAGTTCCCCAGACTCCAACCCTTCCAACAATGGATAATAATCCCCTAAAATCTCAATTCGGTAATTATCATCATTACCACAATTAGTTTGTCAATTCAACAATTATTATTTGAACATAATAATTAGTCTTATTCTATTTACTTCAAAACTGGTTCCGAATACAAAATGGCACTCAATCATAATACCTCTTAATTATCACTTTTTCTCGACTTAATTAAGGTAATTAAGTTACATGCATCACATTTACACTTATTTTGCTATGATTTTGTATTGATTTTTATGTGGATTCATGGACGATTTTACGCCTTTTGGTATTTATATGTTGCTTTTAGGAATCTAGGAGAAAGTGCATAAAAGTGGATAAAGGAAAATGATGAAAAAGACAAACTGAGTCAATGAAGCACAAATTTGGAAATTTAAAGCCTCAACCGATCGACAAGCATCGATCGATCGATCGAGCGTGGCAGTTTTTTTTTACCAACCGAAGTGAGTGTTCCGCGATCGATCGACGAGCGATGCTCGATCGATCGACGAGGGCAGAAAATTTGAGAAACGAGAAGGAAGAGCTCGGGATCGATCGGCACCTTTGCTCAATCGATCGCCGGGTGGGTTTTTAGAAGAAAAAAATTCCTTTTTCAGATTGTGCCCAACAAGGACACTTCCATCCTCCATTAAATAACCTTGGACACGAAAATCAGAACTTTTTGACACCTTAATTCAGACCTAGAAGTAGCCTCATCCATCCAAATCATCTCAAGCCATTGGAGAGCAAGAGCAACGTAAGAGACCAAACGATGGAGTAACGCACGGAGTGACGACCTCGTTTATTAGTATTTCTAGACTTATTTACTTTTTGTTCTCAGATTTTGATGTTCAAATTGTGCAAAACATATTTATGCTTGATTATTTGATGACGATTGTTGGCTAGGCTTGCTTATCAAGACTAGGGGATCTTGTGTTTGAACCCATGATTTGAATATCACTTTTTGATTCAACTCTTACAATCTTTGCGCATAATTTACGTTTTTAATGCTTTCAAAAGATTAGCTGCCTTTTGAATGAATTTGGTAATCATAATTGACTTGACCATACGATATTACGATATGATATAGTAAATTAGGCAGTGGGTTTTAGGTTGAGATGGGCCAAGTAAAATCTAGCACACTTGTGATAGCAATAGATTTACCAAAATTGAAGGCTAGTAGTTTTCACAAATCATTTTTCGGTATTAATCTTTCAATAAGGACACATGAGTGGTTTATTGTTACATTAACATTAGACTTGTTATAGCATGACCATAGTACAACAAATGCAATAGGAAAACTCGTCACCTTAGAACGTATGATTTTGAATCTTAATTAATAGGAAAATTATGGGGTATTACATGAGTGAACTACCGTCTTGATAATTGGTTTTAATCATATTTCTTCATTATCCAATGATGTTTTGGTTAATTATTGTGTTTTAGTCAATTTAATTTAATAATCACTCAATAATCGTAGGCTAAATATAGAAAATCTAATTGAAAGTGATACTTCATTTCTAGTCCTAGTGGGTTCAACACTCATACTTTTCATTTACTATACTAAAACTTGACACTGTGCACTTGCGGTATATTTATGCTACTCTCAAAAATAATTATTTAAAATAATCATGATCAAGTTTTTGACGCCGTTGCTGGGGACTTGTTTAAGTAATATCATACTAGATTAGTTACTGTAATTTAGCCGTTTTCTTTTTGCTATTTTGTTTTCATTTCATTTTCATAATACATCTTTTCTCTATGTTTCTTGCTTTCGTAGGTTATTACTCCTTAGTGTATGCTAAGGAGTGAACGACCGACACTCGAGCCTTTTGACCCTGAAATTGAAAGAACTTGCCATAAGAGATTGCGGAAAGCTCGAGCAATGGCAAAAAATAATCAAGAGGGAGGTGGAAGGAACGGAGAAATGAATGGGGAGATACCTAATAGATGATTACTCATGGATTATGCTCGTCCTTCGTTCCATGGATAATTTCTAGTATTTCTAGACCAAGCATATAGGCGACAACTTTGAAATCAAGCCTGCAATCATACAAATGATTCAGCACTCAGTACAGTTTGGGGGATCGTCCACTGATGATCCCAACACTCACATATCAACTTCTTGGAAATCTGCGACACTTTCAAGCATAATGGCGCTACTGACGACGCCATCATGTTTACTGTTATTTCCTTTCTCTTAAAAAGTAAAGCTAAATATTAATTACATTCATTGCCTAAAGATCAATTACTACTTGGGATGAGATGGTGCAAGTTTTCTTGTAAAAATACTTCCCACCATCAAAGATTGCTAAGATGTGAATTGATATCACTACATTTGTGCAACATGATCCTGAAACACTGTATGAAGCATGGGAGCGCTTCAAGTGTGAGACCCCGTTATCTCAAACATATTATTAGGTGCAATTAAAGAGAATTAATCATATAAAATCAGAGTATTGAATCGTGTTGAAAACTTGAGCTTATAGAGATTACAGTACCAAAAGTTCAAAAAGGAATTTCACACATTCCTACAAAAGGTACTACATCATAGTCTTACTCTACTTCTTGTAGAAGCTATACAAAATAATTCTCTAATATGATAATCCTGTAGCACTCCTTACAGCTCAGCATTTCAACCCCGACCCTGGTTCTCATCATCAAAAGCACCTACAAAGACAACCCCCAACACATGAGCATATCATAATTCATATTCAACATAATATGAATGTAAGACGTAAATGCATAATCATAAATACAAAACACTTCCTATATTTCCATCGCATTTACAACGCCTATTGGTTGTCCCTGTACCATAATTCATAATCAAAACACTATATGTACATATGGCTTCATAAATAAGACATATCGTCTCTTTTTCTTGAGTCATTCATCATCAGTTATTTTAATGCTTCATCGCTTCATAATCTCAAAAACAAGCGGTATCTCATCCTCGCTTCTTCGTACAAGCGGTATCTCATCCTCGCTTAGTACGGTATACCCCGCCTCCATGTGCAAGCGAGCCTCCCCCCTCCCGCTCCACATTTTTAGCGGTCAAGCGTAAGCATTAAAATCTTCACTGTGATCACCCCTGACTCGTGGAATACACCTCTTTTATTCCACATCACAATATGCAATCACAATACTTAATAACATGTATCATACTCTTAATGCATCACATTGCATTCATCATGTGTCAAATAGACAAACATAAAGTACATGTTACCGTTGGGATGCCCGTACGTCGCTTACGTACCTTTCCAAAATGTAGTGTGTTGCAGGACTCTATCCCCTGCGCTGTGTAGCTGTCTGTGAAGGCTCTACACCAGTGTACAACGCAATATTAGATGTCTCATTACAATCCAATATCAAAAATTAAACAAAATATAACAATTTATATATTTCAACATTCTGGGTCTCTCGATCGATCGGCCCATCTTTTCGATCGATCGAGAAGACACCTTCAATTAATACCAAGGTTCTGTCTCGCTCGATCGATCGAGATGGAATTCCGATCGATCGAGATGTCCTGTTCAAAAACACAAATTCCAGAATTCTCGAACACCCATTTTTACACCCTTCGATCTAGCATATAAGATACACCACATGTTTGAACAAATATGCTAAGGGCTACAATACACTACCCTGAGTGTATTCATATAAAAGTTACACCCCAAACGTAAACCCTCATGCATCAAAATCGTCCATTTACCTCAGTACTCAACCAAACTTTCTGAAAAACAGGGCATAAATACTCAGCCCAGAATTTTGGAACATGCATCTTTATAGCAACGAAACTACCACATAACCCGTAGTTCATGCTCAAACAAATATGCTGGTAATTTCACCAAACTACCATGTATGTATTCACGTCAAAGGTTTACTCAAAACCTAAGATAGCATGCTTCAAATCTTCATAATAAAACCCCTACTCAACATACAAACAGGGCACTTCCCTTGCCCAGATTTTCGAGGAGCTCTTTTCACAAAATCTAACACATAAAGCATGTAAGTTACTTAACAAAACATGCTAGGGGCTTCATAAACATTACTTACAAGTATTCATAACAAGGTTTCATCAAACCTAACACTAACATGCCAAAACTGCTATGAAGAACATACATGCATAAAAACGAAAAAGCTGGTGAACCAGCGTGATTCCTCACCACTTTTGCTCTTCGATTTTCGTCAAGAAAAGGTAAGTAAAATCCGACCACTTTCTTCCTAATAGCAATCCAAATTGCAGACGAAATGAAGGAAGGAAGAAGGAGGTTTTTGGAAGAGACAAAAGTGAAAATATCTAAGTGTAAAAAGGCCTACTTGGTCAATCAGCTTCCAGAAAAACAGGGGAGGGGCGTGGGTTGCATGCAAGTGGGGGTAGGGTGGTTGCATGTAGGGTGGTTTTGTGGTGTTTAATTGTGTCCCGGTATTTCATACGATGTATAAAAATATCTCCCCTGGATATTTTATAATTCTACTACATCAATACAACAATTAAAAAAACACCTAACATGCTCCCTAAACCACATCATCAAAATAAATATAACGCCCCCACATAAAACACGCCTTTAACACAGGCTCACAATTAATAACCTTTAATTGCATGATTACACACATAATCATTTCGGGGATATCACAATACTCCCCTACTTATAAGATTTCGTCCCCGAAATCAAACATGCTTACCAACATGAGATAAAACAATGCATAAACGCATACCAGAAAATAGCTCTGGGTAGTGCTGCACCGTGTGTCGCTCTGTCTCCCACGTGGCCTCCTCGACACCCCTACAATCCCACTGAACCTTGATCATATGAATAACCTTGTTCCGAAGTCTGCGGTCTGCCCTATCCAGAATCCTGATAGGCCGCTCCACATAGGAAACATCGGACTCTAACTGTACCTCTGAAGGCTGCAACACATGTGAAGGATCCGGCTCATACTTCCTCAGCATAGACACATGGAATACGTCGTGTATACCAGACAGAGAGGGCGGTAAATCCAAATGGTACGCCAGAGTACCAACACGCTGTAAGATCTCATACGGCCCCACATATCTCGGGGACAACTTCCCCCGCATACCAAACCTTACCACACCTCTGAAAGGTGAGATCTTCAGGAAAACTCTGTCACCTAACTGAAACTCCAACTGCCTTCGCCGCTGATTGGCATACGCTGCCTGTCTGTCCTGAGCTGCCTTCATCTTTCTCTTGATAACCTTTACCTTTTCTTCCATATCCTGGACCAACTCTGGTCCTCCGACCGATTTACGGTCCACATCATCCCAACACAAAGGCGGCCTGCAACGCCTGCCATATAGGGCTTCAAATGGAGCCATCTGTATGCTAGCCTGGTAACTGTTATTATAAGAAAATTCCACCAAGGCCACTGAGTCCTGCCAAGAAGTGTCAAACTCCAGCACACAAGCCCTCAACATATCTTCGAGCGTCTGTATCGTACGCTCGGTCTGTCCTTCCGTCTGGGGATGATATGTTGTGCTCAACCTTAACTCTGTGCCTAGAGCTGACTGAAGACCCTCCCAGAAGTGAGATGTAAACCGCGGATCTCGATCAGACACAATCGAAACCGGGATCCCGTGCAGTCTCACCACATCTCTGATATATAACTGAGCCATCCTTAGGTACGTGAAGGTCATACAGTAGGGAATGAAATGAGCACTCTTCATCAATCTGTCGACGACTACCCATATTGCATCAAAACCTGAAACAGTCCTTGGTAAGTGGGTCACGAAATCCATAGACACGTGCTGCCACTTCCACTCGGGTATCTCAAAACTCCTTAGCTCACCACCAGGCCTCTACCTCTCAGCCTTCACCTGCTGACAAATCAAACAGCGCTTGACGAATGAGGTGACATCTTGTTTCATACGCCTCCACCAAAACTGGCTGCGTAGATCCTTATACATCTTCTTTCCGCCCGGGTGGATACTCATCCTGCTGCAATGAGCTTGCTGTAATATACCCTGTCGCAACTCGGGTGCATCTGGAACCACCCATCTGTTGCCATGTCTCAGAGAACCGTCCTCAGCCACTCTGAATCTCGATGGCTAACCTGAATGAACCACTGACATCCATCTCTGAACCTCTGTGTCGGTCCCTTGAGCCTTCCTGATGTGATCATAAATAACAGGCTCAGCTAACAAGGTCAAAACCTGTACCGGTGAAGCAGACACATCATAATCAAATCCCAAATGGCAGTAAGAGCCCAACATAGCTGATAGACACATGGCATCCTCTGTTGTGCTCCTCACCTTCCGACTCAAAGTGTCAGCTGTCAAGTTTGCTTTCCCCGGGTGGTATTCGATTTCACAATCATAATCCTTCAGCAGATCCATCCATCTCCTCTGCCTCATATTCAGATCAGCCTGTGTAAACAAGAACTTCAGGCTCTTGTGATCAGTGAAGATGGTAAAAGATGTACCATATAAGTAGTGTCGTCATATCTTCAAGGCAAACACTATAGCCGTTAACTCCAAATCATGGACTGGATACCTCGTCTCATGTGGCTTCAACTGTCTAGAAGCATAAGCCACTACATGTCTGTCGTGCATCAGTACGCATCCTAGGCCCTGTAGCGATGCATCAGTATAAAGAACAAATCATTTGTTCTCCCTGGGAATCATTAGAACTGGTGCAGTAGTCAGTATGTGCTTTAATTCTCGGAAACTCTGCTCGCAAGTCTCTGACCAACAAAATGGGACTCCCTTTCTGAGTCAGCTGTGTAAGTAGCTTGGCGATTTTTGAGAAACCCTCGACGAAACGTCGATAATAGCCGGCCAGGCCAAGAAAACTTCGAATCTCACTGACTAAAGTAGGGGCAGACCAATCCATAACTGCCTCTATCTTCCTCGGGTCTACTGTTATCCCCTCTCGTGATATGAATGGCCCAAGAATGCCACACTGCTCAGCCAGAACTCACACTTGCTGAGTTTGGCGTACAACTGATGATCTCTGAGGATCTGGAGTACTATCCTCAGATGATCTGCATGATCCTCCTCACTCCTTGAGTAGACAAGGATGTCATCAATGAATACGATCACAAACTGATCGAGGTACTCCTGAAATACTCGGTTCATCAAGCTCATAAAAACTGCAGGTGCATTTGTCACACCGAAAGGCATCACCAAGAACTCATAGTGTCCATACCGAGTTCTAAAAGCCGTCTTTTGGACATCGCCAGCTCTAACCCGCACTTGGTGATAGCCTGACCTCAAGTCTATCTTTGAGTACACCTCTGTACCCTGAAGCTGATCAAAAAGGTCATCAATCCTCGGAAGTGGGTACCTGTTCTTCACTGTGGCCTTGTTCAGTTGTCTGTAGTCAATGCACAGACGCATTGAACCATCCTTATTTTTCATGAACAAGACTGGTGCACCCCAAGGCGATACACTAGGACGAATGTATCCCTTGTCGAGGAGCTCCTGTAACTGTACCTTCAGCTCCCTCAGCTCTGCCGGTGCCATCCTATAAGGAGCACGGGAAATAGCAGAAGTCCCTGGCAGCAGCTCAATGGCAAACTCAACATCCCTGACAGGCGGAAACCCCGGAATCTCATCTGGGAACACATCAATGAACTCCGCCACGACCGGAATGTCCTCGGCTCTCACTTCCTTCCCTTCTGAAGCATCCACGGCATAAACAAGGTAGCCCGTGTGGCCGCGTTCCAATAACCGTGACATCTTAACCGCTGAGATCACTGGAATCTTTGGACGAGAGCCGTCCCCATAAAAAGTCCACTGGAACCCCTGATCAGATAGAAAACGAACAATCCTCTGTTGGCAATCTACCACAACTCGGTATCTGCTCAACACATCAATGCCGATAATGCAGTCAAAATCTGCCATCTTTAACTGAATCAGATCGGCCCTCAGATCATTGCCCTCAAAATAAATGAGGCAATCAGATAACAGTCGGTCAGCAATTACATGCTTCCCCGTGGGTGTCGAGACCATGAGAGGCGTGGGTAACAGAGACGAGCACAAGCGGTGTCTCTCCACAAAAGCAGCAGACACAAAAGAATGGGAAGCACCTGTATCTATCAATATAAGTGCAGGGTACGTAAGTAAATGACACGTACCAACAATGACCTCCTCCAGGGCTGCCTCAGCCTGCTCTCGAGTTAGTGCATACACCTGACCCTGCGGCGGTCCTGCCGCCTGACCTTCCTGTGGTCGAGGTGCGAACTGCTGTCTCTGTGGTGCTGTCCTAGCGTCAAATCTTGGCCTATTCGGCCCTGGATCTACCTGACCTGCCCGATTGGGGCAAATCCGAGCTAGGTGGCCCACCCTGCCACAAACATAACAACCTCGGCAGTCACGTGACAAGTGAAATCCTCCACAGCGGTCACACCTGTCCCCTCCTACCTTACTCCCCTGTGTGGGTCCCCGATTGTTTTGCTTCTGACCTTGAGACTTCTTCCCACCAAATCTGGAGGATGATGAGGCCCCACGAGCCTTGAACTGATCCCCTCGTGGCCTCAGACTATCAGCAACAGGCCTCTGTGGTGGTACGAAAGGGGGTACAACATCCTTGTACGCGCCCACTGCAATCTCTGCCAACTCTGCCCGTGTCAGAGCGTCATCAAAAGAGCTGGGGTTGTTGGAGACAACCCGATCAAACAGTTCTGGCCTCAGTCCCTTCAGAAAGTTTCTCATCTTAGCATGACTGCTGACAGCAATATGAGGTACATACCTCAGCAGTGAAGAATATTGCATAGGATAGTCTGACACTGACAGGCTGCCCTGCTTCAGACTATTGAACTCATCTTCCTTTAACTGTCTGGCAGCTGCAGAAAAGTACCAGTTAAGGAACCGGGTCCTGAATACAGTCCAATCAATTGTCATACCCTGAGCTCTCAGCTCCATAACTGTTCTCTTCCACCACATGGAAGACTTCTTCGCTAACATGAACTCTGCCAACCTCAGCCAGGCAGTCCGTGCACAGGGTGCCGATACGAATATCTGTTCCAGTCTCTCAAGCCATTCCTCGGCTGCTTCCCCAGTCTCTGTCCCTTCAAATAGCGGTGGATGATAGCTCAAGAACTGGGTCAGACTTATCTCCCCTGGTAGCAGTATCTGTGCAATAGGCTCCAAGCCTACAACAGGTGGCGGTAACAGATTCGTCTGAGCAATACTAGCGTTCATACTGCCCATATCCCCTACCTCTTCATTGAGGTTCTCTGGGTTAATAGCCGACATGCTGCAACACAAGAGTTAACAACAATACCAAAAGCAGTTCATAATATAAGCTGTTAGATAACAAGAGTATCATATTCAAAAGCATATTAGTATAACAGTTATACAACAATATGCATCACATGCATAACATGCCCAACAATGAATACCTAGCCAACTTGTCTCTAAAGGCTACCCTTCACTCTTCCCTGGTTATCCAACCACTGCTCTGATACCACTAATGTGAGACCCCGTTATCTCAAACATATTATTAGGTGCAATTAAAGAGAATTAATCATATAAAATCAGAGTATTGAATCGTGTTGAAAACCTGAGCTTATAGAGATTACAGTACCAAAAGTTCAAAAAGGAATTTCACACATTCATACAAAAGGTACTACATCATAGTCTTACTCTACTTCTTGTAGAAGCTATACAAAAGAATTCTCTAATATGCTAATCCTGTAGCACTCCTTACAGCTCAGCATTTCAACCCCGACCCTGGTTCTCATCATCAAAAGCACCTACAAAGACAACCCCCAACACATGAGCATATCATAATTCATATTCAACATAATATGAATGTAAGACGTAAATGCATAATCATAAATACAAAACACTTCCTGTATTTCCATCGCATTTACAACGCCTATTGGTTGTCCCTGTACCATAATTCATAATCAAAACACTATATGTACATATGGCTTCATAAATAAATGTCATGACATATCGTCTCTTTTTCTTGAGTCATTCATCATCAGTTATTTTAATGCTTCATCGCTTCATAATCTCAAAAACAAGCGGTATCTCATCATCGCTTCTTCGTACAAGCGGTATCTCATCCTCGCTTAGTACGGTATACCCCGCCTCCATGTGCAAGCGAGCCTCCCCCCTCCCGCTCCACATTTTTAGCGGTCAAGCGTAAGCATTAAAATCTTCACTGTGATCACCCCTGACTCGTGGAATACACCTCTTTTATTCCACATCACAATATGCAATCACAATGCATAATAACATGTATCATACTCTTAATACATCACATTGCATTCATCATGTGTCAAATAGACAAACATAAAGTACATGTTACCGTTGGGATGCCCGTACGTCGCTTACGTACCTTTCCAAAATGTAGTGTGTTGCAGGACTCTATCCCCTGCGCTGTGTAGCTGTCTGTGAAGGCTCTACACCAGTGTACAACACAATATTAGATGTCTCATTACAATCCAATATCAAAAATTAAACAAAATATAACAATTTATATTTTTCAACATTCTGGGTCTCTCGATCGATCGGCCCATCTTTTCGATCGATCGAGAAGACACCTTCAATTAATACCAAGGTTCTGTCTCGCTCGATCGATCGAGATGGAATTCCGATCGATCGAGATGTCCTGTTCAAGAACACAAATTCCAGAATTCTCGAACACCCGTTTTACACCCTTCGATCTAGCATGTAAGATACACCACATGTTTGAACAAATATGCTAAGGGCTACAATACACTACCCTGAGTGTATTCATATAAAGTTACACCCCAAACGTAAACCCTCATGTATCAAAATCGTCCATTTACCTCTGTACTCAACCAAACTTTCTGAAAAACAGGGCATAAATACTCAGCCCAGAATTTTGGAACATGCATCTTTATAGCAACGAAACTACCACATAACCCGTAGTTCATGCTCAAACAAATATGCTGGTAATTTCACCAAACTACCATGTATGTATTCACGTCAAAGGTGTACTCAAAACCTAAGATAGCATGCTTCAAATCTTCATAATAAAACCCCTACTCAACATACAAACAGGGCACTTCCCTTGCCCAGATTTTCGAGGAGCTCTTTTCACAAACAAAAATCTAACACATAAAGCATGTAAGTTACTTAACAAAACATACTAGGGGCTTCATAAACATTACTTACAAGTATTCATAACAAGGTTTCATCAAACCTAACACTAACATGCCAAAACTGCTATGAAGAACATACATGCATAAAAACGAAAAAGCTGGTGAACCAGCGTGATTCCTCACCACTTTTGCTCTTCGATTTTCGTCAAGAAAAGGTAAGTAAAATCCGATCACTTTCTTCCTAATAGCAGTCCAAATTGCAGATGAAATGAAGGAAGGAAGAAGGAGGTTTTTGGAAGAGACAAAAGTGAAAATATCTAAGTGCAAAAAGGCCTACTTGGTCAATCAGCTTCCAGAAAAACAGGGGAGGGGCGTGGGTTGCGTGCAAGTGGGGGTAGGGTGGTTGCATGTAGGGTGGTTTTGTGGTGTTTAATTGTGTCCTGGTATTTCATACGATGTATAAAAATATCTCCCCTTGATATTTTATAATTCTACTACATCAATACAACAATTAAAAAAAACACCTAACATGCTCCCTAAACCACATCATCAAAATAAATATAACGCCCCCACATAAAACACGCCTTTAACACATAGGCTCACAATTAATAACCTTTAATTGCATGATTACACACATAATCATTTCGGGGATATCACATCAAGGACTTACAGTAGAGATGCACACATCATGGCATCCCCATCTCGCTGCAGGTATAAACTTCTTATAATGGTCTATTTTTTTATAACCGTTCTATGATTAATGCAGCATCAGGAGGTACTATTATGAGAAACGTCTGAGAAGGCTTATACACTGTTGGAGGAGATGGCTGCTAATAGCTATCAATGGCAGTCCGAGAGGAACGTGCCAAAGAAGCAGGATAGAATTCATCAAGTGAGTGATGTTACTACCTTGGCCACCCAAATTGAGGCATTAAACAAATGACTAGACAGCATGAGCATGACAGTGATGTAAGCCCAAGTGATTACTTGTGACTTATGCGGAGGCAATCACCCTAGCGTTGAATGCCAAGCATGTAACCCATTGTGCAAACTAATGAAGTTGTTAATTATGTAAGAACAGGCCACCACCCAATAACCACCACTCCAATACATACAATACGGGGTCAAGGAACCATCCAAATGTGCCATGGGCCAATCAACAACCACCGTCGGTTATCCATCGAAGTCAAGCATGGAAGAGTTGCTAACCAAGTTTGTTGCTTCAACGGAGAATAGAATGCAAAATCAAGACGCTTCAATAAAGAATTTGGAAACTCAAGTGGGGCAGTTAACAACCATATTGGCTGCAAGAGCACAAGGAACTCTACCTAGAGACACTGAAAAGAATCCTAGGGAGCAAGTACATGCCATAACACTGAGGAGTGGAAAGGAACTTGGTGACGAAAGGGAGACTGAAAAGATTGAAATTAAGCAAGAGGTGAAGGAATAAACAAGCAACAAGGGTAAGTCCACTAATACCACTACGCCTATCACACCACAAGAAAAGGTACACATTCCTCTTCAGTTTCCCGCAGTAGTTAATATGGTGAAAGTTGATTCAAACTTTGCCAAATTTCTAGACATGCTTAAGAATTTTCATATAGATATACCATTTATTGATGCTTTACGAGAAATGTCAAATTATGCTAAAACTTAAAGGAGATGTTATCTAAGAAGCAGAAATTGGGAGAGCATGAGACTGTCATTTTGTCCGAGGAATGTAGTGCTATTGTACAAAAGATTTGAAAGATCCAGGGAGTTTTTCTATTCCTTGCACTATTATTTGGCCTATTTCTTCTATTAATTCATTATGTGATTTAGGTGCAAGTGTTAACCTAATGCCTTTATCAATCTTTAGGCGACTTGGATTGGGAGAGTCAAAACCCACAAGGGTGGTGTTCCAAATGGCGAACACGTCTATCACTTACCCACTAGGAATCGCCGAGGACGTACCTATCAAAACAGCTCAATTCACTTTCCCAGTGGATTTCCTACTATTGGACATGGAAGATGATGTGAGCATGCCATTGATTCTGGGGTAACCATTCCTAGCTACTGGAAGAGTCGTCATTGATATTGAAGAAGGGAAGTTGATCCTCTGTGTAGGAGAGGATCGGCTTACATTCAGTATGTTTAAATCTTCAACACACGCACACAACGAGCATGATTATTTAAAGCTTAACGTGATTGACACTTTGTCTGTTGGTGTGGTGCAAGGTACTGATGAGAGGGAGGCAACGACCTACCTAAAGATTGAAGAAGGCAAGAACCATGACATGGTAAAACCAAGGAAGGCGAAGAAACAAAAAATGAGAAGTACGTTCATGAAGGGAGAAGCAGTCAAATTACATAAAGCGCCACCAAAGCACATTTTTCAAAGCAAGCGAAAAGCTTCACGGGTTGGACCATTCATGGTGACTACTGTCTATGCTCATGGAGCAATTAAGGTAAGTGGTCATATTCTAGGTACCTATGTTAACAATGATGAGTGGTTGAGGCACTACAACGTGGATGACATTAATCCACATACGTCAAGCCATTAAAGCGAATTGGTAAAGCATTCTAGCTTTGGACTATAAATTAAAAACTTCTTCTTATCCCTATCTTTTCATTTTTTTATATTTAGTTAAATTCTTTTATTTTTTAATTTTATTTTGTTTGGTGCATTTTTTCCCTAGCCTAACTCTGTGTGTAATTTTCAGATGCAGCAAAGGGTGGATCGGGCGCATGGAGTACAAGAAGAGAAAAAAGAAAAAAAAATTGTGTGAGGCGAATGATTATCGAAGCCCCACCGATCGATCGAGCTTTGGTTGAATATTTTGAGAACTCACGATTGATCGGTGGCATAGGGGCGATCAATTGCAAGAAGAAAAAAATGTTTGGAAAAAATCTGCCTCCCGCGATTGATCGACAGGACCTGCTCGATCGGTTGCGGGCGTAATTTTTTTTGTTTTTAAACATCAGATCTGCAGATTACACACAACTATCACACAATATTTCACACACAAAAATCACACCCTCACTCATCCATACAAAAATCACATCTAATCTCTCCAATAACTCATCCATTCCACATTACCTACTATATCTCTTGTTCTAATATTGTTTTCAAACATCTGGAGCTTCACGGTTGTTTTGGAACACCATCAGTGTAAGGACCCTAGTTCCTTAAGTGCGAATTAAAGGCGTCAATAAAAATTTCCATGCATAAACAGAGTATAAAGGTTGTGTTGATGTCCTGAGCTATTAAATTACAGTGCCAAAATAAGTTCCAAAAGGGATTAGTTACATTCCCAACCAATGAATGCTAATCCTATAGCTTTACACTACTCCTAGAGTAGATACTATACAAAAGAATCAAGCCCGCTACCAAGAGTACTCCTCACTAGCTCACCGCATCAACCCGCCTTAGCCCGTCCGCCCAAAAGTACCTACAGGAACAACCCCAAAACCATGAGCATGTACAAAATCATATTCACAATAATATGATGGCAATTCAAATGCATTAAATCGTAAATGTGATTCACTTCCTGTATGTAACTCATTTGAAAGCTCCATTTGGTTGTCCCTGTACCACATCATAACCAATAGATTATATTACCAATAATGTATGTCATGACATGCACCGATTTCCATATATTCCGTGTTCAATTCCCAAGTCTCATTATATCAGTGGCATAATACCCCTCGCGTTAACATGACAAGGGAAATACCCCTCGCTTAGACAATACCAGCGGCACTAATATCCCTCGCTATAAATATGACAGCGGTCGTGTTCTTCGCTTCATATTAGCGGCAAATATTCTCTCATCGCTACGGTATGACTGTGGCAAGTATTCACATCGCTACGCCACTAGCGGCAAGTATTCTCCATCACTAGAATATAAATCCCGACTCACGATCATATGCAACAATGCATCCAATATACACATGCGACCAAAATGCATGACCAAACCATGTATGCAATCCATGATGCATAAACAAGACCCCATATGCAACCACAATGCATAATCAATTCCATGTGTGCAACCATAATGCATAACCAATTCAAAGCGTAATAAATACGTTTTACCGTCCGATGCTCGTACGTCTCACTACGTACCTTAGTTCCAAAAGTGGAGATATCGTGGAACTTTATCTCCTTTGATGTGTGGCTACCTGGGATGGTTCTACACAATCACATGAATCCATATTAGAAGCCAATAAATGAACCATTATCAAAAACATCATCATTTAGAACAAAATCCCAAAACCACATTTTATACCTTGCGATCGATCGGTCCCTAAGCCCTGATCGATCGCCAAGTGAAGAAAAATAGGCATCCAAGTACTGCCTCCACCGATCGGTCGAAACTTTTTATTTATCGATCGAGACATCACGCCGATCGATCGGAACAAATTGTCGATCGATCGGTAAGCTCATTTCACGCCTTGTTCAGGTTCTGCCCTGCTCGATCGATCGGACCCATTTTTCGATAGATCGAGCAGCCCTGTTCCAGCGAGAAACTTCCAAGTATGAGCTTCCAACAACACCTTAACTCACATACAACCAAGATCAACCACCATTCTCAACATTTAACCACAAAACAACCTTAAAATACATCCCCCAAACATAAACAACATGTTGGACCAAGATCCACCCTTTTTAACCCCAAAAACAAGCTATAAACTCAACCAAAACTCAACAAGACTTCACCATAATGAAAGCTTACCACTTGAGCTTTAAGTTTTTAGCAAGAACTCCCAAAAAGACCCCTTTTTCAAAGCCTTGTCCTCCTCTCTTGTTGCAGAAACGAAAATGGAAACTTTTGGATGAATGGAGGAGGTTGTAGGGACATAAAGTTGATAGAGAGGGGTGATGGGATATAAAGGTATTGTGCAAGTGGCTCCCTTGCCATATATGGGATTTAAATGTGTATCAAGACATAAGTATGGTGTATAGAATACCCTTACATGATATTTTAAAAGCATTTTACCACAATGCATCAAAATCCCTATTAAAATCATGCTTTACCAAATAAATACAATCAATTTCATTTAAGCCATTAAAATACCCAACATGCATAACATGCACCCTGAAATGCTCTACCGGGTCACGCCTACCATGTGACAAGCATTTCACCAAGATAATTAGTCCCAACCCAAAATCTAATTATCACCACAATATCACATAAACATTATTAATGCCCAAATTGCAATTAATTATTTCGGGGATATCACAATACTCCCCTACTTATAAGATTTCGTCCCGGAAATCGGATGCACTTACCCAAATCAAAACCAAACATAATTCACATACCAGAGAATAATTCCGGGTAGTGTTGCACCATATGCTGCTCCGTCTCCCACGTGGCCTCCTCGACACCCCTACGATCCCACTGAACCTTGATCATCGGTATCACTTTGCTCCGAAGTCTGCGATCAGCCCTATCCAGAATCCTGACTGGCCGTTCCTCATAGGATATATCAGAATCTAACTGAACCTCAGAAGGCTGCAATACATGCGATGGATCCGGCTCATACTTCCGCAGCATAAATACATGAAACACGTCGTGAATGCCAGATAACGACGGTGGCAGTGCCAAACGGTAAGCCAAGGTACCGATGCGCTGTAAAATCTCATACGGTCCCACATACCTTGGGGATAATTTACCACGCATACCAAACCGAACCACACCCCTGAAGGGTGAGATCTTCAAAAAGACCCTGTCTCCTAATTGAAACTCCAACGGTCTCCGCCGTTTGTTCGCATAGGCTGCCTGCCTGTCCTGGGCTGCCTTCATTTTCCGACGGATAACCTTCACCTTATTCTCCATCTCCCGAACTAGTTCGGGTCCTCCAACTGCTTTACTGGTCAAGTCATCCCAGTATAACGGCGACCTACAACGCCTACCATACAAAGCCTCAAACGGTGCCATCTGAATACTCGTCTGATAGCTGTTGTTGTAAGAAAACTCTACCAAAGGCAAGGAATCTTGCCATGAGGCATCAAACTCTAATACATAAGCTCGCAGCATGTCCTCGAGCGTCTGTATAGTAAGCTCAGTCTGCCCGTCCGTCTGGGGATGATATGACGTACTCAATCTCACCTCAGTACCCAATGCTGACTGAAACCTCCCCAGAAATGAGATGTGAACCGCGGGTCTCTGTCCGACACAATAGATATTGGAATCCCATGTAGTCTCACTATGTCCCGGACATACAATTGAGCCAACCTCAAGTATGTGTACGTCATACATTAGGGGATGAAGTGAGCTACCTTTGTCAGCCTGTCAATGATCACCCAAATGGCATCACAACCCGAAGTAGTCCTCGGCAAGTGGGTCACAAAGTTCATAGATATATGTTCCCACTTCCACTCCGGTATCTCTAAGCTCCTTAGCTCGCCACCGGGTCTCTGCCTCTCTGCCTTAACCTGTTGGCAGATCAAACACCTCTTGACAAATGAGATCACATCACGTTTCATCCGTTTCCACCAGAATTGATCATACAAGTCCTTATACATTTTCCTCCCTCCTGGGTGGATGCTGAATCGACTACTATGAGCTCGCTCTAAGATTCCTCTACGCAACTCCGGCGTACATGGAACTACCCATCGGTTACCAAGTCTCAAAGAACCGTCCTCAGCCACTCTGAACTTTGATGGCTGTCCCTGAAGTGCTAATGATGACCATCTCTGAATATCATCATCCGACTTCTGAGCTCTCCTGATATTCTCATAGATATCAGGCTCGGCCAATAACGTCGATACCCAAACCGGCGATGCGTCCACATCGAAGTCATAGCCCAGATGGCAATAAGAAGTCATCATAGCCGACAAATGCATGACATCCTCAGCATTACTCCTCACCTTCCGACTCAAGGCGTCTGCTGTCAAGTTCGCTTTCCCCGGATGGTACTCAATCTCACAGTCATAGTCCTTGAGCAAATCCATCCATCTCCTCTGACGCATATTCAATTCCGCCTGAGTGAACAAGAATTTCAGGCTCTTATGATCCGTATATATGGTGAAGGACGTACCATACAGATAGTGCCTCCAAATCTTCAGGGCAAATATGATAGCCGCCAACTCCAAATCATGGACTGGGTATCTAGCCTCATGCGGCTTTGCCTTGATGCATAAGCTACCATATGTTTATCTTGCATCAGTACACAACCCAAGTCCTGCAGTGATGCGTCAGTATAAAGGACAAACCTCTGATTCTCCGTAGGAATCACCAATACCGGCGCCGTCGTCAATCGATGCTTCAACTCTTGGAAGCTCTCCTCGCAAGCCTCTGACCAAAAGAAGGGTACTCCCTTTTGAGTCAACTGGGTCAGTGGCTTAGCAATCTTAGAAAATCCCTCGACGAAGCGTCGGTAATAACCTGCCAAACCAAGAAAACTCCGTATCTCAGGCACAGAAGTGGGTGCAGCCCACTCCATCACAGCCCCAATCTTCCTGGGGTCCACTGAAATCCCACTGCTAGATATGACATGCCCCAGAAACACTACACTGCTCAACCAAAATTCACACTTGCTGAGCTTGGCATATAATTGGTGATCTCTGAGGATCTGGAGCACCGTCCTCAAGTGTTTCACATGCTCTTACTCGCTCCGGGAGTAGATGAGAATGTCGTCAATAAATACAATGACGAACTGGTCCAAATAGGGTTGGAACACCAAATTCATCAAGCTCATAAAGACAGCTGGGGCGTTCGTCACACCGAACGGCATTACCAAGAACTCGTAGTGCCCATACGGAGTCCTAAATGCTGTCTTTTGTACATCCTCCTCCCTAACCCGTATCTGGTGGTACCCGGATCTCAAATCAATCTTGCTATACAGCTTCGTACCTTGCAACTGGTCAAATAAATCATCAATCCTCGGGAGAGGATACTTGTTCTTTACCGTGGCCTTATTCAATTGCCTGTAGTCGATGCACAAACGCATCGAACCATCATTCTTCTTCACAAAAAGAACCGGTGCGCCCCAAGGTGATACGCTAGGGCGTATATATCCTTTATCGAGGAGTTCCTGTAACTGCTCCTTCAATTCCCTAAACTCCGCCGGTGCCATCCGGTAAGGTGCACGAGAGATAGCGGATGTCCCCGGTAATAACTCAATCCCAAACTCGACTTCCCTAGCCGGTGGGAATCCTGGAATCTCCTCCGGGAACACATCAGCAAATTCTGCTACCAGAGGCACGTCCTCAACTTTTAACTCTTTACCCTTACCCGACGTGTCCACGGTATAGATGATATAACCCGTGTGTCCACGTTCCAATAATTGGGACATTTTAATTGCCGAAATCAACGGAATCTTCGCACGAGAACCGTTGCCATAGAAAATCCACTGAACTCCCAAATGAGATCTGAACCGTACTGTCCTTTGTCGACAATCTACCACCGCCTGATATCTGTTCAGAAGGTCGATGCCCACAATGCAGTCGAAATCTGTCATACTCAAAACAATCAAATCTGCCTTTATCTCATTGCCCTCAAAATAAATGAGGCAGTCCATCAGAAACTGATCCGCAACAACTTTCCGTCCGGTGGGTGTCGAGACCAATAGAGACGTGGGTAACGGAGACGTGCACATATGATGTCTCGCCACAAAATCCGCAGACACAAAGGAGTGTGAAGCACCTGTGTCTATCGAAATAAAGGCGGAATATGTAAATAGAAGGCACGTACCAGCTATCACCTCCTCTGGGGCTGCATCGGTCTGCTCCCTGGTCAACGCATAGACCTGTCCCTGAGGTGGCCCCATCGTCTGTCCTCCCATCTGTCGAGGCACTATCGGCGGCCTCTGTTGTACTGTCCCGGTAGAAAACCTCCCTCTGCCTCCTCTAAGATCCACCTGACCATCACCATTCTGACATAACCGAGATATGTGGCCCATCTTGCCACATTTATAACAAGTCGTACAGTCTCGCATGTGATGTGGTCCTCCACAAAAGTGACACTTCACCACTCCACTCCTACTCGCTTGAGTCTGCCCTCTGTTGCTAGGCGCACCACCCCTCCGGTTATCCATTCGTCTCCCACCAAACCGAGAAGATGAGGAAGAAGCCCCACGAGGTTTAAATGATTCTCCTCGTGGCCTCAGATTATTAGACACTGGCCTCGGCGGTGGGACTTGTGGGGGTGCAACGTCCGGGTAAGCACTGACTCCGATCACTGCTAGCTCCACTCTAGTGAGAGCATCATCAAAAGAAGTGGGGTTGTTGGAGATAACTCGATCAAAAAGTTCCGGTCGTAGTCCCTTTAGAAAGTGCCTCATCTTGGCATGCCCATTTGTTGCAATGTGGGGAACATACCTCAACAAGGACGAGTAATGCATGGCATAGTCTGAGACTGACATGCTCCCCTGTTTCAGGCTCGTGAATTCATCCTCCTTTGTTTGCCTAGCCGCCGCAGAAAAGTATCGGTTTAGAAATCGAGTCCGAAATAAAGTCCAGTCAATCACCATACCCTGAGCTCTCAGTTCCATCACCGTCGTCTTCCACCACATAGAATACTTATTCGCCAGTTGGAACTCCGCCAACCTCAGCCACGCTGTCCTAGCACAAGGAGCGGACACAAATATTTGCTCTAATCTCTCGAGCCACTCCTCAGCTTCTTCTCCTGTCTCCGTCCCCTCAAACATGGGCGGGTGGAAAGTTAGGAACTGACTGAGACTAAGCTCCCCTGGTAAAAGCAACTGAGCTACCGGATCTACGCCCACAACAGGTGGAGGTAAAGGATCTGCCTGACCAATACTAGCATTCACGCTCCCAACATCACCAACCTCTTCATTAAGGTTCCCCGTATTCATAGCAGCCATGCTATAAAACAAGGATTAACAACAATTCCAAACAATATACATGTTATGCCGTTAGATAACATGAACGATCATAAGCATGTTAGTATAACAATGTATACACCAACATATACTACATGCATAAACATGCCCAAATGTAAACACTTAGCTAACCATGCTAAGGCTACCCTTCACTCATTCCCGGGTTCTCTAACCACTACTCTGATACCACTAATGTAAGGACCCTAGTTCCTTAAGTGCGGATTAAAGGCGTAAATAAAAATTTCCATGCATAAACAGAGTATAAAGGTTGTGTTGATGTCCTGAGCTATTAAATTACAGTGCCAAAATAAGTTCCAAAAGGGATTAGTTACATTCCCAACCAATGAATGCTAATCCTATAGCTTTACACTACTCCTAGAGCATATACTATACAAAAGAATCAAGCCCGCTACCAAGAGCACTCCTCACTAGCTCACCGCATCAACCCGCCTTAGCCCGTCCGCCCAAAAGTACCTACAGGAACAACCCCAAAACCATGAGCATGTACAAAATCATATTCACAATAATATGATGGCAATTCAAATGCATTAAATCGTAAATGTGATTCACTTCCTGTATGTAACTCATTTAAAAGCTCCATTTGGTTGTCCCTGTACCACATCATAACCAATAGATTATATTACCAATAATGTATGTCATGACATGCACCGATTTCCATATATTCTGTGTTCAATTCCCAAGTCTCATTATATCAGTGGCATAATACCCCTCGCGTTAACATGACAGCGGAAATACCCCTCGCTTAGACAATACCAGCGGCACTAATATCCCTCGCTATAAATATGACAGCGGTCGTGTTCTTCGCTTCATATTAGCGGCAAATATTCTCTCATCGCTACGGTATGACAGCGGCAAGTATTCACATCGCTACGCCACTAGCGGCAAGTATTCTCCATCACTAGAATATAAATCCCGACTCACGATCATATGCAACAATGCATCCAATATACACATGCGACCAAAATGCATGACCAAACCATGTATGCAATCCATGATGCATAAACAAGACCCCATATGCAACCACAATGCATAATCAATTCCATGTGTGCAACCATAATGCATAACCAATTCAAAGCGTAATAAATACGTTTTACCGTCCGATGCCCGTACGTCTCACTACGTACCTTAGTTCCAAAAGTGGAGATATCGTGGAACTTTATCTCCTTTGATGTGTGGCTACCTGGGATGGTTCTACACAATCACATGAATCCATATTAGAAGCCAATAAATGAACCATTATCAAAAACATCATCATTTAGAACAAAACCCCAAAACCACATTTTATACCTTGCGATCGATCGGTCCCTAAGCCCCAATCGATTGCCAAGTGAAGAAAAATAGGCATCCAAGTACTGCCTCCACCGATCGATCGAAACTTTTTATCGATCGATCGAGACATCACGCCGATCGATCGGAACAAATTGTCGATCGATCGGTAAGCTCATTTCACGCCTTGTTCAGGTTCTGCCCTGCTCTATCGATCGGACCCATTTTTCGATCGATCGAGCAGCCCTGTTCCAGCAAGAAACTTCCAAGTATGAGCTTCCAACAATACCTTAAATCACATACAACCAAGATCAACCACCATTCTCAACATTTAACCACAAAACAACCTTAAAATACATCCCCCAAACATAAACAACATGTTGGACCAAGATCCACCCTTTTTAACCCCAAAAACAAGCTATAAACTCAACCAAAACTCAACAAGGCTTCACCATAATGAAAGCTTACCACTTGAGCTTTAAGTTTTTAGCAAGAACTCCCAAAAAGACCCCTTTTTCAAAGCTTTCTCCTCCTCTCTTGTTGCAGAAACGAAAATGGAAACTTTTGGATGAATGGAGGAGGTTTTAGGGACATAAAGTTGATAGAGAGGGGTGATGGGATATAAAGGTATTGTGCAAGTGGCTCCCTTGCCATATATGGGATTTAAATGTGTATCAAGACATAAGTATGGTGTATAGAATACCCTTACATGATATTTTAAAAGCATTTTACCACAATGCATCAAAATCCCTATTAAAATCATGCTTTACTAAATAAATACAACCCATTTCATTTAAGCCATTAAAATACCCAACATGCATAACATGCACCCTGAAATGCTCTACCGGGTCACGCCTACCATGTGACAAGCATTTCACCAAGATAATTAGTCCCAACCCAAAATCTAATTATCACCATAATATCACATAAACATAATTAATGCCCAATTGCAATTAATTATTTCGGGGATATCACAATCAGTCCCAAGGAGGGAAAGGTTAAGACAAGTCTACAACATTCTCCAATTTTCAAAATTTCTTCAGGTATTCGGCTTAAATCTTCTTTAATATTGATAGTGAAGGCCTAATTGTGTTTTGTACGTACAAAGATTGGATCTTTGGGGTTAATTGGTCGGGCTGGGATATTATATTAGTTAAGTTTGGCAGAATTGGTAGATAAATTGAATTCCTGGAGCTTAATTGTTGCTCATGGGGAGTTTCTTGCTGTGAATTATTACCTGCTGTGGATTTGTGTTGTTTGGATTGGGTTGGTTGTTTTGTGGATTTAACAGATATGGCTCCCAAGAAAAAGCAAAAGCAAGTAGCATCTTCTTCGCAAACATTTGACGGGTTTAAATTTGTCAACCAAGTAGGGGTGGATTTCTATCCCAGCTACCATCGGAAACCACTCAATCGAGAAAGGGCATGGACAGCAACACATTAAAATGTCCCGTGAGTCAAGAAGCTAGAAGAAGATGGTGGTTTGGATTCATTCAACAGCCGGACAATGCAGTGGATCCTCTAGGAAATTCTATGCTAACTTGAGAACTCTCCGCGCCGATGCATCTAGCTCTGTGTATGTAAGGGGAAAAGTGGTTGAATTCAGTCATTTCAAAATCAATGACCACTACCGGATGCCTTCGATCGAGGATGATGACTACAACGCTTTTATGGCTAGTTCAGTCGACTATGATGAGGTACTCTCTTATATCAGCGTTGAGGGACAGAGTGGAAACTGACCAACCAATGCTCAATTAGTCCTTAAAGCATAGTTAAAACTGGAGGCACAAGCGTGGTTCTCTTTCATAGCCTCACGGGTCATGCCATCGACCCACACTTCAGAAGTCACCATGGAGAGAGCTACCTTGGTATATGTCATCCTCATTGGGCAAATTGTGGACCTAGGGGAGATTGTGAATGATAATATCCGAAGCTTCGGTAGGCATCCACCCACTGCTGCATTACCATTTCAGTCCATCATTACTGCCATGTGCAAGAAGTGTGGCGTTGACTGAGATGTCGATGAAGAACTCCTGCCACCCAAGGGACCCATAGTTAGACGGACCACCAATATCTACAGGATGATGTAGTGCACAACCACGACTTGGGAGCAGCCATTCTACTAGACCATCATCATCTGTTGTTGCGGTGCCTACCTCTGTCACACTGGACTCACTCCATTGCGATCTACAGGATATACGCCTTGACCAAAGGCACATACGTCATGAACAAAGGGAAATTCGCTTTGAACAACAACAAATGATTCAACACCATATGGAATTCATGCAATACCAATTCGCATGGAACACTGCTTTGGCACAGGGTTTCCTAACCATCCCTTTCCAACCAGCCGACCTTTCCACCATACCAGCCATACCCGCCAGTACCCCCACCATAGCATGAGGATGAGCACGATGATCACCGATGATCGTCGTCGAGGTATGTGGATTGCTATTGCACTTATTGATTAATGTAGATTGAGGGCAATGCACATACTAAATTTGGGGGTGTTTAATAATAGCTGATGTTTCTGTTGATTGAGTTGTTCTTGCGAGCTTATATATATCACTTGACTAAGTTGTTCTTGAGTATCTAAATTATTTTTTTCTTAAATGAGTTCAACCTTAAGAAATAAGTGAATTAGAATTGCAATTGTATTACATGATGAAACTAATCCACATCTCAATTAGAGTCTTGAAATTTTTTGACTTGTTTGTTAATATCCTTGGTTGAGTTAGGACTTCAAATTGAGGAATATTTTGGGCACTTTTGAGTCATGATTATGTGGATTATATGTTGGAAAGTGAAAAATTTTGAACTATGATTTGTCTTGAGCATCTTAGAGTACTCTAGAACCTATTTGAGGGCACTTTGAGGCGAAATTTTATAATTATGAACTTGACTTGGACATGATTTAGGCGATCTTTGGAACGTTTGAGCATTTTAAGCCTACCTTGTCTATATTTATCCCTTGTGTCCACTTTTGAGCCTAATTGAAAAGGAATGGAAATTAACCACCATTTGACTTTTGTTGATGAAACACATTATACCTAGATTTATTTGAGCCTAAAAATAATTTTTATCCTTACCTTAAGGGAGTATGATAATTTCATGTACGTACTATGTTCTGGGCTATTTCGAGAAAAAAATTAAATGCCCAATGAAAAGGAAAAAGAAAGGCATAGTAAAATAAGAGCATAGTTATGTGATGATGAGCCATGTGGAGGTCCTACATTGACCACATTTGGTAAAATCTAACAAAGCCCATGGTCATCAAGATTTAAAGAAAGAAAGAAGAGTTGAAGATGTTCTAAACTGAAATTGACAAATTATATTCTCTTCTTTGATTTCCCTACATTTTCTTTGAAACCGACACCAAAGGCCTAACATCATAAGCTTGAAAAGATCTTTTGATCAAAGTATAGGGAGTAATTACATTAGTGGAGAAGTACTTGAAAGCTTATGGAGTGCATGACAGTAATCTTGCCTTTAAGTTTATTAGCATTATTTTATATTGAAAATATTTATGAAACTCAAGATTGACAATAGCACACAAGCACGTTCCGATTTTGCGATGTATTGCTACAGAAAACTCTTCTTGTTAATTTTTGGATTGATTATTGTTGATGTGTTAGTGGGATTTTTGATTTTACATTTGAGTTGCTAAGTTAGTTCTTTTAAAGTATTAAGGATGAACTCTATATTTTGATATTATTGCTTACTCGGGGACGATCAAGTCTAAGTTTGGGGGAGTTGATAAGTGTCGTTATTACATTTATTTGGATATGATTTTGTATTGATTTTCGTGTTGATTCCTAGACGAGTTTACACTTTTTGATATTTATTTGTTGATTTCAGGAATCTAGATGAAAGTGCATAAAAGTGGAGGAAATGAGCTAAAATGGTGAAAAATGACCAAGTTGAGTCAACGAAGCACAAATTTGTAAATTTAAACCCTCGATCGATCGACAGACATTAGTCGATCGATCGAGCGTGGCCGTTTTTTTTTACCATCAAAAGTGAGTGTTCCGTGATCGATCGACGAGCATTGCTCGATCGATCAATGAGGACAGAAAATTTGGGTAACTAGAAGGAAGAGCTCAGGATCGATCGGCAGCTTTGCTCGATCGATCGCCCAGCGGAGTTTTCAGTTCTCGTGTTTGAACCCATGATTTGAATATTAGTTTTTGATTCAATTCTTACAATCTTTGCGCATAATTTACGTTTCTAATGCTTTCAAAAGATTAGCTACCTTTTGCATGAATTTGGTCATCGTAATTGGCTTGACCATACGATATTACGATATGACATAGTAAAATAAGCCGTGGGTTTTAGGTTGAGAGGGACCAAGTAAAATCTAGCACACGTGTGATAACAATAGATTTACCAAAATCGAAGGCTAGCAGTTTTCACAAATCTTTTTTCGATATTAATCGTTCAATAAGGACACGTGAGTGGTTTATTGTTACATTGATATTAGACTTGTTATAGCTTGACCATAGTATAAGAAATGAAATAGGAAAACTCGTCACCTTAGAACGTATGATTTTGAATCTTAATTAATAGGAAAATTGTGGGGGATTACATGGGTGAACCGACGTCTTGATAATTATTTTTATCATATTTCTTCAGTATCCATTGTTGTTTTGGTTAATTATTGTGTTTTAGTCATTTAGTTTAATAATCACTCAATAATCATAGGCTAAATATTAATCTAATTGAAAGTGGTACTTACTTTCTAGTCATCGTGGGTTCGACACTCATACTTTTCATTTACTATACTAAAACTTGATACCGTGCACTTGTGGTATAATCGCGCTACTCTCGAAAATAATTGTTTAAATAATCGCGATCAGTATCATTATTCAACAATCAATATTGTATGAGGATTTATGAAAACTACTAGTCTTAGAGTTTGGTAATCTATTGATATAACACGTGTGCTAGATTTTATTTAGTCCGTCTCAATCTAAAACATATGGCAAAATTTACTATGTCATATCGCAATATCATTTGTCAAGTCAATTACAATGTATATAATCATTCAAAGGGTAGCTAATCCTTCAAAAGCATCGAGAACAATAAATTATACGAACAGAATAAAGAAATTCAATCAAAGTTTAATAAAAAAAGTCATAGGATCAAACCAATGAATCCCCTAGTCTTGATAAATAACTTTAGTTCAACATAAAAAAACAAAACACAACAAAACTAATAGTTAAAGACAAATAAAAACTCCCCTCATCGACTTCGATTGTAGCTCCTTATTTCCTCTCTCGCTTAGTTCTCAATCACCTCTCGAATCTTCTTGTTGGAGTTGTTCCAAAATCCTAGGATGTTTGATGGATGAATGTGGATGATGGTGAAGGTTGGATGGAGGCTCAATCCTAGGTTAAAAGTCTGATGATCCCCACAATTTTCGTGCATTATGATGTATTTATAGTGGAGGGGGAATAAGAAAGTGTCCTTGTTGGAATCAAACTCCAAAAGGAAAAATTTTAAAATATTAATGTCGATCGATCGATTGCCTGTTCCTTGCGATCGATCACACCCCTTCAACCTTTATTTTTCAATTAGCTGTCTCCAGCGATCGATCGTGCATTCACTACCGATCGATCGTGCCTTCTAGATTTTTGTTACTTCAATTTTTTTCTTCTTTCCTTCGACGTGTTAGCTCGGTTTCGTCATTTTTCATCGGTTTTGTAGCTCTTTTCCCTCACTTCTATGCATTTCGATCTTGATTCCTGAAACATACAAATATGTACTAAAAAGCGTAAATCATCCAGAAATCAATACGAAAACCACTAGAAAATCACCGTAAAATAAGTGTAAAAACGACACTTATCAGGCATCTCCTTTCTTTGGGAGATATTACCGATCATTTGGCATTGAGCACACGCCTTGCAGAAGTAGTAGGCGTCATGAAATAGAGTTGGCGAAAAGAAACCACACTCAAGCACCTTCCTAGATGTTCTTATTGATCCAAAGTGCCAACCACAAGCATAAGAATGACAAAACTTAAGTATGTCCAGTACCTCATTCTCAGGGATGCATCTCCTAATGATTTGATCCGCACAATATTTCCACAAGTAAAGATCATCCCAAACATAGTACTTTGCATCACTCCTTATCTTTGCTCTTTGGGACCTAGATTCATAGGGTAATGCATTAGTAGCTAAAAAATTCACAATATGAGCATACCATGGAAAAATTGTGCTTGTGGAGAACAGCTACTCATCGGGGAAGTCTTCCTTCAAACATGGCTCCTCGTACACTAGGGCTTGACGGCTTAGGTGATCCACTACTTTGTTCTCAGTTCCTCTCTTGTCCTTGATTTGTATGTCAAATTCACTCCAGAGCCATATCCACCTTAGAAGTCTTGGTTTCACCTCTTTCTTTGTCAAGTAGCGAAGAGTTGCAAGATCAGAACAAACAATTACTTTGTTACCAAGCAAATAAGATCTAAATTTTTCAGGAGTAAAAACGATTGTTATAAGTTCTTTCAGATTGGTGGAATAGCTTTGTTGGGCATCATTGTGATACTCAAAAATAACTAAATGAACTATGACTTGATTGTGATAATTATGGAATAATTTCGTATTGTAAGTACACTCGATATGGAGGTAAACTGAGTATGGATTGGCTAGTATTAATCAAATGAGAACTTGAGAAATAGATGAATGAAATCTTGATGATTTTGAAGTGTGTTGAAATGGAAGGGATTGGAAATAATTCTACATGCTCACATGAATTAAAGCCTAATCATATCCTTGATTTTCTAAGCACTTGGTTTTAAATCCTAATTAACTAGCTTTAGTGTATCAAAATTGATGGCAATTGGATTGGACTTGAAACACCTTTATATCCACTCAAATATGCACTCTCACACACACCACACCACTTTCACCTAAAAATCTCTACACTCAATTTTCCTCCTCCCTTCTTGCTAGCTGAGGTTTTGAACTTCCTTTTCCAAGGACTTGGATTTGAAGAAATGTAGAGGTATGAGATCATGTGTTTAGTGTTGTTTGTTTTCTTGCTTAGCACTTTCCCTCCCCACTTTTAATTTGAACTTAGATAGAAGTTCTTGTTAGAAAATGAAGATGGATGTTGAGAAATGAAGTATTATACGATGTTTTGGTGCATTGTTGTTGAAATACTTGAGTTATACATGTATATGAGCATGGGTTGGTAGGTTGTGCAGGAAATTGGAGATTTCTCGGAAGAACAGAGCTCGCCGATCGATCGAGCAAAACTCCTCGATCGATCGCGAGCAGCAGAGATTTGGTAGGCGAGGAAAACACTTCCTCGATCGATCGATGAGTCTCTCGATCGATCGAGGAAGGTAGCATTTTGATGCCTAGTTTGATCACCTCGCAATCGATCGAGCACTAGTGTGATGACCAGGGATTATAAGTGTTAATCCCGTAGTGTTAATACTCCCTAAAGTGGTTTTACGTAGCGATTTGGAGTTTAATCGCGATGTTGGGCCTTCTGGGCTCGTTTATTTGGGTAGTTGGGATCGTTGGATCCAGAGGTTGAGATTGTATTCACATTACGGTGTAAAACCTAAGAGTTGGGTTTTTGATGTGTCTCGGAAATCTCGGGTGCTGTGTGAGCACCGGTAGGGGGTTTTGGAGTTAGAGAGAGAGTTTTGAAAACAGATGATTTTTAAGGAATCATGAAGTATTTGTGGGGCTATTAATTTTTCGGGGTATTTTTGCTATAAATACCAATTGAACCCGAGATTTTGGAATTAATTTCATTTCAGCCCCAATTTCCTTCTCTCTCCCCGCGTGCGATCTCTCCCGCTGCCAGCCCCTGCCCGCGCGCAAAAGCGCTTCGGCCGCCGCCGTCCCGCCGCCGATCGGCGCGTCCGACCTACCCACGGCTTCGTCTCGTCCAGGCGCTCATTTCCCCTCCGGCAATTGAAAGTTTCATCGCGATTTGAGGTCGAATTTTGAGGAAGAGCGGCGATCCCCAAATTCTAGGGTTCATCGGATTTCGTCCGATTTTGCTTCCGATTTCGTTGGGTAACGTTCCTTACCCCTTTTCCATGCTTATGATGTATTTTCCCTACCTATTGTGAATTATTATGTTCGAATTTTGAGGATTGAGTTCGAATTTTATGGAGGTTGGTTCGAATTTCATGATGTGTGGGGGGTTTATGTTCGATTTTGGGGATTGTTGGCATGAGGATGATAATTCTTGTTAGGATTCGATTTATTCATGCTTAAATGAATTATGATGCTTAAGTGGGATCGAATTAAGATGTTATGGTTCGAATTTCCCCAATTTCGTAGGGTCTAATTTTCGAATTATTGGGGGTTTTTGGCAAAGGTGATGATTCTTGCCATTGATGGTTTAATTCACATCTTAGGTGTATTATGATGCTGGTTGGGTTCGAATTGTGAGTTTAGGGTTCGAATTTTGTAGGATGTTCTTGAACAATTTTCGATATTATCGCATTCGTTTTCCCTCCCTGCATGTACCCTGCCCCGGGTCTTTTAAATGATTTATCGTCGTGTGTTGACAATATTTTGAGGGTTATGAATGTGCTTGAGCATGTGTTACATGTTCGTAAATAATTGTGAATTATTTATCGTTCTAGCACATCGTTCCTCGGGGCATGGAACTCGAGCAAGGTTTGGTTCGGACTTCGAGGATTTAAGGTACGTTTAGCGTACGAGCATAGTTTAAATGATGTTTTACAAGTATGATGCATGATTTAAGATATATGATATGTTTTACTATGATGGTATCTGGACTTGGTTACGATATGCTGTTTCACATGGTGGAATGCTCAGTGCCGCTATGAAGCGAGCCAATGATGAGGTGTGGTTGCTACGGAGCAAACACCCATAGTATGACGTTACCTTGAAGTAAGAAATGAGAATGTGGTATTTGATTTGATATCTAGGATATCTGTATTTTATTTCCCTATGGGTAATAATAGGAACAGAGACGTAGTTAATCAGAGAAGTGATTAACCAGTATCGGAAGTTAAGGAAATCTCAATATGATATCTAGAATTATGATAATTGCTAGATTAAGTAAGATGTTATGAAAAGATGTTATGAAACGATGTTATGAAATGATGTTATGAAATGTTGCTAATTATTGCTAAATTAAGTAAGATGTTATGAAAAGATGTTATGAAATGATGTTATGAAATGTTGCTAATTATTGCTAAATCAAGTAAGATGTTATGAAAAGATGTTATGAAAAGATGTTATGAAACGATGTTATGAAACGATGTTATGAAATGATGTTATGAAATGTTACCAATCATTGCCAAATAAAGTAAGATGTTATGAAAGGTTACTGATTTGAGACTGGCTAGGGTTAACCAATATGATGATTAACTGCATATTCAAGATTTGATGATTTATCTGTTTTGAGAACAGGGTTATTACAGGGGTACGCTATGATGAGGATGATACCATCCAGGAAGTATCATATATGTTCCACAATATTTACATTTTCGTAAATTATGTACTATGTCATTATGATTATGAAATTGTGGAATTGGTATGCTCACCCCGTTGGGGGCTGTCTCTGTTGGGACAGGTGAACAGGTACATCGATGGCTTTGGAGATGAGCTCGAGCTGTTGATTGGATGTACTCCCAGGATTGCGGTACCAGGGCTTGATGGAGCACGGTATCGTATAGAGTACCCATATACCCATGATGGTTTTATACATATTCATGATGCTCGCATGTGAGCACGATTATACTTGTATATGGGTTGTATGTAAAGGCATGAGCCTTTCTCTCTTTCATTCTATGTTGCATGCAATTAGAGGTAGCATTGCTAAATGATAAGAGAGTCATTGGTGTATTATGTGGGTGTTGAAACCCACCTTTGTCGTCATATGTGTGGTGTCTTCCCTGGCTGGGAATTTACTTGCATTACTGCTTTCTGCTGAGTATTATGTGTTCCCTGGCCGGGAATTATGTTATATGCTGTGCTCTTTTTTTTGGGATAGCTCTATTTATGGGGAGACTCTGCCCAAATTTTTATAAAAGTTTACAATGTGAAAAGTGGCACCAAGGGGTTGGTAAAGGGCAAACATATGAGTCAATCATTGACAGGCAATGATTAAGTATCATCAGAGCTTCCCGATTGACATTTTATAGAAAGCATGTACCACACATAGTGGTTAATACACTAATCAAGGGTTAAGTATACGGGGTCCTTACATTAGTGGTATCAGAGCAGTGGTTGCTCATTGGGGCTGTTAAGGGCCTAGGAAGTTATTGATAGCACATATTTATGCATGATGGCATTAATGTTATACGACATGACTAATTGTTTATGTGCTTATATGATATGAAAGTGGTATTGCTAACCATTGTGGTTGCAGGAATCGTGTGGAACACGATAGGATGGCATTAATAGCGATGTCTAACACTCTATATGCTACGTGCCAAGGAATCTGATTTGGAAGAAAATCAGGGAAAAGAAAGATATGACGTATTGTCCGAGGACAGACTAAGTAGACCACCGACAGTGGAATACTTCGGTATGGTCTCAATTAGTATTGAATATACTAATGCGTTTGTTCATGTAATGTTCAAGCAAGGAATGTACGTAAGAGACGTACGGGCATCGGACGGTAACACACATCCTTATACTACAACTGTGCTTTTATTACATGAGTATTCACGATGATAATGATAAGTAAGTTATGATGATGTTTACGATGAGTAAAGATGATAAGATGTTTATGATGATGATAATGATAAGTAAGTTATGATAATGTTTACGATAAGTAAAGATGATAAGATGTCTATGATGATGATAATGATAAGTAAGTTATGATGATGTTTACGATGAGTAAAGATGATAAGATGTTTATGATGATGATAATGATAAGTAAGTTATGATAATGCTTATGACAAGTAAAGATGATATGATGTTTATGATAATGATTATGATGATGATTATGAGGAATAAGATTATAATGATGATGTTTATATGATGTTTATAATGATGATGTTTATATGATGTTTATATGATGATGTTTATACGATGTTTATATGATGATGTGCATACGATGTTTATATATGATGATGATTATACGATATTGTGGTAAGGTGCCACGGGGTAAGGTGCCCCACATGGTAAGTAGCCATGCGATGTTATTGTGGTAAGGTGCCACGGGGTAAGGTGCCCCACATGGTAAGTAGCCATGCGATGTTATTGTGGTAAGGTGCCACGGGGTAAGGTGCCCCACATGGTAAGTAGCCATGCGATATTATTGTGGTAAGGTGCCACGGGGTAAGGTGCCCCATATGGTAAGAGGCCATACGATATTATTATGTGGATTTACGATGACTCATTCTTTTATGATGATTGGCGATGGTTCTTTCCGCCAGATGTTCTATATTGATGGGCGATGGTTCTTTCCGCCAGATGTATGATAGCGATGCCTCATTCCGCTATATTGATGGGCGATGGTTCTTTCCGCCATATGTATGATAGCGATGCCTCATTCCGCTATATTGATGGGCGATGGTTCTTTCCGCCAGATGTATGATAGCGATGCCTCATTCCGCTATATTGATTGGCGATGGTTCTTTCCGCCAGATGTATGATAGCGATGGCACATTCCGCTATATTGATTGGCGATGGTTCTTTCCGCCAGATGTATTGATGACGATGCCTCTTCCCGCTATTATGTGGACGATGATTCATACTCAGGTGTATGACGAGGTATCATGCCGTCGATTCTATAGCGATGGACTGTACCGCTATATATTCAGCACAGGATTTTGCCGCCTTCGAGCGATGGGTGCTGATTACGTATTATTATTGAGCGACGGAGATAGGTATGCCGCTATCTTGTCAGCGATGAGGTATGAGATATTGCTATTTTATTTGCTTTATTGCAGCTGGCATGCGTTGTTATACATGTTTTATTATGCCTATTTTACTAGCATGATAGTGGATGACATACGCTGATGTACATGTATCGTCACTAGTTGGCAATGTTTTAGATGCCATGAGTTGGCATGTGTCGTCACAGGATGACGATGACGATGGTGTAGGGGATGTCTTATTAGACATGCATCATCGTTACGATGATCGATGTGTTGAGTATACGTTTTCAGTTGTATGCCTTGGGTGCCAGTGTCGGGCACAAGGAGGCGTGTGCGTCACCGATTGACGTGACCCTTATACCGAGCGGGTTGCTCGAAGAATGGATGGACACGCTGTACATGTGATTGTACCGCAGAAATTGTTTGAGGCAATCATATTACGAGTGGTGATACCCTTGAGGTATGCTCGTTGGATTGGCTTTTTGGCCATGTTTTTGACGATAGGAGTAATCGTGGAGGAATTACTCGCTTTCTATTGATATGACATGTGGTAGACATGGTCACACCGCCCATGAGGATGTAAGATGGGTCCTAAGGGAGTAGGATCAGGTTATGTTAAGTACATGGGGACATTTAAGTGTCCAGGGTATATCAGCATTGGAGGAATGTTGGGTAAAGACCCACTACTCTATTGATTGTTCTTCCCATGGTATGGTATGCCGTGTGGGAACGTCCATCTGATTGGTAGGTTTGAGGTTGTCTGCCGCGTGTGTGCAGCACCATGATGGGCTTGCTAGAGCCGTTATACTGCTCGTTGGAACCAAGTTTGGCAAATCGTAAGGTGATACGAAGTGGATTGTGGTGAACTCTGGTAGTCACCACGTCATTTGAAGTTGAGGTTGAGTATGCCTCACTGGAACGTATATATGTTTATGTTTAAATCTTGGGGAGACTTGTCTGGGACAGCTCATGATGTGAAGTACCAACGAGAGAGTCGTCAAGTCGTCGTTGATTCGATCTGAGAATCCATGTATTTGAGCTGCAATGATGCGACTGCTCCTTCGATAGAGGAGGTTTGAAAGTGGAAACCAGGTTTGGTATGCGTACACCGTGGAATACTAGTGTTTCCCTCGTAACGATGTATGTTGGACATCGTGAGTCATGATAAGAGATGTCAAGGAATGAAATCTACGATGGAATCAGGAACGATTCGAATCCTTACAGTTTCAGTTGACTAACTGCTTTTGGATTATTAGCGTTGAGCTGTGCTGACGCTCTTTGGCGTTATGATGGATTTGGAAGTCTGTTCCACTCCAGAGTTTGACACGAGGTCAACGTTCTCACGGTTGATGTGTCATTCAGGATGCGTTCTTACTGGTTGTATTAGAACGAAGGATGACTGTCCGATCTACAGTCGTAAATATAGGTTGTTTTTCAGTCATGAGAGACTGACTTTTAGGATGACCCGCATCGAGGTACGTTTTGCCTCTTAAGTGATATGTTGGTTTTGGTAAGTCGCTCTGTTTCAGAGTTTGAAGAGAAGTAAGTATCCTCACGTTTATTAAGACGATTCTGATATGGTCAAGAATCGAGGTTGTGGCTTCATGTTGTTGGGTGGCCTGGGTGTTACGTGATACACCAGTGCTAATTTCGAGGACGAAATTCTTTTAGTGGGGGATATTGTGATGACCAGGGATTATAAGTGTTAATCCCGTAGTGTTAATACTCCCTAAAGTGGTTTTACGTAGCGATTTGGAGTTTAATCGCGATGTTGGGCCTTCTGGGCTCGTTTATTTGGGTAGTTGGGATCGTTGGATCCAGAGGTTGAGATTGTATTCACATTACGGTGTAAAACCTAAGAGTTGGGTTTTTGATGTGTCTCGGAAATCTCGGGTGCTGTGTGAGCACCGGTAGGGGGTTTTGGAGTTAGAGAGAGAGTTTTTGAAAACAGATGATTTTTAAGGAATCATGAAGTATTTGTGGGGCTATTAATTTTTCGGGGTATTTTTGCTATAAATACCAATTGAACCCGAGATTTTGGAATTAATTTCATTTCAGCCCCAATTTCCTTCTCTCTCCCCGCGTGCGATCTCTCCCGCTGCCAGCCCCTGCCCGCGCGCAAAAGCGCTTCGGCCGCCGCCGTCCCGCCGCCGATCGGCGCGTCCGACCTACCCACGGCTTCGTCTCGTCCAGGCGCTCATTTCCCCTCCGGCAATTGAAAGTTTCATCGCGATTTGAGGTCGAATTTTGAGGAAGAGCGGCGATCCCCAAATTCTAGGGTTCATCGGATTTCGTCCGATTTTGCTTCCGATTTCGTTGGGTAACGTTCCTTACCCCTTTTCCATGCTTATGATGTATTTTCCCTACCTATTGTGAATTATTATGTTCGAATTTTGAGGATTGAGTTCGAATTTATGGAGGTTGGTTCGAATTTCATGATGTGTGGGGGGTTTATGTTCGATTTTGGGGATTGTTGGCATGAGGATGATAATTCTTGTTAGGATTCGATTTATTCATGCTTAAATGAATTATGATGCTTAAGTGGGATCGAATTAAGATGTTATGGTTCGAATTTCCCCAATTTCGTAGGGTCTAATTTTCGAATTATTGGGGGTTTTTGGCAAAGGTGATGATTCTTGCCATTGATGGTTTAATTCACATCTTAGGTGTATTATGATGCTGGTTGGGTTCGAATTGTGAGTTTAGGGTTCGAATTTTGTAGGATGTTCTTGAACAATTTTCGATATTATCGCATTCGTTTTCCCTCCCTGCATGTACCCTGCCCCGGGTCTTTTAAATGATTTATCGTCGTGTGTTGACAATATTTTGAGGGTTATGAATGTGCTTGAGCATGTGTTACATGTTCGTAAATAATTGTGAATTATTTATCGTTCTAGCACATCGTTCCTCGGGGCATGGAACTCAAGCAAGGTTTGGTTCGGACTTCGAGGATTTAAGGTACGTTTAGCGTACGAGCATAGTTTAAATGATGTTTTACAAGTATGATGCATGATTTAAGATATATGATATGTTTTACTATGATGGTATCTGGACTTGGTTACGATATGCTGTTTCACATGGTGGAATGCTCAGTGCCGCTATGAAGCGAGCCAATGATGAGGTGTGGTTGCTACGGAGCAAACACCCATAGTATGACGTTACCTTGAAGTAAGAAATGAGAATGTGGTATTTGATTTGATATCTAGGATATCTGTATTTTATTTCCCTATGGGTAATAATAGGAACAGAGACGTAGTTAATCAGAGAAGTGATTAACCAGTATCGGAAGTTAAGGAAATCTCAATATGATATCTAGAATTATGATAATTGCTAGATTAAGTAAGATGTTATGAAAAGATGTTATGAAACGATGTTATGAAATGATGTTATGAAATGTTGCTAATTATTGCTAAATTAAGTAAGATGTTATGAAAAGATGTTATGAAATGATGTTATGAAATGTTGCTAATTATTGCTAAATCAAGTAAGATGTTATGAAAAGATGTTATGAAAAGATGTTATGAAACGATGTTATGAAACGATGTTATGAAATGATGTTATGAAATGTTACCAATCATTGCCAAATAAAGTAAGATGTTATGAAAGGTTACTGATTTGAGACTGGCTAGGGTTAACCAATATGATGATTAACTGCATATTCAAGATTTGATGATTTATCTGTTTTGAGAACAGGGTTATTACAGGGGTACGCTATGATGAGGATGATACCATCCAGGAAGTATCATATATGTTCCACAATATTTACATTTTCGTAAATTATGTACTATGTCATTATGATTATGAAATTGTGGAATTGGTATGCTCACCCCGTTGGGGGCTGTCTCTGTTGGGACAGGTGAACAGGTACATCGATGGCTTTGGAGATGAGCTCGAGCTGTTGATTGGATGTACTCCCAGGATTGCGGTACCAGGGCTTGATGGAGCACGGTATCGTATAGAGTACCCATATACCCATGATGGTTTTATACATATTCATGATGCTCGCATGTGAGCACGATTATACTTGTATATGGGTTGTATGTAAAGGCATGAGCCTTTCTCTCTTTCATTCTATGTTGCATGCAATTAGAGGTAGAATTGCTAAATGATAAGAGAGTCATTGGTGTATTATGTGGGTGTTGAAACCCACCTTTGTCGTCATATGTGTGGTGTCTTCCCTGGCTGGGAATTTACTTGCATTACTGCTTTCTGCTGAGTATTATGTGTTCCCTGGCCGGGAATTATGTTATATGCTGTGCTCTTTTTTTTGGGATAGCTCTATTTATGGGGAGACTCTGCCCAAATTTTTATAAAAGTTTACAATGTGAAAAGTGGCACCAAGGGGTTGGTAAAGGGCAAACATATGAGTCAATCATTGACAGGCAATGATTAAGTATCATCAGAGCTTCCCGATTGACATTTTATAGAAAGCATGTACCACACATAGTGGTTAATACACTAATCAAGGGTTAAGTATACGGGGTCCTTACAACTAGGGCCGATCGATCGCGAGGCATAGTATGGTGGAATTGTTGGATTTTGTTTAAATTAATATGATTTTTGGTATTGGACTATTATTTGGATTCTAATATGTTATCGTTGGATTGTGTAGAGCCTTCCCAAGCACATGTACAATGAAGGGGATAATCTCAATTGTCTCATATTTTGTGAAAACGACAAACAGGTACGTAGAATGACGTACGAGCAATGGGTGGTGCAATTATGCTATTGTAGTCATGCAATGTGCATTTATATGTGTTTGAGTATGTTTCGATGTTCCGTGTGGTTGTTATATTCGAGCGAGGAATAGGGTACTTGCCGCTGTCATATGAAGCGATGGAAATATGATATGTGCAGCTGTCATGTCGAAGCGATGATCATGCCGTTGTCATGTCGAAGCGAGGGGTATTGTATATAATGCCGCTATATGTCGAAGCGAGGGGTACTAAATTACCGTTGTTATAACAAGACCGGAATAGTTGCGTGAGATATATGGATATAGAAATGTATCGTTACATATGAATGAATTATAGAGTTGAACACTTATATTGTGAGCTAATGATTATGTACGTGAGTTATGGAACAGGAATGGCCGCCGAGATTATGTTGATGCATCATTTCAGGAAGTATACATGATAAATGTCTTATGCAATTATTTAATTAATGCTCTTGAGTTTTTGTTAATGAACGATGTATATGCTCATGGACGGTGGGTTATTCCTGTAGGATTTTTTGGCAAGGAAGACTTGAGGCAATGATAGAGTTTGATGGGCATAGAGGGTAAAGACTGCGTCAATATAGAAGAGCGGTGATATTGATTAGAACCTTTTGAAACTAGTAGGGTGAACTACTAGATTATCACGTTCTTGTACTGAAGATGTAATCATTTTGAGTATGAAATTTTGTAAACGCATCTCTAATTCCGGTGTTTTGTTATAGAACCTCATTTTCTTCTTGTTAAATTGTGTACACTTATGTCCAAATGCATACTTAAGGTATTTGAGGCCTTACAGTCATTCAAAGATTTGGATACATAGTTGATGGCATGTGATGCATTCCTCACTTTTTGGCCCAAAATTGTGCCAACCGCATAGTCAAAAGTAATATCTTTTTGTAGTAGCTTGCACAAAGGTGAAGCTATCTTGGCAAAATCTTTGATATACCTCCTATAAAAACTTACATGTCCAAGAAAAGAATGCACATCCCGAACACAAGTAGGATAAGGTAGAGACTGAATAATATCGATTTTGCTTTATCTACCTCTATACCATTAGCAAAAACGACATGGTCCAACACTATACCTTCTTCAACCATAAAGTGACATTTTTCAGAACTTAAAACAAGGTTAGTCTCAATGCACCTTTTTAATACAAGTGTAAGGCTAGTTAGGCAATCCTTGAATGCAATGTCCATAGACAGTAAATCATCCATAAACACCTCTAAAATATGCTCAGTATACTCAGAAAATATACTAACCATACGCATTGGAATGTAGTTGGGGTATTGCATAGTTCAAAAGGCATGCGCCTATAGGCAAAAGTTCCAAAGAACATGTACATGTTGTCTTTTCTTTGTCTTCCGATGTAACTGCAATCTTTAAATAACCACCCATCAAGAAAACATTATTAAGAATGACAAGCTAACCTCTCAAGCATTTGGTCAATGAAGGGCAGAGGAAAGTGGTCATTTCTAGTCACATCATTTAGCTTCCCATAATCGATACATGATCTCCACCCATTTTGTATACGAGTGGGGACCAACTCATCATATTTGTTCTAGAGTACGGTGATGCCAGTCTTCTTTGGTACAACTTGAATTTGGTTGACCCATTGACTGTCGGAAATGGGATATATCACCCCAACTGCAAGATGCTTTAATATCTCTTCCTTCACCACATCCATCATGGGTGGGTTGAGCTTCCTCTGAGGCTGGCTTGTAGGGCTTCTTCCTTCTTCAAGTAGAATGTGATGCATGCATGTGGAGGACTTATTCCTTTGATGTCAGCAATAATCCATCCTATGGCTGTTTTGTGCTCCTTGAGAACTTGAATAAGCTTCTTCTCTTGATCATCCCCTAACTTGCTAGAGATGATCACTGGTAGTGTCTCTCCTTCATTGAGGACATATTTAATATGGCTAGGCAGTGGCTCCAATTGTAATGCCTTGATATGATGATCGTACATGCTAATGTGATTATTGAGTACTTATGAAATAATTACGGAATGATGTGGACTCGAGTTCAAGTTAAACCGAGTACAATAAGCATATGACATATGTTGAATTGAGAACATAGACATATATTTATGTATTGGTTTGAAGTGTTGGTGCGTGTCTTGTGTCATATTGGACAAGAGAACTTATATGCATGAGATGTGTAGGAAGAGCATGAGGTACACATAGGTTGATACTACTTTGCATTGCATTTGACATGAATTTGAGGGGAATTTCACCTGCATTTTGATTTCATTGGAGGACGTAGACAAACAAAATCCAGATTTCAAACTCACATTTCACCATAAACACCTAGCAAATCTCTACAAATCTCTCTCTAAACCCTTGCCATCTTTTGCACTTTCTTCTTGGTTTTACATTTGGAAGCAAAGGGGAACTCGTAGTGAAGAGGAAATCTAGTTAGTTGGTAAGGTTTTATGTGATATGTGTTTGTAATTTTGAAAGATACAACATAGATGTATATTAACGATGAAGTGGATTATGCACTATGCATCTTTCCATTGAAATGAGTTAGAATTCCATGAAAAGTTATGGTTATGTGGTTAGAGTTGTTATGTATTCCTTTTACCATATTTTGTTGGTATGGAATGTAGTTGTACGAATTGGAACCATGAGATAAGCTCAAAATCGTCATGTTCTTAAAATAACAGAGCATCACGATCGATCGCTATGCAGAGGGCGATCAAACGCCAAAGCTGATATAATTTTAAGGCGGTTTGTAACCATGGCAATCGATCGCGTAATGATAGGCGATCGATTGTAACTGGACAGTAACTTTTTTAAGGATGTAGCGATCGATCGCGTGTTTGTGAGCGATCGATCCTCGGTAAGAAATTGATCGTGTAAAACATAGAGATCGATTGCTGATGGCCGGAATATTTTGGCGATCGATCGCCTGATACTAGAGATCGATCGCTAGGATTATAAATATGAAAAATGTTATATTTTCTTGGATTTTGATGGTGAAGCCTATGACATTGTACATTATTGGTATTCATGTAGCACCAACACAGGGGACAGGACAGAGAGACGGTTAAACATTGACGCCTGAAATTATATATTTTGTATCGCACAACATGTACATGTTGACGTACGAGTATTGATTTTATTGTGATGATACATGTATTGATGTGACGTGTTGTGGATTACTATGTGTTGAATATTATTGTTGACATCATATTGTTGTCTACTCATGTTGTTGAGGCATATAGTTGATGCCATGAGAGTATGCTATTGTTGAGCATACGATATGGTTGTTATAACTTGTGAGGATGGAAAAAAGATATGTGCTGCTAATATGAGACGTGAAGGCTGAGCCACTGACATATTGAGCTGAGAGGCATATCATATATGTCCCGTTATAACAGGATGTTGATTAAGACATGTCATTACATAATTGCATATTGTGGTGTATGATACAGAAACAATCACAGTTGAGATGTTACGGTGTTTATTTATCTTATTCTGCATTCATAGTGATATGGAATTGAGATGGTTGTATATCAATACTCATAAGGTGTGGTTGTTTCTGTAGGAACTCATAGACGGCGGAGACCGAGATTGTGAGTCGACTTTCGTTGCTAGATGAACCAATGGTTAAGATAATAAACTTGTTGGGAGTTTTGAAATGTAAATGATGTATAATATGTCAAGTTTTGATAAGAATGTAAGAATTGACATTGTATGACTCAGTGTGATGGACTGCTTAATCTTACTTTACATATTTGTATTTGTGTAATCATGTGACACACATAAAGGATTAAGTAGTGAGGCCTCACATTAGTGGTATCAGAGTAGTGGTTTGTACCGTATGACATTTACCTACTTGAGGATTGCTCAATTGTACATTTATGAGGTTGTGAGACTACATGGTGTACCTGTTTCGATTGTGTCGGACCGACATCCGAGGTTTGCTTCACATTTTTTGGAATGATTACAGTCAACAATGGGGACTGAAGTGAGATTGATTACATCTTATCATCCTCAAACGGATGGTCAGACAGAACATATGATACAAACGCTTGAGGATATGCTACGTGCGTGTTTCCTAGAGTTTGATACCTCGTGGCAGGAGTCGTTGCCATTAGTGGAATTCTCCTACAATAATAGTTATCAAACCAGTATACATATGACACCGTTTGAGGCATTATATGGATGACGATGTAGATCACCATTGTATTGGGACGATATTGATCAATCTTCGGTAAGTGGACCGGATATGATAAGAGACATGGAAGAAAAAGTGAAGCTGATTATATTTAAATTGAAGGCCGCACAAGATAGACAAGCTGCTTATGCAACTAAATAGCGAAGGCCTCTTGAATTCCAAGTTGGTGTACAAAGTATTCTTGAAAATTTCACCTTTCGGAGGTATAGAACGATTTGGTATGCGAGGAAAGTTGTCACCACGATTCCGTATGAGGTGTTGTAATGTACTGGTACGTTGGATTATCGAATGGCATTGCCGCCATCTTTACTTGGTATTCACGACGTGTTTCATGTTTCCATGTTGAGAAAGTATAAACCAGATCCGAGTCATGTATTGCAATCGTCTGAAGTAAATTGGATACAGATGTGTCGTATGTGGTACTACCAGTTAGGATCTTGGATAGAGCAGAGCGTAAACTGAGAAGTAAAGTGCTACCGATGGTTAAAGTACCGTGGGATAGGCAGGGTGTCGAGGAGGCAACATGGGAGACGGAGTAGCATATGATGCAGCAGTATCCTGAGTTATTTTCTGGTATGTTGTTTACGTTTTTGACATGCTGCTGGTAAGTAGGTAGGTATAGTACTGCAATGTTGTTATGTTTAGTATATATTTATGTTTAGCCGTAGCAGTATAATTGAGTATATGATGTAATTTCGAGGACGAAATTCAATTAGTATGGGAGAAATGTAATGTCTCGATATGATGATCATACATGTTGATGTGATTGTTGAGTACTTAATAAATAATTACGGAATGATGTGAACTCGAGTTCGAGTTAAACCGAGTATAATAAGCATATTGGACAAGAGAACTTATATGTATGAGGTGTGTAGGAAGAGCATGAGTTACACATAGGTGGATACTACTTTTCCATGCATTTGACATGAATTTGAGAGGAATTTCACCTGCATTTTGACAAACACAAATCATATTTCAAACTCACACTTCACCATAAACACCTAGCAAATCTCTACAAATCTCTCTCTAAACCCTTGCCATCTTTTGCACTTTCTTCTTGGTTTCACATTTGGAAACAAAGGGAACTTGTAGTGAAGAGGAAAGCTAGTTAGTTGATAAGGTTTTATGGATATGTGTTTGGAATTTTGAAAGCTACAACATAGATGTATATTAACTATGAAGTGGATTATGAAATATGCATCTTTGCATTGAAATGAGTTAGAATTCCATGAAAAGTTATGGTTATGTTGTTAGATGTTGTTATATATTACTCTGAACATATTTTGTTGGTATGGAATGGAGTTGTAGGAAGTGGAAGCATAAGATAAGCTCAAAATCACCATGTTCTTAAAATAACTAAGCATCGGATGAGATCGATAGCCGAAGCTGATAAACTTTTAAGGCGGTTAACCACGACGATCGATCGCGTAATGATAGGCGATTGATCGCAACTGGATTGTAACGTTTGTAAAGGATGTTCGATCGTGTGTTTGTGAGCGATAGATCACGGGCAAGAAATCGGTCGTGTAAAACATAAAGTTCGATTGCTGATGGCCAAAATATTTTGGCGATCGATCGCGTGATAGTAGAGATCGATCGCTAAAAATGTTATATTTTCTTGGATTTTGATGGTGAAGCCTATTATGACATTGTACATTGTTGGTATTCATGTATCACCATCACAGGGGACAGGACAGAGAGGCAGTTAAACATTGACCTCTGAAATTATATATTTTGTATCGCACAACAGGTATGTGTTGATGGACGAGTATTGATTTTATTGTTACGCTACATGTATTGAAGTGACGTGTTGTGGATTACATGTGTTGAATATGATTGTTGACATCATATTGTTGTTGAGCATATGATATGACTGTTATAACGTGTGAGGATGGAAAAAAGATATGTGCTTCTAATATGGGACGTGAAGACTGAGCCACTGACATATTGAGCTGAGAGGCATATCATATATGTCTCGTTATAACATAATGTTGATTAAGACATGTCATGACATAATTGCATATTGTGGTGTATGATACAGAAACAATCACAGTTGAGATGTTACGATGTTTATTTATCGTATTGTGTATTCATATTGATATGAATTGAGATGGTTGTATATCAATACTCATAAGGTGTGGTTGTTTCTGTAGGAACTCATAGACGGAGGAGACCGGGATTGTGAGTCGACTTTTGTTGCTAGATGAACCAATGGTTAAGAGAATAAACTTGTTTGAAGTTTTGATATGTAAATGATGTATAGTATGTCAAATTTTGATAAGAATGTAAGAACTGACATCTTATGACTCTTAATCAATGTGATGGACTGCTTAATCTTACTTCACATATTTGTATTTGTATAATCATGTGACACACAAAGGATTAAGTAGTGAGATCTCACATCAACTCAATGTAGGTGCCTGCAAAACAAATGGAAGTAATCTAGTGTTAGAAACAGGCAATGATATAAAAGAAATGTTAACTAACTGAAAAAGCTCAGGTGTATCATTCAAGGCAACGTCCTTCAACCCAATCAATAGGGGTAACTCCTCATCCTCTTTCTCAATAGACATGGTAAGAGTGACTTTCAACGCATCCTTCTTTGCAATCTCAAAAATTGCTTGGGACAAGTAATCAACGATATCAATAGAGAAGACAGTATCATCATCATTATTGCAAGGATATTTGATTGCATCATAGATATTAAAAGTTATAATTTCACAATCAAATTCCATAGTAAGAGTGTCACTATGAACATTTATCTTTGTTTTAGAAGTTTTGAGGAATAGTCTTCCTAACAAATGTGAGGGCCCGTTCCTAATCAAGTGTTTAATTATCACACAATGATTATTTATTTGTAAACAACTGAAGATTTTTTTTAAAGTTTTGCCAACAAGTGGCTCTAAAATTTCGGCATGACCTCCGCGCACGAGGGACTTACCAGAAAAATGAAAAGCGCAAATATCATATCCCAGTGCAGCAAGTAAATACATAATACCATAGCATGCATCATAGGCACCCAGCACATAAGCCGTACTAAAAATATTTACGTCATACCATAACATGCACAATATATCTCCAGCACACATTTTATACTCAAAATATTTACATAATACCATCAGCATTAAATAAACAGCAAATATTCACCAATAATCGAGATTCGACGGAAATAAACTTAATTTACATAGTTATACTATCTAGGACACACCCTGGTATACTTAACTATCCTACGACTGGGAAAAGACAAAAGAAAACAACCTTTAGGTAAGACTTCTAGCGAGCATTCCCTCTTTGGGATCCTGGTCACCTGTAATACCTGGCATTGCCCACACACAAAGACAAACAGCCCCTACAGAGTGAGCCAAAGCCCAATATGAAACTATCAAGTAAATACAACATCCATCTATAAAATGTAATATATGATGCCATGCAATGCAATGTAATGTGATGCATGAAAGGTACAAATGTAGCAAAAGTCCAGAATCCAAGGAATAGCTATCAAATATCTCAAGATACCAGAACATCGAAGTCCAAAGAAAGGTATCATCAATCAAATATCATGCTCGAGCAGGGCGTCGACTCGCTCGTCGCTACGGCATCTCTCTCAGTCGAGCCATCGGTGGTCCATCATCCCTTGTGTCTGGGCGACGTCGGCACACTCTTCGCTACGACATCTCTCAGCTCACTCTCTACTCCGAGCCATCGGCGTGCCCATCATCCCCAGACACACATCACGATACCAACGAAACAGGATAAGGGTATCAACGAAGGAATCGATAGAATCAACATGACGTGCTCAATGTCCATGCGTGTCAATGCATCATGCCAATATCATAATCTCATATGATGCAACTTAATATATCCAACGTGAAAGTCATATATCGATGTACATTTATTGAAAAGATATGTGTTAATAAAACATTTATTTTTATACATCGATATATCAACTCTGAATGCTCATAAGTCAAGTAAAATCACATAGCCAAGTAATTTCACGTAAGTCACGTAACTTCAGCAAATCGTGTATCAAATAATACAGATACATGTCGTATGTTACCGATCGCAACATACATATTTCTTTCTTTTCTAAAGTATGAATATCGTTCTTGTAGCTCGTGGAGCTCCAGTGTCATATGTGAACCTAAAAATCCATTACAATAGCATCATTTATAATCATCTATGTGATAAACTCTTCCTTAATTCACAATATAAGAAAGTTAGGAACATTTTAGCTTTCTATTGTCAATGTAATCTTATCTCTTGTCTTCCAGATCATTTCATATATCAACTAAGAGTCTTTTAGAATCATTTCATACATGTTCCATTACTACATGAGTTTATTCTCCTTTTATTCAGTCTTATCCAGTTGTAAGCACTAAGCCCATGTAACTAGTTTAGGGATAATAACAGGTAATATGTCAAATAATCTAAGGATAAGAAACTCGAACCATCATACATCTACCAGTATTGAATTCTTTGAAAAACTCACAGCTAAATTCACAGCATTGATGATTCATAAGTCTCATAGTTTCTATCCATCAACAATTCGAATCAAAAAACAGCAGAAGCTTCGGAACATAGGCAGCAAGATTTCGAACAAGAGGATGCTTCAAAACCAACAAAGTTCGCACCAAATATAGACAAGAGGCCAAGAACATGATTCAACAACCCTCACCATGACATGCAAGAAGAAAAGAGATCGGCCATCCTAACCTCACGGATTTGAACCCAACCCAAAAATTCCATTTGAACTACATGCAATCCTTCTAGCTAATGATTAATTTAGCTCAAACCCGCAAGCATGCAGTAGCTCAAACACACCCACCTTTACACACTAAAATAGTTATCCCTGTTGCAAGAATCGGACTACAACAGCAAGATTTTTGACATGCACGCTGCTCCAACATCATACTATAAATCATCCAACATATAAATCTCAAAATGAAAGCTAGATTTCAAATTAAAAGATGGAATTTTGAAACACACATTTTCCCCAAAATTCGTGAAGAGTAGCCGAACCTGCATGCACGATTTCCGGCAACCACGGCGGCGGCAGGGCTGGTGACTGGAGGGGAAACATTGGTCTAGGAGAGGGGAAGGTGTTAGACAACATTAATCGAACTAATTAAAGCCTGAGACAAAGAAATCGAAAGGATTATACCTGAACCCTAACTTTCGAATTTCTTCGTTCCATATCGAATACCGACGAAATCAGCGACATAAACTTACAATTTGTGGTGTGGAAATGTGCACCAAGGAGAGGGGAATATGGTGGTGGGTTGGACTCGCACGGCGTCGGGCGCGAGAAGAAAAGAACAGAGAAGCGGGAACAGAGTGATAGAATTTAGTAGATGAAAAATGTATTGTGCGTGTAAGTTAGCTGAATACACTATAATAATATTGTTTCCAGTCCGGTTATGTACAATGGAATGTCAACGGTATACTGATGTATTAAATTTTCTGTTTACAACTGGGATTTATATCCACTAATATAACACAAAATTAAATTCTTCATTTTAATAATTTATTTTAAAAATATTGTAGGAGTTATTTTACCAAGTCAAAAATATATCATGTTCCAATTAAATTGTCAGTTGACCTTCATTTCACTTCTTATTAATTAATTCTAAAATTAATTATAAATAATTTCTCAAATTATATTTATTTAACATTAATCAATCTCGGGGCCTTACGATTACTATTGTCATCATTCTCCATATCAAGCACATAAAAGTCAGCATAAAATACCAATTCATTTACTTGCACAAGCACATCCTCTACACGCCCCTAGGATATGCACTAAATGTATCCGTTAATTGAATAACTACTCCAGTTTGGTCAATGGGCCATGTTGTAAGGAGGTATAAATAGAATATGGCATGACATTAATTGATGCTCCTAAATCTAACATGGTCTTATCAAGACGAGTGTTACCTATAGTGCATGAGATAGAGAACATACCTTTGTCCTTGTACTTTGAAGGGATTTTCCTTTGGATGACCGCTGAGACATTTTCACCCAATTCTACCTTATGGGACCCCTTTAGCCTACGGCTTCTTTTTGAAGTGCGTAATTCTTTAAATATTTTTGCATAACGAGGTACTTGATTGATAGCATCAAGTAAAGGAATGTTTATCTCGCACAGTAAAAAAGCGTCATATAATCCTTTACGTCCAACTTCCTTCCTATTATCTTTCAATGCATGAGGAAAAGGGTGGAACTTTACACTCGGATAGTGGGGGAAATTTACTTTTGGTACCTCAATCTCAATCGTTTCCTTGCTCTCCACTTCGGCTTCCTTTTTCTCCTCATTCTTTGATGGTATTACTGCATTTTTCTCCGGTATCTCCAACTCCTTAACACTCTTCAGCATGACCGCACTTGCATTCACCACTATTTGGGAAGGTAAGCTGTTAATCATTGAGTCTCCTTTCTATTGATTGTTGTTTTGATTAGTCAAATTTGAATGCTCGCCCTTTTCTCCTATTGAAATCGCAAGTTGTTTTGAGCAAGATCTTTAAAAAGATTTTCTAAACACTCACAAGGAGGAGGGATTTGAGGGGTCTCTTGCTTGAATGGCGGTCGATATGGTGAAGGGTTTTGTTGCACTTGAGGTGGAATATAATTCACCGATTGGCTTCTAGCTCATGTTTGGGTGGTCTCTCCAACCAGGATTTTATGTACTTGAGAATGAGTCATATTTGCGTTGTGGTTGCCTAGGAAATCCACTCGCTGCATTCACTTGCTCAGCTGGTGCCTCATGAAGTTTGGGGCAACTGTCTGTGGTATGACCACTTATAGAGCAAATTCCACATGGTTTGGCTTCTTGCCAGTTTCCTATAACAATTTGGAGAACAAGCAAAGTTAAACTTATCAATTGTTGTTCAAGACTAGAGACATTTACCTCGCTTTTCTTTACTTGAGATGGTTCTGCCCTTGATGTGTCACATTCTTGAGAGTTGACTGTCATATTTGCTATTAAATTTTTAGCTTCCACCGTTCTCTTGTCTACATAAGCTCCACCACTCGCAGTATCTGTCAAGTTCTTGTCACTAAATAACAATCCTTCATAAAAGTATTGTATAAGAAGATGTTCACTTATTTGGTGTTGTGGGCAGCTTGCACATAACTTTTGAAACATTCTCAGTACTCGTGTAGTGACTCTCCAGTGTATTGCCTAATGCCATAAATCTGTTTCCTTATGTTGGTAGCCCTTGATGCAGGAAAATACTTCTCTATAAAGGTTTTCTTCAAGTTATTCCACGTAGTGATTGTGCCAGGGCAGGTAGAATAGTCAGTCCTAGCAGCATCCTTTAAAGAGAAAGGAAAAGTTTGTAGCTTGCACCTGCAAGTTCATGAAAAGTAGCCAACACATTTTTTAGTCCATATTTCAGTTCAAAATTAACATTAGTTGCAAGAGCAGGAAAAGTAATGCAGGGAGGTTGTTGGTTCAAATCTGGATTGGCCAGTTGTCTTAGACTTTGATTCTCGGCCATGGTATTCCTCTCTTCTTCAGAATTTTGTTTCTCTCTTCTTCGCCTATGTAGTGTCCTCTCAATTCCAGGATCGTTTTGAAAGTTGTCTTCTTGATCAAAGGATTCACATGTACTCATTAACAAACAAGAAGAGCATAAAAAGAAAATATAAAAGTTAACACAAAAGTAAACGCCTTCCCCGACAACGGCGCCAAAATTTTGTGTCCGCTTATCGTGTACGCGCAAATTAATCACACCCTATCCAAAAGAGTAATAACAATAATGTTGTAGCGTGAGTAGTGATTGATCCCACAAGCAAGTGTATTCTCTTATGTTAACAAGAATTAGAAACTAAACAATAAATAAAATTTTAAAATTTGATTATAACTATGAAAATTAAAAAGATAGTTATTAGATTATCAATATTAAAATGCAATTCTTGGTTTTTGGTCGTGATTATCAAAAGATTTAATTCATGTTCAATCATTCATCATTGAAAATCTAATTTCTACCATATCATACTCGTAGTCAAACAAAAAACAGCATTCATATTCAACTCTTATCAAATTATTAATCAAAACAACAACAGTTATTATTAATTCAATGATAGCCTTCAAAACTAATAAGGATGATGAGTCAAAACAATATAACACCAACGGTTTATGTCGTATTAGTCAATTATTTTTCATAAAATTTAATAACACCAACAACAGGTAATCGTCAATCGTAGTTGCTTCTTAATTAGCCTTCGATTGCATATAAGATTACTAGGTGATCAATTTAAAAATCCAATACAACAATCATGTTATCAAAATTTGAAAAACAAATTGAAATTGCATAAGAATTAACAAACAAACCATAAATCTCACAAGTATTTAAAATTCAAAGGTATTGTATCCCTCAACCAAGAACTAAATTTTTTTAGCCACATGTGGCTAGATTAAAAAACATAAAAATTTGTTCAAAAAGCATTAACAAGCTAAATAAAAATTATTAGAGAACAATACGATTCTGGTGCGTCGCTTCCTTCGTTCTTTGAGTTGTTCTTCAATAATTGCGAGAAAAATGTCAAAGATGATTAAGGTCTGAATCCTATGAGTTATGAGGCTCTATTTTCGGTTTACAGGAGTAGGGAGGCTGATAGGATAGGTTAGAATCCTCCTAGGATGGTAAAAATTGAGTTTCTTTTTTGTTTTAAAAATCTTCTAGCGATCGATCGGTGGTAGCTACCAGTCACTCGCTAGCTCTTTTTTTCAACTTTCACTTCTCGCTAATTGATCGCGGGTTGGCTGATCGATCGCACTTTCCTCAATTCTGTTGCCCTCTCTACTCATATTACCGATTGAACGGGAAATCCCACTGATCGATCGGTATGTGCTTTTTTCATCGTTTTTTTATTTTCTTGTTCGTCTTCGATCTTTAGTCCATCCCTTTGTCTTAATTCATCGTTGTTAGCTCATATTATTTGATATGGGAGAGAACATTTCTTGCTCAATTTGTTGATTGATTCTTGTCTGTCTGTGAGTGGGATGTCTGAACTACTTAGTAACCATGAATTGATTCATTTGAATTTATCAAGACTGAACTCAACTATTTTGATCTTATTTCTTGCTTGAGTACGATCAAGTCTAAGTTTGGCAGAGTTGATAAGTGTCATATTTAGACTTATTTTGCTATGAGATCTAGTGATTTTTATATTGATTCTGGAACAATATTATGTTTTTTGTGTTATTTTTGTATGTTTCAGGAATCTAGGTCCAAGTGTGAGGAAATGAAGAAAATGAGTCAAAATATATATGAAAAAGACTCAACCGAGCCAAAATGTCAAAGGGATGAAGAAAAAGTCACAAAGTTGGATTTTTTTCAGTGCCCGATTGATCCAAAGCAAGAGCCCGATCGATCGGGCGTGGCAGGGTTATGGGAAATGATTTTGACGGTGCACAATCGATCGGACAAAAGGCGTGATCTATAGCGTGTGGCAGGAAATTTTAAAAATGAGATTCATCAAGGCGAGATTGATCGCTTGATGAGCACGCTCAATCTATCGACGATGATTTTCAGAAAATATTGCCTTTCAGTGTTTTAGTCTTGCAAGGAATCTACTAACTTCTTCATCCACTATATAAGGCACCATAAACTCTAGAACATAGCCACCATCTCATACTACTTCAAGGGCTTGAAGAGCAAGATACCTTGGAAAGATACGGAAGGGCACAGCGACGCAAGGAGTCAACACCGAACGCTTATTCGTATTTCTAAACTTTATTCTTAATTATTTAAAGCTTTTTTATGTTTATGTTGTTGCAAAACATTATTAGACTTCGTTATTTGATTATCGTTGTTGGCTAAGTTTGTTTATCATGACTAGGAGATCACATGTTTGAACCCATGATTTAATACGATTTTTGATTGATTTCTTACAATTCTTTGCGTATGATTATGTTCTTATTGTTTTTGAAGGATTAGATACCCTTTAAATTGATATTAGTTAGTATTGATGTTGACCATACAATATTACAATATGACAAAATAATTCATATCATTGGTTTAGATTGAGATCGGCCCGATGAGATCACACATGTGTGATAGCAATAGATTATCAAATCAAAGGCTAGTAACTTTCACAATCAATATTGATTGTTCAATAAGAACATGGGAGTGGTTTATTACATGTTAATATTAGGTTTGTTATAATTCGACCGTAGTATAACGAATAATTTTGGAAAACTCATCACATTAGAACGTAGAATTTTGATCTTAACTTCTAGGAAAATATGGGGGATTACATGGGTGAACCGAAGTCTTGATAATTGTTTCTACTGAATTTCTTCAATCTTCATTACTTGTTTGGTTTGAAATTTGTGTTCTTGGTTAATTAAGCATAATATTCACCCGATAATCGTAGGTTAAATATGTTAGGAATCCGACTATCATATAGTAGCGCAGCGGAATCAACATTCGGATTCCAACCATGGACCTATACGAAGTATTCATATCGGGTGTCGAGAGTTATACCTTTGTAGCGTGTTTGATGCAGAATCCTCGAAGCAACACGTCCATGAGTCACGAGCAAAGCTTTTGCAACTTTGCCTCTACGGTATCCACACAATCAAATCGATGAAGGGATGTTGAAGAACAAGTTACTAGACTTGATTTTCAACCGGAAAGGGACGAGCCACTAAGAACAAAAGTGACGGCTGCCACTACGAACTATTCGAAAGGGCTTTAGGTTAAGCTTTTTCTAATTCAGAATTAACGATTAATTCTAACCTAATATGCATGTCAGTATATATAGATAAATGATAGGCGGCTGATAATATTGGGTTTTCCGAAAACCCTTTAAGCCCAATAATCATTTATTTGTGTATTGCATATTCAAATATATATATTTATATATACATAATCGGCAATAATATAACATATTATTATTATATGATTAGGACTCTTTATAATCAACTTAATTCATCCAATGAATTATGTCTCCCTTTATCGATTTAATCTTTTGTGCGACCAGTTAGGATCTTGCAAAGTTGGCAGTGATATAAAATCTAATTTTATGTCACAAGCAATGAGCGGTATCTAGCAACACATCAAGGCTACCCAAGTTACAAGAATGTCATTGACTCGACATAACCTATGGCCTGTGATAATATTAACCATGTAACTTAATCCCTTTGTCCAATGTGTTTAGATTAAACACGAGTCACGGAATAGTCATACTCGTATAGTTCAATATTTTATTTCTTGATCCTCGAGTAGACTATAATAAATGAATAAGCTCGATATCACATATCCACTCATTCGAGCATGGCCATGCATTTTAGTCTCACTTGATCAAGGGCCCAAACACTTCTCATGTTATATAAGAGGGACAAATCCTATCTTGATCACTCAACATCCCTCTACATAATTCGTGGTGTATCCAATGAATGTCTTTATAGTTTATCCGGTTACATGTAACGTTTGACAATATCAAGATACACAACTCCTTATGTTGGGATCTCTGGTGATCTCAATTCGTAAGGATTACATACATTATTATCACTATGAGAATTGTTTATGACATTCATATAACTATCGTAGCATTCTCATGGTGGGTCTGTCCAGTACATTGTTCTCTAACATGTACCCATGTGTGGATTTGATATCTCATATCCATGAACATTTCAACAATCAATACATACTAGTCTCAATGCATTATCATTATCATAATTCATGATAATACTTGACTAGGGACAATCTTTAAGAATAATACATTATTATTCTAAGGACATTAACACATATATATATATATATATTCATATTACACAGATATTTTAATAATATATAATAATGAATTTCCTTTAATAAGATCATATTACATTGTATTCCAAAATCAATCATCTAATGAGTTGTCTTAGGGCATATCCCAACAAATCTCCCACTTGCACTAAGACCAATCAGACATGTACTTAATGCCTAAAGATCTAGTATGACGATCATGCTTCTGCTGTGACAGTGGTTTTGTCAGTGGGTCAGATACATTATCATCAGTTGGTACTTTGCATATTTTACATCTCATCTTTCAACGATTTCTCGAATGAAATGAAAGCCCCGAAGTATGTGTTTGGATCGCTGGTGAGATATGGGTTCCTTAGCCAATGCGATGGCTCCATTGTTGTCACAATCGAGTTCAGTCGGATCTAGTATGCTAGGCATAACCCCATGCTCAGAAATGAACTTCTTGATCCAAACGGCTTCCTTTGCTGCATCTGAGGCATCAATATACTCAGCTTCAGTTGTAGAATCGGCTACTGTATCTTGCTTTGAATTCTTCCAGCTCACAGCACCTCCGTTTAGGCAAAACACATATCCTGATTGCGAATTGAAATCATCCTTGTCGGTTTGGAAGCTTGCATCAGTGTAACCTATTACATTGAGCTCTTCCTCGCCTCCATAAATCAAGAATGTATCCTTAGTTCTTCTCAAGTACTTTAGGATATTCTTGACAGCGATCCAGTGACATTCACCTGGATCAACTTGATATATGCTCGTCATGCTCAAAGCATACGAGACATCGGGACGAGTACATATCATGGCATACATGATAGATCCAATAGCTGACGCATATGGAATCTTACTCATGCGTTGTCTCTCATCTTGTGTTGAAGACACTGGTCCTTCGAGAGATATATCCAATGTGTCATAGGCACGAATCCTTTCTTTGATTCTTGCATGCTAAACCGTTTTAGCACTTTATCTATGTATGTACTTTGACTTAGGCCCAGTAATCTTCTTGATCTATCTCTATAGATCTTGATACCTAACACGTAGATGGCTTCACCCAAGTCTTTCACAGAAAAGCAATTCCCTAGCCAAATCTTTACAGATTGCAAGGCATGGATATCATTCCCAATGAGAAGTATATCATCTACATACAACACTAGAAAGATAATTATGCTCCCACTGACCTTCTTGTAGACACAAGGTTCATCTACGTTCTTGATGAAACCAAACTCTTTGATTTCATCATCTGTAAGGACCCCCGTGCCCTTAACCCATTATTAGTGTATTAACCCAAGCGTTTAGTGCATGTAATCATATATGTAGGGGAAAAACCACTTGCCACCATAGCAAATCATGCCAATAATAAAATTCTTTACATTATTCCATATAATGTCTAATTTCCCCCAACCAAGTCCACATACATATCATGCACCAATATAATACACTAACATGTTCTCAGTTCATTCAGCAATTCAATAAATAATTGCATGCAACCCATAAATGAAGAGAGAGAGGCCCATGCCCTTTTTATACAAACCATATACACATAATAGTGCTCACATGCGAGCATCGAATAATATATGTGTATCTAATGTATAAATATCATACTCAATACCAGCTCTGGTACTTCGATCATGGAAGCACCTCCAATCAATAGCTCGGGCTCAACTCCAAAGCCATTGCTGCACCTGTACCACCTGCCCCAACAGAGACAGCCCCCACACGGGGTGTGCATACAAATATCCCAAATCCAATAAGCACAGTATGACAATTCATAATTTACACAATGTAAATGCCAGAATATTATACGGACCTTGTAATTCTGTAGTTCGAGTCCAACCTAGCCTTAGTCCCGTGATCCAAAGAATTATGTGCTAACACATAAATAACTCATAATCAATTACAAGCATGCAACCACGTGCCCAAGCACGTTCACAATCCTCAATTACATCGTCATCCATGGCGATTAACCATTTTAAAAGACTCCGGCTAAGCATGCATAATACCCAAAATAATCCATCTAAAAGTTCAAGGGTTAACCAATTACTCAATCATGTATTCTATTTTATTAATAGTTGGCTCCTACCATTCCATTTTAAAGGTATAGAATTCCCATTTGAATGTAGACATTGTCCCAAAAATCGGCTATTTAAACCCCAAATCCAAAATTCCATGTTTTAACAAAGTTTTGAAAAACTCCTTCCAGCAAGCCGCGATCGATCGCCATTCACGCACGATCGATCGCGCAACCTTACTGCCGGGCAGAACACCTTCGCGATCGATCGCGAGTCTCCGCGATCGATCGCCAAACGCCTCACGATCGATCGCCGAGACTTAGCAATCGATCGCCAGCATTGTGCATCTCCTCCAAATTTCAGAAGCTTGTCGCGATCGATCGGCTCCAAGCCGCGATCGATCTCGACCTGCGATTTTCCGAAATACTCGAGCTTCAATGGTGTTTTCACACCCAAACTCAAAACCAACACCACATACACCTTCAACACCTCAAATACTACATTTAAAGACAATAAAAACTCCAAAAACTCAAATTTGGATTTTAAATAAAAATTCCCCAATTTCCAAACCCAACATATACTTAACCAAAATCCACCATACTGCTATCAAATCAAAGATAAGGACGAGGGGAAGATTAATACCTGATTATCTTCGAAAAATCCGGCCCCGAGATCAAGCCTTGCTCAATTCTTCCATGGGAGAAGAAAAGAGGGGTTTGGGGAAATGGGTGGGAAGAGAGGAGAGAGGGAGAGAGAAGAGAGAGAGAGGATATTTCGTGCAATGACGAAACACCGAGTCAACTTGGTATATATAGTACCAAGGCTCCAAAATACCAATACCTCCACAAATACATCATGATTCATTAAAAATCATATGTTTTCAATCATTGCCTCTCAATCTCCATTTCCATTACCAGCCCCCAGCACAAAGTACTCCGGACCCCAGCTCCCACCAAAAACCCAATTCTAAGGTTTTTCACCACAATGAGAATACAGTCTCACCCTTTGGATCCAACGATCCCAAAATACCCAATTTACTTTCTCGGGTATCCCAACACTATAATTAATTCATAATTGCCACAATTAAAATCCATTGAGGAACATTACCACAGGAATTAACACTATTAATTCCCGGGCATCACATCATCAAAATGAAGATTCCAACTCCGAGAAGCTTGCTTCAATCCATAAATGGTTCACTGTAGCTTGCATATCTTTCCAGCATTCTTTGGATCGACAAAACCCTCGGGTTGTGTCATGTACACATCCTCAAGTAAATTTCCAATAAGGAAAGCTGTTTTGACATCCATCTGCCAGATTTCATAATCATGAAATGCAGCTATTGCAAGTAAGATCCGAATGGATTTAACCATGGCAACTGGCGAAAAAGTTTCATCATAGTCAATACCATGAATTTTTTTCAAACATTTAGCAGCCAATCGTCCTTTAAAGGTTTGTACATTACCATCCATGTCGGTCTTTTTCTTGAAAATCCATTTGCACACTATAGGTCTTACCTCTTCAGGTGGGTCAACCAAAATCCATACTTGGTTTACATACATGGATTCCATCTCAAATTTCATGGCCTCTAGCCATTTCTCAGAATCAGGGCCCATTATAGTTTCTTGATAGGATGACGGCTCATCCTCATCAATGAGTAGTAAGTCACCTTGTTGAGTCACAAGCAAGCCATATCTCTGTGGCTCCGTTGTACTCTTGCAGACCTACGTTGGGCTTGTGTCTCTTGAGCAGGCATTTCATCCACAACTTGTAGTGACTTCTCTTTTTCCATCTCAATATCATGTTCAGTGTTTTCTTTGTGGTTGTACTTCACTAAGTTCTATTTGTCTCCCACTGGTTCTTCTAGAAACAAATTCTCTTTCAAAAAAAGTCATATGGGCGAGCAACAACCACTTTGTTCTCGGTGGGATAATAGAAGTAGTATCCTTTTGTTTCCTTAGGATACCCCACAAATAAACACTTGTCATATTTGGGTCCAAGTTTATTGGAGTGTGACGTCTCACGTAAGCCTCACAACCCCAAATCTTCATAAAAGACATACTAGGATGTTTCCTAGTCCATATCTCACAGGTGTCCTTTCAACTGATTTAGTTGGACCAAGGTTCAGTATAAATATTGTTGTTTCTAAAGCATGTCCCCAAAAGGAAATCGAAAGATCTGCATGACTCATCATAATCGAACCATGTCCAACAAGGTTCGATTCCTCCTTTTAGATACATCATTCCATTGTGGAGTATATGGAGGTGTGAGTTGTGGGACGATCCCACACTCCTTTGGATAGTCATGAAACTCTTGGCTTCAGTATTCACCTCCTCGATATGATGGGAGGATTTTGATACTTTTGCCAAGCTGGTTTTGTACTTCATTCTTGAAATCCTTGAACTTTTCAAAGGTTTCATATTTATGTTTAATTAGGTACACATACCCAAATCTACTGAAATCATCAGTAAATGTCACGAAGTATTGAAAATCACCTCTAGCTTGTGTGCTATTGGGCCACATACATCACTTTGTATGAGACTCAATAAATCACTTGTCCTTTCAACATGTCCCTTGCAATGGGCTTTAGTCATCTTGCCCATTAAACACAATTCACATGTTTCATATGATTCAAAATCAAATTAATCTAAAGCTTCATCCTTATGAAGTTTGAAATACGATTCTCGTTTATATGGCCCAAGCGACAATGCCAGAGATAAGTTGGATTAAAATCATTATTCTTAATCCTCTTAGTATTTATGTTATAGACAGGCATATCAAGATTTAGAACATAAAGACCATTAATCAATTGTGCACTAGCATAAAACATCTCATTCAAATAAATGGAGCAACATTTGTCATTTATAATAAATGAAAAACCAATCTTGTCCAAACAAGAAATTGAATTACGTTTCTAGTAAACGACGTCACAAAATAACAGTCTTGTAAATCTAAAATTAAGCCAAAAGGCAAAGTTAATGAATAATCTACTATAGCTAATGCAGCAACTCTTGCTCCATTTCCAACTCGGAGGTCAACTTCGCCTTTAGCCAACACTCTACTCCTTTTGAGATCCTGCACATTAACACAAATGTGAGAACCACATCCAGTATCTAATACCCATGATGAAGAAGTAGATAGATTGACTTCTATAACAAAAATACATGAAGTATAAGTCATACTTCCCTTCGTCTTCTTAAGATCTTCCAGGTATAACTTGTAGTTTCTCTTCCAATGTCCGGTCTCATCGCAATGGAAGCAATTTCCTTCCGTAGCCAATCCTCCCTTAGGCTTAAGTGCAGTAGCATGAGGCTTAGATTTGACGGAAACTTTCTTGTCTTTTCTAAAGCCCTTTGCTTTAGCCTTTCCCTTGCTCTTATTCACAATAAGAACATTTGTGGGCTTAGACTTCTTTGTGTTTGATTCTCTCAACATACCAAGCAACTGTGGTATAGTCTTCTCAATTTCAATCATATTGTAATTCAGAACAAATTGACTATAGCTGCCAGGCAACGATTGCAAGATCACGTCAGTGGTCAACTCTTGGTCCAACGGAAAACCCAATTTTTCAAGATTCTCTATGTATCCAATTGAGTACATGAGTTCCAACAAGGGTTCCTTATACCATTCTGCACTGAAATAACGCTTTAGAGAAGACATACCTCTCTTGTCTAGCTTGTTGTTGGTAAAGTTGCTTCAGATGTTCAATCATATTGAACGCATCCATTTCCTCGTGTTGCTTCTGAAGTTCAGAGTTCATGGTTGCAAGCATTAACAACCAACATCAAGTGCGTCATTTTGATGCTTCTTGTAAGCATCCTTATCTGTCCTCGTGGCCGTAACAGGAGGTTCCTCAGCAGGAAGGGTTCCTCTAGGACATATTGCATTTTCTCTTGTTTGAGGACAATCCTCAGATTCCTATACCAGACTAATTTTCCCATTCAATTTGTCCTTCTCAAGGACCGATCGCAAAGATAGTGTAATAGTAACGTTGTTTGATGTCATGGATATCTACAATATAAATATGCAAAATAAGTTTATGATTTTAATCATTTAATAAGGTCTTTATTAAATGATACTCTTCTATTTCATCAACCCTCAAAACTATTAGTGGGCCAAGATCCATAATTCACATAACCTTGAGTTAGCTTTGGCTAATCACCCAAGACTCGGTTATTTAGGTAGACAACAATTTGTCAATTACATTACATGTAACTCTTGGATGGTTGGGCGAACAACACTTTGTTCTAATTCATCTAATGAATTATACCCAACCACATGCCTCTAGGTTCCCAATCCTATTGAGATAACGCTAGTTAAGTCGAACCCAATTTAAAGTAACATGGATATCACGTTTATCCTATCGCGCCTTACTTAGATTGTCACGGTATTTTGCTTTGGTAAACCCACACATGTTCAATCAAAGTCTTGACGAGTACTTTTAATTGGAAGGCATCTAAATTGAATATTATTAGAGGGATTTAAAGATCTCATTATTTTATTAGTATTGATAATGAAAATATGTCTAGTACATATCTATATATCTATATATATATATATATCTAGATATATATATATATATATATATATATATATAGATCATTCATCAATATTAAATATCAAGATAAACATGCATCACATACATCAACATAAAATAAACGTGACATGGTTATAGCCCCAACTACTTATTTTCTCAAGCCAATGAACAAATCTAAAAGGTCAACCTAAGGGTAACTTCTCCAAGCACCTCTTCGGTCCTTTTGTGACTGGCCTTCTCGTCCCGGCACCATGGTCCAATGTCATTGATCTCCATCAACAAACTATAACTATACTATATAACAATAACATGATATAGAGAAGTCCTCGAGTTACATTCGAGGAGGAGCATAGGGGAGGGAATACATTCAGAAAATATAGAGAAGGCACGACACGCAGGCCGTATTAAAATTAAATCATTCACAAAATTCCTATATAATAGGTCATAGTGCTATAACCATGCACTATTGGTAGCGTTTATCGAGTACGCTTAAATTAACCCTCTCAAGTTAATAACAGTTATGAATGTAGTAACGTGAGTAGGGATCGATCTCACAGGGAAGGATGTATTTTCTCTTGTATTAACGGGAAACAAAATAACGAAATAATAATTAGGGGCTTTTTGAAATTCTTTTGGCTCTAAATTAATTAGACTAAATCAAACAAATTACTAGTTTATCAAGATTAAAAAGCAATTCTTGGTTTTTGGTCAACTTTACCTTTGGAAATTATTCACTTGATCATCAAATCACTTAAACATTTGAATTTATTCAATTATTCCTCCCTCACCTTAATTGTAGTCAAAAAGAAAACAGCATTCAATTCGATTATTATCAAATCTTTAACCAAAACTACATCCGTCAAGATTAAATCAATAATAGCTTCAAAAACTAGTAAGTTTGCTGAATCTAATCAATTAAAACTACAGCCATTAAAATTAATCATCCAATCGTTTTTCCTAAGAATTTAATAACACCAACAGCAGGTAATTATCAATCTTAGTTGCTTCTTAATTAGCATTAAACAGTGTATGTGATTATTAGGTGATCAATCTATCAATCAAACACAACAATCATAATAGTCATAATCTGAAAAACCAATTGAAATTGAATTAAAAATTCAACAATTAAACCAAAATTTCACTAAGTGTTTTTATTCCAAAGGCAAGTATCCCTTAACCAAGAATCAAAGTGTTTAGATACTCATAATTTGATCTAAAACAAACGAAAATTGTATATAAAACATTAAACAATCAATATAAAAGAAAGTTACTAAATCGAAGCACGATTCCGGCTTGTCGATTCCGTCCTCGTTCTTCAAGCGTTCTTCAAAAATTGAAAGAAAAATTATATTCTATAAATTAAAACTATGTTCTAAGGTCTGAATAATGTTTTCAAGAGGCTGATATTTCGAGTTATAAAGGTGTGGAGGCTGATGGAGTAGGTTAGAATCCATGTGGGAATGAAAGAAATCAAGTCTCCAAACTTTCCAAAATACTGCAGCCGATCGATCGAGTACTTCCTTCCGATCGATCACCAATTTTCGATCTCTCTAGATCGATCGAGCTCATCCTTTCGGTTGATCGAGCACTCGCATAATCTGTTGCTTAAATTTTCTATCTCGCTCGATCGATCTCATCCGGGCGATTGATCGAGCACCTTATATAATTTTTATGCATTTGTCTTGGTCTACATTGATCCCTTGTCAACTCCAATGCATTTCTTGATTCTTTATTCACCTTAGTTAGCTCGATTTCTTCGACTCCACCTACAATTACACAAATATACGATTAGGTAGCATATGTATCAAATTATCCATCAAAACATACCAAATGTAAACAACTAAACTCAATAGATGTGTCTAATTCTAGTCACATCAACCATGCTCAAACAACAAATAAAACATAATAGGACATCATAACAATTAATGAATTAAATTCTAAACATTTTAAAATTTAATTATATGTCCATAAACTGTAAAAATAAAATTAGAAAAATTAGCGCACTCTCAGGGCATCACATGCCTCGGACAGCCGCCCACGTGGGGGGCGCGGACGCCCACCCCTTGTAGGTGGTCCCCCGCCCAAGCAAGGGGTGCGATCGCCCGCCCCTCGTGGGCGGTCGCCCGCCCTTTGTTGGGCGCGGTCGCCGACCCTTTGTTGGGCGCTGATGTGACTAGAAATAGACACATCTTGAGTGCTTAATTGTCTACGATTTGGTAGGTTTTGATAGATAATTTGATACGTATGCTACCTAATCGTATATTTGTGTGATTGTAGGTACAATCGAAGAAAAACGAGCTAAAAATGATGTGTAAAGACCAAGAAGAGACATGGACATGACAAGGACTCAAAGTTGATCAAGAAAAGGGCAAAAATGTAATTTTGAAGGAGGAGATCGATTGCCACGAAGAGGAGATCGATCGCCTATGGACAGAAACTTAATCAACAAAATTCACGAACCAGCGATCGATCGCGAAGAATTGGCGATCGATCGCCAAAGTCTACTGGAGCTCGGTGATCGATCGCGATAAAGTGGTGATCGATCGCCTCAAGAAATTTGTGAAAAATAAAAGCCTCGCGATCGATCGCCACACATCAGGCGATCGATCGCCGAAGAGTCCGGAAATTTGGAAATTGAGTCTTTTACCATGTTTAAAAGATTGTATCCCATATTTATCACTTCCATACCCTAAAACTCGAAGAGAAGCCTCATTAGCAGCAGTTTTTGATAGTTTTTCATACTCTTAGAATATTCGGAGATTTTAGATTAATTTTCTTTCAAGTTTTCTTCAAGAACAACGAAGAACGGAACCGGAATCGACAAGCCGGAATAGTGATTTATTAGTAATTTCTTTTCCTTTAGATATTTAATGTTTTCCATCGAATTTTTTTTGTTTTTAGATTTAATTATGCTAGGCTAAAACCCTTTGATTCTTGGTTGAAGGGATACCTACTTTTGGATTTAAATCTTTTATGAGAATTTGGTTTGATTGTTGAATTAGATTTCGATTTCAATTTGTTTCTCAAATTTCGAATTCCATGATTGTTGTGTTTGTGTATTAGACCGATCACCTAATATTCAATTGCATAATCGATAGTTTGTTAAGAAACAACTAAGATCAATAATTAACCGGCTGTAGGTGTTATTGAATTCTTAGGAGAAACGGTTGAGTAATCAATTTTAACGGCTGTAGTTTTCATTGATTGGATTTATCGAACTCATTAGTTTTGAAACTATCATTGATTTAATCATTAACGGCTGTAGTGGTGATTAGAGATTTGGTAAGGGTTGAATTGAATGTTGTTTTCTCTTTGACTACGAATAAGATGAGTAGGAATTGAATTTCCAATCGATTGATAATTGGAAGAATTCGAATGTTTTGATTTGATGACTAAAAGATAATTTTCCAAAAGTATGGTTACCTGGAAACCAAGAATCGCTTCGCTCTCATAAGTTTAAATCATCTTAGTTAATCTCGTTAATTAGTTTAATTATAGAATTTACTTAGTAGTAATCTTTCATCCTACAACCCCCTTGTTACTATTCGTTACGAAATAAATTTACCTTCCCTGTGAGATCGATCCCTACTTCCACCACTACATATTTTTGTCATTAACTGAAGAAGGTAATTTGGGCGTACACGATAAGCGCTACCAAATTTTGGCGCCGTTGCCGGGGAAGGCAATATTTATTAGTGTCGATTTTTTTTATTTCGTTTTTGATATTTGCTTTCCCGCATTACTACTGAGGTTTGTTGATGAGTACAGGCGGATCGTTTGATTACAAGGATAATTCATATTACGATCCAGAAATCGAGAGGACGCTGCATCAAAGAAGGAGAGATACTCGGAGACAAGAAGCGGAGGAAAGGAACGATATGGCTGCAAACCAAAGTCTACGCCAACTGGCCAATCCAGATTTGGACCAACAACCTCTCTGCATAACTTTTCCTGCTTTCGCAACTAATGTAAGTTTTGAACTTAAATCGGGACTCATACATTTGTTGCCTTCTTTTCATGGACTCGCAGGAGAGGATCCCCACAAGCATCTGATGGAGTTTCATGTGGTTTGCACCACTATGAAACCGACGGGAATTACTGAAGATCAGATCAAGTTAAGGGCTTTCCCTTTTTCTCTAAAGGACGCGGAACTGGCTCTTCTACCTACCACCAGGATCCATCACAACATGGACGGACCTCCAAAGAACATTTTTGGAGAAGTACTTTCCAGCATCAAGAGCGGCTAACATACGCAAGGAGATCTACTCCATTAGACAATTCAGTGGAGAAACATTGCATGAGTATTGGGAACGCTTCAAAAAGTTGTGTGCAAGTTGCCCACAACACCAGATAAGTGCACACTTACTCATTCAATACTTTTATGAAGGTTTATTGTCTAGTGATAGGAACTTAGTCGATGCTGTGAGTGGGGGAGCCTTTGTCGATAAAACCCTGGATGATGCACGGAGCTTGATAGCCAACATGGCGGCCAACTCACAGCAGTTTGGCAACTTTCGACAAGAACCAGCACAAAGGAAACAAGGGGAGGTAAATGTTTCCAGCCTTGAACAACAACTGATAGATTTGACTTTTCTTGTGCGTGGTATGGCAGGTGGCAATGTGGGAAAGGTAAAACCTTGGTATATGTTTGGAGATGAGTCATACCACTGATGCATGTCCATCACTTCAAGAGACATCAGCTGAGCAAGTGCATGCAGCAGGGGGTTTCCGGGACAGCCCCAACGAAGACATGACCCTTACTCCATCACATACAATCCAGGATGGAGAGACCACCCTAACTTGAGTTATGGACCGCAATTGATAAATCACGTTCCTCCTCAAGTGCCACAACAACACCCTCCGCCATACAGACCACCTTTTCAGAGGGCACAACAACAACCCAATTATCCTTCTACTACTGACAGGTTAGAGGTTATAATTCAAGATCTTGCTCACAATGTTACTAAATTTCAACAGGAAACAAGATCGAGCATTCAAACCTTGAATACCCAAGTGGGTCAAATAGCCACTGCACTTAATAGAGTCGAAGCAACCGGATCAACCACACTACCATCCCAAACAGTGGTGAATCCGAGAGAAAATGTCAATGCAGTCACAACTAGAAGTGGGAAGGAATTGGAGGTATCAGATGAGATAGAGAAAGAACCATCAAAGGGTGAGGAAGAAAAAGAAAAGGAAGTTGGAGGAAAGACCGGGATAGCACACGAGACACCAAAAGGTAAGCTCCCTTCTTTTTCTGAGTATAAAGTACCACCCCCTTTTCCCCAAGCTTTGAAAGATAACAGGAAGGACGCTGGACTCAAAGGCTTGTATGAGACCTTCCGAAGATGTGAGATAAACATCCCATTGCTAGACGCCATTCAACAAGTACCTCGCTATGCGAAGTTTCTAAAGGAATTGTGTACTGCCAAGAGGAGTCATCGATTGAAGGGACCCCAGAAGGTTGAACTAGGTGAAAATGTTTCAGCGGTGATACAGAGAAAAATCTCTGCCAAGTGTAAAGATCCAGGTATGTTCTCTATCCCGTGCACCATTGGTACCACTCGACTTGAAAAAGCCATGTTAGATCTAGGAGCATCAATTAATGTTATGCCATTTTCTATATATGCTTCTTTACAACTTGGTCCCTTGAGTCCTACTGGAGTGGTAATTCAATTAGCGGATAGATCTAGTGCATATCCTAGGGGTTTAATTGAAGATGTGTTGGTGCAATTAAATGAACTAGTCTCCCAGCTGATTTTTATATCCTTGACATGGAAAATGGTGATAAGAGTAGTCCTATATTGTTAGGAAGACCGTTTCTCAAAACATCTAAGACTAAGATAGATGTGCATAGTGGTACCCTCACTATGGAATTTGATGGTGAGATTGTTACATTTAACATCTATGATGCCATGAAATATCCTTGCAATAATGATGATACTGTGTACTCTGTTGATGTTATTGATTACCTGTCCCAGGAAGTTTTTGAGAATACAGGGAAAGATGAACTGGAAAGCACTCTTACCACGGACATGGAGAAGGAAGACGAAGCACCACCCCTCATGGACGAAGTGAAGCACACCGTTGACGCACTGGATGATACACCTGAGCTATCTCAGTCAGGTACTGTTTCTTTTATATCATTACCTATTTCTAATACCAGGATTCCCCCATCTGTTTTGCAGGCACCCAAAATCGAGCTTAAGCCGCTGCCAACTCATCTCAAGTACGTATTCCTTGGTGAAGGTAATACACTACCAGTGATCATCTCCAGCAAGTTGGGGGATGATCAAGAGAAGGACCTGATTCATGTGCTAAAGGAGCACAAGACTGCTATAGGCTGGACCATTGCAGACATAAAGGGAATCAGTCCCTCCACATGCATGCACCAGATTTTACTGGAGGAAGGAGGAAGCCCCACACGTCAACCACAAAGGAAGCTGAACCCACCCATGATGGATGTGGTGAAGGAAGAGATTCTGAAACTCTTATCAGTTGGCGTGATATATCCTATATCTGATAGCCAATGGGTTAGTCCGGTACAAGTGGTTCCTAAGAAAACCGGTATTACTGTGATCAAGAACAAAGACGATGAACTTATACCCACACGCATTCAAAATGGCTGGCGCATGCGCATTGACTGCCGGAAGCTCAACGCTGTGACTCGAAAGGACCACTTCCCTCTACCTTTTATTGATCAGATGCTTGAGAGGTTAGCATGCCATTCATTTTACTGTTTTCTTGACGGTTACTCGGGCTATTTTCAGATTTCAATCGCTCCGGAGGACCAAGAAAAGACCACCTTTACATGTCCGTTCGGCACATTCGCATACCGTCGCATGCCCTTTGGCCTCTGCAATGCCCCAGCTACTTTTCAACGGAGTATGGTCAGTATCTTTTCTGAGTTTATTGAACATATCTTAGAGGTATTCATGGATGATTTTACTGTTTACGGTAACTCCTTCAAGGATTGCTTATCTAGCCTTACACTGGTTTTGAAAAAGTGCATCGATACTAACCTTGTTTAAAATTCTGAAAAATGTCATTTTATGGTCGAACAAGGTATAGTGCTAGGTCATGTTGTGTCTGCCAATGGTATAGAGGTCGATAAAGCGAAAATTGATGTCATGCAATCTTTACCTTATCCTACTTGTGTTCGGGATGTGCGCTCGTTTCTTGGTCATGCAGGTTTCTACAGGAGGTACATCAAAGACTTTGCCAAGATCGCTACACCTTTGTGTAAGCTACTACAAAAGGATGTCCCGTTTGAGATGACTAATGAAGGCAAGAGCGCTTTTGATACACTGAAGAAGTCATTGACTTCTACCCCTATTATCCAACCACCCGACCGGAACAAGCCTTTCGAGATCATGTGCGATGCAAGTGATTATGCGGTTGGTGCTGTCTTGGGACAAAAAGAGGGCAATGCTTCACATGCCATCTACTAGCATCCAAAACCTTGAATGACGCCCAACGCAACTACTCTACTACTGAGAAGGAGCTATTAGCAGTTGTTTTTTGCTCTTGAAAAATTTAGATCTTATTTACTTGGTACTAAAGTGATTGTTTATTCTGATCATGCAGCTCTTCGCTACCTGATGACGAAGAAGGAGGCAAAACCAAGGTTAATAAGATGGATTTTGCTCTTGAGTGAATTCGACATCCAAATCAAGGATAAGAAGGGCAGCGAGAACAAAGTAGCGGACCACTTAAGCCGTCTACCACATTTGGACGATGAGCTGTGTTTGAAGGAGGAGTTTCCGGATGAGCACCTTTTCGCCATACACGACAATTTACCATGGTACGCTCATCTTGTGAATTTTTTAGCATCTAATGTGCTACCCCATGAACTCTCTAGGGCCCAACGAGCCGAGATCAGAAGTGACGCCAAGTACTACGTCTGGTATGACCCTTACTTATGGAAGAACTGTGCGGACCAAATCATTCGACGATGCATACCCGAGACAGAGGTAAATGCCATTCTTACATTCTGCCACTCATATGCGTGTGGTGGACATTTTGGAGCAAAGAGGACGTCGAGAAAGGTACTGGAATGTGGGTTTTTTTGGCCCACCCTATTTCGTGACTCATATCTTCTGCAAGAATTGTGCACAATGTCAACTGACAGGTAATCTCTCCCAAAGAAAGGAGATGCCCCAACAACCCATTCTCATTTCTGAAATTTTTGACGTGTGGGGCATCGACTTTATGGGACCTTTTCCTATGTCTTTTGGTCATATCTATATACTGCTTGCTGTTGATTATGTATCGAAATGGGTGGAAGCTATAGCTACCCGGACTGACGATTCCAAGGTTGTTGCAGATTTTATCAAGCATAACCTTTTCTCTAGATTTGGAATCCCACGATCCATCATCAGTGATCGAGGGACACACTTCTGCAATCGGACAGTGGACAGTCTATTCAAGAAATACCACGTAACTCACAAGGTCTCCACTGCCTATCATCCGCAAACAAATGGCCAAGCCGAGGTCTCCAACCGAGAAATCAAGGCCATATTGGAGAAAACCGTCAACCCGACACGGAAAGATTGGAGCTTGAGACTTGATGATGCACTATGGGCCTACAGGACCGCATACAAGACCCCGATAGGTATGTCCCCTTATAGACTGATTTTTGGAAAACCGTGTCATCTTCCTGTAGAGTTGGAGCACAAAGCGTACTGGGCAGTGAAGAACTTCAACATGAACTATGATGAAAGTGGAGTGCATAGGAAGCTGCAATTGCAAGAGCTCGAGGAGATTCGAAATGACGCATATGAAAGTGCCAGATGTTACAAAGAGAAGACAAAGGATTTTCACGACAAGATGATCTCTAGGAGGAATTTTGAAGTTGGTCAGAAAGTTCTCCTTTACCATTCCCGCCTTCGTCTATTTCCAGGTAAGCTTCGTTCCAGGTGTCATGGTCCTTATGTAGTTACTAATGTGTTTTCCCATGGTGCAGTTGAGATTCAGAGCTTGGACACCACGAAGACATTCAAAGTGAATGGTCACCGATTGAAGCACTATTATGAAGGTGTCCAAAATGAAGACGGAGCATGAGTAGACATCAAGGTGGCTCTCGAAAACCCACCTACTTTCGACTGAGGCAGGGGATAGCGTCGGGCCACCGACGTTAAACAGAGGCGCTGCTTGGGAGGCAACCCAAGGGGAGTTAGTTTCCCTTTTTACCCTTTTATTTTTCTTGCTTTTTAGTTGAACCTTTCTTTTCTCTTGTCTTTTTGCCTTACATTGGGGACAATGTAAGATTTACGTATGGGGGAGGGATTAGTAGTGTGTTATTGTTTTTCTTATTGCAAAAATACAAAAAAAAAATCGAAAAATTTGAAAATTTTGAGCTCATAGCTAGTAATGAACACATGCTTAGAATCACTAGCCCATGATGAAACCTAATTGATATCATGCATGCTTTTGAACATAGGTGAATTGTTAACCTTGGAACACTTTGAACTCTAATGCAAAGTGTACTTTGACTTAGTAAGTTGAATATTTTGAGCACATTATTGTCATGGCTTGTGAAGTGTGCATAGCTTAGTGAAGATTGTGTGAACTTTGTAATAGTCTTAAGAAGTCTCTAATACATGCTAGAACTTAACTACATGCTCTTTGAGGCGTATGTCTAGACTACTTGCAAACATGAAAGTGATATAGGCAATCTTTGATGCGTTTGAGCCTTTCAAGCCTACCATGTAAATAAAATCATTCTCTAGTACCTATTTTGAGCCTTAAATGTAAAAGAATGGTAGTATGCTAAGCATACTAAAGACCCCATTCAACATTTCTTGACTAGCTTATCATCCTACCCTTTAAGCCTAAATGTGATTTTAATCCATACTTTTTAAGGGAGTATGATGTATTTCATTCAAATGCACGTGGGAATCATTGAAGTATATTTGTGAGCTTAATTGTCAAAAGAATGGAATGCATGAAAGAGAAAGGGATGCCTTGAAAAAATAGATGAAAATATGACTCCAAGGGGAGCCAAGGCACAAAAGAAGCAAAGTGTTGAAATAAACCTTGTGAAAAAGAACGAAGTTGAAAAATTCATACAAGAAGAGAAGCTTTTAGTGTGCATTTCATCATACTCTCTTGTTTGAATATCCTTACCCTTTCTTTCATAAGCCAATACGTAGGCCAAACTACAAGCTAATAAAGACCTACTTGATTTATGTTTGCAAAGTAGCTAAGATAGTGGAGAAGAGTGTGCAAGTGAGCTTATACTTGTGTTAGTGTATGACTTGAACTATTATGGCTTTGCATATTTTGGATCTATAATTTGTACACAACACTTGTTTATGACCACACACACACGTTCACTACTTCGTTGGGTACGAAATGTTTAGGGATTGAACTTGTTCCACTGTTAACTTTTCACCGCCGTTCATTATTATGCATGTTAAAATTGTTGAGGCATTAAAGTGAGGACAAGTTGCTTTGTTATGAACCTATGAGCCAACCAAAAATATTGTAGTTTTTGTTTACTCGAGGTCGAGTAAAGAGTAAGTATGGGGGAGTTTGATGTGACTAGAAATAGACACATCTTGAGTGCTTAATTGTCTACGATTTGGTAGGTTTTGATAGATAATTTGATAAGTATGCTACCTAATCGTATATTTGTGTGATTGTAGGTACAATCGAAGAAAAACGAGCTAAAAATGATGTGTAAAGACCAAGAAGAGACATGGACATGACAAGGACTCAAAGTTGATCAAGAAAATGGCAAAAATGTAATTTTGAAGGAGGAGATCGATTGCCACGAAGAGGAGATCGATCGCCTATGGCAGAAACTTAATCAACAAAATTCACGAACCAGCGATCGATTGCGAAGAATTGGCGATCGATTGCCAAAGTCTACTGGAGCTCGGCGATCGATCGCGATAAAGTGGCGATCGATTTCCTCAAGAAATTCGTTGAAAAATAAAAGCCTCGCGATCGATCGCCGAAGAGTCCGGAAATTTGGAAATTGAGTCTTTTACCATGTTTAAAAGATTGTATCCCATATTTATCACTTCCATACCCTAAAACTCTAAGAGAAGCCTCATTAGCAGCAGTTTTTGATAGTTTTTCATACTCTTAGAATATTTGGAGATTTTAGATTAATTTTCTTTCAAGTTTTCTTCAAGAACAACGAAGAACGGAACCGGAATCGACAAGCCGGAATCGTGATTTATATTAGTAATTTCTTTTCCTTTAGTTATTTAATGTTTTCCATCGAATTTTTATGTTTTTAGATTTAATTATGCTAGGCTAAAACCCTTTGATTCTTGGTTGAAGGGATACCTACTTTTGGATTTAAATCTTTTATGAGAATTTGGTTTGATTGTTGAATTAGATTTCGATTTCAATTTGTTTCTCAAATTTCGAATTCCATGATTGTTGTGTTTGTGTATTAGACCGATCACCTAATATTCAATTGCATAATCGATAGTTTGTTAAGAAACAACTAAGATCACTAATTAACCGGCTGTATGTGTTATTGAATTCTTAGGAGAAACGGTTGAGTAATCAATTTTAACGGCTGTAGTTTTCATTGATTAGATTTATCGAACTCATTAGTTTTGAAAGTATCATTGATTTAATCATTAACGGCTGTAGTGGTGATTAGAGATTTGGTAAGGGTTGAATTGAATGCTGTTTTCTCTTTGACTACGAATAAGATGAGTAGGAATTGAATTTCCAATCGATTGATAATTGGAAGAATTCGAATGTTTTGATTTGATGACTAAAAGATAATTTTCCAAAAGTATGGTTACCTGGAAACCAAGAATCGCTTCGCTCGCATAAGTTTAAATCATCTTATTTAATCTCGTTAATTAGTTTAAATATAGAATTTACTTAGTAGTAATCTTTCATCCTACAACCCCCTTGTTACTATTCGTTTTTGGCACGAAATAAATTTACCTTCCCTGTGAGATCGATTCCTACTTCCACTACTACATATTTTTGTCATTAACTGAAGAAGGGTTAATTTGGGCGTACACGATAAGCGCTACCAGGCGCGGTCGCCCTCCCCTCATGGGCGATCGCCGCCTTACAACCTCCGTTAGCCCGACTTTCGAGATACGGTATCATGCCTTGCGTGCAACGTTCGCCCGACTATCGAGTTACGTTCGCCCGCCTTGCTAGGGTCAGTCGCGCGCATACATATGTATCTTATACACAAATATGCGTTAATATATCATATATATTTTACAATGATTTCCACATACTTGATTATACCATATCATATATGTTTTTACAGTTTCTAATTAGCATGAAAGCAAAAACTCATAATCTGATAAAACAAATTATCATATAACCCCGATATGAGCTTCGTACATGGCTCTGATACAACTGTTCGGAATCCGACTATCATATGGTAGCGTAGCGGAATAAAAATTCAGATTCCAACCATGGACCTATACCAAGTATTCATATCGGGTGTCGAGAGTTATACCTTTGTAGCGTGTTTGATGCAGAATCCTCGAAGCAACACGTCCACGAGTCACGAGCAAAGCTTTTGCAACTTTGCCTCTACGGTATCCACATGATCAAATCGATGAAGAGATGTTGAAGAACAAGTTGCTAGACTTGATTTCAACCGGAAAAGAACAAAAGTGGCGGCTGCCACTACGAACTATTCGAACGGGCTTTAGGTGAAGATTTTGCTAATTCAGAATTAACGATTAATTCTAACTTATATAGATAAATAATAGGCGGTGATAATATAGGGTTTTTTGAAAACCCTTTAAGCCCAATAATCATTTATCTGTGTATTGCATATTCAAATATATATCTTTATATATATATATATAATCGGCCCATAATAATATTACATATTATTATTATATGATTAGGACTCTTCCTAATCAGCTTAATTCATCCAATGAATTATGTCTCCCTTTATCGATTTAATCTTTTGTGCAACCCATTAGGGTCTTGCAACGTTGGCAGTGACATAAATCTAATTTTATGTCACAAGCAATGAGCTGTATCTAGCAACAGATAAAGGCTACCCAAGTTACAAGAATGTCATTTACTCGACATAACCTATGGCCTGTGATAATATTAACCAACTTAATCACTTTGTCCAATGTGTTTAGATTAAGCATGAGTCATGGAATAGTCATACTCGTATAGTTCAATCTTTTATTTCTTGATCCCCAAGTAGACTAGAATAAACGAATAAGCTCGATCACATATCCACTCATTCGAGTGTTGGGATATGCCCTAAGACAAGTCATTAGATGATTGTTTAAGACATACAATGTTTATGGTTTTATGAATGGCAATTCATTATTATATATTATTCTTTTAACTGTGCATTGTGAATTAATATATATGTTAATGTCCTTAGAATAATATTGTATTATTCTTAAAGATGTCCCTAGTCAAGTATTATCATGAAAGGGATAATGATAATACGTAGAGACTAGTATGTGTTGATCGATGAATTGTTCATTGATATGAGATATCAAATCAACATATGGGTACATGTTAGAGAACGATGTACTGGACAGACCCACCATGAGAATGCAACATGGATAGTTATATGATCGTCATATGCAATTCTCATAGTGATAATAATGTATGTAATCCTTACGACTTGTGATCATCAGAGATCCCAACATAAGGAGTTATGTATCTTGATATCGTCAAACGTTACCCGTAACAGGGTAATCTATAAAGGCGACTATTGGATACACTACGAATTATGTAGAGGGATGTTGACTGATCGAGATAGGATTTGTCCCTCCTATATAACAGGAGATGTGTTTGGCCCTTGATCAAGTGAGAACTAAAATGCATGGCCATGCTCGAATGAGTCGATATGAGATATCGAGCTTATTCATTTATTCTAGTTCTACTTGGGGATCAAGAAATAAAGATTGGATATACGAGTATGACTATTCCATGACTCGTGTTCAATCTAAACACAAAGGACAAAGGGATTAAGTTACATGATTAATATTATCACAAGTTCTAAAGGTTATGTCGAGCCATTGACATTCTCGTAATTTGGGTAGCATCGATGTGTTGCTAGATACCGCTCAATGCTTGCGACATAAAATGAGAGTTTATGTCACTGCCAACATTACGAGATCCTATCGGGTCGCACAAAAGATTAAATCGATAAGGGAAATTAAATTCATTGGATGAATTAATTAATTAAGAAGAGTCTTAATTAAGTGATTAAAGGTTTTTAATTAAATCATGGGTTTGGGCCCATAAGACTTTAAGAAAGTCTTGAACCTTAATTAAAAGCCTTATAATATAAATACGAGGTTTTGATTAATTGTTAATCACACTTTCATATCATTGTTTTGATATCAAACCCTAGCCTCCACCTCAAGCTCTCTCTCGGCCGAACCCTAGAAGCCGTGAGCTTCTCCATTGCCGCCGTCTTTCCTTGGTGGTTCATGGTGGTCGTTGATCGGTTATTGTAACCGTGAGCCTTGTTTGTTCAAGAATAAGTCTAGCAACTTTTTCTTGAACGTCCCTTTCGATTTGATCGTGTGGATACCGTAGAGACGAAGGTGAAAACTTTCGTTTGGGACTCGGAGTTCGTTGGACGTGCTGCTCCGTGGAATCTGCTTCAAACACGCTACAAGGGTGAGACCTTCGTATACCTTAATCCGATATGATAACCTATGTATAGATCCGGTGTTAGTAATCCATAAAAATTTTATTCCGCTGCGTTGTATGCTCATGGATTACTTACAGTGGTATCAGAGCCGTGTACAAGGCTCATATCGGATATATGTGATTAAATTGTGTTAACATATTAGAATTAATATTGCATGCTATTAAAACTGTTTAAATTCATATATGATATGAAATTAATTTTAGTTTATGAAAATCATCGTAGTAATTGTATTTGATATAATTGGCGAATAAAAATATTTATTGAGCATCAATTTTCGGCCATCACCATCACAAATGTCACCACGGCTAGCCACATGAGGGCTAGGGTTTTTCGAACCCTTGGCTCGAGATGGCTTAGTCGGTGTGGCTAATAATTGTGCATGGAAGTGTCGAAAATTAATTAGGGTTTAGAACCCATTGGACGTGACGGCTAGCTCATGACGGCTAGGTTTCGAACCCTAATAGCCGTGCATGGCTCGGCCATCATCGCCTTATTTTCTATAGTTTTGATGCTTGGATGAGTTTTGAACTCCTTGACTCGATAATGGTTCACGCATGCATGGATTAGTAACTTTACCACATGAGAGCAAGGTTTTTCGAACCCTTAGCTCGAGATGGTTGAGCGAACCCCGTGCATGGCATGACCGTGAATCGTGGCTAACAAATTCCAGCGTTTAAAACAAGATGTCTCGATAAAAGTGCATAAAGGTGCGAGGCGGCTAGGGTTGGAACCCTAGCGCCGCCGCCGCATGAGCCATGGCTCGGCCATGGGCTAAGGTTTCAAACCCTAGGCCCACTATTGGTCCAGCCGTGTGCTTCATGGTTCGAACCATGGTGGTTCGTGTTTTAGTCGCTTTAGTTCGTGGCATGTGATGTCCCGAGCGTACGATAATTTTTCAAAAATTATTTTACAGTTTTAATTAGAATTAAATTTAAAATATTTAGAATTTAATTAATTAAATGTTAATGCATGCTTTATGTGTTGTTTGAGCATGGTGCGTGGTTATAGCCCTTTGACCTATTAGATAGGATTTGTGGATGTTTGTATTTATAATACGACTTGCGTGTCGTGCCTTTCTCTATTTCATTCTAAATGTAATCCCTCCCCTATGTTCCCCTCGAATGTGAATCGAGGAATTCTATATCTTGTAAATAGTGTAGTTTATTTTATTGATGGTGATCAATGAAGATGGAGCATCGTGCCGGGATGAGGAGGCCATTCACAAATTGGAGCCATGGGAAGGTGCTTGTGAAGTTACCTTAGGTTGACTCATAGGATTTTCTCATTGGCTTGAGAAAATCATTAGTAGGGGCTATAACCATGTCACGTTTAATTATGTATGTTGATGCATGATTTATCTTATGTTTTAGTTTGATATAGTATTACACATATATGTAGATATGTATACAACTATATGTAGTGGACATATTTTAAATTATCAAATTAATCATGAGATCAATAAATCCCTCTAAAATATTAAGTTTTAGATGCCTTCCAAAATAAAAGTACTCGTCAATAACTTCGATTGTACATGTGTGGGTTTGCCAAAGCAAAGCACCGTGGCAATCTTAGTAAGGCGCGAAAGGATAAAAGTGATATCCGTTATACTTTAATTGGGTACGACTTAACTAGGTTATCTCAATAGGATTGGGAACCTAGAGGCATGGGTTGGATTATAATTCATTTGATGAATTGAACAAAGTGTTGTTCGTCCAACTATCCAAGAATTATATGTGATGTAATTGACAAAGTGTTGTCTACCTAAATAACCGAGTCTTGGGCGATTAGCCAAAGCTAACTCAAGATTAGGCGAAATATGGATCTTGGCCCACTAAAGGTTTCGAGGGTTGATATTTTCAAACAAAATAGTGGGAGTATCATTTAATATAAGACCATGTTAAATGATTTAAATCATAAACTTATTTTGCATATTTATATTGTAGATATCCATGGCAACTAACAACGTTACTAGCACTTTATCACTGCGATCGGTCCTTGAGAAGGACAAATTAAATGGGACGAATTTCCGAGACTGGCATAGGAACTTGAGGATAGTCCTCAAACAAGAAAAGAAACAGTATGTCCTAGAGGAACCCTTACTCGCTGAGGAACCTCCCCTAACAGCTACAAGAGCTGAAAAAGATGCTTACAAGAAGCATCAGAGTGACGCACTTGATGTTGGGTGCCTCATGCTTGCCACCATGAACTCTGAGCTTCAGAAGCAACATGAGGAAATGGAGGCGTTCGATATGATCGAACACTTAAAGCAGTTGTACCAACAGCAAGCTAGACAAGAGAGGTATGACGTCTCCAAACCGTTATTCCAGTGCATGATGGTAGAGGGAAGCCTAGTTGGAACTCATGTGCTCAAGATGATTGGGTACATTGAGAATCTGGACAAGCTGGGTTTTTCATTGGACCAAGAGTTGGCCACCGATGTGATCTTGCAATCGTTGCCTGAGAGCTTCAGTCAATTTGTAGTAAATTACAATATGACTGACATGGAAAAGACTCTACCACAGTTGCTTGGTATGTTGAGAACATATGAAGCAAATACTAAGAAGACTAAGGCCACAAATGTCCTTATTGTGAATAAGGGCAAAGGAAGGGCCAAAGCTAAAGGCAACAAGAAAGCAAAGAAGGTCTTTGCTAAATCTAAGCCAAAGTCTTCTGCACTAAAGCCAAAGGGAGGGATAGCAAAGGAAGGGAACTGTTTCCATTGCGGTGAGACCGGCCATTGGAAAAGAAACTGCAAAGTACATCTGGAGGATCTAAAGAAAGGAAGTGTGACTTCCGCTTCAGGTATTTTTGTTATAGAAGTCAATTTATCTACTTCTTCATCATGGGTATTAGATACTGGATGTGGATCTCACATTTGTGTAAATGTGCAGGATCTCAAAAGGAGTAGGACATTGGCGAAAGGTGAAGTTGATCTCCGAGTTGGAAATGGAGCAAGAGTTGCTGCATTAGCTATAGGAGATTATCATTTAGTTTTACCTTCTGGTTTATCATTGATTTTGAAAGATTGTTATTTTGTGCCTTCTATTACTAAAAACATAATATCTATTTCTTGTTTGGACAAGTATGGTTTTTCATTTATAATAAAGGACAATTGTTGTTCTATTTATTTAAATGATATGTTTTATGCTAGTGCACAAATGGTGAATGGTCTTTATGTATTAAATCTTGATATGCCTATCTATAACATAAATACTAAAAGGATTAAAAATAATGATTGTAATCCGACTTATCTCTGGCACTGTCGCTTGGGCCACATAAACGAGAACCGCATGTCTAAACTTCATAAGGATGGAGTATTAGATTCATTTGATTTTGAATCATATGAAACATGCGAATCTTGTTTAATGGGCAAGATGACTAAAGCCCCTTTCAAGGGACATGTTGAAAGGGCAAATGTTTTATTGGGACTAATACATAGTGATGTATGTGGACCAATAAGTACACAAGCTAGAGGTGGTTTTCAATACTTCGTTACATTTACTGATGACCTCAGTAGATATGGGTATGTGTACCTAATGAAACATAAGCATGAAACCTTCGAAAAGTTCAAAGATTTCAAGAATGAAGTACAAAACCAACTTGGCAAGAGTATCAAAATCCTTCGATCAGATCGAGGAGGAGAATACTTAAGCCAAGAGTTTCATGACTATCTAAAGGAGTGTGGGATAGTCCCACAACTCACTCCTCCGTATACTCCGCAATGGAATGGTGTATCCGAGAGGAGAAATCGAACCTTGTTAGACATGGTTAGATCAATGATGAGTCATGCAGATCTTCCGATATCGTTTTGGGGACACGCTCTAGAAACAGCGATTTTCTTACTGAACCGTGTTCCATCTAAATAAGTGGAAAAGACACCATATGAGATATGGACTGGGAAGCGTCCTAGTATGTCTTTTATGAAGATTTGGGGTTGTGAGGCTTTCGTTAGACGTCACGCCACTAACAAACTTGGACCCAAATCTGATAAGTGTTTATTTGTGGGGTATCCTAAGGAAACGAAAGGATACTATTTCTATTATCCCACCGAGAACAAAGTAGTTGTTGCTCGGACTGGTGTATTTCTTGAAAGAGAATTTATATCTAGAAAAACCAGTGGGAGAAAAATAGAACTTAGGAAGTTCAACCACAAGAAAACACTGAACCTGAGATTGAGATGGAAACAGAGCAGGCACCACAAACTGTTGTGGAAGAAGTACCTGCTCAAGAGACACAAGCCCAGCGTAGGTCTGTAAGAGAACACCGGGAGCCACAGAGATATGGATTTCTTGTGACTCAACAAGGTGACTTACTACTTATTGATGAGGATGAGCCGTCATCTTATCAACAAGCTATTATGGGCAATGATTCTGAGAAATGGCAAGAGGCCATGAAATCTGAGATGGAATCCATGTATGCAAACCAAGTATGGACTTTGGTTGATCCACCTGAAGGGGTACGACCCATAGGGTGCAAATGGATTTTCAAGAAAAAGACCGATATGGATGGTAACGTACAAACCTATAAAGGTCGGCTGGTTGCAAAAGGATTCAAACAAATTCATGGTATTGACTATGATGAAACCTTTTCACCAGTGGCCATGGTTAAATCCATAAGGATCTTACTTGCAATAGCTGCATTTCATGATTATGAAATCTGGCAGATGGATGTCAAAACAGCTTTCCTTAATGGAAATCTGCTCGAGGATGTGTACATGACACAGCCCGAGGGTTTTGTCGATCCAAAGGATGCTGGAAAGATATGCAAGCTACAACGATCCATTTATGGATTGAAGCAAGCTTCTCGGAGTTGGAATCTTCGTTTTGATGATGCAATCAAAGAGTTTGGTTTTATCAAAAATGAAGATGAACCTTGTGTCTACAAGAAGGTCAGTGGGAGCGTAATCATTTTCCTAGTGTTGTATGTAGATGACATACTTCTTATTGGAAATGATATCCCTGCCTTGCAATCTGTAAAGATTTGGCTAGGGAACTGCTTTTCGATGAAAGACTTAGGAGAAGCCACCTATGTATTAGGAATCAAGATCTATAGAGATAGATCGAGAAGGCTTCTTGGTCTAAGTCAAAGTACATACATAGACAAGGTGCTTAAAAGGTTTAGCATGCAAGAATCCAAGAAAGGATTCATGCCTATGACACATGGTATTTATCTCTCGAAGGAACAGTGTCCTTCAACACCAGATGAGAGACAACGCATTAGTAAGATTCCATACGCGTCAGCTATTGGATCTATCATGTATGCCATGATATGTACTCGTCCCGATGTATCGTATGATTTGAGCATGACGAGCAGATATCAAGTTGATCCAGGTGAAGGTCACTGGATTGCTGTCAAGAATATCCTAAAGTACTTGAGAAGGACTAAGGATACATTCTTGATTTATGGAGGTGAGGAAGAGCTCAATGTAATGGGTTACACTGATGCAAGCTTCCAAACCGACAAAGATGATTTTCGATCACAATCTGGATATGTGTATTGCCTAAATGGAGGTGCTGTGAGCTGGAAGAGTTCAAAGCAAGAAACAGTAGCCGATTCTACAACGGAAGCTGAGTATATTGCTGCCTCGGATGCAGCAAAGGAAGCTATTTGGATGAGGAAGTTCATTTCTGAACTTGGAGTGGTGCCTAGCATTAAAGATCCGATAGAACTCTATTGTGACAACAATGGAGCGATCGCATTGGCTAAGGAACCAAGATCTCACCAAAGATCCAAGCACATACTTAGGAGTTCCATTTCATTCGAGAAATCGTTGAAAGGGGGGATGTTAAAATATGCAAAGTACCAACAGATGATAATGTATCTGACCCATTGACGAAGCCGCTGTCACAGCAGGAGCATGATCGTCATACTAGATCTCTAGGCATTAGGTACATGTCTGAGTGGTCTTAGTGCAAGTGGGAGATTTGTTGGGTTATGCCCTAAGACAAGTCATTAGATGATTGTTTAAGACATACAATGTTTATGGTTTTATGAATGGCAATTCATTATTATATATTATTCTTTTAACTGTGCATTGTGAATTAATATATATGTTAATGTCCTTAGAATAATATTGTATTATTCTTAAAGATGTCCCTAGTCAAGTATTATCATGAAAGGGATAATGATAATACGTAGAGACTAGTATGTGTTGATCGATGAATTGTTCATTGATATGAGATATCAAATCAACATATGGGTACATGTTAGAGAACGATGTACTGGACAGACCCACCATGAGAATGCAACATGGATAGTTATATGATTCGTCATATGCAATTCTCATAGTGATAATAATGTATGTAATCCTTACGACTTGTGATCATCAGAGATCCCAACATAAGGAGTTATGTATCTTGATATCGTCAAACGTTACCCGTAACAGGGTAATCTATAAAGGCGACTATTGGATACACTACGAATTATGTAGAGGGATGTTGACTGATCGAGATAGGATTTGTCCCTCCTATATAACAGGAGATGTGTTTGGCCCTTGATCAAGTGAGAACTAAAATGCATGGCCATGCTCGAATGAGTCGATATGAGATATCGAGCTTATTCGTTTATTCTAGTTCTACTTGGGGATCAAGAAATAAAGATTGGATATACGAGTATGACTATTCCATGACTCGTGTTCAATCTAAACACAAAGGACAAAGGGATTAAGTTACATGATTAATATTATCACAAGTTCTAAAGGTTATGTCGAGTCATTGACATTCTCGTAATTTGGGTAGCATCGATGTGTTGCTAGATACCGCTCAATGCTTGCGACATAAAATGAGATTTTATGTCACTGCCAACATTACGAGATCCTATCGGGTCGCACAAAAGATTAAATCGATAAGGGAAATTAAATTTATTGGATGAATTAATTAATTAAGAAGAGTCTTAATTAAGTGATTAAAGGTGTGATATCCCCGAAATGGTTAATTGCATTTGGGCATTAATTACGATTATTATGATTAATTATGTGGTAATTAATTATGTGTTGGAATTTATTTACCTTATGGAAATGCATGGTCATGTGGATAGGGTGACCCGGGGTTGCATTTCAGGGTGCATGTGGTGCATGTTGGGTAAATATTATTGGAAGCATGATTTATTTGCCATTGGTAGCAATTGATTAGAAATCATGTGTTTAATGATATTTTGGTGCATTTTGAGTTAATGCTTTGGAAAATATCATGTTGGGGTGTTTAATACACCATGGAATTATTTTAGTATGCATTTTAATAAACTCACCTTTTATACCCAACCACACCTCATCCACTCTTACTTTTAACTTTACCAAAATCAAATCCACAAACCCTCCCTTTCCCCTCATTTTCGAAATCAAGCTTTGGGGTGAAGAGAAGTCCTTGCAAAATCTTGTTTTGTGGAGTTTATTGGGTGATTTGAGGTCCCCAAGAGGTATGGGTACCTCATGGTTATTTTTGTAAGGTTTTGTTTAAGTTTGATATGGTTTGAAGGGTTTTAAAATGGGTTTGTGTTGGGTTGTTGTGGTTTTGGTATTATTTTGGGTGGATGTTAAATATATGAGTTTATGTAGATGTTTATTGTTGGTTTTGAGTTGTTGGGTTTGGTTGATGTGGGTGTATGTGGGTGTGTATGAGTTGGGGTTGAAGATGGGTGAATAGTGCCCAAACCCCGCATGCCCAGAGCTCGGCGATCGATCGGCGCCTTCTCGCGATCGATCGCGAGCAACAGAGCTGAGGCAGTGAGCTTCAGCGATCGATCGCGAGTTTAGCGCGATCGATCGGCGAGGCCGCGATCGATCGGCGCAAGCTCCGCGATCGATCGCGGATTGTTTAATTTTGTTGGGCGAGGCAGTGTGATCTCGCGATCGATCGGGGCTTGATGACGATCGATCGCGAGACATCAAAAATGGTGTTTTTGGTTATTTTTGTGGGATTTTTGGTATTGGACTATTATTGGGTTCTAATATTGGTATTTGTGAATATGTAGAACCAACCCAGGTGGCAACACAGCCAAGGAATTGAAGTCCTACCATATTCCACTTTTGGAAAGGTACGTAGTGGACGTACGGGCACCCCAACGGTACATGTATCTTATATACTTATTGTTATGCATTGTGGATGCAAGTATATATGTGGTATTGCATTGTGGATGCAAATACATGTTATGCATGATGTTTATAGATGCATATGATTATTGGTGCATATCCCATGAGTCGTGGTCATCCCTTGATGATTTTAATGCTTGCCGCTATTTGGTTTGGTTCCGCTAAATGTGAAGCGAGGGGTGGGAGCGCCGCATGTCACATTTGAGCGTGGTTATCATATAGGGCGAGGAAAGGGTATTTGCCGCTCAATGAGAGGCGAGGGGTGGGAGTCCCGCAGTCCATTGAAGCGAGGTTATCCTATGCCGCCTATATGTAAATAAGCGAGGGGCATTAAAATACATTGTGATGGACAGACTAGGGATTGGTGATCAGTTTGGTATTGATGAAATGGTATATGTTCATGACATGTTTAGACCATTAAAAATAATCTATTGATTATACTCATGAGTTATGGTACAGGGACAACCAAACGGGAAGCGTTTGAAATGCATGGGAAAACAGGAAGTGTTTTATTATGATTATGCATTTACGCTTTATCTTCATATTGTGTTGAATATGAATGATTATTATTGCTCATGTTTGGGGGTTGTCCTTGTAGGTACACGTTTGGCATGATAGAAGGGCTAGACGGGTTGAGACAGTGAGCTTGAGGATGCTTTTGTGAATTGAAGGACAAGATTATTTTGCCTAGTGACTACTCTAGGAGTAGTGTAAAACTAGTTGATAACATTCATTTGATGGGGAATGTAATTAATCAATTTTTGGTAGTCCTTATCTTTTGGCATGTAATGCTTAAGCTCATAAACTCAACACGTTATTTCTCACTCTGATCATTTATATTAGCTCTATTATGCCTTGATTCCGCACTTAAGGATTAGGGTCCTTACAAAAGGTTTTTAATTAAATCATGGGTTTGGGCCCATAAGACTTTAAGAAAGTCTTGAACCTTAATTAAAAGCCTTATAATATAAATAAGAGGTTTTGATTAATCTTTAATCACACTTTCATATCATTGTTTTGATATCAAACCCTAGCCTCCACCTCAAGCTCTCTCTCGGCCGAACCCTAGAAGCCGTGAGCTTCTCCATCGCCGCCGTCTTTCCTTGGTGGTTCATGGTGGTCGTTGATCGGTTATTGTAACCGTGAGCCTTGTTTGTTCAAGAATAAGTCTAGCAACTTGTTCTTGAACGTCCCTTTCGATTTGATCGTGTGGATACCGTAGAGACGAAGGTGAAAACTTTCGTTTGTGACTCGGAGTTCGTTGGACGTGCTGCTCCGTGGAATCTGCTTCAAACACGCTACATGGGTGAGACCTTCGTATACCTTAATCCGATATGATAACCTATGTATAGATCCGGTGTTAGTAATCCATAAAAATTTTATTCCGCTGCGTTGTATGCTCATGGATTACTTACATCGAGCATGGCCATGCATTTTAGTCTCACTTGATCAAGGGCCCAAACAGTTTTCCTGTTATATAAGAGAGACAAATCCTATCTTGATCACTCAACATCCTTCCACATAATTCGTGGTGTATCCAATGATTGTCTTTATAGTTCACCTTGTTACAGATAACGTTTGACAATAACAAGATACACAACTCCTTATGTTGGGATCTCTGGTGATTCAAGTCGTAAGGATTACATACATTATTATCACTATGAGAATTGCTTATGGCATTCATATAACTATCCATGTAGCATTCTCATGGTGGGTTGTCCAGTACATTGTTCTCTAACGTATACCCATGTGTTGATTTGATATCTCATATCCATTAACATTTCATCAATTAATACATACTAGCCTCAATGCATTATCATTATCCTAATTCATTATAATACTTAACTAGGGACAATCTTTAAGAATAATACAATATTATTCTAAGGATATTAACATATATATATATATTCATATTACACAGATATTTGAATAATATATAATAATGAATTGGCTTTGATAAAATCATTTACATTGTATGCCAAATCAATCATCTAATGAGGTTTCTTATGGCATATCCCAACAAAATATAGTTAAGTTAATTAAGTTTGGTACTTACTACTAGCCCCTGAGGGTACGACATCCCTACCTTCAAACTCTATACTAAAACTTGACAACTGTGCACTTGAGGTATTCAATTGTGCTACTGAGTTAAAGAGTGCATTAATAGAATTTATTGTTAAATAAAGAGTGATCAACAAGCTCGACACCCGAGCACCAAAACTCAGTCATGTTTTAGGTTCAAATGCCGACCAAACACCCTGATCCTGCATTTAACCTGCCAACAATGGACGCAAATCAAATATCCCGGACAACAATAGAAAAGCTCGACACCCGAGCTCCAAAACTCAGTCACATTTTAGGTTCAAATACGGATCAAATATCCAGATCCCTCATTCAACCCTCCAACAATGGCACGATCAAATATCTTGAACAACAATCAAACAAGCTCAAAATTGAAGAAGGTAGTTCTACTATAGAGCATCCTTCTCGAAAAGAAGCTCTTAAAACGATGATAACAATGAATATTTTTTTTAGAGGTACGAGAACCACACCAGAACTTTTTACGACGTTAAGAAATTTGGTTATTCGATTTGACAATTTCAACAAGTAACAAATGGCAACAGAGTCATTTTTTTACGAAGTATTCACAAATTAATCCTAAATATATTACGTGTTAAGGATTTATTAATTTTATTATTGTATGTGTTGAGCCTTACACTCATGGTTGTGTTTAATGCTTTGATTTATCTTCGGATTATTTTTTAGTTTTGATGATCAACAAAACTTGTGTTTGTTATATTAATGTGTGCACTTAGTGTGCAGATTTAGTGCTTAAAAAGTGGATTGCATGAAGAAATTCAAGTGCGCAAAACCTGGGCTGGATCGCCCCAGGCGATGGCAGCCAGGAGGGGCATCGCCACACACATCGACTGGAGTGACGCCGAGGCTCGCGTGTAGGGGGAGTTCGCCCGAGGCGATGCGCTGATCGCCTGAGGCGATGGCTGCTTCGTTTGAGGCGATGAAATATTTTGAGAAGCTGAGGCTACGGCATTGATTTTTGGCTTAAATCGCCTGAGGCGATCCATACATCGCCTGAGGCGATCTGTGGAAATTGGTGACCGTTGGGGCATGGGGCGATCGAGGAGTGATTTCAGCCTTATGTGTAGCAACGGCTAGTAGGAGCCTAGGGGGCCTCCTACACTATAAATATTTATGCTTTGGAGCATTTTGAAGACAGAAATAAGCCTACAAACTTCTACAAAGCTTTGCTAATTCAAAATTCAAATAGCATTACAATCTCCATACATTGTTGTTGTATTGGAGTTTGTAATTCTTTTATTTCGTGTGAGTCTTGTTTTCTTCGTGTTGGTACACCGTGAAGGTGTTTGTTGAGTTGTTGTAAAGGTCCTCCAACACCAAAGTAAGTTGGAAATTGTAAAGTCATCAACAAGTAAAGTTGGTGCATGTGTTATGGCTATCCTTGGAGCCCTTAAGGCCAAGAAGACTCGTGAAGAGTGTTGGTAACTCGGGAAGAGTATTTGGGTGGCTATCCTTGGAGCCCTTAAGGCCAAGAAGACTCGTGAAGAGCTTTGTGAACTCGGGAAGAGTTGTATTGTGGCTAACTTGGAGCCCTCAAGGCCAAGATCATTCGTTCTAGTGGAACCTCGGTTGGAGGTTATCTAACCGCGAAGAGGAGATGTAGGCGATTCATCGTCGAACTTCTATAACAAATCTTCTTGTTATTTACCGCATTATTACATTACGCATTTATTTATTTATTTACTTCTTCATTTCTTTTATTTATCGATTGACTTAAGTCTTCCACAAGCGCAAACTCTTTTATTTTGAAAACTCATTTTAAAAAACTAAAGTAGCCAAAGAATCCCATTCACCCCCCCCCCCCCCCCCCCCCCTCCCCCCTCTTCGATTCCAACAAGTGGTATCAGAGCCATTTGATTTTTGTTCTAAATCAAAAAAATTATATGGCTAATCTAGCAAATAAGTTTGCTCAAGGTCAATCGACAAATAGGCCTCCGCTTTTCACGGGTGATAACTACGGTTATTGGAAGAATAGAATTTCTCTATACATCCAATCCGTAGATTATGATCTATGGAAAATTATTGTGAAAGGTCCACACATTCCTCTAAAGGAAGTTGGGGGAATAAGTGTTCTCAAAGAAATGGACGACTTCACAAGAGCGGACATGATTTTAATATCTCAAAATGCTAAGGTTATTAATATTTTACATTGTGCTTTAGATATGAAGGAGTACAACCGGATCTCGATGTGCTCAACCGCAAAGGAGATATGGGACAAATTACAAATGTTTCATGAAGGCACTAATCAAGTGAAGGAGACCAAGATTGATTTATTGCAACTCAAATATGAGATATTTGAGATGGAGTCCGGAGAAGAGGTTGATTCAATGTTTAGAAGGCTCACCCAAATAATAAACGAGCTTGTTCAACTTGGAGAGAAGTATCCTCCAAAGCAAATATGGAGGAGAGCACTAATGTTGTAGTCTAGGACCAATAATATATCAACAAAGAAATAAAGACCAACAAACAAACAAAAAAATAGAAATCCAAAATGCCTAGCTTGATAAGCCAATGGGCGCCACAAGTTCAACACAAGGAGATTCGCCACAAACCAGAAAGGAAAAGGGTTTGATAAGAATCGGACATAACTCGCCACACAAATTCGAAATAATCGAAATTATGATAAGAGTATTACACAAATTTATAACTCAATTTTATATTATTCAAAAACTACCTCTAAAACGTTACATATAAGCTTATATATATTTCGTTCACTACCATCATTTTGATCATTTATTTTGCTATAATTAAGATAGTCACAAATTTCCAAATCATGAGGAGATGTATAGTTAATTTAATAGAGAAGTTTGAACATCATCAAGCAATCCTTCACCTTCCTTATTCTTTGAATGGGATGTACCAAGATGGGGAGATGTATTCAAGCAACCCTTCACCTTCCTTATTCTTCGAATGGGATGTACCAAGATGGGGAGATGTATTCAAGCAACCCTTCACCTTCCTTATTCTTCGAATGGGATGTACCAAGATGGGGAGATGTATAATCATCTTGGTAGAAAATTTGACCACCATTAATCCCCCTTTTAACTATCAAGTCACGAAATGAGATGCCCCAAGAGTCACCATGTTCTTTTCTTGTAGCTAGCATGGCAAGACATGTTTGGATTGTTGGGTAAAATTTAGCCCTTGCACGAGTGATTGGCCCTTGAATTGTTGGACTAAAATCGACTATTGAATCTTGATCTACAACATTCCCTCCGAGTTGGAAAGGATTCGTCCTCGAATCCAAATCTTCGAAGTCCTCGATATATGGTGTCAAATCACGAACGTTAAAAGTATCGAAACCATGGAAACCGTCCGGCAACTCTAGCTTGTATGCATTGTCATTAACCTTAGTAACAATTCTAAATGGGCCTTGAGATCTTGGCATCAACTTCGACTTCCTCAATCCTGGAAACCTTTCTTTCTTGAGAAATATCCATACGAGATCTCCTGGTTCAAAATTGACTTTCTTTCGTCCTTTGTTCACGTATACCTTACTAACCATATTTTGTCTTTCGATCCGATCTCGAACTTGTTCATGCAAAACTTTGACCAACTCTGCTTTCTTTTTTCCATCATTACAAACTCGTTCCTCTATTGGTATAGGAGAAAGATCAAGTGGTGTTATAGGGTTAAAACCGTAGACAATTTCAAATGGTGTGTGTCCAGTAACCCTATGGACCGATCGATTGTAAGCAAATTCTGCCATTGGAAGGCCTTGATCCCATGATGTTAGTCTCTTGCTAATTAAGATTCGTAACAATGTTGATAAAGTACGATTCACCACTTCCGTTTGTCCATCCGTTTGTGGATGACAAGTTGTGCTAAACAATAATTTGGTACCCAATTTCTTCCACAAAGTCTTCCAAAAATAACTTAGAAACTTTGTATCTCTATCCGAAACAATGGTCATAGGAATACCATGCAATTTAACAACTTCACGAAAGGAATAATCAGCAACTCGGGAAGCATCATCAGTCGTTTTGCAAGGAATGAAGTGTGCCATCTTACTAAATCTATCAACAACTACCATAATGGAATCATTACCTTGTTGTGTTCTCGGTAATCCCAACACAAAATCCATTCTCATGTCAACCCATGGATGATCGGGAATAGGCAAAGGCATAAGTAGTCCGTGCGCTGCTTCCTTTCCCTTTGCTTTCTTGCAAATTACACATCGTTCAATCACTTTATGCACATCCTTCCTCATTCCAGGCCAATAAAAATGCTCTTTAATCATCTCGAGCGTCTTTATTTCTCCAAAATGACCCGCAAGACCACCTCCATGAGCTTCTCTGACAATTAGTTCTCGAATGGAGCAATTTGGAATTACCATCTTTCCAAAACGAAATAGATACCCATCGTGACGATAAAAACCATCCACCGCTTCCTTTTCACAAGCTGTGTAAATAGATGTAAGTTTTGGATCCTCCAATATACATTCTTTATAAGTTCGAACCCAAGAAGATTTGCGCTCATCATAGAAATAAGTGTGTATCTTCTTGATAATGCATCCGCCACTACATTCATTTCACCTTTCTTGTACTTGATAATATATGGAAATATTTCCATGTATTCTATCCACTTAGCATGCCTCTTATTCAACTTGTTTTGCCCTTTCAAATACTTGAGAGACTCATGGTCGGTATGGATGATAAACTCCTTGGGTAGCACATAATGTTGCCACACCTCCAGGGCACGAATAAGAGCATAGAATTCCTTGTTATAAGTGGAATAGTTAAGCCGCGAACCACTCAACTTTTCACTAAAAAATGCAATAGGCCATTTTTCTTGCATTAATACCACACCAATACCAACCCCGGAAGCATCACACTCGATTTCGAAGGTCTTTGTAAAGTCGGGTAAGGCTATTATAGGGGCTGCACATAACTTTTCTTTTGCTAACTCGAAACTTCTTCGCGCCGCTTCATCAAATTTGAATTCATTAGAAGTTTTAATGCACTCGGTCAGAGGGGCCAAGAGTGTACTAAAATTCCTAACAAATCGTCGGTAGAAGGAAAACAGCCCATGAAAACTCCGTACTTCCGATACGGTAGTGGGTTCGGGCCACTCCTGAATTGCCCGTATCTTTTCTTCATCAACTTTCACACCTTCAGCGGAGACCACAAAACCAAGAAACACAATACTATCTTGGCAAAATTCTGACTTTTTGAGATTTCCATACAACTTTTCTTGACGTAGAACCTCAAGAATCAATCTAATATGCCCCATATGGTCCTTTAAACTTCTGCTATATATAAGAATGTCATCAAAATAAACAACGACAAACTTACCAATAAACCTCCGCAACACATGATTCATCAACCTCATAAACGTACTAGGTGCATTCGAAAGCCCAAATGGCATAACCAACCATTCATATAAGCCATTTTTAGTTTTAAATGCCGTCTTCCATTCATCCCCTTCTTTCATCCTTATTTGGTGATATCCACTTTTCAAATCAATTTTTGAAAATATTATTGAACATGTAATTCATCTAGCATATCATCAAGTCTCGGAATAGGATATCGATATTTTACCGTGATTCTGTTGATGGCGCGGCTGTCCACACACATTCTCATACTTCCATCTTTCTTGGGCACTAACAAAGCTGGAACAGAGCAAGGACTCATTGATACTCGTATGAAACCCCGATCCATCAACGCTGTCACTTGCCTATGCAACTCTCGAGTCTCTTCTGGATTACAACGATATGCTGGTCTATTCGGAAGAACAGACCCTGACACCAAGTCAATCTGATGCTCTATCCCTCGTATAGGCGGAAGGCCCGCTGGAAGATCTTCGGGAAAAACATCTTTAAATTCCTCTAGCAATGTTACCACTTGTGGGGAAAGTGTAGAAAGATACACCTCTCTTGAGACCAACATATATATGAAATTCTTGGCCGACAAAACACGCTCCACGTCTACTTTGCTTGCTATGAAGTTTTCTTTTTTTGATTTTTCAACCATGCTATCTCGAATTTGTGCCGGTGTAAGGGGCGCTAAAGTGTGCTTCTTTCCTTCCTTAGAAAACGAAAAAGTGTTCTTGTAGCCATCATGAACCACTTTCCGATCAAACTGCCAAGGCCGACCCAAGAGTAAGTGGCTTGCACTCATAGGCACCACATCAAAGTACTTCGTCAACATAAGTTCCAATAGAAAATGTAACCTTTACTTGATCCTCAACTTTAATATCTCCAAAATCATTCAACCATCGTAATTTATAGGGACTCGGATGTTTACTAGTCTTTAAACCCAATTTTTTAACTAATGTAGCTGAGGCCACATTTGTGCAACTACCACCATCAACTATAACTCAACAAACCTTTCCATTCACTTTGCACCTTGTGTGGAAAATATTCTCCCTTTGATCTTCGGTATTGACGGGTTGTGTATTGAGAATTCGTCGCACAACAAGCAACTCTCCCTCCTCTGCTCGTTCCACCAACTCCTCTTAGTCGTAGTGTACCTCTTCCTCGGCCTCCACTTCATCTTCACTTTCAATCTCAGATTCTTTCACCATCATTATCTTACGATTAGGACACGGTGATGCTATATGTCCATGACCTTGACACTTAAAACATTTGATATCTCTTTGCCTTGGTGGGGGCCTAGGAACATCTTCCCTTTTTATATTAGTAATAGGTGCATTCTCTCCATCATTCCTTCCAGCCCGGTGGGCGGCCCAGAAGGTCTTTAAAGATGAAAGCCCTACTGAATTTGTATATTTTTCACCACCAATAGGTCGAACTTGGGAAGCCCGTGTAGTTATCTTCCTCTTCCGTTGTCGCTCGATCTTCATTGATAATTTTATCACGTCCTCAAGTGTATCATAAGTTTGGAGTTCGACCAGATTTGTAATTTCCAAGTTAAGTCCCCGTAGGAACCTAGCAATTGTATGCTCTTGAACCTCTCGTAAATCACATCACATCATAATAGTTTCAAATTCCTTAACATACTCTTCAACTGAAGAATTACCTTGCTTCAGTGATTGAAGACGTAAATACAACTCTTGGCGGTAATGTTTTGGAACGAAACGGTTTTGCATGAGCCGTTTCATAACCCTCCAAGTACGAATCTCTTCTTCCCCTTCACGTCATCTTTTAGCCTTCAAGCTCTCCCACCATAGGTGTGCATACTCCGTAAATTCAAGAGTCGCAAGGCGAACCTTACGATCCTCGGGTACGTCGAAGAAGTCAAATAATTTCTCAACTTTAATTTCCCACTCAAGGTACTCTTCTGGATTTGTGGTACCCTTGAATGGAGGAATCTTCACATGATTATAGTTCTCATATCGTGGCCTCTCATCCCATGTTCGATCATTCCTGCGAGATGAAGGATGCTCTTCTTCATAATATGGATTTTCGTAACCATCATCATCTTCTTCTACTCGGCTATGTTGGCTTCCACCATCTTCTTCTTCTCTTAGTCGTAATTCTTCCAACTCTTTCTCAAGCTTCCAAATTTTAGCTTGATAGAGAGATAGTCCTCGCGGTATTTTCCCCGCGGCTACCTCAGCACGTCGCCTGGTCTCGTTTTTTGATTGAGTTGACATATCCTTGCTCTGATACCAAATGTTGTAGTCTAGGACCAATAATATATCAACCAAGAAATAAAGACTAACAAACAAAAAAAAAATAGAAATCCAAAATGCCTAGCTTGATAAGCCAATGGGCGCCACAAGTTCAACACAAGGAGATTCGCCACGAATCCAGAAAGGAAAAGGGTTCGATAAGAATCGGACATAACTCGCCACACAAATTCGAAATAATCGAAATTATGATAAGAGTATTACACAAATTTAAAACTCAATTTTATAGTATTCAAAAACTACCTCTAAAACGTTACATATAAGCTTATATATATATTTCGTTCACTACCATCATTTTGATCATTTATTTTGCTATAATTAAGATAGTCACAAATTTCCAAATCATGAGGAGATGTATAGTTAATTTAATAGAGAAGTTTGAACATCATCAAGCAATCCTTCACCTTCCTTATTCTTTGAATGGGATGTACCAAGATGGGGAGATGTATTCTAGCAACCCTTCACCTTCCTTATTCTTCGAATGGGATGTACCAAGATGGGGAGATGTATTCAAGCAACCCTTCACCTTCCTTATTCTTCGAATGGGATGTACCAAGATGGGGAGATGTATTCAAGCAACTCTTCACCTTCCTTATTCTTCGAATGGGATGTACCAAGATGGGAAGATGTATGATCATCTTGGTAGAAAATTTGACCACCATTAATCCCCCTTTTAGCTATCAAGTCACGAAATGAGATGCCCCAAGAGTCACCATGTTCTTTTCTTGTAGCTAGCATGGCAAGACATGTTTGGATTGTTGGGTAAAATTTAGCCCTTGCACGAGTGATTGGCCCTTGAATTGTTGGACTAAAATCGACTATTGAATCTTGATCTACAACAACTAAGAGCCTTGCCAAAGGAATGGGATGCAAAGAGAACCGCCATCATCGAATCAAACAAAGGAAGATAGATCCAAAAGAAATGGGATTGCCTTGGTTGGGAGGAAAGATCAATCCGAATATGAAGATGATGATGATGAAGAGATGATCTTGTTCACTAGAAAGTTCAAGAAATTCTCCAACGAACATAACAAGCCAAAGACCTCTAGTGCTACTAAACATGATTCCAAACACGAGGTAACTTGTTATAATTGTCAAGATAAAGGTCATTATGCTAACAAATGTCCTAGGGAATAAGAAAGCCCTTACAGCCACATGGAGTGATAGTGACTCCGATGAAGAATGAACAAATCTTTGTCTCATGGTCAAAGATGACATAAATGATGAAGGAGATGAAGTGACGATGAGGTCCCATCTTTTGATGAACTTTTAGATTCTTATCATGAGCTTATTGATGTTCTTGGCAAAACCAAGATGAGTAACAAATTACTCAAACTTGAGGTAGCCAAGAAAGATGAAGAAAATAATTTATTGAAAAAATGAGTTAAATTCTTTAAAGAAATCTTTTTTGCAAATTTAGTGAAAAGTAGTTTAAAGATGAATGAATTGCTTGGCTTGCAACGTTGTAGCTTTGATAAAGTCGGATTAGGCTTCTCAAGCAAAACTAAAACTTTTTCAAGCTTGTTGAGTAAAGCAAAGCATAATTCTCATACTTGAACTTATTGTTGCAAAGATGGTCATTCTAAGAATATGTGTAGTTTTGCCAAAATCCAATACCAACCTAACAAGAGGTGGAAATGGATTCCAAAGGTGCCAATGGGATGGGATGGGGGATGAAGGCAGAGGAGATTATCTCATTCACCTCAATAGAAGAAGCGCGAGGTATAGGACCAATTATCTCATTCACCTCAATAGAAGAAGCGCGAGGTATAGGACCAATGAAAAGAACGCACTCTTGTCATTGAAGGTAAAATTATTTACACATTTTAAATGAGCAATTCAAAATTCATTGGCACAAATTAATTGTGACCAATAAATAATGAAGCTCAATATTCATTGGTAGTAAAATGCATTACCCCTTAGCATATGCACATATAATTTGTTTTAATGCATGATGTATGCTTATTCTTTTATAGTAAGTATCTTGACATGCCTTGATTTTAAATTTGAATATGCTATGTGAAATTATGTGATTAAGAATGCTATAAATGTTTAGATGATCTATATTTGATATAAGGCTATCATGATCTTAATAAATTTATCAAATAATGATTTGAGAATTTTGATGTTTATTGGGCATAAGTGCATGAACTCTTGGTAGAACATATGCACACTTTGCAATGTTTAGAATTCATTGTTGATTTCCTTAAACGCATGTTTGTTGTTCCTCTAAATGATTTAATATTATGCTTGTTATACCTATTACATGCTTGATGCGGAACATGGGTAAAATTGTTAAAATATGGCTACGTGTCAACATATAATTATGCTATGTTTATTTAAATTTTGTACTTTTTGATTATCACAAAAAGGGGGAGAATTTTGTGATAAACTTGAAGCTTAATACATGCATAGTTTAAGGGGGAGGGCTCTTGTATGCATGGTTTGAGGGGGAGAGTTATTTGTTTTATGCTTATTTGGTAATCTTGTATGTGCTATGCAATTGTTAAGGGGGAGTCATGTTACTCACATTTCATGCATATTACATATTCAAGTTTATCAAGTTTTGTGATCATCTAAAAGGGGGAGATTGTTGAGCCTTAAACGCATGGTTGTGTTTAATGCTTTGATTTATCTCCGGATTATTTTTGAGTTTTGATGATCAACAAAAATTGTGTTTGTTATACTAATGTGTGTACTTAGTGTGCAGATTTAGTGGTTAAAAAGTGGATTGAATGAAGAAATTCAAGTGCGCAAAACCTCGGATGGATCGCCCCATGCGATGGTCGATGGCAGCCAGGCGGGGCATCGCCACGCACATTGACTGGAGCGACGCCGAGGCTCACGTGCAGGGGGAGTTCACCCAAGGCAATGTGTTGATCGCCTGAGGCGATTGCTGCTTCGTTTGAGGCGATGAAAGATTTTGAGAAGCTGAGGCTACGTCATTGATTTTTGGCTTAGATCGCCTGAGGCGATCCATACATCGCCTGAGGCGATCTGTGGAAATTGGCGACCGTTGGGGCACGGCGATGGTGATCGCCCGAGGTGATGTCTGAGGCGATCGATGAGTGATTTCAGCCTTATGTGTAGCAACGGCTAGTAGGAGCCTAGGGGGCCTCCTACACTATAAATATTGATGCTTTGGAGCATTTTGAAGACAAGAAACAAGCCTACAAACTTCTACAAAGCTTTGCTAATTCAAAATTCAAATAGCATTGCAATCTCCATACATTTTTGTTGTATTGGAGTTTGTAATTCTTTTATTTTGTGTGAGTCTTGTTTTCTTCCTGTTGGTACACCATGAGGTATTTGTTGAGTTGTTGTAAAGGTCCTCCAACACCAGAGCAAGTTGAAAATTGTAAAGTCATCAACAAGTAAAGTTGATGCATGTGTTGTGGCTATCCTTGGAGCCCTTAAGGCCAAGAAGACTCGTGAAGAGTGTTGGTAACTCGGGAAGAGTTTTTGTGTGGCTATCCTTGGAGCCCTTAAGGCCAAGAAGACTCGTGAAGAGTGTTGTGCTCGTGAAGAGTGTTGTGCTCGTGAAGAGCTTTGTGAACTCGGGAAGAGTTGTATTGTGGCTAACTTGGAGCCCTCAAGGCCAAGATCATTCGTTCTAGTGGAACCTCGGTTGGAGGTTATCTAACCGGGAAGAGGAGACCTTGGCAATTCATCGCCGAACTTCTATAACAAATCTTTTTGTTATTTACCGCATTATTACATTACGCATTTATTTATTTATTTACTTCTTCATTTCTTTTATTTATCGATTGACTTAAGTCTTCCGCAAGAGCAAACTCTTTTATTTTGCAAACTCATTTTAAAAAGCTAAAGTAGCCAAGGAATCTCATTCACCCCCCCCCCCCCCCCCCCTCTTCGATTCCAACAGCATGGGTTATGAATCTCGAATATGTATTAGTGTATAAATTTAATTAGTTATTAATTTAACACATTGTTCCCAAGTTGTGATTACATTTAAAGACTACCTATTCAAAAGCAGTTCAAATGGATTTTCTCTCTCTAAAACCTAGGGTTCTTCGTTTTGGTTTTGTGTTCAACTCAATGCGGCTGAGCTTTGCGGTGGGTTTTTTAAACTCGTGGGTTTTTGTGGTTTTGGCTTTGGTTGCAGGGCACATGTGCTATTCATCCCTGCATGCTTGGACTTATTTGGTGGACGTCCTTTGATGGGTTTTATGAACCCATATGGTAGGATAGGCCATGGTGGGTGTTTAGGCGGAGATGGTGATATAAGAGGGGTGTTTGGTGGTGGGTTTTGCCTAATAGGGGATTTAGGTGGAGTTGCAAGCTGTGGAAGTGGTCTCGGGAAGGGAAAAGTGACACTCCTCTGTTCTTAGTTGCTGCTGGTGTGGAGTCGAGTGGTTGTGGTCTTCTGCTGGATTTAGACGGGCTGCTTTCCGGTCTCACATTTGGTATTTTCTACTTCTATGACTTTGTTGATGGGTTGGGCGGATTTCTCTGTGAATGAGGTGGTTGTATGGCAATCCCGTCGCCTGCCATAAGTTTGCTTTTGGTGGAATGCTCGGCATTTGGGAGACTGCCGAGCATTCTGTTGCCCACGAATCTGGTTTCTTGTGCTTTCTGCCCTGATAATTATAATATATGGCTTATCATGATCTCTAGTTTGTGAGCTTGGGGTGGCCACAAATTTTGGCTTTTTGGCGGTGGTTCTCTTGAGTACTACCATTGGTGTTCGCTCTTTAGATTTACTCTCTGGGCCTTTTGGTGGTGGCTTAGTTGTGTTCGTGCTTTACCATTGTTGGAGGTTATACAGGTTTTGACTTCTGGAGTTCTAGGTTTCGTGCCATATGCAGTGTTTCTCTTTGATCGGTTAATGATGAATGCGGATTTCGGATACGGGAGCTTGTGCCTTTGGCGTTTCTCATCAATTTGTCTCCTGTTTATCCTCTTGTGTACCTTCTAACATCATGGAAGGCAAATTCATTATTCGACCTTATCGTTACCTACTTTGGTTGAGGGGACCCAACTGGCTAAGGTGGTCCCTGATTTCTCTTGACTTCGGTCAAGTGCCTATGTTGCTTTGGCACTACACTACGATGTATGTAATGGAAAAACTTGGCACTTGTATTACTCACCAATTTGTATTTTCTTGCGTTTTGATTTTTGGTTTTAGACGGACTCGCCTTTTAAACATTGTCATCGTTACTTAATTTATTTTCTAATTATGCTAAAAAAAAATACTATTTAAGTTGGGTTAATTTTATTTAAAATTTTTTTTTTGCCCAATTATAGTTGTCTTTGACTCTTTCCCTCGTGATGGGGAAATTTGCGAAATTAATCTCAAGCTTCTAAAATCTAAACCCTAATTCTCTCTCTCGAAGCGAGTCTTTTCAACAATACGGTAAACTCTTCGATCTACTGAATTTTACAGATGTTATAGGTTATTATCCAATAATTATGGTGAATGGTTGGTTTATTTATGTGTTTGCATGTGTGATCGAAATTATGTGAGTGTGCGGCTTTTCCATAGATTTCCTTGTCTGCAGAAACATAGGTCGAAGAATTGTGAGTGTTCGATTGATGAAGAAGAGAGAACCATTCGATTTGAAAAAGATGTTTTAAAAGATAATAATTATTTTTTGAATAAAAAATTTCTATTTATTAGTCCGCTTTTTTGTTAATAGAATAGTATTCCAGGTTCTTATCAGATGCTACGGACACTTTGAGTCGACAAAATATTTGGTTCTTGTAGATTTTTGATATTTTTTCTGGGTAAAGCTCGATTAAAGCTCCTGAATCATCCTTAGCTGGAGGTTTCAAAGTGTTGAAAATTCTTTATTGAATTGGTTATGTTGGAATGAATTATTTTGTTTCTCTTGTTGTAGGGTTGAACCTCAAAGATATGGATAATAAATGGTATAGTGGTAAACAAGATTGGCACAATAGAAGGCAACAGAAAAGCGATGAGGTAAGGACTGGGTGAGTTCCAGGGATATTTTATAAGTTTGATTTTATAAGAATAATGAGTTTGATGTGGAGAAGTTGATAATGTCTTGTTACGATTATGTCCATATATTTGTCACAATGTGTTTTGGGATAAAATGCTATTTCCTTTGATTTGGTTTCCGATAAAAGATTGATCTTGTTCTGTATGATTCTTTAATATATGGGTGTTATGCTTCATGTTTCATTGATGAAGTTTACAGTCTGAATTTGCTGTATAGTTCTGGAAAGTGGAACTATCGGCTGTGCTTAAAATCAGATATAATGTGGCAATCCTACAGCTGCTTGATTTTACAGCTGTGTTTTTGGCTGTAAATATGCAACTTTCTTGATGCCTTAATGTTGTATGTCTCTTCCAAATCTATTGTCGTGTACTTTCGTCTAAGATATTTATTGAATCTTTTAGTTTTTACTCAATGATTAAGCTCCGGCTGACGAGACTTGCAATTTTTGTAATGTGATGATATTTCGACCCATTTTCCCACATAGCATCTAATATTTGCTGAGTTCATTTTGAAGTGAGACTGGCGGTGGTGTTTGTGCAATGATTTATTTTTCGATGTTCGTGGCCTAGGCATATGAAGCTTCTATACTTGAGGATCTTGCAGATGATTTCCGCCTACCAATTAATCACAGAGTTACAGAAAATGTAGATCTGGATAATGTGGAGCAAGCATCTTTAGACATTCAGCTCTCGTCTACTAACGTTGGATTCAGGCTTCTTCAAAAGATGGGATGGAAAGGAAAGGGGCTTGGAAAGGATGAACAAGGTCTGTTTTTTATGAAATGATAACTCTACTCATATTTTTTTAAAAATAGCTCTACTCATTTAAGTTGCCACTTCTCACCCCATGTGCAGCCTCAATACATCTCATTTATCTATAAGTTAGGGTTAATGAACGATCGACATTTCCGTTTATCAGTTGATATGTTTTCTATGTTCCTCGATGCGTGAAAAATATTTATCCTGAAGTTGCTATGAATATTTCTAGTTTGATATTTGAACCATGGTATGCAGTCTCCCCATTTTTTTGATTTTGTGAATTTTTGGTTGTGTGGGACTAGGTAGTAAGAAAATATGGAAAGGCGAGATATGTGCCAGCCTCAAACTGCATGCTCTAGAATTTGCTTTTTTCCTTTTTTATTGTAAATTTTCTTTGTGATGTAAATTGGCTTTTGATACATCTTCAGGGATCACTGAGCCAATTAAATCTGGAATAAGAGATTCGAGGTTAGGCCTTGGGAAACAAGAAGAAGATGATTATTATACAGCAGAAGAAAATATCCAGCGTAGAAAGCTGGATGTGGAGGTTGAAGAGACCGAGGAAGTTGCAAAAAAGAGAGAGGTATGTGTGTCTTTTTACCGAACTGGTTTATCGTAAGGGACATCAACTTTTGAAGTTTTTGAGAATTTCGTGCAGTTTTTATTACCTGGTGGCTTCTACTGCCTGCTTCCTGCAAATTATTAAAATCCAGGTTATAGCAGAACGGGAGCAGAAAATTCAAAGTGAGGTGAAAGAAATACGGAAAGTGTTCTACTGTGAGCTCTGCAACAAGCAGTATAAACTGGCAATGGAGTTCGAAGCTCACCTTAGCTCCTATGACCACAACCACAGAAAGGTTGATTCATCCTGTGATGCTTACCTTTGAATTGTGGGTTCTAAAAAATAATTTTTTTTTTTTTGTCTGGAGTTTTTTGATTTTTCCTTGATGTTTTCAGAGGTTCAAACAAATGAAAGAAATGCATGGAAGCAGTAGCCGTGATGATAGACAGAAAAGAGAACAACAACGTCAAGAAAGGGAGATGGAAAAGTTTACGCAGATGTAGGTGGATATCTTTTTGACTTCACACACATAATGCATAAATTAAGTAGGATGCGGTATTTTTCCGATTCATGTTTTATTAATGATTCTTTTGTTCCACTACAGGGCTGATGTCCATAAGCAGCAGCAGCAGAATCAGGAGGAAATTGGAATCGTTCCAGCTCCAACTCCAGAAAGAAATGCCACAGCAGTTGTTGACCAAGATCAGCGGAAAGTTTTGAAGTTTGGTTTTTCTGCAAAAGGCATCGCCTCCAAGGTATATACAATTTCTTCTAGTTGATTGGAAATATATAGTGTCATGTCATGATGTTTCAATTCATTTGTGCTAAAGATGTTAGTTTTTTAATAGATAACTAGATCCAAAACACAGTTAACTTCATCTAGTAAAATATTACTCAAACGAGAATGGTGTATAATGTATCTTTGCCTGCATCGGTTGGTGAATGCATGTTACGAAATGGGCTCGATATAGTTTATCGAAACATGAACTAGACATTTTGATTTATCTTGTAAACTTTTAGTGATCAAACTTCCCATCCATCAAAATTAATGAAGCGGCCTCTTATCCCTTCTGTGGAACTCATTCCATTATCTCATGTAACTGTGACATAGTGATGCAATTTTCCTAGATAAAATAGGTGCTTTTGACTTTCAAATTTTTTTCCTTTTCCTGGTTATGTTTCAAATTTATTTTGGTGCTACAATAACTGTATTTGTTGAATCTTGTTTTGTTTACCCTGGTTACAAAGCAGATCTCTGTTGGTAATGCTGCTAGGAAGCCTAAGGTTGCCATTGCGTCAGTGTTTAACAACGAAAGTGATGAAGAGTAGGAAAAAATATCAGATTACTTTGAGAGCTTAGAATGGTCGCCTGTGTTGTTCGTGTTTTTATCAATAACTTTCTAATGTCTGCTACATGTTGATTTACCGAGAGAGAGAATTACTGTGAAGAATGAGTAGATTACGTTTATATTTAGAGTGGGTTCTGTATCTTTCAATCCATTCGACTGTGTTATAATTTCACAATTGCATTGTACACGAGCGCGATTCATGAATCCTTGTGTCTCATGTCATTGCTATGATTCAAATCCAATTTAAGTCTGAAGTAGTCATATTCAAATAGCATGAATCTTTTGTACGTCTGGCTTTGTTGCTTAAGATTATATGTTTGGCCAATTCTAAATCATATATATCTGATAACATGGCCATAAAAAACTTATTACAGCAACAACTAGCATGCATTCATCAGTCTATTGGCTAAACAGTTACGAGCCTTAGTAATTTTTTTTAATTTAGCCCACTTAACTATGAAATCCTGGTTTCACCCTTGATCTGATTAACAATTTCATGTTAAGTTAAATTTGATCAGAACTTACATTTTGTTGCGTCTCTCGTTTGTATCTCATGTTACTTTTTGGTAATCACATCTAATAATCGATATTGTATATGTTGAAACTCTATTATTAGTGGTTTACTGGAATCCCATCGCAATTGTTGCTCCTCATTTATTGGGTTTTTTAAAAAATAATTCGAAAAAAAATTACTTTTTAAAATACTTCGAAAATAAGATTGTTGCAAGTATATTCCAAAACGCCATTTGGGATGGTGGCTAAAGATCTTGAGAGACCGTTTCACCCTACGTTACAAGTAGCCGCCCTCACTTGCTATGTTAGAGGCCGTCATATATATATATATATGTGATTATTATTTTATTAATATTATATATATTATATATTATTATAATAATAATAATGACATATATATATTATTATTATTATATTATATAATAATCATAATATAATATATTTATTGTTTTATTTTTATTATAGTGATTTGGGTATTTTAGTCATTATACCAAATGATAAAATTTGTCAATCATCTTATCCACCAATCAAACACCATATAAACAATGTATGATAAGTTATATGTTATTTGATTAGGAGATAAGATGGTTAATAAATTTTATTGTTTCGTATAATGACTAAAATACTCTCATCACTATAATAAAAATAAAATAATAATCAAAATAATATATATATATATATATATAATATATATATATATATATATATATATTGACAAATGTATATCTACATATGTATATAAAATAATAATAATATATACAAATATATATGTATATATATATATTTATATATTTATATATATAAATTATAATATTAATAATAATAATAATACATCTATGATCGAGTGCAAATTTTAAATAAAAATTTAAAAAAAATAGTAGAGGGGTCGCCCTCACAGAGGACGGCCCCTCAATAATTAACGGCAGCCTAATGAGTGGGCAGTGGACGCCCGCTAACATAGCAATGACAGCTCTCACAGAGGGTGACTACTTGTAAAGTAGGAGTCGCTTTACCCCTCATGAAGCTTTAGCCGACATCCCAAATAAGGTTGTGGGGTATATTTGCAACAATCTCATTTTCGAAGTATTTTTAAAAATAATTTTTTTTTTGAATTAATTTTTTTAAAAAAACCTCATTTATTGCATGCCATGGATTATTACATTTTACTTTTTTTATTTTAAAGACCTGCTTCTTACAGTCACATCTATAATCTCATCAATTAACTCTACGGCAAAATACACACCATGAAACTCAAGTTGATATATGATATATTGGGAGGAAGTACTCTCAATATAGTGTATTCATCGAATTCCAAAAAATATTTATGGATTTTACATGAAATACATGTGGGATTGGTATATATCATTAGGAATATCTCTCGATATAGCAAACACTAAACATTATTGATTTTACAAGCGCACTCAAATATGTCCTCTCAGAACCACTTCCAATTTTATATGGTTAGTCCTTGCTGTGGTATCAGCAGGAGGAGCCTTTCAGGCCTCAACTTTGATTTTAGCTTCACCCGAGATATGATGGTGCCAAAAAACAAAAAGCAGCCTGGTTTGATTAGCTTGTAAGCAAGCAATCTGTTAACTTTCAAAATCAAGCCAAAACTTGCCAAAACTTACCAAAAAACTCTTTACTAATCGACCGTATTTCATACTTGGGTTTCACTGTATCGTAACAGATGTTACGGTTTCGAGTTATATCCCAACAGTCTGCATTTTCGTGTGTTAGCTCAACTCAATTAAATCTCGTCAGGAGAATGGCGTGCACACTTTTATGATATGTGAGCGTTCAAAACTTAAGACACATTTCTATATTCATATCTATCTCATTAGTTAATAACATTGTACATGATACACTAAAACAGACTAGTAGAAGAGCCCCCCATAAGAAACTACAGGCAACTTCAAAGGCAGACAACATATAGCTTAAATATTCATGGTTACATACGATAGATACAACCTACAGCCACTAACATTTGGCAGCCGAACGTCCAGTAGCACAGAGGCGATGTTCAGGCAGCTTCAGCAAATCCCACTTTGAGGTTGCCATAGTCGAATACAGTGTGGTATGCGCCCATGAATACGTCTCCAAGAATCCTGCTCGGGAATGTGTAAGTTTCATTAATTTGTTATCTGAGTTTCAAATGGTAGAAGTACCACCTCTTTCTGTAGGTGAAGTGCATTACATGAACATGGTAAATATTCTTCCTATAACTAAATCACAATAAATCATTATATATATAATATATCGTACTCTTGTTCATAGTAGATCTAATTCTATAATATATTGTCTGATTTCTAACAATTACAAAACATTTGATTGCTTCTCTTCTGTGTGCGCGGGTGTACTTTTTTTTTTTTTTTTGTGCGGGTGTGTTTTTATTTCAGGGAAATCATACACTTCCAACAAAGTTTAATGCACATACCACAAGGGTCCACTTGGAGGTGGCACATCCAAAGCCATGAACCCACTGATGCAAATAGAGACATCGCCTTCCCCCATTTTGACAATATACTGCCACCAAAATAAACAAGTTTATCAGAATGGGATTTTGAAATCTCAAAATTTAAATAATCAAACCTGTTCTGGGGTGAGAACGTGAGGTTTATCATCAATGGTGAATGTGACAGTCGGCATGTTGGACATGGTATTGCAGTCAATTAGCGACTCTCCTCCCGGACTTGGTATGCTCTCACAAAGCTATCAAACAAGAACATGGTGCTTTAAAACGACATTATACACACTAACTCTTTATTGTGTTTGAAAAACAATCGAGCTAAGATCACCTCGTTCGCATAATCCAGCGCTTTCTCCTTTACTTCTGGATTTTAAGCTTGTTTTTTATCCAAACAACAGCCATCTCACAAGCAGTGCATAATGGACTCTCACCAACCGACTTTCTGTTCTTGTTCTCCTTGTCGACTACCATCTCAATATTTGAGCTGCAACATTTAGAATGATAAGTTTTGCACAAAAGTGAGTTACAAAGGATTCTTGAAATCCCAAACAATTTTGCATCATTTGAACATGACAAATTAGTAACAAATTTGAGGTTGCCCAGACCTCACAGACTGAGCTCCATCAGGAGTGCATAAAGCTAGCTGTGAACAAACTTTGTCTGGTTGAACCTGCAAAAAAGTATGGCATTTTTTTCCTTGCAGATTGAATCTGATAAAAAAAACTCATTAAAAAAGATCGTACGACATGTAGATCAGTAGATGCAAAGTCCTACCCCTGATACTAGAAGATCCCATATCATCTCTCCATAGCCAGTGACAATTTCTTTACATTCCACGCTCAGAACACCTTTCGCACCAATGGCATGGTTAATTTGAGTCACAATAGTCTGAAATCAAGGGCAGACACTTTTAATGAAGAATAATAGTGAAACTACAGAAAATCCTGTAATCTTTATGAAAATGAATCGAGAATAGAATGGTTGGCATATTTACAGTTGGACCAGTAAGCAAGGACGTCCCAGAATCAATGATAGCATCACAACCACCCTCACAAAAACCTGGTGGCATAATGGTAAAACAGATACGTTTTCAATCCCAAGAAAGCAAACGAATAACAAGATTCTGAATCTCATCCATCATTGTTATTTGATACCCAAGTTTATATAGTTCAAGAACCTTCTGTAAATGCTGAAGAACATACCAGTAGTCTGGTTGCCGATAAGAAAATCTCCCATTCCAAACTGGTAAAAGAAAGAGATATACAACCATGAGAGAATAAAAATATTAAAAGTACGAATCACTTCATTTCATCCATGAAAATAGATGCAAATAAAGCTGTGTTGAATATAATAATCACTTCAAATACCTGCCAGTACCCCTTCTTTGTTATAGGCACATAGGTATGATCCCCCTTGTAATGATCCGGATCAACACCTCCAAAGACCAACTCACCTCCAACTTCTGCTTCAGGGTCGCGATTAAACCAGAATGAAAATACCTTCTCATCAACCCAAATCCTGATCTATCATGTTGTACCTATCATGTTGCACCGAAGTATCAATTTATTGGTGACATTGAAGAGTAAGTTATGGACAGAAAAATAAAAATGAGTACCAAACTGGCACCACATTCCCAACAGAAATCTCTTGGAAACCAAGCCCAAGTATTCCATCAAATTTTTCCCACGATAAACGTAATGCTTGCTTCTCGTGTCGCCTCTATAAAAACCTGAAAAGGATTCCCATTATATTTGAAGTACAAAATACTCAAGACGAGGATCAGTTTCATGTTCAGAGCCAAAAGAACTAACCTGATCTTTGACAGTGATATGACCGACTCCCAATTATCTTGGCTAAAGTATCCCAGAAATTGATCCAGAGCCATACCTTATTGAACAAGGCTTCCCTGAATCATGACAACATGAATTATAAGGTAAAACGTCATCCCCAGGCTAATAAGGTCGAAGATAACCGTTTGGGAGATTGTCGATAAACTTCAAAAACATCATACCATTCTTTGTGTATGTGATGGATTGCTGGACTTGTATCTAGGATGGAGGATAACAAGCGATCTGCAATCAATTTTAACTTAGTAGGTTACACAAGAGCAGCAGCAGTAAAGAAAGGAGTGACAGTTGAAATGAACTCACTGAAAAGTAACATTTTGCCGAGGGAACCCAGAGATTGGAACTGCCAGTATCAAATATGACAGTAAAATTTTTGTGGGGGTGAGCCAATACTGATCTCTCCATAGTATTGAGCATCAAAGTAGTTCTTCAAATATACTACATCTTCATTCGGATCACCTGAAATGAGATGCTATCATTTAAAATACTCCCATATTTACCCTTGGTCCGAGCCTGTCTGGTAGCAAGAATGCTGGAAAAATCCAAAGGCCTTTTCTTGAGGCCAATTCTCCTCAGACCATAAGAAGAAGGAAGTAGGGAGCAAATGAAAGCCCACAAGCAAAGGAGTGAAAACAAATAGTGTAGCTTCATTGTGAAAGGTTTCCTGTCAAGAAAATGAAAGAAATTAGGGGGAAAATGAGCCACAACGTCCTCTTATCAATCCAGCTATGCACGGGGAAGGCGCCTAGACTGGCCAAATTCAAACGAATACTAAATGTTTTAGCGCATAGACTGGCCAAATTCAAAATGAATACTAAATGTTTTAGCGTCCCTCATAAATGGAATAATCATTCAAAGGTCGAAATCTAACACAGCTTTCCATGAACAAGACAACCAAGTTGTTGAAATATTATTCTCTCTCCACTCTGTCAGTTTTACACTATGTTTGGCAGGTTTCTCACTATTTTTTGTTCCAAATTGTTTAAATCATGTCATAGATTTCAAACACGCCTAAAATTTTCCTAAGTGTTGGTGCTCGGGATGGTCGATTAGTGCTCGATGTTGATTGTTTAAATATGTGATCGGGATGTTTTGTGATAACCTTATCTCACATGGGTAAAAAGTTTAAAATAGCTTATAAGGGGTTACAATAGACTCATATAGCAACTGGGTTAACCATTTTCGTATATCAATAACGAATGCGAAGTAGTTTTTATAAGAGCTCATTGTACAGTCGCACTTACGGGCGCCGGGGACTGACAATAAATCACATCCTTCTCTGCTTTTTTTCCAATTATACAAAATCACTCATTATGTATCTCGCAAACTTTCAAAACATTTAGCCACACACAATTCAGAAGTTCACTATTCCTCACAGAACTTTGAGCCGGGAGAAGTGAAAGGCCTTTAAACACAGCCTCCCTAGCCACACACGCCACAGGCCACGGGTACATGAAAAGATAAAATATGGAGTCATTTTTTCCTATCCTGTTTCATCTTTGGCAGCAAAACAAGAGGCATACTTCATTGTTTTCCTTGCACCAATTTTCACAACTCCCTCCGCTTCGAACAAATACCAGCTCAAGCAACAAACACAGATAATAAAGATACACAGAGTTAGCCTGCGACGGGATCGGTTGCGACCAGAACAGTCACCCATAAATTTTAAGAAATCTTAAAATTTGATATGCAACTTTCTTAAAAAAAGAGTAATTTCATCTATCAAGTATTAAATCATTCCAACATAATACATACAATAAACCCGTCTTTCCCGCAAAACCATATTCCATAATCATACCAAAAATTATAACTAATAATAAATAACAATAGATATTCCACCCATAGCTGACACCTCAAAATAATCAAAACAAGAAGAGCCAAAAAAAAAACACATGAATCAAAATTTAAAAACTGATCGTCAAGAAAAAGATACGATAACTTCCGATGAAAGTAAAGCTATACAAGAAGAAACGAAGAAGAAAATGAATAGATAACTACCCTTGTTTACCGAGAGCTGAAGAGCAGAAGAAAGTAATAGTCAAAATGAAAACTTGGATATCTTCTGGCTTTAGCAGCGATGCTCTTATTATTATTTTTCACGCGCGATTTGGCACGTGTAATCATAACAAAAGCGTGGTGCATTTGGAATATATTGTCAGATAGAGAATGCGTTTTTGCTACACACTTTTTGGGCCAATCATTTATTTAGAAATTGCGAGGAAGTTTCCTCTTGGTGATAACTTTTCAAAGGATTTTTTGATGGAAATTAAGTGGATCATATTAAACAAACTCATTTAAAGTAAGGTGTGTGATTTTTACAAAAAAGATGCAAGTGTATTATGAAATAAATATTTGTGTTATAAGGTTAATTTTATCATTGGAAATAAATGAAATATTATAAAAATAAAATAAAAATGGTTGAAGGCCATT